>CM019063.1:228653103-231120078 GCA_009667805.1 Leptobrachium leishanense
CAGGGGGTGAGGGCTCTTCGCTGGATGTGTTCATACTTATACAAGCTTGTGAGGGCAGGGGATAGGTATGGCCCGGCACTCTGCACTAGAAAAAAACAGTTCCATCCTGTACACAAATGCATTAGCGCTGGGTCTCAGCCCAGGTCTTAGCGATTCCCTAGCATGTGCTAAATGACCATGTACATGGTCTCCTGTCGACAAGGTGATCTGTTAGTAGGTCATCAGGCACTAAATTTTAGCGACTCGCGCTAAATTTTTCCTTTAGCGATGGCATTTTAGTTCACACCAGGTGATAGGGCCCTCAGTTTTTTCAGTGGTAAGATTTAGTGGTGAAAATTTTTAGTGCCCCCCCAGTTTTGACTGAGGTATCCTATGTCCCCCCCCTAAATATTGTTCCTAGAGTCGCCACTGAACAGGGCCTATGGAGTTCATCTGACATGATTAAATAATACACACTCAAAAGCATGGTATAATTTATAGACTTATTCTTTATGTCCACTGAGAATTTTAATAGTGTTTTTGTCACTTGATTAAACTGTACAGTGACCACATACTATAGTTCTTCTCCAATTCGTGAGAATACATTAGATAGACTAAAGCATTACCCTCTTAAATCCACCTTACAATGTTGCTTGGGGTATTTTTGGCACAGTGACATAAGATTTATTACTAAATTATCTTATCTGGTGAGCTGAAATCAGCATCCGAGATATGTGCCAAATAAATGTGTATTGCAGCATCTGCTAGCAGTATTGTATCTACTAATTCACACACAATTCATCAACCATCTTGCTTTTTGTCTGAGATGACAGCTCTGTTTATGATAGTAAGACAGCAAAAAATAGCCCAGAAACCTATTACTGTCATCTACTGAGTAATTTTGTTTTCCAACAAGAATATCCTTGGGTCATTATTTATATTTTAAGGCCAAATGATATAATTAACAACTCATGGAACATTTATATTTTCCAGCACAATACTTTTCCTAAAAGTATCTATCCAGCTAGCTATACATTATTTAACGGGCTGCTTATTTATCTATTAGTCTGTCTTTGTTTGCCAAAGATGTATTAATAGTCAAAAATGGCAAATATATAATAACATTATTTAAAAAAAATTTTTTTATTGAAGGTAACATACAAAATACATACAACAGTGCTAATGTGACAGAATATACAGTCACTGGCTGCAAATAGTATTTATGTGACCCATCTCATTGAACACAGTGTGACCATGCCTCAACACATCGGAAAGTGCATCTTCCAGTGCCATAAATAAAATATGCCTGGAAGCCTATTACAGTCAAGGGATATATATATTACGTGTAAAGCCCAAAGTGCGGTTAATCCTAGGATTACACAGGTCATCCTGACATTATCCAAAACCGCTGGGTAAAGCTGCAAAAATAATTAAAATTTCGGACTTTACCCGGGTAATTTTAGGACTAACCAACTGCCCTTGGGTAACAGTCTGGAAGAGCTGAAAAATGCGCACTTTACCCGGATAATGTGCAAGTCTGAAGCTTCACCCGGGTAATATGAGGACTATCCACAGCTTCACCTTGGTAATCTGCAGAGCATCCAACCCCGCTTGGGTAAAAGAGAATTTTGCTATTATCTATGGATATTATCAATGAAAATGACAAAAGACAAACATTAAAATGTATTGCGGATATAATGAATATACAGAGTGAGGATATAATGAATATACAGAGTAACAGGATATGTTTCTTATATGAATGTGAAAGAGTTACATGATCTTTATTATGTGTCATATGTACTTATATATCATTTATAAAACATAATATCCATTAGGTTACTTTTTATATAATATCTTTATCTTCATAAATAAATTTTCAGACAATTAATGCACAGAGACCTTATGGTTATTTAGTGTGGTTTGTGACTGTGGATACATTTGGTTAAAGATAACAAAAAACACAATTTTGTTATCAGTCAGATAACAGTTTGCAGCTTTATCCGGGTAATCCTCAGAATTCAGTCAAGAAAAGCCAAGCTGAAAAGCCAAGAAAAGCAGAGTACCCAGAGGCATTTGGATACTTTGCACATTACCCGGATAAAGTCCGATGTTCACGTTGCACATCACACTTTATCCAGCAACACTAGGGTAATGTGCGAATTACCCGGTTAAACCAGTGCAGAAAACCGGATTACCCAGAGGCCTCTGGATACTTTGCAGTTTACCCGGGTAAAGTACGAAATTTAATTTCACTTCGGACTTTTGCTAATGACGCCTGGGTAATGGCAGGATTACCCGGGTAATCCTAAAATTAACCGCACTTTGGGCTTTAACCCTTTCGCTGCTGAGGCTTTTCCCGCCTCTGTGCTGAGGTCATTTTTACCGATTTTGCTCATCTTGTTTAAACGCGTTTTGAAGGCTTATTTTAGTATATGACCCAGACATATTATATATCGTTCTTTCCGTCAGACTTGGCAGATTCATAATATGTCATTATTATATGTATACGTCATGACCTGTCTGTATATTATAACAAAAAATGCAATAAAATATGAATTTTCAATAATTTACAACGTGTAAAGTGTTTTTTTTCACATTTTAACATGCGAGTAATTGCGGTTATATTTTGTATGGGGTGTGCTTGTTAAAAAAATTAGAGATGGGGTCTCGTTACATTTTTTTTTGGGGAAAATTACGCGATTTTGAACAAACGCACCGCATACAAAAATCGTTAGTGCAGCATCATTGTTCACATTATAATTGAAATGGGAACAATATTGCTGCATTAACGAACCAAAAAAATAAAAAAATATAAAAAAAATTTATAATTCGTTTTTAAAATATTTTTTTATTTTTATTTTTAATTTTTATTTAAAAACTTTTTTCATACTCATGTTTGGTATTGTTGGAACGGCCATGCTCTGGCCGATCCAACAATACCAAACATTAACCCCTAACTGCCACGGATCGGGAGATAGGGGGTTCATTGGAACCCCCTATCTCCACCATTGGTGGCAGTTAGGGGTTAACTCCAAGACTGGCATCATCGTGCTATGCACGATGACGCCAGTCCTCAGGGGGAGTTCCCGGAGGCTTGGCCGACATCCAAGATCCAAAGGATCACGAACCGGCGCTTTTCGGCGCCGATTTGTGATCCGGCCTCCATGGGGTTAATGCCAGGTACCATTTGGAAGGGCAGGCTGTGCCCTTCCAAACGGTGCCTGGGTTAACCCCCTGCACACCGCCGATCGGGAGGGACATACATGCGCAGAGGTCCACCAAAGGACATACATGCGCAGAGGTCCGCGCCATGGACGCGTAATTCAGAGTCATATCTTATAACAGCAACTTCATCTCCGTCAGGTGGTGTATTCCATATGAAAGGGGAGGGCATATGAGAAACACATATGGTTACATATATAAAGCAATAAAGAGACATACACCTTCAATAAAACAGGGCAAAAATAAATAGAAAAATGTACCTAATACCTAAATATATAACTAATAAACAAACAGAAGAAAATGACTCTGAATTGTGCGTCCATGGCGCGGACCTCTGCGCATGTATGTCCTTTGGTGGTGGATCTACTGTTGGGGATAAGGGCGTCTCCCTCCCTTAAGAGGCGGTGCATATGGACCTAGAGGGAGGGGATCTGGACATTGCGCGCTTGAGAGGAGGAAGTGTGGTGGACAGACATTCTGGCGCATGCGCCCATCTGCATTGTGGAGGAGTGGTCACGTGATACCGGAAAAGGAATTCCGGAAACGTTGGGAACCAGGCTGACACGCAATAGAGAACGGATATGACGTCTGTCATCCTATACACCTGTATATGTGATTATTATTGCTATATATGCTTTTCTGTGATGTCTGTAACATTTATCTTTTATTTTTCATTCTGATACCAACTGAGGAAGCTGCGGGAGCAGCGAAACGCGTTTTGGTTTTATTATCTTTTATTTATTGAATTTATTTTGTTTTGTATATTAAATACAATTGCTTTTATGGTGGAGATCGTGCCAGCTCTTCATTCACCTAAAGGGGATTGGTGCATCCTTTATTGCACCCAGGCGCATATACGGAGCCAGTGTTTATACACAGGTTCCTTACCACGTGAGTGTTACGATTATCTGACTTACACTTTTTGTGGCATACAATGCTATACTATGGTCTGTTTCTGCTCTACCCCATATATGGTCTACGCAAGTAAACCTAGGAACTACATGAGGACGGGACGGGGTCATCCCTGAAGGGACCCACTGCCTTCATATTGAGCCTATATTGCACAGGCTCCATCATATGTGAGTTTTTTTCCTCCTCGTGTGATCACCTTTATACTTTGTGCTGATATACTGCGCCATATATGTGTTTCTTTATTTTTTATGTCCTGTGATTATCATCTACCGTATTGGGTACCAGAGCATACAGGGTAATATAATACTGTTTACCTATTTTTAACTCTGTTCACCCACGACCTCTTTTTTGGGTGCTCTGTTCAGGTGTTTTTGCCTTCCACGGATGGGGGACATTGTGTAGGCGCTGATTCCATTTCTCTTTCATATATGTACCTCACATGATAGGGCTACGATTAAGAGAGGGCTTAGTTACATTCCTCGAGAAAGGTTCCCTCCAGTCTAGTTATGTGGGATATCATTCTGTAGGACAAATTCTTGGCTTTGCAAAAATATATAGCATGCATGCATATGCATGTTCGGGAATATATTTAATATTTTATGATAGAACTCAGAACATAGAACTGCTTCTTGGTTTTAGTTAGTATAAGCCTGGCTCCGGTCATATTATTGTTGAAGGTGTCATTTTCTCTGCTTGTGCCTGGCCAGATGATACAAAGGTGTGATCTGGGGCACCGTCCCTATCATCCATCTCCTTGGCTGATCAAAGAACAAGACTTTCATACTTCCACAGTTCCAAGAATCTCCTTTGAAAAGTCAAGGACCTTTAATGCTTGGAATGTGAATTCTTGTAATAATTGCCTCATGCCCAAACACAATTTATTAAGACTTCATAAAGTGAGCCCAGGACATAGTCCCTGCCGTGACAAGTAGGACCTGCTTGAATGGAGTACACTGGCATTGTTGCAGGCAATATATGATCATATCTTGTAACCAAATCATCATCATTGATCCCTATGTCAGGTGTCTTTAAAAATTGTAAGCTATATTCACCCTTAACATGTGTCCTTCACAAAGGGGTTTCCGAGAACAATGAACACAACATACAAAATCCAGACCACTCCACTTCATCGTCGCCCTAAAGACTTCAAAAAGACCTGACTTAGGACTTCGACATTATCCTACATTGCATAAGCCTGCCACAACGTCAATGTACTTATATATAAGAAACCAAGGAAAAGCAGACTCAGTGTCTACTTAACCCCTTCGCTGCAGCTGACGTGTGGGGCACGTCCTGATTGACTCTCGCTATATGCGGAGGACAAGCCCCACACGTCATCCGCCAGCGGGAGCCCCAGCGGAGATACTCACCTCTCTATCCCAGGTCCCGTGGCGTTCTAGCTTCAGGGAAGCCAGGCTCCGAAGATAGGCCAGCCCCCGATGTAAATGAGGTCATCGCGCCTGCGCGATGATGTCATTTCCAGGCGACCCCCGGCAAATCACCTGAAAGGGAGGGGAGGATCCATTTGGATCCCTCTCCCTCCCAATTGGGAGGGTTTTCAGCCAAAAACCAGGCACCGCTTTGAAGGGCAGTGCCTGCCCTTTAAAGTGGTGCCTGGTTTTTAACCCTATAATTGCCAGATCGCGATCGGCGCCGCTCGGCAGCCGATCGTAATCTGGCTCCAGTGGGGGCCGCCATCTTGGATGGCGGCTCCACCTCCGGGATCCCCCTCGGCTCCTGACGTGTTGTGCATAGCACGATGACGTCAGATAGCCGGGGAACCCCTAGCTGCCCGGGGATTTCCCAAGGAAATCCCCTGGTGGAGATACGGGGTTCATTTGCAGCTAGGGAGTCATGCATGGTGGCATTCGAAAGGCCTGAGCATGGCCTTTCGACCGATACCGAACATGACCATGTTTAAAGTAGAAAGAAAATAAAAGAAATTTAAAAAAAATAAAAATAATAATAGTAATAAAAAAAAATTTGGGTGTTGTTTTTATTAATGCAGCAATATTGTTCACATTTCAATTATAAAGTGTACAATGAAGCTGCACTAATGTGTTTTTTTCTATGGGGTGCGTTTGCAAAAAATCACATAATTCCCCCCAAAAAAATGTAACCCATAAAAAAGTCCCCATTTCAAATTTTTGTACAAGCGCACCCCATTGAAAATATAACCGCAAACGCTCATGTGAATTTTTTTTAAAAAAAAACACTTTAACACACTGTAAATGATTGAAAATTCTAATTTTATTGCATTTTTGTTATAATATATAGGCAGGACATGATTTATACATATAAAAATTATATATTATGAATCTGCAGAGTCTGCCGGAAAGAACGATATATAACATGTCTGGGTCATGTAATAAAACGTGGCTTCTAAACGCGTTTAAACATGATGAGCAAAAGCGGTAAAAATGAGCTCAGCACACAGGGGTGAAATGCCTCAGCAGCGAAAGGGTTAATATATTTTCAAATTTGTATTATAAAATGATTGATGTTTCAGTTCTGACTGTACTGTTCTCAAGATTAGTATTACCATATACAAAGGATATAATATAAATATACAAAAGAATGTGTTTAATAAATTAATAACAATGCATGATGCATCACTGTCTTTAAAAGAAGAACACAGAATGACACAGCACTCTACACTTTCAATTGCTATAATGCAACAGGAGAAAAAGGTTACAAATGCCCTTCAACATTAACTTTAAAGGGAGAGAGAATGTTTTTCTTTCATCTTTTCTGTAAGACGTCTAAGTACTTTATCGCTTTCCCATAGCTGTCAATGTCAACTTTGATCATTTGTATATTACCTTGACATAAGGATAATCTAGCCAAGATCCTTGAAACCTTTGTGTGTAGGCTGTCATTTTCAATAAAGAATCAGCATCATTTTTTTTTTACAGTTGTTGGATGAGTTTTATAGAAGCAAATTGCAAGAAGGAAAAAAAGTTTGTCAATAATAAAAAAATTATAACTTGATGCATACAGCTATTCTGAAATAAATATTTAACACTTTCAGTATCACAAAAATGAGACACATATTTGATTATATAAGGAAATAGAAAATATATATATATAGTCTCACCGCACTAGAAATTATTACACACCAGCACTGTTGTGGATTTTCTAGTTTTATATGCTTTACTAAAAGATAAATGCACGTTGAATGAAATTACAGGATGCGTCACACGGGAAAAACACGCAGTGGAAAAAGAACGGTTAACCCCCTCAGTTCTGAAGTGTAAGTCCCGAAAAATAGCTCAATATATATATATATATATATATATATATATATATACACAAAGTTTAGGGTACCCGGGTACTGTGTTCGACTGGCCAGTGAACGAAAAGAGCAATCTTCGACTAGTCACCGTTGGGGCCCTGTGAATTTCAACAATATTGCAGAGTGTGTTTCTGTTTTGGAACTGTGGCCTGGGAGGCCTCTCACCCATCCGATGAACGAAACTGTCCAGCACTCAATGCCTCGACCAAAAGATTTTCTCCGCTTTGTAATGGGACTCCGTGCCACTGAATCTGTTCCCTGCTTGCCAAATCTCCGCAACTGGAACAAACGATCCACCGCCTGCACTCCCAATCGATCGGCGCGGCCTCCTAATGTGCGTGGGTCCTGCCGGAACCAGCTTTTCCTCCAGACCTCTCAGTGCTGCGCAGGTAGGTCCCAACACGATTACCGTCCCGATCTCCAGCACCTGTAAGACAGCGTCCGTACTCCGGCCTGGTTGCGATCCCTGAAAGCTCCAACGTGCGTCCTCCACCTTTCACTGCTCCGCTCGCTCTGCCCATGCCTTGCACGAGGCTGCTGATCTCTTTCCTCTTCCTGTACCACCCACTTTCTGTCCTCACGCAAAGGATGATGGGAGATGGAGTCCGCTCTGTCCAGCATATTCCACAATGTCTCTGTATTCCAGCATGGCCCTTTCCATCTGTTATACACTGGTTCCCCCTAGTGGCCATAATAATTCAATGCACCAGAATACAGTTTTTAAAGCAGCGCTACATATATAATAAAATATATAGGGGTAGCGCTTCACAAAAACCAGTGCGAGTCACCATATAGATAAATATATAAAAATATAGATAAATCCTAGTCTTCCCTGGATGATGTTGGACCAAGTCCCTGCAATATATCGTTTCAATCTTGAAGCCCTTCTCGCGGGTAAAACCCTCCAGGAAAGGAAAGATAAAACCAAGTGTAATACTGTAACAGTATGTGCGTATATATGTAAGAACGAAAGTGTTTCCTACTCACACTTTTCAAGAGCTTCTAGCTATAGGTGTACGCTTTTCAAGTGTTTACTGGGCCACCTGGTCTGCCCCAAAATGATCCACAGTAAAAAAGTGTCCCAGAAGGTGCAGTCTTGAAAGACAGGTCCTATGCAGCTTAGACTGATGTGTCAATTACCAAGATGACTGTGACCTGCACTATATGTGACAGGTAATTTTTAGTGTTTCTGTTGACCGTCCACCATTGCTTGGGATGTTTCCTATTCTGGTGCATTTTTTCTCATTCTCTGCTATTTGTTTAAAACATGAAATGAGCTAGAATTAATTAGTTTCTTTGTAATGATCTAAAATAACTTGAGTTTATCTAACCTTTCCTCATATATCTATTTTCAAAGTCTGGAATTAGCATGCATGTCCCCCTTATGCATTGTCAAACAATAATTGCAATTAAATTAAAACTGTATTTTTAACATTTTTGTTTTGCTATTCCTTGAGCTATATATGTCTGAGCTATATATAAAATAATAGGGAATGGTATTAAAAAAACCATAAATATATAAAAGTAATTGTTCCAACATGCTTTAATATGATATAAAATATTTTTTTATATTACCCAAGCTGAATTTGCAAAATAAGAAAATATAATTTGCTGTTAAGAGGGCAAACCAGCTGTGCAGTTTCTTTAAATAAAGGCTATATCTTATGTAACACCATTTCATTTCTAGTCCAGATCAACAAATGTGAAAAGGACAGGCCAACTACAGTTAGGCAATTTTCTCTTAACATCTCAATTATCAAATAGCCAGTTTGAATAGGATCTCTATTATTCCTAATAACTTTCTGTTATCTCAGGTTTGCTATTATCTGTAAATCCAGAGTGCAGCAGAATAGACATCGTTTTTTGCAACACCACATCACATTTTGTTCAGTTGAAAGGAAATATATTATGAAACAATATATTAAGGAAAAAATATTTTTTACTCTAAACTATCATTGTTTTTAAAAGCCATACATATACTGTATATATATATATTTAAAAAAACAGTAAATAGTTATGAACAAATTTGTACCACAGAGACCCTATTCTAAAACACAAATTATATTTTAACTTATAAGATAGTTTTGTACATTACAGATTCCGATACAACATCAAGGATTGCACTCCAGATCATCTGCAGCAAAGTATTATTTGTACTTTAAACAACCCTTTAAGCCGGAGACAGGGCCTAATGATACATGGCAGGTAAAATTATTTTTAAAAGGCACATACCATACCAGTATGTCCTGATCAGGAACTAGAGCTGGCAGCTGCTCACTTTGAGTTTGCATTCTGTACACTGAGACTGTCTGGCAAAGGGGAAACAAATTGTGGGTTGGTCTTAAGGTGCTGTGAATACAAATCACAGCTGTCCTAGGGCAGAGTAAAAAGATCAGCATTATTAAACGTTTAACTTGTTCGTTTTTTCTCTTTCTGCAAGCACTCTGCTTGTACAGGCCAAGAAAGAAAGGAGAAAGTCTCCTGAATTCTCCCATTTGTCCAAGTGTTCACAATAGGCAATAAAGTATTTTTTTTAGTGTCTGATCACTGTAGGATGTAACATAGATTTTATAACGGTTAGTTTTTTTTGCATTTTCTTTTGGTTTTTTATTTATTCATTTCTTTTCTCTAAGAGGTTGCCTTTTTCCTTTTCTTCATAGACGGTAGTTTGTCATTCTTGGTGCAAGTTACATATCTGATTTAGTTAGTAGTTAAAAATATATATATAATAACTATTTCCAATTTTTTTATATTTTCTTGATACTGAATAATTAATTAGATATATATTTAGGATCTCAAAAGAAAGCCCCGTTTGTTCTTTAAAAACAAGTTATAACGATGTGAGCTCTCAAGCAGGGTACTCTCTCGTACTGTTCTGTGTGATTAACTTGTACATTATATGTATTTGGTTTTCTCTCTCACCCATTGAACAATGGTATGGAACTTGTTAGTGCTTTATAAATAAATACTTGTAACTGTGTGGGTACACAAAAAGAGAAAGAGAAATTACAGTTAAAGAAGAACAAAGCAAAACTTAAAAATATTGCTTGTGTTACCTGTGCATCACCAAAGAAAATAACCCTGTGTCATTAAGGTGTTAATGATATATCAAAGCAGGTAAAATGTACAGGGCTGGATTTATAACTAGGCAGAGTAGGCATGTGCCTATAAACAAAAAAGAAAGGTTGCCATTTGCGCTTATCCCTATGGCTCCATGCTAAATGTTAGGGTCTCTCTGACCCTCCCAGGGGGTCTGGTCACTCCGTCCGGCTTCTCTCAGGTCTGGAATCTGGTTTGTTCCCTCTATGCAAGTATCGAGTACTCAGGAAATAATGACACAGACCCAACGGGTTATGCCAGAAGATCTCATTTCATTGCAGAGTGTAGCTCAATATATAGACACAAGTAAACAAGTGTAGATTAGAGAAACACCCAATAAGAATTGTATACATGTAAGCCCTTTTCTCTAAATATCCCTTATGTGACATCTTGCACGAAAGCTAAAGTGTTGTTTTCTTAGGTTGTCTTTGTTATCAGGGAAAAACAGGGAAGGGCGGGGGAGCAGAGAAACTACAAAGTTCGCTTCTGTTAAGACACACAGAGTAATTGGAAAATTACAGAAATTAAATTGAAAAATTCCATTGAAGTATTAAGCTCACCTGCCACGTCACAGCACCTTTTCAAGGTTTGTCCTAACCTAATGTTACCAAAAATTGCTTACCAGCAACTACATGTCATCTTGCTGCTTCTCAGCTAATATACAAAATGGTGGGTTTATATGTATACCCTCATCAAGACTTTCCACTTTCGGATTGAAAAAGAAAACATGAAAAGTAACAGCAGCAAAAAACGATCTGGCTGGGAATACAACAAAGTATACAAATATGCACAAAAAGGTTTTTTATCATTGTTTTATACATGAAGTTGGCTGGATACTTCTGGTTCACACAGACATCCAGGTAGGGAACAGTACACAAAACTGCCTTTTGTGCATATTTGTATATTTTGTTGCATTCCCAGTCAGGTAATTTTTTGCTGCTGTCCTTTTCCATGTTTTCTTTTTCAAACCCAAAGTGGAAAGATCTTGGAGAGGGGATATATATAAACCCTTCATTGTGTCTCTTAGCTGAGAAGCAGCAAGAGGATATGTAGTTGCTGTCAGCAGTTTTTGTTTACATTAGGGCATTACCCACCTTGAAGTGCTGTGACATGGCATATGGGCTTAACACTTCAATGGCCATTCAAGTAAACTAAAACCTCTGTTTTGCTTAGTATGGAGCCATAGGAATGAGTGCAAATGTCAACCTTTTTTTTTCATGTTATGTTTTATACATGAAGTGGGCTGGACGCAGCCACCCAGGTAGGGAACAATGCGCAAAACTGCTTTTTGTGCATATGTGCCTACAGGCGCCGGTTACAAGGGAGTGCCTTGCTTTGCTTTGTAAAAAAAAGAGTTTTTTTTTTTTTTTTACAATTTAAAATCATTTAGACCACTGTATCTCAGGAGTACTAAGGGCTAGAGGGACATATGAGGTGTTATTGGAGAGGCCTTTCCAGGGATACCAAATATAACCAGATTAGATTCATGTAAAAATAAAAGTAACAAATAAAATAATGTTTTTCTGATTTAGTTTTTTTTCTAACGCAGCACTATTATTCAGGTTACAATTATAAAGGGAACAGTGATGCGGCGCTAACTCATCTTCTCATTTCCCACACTGCCAGCAAGTGTGAGGCTGATGATGCAACGTATTGTTTCATCGACAACCTAGACAGTGGCACTGAACTGCAGTGAGAGACAGGGGGACTTCGGAACCCTTTATATCTGAATTGTACACCACACATGGTTAAGTGGGATGACATTGGAAAGGTCAGAGTCTGGCGTTTACAATGATACCAAACATGACCATGTAATGTGTACAAATAAAAAATTCAATAAAAGCAAAATTTATTTTTTTCTGTGCTGCAGCAGAGGCAATTTATGTTTTTACATATAAAACAAACAATGAAACTGCACTAACTCAATTAAGGCAACACATTCCGCCCCTTCTTTTGATTTGAGCGCAGAGAGAAACTGTTTTTCAGTTTTTCGAATTTTTTATTTTTTTAAATTTCTTAGTTCTTGCCCCAAAATGAAAATTTAAAAAGTCATTTTGCCCTGTTTCTTCATTTCTGTGCCTATAGGCTCCTGAGATGCAGCTAATGTTACTTATAAAGTTCCGTAGCGCTGTACAATGGGAGAGCCAGAATAACAAATATACACTGCTCAAAAAAATAAAGGGAACACTTTAACCACTTGAATGCTAAGGACGCGCTCAGCGCGTCCTCAGCATTCCCGCTGGTGTGCTGAGGACGCGCTGAGCGCGTCCTCACTTTGGGGTCAGCGTTCGGCCGGGTTCCCGGCCGATCGCTGGCCCCTCCGGTGCGGGCTGACATCCTGGATGTCAGCCCGGCATCCGGACCAGCAGCCGCCATTATTAGGTGTCATCGCGAGGGGGCGATGACACCTAATTCAGCGCCCCCCCGCATGTGCGAGAGGAGGCGCCTGAAAGGGAGGGGAGGTCCTTCGGACCTCTCTCCCTCCCGATCGGTGGCTCTGCGGGGCTTAACCCAGACATCATTTGGAAGGGCACAGCCTGCCCTTCCAAATGATGCCTGGCATTAACCCCTGGGGAGCTGGATCGCGAATCGGCGCTGAAAAAGCGCCGGTTCGCGATCCTTTCCCGGAGCTGGCCGACATCTTGGATGTCGGCCAAGCTTCCGGGAACTCCCCCAGAGGACTGGCGTCATCGTGCGTAGCACGATGACGCCAGTCCTACAGTTAACCCCTAACTGCCACCAAGTGTGGAGATAGGGAGTTCCAATGAACTCCCTATCTCCCGATCCGTGGCAGTTAGGGGTTAAATTTTGATATGTTTGGATCGGCCAGAGCATGGCCGTTCCAACGATACCAAACATGAAAGTTAAAAATTTTGTAAAAAAATAAAAAATAAAAAAAAAAATAAATAAAAAACAATTTTAAAAAAAAATTAAAAAAAAAAAAAAAACACTTTTTATTTTTTTTGGTTTGTTAGTGTAGCAATATTGTTCCCATTTCAATTATAATGTGAACAATGATGCTGCACTAACGATTTTTGTATGCGGTGCGTTTGTTAAAAATAGTGTCATTTTTCCCCAAAACAAAATGTAACGAGACCCCATCTCTAATTTTTTTAACAAGCGCACCCCATACAAAATATAACCGCAATTGCTCGCATGTTAAAATGTGGAAAAAAAACACTTTACACATTGTAAATTATTGAAAATACATATTTTATTGCATTTTTTGTTATAATATACAGACATGACATAACGTATACATATAATAATGACATATTATGAATCTACCGAGTCTGACGGAAAGAACGATATATAATATGTCGTGTTGTCATATACTAAAATAAGCCTTAAAAACACGTTTAAACATGATGCGCAAAACAGGTAAAAAATGACCTCAGCACAGGGGCGGGAAAAGCCTCAGCAGCGAAAGGGTTAACAACACAATGTAACTCCAAGTCAATCACACGTCTGTTGAAATCAAAAAAACTGTCCACTTAGGTAGCAACACTGATGACAGTCAAGTCCACATGCTGTCATGAAATAAGAATAGAACAAACATGGTGGGAAGCATAGGCAGGAACATGGGCACGTTTCATTTTTTATCCTGCAGAGATTCAGTACACATAGGATACAACGATCAAGTATAGGAAAATATCCCAAGCATAGATCTTGGTAGCAAGACATCCCAATAAAGGAGTGGTTCTTTCTGCAGGTGGGTGACCACAGACCATTTCTCAGTTCCTATTGCTTTCTGGGCTTGATGATTTTGGTCACTTTTGAATGCTGGTGTGCTGTCACTCTAGTGGTAGCATGAGACGGAGTCTACAACCCACCAAGTGGCTCAGGTTGTCACGGATCCCCCTGATACTAGAGTGGTGGTCCCTATACGCAGGACACTCTCTACCCTTCCGATCCTTAGAGTGGTCGGCACGACTAGACAGACTACAAGAATGGCAGTACAGAGCACATACAAGAGAGACGTCACGGATCCCTCTGCTTTATCTGACTAGTGGTCTCTAGACACAGAACAGTCTCTACCCTTCCGATCCTTAGAGTGGTCGGCACGACTAGACAGACACAGAATGATACACAAGAAATTAGAATAATTAGCTCTTCCCAAGGCCCTAACAACACAAGGGGTAGTCTGATGTGTGCTTAGGGTGCCACACAGACTGACCTCAATACCAGAATTAGAAGAGTTGATGCCAATACCAGGGGTTATGCACAGAATGGTCGTCGCCAATGCCAGGATCATACACAGAGTGGTTCGTTCGCCAATGCCAGGGGTCATACACAGAATCGTTAGTTTGCCAATGCCAAGGGGTCGATACACAGAATAGTCGTTTGCCAATGCCAAGGGGTCATACACAGAATAGTCGTTTGCCAATGCCAAGGGGTCATACACAGAATAGTCGTTTGCCAATGCCAAGGGGTCAATACACAGAATAGTCGTTTGCCAATGCCAAGGGGTCAATACACAGAATAGTCGTTTGCCAATGCCAAGGGTCAATACACAGAATAGTCGTTTGCCAATGCCAAGGGGTCAATACACAGAATAGTTGTTAGCCAAATATGCAAGAGCTCTGCGGGAAGTAACTACCACGTCAGGGCACCGGCATTTCTGAGAGCCTGGGCTTTAAACCCGGCGGGTCCGCGTCAGCCCGCCAGGCCCCGCCCCCGGCTTCCCCACGTGTGCGGAAGCGACCGCAATATCATTCGGCGCCTGGCCAGCGAGCAGCGAGGAAGCTGCTGCCAGGCGCCGGGGTGCGGGGGCCACCGTGACAGAACCCCCCCTCTACGGGCGGCCACTGGACGACCCCCAGGGGCGCGGGGATGAGCCAAATAGAAAGCCCTCACCAACCGAGGAGCATGAACCTCAGTAGCCGGAAGCCAAGAGCGATCCTCTGGGCCGTAGCCCACCCAGTCAACCAAGTACTGAAGGACCCCCCTAGAAACCCTGGCGTCCAGAATGGCCTCAACTTCAAACTCCTCCTCGCCCTCCACAGAGACCGGAGGAGGGGGGACACGGGCCCTGGTGTACCGATTACACAAAAGTGGTTTCAAAAGGCTCACGTGAAACACATTGTGTATCTTGATATGGGAGGGCAGAGCCAGAGCATAGGAGACCGGATTGATTCGCCGCAGAACCTTATAGGGGCCTATGTACCTGGGTGCCAGTTTCATGGAGGGTACTAAAAGCTTAATGTTCCGTGAAGAAAGCCAAACCCTGTCCCCAACTTGATACACGGGTGCCGGCCTCCTGTGTCTGTCGGCTTTGATCTTCTGGGTAACACTACTATCCTCCAGTGCCCGTTTAACCCTTCCCCAGGTTTCTTTCAATGACACTAAATGCTCATCCAGAGCAGGAATCGCGGTATCAGGAAACGTAGCAGGGAGCACGGGAGGATCAAAACCGTAAACAGTGAAGAAAGGGGAATGTCCTGTGGCTTCGCTTACTGCACTGTTCAAGGCATACTCTGCCCACGGTATCAGGTCTGACCAGTTATCTTGTCGTTCGGATATAAAGCACCTGAGATATTTTTCTATATTTTGGTTGGCTCGTTCCGCCGCCCCGTTGGTCTGGGGGTGATAGGCCGAAGAGAAGGATAGGTCTATCCCCACACTCTTGCAAAACCCTTTCCAGAATCTGGAGACGAATTGGGTCCCCCTATCCGAGACAATCCCAAGAGGAATACCGTGTAAGCGGACCACATTGGAAACAAAAATGGGCACCAGTTCGGCTGCCGAAGGAAGTTTCCGAAGAGGAACATAGTGACCCATTTTGGAGAATCGATCTATGACCGTGAGTATTACAGTATTCCCTCTAGACTCAGGTAACTCTACTATAAAATCCATAGCTAAATGCGACCATGGTCGTTCGGGGATTGGCAGAGGCTGGAGTAAACCAATAGGCGCTGTTTTGGGACTTTTATGTCTTGTGCACACTTCACACACGGTTATGTAATCTTTAACGTCACGGCGCACCGTGGGCCACCAAAGGAGTTTACGTATACTAGACACTGTTTTGGTGATCCCCATGTGCCCAGAGATTTTGTTATCATGATACAGTTTTAATACCTCTTCCCTTTCGTTCTCAGGTACAAAGAGTTTCGCAGGAGGTCTCCCCCCAGGAGCTGTGCCCTGGGCGGTCTGCAATCTTAACATTAGAGGAGACGAGACACTAATCGTGGTAAGTGCTATAATCCTTTCCTGGGGTACAATGGGATGCTGATCTTGGATGTTATGTTCGTATGACTCGTACTGTCTTGACAATGCGTCTGCTTTAATGTTTCTCGACCCAGGTCTATGTGATGTGAGGACGAAATTAAAGCTGGAAAGAAACAATGACCATCTCGCTTGCCTGGCATTCAACCGTTTAGCGTCTCCAATGTACGTGAGATTCTTATGATCGGTTATGATGACAATGGGGTCCCTAGACCCCTCTAATAAGTATCTCCATTCCGTCAAGGCTGCAATAACTGCTAACAATTCTCTGTTTCCGATATCATAGTTCCTCTCTGCCGGGGACAACTTTCGGGAATAGAAGCCGCATGGATGCAAGGGCTTGTCGGGTGCCTCCCTTTGGGACAAGACTGCACCAAGACCTAGCTCGGAGGCGTCAACTTCAACCTGGAAAGGCAGAGCCGGATCAGGATGTCGGAGAACAGGGGCAGTGGTGAAAGCCTGTTTAAGTGCCTCAAAGGCTTGACTGGCCTGGGGTGTCCACTTCTGATTCACCACCCCTTTTTAGTCATAGCCGTGAGGGGAGCTATCAAGGCCGAAAATTTTTAATGAACCTCCGGTAGTAGTTAGTAAACCCCAAAACCTCTGGATGGCTTTAAGCCCTTGGGGTAAAGGCCAGTCAAGAATCGCTGAGAGTTTTTTAGGATCCATTTGGAAACCTTCAGGGGTTATTATATACCCAAGGAAGTGCACTGTCTCTATGTCGAATAAGCATTTCTCTAGCTTACAATATAACCCAGCCCTCAATAGTCTCTTCAACACTTGTCTCACGTGGGCGTGATGAGTCTCCTTATCAGGAGAGTATATCAGGATGTCGTCCAGATATACTATAACGAACGTTTGCAGAAAATCCCTTAGGGTGTCGTTTATGAGGTCCTGGAAAACGGCTGGCGCATTGCATAACCCAAAGGGCATCACCAGGTATTCATAATGCCCGCTACGTGTATTAAAAGCCGTTTTCCATTCGTGCCCCTTCTTAACCCTGACCAGGTTGTACGCTCCGCGTAAATCAAGTTTCGTATAAATACGGGCCCCTTTTAAACGGTCGAACAATTCTGTTATAAGAGGTATTGGATATGCATTTCTTATGGTAATCCTATTTAAACCTCTATAATCGATGCAAGGTCGCAGGTCACCCTCTTTTTTGGAAACGAAAAAGAAACCTGCTCCTGCTGGAGAGGAGGATCGTCTGATGAATCCTCGCTCTAGATTCTCCCTTATATATTCCTCCATAATGTCATTTTCCCTTTGAGACAAGGGGTATACGTGTCCTCTAGGAGGCATAGTACCAGGGAGTAACTCTATAGCACAGTCATAAGGACGATGCGGTGGTAGGACCTCAGTCCTGGTTAGAGAACACCTCCTTTAGCGCCATATAACATTCTGGGACTTCAGTGGACAAAGGAGGTGCTGTGGCAATGTTGAGACTACCAATCACATTAACCCTGCCCAGGCACTTTGACTGGCAACTAGGACCCCAACACATTATATCTCGCTGGGCCCAGTCAATCACCGGGTTATGTTCTGTCAACCATGGGAACCCTAGAACGACAGGACATGAGGGAGAGTCGATAACCTGGAATCGTATGGTTTCACAGTGCAGAACTCCTGTAGTCATGCACACATCGATAGTGTCGTGTGTGATATGGGGACATGACAGGGGTTTCCCGTCTATGGCTTCTACCATAAGAGGCCTCTCCTTTAGAACCAGAGGTAAGAGGTGGTTGGCAGCAAAACATCTATCCATAAAATTACCTGAGGCTCCAGAGTCTAGGAATGCCTCAGTCTCGAGGTGAACCCCCTCCCAGGTGAGGGAGATGGGTAACAGAATCCGAGTTTTTTTTTTTTCATCATCCACAAAGGAGGCATACAGAGAACCAATAACCTGGGTATTACTTGTCTTTTGACCTGATTTGCCACTCTCACCCCTGCTACCCCTGGGTCTCTGAGGACATTGAAGGCGGAAATGATCTGCCCCGGCACAATAAAAACAGAGCCCCCTTTCTCTCCGGTGAGCTCTCTCTGCCTCTGAAATACCCGTTTTACCTATCTGCATAGGTTCAATGGCCGGTACATCGGTCTTAACGGTCTCCAGGTTACCTGATGCAGTGGTATGCCTGGGTACTAAGGGTAAAGGAGGTAGGACCCTTCTGGGTCTGTCTCTGGTGTGTCTCCTTTCCCTGATTTGATCGTCCATGGCGATGCAGAAATCAACCAAATGATCCAGATGTTCTGGTAATTTTAGGGGAGCCAATTCAAACATAAACGCCTCGTTCAGACCTTCGGTAAAGGCCAGGGTTAAAACGTCGTTCGGCCAGTGTACCTCAGAAGACAAAGTCTTAAATTCTATGGCATAGTCGGAAACCCTCCTATTACCTTGTTTGATGTGAAACAGGGATCTACCCGCATTGGTAGCCCGTCTAGAGGGATCAAAAGTACGCTTTAACTCGGAGGTAAAACCCTCATAGTCATATATGATGGGTTTCTTGTTCTCCCACAAGGGCGTGGCCCATAATAAAGCTTTTTCGGTCAAGTGATTAATCAGATAGCCTACTTTGGCTTTATCAGACATACAGGACCCGGGATTGTTTTCGAATAAGATCTCGAGTTGGGTCAGAAAGCCCCGGCATAAGTTCGGTGTTCCGTCATAACGTACGGGTGCTTTCATACTGAGCCTACAACCCTCGAGAGCGGCCGAACTGACCCTAGGCACTACTGGGTCTGGCGGGCTTGCAGTACCAGAACTGGATCGGTTTAGCAGGGTTTGCAGGGCAAGAGCAATCTGGTCCATTCTATGGTCCTGCTCTTCTTGTCTGGCTGCAATACGTGTCAACTGATTAGAGAGGTCTGCGGGATCCATGGCCCTGACGTAATGTCACGGATCCCCCTGATACTAGTGGTGGTCCCTATACGCAGGACACTCTCTACCCTTCCGATCCTTAGAGTGGTCGGCACGACTAGACAGACTACAAGAATGGCAGTACAGAGCACGTACAAGAGAGACGTCACGGATCCCTCTGCTTTATCTGACTAGTGGTTTCTAGACACAGAACAGTCTCTACCCTTCCGATCCTTAGAGTGGTCGGCACGACTAGACAGACACAGAATGATACACAAGAAATTAGAATAATTAGCTCTTCCCAAGACCCTAACAACACAAGGGGTAGTCTGATGTGTGCTTAGGGTGCCACACAGACTGACCTCAATACCAGAATTAAGAAGAGTTGATGCCAATACCAGGGGTTATGCACAGAATGGTTCGTTCGCCAATGCCAGGGATCATACACAGAGTGGTTCGTTCGCCAATGCCAGGGGTCATACACAGAATCGTTAGTTTGCCAATGCCAAGGGTCAATACACAGAATAGTCGTTTGCCAATGCCAAGGGGTCAATACACAGAATAGTCGTTTGCCAATGCCAGGGGTCAATACACAGAATAGTCGTTTGCCAATGCCAAGGGGTCAATACACAGAATAGTCGTTTGCCAATGCCAAGGGGTCAATACACAGAATAGTCGTTTGCCAATGCCAAGGGGTCAATACACAGAATAGTCGTTTGCCAATGCCAAGGGGTCAATACACAGAATAGTCGTTAGCCAAATATACAAGAGCTCTGCGGGAAGTAACTACCACGTCAGGGCACCGGCATTTCTGAGAGCCTGGGCTTTAAACCCGGCGGGTCCGCGTCAGCCCGCCAGGCCCCGCCCCCCGGCTTCCCCACGTGTGCGGAAGCGACCGCAATATCATTCGGCGCCTGGCCAGCGAGCAGCGAGGAAGCTGCTGCCAGGCGCCGGGGTGCGGGGGCCACCGTGACAACTCAGTAGTGCAGCTCATCCAGGATGGCACATCAAGCGAGCTGTTGGCAAAGAAGGTTTGATGTGCTGTCAGCGTTAGTGTCCAGAGCATGGAGGCGCTACCAGGAGACAGGCCAGTATATCAGGAGACGTGGAGGAGGCCCTAGGAGGGCAACCACCCAGCAGCAGGACCACTACCTCTGCCTTTGTGCAAGGAGGGACAGGATGAGTACTGCCAGAGCCCTGCAAAATGACCTCCAGCCGGCCACAAATCTGCATGTGGCTGCTCAAACAGTCAGAAACAGACTCCTTGAGGGTGGTATGAGGGCCCGACATCCACAAAACCATGTATCTAAATAATGATACTTAATAAAACAGTGCAGAAAACTATCTGCACAAAAAGTGTCATCCATAGTAGTTACCCTCTACCATTATTGGATATGAAATGTAAGAAGCATATTAACCAGTAAACCAATAGAAGAAATAAGGAAATGTTTATCTTGAATTATGGGATTAGTATTTTAATAACTTTAAGTATGGATTATAAAAGGTCTCTTCATAATAACTGTAATTACTTAATTTCTAAAATGACTCATCGATATGCATACTATTATGTATAGTGATAATCAATCGTTTGTAAGGACCAAGGATGAATAAATGTGAAGATAAATAAAAAAAAATAAAAGACTGAAGTCCATAAATGAAACTGTAAAAACAATTCTATGTAGATACCATGATACTCAACATGGTCTATTGTCCAAAACATACATAAGATTAAATATAATAGAAATAATTATTAATACTATTATGTGTGTCCATATAGTGGAACGCTCGCTCTGTGTGCAACAAACTCACAGCCGTCCATGACCTCTTCCTTTCAAACTCCTTCAACCTCCTAGCTTTAACTGAAACCTGGCTAACTCCCTCTGACACGGCCTCCGTTGCTGCTCTCTCACATGGCGGTCTACACTTGAGCCATACCCCCAGACCGGGTGAGAGAAATGGTGGCGGGGTCGGGCTCCTGCTCTCTCCCACCTGCACCTACCAGCATCTCCCTCCACCCCCATCCCTCTCCTTCTCCTCCTTCGAGACACACTGCATCCGCCTGTTCTCTCCTCTGGCTCTCAGGGTGGCAGTCGTCTACCGCCCACCGGGACCAACCTCCCAGTTCTTTGACCACTTTGCTACCTGGCTTTCTCACTTCCTGTCTTCTAATCTTCCATGCCTAATTCTCGGGGACTTCAACATTCCCATTGACGATCCTTCCGCTCCTGCTGCCTCCAAACTTCTTTCACTCACGTCCTCCTTGGACTCACACAATCCTCCCTCCTCCCTACCCACCGCGATGGTCACGTTATTGACCTGGTCTTTTCCAACCTCTGCTCCATTTCTGAGTTCAAATGTCGACCTTTCCCCATCTCTGACCACCACCTTCTCTCTTTCAACCTATCTGGACTTCCTAAACACCCTGCTCCCCCACCCCGCACACACACTCGCAGAAATCTACATGCTGTGGACCCCCATCAATTCTCCAACCTACTTCACCACCTCCCTCATACCTCATCCTTCACCTGCCCTGATGCTGCCACTAATCACTACAACACTACGCTTATCTCTGCTCTAGACACTCTTGCTCCTCTTCGACTCTGCAAGGCCCCACGCCGCCAGCTTCAGCCCTGGCACACCCTCCAAACTCGCTACCTGCAAAGATGCTCCCGCACTGCAGAGCGTGCCTGGAGGAAATCCCACTCTGAAGCTGATTTTGTTCACTTCAAGTTTATTCTCCGGTCATACACCTCTGCCCTCCACTTGGCCAAACAATCCTTCTTCTCATCTCTTATATCTACGCTGTCCTCCAACCCTAAACGGCTCTGGTCCACCTTCAACACCCTCCTCCACCCACCTGCACCTCCCCCCTCAGCTGCCTTCAGCGCTCAAGACCTGGCAGACTACTTCCTCAGTAAAACTCTAACTATCAGAAGCAACATCCCAACACAAGATAGTTATCTGCCACCTCCACTCCCACAGGTCCCCTCTGCCACCCTCTGCCGCTTCCTCCCAACCACTGAGGAGGAAGTCAATTCCTTATTGTCCTCCTCACATCTCACCACGTGCCCGCTCGACCCATTCCCTCACATCTAATTCCTCCCCTCTCCTCCTCCCTCACCCCTGCTCTCACACACATCTTCAACCTATCTCTCTCCACTGGCTCCTTTCCATCCGCCTTCAAACACGCGCTAGTTACCCCTTTACTAAAGAAACCATCCCTAGACACCAACTCTCCATCCAACTACCGCCCTGTATCCCTGCTTCCCTTCACATCAAAGCTCTTAGAAAAACTAGTCTTCAACCGCCTCTCCCTCTTCCTGTCCTCCAATTCCCTACTTGACCCCCTGCAATCTGGCTTCCGTCCGCTACACTCAACTGAAACTGCCCTCACCAAAGTCACCAACGACCTCCTAACTGCTAAAAAACACGGCCACTATTCTATTCTCATCCTGCTTGACCTCTCGGCTGCTTTTGACACTGTTGACCACCCCCTCCTTCTACAGACCCTCAACTCTCTGGGTCTCGGTGACACTGCACTTGCTTGGGTTGACTCCTATTTATCCAACAGGTCCTTCTGTGTGTCCTTTGCTGGTAACTCCTCCTCTTCATTGCCTCTATCTGTTGGTGTACCTCAAGGCTCTGTCCTTGGTCCTCTGCTCTTTTCCATCTACACCTCCTCCCTGGGCAAAATCATCAACAGCTTTGGCTTTAATTACCACCTCTACGCTGATGACACTCAGATCTACCTCTCTACCCCTGATCTCTCTCCCCCTGTCCTTTCAAAAGTCAGTGACTGTTTATCTGGCATCTCCTCCTGGATGGCCTCCCACCACCTAAAGATCAACATGTCAAAGACTGAGCTCCTACTTATTCCTCCCTCTAATGCCTCCCCACCTCCTGACTTCTCTATCACGGTGGAGGGTATCACCATCTCCCCATCAAACCAAGTTCGCTGTCTTGGAGTTACACTGGACTCTGCTCTTTCCTTCATCCCCCACATCAAGTCTCTTTCCTCCTCCTGCCGATACCAACTGCGTAATATTTCCAGAATTCGGCCATTTCTTACCGCTGTCACCACAAAACAACTCATACACGCCCTGGTAATCTCCCGACTCGACTATTGCAATAATCTCTTATCTGGCCTCCTCTGTCCCGCCTCTCCCCCCTACAATCCATCCTGAACGCCTCCGCCAGGCTAATTCACCTCACCCGCCGCTCTGTCTCTGCCGCTCCCCTCTGCGAGTCCCTTCACTGGCTCCCCATCCACTGCAGAATTAAGTTCAAAATCCTTATCCTTACCTACAAAACCCTCACTAACTCAGCGCCCCACTACCTGTCCTCACTAATCACCAAATACACCCCAGCCCGCTCCCTAAGGTCAAACAGTGACCTGCGCCTAGCTTCTCCCCGCATCACCTCTTCCCATGATAGACTGCAGGATTTCTCACGCGCAGCCCCCACTCTCTGGAACGCTCTCCCTCGTGCTGTCAGACTTTCCCCTAACTTCTCTTCCTTCAAACGCTCCCTGAAAACATTCCTATTTAGGGAAGCCTACCACCCAACTCACTGACGCAACCATCAATCACTCTCACCTTACAGTCCTCTCCTCCTGTTTCCAACCCCAACCCTCCTAGATTGTGAGTTCCTACGGGAATAGGGCCCTCATCTCCTCCTGTACTGTTTGTCAAATGTTGTTCAATGTATTGTAACCCTGTCTGTACTGTGCTTATTGTACAGCGCTGCGGAATATGCTGGCGCTTTATAAATAAATAATAATAATAATAATAGTGCATGAGCATCTTTTAAACATTTTATTAAACATTTTTATATTCTATATACACACACAGAAATTTGGCAATCTTTAACCCGTGTGTGTACATGAGGAGTGGTACATGTCATCCAGCATACTTACATTTAAATTGCTCCCACAGGGAATGCAGGATGTCTACTTACATCATGACATCATAATGTCAGGAAACCCCTTAATAACAGTAGAGGTGTAAAGAATCTGGAAATGTAGTTGAGGTTCTATAGACCTTTCTATCCCCCTATGATAAATGTCACAACATCAAGTGAGATCTCTTGTTCCCCGCACTTCGGGGAATCAAATTTCCCGACCCTGAGGTGAATTCAGCATTCACCACAGGGTCCCCAAAGTGCAGAGAAAATCTACCAACAGCATCTGAAAATCTACCATAAGCCATCAAAAAAACACTGCACGCATCTGAAAAAAGCTGACCATCCGCCGCAAAACTGCCAACCCCCCCCTCCGAATGCATCCAAAAAAAAGCAGATGATCCGCCAAATGCATTGCTGTATAGACACCAGAAAAAGCCGACAAGCCGACGAACGGGGAAAAAAAAAAAGGATTGAAAGTATCAAATTTGAAACGCTGTTTGCAAAAAAACTACTGGATGAAAATATCTGGAATTAACATATAAGGTCATGATAAATGCCTAAATATTCCTAAAAAAATAAAGACACTTTTCGCTGCAGATTAAAAGAATAAATGGTTTACTAGATATTCAATTAAAATGGGAATATTTTAACATTGAAACCTATGGGATTCACTTGATTAAACCTGCCAAATGAAAGCACCAAATATCATTACGTTTCATTGTCATTTCTCTGCTGTTCGTTGTTCTCTGAATAGATTAACCATTGCTTCTCTATGGAGAATTTTACTGCTGCCAAACAGCAATGTATTTCGCTGGGAATTCACCAAAATTTGGCAAACTGCCTGCTTTCTGAATAGCCGAATGGCCACAAAATTGCACTGTACGGGGAAATACACTGTTCGGTGCAATTTCAGGGCCAGATTGGCTCTCTGAATAACACTGATAGTTTCCAAACAAGACTATATATAAAGGGTGTCCACAAAGTCTCTTTACAATTTCAAAAATTTATTCCACAGGCAAATGAAAAGACAGATAAGTGAAAATTATTACAAAATGAGACGTATATATTTAAGTTTTTTTGCCTCATTTAATACACCCCTATATGGACACCATTAGTTGCACGAAGCACATCAAGATGGTACTCGATTTCTGGACATGTTCGGTGTAGCATACCCTCATCAATGGTGGCAATGGCAGTGGGGTATTTTGGCCTAGGCCTAGGGCGGCACTTTCCAGGGGGCGGCAGCCCGCACTGGTGGCCCCACCCCTAAAAAAAAAACCTTTTTTTTTTTACTTTTGCAAAGTATTTTGCCAGGAAGGATACATTGAGATTTCACTAATTTTCAAGTATGTCCTGGGTAGGCAAGGCCTAGGCTTTCACTTTCCGGGGGGCAGCAAAAAACCTCACCACTGAATGGGTTACTCACAGAGCACCGAAATGACGCCAACATGTTGGTGTTCTGTAGTTCCCTGCACTTCGGGGAATAAAATTTCCCCACCCTGCAGTGAATTCACCATTCACCGCAGGGTCCCCAAAGTGCATGGAGTCGGCCGCTGAATGCTGACACCGCAAACCCGTGGCCTGCTGTTTTCAAAAGAACTACTGAACGAAAATGTCTGGAATTTACATATAAGATCCTATGATTGATAATAAAAAGTTCTGTTACAGAAAAAAGAAAAACGGTTATTAAAAAAAAAGGGGGGGGGAATTTTGCTGAAAAATGACTAAAGGTACTAAAAAAAATCAAAGACTTTTTACTGCAGATTAAAATAATAAATGGTTTGTTAGATATTGCATAAAAACAGGAATATTTTTAACATTGAAACCTATGGGGTTCGCCTGAATAAACCTGCTGATTGAAAGCACGAACATCAAGGCATTTCATTGCCATTTCTCTGCTGTTTGGTGTTCTCTGAATAGATTAACCATTACTTCTCTATGGGGATTTGCAATGCCTTCAAACAGAACCGTACTTGCTGGCAGTTCACCAAACTTGTGTGTGAGCATATCACAGAGCAGTGGTGTACTTAGGGGAGTGGCGGAGGGCGGGTCGCCCCAGGTACCAGTGATTATTTGAGTGTCATTAGAGGGTACTAGGAGGTGCCACTGTCACTGTGTGTCAGCTTTGAGCTGTGTTCTCAAAGAACGAGCAGCGGAGCAGGGCGTTTGCATACGGAATAAAATTGAATAGAATAAAAATCCCCCTCTCCTCCCTCCATAGCTCCTCCCCTGCCCCGCATCAGCTCTAGGAGAGGGGAGGGGGACGTGATTTGTGTGCAGAGAGAGAAGATGACAGTAAATGGCAGGTAAGGGGGGTATCAGCAGAATATGAAGCCCTGTCTGCTTACTGCTGTTTAAAGTGGACCTTTCCTTAACCAGCACTGCAGTGATAGAAATTTGTCATTGAGCTGCCTGGCTCCTGGTGAGGCTGCGTGCGTGCAGGTCACACGGTCCGGCCAGTCAGGTGGTACTGAGTTTACTTATTTTTTTCTGTACCACCTGACTGGCTGAACCACGTGACACGCATGCAGCTGCCTGCCCTTTCATGAACACGGACTCTCACTCTATTCTGGACTGAACACCCACCAGAAGGGAATCAAAGCCACGGTGCACCCTCTGGCAGTGGCACCCCACTGCTGACAAGATGGCTCCACCCACAGACACAGCCGCGATCCTGAGTCCGTACACAGTCCCTGCTGACTCTGCACACAGCCCTACCGCAGACGGAGGCCGGTAAATATAGAATAAATAATTGCTGTGTGCTCATATTCACTCGTTTTGCTGAGAGTCTTATTGCAGTGGATTCTGATGCACTCATACACACCGCACATTGCATTGCTGGGAGTTTTATTGCTGTGGATTCTGTGATACACACTGCATATTACTGTGAGTTTTATTGCCCTGGAGCTCTGGGATATGCTCATACACACTGCACATTACTGTGAGTTTTATTGCTGTGCAGTTCTGATATGCTCATACACAGTGCCCATTTCTGTGTGTTTATTGCTGTGCAGCTCTGTGAAACACTCATATGCAGTGCAGGTTTCTGTGGATTTTATTGTTCAACCAATTAGAGCGGCTGTGATCCAGTATACTTGACATGCGTGGCTGTTCTTTGTAAAAATGCTTAAATTTAAACATTTCATAATTTTATTTATCGCAATAGGTACATTTGAAATGGTATACAAAATATACAAGTAGGCACTCGGTATCCACTTTTAATATAAAGAGAGGAAAAGGCGGAGCTCTAAGAGGAAAAGGTGGAGCTTAAAGAGGAAGGGTGGGGATTAACCAGGAAGAGGTGTGTCCTTGACAGGAAGGGGTGTGTCAAATTTAAATTAGGGGTGCACGAGTTTAGTCAGGCCTAGGGCAGCACAAAACCTAAATACACCACTGGGCAATGGCATCAGTGATCTTCTGCTTTAGATTAGTGATGTCCCATACCTTTGTTCGATACACTATCTTTAACATTACCCCATAGAAAGAAGTGGAGGGGAGTGATATCTGGTGAAAAAGGTGGCCAGGGAATTGGGCCACCCCTTCCAATCCAGCGGTCTGGAAATGTTTAATTTAGGAACCCACGAACATGCAGTCCCCAATGTGGTGTTGCACCATCTTGCTGGAAAATGATGGTTGGTTGAAGGTCATGTAGTTGTGGTGCCACATATTCTGTCAAAAGGTAAACATTTGCAGTAATTGATGTCTCTCAGACGAAAAAAACGGACCAATGATTCAACTGCACATGATCCCACATCACACATTCATCTAAAACTGAGGATCACTGATGCCATTGCCACCATTGATGAACGTATGCTACAGCGAACATGGCAAGAAATCGAGTGCCGTCTTGATGTGCTTCGTGCAACTAATGGTGCCCATCTAGAGGTGTATTAAATGAGGCAAAAAAAACTTAAATACATACGTCTCATTTTGTAATAATTTTCACTTATCTGTCTTTTCATTTGCCTTTGTAATAAATTTTTGAAATTGTAAAGAGACTTTATGGACACCCTGTATAATGTATGTATAATGAAAATATGAAAAAGTATAAAAAATAGTTCAGTCAAGAAAAATAAAATGTTATTGTCTGCTTTTCACATAGAATGCAAACAATGATGCCGTCTCATTTCCTACATCGGGGCAATCAAAGGGAAGATGATGCAGTGCATAATTTTTATTTTGGAGACCCCTGGTATGTTAAATTATAGATGCCCCAAAGAAACATTATTGGAATGGCAACCTCCTAAACTTATCAAAAATGCTGTAATATGGGTTACAATCACCCTGTCTGTGGGACGGGCACCTGGTAAACATGTGCATTCACTCTGGAGAATATGGTATGAAAGTGGATGGATGGCATTATACCCAGTGGCGTAGCGTGGGGGGGGGCTGGGGGGGCCGTGGCCCCGGGCGCAGTTTTGTTAGGGGCGCATTTGCGCCCCTAAAACTGGCCCAGGGGTTGAGGGGACGCAGATGCCGGGCAGCGCGGGAGCGCCTGCCCGGTCTTTAACAGTCCGTCCTGTTAGGTGATGCGGCTGCGCGGCGTGCGCAGCGGTCACGTGGTCCGGCTAATCAGGTGGTACGGAGTCTCTGTACCACCTGATTGGCCGGACCACGTGACCGGCTGCGCGCATCACCTAACAGGACGGACTGTTAAAGACCGGGCAGGCGCTCCCGCGCTGCCCGGCATCTGGGTCCGGTCCCCTCAACCCCGCCGGAGCTGGGGCCTGGGGCAATATCCAGGTAAGGGCTGGGGGCAAATCCATGAGCTGGGGCAAATCCATGAGATGGGGGCAAATCCATGAGTGAGCTGGGGGGCAAATCCATGAGTGATCTGGGGGCAAATCCATGAGCTGGGGGGCAAATCCATGAGCTGGGGGCAAATCCATGAGCTGGGGCAAATCTATGAGCTGGGGCAAATCTATGAGCTGGGGCAAATCCATGAGCTGGGGCAAATCCATGAGCTGGGGCAAATCCATGAGCTGGGGGCAAATCCATGAGATGGGGGCAAATCCATGAGATGGGGGCAAATCCATGTGAGAGCTGGGGCAAATCCATGAGTGAGCTGGGGGCAAATCCATGAGCTTGGGCAAATCCATGAGATGGGGGCAAATCCATGAGTGAGCTGGGGGCAAATCCATGAGATGGGGGCAAATCCATGAGTGAGCTGGGGGCAAATCCATGAGATGGGGGCAAATCATGAGTGAGCTGGGGGGCAAATCCATGAGATGGGGCAAAAATCGATGAGTGAGCTGGGGGGCAAATCCATGAGTGAGCTGGGGGGCAAATCCATGAGCTTGGGCAAATCCATGAGCTGGGGGCAAATCCATGAGCTGGGGGGCAAATTCATGAGCTGGGGGCAAATCCATGAGCTGGGGGCAAATCCATGAGCTGGGGGCAAATCCATGAGCTGGGGGGCAAATTCATGAGCTGGGGCAAATCCATGAGCTGGGGGCAAATCCATGTGAGAGCTGGGGCAAATCCATGAGCTGGGGGCAAATCCATGTGTGAGCTGGGGGGCAAATCCATGTGTGAGCTGGGGGCAAATCCATGTGTGAGCTGGGGCAATATCGATAACGTCCACAGGTTGGGGGGGGGCGCACAATTCTTTGCTGGCCCCGGGCGCTGACAACCCACGCTACGCCACTGATTATACCCCACTATCTCCTACAACTCTAGAACAGATGCCGTTGAAAAGGTGAATGTCATTGTGGTACAACCGTGTTAAAATAAATAAAAATGGATAATACAGCAGCATTGGCCACTTTCAGTTTATAAAAAGGACAATGCATCATGTAACTGCCTTTGGGGGCAGTTTACTTCTTCGCTTCACACTTCAATCACTACATTCTACCCAAGCAACATCAGCAGTAATGTACTGACGCTCGCTGAGTGATTGTGAGGATCTTGATGATATCATCGGACCTGACATACCTTGAAGTCTTGGCATATTAATGTGTTGGAAATGGATCATTTACATCCCCTATAAGAACCCATGATAGATATTACTGAGAAGACAATAGGCTGGTCTTTAAAATGGTATCAGACTTTGGCTGGATGGAGTGGAGTTAATATCACGGCTTTATAACCTTGGAGACACATGTTTAAATCCCAGCCAGAGCACCTCTCCAGTAAGTGTCCTTGGGCAAGACACCGAACAATACATTCCTGCCTACTGAGGACATACTTGAAAATGAGAGAAATTTCCATGTATCCTTCCTGGTAAAATACATTCTAAAAAACAAAATAATTAAATACTAATTGAATGACATACAGGGTTATTCAAAGAGAATCGAAAAGTCACCGCACGTTCGGTGACTTTTCGTTCTCTTCAATTCGGTGCAAATCGGCTTTCCCATTTCGGCCACCCTGCGGTGTATTTAGCAAGCACCACAGGGCTGTCGAAGTGCAGGGAAAAGCTGCCGAAAAGCTGCCGAAAACCTGGCGAATGCACACCGAAAAGCTGTAAAAACATCTGGATTAACCTGTCAAAGACGCCGGAAAAACCCGAGCAGGAGCTGATCACACGCAGCGAAGCCTCCGGAAGAAGCCGACACCGCAGAAGAGTGACGTGAATAAATTAGGAAAACAGTTTGCATGAATGATTGAAAAGTGAAACCTGTTTGCAAAGAATCTACTGAGCGAAAATGGCTGAAATTTACATATGAGGTCCAGGGAATGATAATAAAAAGGGCTGTTACAGAAAAAATAAGTAAAGTTAAAAAAAAAAAAGGAAATCGGACTTTTTTTAAAAAAAAAAAAAATCCAGAAAAATACTTAAAATATCCTAAAAAATCTATAAATAAAAGAGACTCTTTACTGCAGAATTTTATAATGAACGGTTTATTAGATACTTAATTAAAACGGGAATATTTTTAACATTGAAGCCTATGGGATTCGCCTGAATAAACCTGCCGCATGAAACCACCAAATGGCAGGGCATTTCGGGAACCTTTCACTGCTGGTTTGTGTTCTCTGAATAGCCGAAGCAGTGCTTTTTTTATGGGGATTTCACTGCCCTTGAACAGGCACCGAACAGGCACCGTATGTGCAGGCAATTCGCCAGGATTTGCCGTATTGCCTGCTCTCTGAATAGCCGAATGGCCAAGAAAGGTAACCGAACGCTAATTTTCAGCGTTGGTTACCTTTCTCCAGCCATTCAGATTTCTTTGAATAACCCTGATAATAATATTGAACGTTTTCTTGTGAGATGAGGGCTAAATTTATTGACTGTTTGTTAAAATAATCACTTTTCCTTTGTAAAGCAGTAGGAATTAATTTGGCAATTCTACCCTCGAAAGATATTAATTTACAAGAACCTTTATGTATTAAAACCTACAGAACTTTAATTGCGGCCAGACTTATATTTCTAATTTTGTAGATATAAAAATAGTGGAGCACCTCACTTAAACACAATCCCTCACATCCAATTTTGGTTGGTCAGGTCACTGTGTACCACAGTGGAGGTTTCCCTCAAGAAACCAAAAGGATCAGAAAGCACAGAAAGAAATAGGTACAGCGCCCACTACCTTAAAGATATACACTGAGTGGCCAGATTATTATGACCACCCCATCAGTACTTCGTTGGGCCACCTTTTGCCTTTAATATCACGGCGATTCTTCTTGGCATTGACTGCACGAGATGTTGAAAGGTGATGCGAGGAATCTGGCACCATGCCTGATGAATAGCACTGTCCAGTTCTGTGAGATTTGATGGTTGTGGAACCAGCTGCCTGATAGCCCTTTCAACTTCGTCCCACAAATGCTCAATTGGATTGAGATCTGGTAATTGCGGGGGCCACCTAAGCAAGGTAAATTCTCCCTCATGTTTTTGAAACCACTCCTGCACAATACGAGCACCGTGGCATGGTGCATTGTCTTGTTGGAAGAAGCCATCTCCATTGGGATACTGTCACGGTTCCCAGATCCCACCATGCAGTTCTTAACGCCCAACACTCCACAGAGCCCAAAAGCTACCAACAGAGTAACCGTGAAGAATCCCTAACTGTCTGGTCCTTAGAATTGGCCAGGTATACTAGCTAGACAGAAAGGGTTAAGCAAAAGACAATTTTGTAATACAAAACCGGGTTAGCAACACGGGGGTAGTCAGACGAGCCAGAATCAGGAATACAGAGTATCGAATAGTTAAATGGAATAGCCGGGTCGATATCAGTGCAGTATCATAGTACAAGAAAATAGTCTAGGGCAACGGAAGGCAGAATAGTCAGAAAACAAGCAGAGGTCAATAACAGGTTAAATCACAATAGAATTCAGGTACAAGGAGCTCAGGTATGGATAACCACGATCTGGCACCGCTGAGAAGTAACTGAGGGTTTTTAAAGACCTTCACCAGACCGCACCCCCCACTCAAGTCGCGCCTCATGCAGCCACCTCCCTGCCTGTCTCCATTTAAACCGGGCATTGGTCAGCGAGCAGCATCAGACATGCTGCCCTCAAGTACACAGGAGAGGCTGGAAGCAACCAACGTTACAGATACGCCATCAACATGATAGGATGAACTTGATCAGCAACGATGCTTTGATATGTTGTGCTATTCAGACGTTGTTCCACACAAATTTAAGGGCCCCAAACCATAACACTGCCCCAACCAGCTTGAAGGGTTTTACTCATGCATGTGGGGTGCATGCTTTCATGCTGTTTCCGCCAAATTCTCACTCTGCCATCTGCATGATGCAACTGGAAACGTGATTCATCAGACCACATGACTTTTTCCAATGCTCGACTGTCCAATCCTTGTGTTCCTGTGCGAATTGGAGACATTTTATCTTGATAACTGCAGACAGCAAAGGTGTTCGATCAGGCCTTCATCTTCCATATCCCATATAATGCAGTGTACGGCAAACCGTGCGTTCAGAGATCATTTGAGAGGATCCCTGATTAAGATCTGCAGTAATTTGATGCACTGTTGCCCTTCTGTTGTCTTGTACCAGTCTTGCCACTCTCCGTTCTGCCCTAACATTGACTAGTCGCTGACAGCCACAATTCGCACATTCAGACCCAGATTTTCGGCTGACAGTCCAGTCTTTAAACACTGTAACAGTAGCTGCTCTTGAACATTTAACAAATTCTGCTGTTTTGCTGATACTTGCTCCATGGCTCTGAGTGCCAACAATCATCCAGCGTTCGAAGGCTGTTAAATCATGTTGTTTACCCATATCTTCAGAAAAATATCACTTCTACTGTCGAGGTAAACAACCTGCTTCACTAATTATAATTGTCTGGCCCTCTAACAACTTCAGCGCAAAATTATAGCCAATTTGCCTAAAAAGGTCAGGTGGTCATAATAATCTGGCCACTCAGTGTATACAGATTCCATTTCATACATTTTATGTTCAGGAAGATGTCACTCTCTGTATAGTAGTCTTTTTCTTCCATAAGCCCTCAGAAAGAGAATAACAAAAAAAAAGCACCATAGTGTAATTTGCTTATATCCATCATAAAATTCAGTATAAATTGTATTAGCAACTCACACAAATCTGAGGCTTAAACCGGCTCTAAGTATACGCGCCGGTGGCTGTTTTCTTATTATTGTGTCAGGTACCTATCCACCTTTAGAATTTCTTTCTTTGTTTCCCCTCAAAGATAATAAAAAGATATCAGAGCATAACCCCCTAACGTAATTCTATATGGAAAAAACCAAAACAGTGGAAAGAGAAAGACAATTTTGTACTCATCCTTGATGGAGCCCTCCTTGGCTCTAGAGCAATCACTTATGGATTTTTAAGGAAAGAAAATCCATCAAAAATCCACTCCACACGATACAAGGCAGGCTACTGTATACATGTGCTTTATTAAAATCAAAGTAAAACCAGGACACATTTCGCCAGTGATCCGGCTTCCTCAGCTGGTAACAGGTCGCTATTTCCAGGTCCATAAGCTCTGACTGCCATCTTGTGCATGCGTTCTATATTTGCATTTCAACTTGAAGTACGGAAGTCCTTGAAGAAGAAAACACCTACTGGCACGTATACTTAGAGCCGGTTTAAGGCTCAGAGTTGTGTGAGTTGCTAATACAATTTAAAATGAATTTCATGATGGATATAAATATATTACACTATGGTGCTTTTTGTTATTCTCTTTCTGGTGGTTTATGGAAGAAAAAGACTGCTATAAAAAGGACATCTTTCTGAAAATAAAATGTATGACCAACTCTGTGTATATCTTTGAAGGTAGCGGGTGCTTTACTTATTTCTTTCTGTGCTTATATTTCTAATTCATCACTCCTCAAACACCTGTCCCCTCCGCAACACCCTGTACTTTTTAGAATCCAATTTAAAATTCTGATGGTCATGTTCACATTTCTCAATAACCTAACCTGCGGTATATAGTGAACCTCTGTCAGCTCTGTTTCCATTTGCATCGCTAACATGCTTTAGCTCTGTTAGTGGCTTAAATCATATATGGTAACTGCTAGCAGCTACCTGAAGCGGCTCCGTGCCACAGCTGTTAGCGACTCTTGGAATCCATTAGTTCTCCATGTAGACCAAAGATAGACTTCTGTGAGATCGCGTGTGTACTCTCTTGCACGACTGGCAAGAAGACTCTGGGAACTATTTATCAGCTTGCTTCTTCAAGAGAGGAGGCAGTGGATCACTCCATCCTCTGCCGAGACTCAAGATGGGTTTTTTAACCCACTTAACAGAATCATGTGGCACCAGGTTCTGAGAGGTGGGATTTTTTTTTTCTTACTGGCTCGAGATGAAAATAACAAGCAACATTGGAATCGCTGTTATTCTACGGATGACATTCTTGAGGGTAGATATGCATCCCACTGATACAGATGGCGCTGTTCGTCTGTTTCGTGACACCGGGGGGGGGGTCTGTCACTTTTTATCTACAATATATGTAATGCATTTTTCCTTTTTTTCCCGTATTATCTATGTGTGGTCTGATGACAATTTAATAAAAGTGAAACCTTGAAACAATGGAACACTGTAAAGAACTGGTCTTGCGAGAAGATCCTGGAAAGTGCGCCACTTTGGATCTTGTATGGTTAGTGCAAAGCACGTGTCGTAAGTAAACATATTCTTTGGTCCTACATGCAGTTGCTGTGCTACATTAGAGAGGCAGACAGACAGATGGGTCACAGGGATCAATATATTGACTGGAGTTGCTTACATTAAGACTGTATATTGAAGTCATGTCAAGTAAGTTATTCTTTAATGCCAGTAGATGTCTCAGTGTCCTCCTTTTTCTCATAGCAGTATCAATGTCCCACTGACTTATGTAGGAATCATTCTTCTATGCATGAATTCCAAATCATAAAATAAACCTCTTTGTGTAGAATGAAAGAACAACTGCAGAACAGAACTGGAGAAAGTAGATTGTCCCAAAGTTGCTTGCTCAAAATGACAGATGAAGCAGCTACAGTAACATTATACTCTCCCCTGTGTACCAGCTGGCAATTTCATTAAATAAAATGAAATATTCTAGGGACATCTCCTTATCACAGTGTTGGGCTGCATTGAAGAGAACATGTGATCTCATAGAAGATAATATATCATCCCTACTGATATATATTAATCCATTCACTTACAACAGTGCTGAACAAAATATGCCTTCTTTTTCCCTAAAAAATTTCTTTCAATGCAGCTCTCATCAATTGCTAATCAACTAGTAAAATACCTATACTATGCTGGAGCCTTCATGTATCAGAAGTCCAGTGGAGTCCTCTGGTACAAAGCAGGTTTTAAATTAAACTTATGTATACATTTCTAATTTATATTTATCTGGTCAGCGCAAACGAAATCGCTTCGGGGTTCAGATGGCTCCCATAATAACATCATCCATATGGATATATATAAGAAGCAAGACATAATACAATATACTGTATATTGGTGTAGTATGTCACATACAGTATATTAGAGTCTAATTGCATATAATAGATCCACTCACAAAATTGGAGCCCTATCACTGACTCTGAGTGGAGCAATGCATCTGTGTATGTTTACAAGAATCTTCTCAGGTAACCCACACCTTATCAACATGGATCTCTCGCCATGGCAATGTATATAAGAAAGGTGAAAAACAGAAGATCTCCTTGTGCAGATCCAATATTACACAATTATAAATTGGTCATGTGACGATTAATATTTGTTGGAGCTTATCCAAGCTCGAGGTGAACCGCCCCTGGATTTTTTTAATTGGTCAAATCCCATAAAACACCCTGCATGCAGGGACTTTCTCTATTGCGTTGCCGTCTCTACTCAGCGTTCCACGTGGGTGCGCTTCGAATCTGGGGGCAGGTCTGGTCTACGTCGGAACGTGTGACGAGACTGTACGCCCGGCGCTGGGAGTGCAGTCTCGTCACACATGCCGACGTAGACTGGACCTTCCCCCAGACTCACAGCGCACCCAGGTGGAACGCTGAGTAGACTAAAACCGGGACTAAAAAAGGGGAAAAATTTGCATCCCTTTAGCGTTCTGGTTTCCCCAGTAGATCGCGTCTGGCAGCCTGCCCCTTAGCGATCACTAAGCTTGCAGATACTGGGTGCAGCGCTACAGCGCCGTTCCCAGCATCCCCTCCATGGTGTCCACAGGATTCCATGGAGGAACGTGACATGACCGTCAGGATCTCGCCTCTTGTGAGATCTTGCTGGTCGGCAGAGTGAGCACGGAGGGAGACAGGGGACTTTCTTCCACCAGTCTCCCTCTGCTCCTAGCATCCAGAAGCAGCGGATTGGGCAGCCGTTCTCGCTGCGGGACGAGAGGTGAATATTGGATTTATGGGGGATAAGGGGGTGCTAAATGATTTTGGAAATCGTAATCGGTTTGCACCAGCTTTCTGCTGCCGTAATTAGGGCTAGGACATTGTAATACCTTACTTATCCTAACGTTTATTACTGATTGCATTCCCCATGTTAAGTATAGGATTAGTAAAGTACAGTAAACTCGCGCAAGCTAGCACAATCACCGACACGCTAACAGATTTTTCACGGGTTTAGCATCAGACAGGGATGTAATATGGGAGGCACGCGTTAAAGCCACTTATCCTGACGTTAACACCAACTCATCCGGATGTAAACACCAACTCATCCGGGCGCTACCATTAGCGTTGACAATGGAATTTAGCCCAAAGTCTGTTCTGACAAAAGATTAATTCATCGTTGTCACCATTTTAATGTATTATTAATTTTTATGATCAGAAGTATTATTTCTCCTAATTTTTTTTAAACATATTTTTATTCGTTTACGATCAGTACAAGCAATTCAGGTGACGAAAGAAAAACGACATACATCAATTATAAACATTTGAACAATGCGACATCTCGGCATCCAAAATAGAACAGGAAAAAGGCGTTGTGGACAGTGTAAAACTAAACAGATAAAGTGTAGTTATAAGAAACAAAACATAGTTAGATAGATAGATCCCCACCCCGTTTTTTGGCATATGATATTCCTTAGTGATCAGGTTAAGGTGGTACATGTTCGTCCAGGACATCTGGAGAGGAAGCGGCAAGGAATTGAGCCAAGGCGCGGTTAGGGGTGACTCTCCCGACTTTTAAGAACTTGATATAATTTTTAAATTGGCAATATTTTCTGACTTTTATTTCTTGTTGTTTTTTTTTTTGCATATTAATTATTGGTTCTTTGCAAATATTAAAATTCAAGGACTACCAACGTGAAGTATTACCAAAGAATAATACTCTTGGTAGTGAGATATAAAAAGTTTAAAAGCAGATTTTTATTTGACAGTTGTGCAAGCTTTTTTATTATTTTGTCAAAAGCATTGATCAGAATTTAACTGTAAAGCGACATAAGATATATTCCATGCTTGACCTACTTTCCTATATACTGTAAACTCCTATGAGCCAGGCCCGCTACACCTCTTGTTTCCATCCTATGTCCATTTATCTGTATCTTGTTCCCTTTGGTTATTGTAAAACGCTGCGGAAACGGTTATATAAATAATGACAATAATAATAATAATATAATAATAAACAAAACACACAAACAAATGTAATGAACGTTTAGCGAGTGTACCATTATCATGCTTGTTTCGCTGAATACAGTTGAGATTGAAGACAAATTATGATTATATTCCCAGCTAGACAGGAAGTTTGTGAAAAGAAAGGACATGGAAAAATGTGTTGAATATTAATCATTACCTGCATCCTACGATCTTACTAGGTGACATCAAAGGCTCAGAGTTAAGTTATTTTGTTGAAGAGAGTTGGTAAGACCTCAGGCAAGACCTTCAATGCAAAGGCTAAAACAGAGAAATTTTCCTTCCTTCCAGCAATATCATATAACAGTGTTTGTTCTTATATTTTTGTTAGTGAGAAAAAATGGTCATTATTGTGCAAATACTCCGATATTCAAGATTTCACTGTTAATTTGGCTCCTTGTGGGCATTATAGTTATACTGTTATGTAGTTAGTACATTTGCTTTTATAATGTGTTTTACCTGGATGACCGCTTTTTATGTTTAATTGAATGGGGTAAACATTTTAATCCTTGTCTTTCCTGAGTTTATGATTGACTCATGAATTTTTGTACAGTCTGAGAAGATACATATTTTTTAGAGGTTGTTTCTTAACGATTTTGATTTGATATTTTCAAGATGTTTCATGAATGGAATTTTTTGGTCACACTTTTTCTATTGTTAGTAAAAAAAATAATTAAAGTTAACATTTAACAAAATTAAAAAAAAATAACAAACACACTTTTTAAACTTTTCTACTTTACTTTTATGTCCAATATGCCTTATTTGGTTTTACAACCAATCTAACACAACACAAATTGAGTACAAATCTAAATTGCACTCTTGAGCTTGCAAAACCAACCATTAAAAGATACTGCACCGTACCGTACTTGGGATTTAAAGACCTGTGAACACACCATAATTGTCTAAGGTGTTGACAGATCATTTGGAGCTCCCCAGGACATACTTGTCTTGAGTTTTCTCAAATAGACATTTTATATGATCTCCAGGTCTGAGAGAACCACTGATCTCTGGAATTGAAGAGCGGATTAATGTACCAGATAGAATGGATAATTCTACTCTAGGGATGTCTTACACGTTTACAAATTTAAGTCCATCGTATGCAAGTCAAATTAATGTACATAAGAAATAGACTGAAAACCCGTAATCTTTAAAATGTGACCTTAAAACTGCTTTCTATTGCATAATGGGGATAATTTGCACATATTATGTAAATAAACTTGCATTAAGAGAACATATGTTAAAGTATTTGTGTTGGCAATTGTGATTAAATATAACTTTTTATGTTATATTTGGATTAGTGACCTAGAGTATCAATTTAGTCATACTCTTAACACAATTGTTTTTTTTTTTATGCTTCACATTATCAGTACCATGCTTCTTATTATACACATCTATATATAAGTTGCATGGATCATGTTTGCTGCCTTCTGCCACTACCATGAATATGTGGGATCTGTCCTGTATTCAAATGTAACACTGTCAAATGTTACCAAACATGTGTAAAAAATATTTTCAGTTTGAAGCATGTTAAAACATTGCTAGATAATATGCATACTGACTACCTGCAACAATTCTCCAATACGTCTGCCTTGAACTTTTATTATCTTAAAATTCAGTATATTTCTTAATAGACAAGTTTCTTAGCAAGCAAGCTAAAACCTTGTGAGACCTGAGTGGGCACCCGCCGTAGAGCAGGACACTAGTGCTGTTGCTCGTCCTCAGGACCCTCACAAACCCTCCTTTCTCTCACTATAAGTTTCTTAACTTTAAATCCATGCTCTTATGTGTTTATAACTATTAATTTTTATCAGTGGTTAAAAAAAAAAAGCCCTAGGTATAAGACACATGGAATGGGGAAATTAAGTGTGGCTTGAACTGGCTCACATATGGCAACAGCCTATTGATTGATCTTACTGGAATGGAATAAAACACACTGCACATAGATTTCTAAATCATACCATTCTTTAACAATACTAGATGATTTTCAAGACCTATTTCATCCATAAATTATTCACCTGCACTATGTTATTATGTTAATAGTGGAGAGCTGGATAAGGCCTGCGTCAGTTGAACACAATGATCACATCCATGTAACCGCACAGTTTAATGTCCGTCATAGCATAGAATCATGAGCAATAGAGACCCACACACGAAGTACGTGCGCACCGAACTGCGCACGCACAACACACGTGGCAAACTGACGAAAGTTAGGCAATGTAAAACCGCTAAGACAGACGTGCAGAGTGCGCCATGTCCACGTAGCGGCCTGTGTGCGTTATGCTGCGACATCAGACGCAGAGCATTTGCTACGTCCATAACGTTGACGCTCAGAAGTTTTTTGGGTCTGGCTGACTACCTGTATTTTAATAATTAATTTGGTTTCCCATATTTCCATTTTTCGTTCTACATCCGTCCAAAAAACGGACCGTGTGGTGTCTGCAGTATCTTCCGTCAGTACGTCCGTCCATTATGCGCACACTCAGAGTGCGCTCAGACTGCGTTCATCTGACATCAGTCTTAGACTCCTACATTCACTAGGACATTCAACAGAGCTACGACTAAAAAAAACTTGGCATCCTTGAAGCATTGTGGGGCCCCACAACCACTATACATAGATGCTCAGTAGGGCTGTGCAATTAATTGCAATCGCAAACAATCGCGATTTAAGACCCTGCGATATATAAACCGCATAAGGCTGCGATTTTCGGCTCCCTGTAAGCTTCCGGCGGCATGGAGCTTTGGGCGCTCGCAGGGGGAACCACGTGTACAGCCGCGTTCTTGCGCTCGTCACGTGGTTCCCCCAGGCGAGCGCCCAAGCTCCATGCCGCCGGAGGCTCACAGGGAGCCGAACACGCGGCGCAAAGAGGTGAGCTGGGGCAGTATCCATGTGCTGTGGCAGTATCCATGAGCTGGGGCAATATCTGAGCTGGGGCAGTATCCATGAGCTGGGGCAATATCTGAGCTGGGGCAGTATCCATGTGCTGGGGCATATCCATGTGCTGGGGCAGTATCCATGAGCTGGGGCAGTATATCCATGTGCTGGGGCAGTATCCATGTTCTGAATACTGAATACATTTAGAATGTATGTAGCATGTTTGAAAAAGCAAAAACAATTGTCTAAATCGCAAATAAAATCGCAATATTCATTCAAGAAATCGCAATATGATTATTTTGTCAATATTGCACAGCCCTAATGCTCAGTTCACATGGGGGACCGTTTTTTTCAACCCCAGTAGAGTCCAGAGCCATTGGAGTATTTTGTACCACTTCATAAAGGATCTAGAGACACCTGTAGAGTCCACCTCTTCACTCAAAAAAGTCTGAACTATTATTCTTTTCTCCTGTCCCCGGGTAAAAAGATGTTTGTTGTCTGAAGGAATAATTGTACCTGCTTGGATAGGCATTAAAGTAATTAAAACCAGCCTGAGTCACATCTGCTGTATAGAGAAAATCTGTATTCATTTGGCGGGGTCATTTCTAAGTGTTACATAGAGGGGCGAATAGCAGAGATACCCCATAGGAGTACAAGAGCTCTGTTACAACACCCAAGCCCTGCATGTAGGGTAATGGTGACCTATGCCTTAGTCACTTGTTAAATAAATTGGTAGTAGCAAAACCGAAACAGTTGTGGACTTGACTCACAATACTTTGTACTTAGGAAATATGTAGGGCCATATTACATACTTGGTGCTAACTTAACCAGAGCAGTTGTAAACTTAAAACCATATTACAATGTGGGTGCTAACTTAACCAGAGCTGTTGTAAACTTAAAAACCTCCATAGGCTATAATGGCTCTGGGAAGTTTACAACAGCTCTGGTTATGTTAGCACCAACTTTATAATATGGTTTTAAGTTTACAACTGCTCTGGTTAAGTTAGCACCAACTTTATAATATGGTTTTAAGTTTACAACTGCTCTGGTTAAGTTAGCACCAACTTTATAATATGGTTTTAAGTTTACAACTGCTCTGGTTAAGTTAGCACCAAGTATGTAAAATGGCCCGTAGGGTGCTCTTGACCATGAAGAGGCCCAGTCACAGTAACAAGTACACAGGAAAAAAGATGGATATTACCAGGCACTCCAAGCAAAAGTTGGTTTATGTGGAGTTGAGCAATGTTTTGGCTGAGCTGCAGCCTTTTAACAAAGTTTGCAACACAGCTGAAATGTTGTACAATTCCAAATAAACTGACTTTTGATTTGGAGTGCCTGGCTCTGCCCTGCCTTTTGCTAAATAAATCAGTCTGATCTTCCTATCTAAAACTTTAAAACTATATTGGTAGATCACCTCCTCATTTTAGCCAGTTTACATTCCTATCGCTAAAATGGGGACACTAGGGAGAAATACCGCGTCTGCAGATTTTTCCTTTGCATCCCCGTTTTAGTGTGATATTATGATGCAGGCGCTAGAAAAGCTGCCTGCATCGTAATCCAACGCCAAACCGCGGGATGCGCGTGGCAGCGCCGCCACGAGCATCCACTCGATGGAGGACTCCATTGAGCTTCTGCTCTGCCGATTACATGACCTGCCGGATCTCGCCTCGCTAGATCCGGCAGGTCGGCGTAGTGATCCGCAGAGGGAGACTGGGGGACTTTTTCCTACAGTCTCTCCCTGCTCCCGGCGGAGAGAGGAGGCGGTTGGAGCTGCGGGATTAGAAGTGAGTATCTGATCAACTTGGGGTGGGTTTCTGCTGCGCTGACGGATTCTGCAGCAGTGGGATCCAATAGCACCAGGTCCAGGCTATGGTTAACTGTTGAGTTAACTGCAACCAGACGGTAATTAGCGTTAGTATTATTACAATATACTAATTAACTCTTTGTGCTCCCCATGTTAAGTATAGGGAGCACTAAAGTACAGTAACCTCGCGCTGAAAAGTGCAAGATACCAATCGCTAACGGGCTTTTTAACCCGTTAACGTTTGGACTGTAATGGTGCGCCTGCGCTAGGGCCACCAGGTCTAACGTTAATGCTCACACAGGTGAGTGCTAACGTTAGCGAGAAGAATGTAATAGTGCCCTTAATCTTTTGTGTAAGTATGTAACTTTGTACAAATTTAAAGATATATATAAATATATTATTAGTCCCTAACAAAATCGTAAGATTACTGTAATTTCTTTTTGATAAAGCTGCGATTACAAAAATAAAATGGGCAATGATGAACATCCCAAGAGAAAAAACAAGGCATCTCGCAGAATATTTAGCAGGTTTAATAGATATTTTGTTGTTCAAGCACATAAAAATAAAGTTGATATCTAATATTACTTATAGTCTTTGCATCGTGTTTGTTACACAAGTAAAACATAGCAAAAGGTTAACTTTTGGACCCTTCTTTCTTAAATTCCCATTTTTAATAGATTATGTTTATTGTCTGACCACCACGGGATGCAGCTCATCTTTGATGAGACAGAGTGACATTTTACCAATCTCAATAACACCTGTTAAGTGCCTCCTGTTGACAGTAGTACTGTGTTTTAATGAACAAATAAATGGCTTATCTACCCTTCTTGGCAAGGAACCCTAGCTATTGAGGCAAAGCAGTAGCTCTCCCAGTGTTAGTTGGGCTAATTGACTCTTTGGATGAAGTTAAATCACATTATCCCCTGTGGGATGAATGTTTGCCAGTAATCAATAGCTCAACAAGATCCGCATGGCAAGTAATTAACTGGAAAGTAATTAATACCTATCAAATGTTTATTAACTGTTACAATTCTTTAACTGAAAATGCTTCCGTACTGAAAACTGTGCTAAAGAGTTTCAGGGCATTTAGATGTTTGTGCAATTTCGGTAAAAATGTGCTTTGGATAACAATTTTTGACAATAAATTTAGGCATAATACAATAAAATTCTACTTGACAGGTATTGATAATGCATGCGCAGTGGGATCTGTATTGGTAATGAAAATCTGAAAATGTGCTAACAGATGCAACATGCTGACCAAGTGGTTAGTGTGAGAAGGTCTATACATACACATGTGACAAAACATTTTTGCTACAAAGCGTGTTAAGTTTACCATTCTTAAAAATTTTTTAAATGGTATATATTTTTTTTAAATAGACATTAAAAATCCAGTATTATTATCATACAGGCAGAAAAGACCTTTGGAGATAGATACAGTAACTGTGATAAATAAAAATATTAACAATGGCCAGATCTCCTGCTTATGGGGGGTTTGTAGAGATATAACAATGAGATTATGCAGTTTCCACAAAAAAAGTACCAATAGAATATAAAAATAATGCCTGTATATAAAGATTGCAGTAAAACATTGTAGCTGTACTGTACAGGGATGGAAACTCATTATAACCTGCTTAATCTTATATCTGTACAGCAGTGAGTGATCCCAGAGGTATCCCTGTATTCTGCCCTCTTCCTGGCTGCTATAATGCAGCAGTAATGGGATTGAACATTTTGTTACCAGTGAGGGCTGGGGCTTCGATTTATTTATAAAGTATTTCACCTGGAAGGATACATTGAGATTTCTCTTGTTTTCAAGTATGTCCTGGGTTCAAGAACATTGAAGTGTTACAGTTGTTACAGAAATACAAAGTAATAAAATGCAAGATGTTAAAAAAACACACACAAATGCTGGGTTTATGTCTCCAGGGTGCTTGGAGAGACTTAAAACAAAGGATTTTGTTCTCCACAGGAGACGCACTAATCCTGCATTAAAAAGGTGTGGACATTTTATTATTATTATTCTTTATTTATAAAGCGCCAGCATATTCCGCAGCGCTGACATTGTCTTTTAACAAGCTAATGAGTGCTTTTCAATGCATTACAATGCAAAATCAAGATAATTCGGTTTTGGGAGTGAAGGGGTTAAAAAAACTATCAGGAACCAGCGGTTTTTGGAATATTTTTTTTAATTTAATTGTACAGTAAGAAATATTTAGGAATATTCCAATGTATTTCTCGATTTAATTACCTATTTGAGAAACATATGTTGCTGGCGAAAAGGAGTTACTGCAGTTCTGAACTCTGTGCAGGATCAGCTGGAATGTCATTAGACATATTCCCAGCTGATTTTAAAACATGTTAGCACTTTGGGCATCATGCCCACGGTGTTAAAAAGTTGAGAGCACCTTCTGGAGTTCAAATGCAGATTCATTTGCAACAAATGACGTTCATTTGCAATGATACAGCATTTTGGGCTGCTGTGTCTGTTCTGGCGATGGTGTATACCCGACCACGGTGTGAATAGGATAGTAATGTTATTTCTAACTAGAATATATATATTTAGAAGTATAGAATACAGTTTACTCTAAATATATTAATCTAAGATACAGATAATGCCAATTTTATAGGATTTGAATGTGGAATAAATGGAAAGGTGGTAGAGTGTTGCAATCTGAGCACAAAAAAGTACTACGGAGAAAAGTATTGTCAGAATAATAGTGTAACTAGCAATGCTAACACAAGTATACACAGAGCACAGATACCATAACATTTGCCCTGCTGCTGTCACTGTGCCTACCAGACAGAAATGCATATTATCAATCAAAATTAATTTGCAATAAATTAATTTCGTTTGCGCTGTACCAGAATTAGACACTTAAAGTTCTGGGAAAAAATACCCACAAATCTTATTATTATGATTTATTAAGCGTCGACACACTCCGCAACCATCATTCACTCTCACCTTGCAGTCCTCTCCTCCTGTTTCCAACCCCAACCCTTCTAGATTGTGAGTTACTACGGGAATAGGGCCCTCATCTCCTCCTGTACTGTTTGTCAAATGTTGTTCAATGTATTGTAACCCTGTCTATATTGTGCCTATTGTACAGCGCTGTGGAATATGCCGGCGCTTTATAAATAAAGAATAATAATAATAAAATTCTGCAGCGCTGTACAAGGTGCAATGGGTAAAGACAGGACAACTCTACAATACATACAGGAGACAGGTCAGTTGTCCTGCCAGCAGATACAGTTGCAAGAAAAAATATGTGAACCCTTTGGGATTACGTGGAGTTTTGCATGAATTGGTCATAAAATGTGGTCTGATCTTCATCTAAGTCACAACAATTTGAAAAACACAGTCTGCTTAAAATAATACAACACAAACATTATATGTTTTCATGTGTTTATTGTGTTTACATAACATGTAAACATTCACAGTGCAGGGTGGAAAAAGTATGTGAACCCCTAGCCTAATGACTTCACCAAGAGATAATTAGAGCCAGGAGTGAGCCAACCTTGAGTCCAATCAGTGTGATATTATTGGATGTGTTGCTGAAAGCTGTCCTGCCCTTTAAAAACACACATCAGTTTTGGGTTTACTGGATTCAAGAAGCACTGCCTGATGTGAACCATGCCTTGCAGAAACGAGCTCTCAGAAGATCTACGATCAAGAATTGTTGACTTGCATGAAGCTGGAAAGGGTTACAAAAGTATCTCTAAAAGCCTTGATGTTCATGTGTCCACAGTCAGGGCCGGACTGGGGATAAAAATCAGCACTGGAAATAATTTCATACCAGCCCCAGTAATATGCAGTGTGTTTGAGGATATCGCAGAGCTGTAAAGTATATGCGGTGTGTTTGAGGGTATAGCAGAGCTGTACAGTATATGCGGTGTGTTTGAGGATATCGAAGAGCTGTACAGTATATGCGATGTGTTTGAGGATATCACAGAGCTGTACAGTATATGCGGTGTGTTTGAGGATATCGCAGAGCTGTACAGTATATGCAGTGTGTTTGAGGATATCACAGAGCTGTACAGTATATGCGGTGTGTTTGAGGATAGTGCAGAGCTTTACAGTATATGCGGTGTGTTTGAGGATATTGCAGAGTTTTACAGTATATGCGGTGTGTTTGAGGATATCACTGAGCTGTACAGCCTATTTACACCCAAGGCCCCTCTCAATCTGAATCCAGAGTTCATTTCAAGTGTACTATTTGCATTTGGAATCTGTTGCTGTCAACTCTCAAGATGAGATCCAAAGAGCTGTCACTATCGGTGAAGCAAGCCATTATTACGCTGAAGAAACAAAACAAACCCATCAGAAAGATAGCAAGAACATTAGGTGTGGCCAAAACAACGGTTTGGAACATTCTCAAAAATAAGTAACACACCGGTGAGTTCAGCAACACCAAAAGACCCAGGAGACCACGGAAAACAACTGTGGTGGATGATCGAATAATTCTTTCCCTGGTGAAGAAAACACCCTTCACAACAGTTAGCCAGATCAAGAACACTCTCCAGGAGGTAGGTGTATGTGTGTCAAAGTCAACAATCAAGAGAAGACTTCACCAGAGTGAATACAGAGGGTTCACCACAAGATGTAAACCATTGGTGAGCCTCAAAAACAGGAAGGCCAGATTAAACACCAAACAACACCTAACAAAGCCTTCACAGTTCTGGAACAAGATCCTATGGACAGATGAGACCAAGATCAACTTGTACCAGAGTGATGGAAAGAGAAGAGTATGGAGAAGGAAAGGAACTGCTCATGATCCTAAGCATACCACCTCATCAGTGAAGCATGGTGATGGTAGTTAGGGATGAGCGGTTCGGGTTCGGACGGTTCAGAGTTCGGCCCGAACTTAGCCTGTTCGGGTAGATCGCGAACTCCGAACATTTTGCCGTGTTAGGGTTCGGGAAAAAAAAGAAATTTAGAAAAAAGTATAAAAAATGCTTAAAAAATACTAAAAAATCTAGAAATAAAGAGACTCTTTACTGCAGAATATTATAAGCAACGGTTTATTAGATATTGAATTAAAAACTAATGTCTAGGTGCAACGATTTTCACCTTTAAATGACCTTTTTTTTTCAAACATAACAACAACAGATGTTTTTGTCTGGTCTAATCAATTTGATACATTTTATGTAGAATGAAGGTGGGGTGCCTGCTTCTGTTCTGAATTTAATCTAATCTTCTAAGGTCCAGAAATATTGGGACATCGACACAATTCTAACATCTTTGGCTCTATACACCACCACAATAGAGTTGGAATGAAACAAACACAATGTGCTTTAACTGCAGACTGTCAGCTTTAATTTGAGGGTATGTACATCCAACTCAGGTGAACAGTGTAGGACTTACAGCAGTTTGCAGATGTGCCTCCCACTTGTTAAGGGACCAAAGGTAATGGGACAGAATAATAATCATAAATCAAACTTTCCCTTCTTAATACTTGGTTGCAAATCCTTTGCAGTCAATCACAGCCTGAAGTCTGGAACGCATAGACATCACCAGACACTGGGTTTCATCCCTGTTGATGCTCTGCCAGGCCTCTACTGCAACTGTCTTCAGTTCCTGCTTGTTCTTGGGGCATTTTCCCTTCAGTTTTGTCTTCAGCAAGTGAAATGCATGCTCAATGGGATTCAGGTCAGGTGATTGACTTGGCCATTGTATAACATTCCACTTCGGTCCCTTCAAAAACTCTTTGGTTGCTTTTGCAGTATGCTTTGGGTCATTGTCCATCTGTACTGTGAAGCGCCGTCCAATGAGTTCTGCAGCATTTGGCTGAATGTGAGCAGCTAATATTGCCCGAAACACTTCAGAATTCATCCTGCTGCTTTTGTCAGCAGTCACATCATCAATACAAGAGAACCAGTTCCATTTGCAGCCATATATGCCCACGCCATGACACTACCACCTCCATGCTTCACTGATGAGGTGGTATGCTTAGGATCATGAGCAGTTCCTTTCCTTCTCCATGCTCTTCTCTTCCCATCACTCTGGTACAAGTTGATCTTGGTCTCATCTGTCCATAGGATCTTGTTCCAGAACTGTGAAGACTTTGTTAGGTGTTGTTTGGTGTTTAATCTGGCCTTCCTGTTTTTGAGGCTCACCAATGGTATACATCTTGTGGTGAACCCTCTGTATTCACTCTGGTGAAGTCTTCTCTTGATTGTTGACTTTGACACACATACACCTACCTCCTGGGGAGTGTTCTTGATCTGGCTAAATGTTGTGAAGGGTGTTTTCTTCACCAGGGAAAGAATTCTTTGATCATCCACCACAGTTGTTTTCCGTGGTCTCCCGGGTCTTTTGGTGTTGCTGAGCTCACCGGTGTGTTCCTTATTTTTGAGAATGTTCCAAACAGTTGGTTTGGCCACACCTAATGTTCTTGCTATCTCTCTGATGGGTTTGTTTTGTTTCTTCAGCCTAATGATGGCTTGCTTCACTGATAGTGACAGCTCTTTGGATCCCATCTTGAGAGTTGACAGCAACAGATTCCAAATGCAAATAGTACACCTGAAATGAACTCTGGGCCTTTTATCTGCACATTGTAATTGGGGTAATGAGGGAATATCACACACCTGGCCAAGGAACAGCTGAGAAGCCAATTGTCCCATTACTTTTGGTCCCTTAACAAGTGGGAGGCACATCTGCAAACTGCTGTAAGTCCTACACCGTTCACCTGAGTTGGATGTAGATACCCTCAAATTAAAGCTGACAGTCTGCAGTTAAAGCACATTGTGTTTGTTTCATTCCAACTCCATTGAGGTGGTGTATAGAGCCAAAGATGTTAGAATTGTGTCGATGTCCCAATATTTCTGGACCTGACCGTATGTTACTGATTAAGTGAATTTGGTTACAGCGGTATCCATAGTGTTAAGGTGCACATGGGTTTTTAGCTGTCCTGACCTGACGTCATCAGTATTCAATGGCGTTCGGAGTACCGGTAGAACACAGTGGAGGTGAGCACGTAAGTGGTGAGTAGAACTGTCTATATATATATAGTTGTGCATTTGTCTATGTTTTATCCTGAAGAAAGTTTGTGGTTAGCAAACTGAAACCTTGATCACATAAAGATAATCGAACATTGAGGAAGACCCATGAGTGCCGCTTGTTCCAGTGAAGTAAGTTTGGCCTAGCATAGCACCGGGCAGGAGGAACTGTGTGATCCCGGATTGCCAAATTTGACTGAAGTTTGCCAGCTTTCATCCCAATCACACCAAACAAGGCATCATCTCCTGCCAGGCCATCAGGTACCACTGAATCTGCTCGGACATTGGAGACAGGGATTAACACCTGAACAAACTGTCTGCATCATACAAGCGGAAGAGCTATAAGGAAAGGACAATCTCTAAAAAAATAAAATCGGCCCTGAAAATACCACATGAACAGCTGTTGCGCTATAAAAGAAAAAAAAAACACAAGGATCCCTTTAGTTGTATTCTATAACACCATAACCCGAGTCTAGAGGGAATCCAAAAAAATCAAAGATCTGCAGCCACTGGTCACAGAGGACCCTGCTCTCAAATAAATATTCCCACAGCCCACCTTACTGACATTCAAGCAACCCCCTAACCTGAGGCAAAGACTGATCTTTGGAGGTAGTCTGAGGTTAGACAGGAGGTAGAAAACCTACAAAAAGGTAAGATTTGCTGGTTTTAAATCCATTCTTTTATAATGGCAGGCTTGGTCCAGTGTAAGAGCTGTCATGCATTTGTTTTTAGATCCAATTTTTGGAGGTTTGGAGTGTGCCTGATATGTAGGCAGCTCTCTTTATTGCAGCAGGAAATTGCCTGTTTGAAGTCTGAGATTTGTAAATTATCTGTTAGGGAAACTCAGGCTATGACTGTTACTAAGCCACTGCCACAGAGGCCTCCTAGGAACGGCAGATGGACTACTGTAGGATCTGGTAGACTTAGAGTTGTGGATAGAAGGCATGTCCCACAATCTGTGGCTCTTCTTAATTCTTTTGAGGCACTTTCAGAGTGTAGTGATAAGACGGATGTAGGCTCAGACACCATAGTTGAGGAACCACCATCCACTATGCCTAAGGTATGCAGCACTGCAACCAAGGACAAAAATGAAAAGGTGGGACTAGATAGAAGGCAATTGTTGCTGGGTGATTCTATCATAAGAGGTGTTGAGCTGGAGAGTAGTGGTTTGGTGAGATGTCTTCCTGGGGCTACTGCTCGTAGAGACAAGAGACGTATTCTCAATATTGTCAAACAAGCAAAGCTACAAGGGGAAGTGGACGTTCTAGTCCATCTAGGGACAAATGACTTGGCTAGCAATGAGGTTTCTGAGATTAAGGAAGATTTTTGTGTTCTTGGAGGTGAAATACAGCAGATTGCGTCCACTGTGTCATTCTCTGAAGTTTTGCCTGTGCATAACATTCAAGATAGGCAGATGCGCAATAGGGAATTCAATTTGTGGCTTCGGGAATGGTGTCGGGAGCAAGGATTTGGCTTTGTGTCCCATGATAGCTCTAATTGGAGCAGAAAGGAACTGTATAAAAAAGATGGTTTGCATCTTACTCATAGGGGAACATATGTTCTCAGTGAGAAGTTCAAAGGTTTCGCAAAGAAATATTTAAACTAGGAGGGGGGACAAAAGGGTAAAAAACAATCTGCCCGATTGTCCCCCAAAACTAAATCGGAGGGTGCAAGCAACATGCGATGTAAAAAATGACAAGCTCAGAGTCGTGTCTACAAATGCTCGCAGTTTAGTCAATAAAATCAATGAACTAGAGGCAATGATGGCAGCTGAAAAAGTAGATTTAGTGGCGGTTACTGAGACATGGTTCAGTGAGAAAAATAACTGGGACATAACAATTCCGGGGTACACTTTATATAGAAAAGACAGAGAAGGTAGGAAAGGAGGAGGAGTGGCCCTGTATGTGAAAAACAACATAAAAACGAACCAAATAAAAGTGAGCGAGGTGAACATAGAGTCAGTTTGGGTTACGCTAACATTTGGCAATCATACAGTAGCTCGTGTAGGTGTGATCTATAGACCCCCTGGACAAGCAGAAGAACTAGATAATCTGCTGGTTGAGGAAATAGCCAAAATGGCAATGAAGGGGGAAGTTATTATCATGGGGGACTTTAATCTTCCTGATGTGAACTGGAAAACCAAAACAGCTGGGTGCACCAGGAGTACAAATATTCTAAACTCCCTACTGGGATTATCTCTAACACAAGTAGTTGAGGAGCCGACCCGTAAAGAGGCCATATTGGATTTAATACTCACAAATGGAGGTTTGGTATCAGACGTTGTTGTAGGTGAAAATTTGGGATCTAGTGATCACCAGTCAGTATGGTTTAATATAACAACAGGGATGGAGCCGCACCACACAAGAACGAAAGTTTTAGACTTTAAAAAAACAGATTTTTCTAAAATGAGATTTTGTGTGAAGGAGTCATTATCAGACTGGAGGAGTTTAAAGGGAGTCCAGGAGAAATGGGATTATTTAAAGGAAGCATTATTGAAGGCCACAGGAAATTGCATTCGGCTTGTTAGCAAAAACAAAAAAGGGAAGAAACCACTGTGGTACTCTGCAGAAGTGGCCAAAATAGTGAAGAACAAAAAGATAGCATTCAATAATTATAAAACAACTCAGAGTGAAGAAGATAGGCAAACCTATAAGATTACGCAGAAAGAGGCAAAGCAATTTATAAGAGCTTCCAAAGCACACGCAGAAGAGAAAATAGCTCAGTCAGTAAAAAAGGGGACAAAACATTTTTTAGATACATAAACGAGAAAAGAAAAGTAAAACAAGGATTAGTTAGATTAAAAACAAAGGAAGGAAGGTATGTAGAAGAGGATAAAGGTCTCGCTGACTGCCTCAATGAATATTTTTGTTCAGTCTTTGCAGAAGAAAAGGAAGGAAAGGGACCTCAGTTAGGAGAGAACACTAAAGAGACAATTACATATCAGTTTACAGAGGAGGAGGTTCTACAGCAGCTGTCTAAAGTAAAGACAAATAAGTCAATGGGGCCTGATGGGATCCACCCTAAATTATTAAAAGAGCTCAGTGATGTAATAGCAAAACCATTAACAGATTTATTTAACCAATCCTTGTTAACGGGAGTCGTCCCAGAAGACTGGAATTTAGCAAATGTTGTGCCCATTTACAAGAAGGGTAGTAGAGAGGAATCGGGGAACTATAGGCCAGTTAGTCTTACGTCAGTAGTGGGGAAATTAATGGAAACCATGTTAAAGGAAAGGATTGTTGAACATCTAAAAACACATAGATTACAGGATCAGAAACAACATGGGTTTACCTCAGGGAGATCATGCCAAACTAATCTTATTGATTTTTTTGATTGGGTAACAAAAATAATAGACACAGGTGGTGCAGTAGACATTGCTTATTTAGATTTCAGTAAGGCTTTTGATACTGTTCCGCATAGAAGGCTTATCAATAAATTGCAATCTTTGAGTTTAGATTCCAATATTGTTGACTGGATTAGGCAGTGGCTGAGTGACAGACAACAGAGGGTTGTGGTAAATGGAGTTTATTCGGCACAAGGTCTTGTTACCAGTGGGGTACCTCAGGGGTCAGTACTTGGACCCATTCTCTTTAATATTTATATTAGTGATATTGCAGAAGGTATTAATGGAAAAGTATGTCTTTTTGCTGATGACACAAAGATTTGCAACAGGGTTGACGTTCCTGGAGGGATCAGCCAAATGACAAATCATTTAGGTAAACTAAAAAAATGGTCGGAGTTGTGGCAATTGAGTTTTAATGTGGATAAGTGCAAGATAATGCACCTGGGACGTAAAAACCCAAGGGCTGAATATAGAATATTTGATACAGTCCTAACCTCAACATCTGAGGAAAGGGATTTAGGGGTCATTATTTCAAAGGATCTAAAGGTAAGTAGTCAATGTAATAGAGCAGCAGGAAATACTGGCAGAATGCTTGGTTGTATAGGGAGAGGTATTAGCAGTAGGAAAAGGGAAGTGCTCATGCCACTGTACAGAGCACTGGTGAGACCTCACTTGGAGTACTGTGTGCAGTACTGGAGAACGTATCTCCAGAAGGATATAGACATCTTAGAGAGAGTTCAGAGAAGGGCTACTAAAATGGTGTACGGCTTGAAGGAGAAAAGTTACCAGGAAAGGCTTAATGATCTTAACATGTACAGCTTGGAAAAAAGACGAGACAGAGGAGATATGATAGAAACATTTAAATACGTAAAGGGAATCCACAAGGTAGAGGAAGGGAGTATATTTAAAAGGAAACAAAATAGCAAAACAAGAGGACATAGTCTTAGATTAGAGGGGCAAAGGTTTAAAAGTAACATCAGGAAGCATTATTTTACTGAGAGGGTGGTGGATACATGGAACAGTCTTCCAGTAGAAGTGGTAGAGGCCAAAACAGTAATTGAATTTAAGCAAGCATGGGATAGGCATAAGGCTATCCTAAACAAAAGATAAATCCAGGTTAAGTATCCATGTAATTGGGCAGACTAGATGGGCCGAAAGGTTCTTATCTGCCGGCATTTTTCTATGTTTCTATGTTTCTATCTGCAGCAAACTCGTCCAGGAACAGGACAACCTACAAAATGGGACCAAACACTGCAACAAGTCCCGCTGCAAACTGTGCCGACATAAATGTAACAGCTATAAAACATAACAAGACAAAAAGATGTCACCTGTGCTTACCCCTATGACACCATGGGAAACAAAACACAATTAGAGGTTTTAGTTTGCTTGAATGGCCATTGAAGTTTTAAGTCTGCCTGCCGCATCAAGGCACCTCTGGTAAGGCAGGTCCTATCTAATGAAGCCAAAAAGCTGCTCCCCGAGCTGTTTCTCAGTCATGAGACAAGCTGGTGGGTTTTCCTTTATACCCTCCCCGGAAAAATTCCGCTTTGAGATTGAAAACAAAACCATGGTACGGGACAGCTGCAATGATGATCTGGCTGGAAACATGACAAAATATACATACTGTAGATAATGTATATGTGTGACAGCAGCACAGCCCAGCCCAGCACAATAACACTACATACAAAATCAAGGGCTCGTACCTCTGCACGTCTGCCAATGTGGTATACATGATCCAGTGCATAGGCTGTTATATTGGGGAAACTAGCCTTGAACTGAATCTCAGGATGAAACTGCCCAGGCATTCCATCAAGAACTATCATGAAAATAAATATTGTATCCTGGTGGGTCGTCATCACTTCAATCTTAGAGGATACTCCATCCAAAGCCTCAGAATTAAAATCTTCAAAGGAAATTTTAAGGAATTGAACGTATGACATTTGAAATGAAGATAATCACATATTTTAACACCATAAAAGAAGTACTCATTGTGGACTCTGGCTTTTTATTCCATTTTCATAACTTCACATAATATTCAGAATTCTGGTGGGTGTTTTGTTTTTTCTTGTTTTTTTTGTGTGTCTTTTTCTGCCTTCAACATTTTGTGTTTTTTTCTTTTTTTGCGTTTTCTTTCAAGTTGCCATGATCTTATCAGTCTTGTTTTATGGGCCTAAGATCTCTCATGTGTTTATTTTCCCTTTTTGACCATACCATTTGACTCACTATTTACAACATCTAAACCCCCACTCATGTGTCCCTTAATGTCTTAATGTTCAATTCTATGATATTGCTCAGTATAGCGCCAGACATGAAGAAAAGAGGAATCCTCTCGAAAGCTTGTCTTTTAAATGTAATGTTAGTCCAATAAAAAAGTATCACTTTTTTGCTGAATGGGCTGGCCATGTCACATGTTGTAAGAACAAAAATCAAGTCTATTTCGTGGTCTGACCATGCCGATATAGCTCTGTATTTATACGCACCGAGGGTGGTGACTCCCTCACTTGGAAGCTGAACTCTTCCTTATTATGCAATCATGGGGTTTTCCAGCATCTCTGTACTCTCATAACACAGTACTTTACGGAAAATCCTCCAGGTGAGGTTTCCCCTTACACTGTTTGGGCCACCCATAAGGCGGTAGTACGGGGACATTTCATTCAGATCGCTACCCATAGAAAGCTGCTTAGGCTTCAGTCTCTCCTTTCTCTTAACAATCCCTTCGCACTCTCGAACGCAAGCATAAATCTTCCCCAACCCCAGAGATCTTAGCGGATCTCCAGGAAGTCCGCACCTCCCTCATATGTATTCTGCCAGATGATGTGGCTAAACTAATTCTTTGGTCCTTCCTAGAACTGGAAGGTTATAACTATTATGGATGACGTTTGGTGTCTGAGTGAAAGTCAGATGTCATCAGGTGTTGACAAGAAGAGAGGAGAGGGTATTACAATTTGATCAATGATCCAGTGGTAATCGTGCAAATGGCAATTATGTGCAAATTCACGGTTGGGTGCAATTGAATACAGTAAAAATGATGATATCGCCCTATGTCATACACGTGAGTCCATCTCACAAAACATCAAGTGCAAAATGCATATAGAGTGCACAGTCACAACTTAGTGCAGATTGGATATAGCAGAGGAAATATTATCTTTTTATACCATATGAAATCATCTCACGACGCAAGGAGTATAGTAAACCACATGTGCAAAATGCCTATAAAGTGCATATGCTCGTATTAGCTTCCTATTCATAAAGTGCAGACACAAAAAATGTTGATGTGAGTTCTAAGGAGTTCGTAGAAATGTCCAGTGATAATTGTCAATTCCCAAATGGCCTATAACCACAAAAAAGTGCAAGCGCAGAATAGTGTAAAGTCCCAAAATGGTAATTGAACCAGATCCGAGGCAATTGGTCGCGGTACAGTTTATAGGTAATGGTCAGATGTCCCAACGTTGTACTTCCTTCTCTCAGTTGGTGGATTCCATTATATGAGAGAAAAAAAGGAAAAAAATTGGGGGGTGATAGTGCAGACTGCTTGAATTTGGTGAATGGGGTATATGTATATATAGTTCACTCACAAATTGAGCCTAGTGGATCCCGGCTCTAGGTTGGAACGCCTTACGTCAAATACAGGGTGACGTTCCCCCTTTCTCTGGGGTTATCCAATTGTCCTCAAATAAAACACATATGGAGAGACAATGCTCCCATAGCATAACACAGTTTATGAAATCTGGATAATTACAGTTGTCGTTCAACTCACCAATGTTGGAGCCTCGGTTGTTTCAGGCTCAGCTTAAGGGCACATGGTACTTCTTAGTTGGGTGAGTACCTTACCACTTTTACTGCAGTATCTCCTTGCTCCTGTCTCCAATCCTGGGTTGACCTCCGGATAGGGAAAAAAGTGAAGAGAGGTGGAGGAAGGGTAGATAAAATCTATTGCTTCTCCCTTTGGATTGACACCTTCAGTCCAGAGGGATGGAATAGCAGAAACCCAGATATGATTTTTAAATCAATCAAATGAAAAAAATGGGTATAAGTAGAAAGGTTTATTCCATAAATGGGGGGGGGGAGTTACTGTAACGCGTTTCGGCACTATGCTTGTGCCTTCCTCAGACAGTGTGGCATATGGGGTAGGGGCCCCTACCCCATATGCCACACTGTCTGAGGAAGGCACAAGCATAGTGCCGAAACGCGTTACAGTAACTCCCCCCCATTTATGGAATAAACCTTTCTACTTATACCCATTTTTTTCATTTGATTGATTTAAAAATCATATCTGGGTTTCTGCTATTCCATCCCTCTGGACTGAAGGTGTCAATCCAAAGGGAGAAGCAATAGATTTTATCTACCCTTCCTCTCTTCTTTTTCCCTATCCGGAGGTCAACCCAGGATTGGAGACAGGAGCAAGGAGATACTGCAGTAAAAGTGGTAAGGTACTCACCCAACTAAGAAGTACCATGTGCCCTTAAGCTGAGCCTGAAACAACCGAGGCTCCAACATTGGTGAGTTGAACGACAACTGTAATTATCCAGATTTCATAAACTGTGTTATGCTATGGGTGCATTGTCTCTCCATATGTGTTTTATTCGAGGACAATTGGATAACCCCAGAGAAAGGGGGAACGTCACCCTGTATTTGACGTAAGGCGTTCCAACCTAGAGCCGGGATCCACTAGGCTCCTCAATTTGTGAGTGAACTATATATACATATACCCCATTCACCAAATTCAAGCAGTCTGCACTATCACCCCCCAATTTTTTTCCTTTTTTTCTCTCATATAATGGAATCCACCAACTGAGAGAAGGAAGTACAACGTTGGGACATCTGACCATTACCTATAAACTGTACCGCGACCAATTGCTTCGGATCTGGTTCAATTACCATTTTGGGACTTTACACTATTCTGCGCTTGCACTTTTTTGTGGTTATAGGCCATTTGGGAATTGACAATTATCACTGGACATTTCTACGAACTCCTTAGAACTCACATCAACATTTTTTGTGTCTGCACTTTATGAATAGGAAGCTAATACGAGCATATGCACTTTATAGGCATTTTGCACATGTGGTTTACTATACTCCTTGCGTCGTGAGACGATTTCATATGGTATAAAAAGATAATATTTCCTCTGCTATATCCAATCTGCACTAAGTTGTGATTGTGCACTCTATATGCATTTTGCACTTGATGTTTTGTGAGATGGACTCACGTGTATGACATAGGGCGATATCATCATTTTTACTGTATTCAATTGCACCCAACCGTGAATTTGCACATAATTGCCATTTGCACGATTACCACTGGATCATTGATCAAATTGTAATACCCTCTCCTCTCTTCTTGTCAACACCTGATGACATCTGACTTTCACTCAGACACCAAACGTCATCCATAATAGTTATAACCTTCCAGTTCTAGGAAGCACCCTATGCGCCATTAGGACTCCAACTCTTATCCATACAATCCTTTTGCACATTTAGTTGAGATTTATGTGCAATACCTTGTAGGCAGCAACCCCAACCACCATAGCAATAACCAGCGCCTCCACAGACATCCACTCTTGTTAATTCTTTGGTCCGATGCCTTTTTTACGAGAAGGCTAACAAAATGGATACCTTGTTTGCCTGCACCTTTAAACCCCGGCGTAAATATTCTTCTATATCAGCTATTAAATCGGATGGTGGTACGTTGGTCACCTTACCAGCTGCTATTGGCAGAGCCTTTACAGATTATTTTTTTGCCCTATATGACCACTCCCCTCACCATGGTCCTCCTGATAACCTGGTTTACATGTCCGCCTTCTCTTCCTTTCTGGATTCTGTGCCTCTGCACTGTTTAAATGAGTCCCAGGGCTCGGCTTTGAGGGTCAGCATTACAGAGGAAGAGATTTGCCGCACTATTTCAATGGGGGGGAGCACTAAGGCACTAGGGACTGTATGGGTTTTCGGGCAGGTATTACAAGGCCTTTCGCACAGAACTGACTCCTTGCCTGACTTCTGTTTTCAATGACTGTTCTGACAGCCATGTTCTGCACCCTGACATGTTGTTAGCTAATATTGCCCTTATCCCCAAGGAGAGTAAGGATCCCGCGGCGGTAGAGAACTACTGTCCCATCTCCCCCATTAACTTTAATGTTAGGGTTTTAGCTAAGGTTCTAGCGGGTCGCTTGGGCCCCCCACTTCTAGACATGTTTCACCCAGACCAGGTTGGTTTCATTCCTGGTCACTAACTTTATGACAATACTAAGCGGGGAGAGGACCTGCTCTGGTGGCTCTCAGGGAGCTTGATTCCTTCGTTCGTCTTGTCATTAGATGCTGAGAAGGAGTTTGATAGAGTGGAGTGGCCTTTTTTGTTCGCTACCCTATCCTGTATGGGTCTCCCTGACCATTATCTTTGCATAGTTTGTGCCCTCTATACAAATGTCGCCACTCAGGTCCGGGTGCCAGGAGGTTACCCACTTAGGTTCCCTATCCTGAATGGTACTCGGCAAGGCTGCTGCTCCTGCCCCCTGCTTTTTCTGCTTTCTCTCAAACTCCTTCTGTCCACCCTCTGTCATCATTCTGGTATTGCTGGAGTCCGTATTGGTGGGGATATATTATACGGCATCTGTTTATTCAGAAGACATTTTGCTTACCCTCGCCATCCCTCTCAAGTCCCTTATCCACCTCTGCTCCTCCCTGAGTCTTTAAGGTTGACTACCCCAAATCCTGTGCTATGCCCCTCCACATGCTCCCCGTAGACGTGGTCTTCGTAGAATCCAATTTATCGGTTTCGTATTTCCCCTACAGAATTGCCATATCTGGGTATTTTTCCTACCAGAGACCCCATGTCTCTGTTTAGGCCCGTGTCAGACGAACGCAGTGATCACATCCGTGTTGGCGCACATTTTAAGGTTCGTCGTAGCATAAAATTTATGATCAATAGAGACTCACACACGAAGTACATCCCCACAGAAGTGCGGACGTACAGCGCACGTGGCGCCAGATGCAATTTAGGCAAGAATGTAAAACCGCTAGGATGGACGCACAGAGTGCGCCACGTCTGCGTAGCTTTGTGTGTGAGTGATGGTACGTAGTCAGACGGACTGCATTTTTGACGTTAAGCATTTTTGACGAACAAAATGGTTTTTCGTATCATGTATCAATTTTTTTCATTTTACATATTAATTTTATTTCCCATCTACATCAGTCAAAAAAAATGTCAGTCAAAAAAAATGGACCGTGTGGTGTCTACAGTATCATCAGTCAGAAAGTACATAAGTTGTGCACAGATGCACAGTGTGCTCAGAATGCGTTCGTCTGACATTAGCCTTGGTCATAATATTTCCTCTGATTCACCAGCTTCAACAGGACTTGGATACCTCGGGGATAAGTCCATCTCGTGGTTGGGGTGTATTCATAGCGTAAAAATGAATCTCCTCTCGCGCATTCTCTTTCTATTCCAAATGCTCCCCCTTTTGATAACTCGTCGGGATTTGGTGGGTCTTCAACAGGCCATTGATTCCTTTGTGTGTGGTAGGGTAAGAGACACAGTGGCGAGACCAATCCTATACCGCCCAAAAACAAGAGGGGGTCTGGGGCTTTCCAACCTCTATCTTTACTATCCAGCCGGCTCTAAACATTGGGTCGATCTGGAAGCAGCTTTCCTCTCTCCTGACCGCCTAAACCTATATATCCAACTCCCTAGGGCCACTAGGCCCATCCTCCAGACTACATGCCCATCTTTATTGACATCCCTCCAACTGTTCGATTTAGCTAGGGGCAAATTTGCTCTTGTTAGGGAATTGTCCCCTCTACTCTGATTTATTTGCAACAGGGCATTTTCTCCAGGTCTACGGCTACGGGACTTTGGGGGCTTTGCGGCAGCTGGGCTATAGAGATCTGTCCTTTGGGGGCCGTCTGATTACGGTCCCTGAGATTCAGGAGCTTCCGTTTTCTCCAGCTCAGACATTTTGCTCAAGCCTCTACCATGGAGTTGGTTTCTACTGCCTCCCTCACTACCTTTGAACGCCTTTGTGTAGGAGGGGGTCCCAAAAAAGTCTAATTTCCCAATTATTTTTGATTTTCAGCTCTCGACCTAGGGAATGGGGACCTCTCACATATTGTGACAGGCAGAGACTGACCTGCATGACCCCCTTCAGGGTGATGAGTTGAAGGATATATGGGAACAGATGGCCAGGTCCTTCATGTGCGTTACCCATCAGGAACAGTCCTACAATATCCTCCTGCGTTCGTATGTAACTCCGGTGTCCCTTTGTCATATGAGGGTCACCTCTAGTGATTTTTGCTGGCAGAATCGTGGTGATAAGGGAACCTACATACATATGTGGTGTGATTGTCCTGTGGTTCAGTGCTTTTAGGGGAACATGCATAACCATTTTTCGGTAATTTTTCAGCACCCACTTTCATTAGATCCGTGGGCTTACTTGTTATCATGCCTTTTCCTGTACCTGTCCCGTGCTGAACAAAACTTGTTTTATCGAATGGCCCTGGCTGCCAGATGGGCTTTTCACTACTTCCACTAGCATCAAAACTGCTAGAAAGACTAGTCTATGACTGTTTAACCCTTTTCCTATCCTCCAACTCCTTGCTTGACCCACTGCAACCTGGCTTTCGCTCCCAACACTCAACAGAAACCACTCTCAAAGGTTACTAATGACCTCCTTTCTGCTAAATGCAATGGTCACTACTCCATACTGATCCTACTTGACCTCTCAGCTGCCTTTGATACAGTCTACCATACCCTCTTCATAGAGACCCTCTTCTCTTTTGGTCTCTGTGATACCACAGCTCCTGGCTAAAATTCTACCTCTCCAATAGATCCTTCTAAGTATCCCTTGCTGGCAATTCCTCCTCTTCAATGCCTCTGTCAGTCGGCGTACCTCAAGGCTCAGTCCTAGGTCCTCTGTTCATCTCTATCTATACCTCCTCACTGGGTAAACTCCTCACCAACTATGACTTCAAGTATCACCTGTACGCTGACGACACTCAGAACTACCTCTTCAATCCCGATCTCTCTCCCTCTGTTTTCTCTCTCAGGTCAGTGACTGTCTGTCTAGGATCTTTGCCTGGATGGCCTTTCATTACCTGAGGATCAATATGTCCAAGACCAAGCTCCTTCTAATCCCCCCCCCCTCGAACTCTACTCCAATTTCTGACTTCTCTATAATTGTTGACGGTATCACTATCCTTTCTTCTGCCCAGGTCCGCTGCCTCGGAGTAACTCTTCACTCCAGTCTTTCCTCCACTCCCTTCTCTACATCCAATCATTCTCCTCGTCTTGCCGCAATCGACTCTGCAATTTCGGCAAAATTTGTCCATTTCTGACTGCAAACACACCAAGCAATTTATCCACTTGCTTGTTATCTCCCACCTGGACTATTACAACAACCTCCTGACTTGCCTTCCTATCTCCCGTCTCTCCCCCCTGCAGTCCATCCTAAACACATCAGCTCGGCTTATCCATCTCACCCGTCGCTCTGTCTCTGCCTCTCCTCTCTGTGAATCCCTACACTGGCTCCCCATCCACAGCAGAACAAATTCAAACTACACACTCTGACCTACAAAACCCTCACTAACGCCGCTTCTCACTACCTGTCCTCACTAATCATCAAATACACCCCACCCTCACCTAAGATCCAACAATGACCTGGGCCTGGCATCCTCTATTATTACCTCTTCACATGTCAGACTGCAGGACTTTTCTCATGTTGTGCCAATCCTATGGAATGCGCTTCCTCGCAAAATCAAACTGTCCCCAAATCTGGCTTCATTTAAACGCTCCCCAAAGACCCTTCTGTTTAGGGAAGTCTGCCACTTGACTCTATAAAAAGATATCTGACCAACCCAAAAATGGCCCTCACCTCTCCCTGCATTAACTCATCACAGCAGTCCCCTCCTTGTTTCTAATCCCGTCACCCACCTAGAATGTCAATTCCCACAGGAATAGGGCCCTCATCTCCTCCTGTATCTGCTGGCAGGAATACTGACCTGCCTCCTGTATGTATTGTAGAATTGTCCTGTCTTTACCCATTGCATCTTTTACAGCGCTGCAGAATATGTTGGTGCTCAATAAATATTTAATAATAATACAATAATATGTGCATTAATGACTCACCCCAGTGGCGGAAGTACCAGGGTTGCAGCGGTTGCACTTGTGACCGGGTCCTGGCATTCCGCCACTTGAGGGGGGCCCAGGCAGATTCTGGCAATCAGCGCCGGAATCTGGGAGCAGCGCCGCTGGTTCCCATCCTACGCGAGCGGCCAAGCTGCAAGCCGGCGGCCACTCGTAGGGAGAGGAACGGTCGGTTCCTCTCCCTACGAGCGGCCTCCGGCTTGCAGCTTAGCCGCTCGCGTGGGATGGGAACCACCTGACCAGCGCACGAGATCTCGCTAGAACGTGGCTGTGCTGGTCAGGTGGTTCCCGGCGAGCGGCCAAGCTGCATGCAGGCGCATGCTCGGGAGAAGAACGGGCCGCAGAGCTGGGGGCAAGGTGAGAGCTGGGGGCAAACACATCCATGAGCTGGGGGCAAATACATCCATGAGCTGGGGGCAATATATATCCATGAGCTGGGACAAACACATCCATGTGAGCTGGGGCAAAATATATCCGTTTGTGAGCTGGGGGGGCAATATATATCCATGTGTGAGCTGGGGCAATATATCCATGTGAGCTGGGGCTATATATATATCCATGTGTGAGCTGGGGGCAATATATCCAGTGTGAGCTGGGGCAAATATATCCATGTGTGAGCTGGGGGCAATATATCAATGTGAGCTGGGGCAAATATATCCATATGTGAGCTGGGGCAAATATATCCATATGTGAACTGGGGGCAAATATATCCACATGAACTGGGGCAAATATATCAACGTGAGCTGGGGGGCAGTGGCAGAAGTACCAGGGTTGCAGCGGTCACACTTGCGACCGGGCCCTGGCATTCCGCCACTGGAGGGGGGCCCAGGCAGCCACCAGATTCCGGCAATCAGCAGCACCGCTGGTTCCCATCCCACGCGAGCAGGAAAAAAATAAGTAAAAATATAGGTTTTTTGGGGGGGGTAGGGAGGCCTTTTGTGGATTCTTGCACCGGGGCCCTCAGGTTTCTAGTTATGCCACTGACTCACCCACCTTGTAGCACGCTTCACTGAGAATCTCTGGTCTACGTGTATTCAGTGTTCAGTTACGGTCAGCGTGCAATTCCATGACGTCATTAAGGAGGACATCTGTGTTCCAAAGCACTGGTTGCCATGGAGATGCGTGTATGCTAAAAGAGGGATAAAAACAGCAGGAACAGGGTGAGCAGATGGAGGAGCATATCGAACGAGTGCAGCTGGCATATACTGTAAGTAACATAACCAAAAAAATAATAAAGTATGTATGTGATACAATGGCAAGAAAACCAAGAATAAAAGATCAAAAACAAATAAAAAAAATCCACAATAAAAAATATATGAGTCCACCTGGCATAACTAGTGTTATTGCTTGGATAAGTGAAATGTCTGTATTGAGGAAAAGCCCGAATAACTGGTTCGTGTATTGATTGATGATTGAACAAACCATGTAAAATATATAAATATGTGATCCAAAAGGACATATTGCTAGTGTTAGACAATGTATGACATGGACTTACATCTACCATCCATGTATATGAATGTGAAAAATATAGGGCCACATTATAATCTTGTTGCTATCGTTAGCGCTCACCTGCATGAGCATTAACGTTAGCCGCGGTGGCTACTGCATATTACAATCCAAACGCTAACGGGTTAAGTAACCTGTATGCGTTTGGTACCTTGTGCTTTTCAGCGCGAGGTTACTGTACTTTGTGCTCCCTATACTTAACATGGGGAGCGCAAAGTGTTAATCAGCGTTAGTATTACAATCTACTAGAACTGATTAACGTCCGGCGCAGTTAACAGAAAGTTAAATATCTAGGTATGTGGTTAGACCCAAATCTATCCTTTGGCCCCCACATTGAAAAACTTTCATCTAAAATTTACCCCAAACTAGGTGCCCTGTACAGAAACAAATACTGCCTGAGCCCCGCGGTAAGAAAGCAGATTGTACAACAAATGCTTATGCCGGCTATTGAATACAGAGATGTAGTGTATGCAGCCGCCCCGCAAACGCACCTCCAGAAACTTACTACATTGTATAACTCATTCTGTCGCTTTGTGCTACAATGTAACTACATGACCCACCATTGTGACATGTAAAAAGAACTAAACTGGCCGTCGCTGGAATCTAGACGCACCCTTCACCTTTCCAACCTAGTCTTTAAGAGCTTTTCTGGGAAGCTACCACCCTACCTGAATAGGCTGCTTCCCTCAGCAGTTCCCTCATCCTATAACCTCCGATCCAGGACCAGCACCTTACTTGCAATACCACAGTACAAAAAGCAAGTGGCTCGATCCTCATTTTCCTACAGAGCACCACAACTATGGAATAACCTCCCAGACGCCATCAAAACTTCCCCCAGTCTAAAGTCCCTTAAGAGCTCCATATTAACATACCTCAATAAGGAATGCACCTATAAACATGTAACATAGTGACTATATTTCCTACATATTTATTTTCTGTTGATCTGCATATTTGTTTTGTGTTAATTTCTTGCATTTTACTACTTTGTATTTCTGTAACCATGTTCTTGAACCCAGGACATACTTGAAAATGAGAGAAATCTCAATGTATCCTTCCTGGTAAAATCCTTTATAAATAAATAAATAAATAAAATAACCACAGCCATGACTTGGTGTTAACGGATTCCGCTTCTGCAGAATCCGTTAACACCAGACAAAAAAAATAAAAAAAAGTGATCGTATACTCACCTCCTATCCCGCGGCGAGGACCGCGGCTCTGTCCGGCGGAAGCAGTTAGAGACTGGGGGAAAAAGTTCCCCAGTCTCCCCCTGCGTATCATTACGCCGACCGGCCAGATCTCGCGAGGCGAGATTCGACAGGTCATGTCACCGCCGGCGTCTATGGACTCCATCGAGTGGATGCTCGCGGCAGTGCTGATGCTGAGCATCCAGGGGCATAGAGCCCGCAGACAATGCAGGCAGCTTTTTAAGCGCCTGCATTGTAATTCCACGCTAAAACGGGGGTGGTAGGGAGAAAACTACGGGTGCAGTTTTTTTCTCCCTACCACCCTCGTTTTAGCGTGGGGAATGTAATGTGGCCCATAGTAGCCAAATATATGGGAAATATGAGTGTACTGAAATACAGTGTAAAAACAAAAACTATTTGTAAGTGAAGGTGAACCATAAATAAAACCAAATATAAGGTGATGACAAAAAGTGAAAATCCGTGGCCTGAGATAAAGAGAACTAAATACTATAGATTACATATTCAATCGAACTGGATATGAATAGTCAAATTACAATCTAGATTGTAAAAACTATGTAAATGAAATACTGTATATTCATTTAAGCCTCTGGGCGCAAGAGTGTCAGGGGTCCTGATCCAAAAAGTCTCTCTTTGGAGAAGTTTCTGTGAGTGATCCCCACAAACCTAGGAAATAGGTTTGTCGATGATATTTTTTCCCAATAGGAAAATTATACATCGTGGAGAACACATCTGCATATGAGGAAGAGACGCACACTGCTGAAGTTATATACATCAGTGAATGGATCATCGCTGTGCAATCCAGAGGAAAGAAACAGTTTGTCACTTTACAATTAAATAGTAGGCCCCAATCCTGTCAGCTTGATTCAGGAGCAACATGTGATGTAATGTGATTAAGAGACAAAATGACATTAGCACCGGAAGCACATCTACTGCATAGTGAGTGACACCAAACTAAAGTTATACTCGGGTGTGTTTATGAAATCTTTAGGACTCTTCAGGACAGAACGGGTCTTAAGTGGACACAAAAGCTAGAGTTCGAAATTGTGGAAGCCTGCCAAAAGCCATTGTTATCCGGCTCCTTATCAATGCCTACTGGAGCTGCACGGCCTTACCCAGGCAAAATCTCTGTGGCCTTGCGTAGTGATCAAGTATCAGGCTCAATCTGTAGTGTATCTACCGGTAACACAGTATGCTATATTCAAGACTGTTTAGGATCTGTTTAGGTTAATTGTTTAAAAAATTTGAAAGTTAAAAAAGGTAGATGTTATGGAGATATTATGCATATACTGTAGGGTGTCCATTCGTTCCCGATTTCTGGGGACAGTCCCCAGATTGAGGAGACCATCCCCGGACAAATTATGTTCCCGGAAATGTCCCCGGAATCTAAACGATGATAATTTAGTCACTGCACTGCTGCAGTACCTTGGCTCTCCACTAGGAGTAGTGATGGCCGATTCATGAATGAATCATTCTTTTGATCCGGATCTTTTCGCTGAGCTGAGTGATTTGGTTCATCAGTCTGTTTGATCCGTTTGTAAGAGTTCAGTCTGTGAAGCATTAACTGCACGTGTAATCTGATCCTAGAGTGAGTGGCTTCTGCTGGCTCTGCCCTGCAATGTGTTACAATGTAAACAGTACAATGGCTCAAAGATCAGGTTCCGACAGTTCTTAATCTTAACAGCAGAGCAGTACACCCATGCTGGGATATAATCTATGCCCTGGGAGCTGCCCATTAACCCATGTCAGGATATAATATGTGACCTGTGAGCTGCCCATTAACCCATGCTAGGATATAATCTGTGCCCTGTGAGCTGCCCATTAGCCCATGCCGGGATATAATCTGTCCCCTGTGAGCTGCCCATTAACTCATACTGGGATCTAATCTGTGCCCTGTGAGTTACCATTAACCCATGCTAGGATATAATCTGTCCATATAGATTTTACCCTCAAGTTATTTATTTGTACCCTCTTGTTTGCACCCCCCAAAACAAAATGTGTGTGTATATAACAATAGAAGAGGCTGCACTCAACAAAAGCAAGCAATACATGTGGGTGCTTCTAAGACAAATACAACAAACGTGAAAGAACTGAGCGATCATTTAAATTTAGTGTTGGGGATATTAAAATTACCTGATTTAGGAAACAATGATGTGGATTTGGTCACAATATAAGATCATATGAGGCTTAAGACTTTCACAACATCACTGTATCCCATCTTGACAAGTCTTATCCTTCCTAAATTAATGAATGCCCCTGTCAAAGTTATTCAAATCTATTCGCCCATTTTTCCTGCTTCCAACATAAGAAATTCAAGAACTGACTTTCCCTTGCTCCGAGTCCTAATATATCCCACCCCTTGACAGGCACCATTATACCCATATAGTCAATGTTATGCACCTCACCTGCCAGTGTTCTAATGTTGTGGTTCATCAGTATATACACACACACACACACACACACTGTATATATACACACACGCTGTTTCAGCTGCTCTTGCTTAGTATCATAAGGTCTATCTTTGTAACATCGCCACAATACCACACATTCCACTGTGTGTGTAAATTCATTCTATCTTTTGACCATTATAAGCGGCGGGTGTTTATCTCAAACGCCAAGCCCAAAGACTACCCAGAGGCCGGTCAGGGCGCGAGTCTTAAAGGGCAGCGTGAGAATTATCACACTCACTTAAGCCTCCTGCTGCACAGGGAGACCTTTTATAGGAGAACTCCAATCACAGAGTGGTTGTCACTCATTCTATGACATCACACTGTGTAAGACAGGGACTTTCCCCAGGATTAACACTGGGAGAAACAAAATGGCAGAAAGAAACTAGAGATGAATCTGAAAGTGCAATACACACCATTCATAGCATTTGTCTTTGGGGTGTGATTAATAAAACACATGTTATAACTGAAGACATTTATTATTGAGTCATTTCAATCAGATGCTCCTGGAGATTTCTGGAATCGGCTGCCAGTGTCATGTACATTGTAATGGTTACTGGGGATAAATCTTCCTATATTGTGACTATACTGAGCATATAGATTTTACCCTCACGTTAATTATTTCTACCTTCACGTTTGCTTGCCCCAAAGCATATTGTGTGTTTGCAGTGCTTTTATTCTGGAAAAATAGGTGGGGGTACTATCACGCCCAGGAAAAAACTGATTATTAAGCTCTGCGCAGTCTACTAAACTGTGTTTTGGTGGGCTTAATTTAAATGAACAGGGTGTTTCAAGTCACCTTTTGTAATATTTGGCTTACGAGATGGTGTCAGCTACTGTGCTGCCTGCAGCGATGTAGGAAATGCTGCCCCTCAAAAAAACCATGTGACATGTAAAAGCGTATCACAGAGCTCCACAGCAATAAGACTCACGCTCATACACTCTGCACATTACTGTGAGTTTTATTGCTGTGGAGCTCTGTGATACGCTCATATACCCCGCACATTACTGTATCACTGTCAGGGCTACTGAGGAATGGAGGACAAGTGGAGGCAGACCAGATGGATTATTGCAGGGAGATGGCGGTTGATGATGAAGGATCCAGAAGGTGAGGTGGGTGAACAGGGACAGGTATCCAGATAGGGTTCAGGGAAGGCCGGGTTAACTGAATCAGGTATAACACAGGATCAGAGCAGGGTGTAGCACCTCTCTGTATCATTGAATTGAAGTGGAATCAGGCTGGAAGATGGTCGCAATTATGAGCCAGGTGGCCATCTTGTTCAGAATATTGGTTCACTTGAAAATAACTAGGTAGATTTCAGTAGAAACTAGAATGAAGCTTACATAGAATTTTAGGAATGTGTTAGATTAACATAGAAGCAATTAAAATGGAGGAAGATCTGGGCCGCTCTTGGCACGGAGAGACAGGATGACGAATGGATACATGAAGGTCACTAAGGCCTGCAGAGAGACAAAGAGAGCATAGAAACCAGACCATGCCTTATCTGTAACAAATAAACATAGCCTTTAGGGAGGTGGGCACGGCCCGGATTGAGTGCGGCAGCAAATCACGAACTGTCAGACTAACATGAAGTTTGCCAATTTACGGCCAATGTATGGAATGCCTTTGTTATTAATCAAGGGAGGTACTAACCCACGTGGGGTGGGATAAATGTCACCGGGAGGTGGGCTAATTGGGATGTACCTAATTATGTATTCGGGGTATAAAACCCCTCGTCGGGGTGAGATCGGGGCTCACTCTTTGCGATTTAATCCTGTGTGAGCATTGTGTGACGACACAAATAAAGTTTGCCTTTCCTGAAGAGACTCGTGTTCAGACAATCCTTGCTTGTGTCCGGTCCGGCTCCGTCCGGAGTGAACCTAGCAGATTCCGGTAACATTTGTTGGGGGCTCGATAGCCGGGATACAGGCCCTTGCCGGCACGGCAACGGCTGCTGAACACTGTAGCGGTTGACTGCAGGTGCGAGTGATCCCGTCGGTTGGGCGTCCGTTGAAGGTGAGCTGACATCTGCAGGCGCCAAGCAGGATTTCCTGTTCAGTGGACCTCGTCTCGTCCCAAACGGACCCCCGACCCGGGAAGCTGGGACACCACCGAGTCTGAGGAAACAGCGAGCAGCGCGGCGATAGGTAAAGTGTCTTCTATGCTTGTATGTGTATCAGAGATACTGGTATAAAGGGAAATGTCCGACCATAGTCGGATAAGGAGACCCGCGGCCACGGTCTCGTTGACATACTGAACCCGCCGCCGAAAGCACGGACAAGCAAAAGAGCCAGAGTGGCTAGTGCGTGTCTGGACCCGGGGGATCAGATGTTAACTAAAGGATAGTTCTGTAAGAGAGGGAGAAAGTAGCCACGTGGAGTTGCATAGTCATAGTCAGGGTTTGTAAACAGAGCTTCTGCCCGTGGACCAGGAAAGGAGGAGGGATTTTTGTGACTGGGCTGAGAGCCCTGAGTCAGTGCTAGTGTGTACGTCGTGTAGTGAAGGGGGGCCAATTGAGGTCAGCGGTAGCTGCAGAGGTAGTGGTGCTGGGTGGGTAGATTGCCCATAAGCAAATTGGAATTGCAGACGGGAGTGTTGTTATAGAACGGGGTACATAGTGTCACGGTTCCCGGATCCCACCACGCAGTACTTAACCCCCAACACTCCACAAAACTCAGAAGCTACCAACAGTGTAGCTGTGAATGATCCCTATCTGTCTGGTCCTTAGAATTGGCCAGGTAAACTAGCTAGACAGAAAAGGGTTAACAATACGGAGAGGAGTCAGCCGAGCCAGAATCAGGAATACAGAGTTCAGAATGGTCAAATGGAATAGCCGGGTCGGTATCAGAGCAGTAGCGTAGTACAAGAAAATAGTCTAGGGCAACAGAAGGCAGAATGGTCAGAACACAAGCAGAGGTCAATAACAGGTTAAATCAATTTAGCAGTCAGGTACAAGGAGCTCAGGTATGGATAACCACGATCTGGCAACTTCTGAAACTATACTGAGGGTTTTTAAAGACCTTCACCAGACCACGCCCCCCACTCAAGCCACACCTCATGCAATCACCTCCCTGCCTGTCTCCATTTAAACCGGGCAGTGGTCAGCGAGCAGCATCAGACTTGCTGTCCTCAAGCACACAGGTAGGGCTGGAAGCCCCCAACGTTACAGTACCCCCCTCTCCACGGGAGGCCACCGGACGACCAACAGGACGAGCGGCAATACGACCACCAGGGCGATCGGGGTGCGAGGCATGGAACGCCCTGACCAACCTAGAGGCAGACATGTCGGAAGCTGGAATCCAGGACCGGTCTTCCGGACCATAGCCCACCCAATCGACCATGTACTGCAGAACACCCCTGCACAGCCTAGAATCCAAAACCCTCCTAACCTCATACTCTGATTCACCATCAACCTGAATAGGTGGAGGAGGAGGAAAGACCCGCGTGTACCTGTTACACAACAAAGGTTTCAGTAGGGAGGTGTGGAAGACGTTGTGCATGCGAAGATGTTTAGGAAGGGCAAGAGCATTAGCCACAGGATTAATGCGGCGAATGATCTTATATAGACCTATAAACCGAGGTGCCATTTTCATAGAAGGCACCCGCAACTTCACGTTCCTAGTGGACAACCAAACTCTATCCCCCACGTTATAGGAGGGAGCTTGTAACCTATGCCTGTCAGCCTTGCGTTTCTGGACAGCAACATTGCGCTCCATATTTACGCGAATCTGTCTCCAAATCTCTTGTAGTTGAGTGAGATGGTCATCGAGAGCCGGGATGGCCTGTTCATTAAACTGAAGCGGTAGAGCCGGAGGGAAAAAACCATAGATAGCAGAAAAAGGAGAGTGGCCAGTGGTCTCATTAACGGCGTTATTACGTGCATACTCAGCCCAGGGCAACAACTCCGACCAATTGTCTTGTTGTTGTGTGGTAAAGCAACGTATGTACTGCTCGAGACCCTGATTTGCCCTCTCTGCTGCCCCATTGGTTTGTGGATGGTATGCTGAAGAGAAGGCCAATCGCACCCCCATCTCCGCACAGAAAACCCTCCAGAAACGAGAGACGAACTGAGCTCCTCTGTCAGAGACTATTTCAGACGGAACCCCATGTATTCGTACAATCTCTCTAGCAAAGACAACCGCCAGTTCTTTGGCTGTAGGAAGCTTAGGTAAAGGGACAAAATGAGCCATTTTGGAGAAGCGGTCTACAACTGTCAGAACCACAGTATGACCTTTGGACTTCGGCAAGTCCACAATAAAATCCATAGATAGATGAGACCAAGGCCTCTTAGGCGTGGGTAAAGGCTGCAATAGACCGACAGGCAAGGTTTTACTGGTTTTGCTTCTGGCACAGATTTGACAAGCCAAAACAAACAGGCGTACGTCCTGTCGCATGGTGGGCCACCAGAACTGTCTGGAAATACTGGTAAGAGTCTTAGTAATACCAGGATGACCTGCTGGTTTAGAATCATGAAACATTATAAATAATTCTTGTCTTTCCTTTTCAGGTACAAACAACATATCTGGAGGCTTGTAAGGTGGAGCCCCCACTTGAGCTGCTTGGAGACGTTCCAGGAAAGGCGAGGAGACAGACAAGACTGTGGAAGCCACAATACGTTCAGGAGGAACTATAGGATTGTGGTCTTGTGTATTAGATTCATATGGGTCATATTGACGAGATAAGGCATCAGCCTTTACATTGCGGTCACCTGGTCTGTAAGTCAATACAAAATTAAACCGGGACAGTAGCAATGACCACCTGACCTGTCTCGAGTTCAAACGTTTAGCATCCCCGATGTACGTAAGGTTCTTATGATCAGTGATTATCAACAAAGGATCAAGAGTACCTTCCAACAAATGTCTCCACTCTGACAGGGCAGACACAATAGCAAGCAATTCTCTGTTGCCAATATCATAATTGCGTTCTGCTGGTGATAATTTTCTTGAAAAGAACCCACAAGGATGTAGAGGTTTCCCTGGAGATTCTCTTTGAGACAGGACAGCCCCAATGCCTATCTCAGAAGCATCAACCTCAAGATTAAACGGAATCCTGGGATCAGGATGCCGTAACACGGGAGTGGAAGTAAAAGCCTGTTTGAGGGCTTCGAATGCTTGTTTAGATTGAGAAGACCAGATCTGGTACTTCAGACCTTTACATGTCATATTAATGATAGGAGAGGCTATAGCGGAATAATTCTTGATAAATCTCCTATAATAGTTAGAAAACCCAAGAAACCTCTGTATGGCTTTGAGACCTTGAGGAAGAGGCCATTCTGAGATGGCCGTGAGTTTAGAAGGATCCATCTCAAAACCCTCTGGAGTGATAATATACCCAAGGAATTTCACAGTAGTAATGTCGAATAAACACTTCTCTAGTTTGCAATAAAGACCATTGTCCAGTAATTTAGCTAATACCTGTCTGACATGTGCATGGTGGGTTTTCAGATCGGGAGAGTAAATCAATGAGTTCACACAATACCTCAGGTAGTTTACGTGGAGCTAATTCATGCATCAACGACTCTGATAACCCCTCCATAAACGCCAGAACCAGTGTCTCATTTGTCCAGTTCACATCAGAAATTAAGGTTTTAAATTCTATGGCATAATCAGACACAGTCCTGTTCCCTTGACGTATGCGGAACAAGGATTTGCCGGCTATCGTGGCCTTTCTGGTAGGATTAAATGTACGTTGTAACTCGGCTATGAATTCTTTATAATCCCGTACAATAGGTCTTTCTGCCTCCCATAAAGGAGTCGCCCATGTCAACGCTCTGACAGACAGATGGTTAATAATAAACCCCACTTTGGCAATGTCAGAGAAAAACATTTGTGGATTTAATTTAAAATGAATATCCACATGGACCAAAAATCCCGGCACTCAGAGGGAGTACCGTCAAACCTCATAGGAGCGGTCATGTGTACCTGGGATGTCTGAACGACAGGGGGCACAGGTATAGCAGGCGGGGGTGCAACCCCAACTGGTTCCAGGTGTGCAGTACGATTCAGGATAGTTTGTAAGGCAATGGCAAACTGATCCATCCTATGATCCTGCTCATCCTGTCTGGATACAAAAGGTAGCCAAGTGCTGTGTTAAGTCTGCGGGATCCATATTGGCCAGATCGTAATGTCACGGTTCCCGGATCCCACCACGCAGTACTTAACCCCCAACACTCCACAAAACTCAGAAGCTACCAACAGTGTAGCTGTGAATGATCCCTATCTGTCTGGTCCTTAGAATTGGCCAGGTAAACTAGCTAGACAGAAAAGGGTTAACAATATGGAGAGGAGTCAGCCGAGCCAGAATCAGGAATACAGAGTTCAGAATGGTCAAATGGAATAGCCGGGTCGGTATCAGAGCAGTAGCGTAGTACAAGAAAATAGTCTAGGGCAACAGAAGGCAGAATGGTCAGAACACAAGCAGAGGTCAATAACAGGTTAAATCAATTTAGCAGTCAGGTACAAGGAGCTCAGGTATGGATAACCACGATCTGGCAACTTCTGAAACTATACTGAGGGTTTTTAAAGACCTTCACCAGACCACGCCCCCCACTCAAGCCACACCTCATGCAATCACCTCCCTGCCTGTCTCCATTTAAACCGGGCAGTGGTCAGCGAGCAGCATCAGACTTGCTGTCCTCAAGCACACAGGTAGGGCTGGAAGCCCCCAACGTTACACATAGTCACAAGCAGGCAAGAGTTAGAGTTCAATTAACGGGGTATAAGGAGCCAAAAGGAGGGACAATGTGCCCTTGGCTGGTAGAAAGAGTTGAATTGTCTCTGTATTGTTTTGTGTTGAAAGTATCTGGTATAGTACGTGCTGTGAGTGATTTGAGTGCCGTGAGTGATCGAGCGCCTACTCGCCTAGCTAGAAAGCAAACTTGAGAGTGGACTCCCAAGGTACGTTTCCGGCTCAGGCGACTGCAGTCCGGCTACTGACTGAGGAAGCGGGTCAGACACATATGAATTGTTGGCTGAAGTACCAGACCGTAGATTTCAAGTGTCCTTGCTAGAAAGTAATATCTGCATTGTAAAAAGGTTACTGTTTTTTTTAAGGGGTAACAATGGGTAACGGGTCATCCAAGCCCAAGAAGGTAAAGGAGGGTGAGACGCCCTTAGGGTATATGGTGCGGAATTTTGAAGCGCTATATACAACACATGATTGTGGTGTAGAGTTAACTAAGGAGAAACTAACATTGATGTGTACAATTGTATGGCCACTGTTAGTTCCAGAGTGGCCAGAGCAGGGGTCGATGGACCCGGAGCTAATACAAAGAGTGCATTCCCAAGTCACCGGGAAATGCAGACACCCTGAACAGTACCCGTATATAGATATATGGAGGCATTGTGTAAAAGATAAAAGTCATTTTATCATGATGGCGGGACAAAACAAAAAGCAGGTACCCCCAAATAATGAAGAGAAAGGGAGTCCGGTGTTGATAGAACAACCGGAGGAGGTTGATTCTTTGCCCCCACCATATCCATCATGTTACGGGGCAGCTAGAGAAGCTTTGAGTGCCGCGGTTGTGCAGGCAGAGAGGGGGGAGCAGGCAGCTGCTACTTCCCGGCCGGCTCCCTCGGCTCCGTCACGTGGTGCTGTGGAAGAAGAACAGGGGGCAGCGGGTGGAGGGGACAGAGAGCTCCCACCGGGAAAAATTGAGATGCCTGATGGGAGCGTATATAAATTAGTATCCCCAGATGACAGTGATGATGAGAGTGAAGATGAAAAACAGGGGGTCATGACTCGCGCAGCGAATAATATATATAAACCCTGGGAACCATATCAGCACAATCCACATAAAAGTAAGATGCAATTGCCCCTACGGGAAGTGCCAGGCCCTTTACTGGATAATGGAGCACCTGGGCCAGTGCAATACACATATGTCCCATTCACGACAACGGACCTCTTTAACTGGAAAACACACAAACCACTGTATTCCACTAATCCCGCGGCAGTGGCCAGTATGATAGAGTCAGTTATGCTTACACATAACCCCACATGGGCAGATTGTCAGCAACTAATGCTGACAATGTTTACTACTGAGGAAAGAGCCCGAATAAATAGTAGCGCGTGGAAGATTTTACTCGCCCACGAACTTCGGGTGCGCGCTCAGCCAAGACCTCCTCTCCTTCAACGCTCAGCCAGACAGAGTTGTCTTACTACAATATGTAGATGATTTATTACTGGCTTCTCCCACAGAAAGAGACTGTTTATCTGCCACAAAAGCCCTGCAACATCTACTGTGCCAAGCAGGTTACAGAGTGTCAAGAAAGAAAGCACAAATATGCAAACAAAGTGTAAAGTACTTAGGTTTCCAGTTAACAGGTACCAACCGTGCATTGGGGGCAGAAAGAAAAGAAGCAGTATGTCGAATACCCCAACCAAAGACCAGAAGACAAGTCCGTGAGTTTCTGGGAGCTGCAGGCTTCTGCCGCCTGTGGATCCCCAACTTCGCAGATATTGCCAAGCCCCTTCATCAAGCCACAAAGGGGGGAGAACAGGACCCCTTCCACTGGGAAGAAGAGCAAACAGCAGCTTTCCTGGTGACATCCCCAAGTGGCATTCTTACGTGGACGCGCAGAGTTGATTCCTGGAGTTTTATCCAAGATCCCCTACGCCATCACGATCCCTAAGTCCTGTGTCTCCTCTCTCCACAGGTAGGACATTATCACCCATTATTCAGACACCCACATCTCATCTGATCGCCTGCATACTTTTGCTGGTAGGACATTATCACCCATTATTCAGACACCCACATCTCATCTGATCGCCTGCATACTTTTGCTGGTAGGACATTATCACCCATTATTCAGACACCCACATCTCATCTGATCGCCTACATACTTTTGCTGGTAGGACATTATCACCCATTATTCAGACACCCACATCTCATCTGATCGCCTGCATACTTTTGCTGGTAAGACATTATCACCCATTATTCACAGACACCACATCTCAACTGATCTCCTGCATACTTTTGCTGGTAGGACCCCCAGTATTCGCAGGCACCCACATTATAACGTTTCCTTGGTTTTTTTCTGTTTATTTATTTTTGTTTTTCTCCACCATGTGCTTTGCTAATTAGCATGTGAATCTCCTGCCCTATTGACACAGCCCATCCAGCTTCAGGTGTTTGCATTTAGGCAGTTAAAAAGTAAACAGTCCGCCCTTTATAACATTTAAGACCAGCTCCACTGAGCCTTGGCTCTTGTGACATCCCCAAGTGGCATTCTTAAGTGGATGCGCAGAGTTGATTCCTGGAGTTGCGGGACTGGAGGAAGGAACTGCAAGGCCCAATTTTACTCTGGGTAAACGCACGTCTATATCATGCTTTCTCTCACGCTTCTGCTCTTTACTTCTACCTTTCTCCTTAAATGGAACTCCTGCCCCTCTACCACCGACCCCTACACTATCTGCATCTCTCCCTCCCTCCTCTCGTCCCACATGATGGCCTCCCATGAGCTCCTTTGTTTCCTCAGAACATGGTCTCCCTCTAACTCTCGTGCTGCCAATCACTCCCACTCCCACAAATCCAATTCCCACCTTCTCTTTCTCACCTTCCTGCTGTTACTCTATTCAGGTGACATATCCCCTAACCCTGGCCCCACAACACATCCAATACTTCCATCTCATCCTATCTCCATCGCACATAAATCACCTCCCTCCAAGCCCAGCAACCTCATTCCCATAATCCCTCAGCGCCTGTCCTCTTTCTCCTGCGCCCTCTGGAACGCTCGCTCTGTGTGCAACAAACTCACAGCAATCCATGACCTCTTCCTTTCAAACTCCTTCAACCTCCTAGCTTTAACTGAAACCTGGCTAACTCCCTCTGACACGGCCTCCGTTGCTGCTCTCTCACATGGCGGTCTACACTTGAGCCATACCCCCAGACCGGGTGAGAGAAATGGTGGCGGGGTCGGAATCCTGCTCTCTCCCACCTGCACCTACCAGCATCTCCCTCCACCTCCATCCCTCTCCTTCTCCTCCTTCGAGACACACTGCATCCGCCTGTTCTCTCCTCTGGCTCTCAGGGTGGCAGTCATCTACCGCCCACCGGGACCAACCTCCCAGTTCTTTGACCACTTTGCTACCTGGCTTTCTCACTTCCTGTCTTCTAATCTTCCATGCCTAATTCTCGGCGACTTCAACATTCCCATTGACGATCCTTCCGCCCCTGCTGCCTCCAAACTTCTTTCACTCACATCCTCCCTTGGACTCACACAATCCTCCCTCCTCCCTACCCACCGCGATGGTCACGCTATTGACCTTGTCTTCTCCAACCTCTGCTCCATTTCTGAGTTCAACTGTCGCCCTTTCCCCATCTCTGACCACCACCTTCTCTCTTTCAACCTATCTGGACTTCCTAAACACCCTGCTCCCCCACCCCGCACACACACTCGCAGAAATCTACATGCTGTGGACCCCCATCAATTCTCCAACCTACTTCACCACCTCCCTCATACCTCATCCTTCACCTGCCCTGATGCTGCCACTAATCACTACAACACTACTCTTATCTCTGCTCTAGACACTCTTGCTCCTCTTCGACTCTGTAAGGCCCCACGCTGCCAGCTTCAGCCCTGGCACACCCTCCAGACACGCTACCTGCAAAGATGCTCCCGCACTGCAGAGCGTGCCTGGAGGAAATCCCGCTCTGAAGCTGATTTTGTTCACTTCAAGTTTATTCTCCGGTCATACACCTCTGCCCTCCACTTGGCCAAACAATCCTTCTTCTCATCTCTTATATCTACGCTGTCCTCCAACCCTAAACGGCTCTGGTCCACCTTCAACACCCTCCTCTACCCACCTGCACCTCCCCCCACAGCTGCCTTCAGCGCTCAAGACCTGGCAGACTACTTCCTCAGTAAAACTCTAAATATCAGATGCAACATCCCAACACAAGATAGTTATCTGCCACCTCCACTCCCACAGGTCCCCTCTGCCACCCTCTGCCGCTTCCTCCCAGCCACTGAGGAGGAAGTCAATTCCTTATTGTCCTCCTCACATCTCACCACATGCCCGCTCGACCCCATTCCCTCACATCTAATTCCTCCCCTCTCCTCCTCCCTCACCCCTGCTCTCACACACATCTTCAACCTATCTCTCTCCACTGGCTCCTTTCCATCCGCCTTCAAACACGCGCTAGTTACCCCTTTACTAAAGAAACCATCCCTAGATCCCAACTCTCCATCCAACTACCGCCCTGTATCCCTGCTTCCCTTCATATCAAAGCTCTTAGAAAAACTAGTCTTCAACCGCCTCTCCCTCTTCCTGTCCTCCAATTCCCTACTTGACCCCCTGCAATCTGGCTTCCGTCCCCTACACTCAACTGAAACTGCCCTCACCAAAGTCACCAACGACCTCCTAACTGCTAAAAAACACGGCCACTATTCTATTCTCATCCTGCTTGACCTCTCGGCTGCTTTTGACACTGTTGACCACCCCCTCCTTCTACAGACCCTCAACTCTCTGGGTCTCGGTGACACTGCACTCGCTTGAGTCGAATCCTATTTATCCAACAGGTCCTTCTGTGTGTCCTTTGCTGGTAACTCCTCCTCCTCATTGCCTCTATCTGTTGGTGTACCTCAAGGCTCTGTCCTTGGTCCTCTGCTCTTTTCCATCTACACCTCCTTCCTGGGCAAAATCATCAACAGCTTTGGCTTCAATTACCACCTCTACGCTGATGACACTCAGATCTACCTCTCTACCCCTGATCTCTCTCCCCCTGTCCTTTCAAAAGTCAGTGACTGTTTATCTGGCATCTCCTCCTGGATGGCCTCCCACCACCTAAAGATCAACATGTCGAAGACTGAACTCCTACTTATTCCTCCCTCCAATGCCTCCCCACCTCCTGACTTCTCTATCACGGTGGAGGGTATCACCATTTCCCCATCAAACAAAGTTCGCTGTCTTGGAGTTACACTTGACTCTGCTCTTTCCTTCATCCCCCACATCAAGTCTCTTTCCTCCTCCTGCCGATACCAACTGCGTAATATTTCCAGAATTCGGCCATTTCTTACCGCTGTCGCCACAAAACAACTCATACACGCCCTGGTAATCTCCCGACTCGACTATTGCAATAATCTCTTATCTGGCCTCCCTCTGTCCCGCCTCTCCCCCCTACAATCCATCCTGAACGCCTCCGCCAGGCTAATTCACCTCACCCGCCGCTCTGTCTCTGCCGCTCCCCTCTGCGAGTCCCTTCACTGGCTCCCCATCCACTGCAGAATTAAGTTCAAAATCCTTATCCTTACCTACAAAACCTCCACTAACTCAGCTCCCCACTACCTGTCCTCACTAATCACCAAATACACCCCAGCCCGCTCCCTAAGGTCAAACAGTGACCTGCGCCTAGCTTCTCACCGCATCACCTCTTCCCATGATAGACTGCAGTATTTCTCACGCGCAGCCCCCACTCTCTGGAACGCTCTCCCTCGTACTGTCAGACTTTCCCCTAACTTCTCTTCCTTCAAACGCTCCCTTAAAACGTTCCTGTCACGGAATGGCCCAACACCCTCAGCCAGGGGCGGTTCACCGTGACAGTTATGGCCATAGACACTTAGGTGCTGTGGCACCCGCAGAGTTTTGAGTTCTTTTAATAGATGTGAATTTGTGTGTGGCGTAATAAAAGTGTCCCCGTCTGTTGTGCAATGTAATTCCCTTTGTCTGCCTTGCCCGTCGCCATTTTCCCAGGGCCTCGTGGATCCGGTCAGAATGATCGGATCGGGAAATGGCCGATTCGGACCATCCGGTCCGAATCGGCAACTCCCCGATTCGTAACCACCAATGCGGATCGGGGCCCGGGTGCCTCCTGCCAGCGAGGGCCAATGGGTCTTGTGTGGGCGGGCAGGGATTCCCATTGTATTCATAAGTGTGTAAAGTTGATAAATGTCTGTGATGTGAATAATAAACTCAGATTTACCAGTGCATCCAGCCTCGCCTGATGACTTCTATTCTCCGCCGCATTATATGGTCTGAGCACCCCGCGTGGTCTCAGGACGTGGTGTCCAGCTTAAGTTCCGAGCAGATCGAGGTGAGATCCGAACCGAACCGAGCGCCCTGTGCCTGCATTCCGCATCAGGACAGGGGCGCAGCGTATGACCGCCGGTTCTAAGAATACTCGACCGGGATCCGAACCGAAGGCGCGTACCGCGTACCGCGCTTCGGTATACCCAGTGATTAGCGATCCGAACCGAAGATTCACCCGGCCCCGTAAATCCGAATATCCATCAGATCCGAAAAGTCCGCTGCTGGAAGATCCGAATATTTCTCCGCGGCAGATCCGATCCCTGAATTCGGCCGGCCGCTCCACAGACGTCCCCACACCCACCAGGTCAGTGAACCAGCTGCTCGAGACGCTGAGTACCGTGGTGCTCAGTGGTCGGGCTGGTTCGACACAGGGGTCCCCTCCACCGCCCGCATAACCCTTTCCCAGGGTCACGCCAGGCCGCATGAGACGCCGAGTGCGCGTCACTCAGTAGTCGGGCCAGCGGTAAGCGCCGGGGGCACGCAGATAGAGCACACCCGCAGGCGGACAACATCCCATTCCGTCATAGTTCCTGTTTAGGGAAGCCTACCACCCAACTCACTGACGCAATCATCAATCACTCTCACCTTACAGTCCTCTCCTCCTGTTTCCAACCCTAACCCTCCCAGATTGTGAGTTCCTACGGGAATAGGGCCCTCATCTCCTCCTGTACTGTTTGTCAAATGTTGTTCAATGTATTGTAACCCTGTCTATACTGTGCTTATTGTACAGCGCTACGGAATATGCTGGCGCTTTATAAATAAAGAATAATAAGAATAATAATAATAATAATAATAATAATTCCTGAAATTAAAGGCTCTGTTAATAGAGGCTCCTGCACTGGGACTGCCAGATCACAGCAAGCCCTTCCAGCTGTACGTGCATGAACACAAACAGCAACAGGAGTGCTGATCCAAAGTTTTGGCTCTTGGCTAAGGCCTGTGGCCTATCTCTCCAAGCAACTTGACCCTGTGGCTTGCGGCCTACCCCCGTGCCTGAAAGCAGTGGCAGCCACCGCAATGCTGATAGCAGAAGCAGACAAGCTGACCCTTGGACAAGTTCTTCATGTCAAGGTGCCCCATGCTGTCAAGGCCCTGCTGGATGTGAAAGGAAGCTACTGGTTCAGCAACAGCCGGATGACAAAGTACCAAGCAATGATGTGTGAAAATCCACGGGTTCATTTGGACCTCATCGCTACCTTGAACCCTGGTACTCTACTGCCTGACTGTGAAGAGGATCCAAATCATGAATGCCTCCAAGTCATGGAAGAAGTGTTCAGTAGCAGGCCAGATTTGAAAGACGTACCCCTAGACAAATACGATCTACAGTTATTCACTGACGGTAGCAGCTATATGGATGATGGGAAGAAAGTCTCCGGCTACGCAGTAGTCTCAGCAGAAGAAATTATCGAAGCAAATCCACTACCAGGCCATACATCTGCACAACTGGCTGAAATAACAGCCCTAACCAGGGCTCTAGAAATTTCCAAAAGGCAAGAGAGTAAATATCTACACAGATTCCAAGTACGCCTTCATGACAGTCCATGCACATGGTGCACTCTACAAAGAAAGAGGCCTACTTACTTCCTCTGGACAACAAATCAAGTATGCAGCTGAAATCGCGGCCCTCCTAGAAGCTGTATGGAAACCAAGTGCTGTCAGTATCATGCATTGTCGTGGCCACCAGAAAGGTCATGATGAAATCCCAAAAGGAAACAGGTGCGCTGACCAGGCCGCAAAAGCAGCTGCAAAACCAATGCTAACAATTGAACAAGCCAAAGTCCTGCTCTGCAAGCAAGAGCCTCAACCTCCCATGCCAAACTACGAATTCTACATGAATTGGATTAAATTTGAACCCAAAGGCGAGTTCATTGAATTTATGTTGCATAAATGGCAAGATGAGTACGAACTATTAGAACTCAATCATGATTATATCCAATGGCTTTTCCCAACCCAGTCACAAGGCCAAAATTTCTACTCCACTCCTCTGAACCCTCAAGAGACACGCCTAATGATTAACACCTCAGAAGTTCAGCAAAGACTACGCAGAGCATACAAAATGATGCTGAAATTCTTCGGCGTAAAATTAATGGGGGAGTGTGAAGAAGACACAAAAGTAACCGAAGTTGAACGAGCAGAAAATTTCGCCTCACGATTTGAAAATTTGACAACCAACCCTCATAATAATCTACGGATTACACGAATACTGCTAAATCTGGGAGAATTGGGAGCAGAAGAATACCAAGCCCCGTTGGTGAGGTTCTTCCTCAAGGAGATCCTTATCAAGAACAAACTGCCAAGCATGAAGAAAAGTGCAATGAACTTTTTCATACCAGCAGTAAGAGATTCACAAGACAGACAAGATCTGCTGTTCTTTGCATGGCGATGCTATTTCCGAAAAGGAGAATTTGTCTGGGGAAACCATGGAGAATTGGCACGATACAAAGCAAAACCAGTGGTGGCTGCACTCCTACCGGCACCACTGAGTGAATGGACACCTGTATATTCAGAAAAAGAAAAGAAATGGCTGTCAGAAGAACAAGGCGAATATGGAGAAGACGGGTGGTTCCAGCTGAAGAATGGACAAATAGTCCTCCCAGCAACATTGGCTCCTGAGATTGTAAGAACACTCCACGCAAGTACCCATGATGGAAGAGAAATGATGGAACAGCAATTAGAGCCACATTTCTACGTACCAGGACTGTCAGTAGTCTGCAAAGCAATAGCCCAGCAGTGCGTGACATGTGCCAAAAACAACCCAAGAACAGGCCCATCTCAACCTCCAGGGAAGCAGCCAATCGGGCTATCCCCAATGGCATCGTTACAGATAGACTTCACAGTGCTACCGCCCTGCAAAGGATATAAATATCTACTGGTAATGGTGTGTACCCTGACAGGATGGGTGGAAACTTTCCCAACAAGAACTGAAAAGACTGTGGAGGTGGTGAAGAGTCTGATGAAAGAAATAATACCACGCTATGGACTTCCTCTCGAGATAGGGTCGGACAATGGCCCTGCATTTATACAGAACTGTTTACAACAGCTTGCCCATCTGTTGGGCATCACCTGGAAGCTACATACTGCCTACAGGCCCCAAAGCTCGGGAAAAGTCGAGAGAATGAACCGCACCCTAAAGACTCTGATGTCCAAATTGTGCCAAGAGACGTCGCTAGGCTGGTTGGATGTGCTGCCGATAGTCCTCTTGCACTTTAGGTGCAGGCCAACCCCCCAATTGAAGCTAAGTCCGTATGAGCTCATGTTCGGACGGCCTACCCCTCTGATTAATGGACTAAGGGGGGACCTTCGGGCATTGGGAGAGACTAAACTAAATGATCAGGTTGTATTGTTAGGTAAAAGAGTGTCATCTGCGCTCGTTTCTATGTGTTCCATGTACAACAAAAATTAGGTTTTTGTTTGTTTCAATGGCCATTGCAACGTAAGCCCACTCGCCACTTCAAGGCACCTCTTTACGTTGCAATGGTCATTGAAACAAACAAAAACCTCATTTTTGTTGTACATGGAACACATAGAGTGTCATCTGCGCTCGTTTCTTTTTCCTTGTTATGTTTTATACATTGACTGGGCTGTTACTCCTGGCAGTTGCTGCCGCTCCGGTGAGTATGGGCGCGACGCCATTTTTTCTGTATCTATGTATTGTTAGGTAAATCAATGCAGAAACTGAATACTTGGGTGGGAGATAATATACCTCACTTTTTATATCCCCCACTGCACAAGTATTGTCCAGGTGATTCAGGATGGGTGAAAGAGTGCAAAAATGACCCACTAGGCCCAAAGTGGAGAGGTCCTTACCTTGTCCTGTTATCAACCCCTACAGCAGTAAAGGTTGCCGAGGTGGTCCCGTGGATACATCACTCCAGATTGAAAGTAGCTGCAGCCAGTCCTGAACCAGCATGGAAGGTCATCACCAACGAGACCAATCAACTGAGGCTAAAGCTGACAAAGACCACAGCCGTGAGCATCTGAATGATCCAACTGAAGGCACCCAAATGATTTCACAAGTGGGTGTCTTGATGGACACAATAAGGCCTGACCATCCACCAACAAGGGAACAAAGGGATCCCCCGGGGGATACCCCAAGGGTGATTTTTAGGGGCCCGGCCCCCACCCTTGATCATCCGGAAATGTCTTTTATTTTTGAAATTCCGGTGGGGAGGGATTGGGTTTATGTGACTGTGAAAAGAATTGCCCAAGGGATTTTGACATTTGGGGCATTTGTGGTACTGGTTTTGTACCTTGCAAACTTGATTTATGGACTCTCGCATGGAGCATGCCCCAGGTGCCCAAGCACCGCCGAGAAAGTGGATATCTCCCATATCTGGAATGGTATGCACCCGGTGATGGAGAATCGTACTATCTGGAGACAAAAACGAGAGGAGACATCCGAGATTTTGCCAAGAGGACATTTACTTGTGCAATTTAAATATGACTATGCTAAGAAGTCTGGGCAAACCGCATGCTGGGTGTGTAGTAGGTTGCACCCAGAGACAATCGACATACCATTTGCCTCTGTTCCAATGAATTTGAGTATGTTTGCATCAGGGAATGTCACAATACATGCTTTTGATGCACCAAGGGAAAAACCAGAATCATTCAGTCCCGGGTATCCCATAATAGGGTCAGTATACCCACCAGAATGGTGTTTCAAACTAGGACCAGATAGAGAAACAAATAATGAGGGTGGAGGGTGCTATTCAAGCAAGTTTAACTGGACATCATACATCTACACATTTAACACAAAGGAACAGTCAAATTTTCTGTACATACGATGTAGAAAACTCATGAGTGAACAGGAGGAGGTGATTGCAAAGGTGACTGATGGGAGGCAGATTGCACTGGATATGATGAAGCGACTGAGACAACTGACAATAGAGATAGCAAAGGGAACACTACATTTGTCACCATTTATATTGAAAGGGGGGTACCAGGTGTGTTGTGGAAAGGTGTGTTACACATGGGTACCACCAACAATAACGGGAATGTGTTATCTGGCTAAGCTGATCCTGATCCAGAGGGTAAGGGGAGAAGACACTAATACAGACACAGCACTCAGCCCTAGGTACCCACTGGTGTTTGAGAGACAGAAGAGAGAGTTGTTTAAAAAGGTGGATCGAATATGGTCATGGCTGCCGGCATGGACTGGATGGGGAAGAGAGTTCATTCTTATCATCAACAGTTATGCCAGCCTGATGGATGAGATTCTGAATAAGACTAGTGTGGACATTCAGTTGCTGAATCTGGAGGTGCGTGAGATACGGAAGGTGCAGATGATACATGACATGGCACTAGAACAGATTAGTGCGGCCCTGAATGGATTGTGTGAAATGACAATGCATTATGAATGTTGCACTTTTATCAGGAACACCACACATGATGTCCCTGACTATTACCAGGTAATCTAAGATCACCAGGAGAAGGTAGCACAGTTGCAGAACACAGCAAGGAGGATCGCTGCAGAAGGCTGGAATCCACTCCGTGAGTTCGGAGCAATTGGAGAATGGTTCGGATCCATCCTGAGATTTATCTCACAGATTGGATCCATGATTCTGATGATAGTGGTGATCTTGGTCGTAGGAACACTAACGTACCGCATAGGGCTATATCTATGGCCACTGTGCAAGAGAGCACTGACACCTACACAGACACAGAAGATACCACGGATAATCCCACAAGACATGTTCCCAACGAAAACAGGTCCCCTAAAGTATGAGGAACTCAAGAATAATACTAGTGGGGTGTGATGGCTACAAGCATCAGGAAAAGAACCTGAGGCTTGAGCCATGGGGGGGAATGAAGTGGAATCAGGCTGGAAGATGGTCGCTATTATGAGCCAGGCGGCCATCTTGTTCAGAATATTGGTTCACTTGAAAATAACTAGGTATATTTCAGTAGAAACTAGAATGAAGCTTACATAGAATCTTAGGAATGTGTTAGATTAACATAGAAGCAATTAAAATGGAGGAAGATCCGGGCCGCTCTTGGCACGGAGAGACAGGATGATGAATGGATACATGAAGGTCACTAAGGCCTGCAGAGAGACAAAGAGAGCGTAGAAACAGACCATGCCTTATCTGTAACAAATAAACATAGCCTTTAGGGAGGTGGGCACAGCCAGGATTGAGTGCGGCAGCAAATCATGAACTGTGAGACTAACATGAAGTTTGCCAATTTACGGCCAATGTATGGAATGCCTTTGTTATTAATCAAGGGAGGTACTAACCCACGTGGGGTGGGATAAGTGTCACCGGGAGGTGGGCTAATTGGGATGTACCCAATTATGTATTCGGGGTATAAAACCCCTCGTCGGGGTGAGATCGGGGCTCACTCTTTGCACTTTAATCCTGTGTGAGCATTGTGTGACGACACAAATAAAGTTTGCCTTTCCTGAAGAGACTCGTGTTCAGACAATCCTTGCTCGTGTCCGGTCCGGCTCCATCCTGAGTGAACCTAGCAGATTCCGGTAACAGAATGAGTTGCAATAATGGAGCATGGAGCAGAGGGGGTGTGGAACCTTTATTCTGGCAGAAGGGTGTGGTGTGTGTTTCAGGTAATTAACTGTTTGAGTACTGACAATCAGCAGAAAGGCAACACCGTTCATGTAGATGCCACTTGCACAAAACAATGCAGGGATGGATCCTGACAGGACTGCCCCCTCAAGGGGAGGCCTGTTAGAGATTATTGACTTCTTTAATAGGTCAGGGATATATTAATTATGATGTATATTTTTCTTATTGTAGATATATATATATTATTGACAGTGCCTCCAATACCAGTGGTATAAATTGGTATTTTACCCTTAAGAAAATAAGATAATAACCAAATCGATGAATATACATCTTAAATATATGGCACGTTATCCTGAGTTCTTTTGCTGCTATCTAGATATTTTTAAACACAATAAAATCAATAAAGATGATGTGAGACTGCGTAACGGTAAAACAATTCAACTGAATGTGGTAGGGCCTCTGTTTTTTTATAAGACGCCAAGTTTATCTATTCTAACTGACCACATAAATTAAATATTCAAATACCATATAGTGTAAGATCATATCGCCGAATAGCATAGTATTACAAGCTGGTTTATCCAAGCCATTTAACCTTCTCTGGGGTTTTTTCTTTATTGGGCAACCCATTGTTCAATGTTTACGTGACTTTCAGAGTTTCAATCTGACAAAATAAACACAGTACTGAGATACCTATCCTAGGGTAAGATCAGTTGTCATTGTGTTCCCTTACTTTTAAACCATTTGATCTAACATCTGTTTGTTTATTTTTTTACAACCAGAGTCCATTAGACCGTCTTTGATCATTGGAAAAGTCTTCCCTAGTATGCATAACAATAACGATTCATTGTCTTTAGAACACATCATCTTGTTATATATTAACCATGCAGACGAATTGTCTGTGTGAAGCAATTGCTGCGAAATATAGAAATTTCATATCTGAAAAGGTCTGACAGGCCTCCGGACGACCACAGCTCAATCGCGGGCTGGCACCTGTGGGCAGGAAAAAAGTTCAAAACAGAAATACAGGGTCACCTCGGTGGCTGACAGGACAGGTATGCATGCACCATTGAAAGGTGAACTAGGGGTCAGGAGGTTCCTTAGGCATTCCAATATTGGGGTCTGTACTGCAGACTTAAGTATGCTTTCTTTGGTGCCACTGTGTCTGGGTTCTGGATATCTTGCTGGTATTTTCTTTCAGGATGGTGTGGGCAACAGGATTGTCTGCAATAAGAGTGCCCACACTATGTGGTGGCACCAGGACAGGGATCTCCTCGTCGCTGGAAGTCTTAGCATGATGGTAGTACCCAGATAGCCACATCTTCTCTCCTCCTCGGCTGCCAGTGTCAGTTGCTGTAGCGTAGACAGGTTATCCAGGTTTTCTTCACTAGATCCCCAGTCTGGGTTATACTCATCATCTATAGAGGAGTCATTAAGAGGCAAGAGGTTTTTTAGTGGGTCATAATGGGGGACCGTAGATCAACGAGTCACCTCTGGTAAGTGAACCTCAGGACTAGGGACAAAGTTCTTGGAAGTGGTTCCAATGTACCTGGCATGGCCATCAGGGGGCCCTTAGAGACGCTGTGCCATCTGCAGCGGCGACTTGGGATGGCATAGATGATCTTGGACTGCCACCATATGACTTCAGGGATATCCATTCACCATCAGATTAAGGATCATGCCGGGATGGGCATGGTGAAGGCAGAGGCAGGTCTTGCCAAGGCATGCGGTGCTCGATGGCAGAAGGAGGCACGACTGTCTCTCTTCCTACAGGCCATTCATGGACTGGACTCTGGAGCTGAGGAGGAAGCAGATACAGGAGAGAGCATGCAGTGACCTGCAAGGGTGATGGGAGTTGTAGTCAATACATGAATGGACTCCACAAGTTGTTTTGCAGCCTCCCTTATCACTTCACCAATGCGTCTTCAAATAACTTCAGGTCCTCTCTGCGAACCCTGGTTCCACTAGAGGCATATACACGGCTGGGGAGACCCAGGTCTTGAATACCTGCAGTTCGAGCAACAGTCTTTTTCCTACATGCAAGTTCCGGGGTGGAAGGGCCGCAAGCTATAATATGTTGTCTGATGGTGGTAGGTGTCACCACCAAGGGCATGACAGAGGTAATGCCCTGACACCAGCGCCTCTCCCAAATTCCCAGGGAGCTCCTCAGGCTTCTCACCGAGCACAACAAAGTCCATAGACTCCATAATCACTGTCTCCTCAAGCTGGGGATCCGGGACACCTGAACTACATCTCCCTTGCGCAGTGGGAGAGACCACAGCCTCTTCCCTGACAGCCTGCTGTTTTTTAATCTTGGCGTTCAGCCGTATGTCTAGCTGTAAAATCTTTGCTTTCAGTTCAGCAACTGAAGTTTGCAGCTCGGCTTGTACCTGATGGTTTAGTACTGTCTGGAGCCTCTCATTTTCCAGTTGTTGCTTGGAAGAGTACAGCCTGCTTTCAGTGTGTCGCAAACTGCTCACCTATACCATGGCATTGCTCGGTCTCGGCATCAAGCTGCTCCTGAAGCTCTTGACATTTTCCTTCCCAGGCAGTGATAGAAGCCTGGAGTTCAGCCTGTAGTTCTTGGCATTGACCCTCCAGCTATTTGACATGCCTTCTCGAGCTTCTTGGCCTTGCTTCACTCTGCCTCTTGGTCTGCTCTCAGTTGGTCATTCAGCAGTCTGGCCTTCTTGAGATTCTCACCTACTCGCTCAGCGTTACTCTGTTTGGCTTTAAGCTTCTCCGCCAACTCCATAATCTAGAATTCCAGGAGACACATTTCCCCCAAGTGTGCGATTTTACACTTTTTTAATTTAATAATGATTAGCATAATAACTGGGTAAAAGAGTATTAGCTATACATGTACAACATTAATTTACTATATTCCCAAATTCAAACTTTCAAAGTTCGTCTGTGTTTGCCGAAGTTACAAACACCAGCAAAATTTGCTGTTGTTTCAATGATAACAAACGCTGGTGTTTCACAAAACCAAAATCCAAACAGCAGCAGGAGAAGCTTCACTTTGAAAAATCTCATGACGCTTTTTGGACTTCTCTTTTGTGAAGCACTGGTGTTAATGCATTAGGTGGGAATTAATATTTTCATTCTTTTGACAACATCAAACATTTTTGTCTGGATTTTTGTCAGGTTTGCGAAAAACAATACAGCGTATCTTAGTCTGAATGATAAACCTGTATAGAAGTCACTGATATTTCATGCTTGTGTAAAATGTTTATTTTTTTTATATTAGAATACACAGAAAATGTAAGTATGCATATGTACTAAGTGTGAACTTATATATTTATTTACAATAAATTTTCATAAGAAATGAACAAGATATTTTCTATTAATACAACAATAACAAGGTAACTACCTTAACAGTGATAAAAATGTAGGCTAACTGCATACTAAATAAAAGCTCTGAACAACTGATTTTCATTCTATAGGCTGTTTTTCTCATCAACAGTAGTAAACCAAAAACAGAAACTCAGTAATAGGCTTATATATTAAGAAAGATTGCTTATTTATTGGTGTTGTCATTTTTTGCTATGTTAAATGATATTTCCAAGCGATTAAATGTAACGCATTTACAAATGCAGCCATTATTTCCATTTTATAATACATAGCTAATGTTATTTAAAAGCTCTCTGAAAATGTTTCTTTGATTTGTTGCCGAGTACTCACTGAATTCTGTAATCCAGACAGATTACCAGAGTCTATTTTTAGAATCCCGTCTGGTACTGTGGCAATTGCAGATGATCGGATTAATGCTGTATGAGCCATGCAAAATACATCAGTGTTTTGAAATAAATAAATAACACTTTCATCAGTTTTAAGCATTAGCATAAACTGTGTATCATTAAATAAAAAAATACTAAATATATAGTGCATAATATTTTAAAATGCATTTATTTATTTTCTTTCTGTTCTTATTTTGGATGCACATTTACTTTCACTAAAGAAGCTGGGGTTTACACCAGGACACAATGGAAACCCACTGTTTAGCATTCATAGAAGAATTTTAGAAATCAAACAGCTTTAAACTTCAAGATTGCCATCTAGGGGTTGAAACAAAAACGACAAATGGAAGTATTACTGTGACACATTAATTGCAATTCTTCTACAAAATACACAAACTATACTACTCATTCATAAAAATGAATTAATAATAATTGGAAAGCTAACAATCCAGGAGTGGTTTATAGAATTTATTTAATCCGCTGTTTTTATTTTATCCAGTAATGAACGTAAAGAAATGCCCTTGCAACAATTTACCATCAGCTTGAACAATCAAGACCGCTAAAGAATTGGTAGCTGTTTTGCATTAACACAAGAGGTTATTTCCGAACGTCTGATTTGGCTCCGAATTGCATCGGACGGTGAATTTCCTCATTCAGTGCAATTTCGGGCCAATTCATCTATTCACTAAGCTGTCTATTTGTCAAATACTGGCAAACAGAATATGGTGCAATTTGCACCAGTTTATCGCAATTTGACGGCGTTTGCAGGCATTCAGAGGCACGAAATTGCCCCATAAAAGACTACTCTGTCTCCTAGTCACAGAACACCGAACTGCACTGAAATTCCAGTGAAATGCCCTGATTGTCGGTGTTTCAGTTCGAACGGGTTATACAGGCAAATCCCGTAGGATTCAATGTAAAACATAATGGGCCCTATGACAATCTTATCGCTAATGTTAGCGCTCAGATATATGAGTGTTAATGCGAGGCTAAGTGAGTTTAGCGCATGCCCCCATATAACATCCCTAACACTAAACCCAGTTGTAAAGCGATACCGCACCAGTTTTTGTGCTAGCATGCCCAAGCTTACTGTAATTTGCGCACCTTATATTTAACATAGGGAGCGCAATCAGTAATTAGAGTCAAGATAATAAAGTCCTAATGCTAATTACCCCACTGATGCTGTAATGAAAACGTTAACCACAGCTACAAGCTGGTGCTAATGGATTCCGCTTCTGCAGAATTATTTAGCACCAGCTAACCCCCCCACCTAAAAAAAATAAATCAGATGCTCACTTCTCTTTGTGGGGAGAATGGTGGCTTGAGCCGCCGCTAGGAGCAGAATCACCCTGCGGCCCTGCACGGTATCACGAGAGGCTGGCAGCACAACCCTGCATGGAGAACTATGGACTTCAGGAGAGGACACTCGTGGCAGCGTGGAAGCGCTACTGCTGGTACCATGGAGGGTTGGCACTGCATTATGGGGCAGGCTGCTGCGTTAGCGCCTGCCCCGTAATATGATGCTAAAAACAAGGACATTACGGGGAAACCTGCAGGGGCAAGTTTTCCCTGTTAACATCCCTGTTTTAGTGCCAATAATGTAATAGTATCAAAATATCTTTTATAAAAAATTATTAAAGACCATTTATTCTTTTTCATTTTCAGCCAAAAACATTTTTATTATTTTATTTTTTAGAACACACTTTTGAATTTTTTATACAACATTTTTGTTTTTCTTATTTTTTAAATGTCATTTTTTTATTATTTTGTAACAGACCTTTTTATTATTTTTTTAACCCCATAGTGACCAGGCTGTTTTATCATTGTCTGTCCGAAAGCACCCACTTCTGTTTTTACATTTCTGCGCTGTTTGTGTTTAGCTCTGATTTTCCGCTTATTTGTTTAAGCAACCCACACATTTTGTATACTGGTTTTCTCGCCATTAAATGGACTTTCTAAAGATACTATTATTTTCATCATATCTTATAATTTACTATATAAAAATTTATGAAATACGATAAAAAAAAATGGGATTTTTTTTTTTACATTTGACCCCCAAAATCTGCAACTGTCAAAACAGACCCCGGCTAAATAGTTACTAAATTTTGTCCTGCGTTTATAAATACCCAATGTTTACATGTTTTTTTTTGCTTTTCATTCCCTTCACTGCTGAGCAATTTCATCTCTGTGTGCGGAGCTCATGTTGACCGTTTTGTACTCAATTTTTATTATTTTTGGTCATGTTTGGTATCATTGGAAAGGAAAGGATACTTTGCCACCGATCGGGAGATGGGGAGGGGGTCGCGTCCTTTACATCCCCCCTATCTCCATCACTGGGCAGCTAGGGGGTAATTGCCCAACTGACATCATCACACAATGCGCGACGATGTCAGTGGGCAGAAGGAGGACCCAGAGGCTTGGCTGACATCCAAGAGGTCATCCACCTCTGGGACAAGTCCGCAATCCGGCGCCAATTGGCGCCAGATCGCGGATTGGCATGTAAGGGGTTTAAGAGAGGCATGCTGGAAGGGACATACTGTCTGACTTCAAGAAAGTCTGACCTCCACAGGACCCCGACCACAGAGGTAAGTATAGGAAAGTAGGGGGGTTAAAGGACCATGATGTACCAGGTTCGTCCTTGATCCTTAAGTAACCATTTCTCAGGATGTACCTTGTATGTCATTAAGGGTTTTAAGAACCTTTTTATTATTTGGACACATTCTATTGCTTTATATTCCTATTATTTGGAGAATAGGAGTCTCCCATTTTTTTTCCTCCAGTTTGGCAGATTTCACTGGTGCTAAGTCGCGGGGTTATTGGTGCACTTTGGTGGTTTTCACGCACATCCAATAACTGCTTCGGCGACTCCATCTTCGATGTACTACAGGAATTATTCAGTGAATTCACCCACATTACAGCGACATGGAATCGCCGAATTGCGCCAAGTGAAAAGCAGTGAAATTTAGGTGCTTTGTGAATAGACCCTTTAGTGTTGAAAATATATTTTCATTTTTTCTCTTTTTTTTTGTCTTGTTAGCTTCGCTTGACTGAGCTACTGATGAAAAATGTTTGCATCGTACCATCTATTGATAACCTAAAATCTGATTTTGCAAATTTTCTATTGTGAAAAAAAAATATCAAAGCACCGCCAAATTGATAAAGAGGAGTCAGAGACAAATTTGAATTTTTCCATACCAGACCAAAATTATCATACCTCCACATCACAGAATCCCTTGCGTTGCTGACCCTATGAAATGTACTTCCTCGCATTCTTAGTCTCTGCCCCATTCTTTCTTCTTTTAAACGTTCCCTAGATACACTTTTGTTTAGGGAAGCCAACCTCTTAACTCCATAAGAAGAAAAAAAATCAAGCCACCCAATAACCGGCCTCATCTCTCCCTCTATTAATACCATTCTGTCTGGACCCGTATGCTCTGACCCCTGGCAGCCCCTTTAAACCCTGCACATGTTATTGCTCTGGATTAAGTTCTGAAGGTTCCTGGACTCCTGGGCTGAATGTCTGCAACCACTCTGAGGCCCCAGGTGACCCTCACCAATGTTAATTAGTCCTACAAAAAAGGAAGCTACGCCCTTCATTCCAGACTTCCACATTGAAGTCCTGACTGTGCACCTAAGCAGACCTTTCCTGGATACTCCCTAAGGCTGGGGTCAGACCAGCACACTTTTAACGTGCGTTCTGGCGCACATAATTACGGCCGCACTAGCAGCAGATGACGGGCAATGACGGCCAATATACGATGTACGGCCGCACAAAAGTCCGGGCGTGCAACGCAAGTGGAATTTGAATGCATTTTTCTGAGAACGCTGAACCGCTAGTACTGACGTACTGAGAGCGCAGCTGCGGCATAGCGGCGTGTTTGCATGATTAGGAGATGTCAGACGCTGCTAATGTCCAGCCAACATAACGTCCAGACGCAAAAAGAGTTTTATTGACGATCCGTACAAAATCACGCCTGAAAATGCTCGTCGTCTGACCGTTTTTGTGCATTCCGTGAAAAAATACGTCAATGCGTTCGGACGCACTTTTTCACGTTCGCGGGGAAAAATGCTTTTGTCTGACCCTAGCCTTATTGCCTGATTCCTAAGAATTTCCACTTTTACCTGATCAGCACCATTAGTGAACAGTCGCAGCCTCTACTACCGGTGCCCTCCTTTCCTCCCTGTGCCCCACTATATTGGATCCCCGTGTACCAGACCCCCTCTGCTTGGACTTTGATTACTCTGATTTGCCTGTCTAGACCCCTGTTTCAGATATCTGACCATTCTACTGCTAAGCCCTTACCCGATACCGTCGCCACGTATATTTGTATTATCTGTATTATGATTTATTCAATGTCTTCCCTTCTTATGTACTGTTAGTTTCCCCCGTGCCCATTGCTTCTCTCACCCCTTCTAGCATTCTGCTACTCCTTGTTTCTCTTACAGGATTATTCAGAGAGAGGTGAAAACCAGGAGAATGACTGGAGAAGTGAAAATTCTAGGTCAAAATAGCCGATTTGGAAAGTGAGATAAAAGGGAGAATTTTTCTGGTTTGGCTATTTTTGACCTAGAATTTTAACTTCTCCAGTCATTCTCCTGGTTTTCACCTCTCTCTGAATAACCCTGCATGTATTCTCCCAACCTTCACTCCCACTACTCTTAGCCCTCATCTATTATCTCATCCCCTTTCCTGCTTCTCCTCTCTGCTCTAATCTATTCCCTATCTCGCCCCCCAGCCTCTTTCATTGTTTCTTTTGTCTCCTGTTTTGTTTATGCTCGTATTTTTGTTCAATAAACCCCTGTTACTCCCTGTAACCTGTCTGCTCATATGTTCACTGCATCCTGGGCTCCCAACCAAACCCCGTTGCATATGTTGCACAGCCAGATCCCTGACAGTCTCATCACTGCAGTCCCCCCTCCTGTTTCACACCCCTCCATCTATATTGACTGAAAGTTCCAAGAGGAATAGGGCCCTCAATTCCTCTGGTCTGTTGGTGAAATACTGACTTGGCTTTTTGGTGTAGAATCGTCTTCTCTTTACCCATTGTATCTTTGTAGAGCGCTGCGGATCTGTTGACGGTTAACAAATAAATATTTCTAAAATTAAATTTATTAATTGATTACTTCAATAAGTAACAACAACAAAAACAGCTCTAATGATTACATAATTATATATTTTAATGTTTGGAAGTACAGAGATTCCAAAGAAACCCTATTTTAATAATGGTAATATGGTTCCTCCCAAATCCTCACATCTACATGCAGGTGTTGACTGAATAGAAAAATATCCCTAAACTTTGTAATTTTCCTTGTCATAACAATGGCAACAATACATTCCTGTTCTTCCATTATAGGGTTGAGGGGCTTGAGGTACTTCTTTCTAGTGTTTCTTTCTGTCCCATTTGCTATGAGGGGAGGAGATGACTTTACTCCTGAGTTAAATGTTTACATTTGCATAGTCTGCCTCTAAAACCAATATTTTCCAGATGTTGGGGGGTTCCCTCCGTCAGTGGGCTATGGACCCACTCTTTTTCACTCCCAGTTAGAAATAGCAAAAGGGACTAATAATACTTCGATCTATCCAGTACCAGTATGACATGATATGAATTGGAGAGGAATGTTTCAAAAACATGTAAGTGGACACAAAAGCTTTCTGAAAGAAGTGCAATAATACAAAGCCTAAATTCAGCAAGACCAGACTTCATTACAATGGCGCTCATTTATTGAGTAAAAGCAGCTTTTATTTCACTTCTTCGAAAACGTGGTGTGTGTGTGTGTATGTAAAAAAAAAAAAAAAAAAAATGCTGTTTATTTGAAAACAGTTTATCATTGTTACATGCCTTGAACTAGAGAGCTTCACACCCAGGACATACTTGAAAACAAGAGAAATCTCAATGTATCCTTCCTGGTAAAATACTTTATAAATAAATTCACCATTAATTACGTTTTATTGTGTGTTTTCACAATCTATATGTAAATTAACGCATTGTAATTATTTCAGAAGTAACTAAAGAAAATATACACTTATGCTCTTATTAAACAGTAGAGGGCAACATCTGCCAAATAAAAAACCCCTGCCATTCAGCCAAGCTATCACTCTCTAGTTATTTGCCAAACTTCATCTTACCTTTTATGTATGGAAAATACTTACATACATAAATCTATATAGCAATAGGTATGGGAACAATAAACATTATTTATAAATTGCCTACTGAAGTTATTCAACAAATATTTCTATATCGTTTTCATCATTGCTTCAAGTGATATTTTGCTCCTCTGGGTAGAAGATCAATGCAGTTACAGCATTATTTATTTATTTTTTACCATTTTTGCAACTACTGTGATCTGCCGTGTCATAAAGGTGGCCAGTAAATATAATCCCTTAAGCGTTAGTAACATTTTTGTAACCTTTTTCTTTATAGAAAATGCAGCGACGTATTCTGCGTTTCTGATCATTTTAAAAAGATTACTTACCAGAAAATATTAAACACAAAGGTTTGCATAAGAAAGTGAAAGTTAATGAATTTCAAATTAAAATTTGTTCTTGGGTGTAGCCCCCAGATATAACAAACCATACTCTGATCAGCTGCAACATTAAAACCACTGACAAGTGAAGTGAATAACATCTCATTACAATGACAATTACAGGATTATTCAGAGAAAGGTGAAAACCAGGAGAACTGGCAGGAGAAGAGAACAATCTAGACCAAATAGCCGATTTGGAAAGTGAGAAATAGAATTTTTCTGGTTTGGCTATTTTGACCTAGAATTTTCGCTTCCCCAGTCATTCTCCTGAGTTTCCCCGTTTCTTTGAATAGACCTGCTGATGGATAGACAACTGGGTCCGAACATCTCCGAAATGGTAAGTCCTACGGGGTGTTCTCTGTATGCATTGGTTACTATCTACCAAAATAGGTGTAAGGAAGGGGAACCAGTGAACCAGTGTCGGGTTCATGGGCATCCTGATGCACTTGGGAAAAGAAGACCTGGTCTGAACACACAGAAGAGCTTCTTTAGCTCAAATTGCTTAAAGACCTAATGCTGGCCATGATAAAATGGTGTCAGAACACATTCCACACTTACCACCTAAATAGAGATTGTTGCAGGTCATATACAACTCTCTTTGCCGGCGACGCTCGTGGAAGGTAACTATGAACGCGGTCATAGTTAAAAGCCAGGAGGTAAACGTGGTGTAGACTGGCTTCCAGGCCCTGTATTAAGTTTTTCATTTCAAGCACCAAATCATTGGATGCTTGAGTTTTCAGGCGTTCGGTTCGATACAGCCTCGTGTTAAATCGTGGGTAGACTATACTGTATCTGATGGCGTGCGCTGCAGGACAGCATCAGAACACTCTGCTTCCGTATACCCGCACCACCTGGCAGCCCGACAAAAAAAACATGGGGGGGTTGCAGTCCCCAGCTGTAGAGGTTTACCCAATTACCAGATGCCTCGTTTGTCCAACTTTGCATGAGAATAGAGATTGTCAAAGCACTGACAAAATAATGTCGTTGCAGCAAATGCAGGGATTTCGCAAAATTAAATGCTTGTGTAAGTGATGCAATGTCAGTTTTCTGCAACACCAGCTGTGTGCATAGACCTTAGAGGTTAAAGTAGTTTTGTTTTCACTTTAGCCAATGAAGGTGACATGCTAAACTAGTTTTTGACAAACTGAGGGTTTTAAAGAGACAAGGATGCATTTAGGATCCAGATTTGAAGGGGGCAGAGGATGATATCCAGAAGAGATTTTGCGGGACAGTAACCCCTGCATTTGTCTACATATTTTAAAAGGCATAACTTTGCATTCTGGCCACTTAAAAGGACACTACAACCAGAAATGAGTTTATGTTACACATACACACTCACTGAGGTCTAAAATGGTGTGTGTGTGTGTGTGTGTGTGTATATATATACACATTACACACACTGAGGGCATGTGTGTATACACACACTGTGGTCTTGTGTCTGTTAGGTATACATGTATCTGATGCATGTGGGGTATATTATATATAAATAATATACCCCACAGGCATCAGATACATGTATACCCAATAGACACCAGACCAGTGTGTGTGTATATACACGAATGTATATCTGGTGTCTGTGTGCAGGCAGTGGGTAAATGGTGTGTCTGGCCATACATTGCAATATTAACTTAAACAGGACAGGCTTTCAGCAAAATCCTAATTTATTGAAAAGCGTCACATGACATTAAATAAAAGTATCGGTACACGGTCCTAAAAAAAAAAGGTATCAGTGCATCCCTAATCTTCAATTTTTTTTTTTTTTTTAGGCTAGGGTCAGACTAACGCTTTATTAACGTGCGTTTAGCAGCACTAAATCACGGCCGTGCTAGCAGCAAATGACGTCCAATGCCGGGCAGCACACAAAGAACGGCCGCACAAAAGTGCGGCAGCGCAATGCAAGTGGCAAACTAACGCATTTTTTCGAGAACGTGATACCGCTAGTACTGACGTACAGAGTGCGCTGCGTCCGCTAGCGGCAGGTGTGCGTGATTAGGAGATGTCAGACGCTGCTAATGTCCGGCCAACATAACGTTCAGACACAAAAAGTGTTTTATTGATGATCCGTACAAAATCACGGATGGAAATGTGCATCGTATGACTGCTATCGCGTATTCTGTGAAAAAATGCGTCCATTCGTTCGAACGCACTTTTTCACGGACAACGCGAAAAATGCGTTGTCTGACCCTAGCCTTACCCGTCCAGCGGCTTGTCGGCTTTTTTCTGCAGCTGGCCGGCGCTGTGTTCGGTGGCTGTGTTTGGTGACTGTCCAGCGGGTTTGCAGCAGCTGAGTCGCTGGACTTCTGGGATCCTGTGCTGAATGCTGATTTCATCACCACAGGGTCGGCGAATCAACTCTACGAAGTACGGCGAATCAGAGAGCACCAGAATGTCAGTGACATTTCGGTGCTCTCTGAAAATCCCTGTTTGTGTTATATATCGATACTTGTAAAGCATTCTTTCTGTTTTTGCTTATTTTGTATTTCAAGAATTACATGAATATGCTCCTGTAAGGAAGGGCCGTGAAAGTTCCCAAGACTTGAAATATAAGTATATGCTTTATTTGATCACAAATGTCACTATTATCATTTTATGAAAAGTTAGAATCACTTTGTAATCGTGCATTGGGAGTTGATTTTTGTTGTTTAGTTTGTATTTGTCGTATTGATTTTGGAGTTTTGTGCACTATTTCTTCTATCAAAGCTGTACATACACAAAATGAACACAGTATAACTTATGCGCTTGGTGTACATATCACTCTTCGGGTGGTTTTAATATTGTAGATGATCAGTCTATACCAATATTAATTATATTTTTCCAGCAGATTCAAATTACATAACTTTGAAGAGGTTCTAAAAACAAAACATGACTAAATAGAAGTTAAACCTGATAAACAATAAAAGGTTAAAATCAGCTCAGCAGTAGGGATTGATATCGTTCAAGGGTTACACAAGGTGCATAAAAGGACTCCCATTTGTCTGCACATTAAATAGAAAAAAATTGAAGTACCCTACTCCAGAAAACATGCCCACACATGTTCATGTGTTAAGCAGGTCTCAGCACAGAAGACCATCGTACAACAAACCTAAAGTGTATACAACCAACACATTTTAACCCTTCCACTATCTAACATTTTTTTTTAAAGTTAACTCACACTTCCCTTTAACCCTACCACGTCGAGCCTGCTGAAGGTAACCTACAGGTGAAACTCGAAAAATTAGAATATCATGCAAAAGTTCATTTATTTCAGTAATGCAACTTAAAAGGTTAAACTAAAATATGAGATATGACAAATCACGGCTTGAACTAATTGTGGGGATTATGGCTTACAGCTCATGAAAACCCCAAATCCACAATCTCAGAAAATTAGAATATTGTGAAAAAGGTGCAATTTTCTAGGCTCAGTGTCCCACTCTAATCAGCTAATTAAGCCATAACACCTGCAAAGGGTTCCTGAGCCTTTAAATGGTCTCTGTCTGGTTCACAATCATGGGAAAGACTGCTGACCTGACAGTTGTGCAGAAAACCATCATTGACACCCTCCATAAAGGAGGGAAAGCCTCAAAAAGGTAATTGCAAAAAAGTTGGATGTTCCCAAAGTGCTGTATCAAAGCACATTAATAGAAAGTTATGTGGAAGGGAAAAGTATGGAAGAAAAAAGGTACACAAGCAGCAGGGATGACGGCAGTCTGGAGAGGATTGTCAGGAAAAGGCCATTCAAAAGTGTTGGACTTTCACAAGGAGTGGACTGAGGCTGGAGTCAGTACATCAAGAGCCACCACACACACGGATCCTGGACAAATGTCGAATTCCTCTTACCAAGCCGCTCCTGAGCAACAAACAATGCCAGAAGCGCCATTTAGCCCAATGCCTGGGCTAAAGAAAAACAGACCTGGTCTGTTGCTCAGTGGTCCAAAATCCTCTTTTCTGATGAGAGCAACTTTTGCATCTCATTTGGAAACCAAGGACCCAGAGAATGGAGGATTCAAGCACGGCACACACTGCAAGATGCTTGAAGTCCAGTGTGAAGTTTCCACGGTCTGGGTTGATCTGGGGAGCCATGTTAGCTGCTGGTGTTGGTCCACTGTGCTTCATTAAGTCCAGGGTCAACGCAGCCGTCTACCAGGAGATTTTGGAGCACTTCATGCTTCCTTCCGCAGATGAGCTTTATGGGGATGCTGACTTCATTTTCCAGCAGGACTTGGCACCTGCCCACACTGCCAAAAGCACCAAAACCTGGTTCAATGACCATGGGATTACTCTGCGTGATTGGCCAGCAAACTCGCCTGACCTGAACCCCATAGAGAATCTATGGGGCATTGCCAAGAGAAAGAAGAGAGACATGAGACCGAACAATGCAGAAGAGCTGAACGCTGCTATTGAAGCATCCTGGTCTTCCATAACATCTCAGCAGTGCCACAGGCTGATAGCTTCCATGCCACGCTGCATTGAGGCCGTAATTGCTGCAAAAGGGGTCCAAACCAAGTACTGAGTACATATGCATGCTTCTACTTTTCAGCGGTCCGATATTGTTCTATGTACAATCCTTGTTTTATTGATTGCATGTAATATTCTAATTTTCTGATATTGTGGATTTGGGATTTTCATGAGCTGTTGTAATGGGGGGAGTAGCGCCCACTAGAGAGTAGCGGAGTTGAGATCCTTAAGGACTGAAATCTTTTTGACTTTTAAACACTGGCAAACACAAATATACACTTGCGGCAGCGAGGAGGAACAAAACACTGAGTTGCTACTAAGCACTAAGGCTGGGGTCAAACTAACTAATTTTTAACATGCGTTTAGGCACACTTAATCACGGCCGCAGTAGCAGCAAATGACGGGCAATGACGGCCAATATACGAAGTACGGCCGCACGAAAGTGTGGCCGCGCAACGCAAGCGGCAAACTAAACGCATTTTTTCGAGAATTCAGAACCGCTAGTACTGACGTACAGAGTGCGCAGCGTCCGCATAGCGGCATGTTTGCGTGATTAGGAGACGTCAGACAATGCTCATGTCTGGCCAACATAACGTCCAGACACCCAAAGTTTCCTGGTTTGGATCTGTAAAAAATCATGGCCGAAATTGCGAATCGTATGACTGTTTTCGCGCATTCCGTGAAAAACTACGTCAATGCGTTCGGACACACTTTTTGACGGTCGCTGCAAATAATGCGTTCGTTTGACCCTAGCCTAAAAGGTTTTGAGACCGATAGAGCACATGCAGGAATACACAGGTAAGTCAGACAGTTGGTGAATTGCATGGACTGCAGGGCAGTCAGGAAATAAGCTGCTTTAACGTTTTCTGATAATCAGGAGCAGATCAGCGATACCTTAAGATAGTCAGGAACAACACATACACCTCGGGGTCTGTCGTAAGTACAGTAACGAGTATTGTTGCTGGTGAGCACACACTGAACATGAGCTGCAAATAAGCAGTACCTTTCGATCGCAGGTTTTATCAATATGTGTGGCTGGAGAACATGAGCCCTGGGTATAGGAACCTAATGAGGCCACAGACAATACCCACCCCCGAGAAGGGACACTTCCTCAGTAACGTGTAAACACCCCAGCGGCAAGCATGGGGTTAAACCACCAAAGCACCACACAGGCGATCGTAATCGAGCAGCAGGAGAATAGTCAAAAACAAGCTGGGTCAAATAGCAGGAGCAGGGATCATATCCAGAAAACGGGTTGGCAACAGAGAATCAATACAAACGAATGGTTAGCGATGCGGGAAGCAGACTCCACGACAGGGCGACGAGGCAACTCCTCGTGCCCTGTTTTAAACCCGGCGGCTCCTCGTGACCATGCTAGGCCCGCACCCTCGGATGCCGCTCGGCCATTCCCCAGTGCTGGCAGCCGGCCAGCTCCTTGCACAGGACCTTGCCCAGACCCCCCTAGGCAGCGCAGCAGGGGCTGAGGACATGACAGCTGTAAGCCATAATCATCACAATTATGACAAATCACGGCTTGAACTATCTTGCTTTGCATGTAATGAGTCTCATATATTAGTTTCACCTTTTAAGTTGCATTACTGAAATAAATGAACTTTTGCACGATATTCTAATTTTTCGAGTTTCACCTGTATATGATAGTTGCAATCTTTTGGCCTGGCTATAAAAACAACCCAATAAAAAGATGACAATTTAAAAATGTTGCTTATATTCAGATACTACAGAAAAAAATATATAATATCAATAAAACTGCACACTTGTGTCATTTTGTTTGTGATATAGCTATTTTTACTCAATCCTGGCAAGAGCACCTCTCCAGAGAGTGTCCTTGGGCAAGACACCTAACGGTACATACTCGCCATCCAGGACATACTTGAAAACGAGAGAAATCTCAATGTATCCTTCCTGGTAAAATACTTTCTCAAAAAAAAAAAAGAAGTTTGTATTTATACTTGTTTTAGTTTTGGGGTTAATTTAAGACTTACGGTTGACCTTAACATACAAAGCTCTACACCGTTTGCTTTATTTTTAGGCAAAAGATACTGCTCCTCTTTTGCCACAAGTGTTAATGTACTCTGTGCAATGTTTTCTCAATGTATTAATTGCATGCTAATGCTCTCCGTATTATGGTTGTGTTCATTCCCTGTTAAGTGCAGGAAGTGCAAAGTAGGGATGAGCTGTTCGGTTCGGAGTTCGATTCGAACATCGACTGTTTGCATATTCGCGAACTACGAACTGTCGTGGAAATTTTATTATGTGGACATTATATTCTAGGATGTGCGTAGTAATTTTGTCATCTGTCTCCCTGTGTTGGATTTGAATGTGTGGTTTCAAATCCAAGCCAGCGGTGTACATTATACTGTAGGGATAAGGTGTGTACAGGGGGCCGGTCCATCATTCTAGTCCACACCTCTGTCCTTTTGATATGTAAATGTATTTACTGTACAAACAGGTTTTCTGTTTGTCCAATCAGTGGCCACTGGGCGTTGTCCTATTGTGTAATAAATTAATCTGACCGGAGGCCAGGAGCGCACTTGAGACTTGAGGCTTGCACTTGAGACTTGGGACTTGGACTTGGACTTGGTCAGATGAACTCCAGGTAGAAACAACGTGATGGTGTCTGTGTCTCTTTTCTGCGCGGGTGCAGGTACGTATATCAGGGATGGCAGAGCGGCTTGTAAGTGCAGTGGATCAAACTACATTAGGGAATTGATAGTAGATTAATTTCCAAAACAAATGGCGAGCCAGCCAGGAGGAACTGTTTCTTTCCAAGGAAGATCGAGATTCATCGAGGGACACTGGGGAGCAAATGACAAAGAGGAGGGACTGTTGTGGAAATTTTATTATGTGGACATTATATTCTAGGATGTGCGTAATAATTTTGTCATCTGTCTCCCTGTGTTGGATTTGAATGTGTGGTTTCAAATCCAAGCCAGCGGTGTACATTATACTGTAGGGATAAGGTGTGTACAGGGGGCCGGTCCATCATTCTAGTCCACACCTCTGTCCTTTTAATATGTAAATGTAATTACTGGACAAACAGGTTTTCTGTTTGTCCAGTAATCAGTGGCCACTGGGCGTTGTTCTAGTTGTGTAATAAATGAATCTGACCAGAGGCCAGGGGGGGCTTTTTGCACTTGAGATTTGGGACTTGGACTTGGTCAGATGAACTCCAGGTAGAAACAACGTGATGGTGTCTGTGTCTCTTTTCTGCGCGGGTGCAGGTACGTATATCAGGGATGGCAGAGCTGCTTGTAAGTGCAGCGGATCAAACTACATTAGGGAATTGATAGTAGATTAATTTCCAAAACAGAACATTTCCGCGTGTTCGCCGCATGTTCGCCCACAATGCAATTTTCCACTGGCCTAAAGCTTGTAATTGGCTACAGCCTTGCACCTGACCACAGGTCAGGTGCAAGACAGGTTCAAGACTATGGGCAAATTTTGCCCAATCATGGGCTCACAGAGCTAAGTCCCGCAGCATAGGGATGTGCGTTTCGGATTTTTCACGAAATTTCCCGATTCGTGTCTTCGGATTCGACCGATTTTCCGAATCGGATCGGACCCGAAAACCGACAGATCCGAAAAGTTTTCCGAGCCGAAAATAAAAATTTTCGGAGTTTTCGAATGGACTTGAAATGTGTCAAATCTAAATTTATTTTCGCTCTATTCATGATTTCGGTAATTCTGGACATCGTATATTTAACTATTAATCGGTTATATCGCTGATTCTGTAAATTTTGTATTTGTAAATGCGTATTTTTGATCAACTATTTTTCCGTTTTAAAACCTTTTGTTCTGGTTTTTATTTTTAAAGTCAGACCATTTGGGTCAGTTTAGCGTTTTTTAAATCGTTTTGTTCATTTTTTTTGTTCCTTGGCTTTCATAACATTTTAATATGATTAAATAAAGTTGTGAAATGTATATTCATAAGAAAAAAAGGATCTTTATTTAATAAAAAAAAAAACACGATAGAATCGCCAGAATTATCGCATCGACAGAATGAATTATCGGATCCGAAAAACAAACCAAAAATGTATTATAAAAAAATATATTAAGTATAAAAAAAGTAAACCATAGTAGTTTACGGCAAAACGAATAGAGTTAGACACTTTGAAACGAGGAGAACAGACGTTCCGAAAAAAACGAAAATTTCCGAAATCACGAAGAGTCGATACAAAAAACGAGCAAAGTGACCCGAAAGAAATCGGTCGAGACGAGCTGAATCGAAAATTTTAAACATCCGAACGAATCGAACCGAAAAAAAAAAAAAAAAAAAAAAAAGTGTACAAGTCTACTGCAGCACACTATATAAGGCTTCACACAGCGCTTCAGCACATGTTTGAGAGGAGATTGTTGTTGTGTTAGTGTGTGTTCTCACTGCCAGTCTGCCACCAGCTACTTGGGGGGGGTCTCATTTCTACATATTTCTGGGAATTGTTCTAATATGTGTGTTCTCACTGACAACCAGTATTTAGGGGGGGGTCAGGAATTTCTACAAAATATTTGGGAATTGAGGTAATCTGTGTCTTGTCACTGCCACCCATCAGGGTATCTCAGAGTTATACCACAGTTCTGGAAATCTTTAATCTTTATACCAGAGTTGAATCAGAGTTCTGCAGCATATCTCCAATTTTTATAACAGAGTTGAATAAGAGTTCTGTATATATATTATTATATATATATATATATATATCACTCACCATGTCAGAAAGACCAAAAAGGGCAGGCAGACGCTCCCAGGCACAGATAAGATGGCAAGCAGCCTCTGTGTCGGGAGGCTGTGTCAGGAATCAGGATTGGTAGAGGAGGAGATGAGCCCAGGATGCAGTGATAAAGAGACACACAGACAGGTTCCACGGTACTTGGCAATGTAGACACTTGGCAATGTAGACACAGGAGACACTTGGCAATGTAGACACTTGGCAATGTAGACACAGGATACACTTGGCAATGTAGACACTTGGCAATGTAGACACAGGATACACTTGGCAATGTAGACACAGGAGACACTTGGCAATGTAGACACTTGGCAATGTAGACAATTGGCAATGTAGACAATTGGCAATGTAGACAATTGGCAATGTAGACAATTGGCAATGTAGACACTTGGCAATGTAGACACAGGAGACACTTGGCAATGTAGACACTTGGCAATGTAGACACAGGATACACTTGGCAATGTAGACACAGGATACACTTGGCAATGTAGACACTTGGCAATGTAGACACTTGGCAATGTAGACACAGGATACACTTGGCATTGTAGACACTTGGCAATGTAGACACTTGGCAATGTATTATTATTATTATTATTATTCTTTATTTATAAAGCGCCAGCATATTCCGCAGCGCTGTACAATAAGCACAGTATAGACAGGGTTACAATACATTGAACAACATTTGACAAACAGTACAGGAGGAGATGAGGGCCCTATTCCCGTAGGAACTCACAATCTGGGACACAGGATACACTTGGCAATGTAGACACAGGAGACACTTGGCAATGTAGACACAGGAGACACTTGGCAATGTAGACACTTGGCAATGTAGACACTTGGCAATGTAGACACTTGGCAATGTAGACACCTGGCAATGTAGACACCTGGCAATGTAGACACCTGGCAATGTAGACACTTGGCAATGTAGACACAGGATACACTTGGCAATGTAGACACAGGATACACTTGGCAATGTAGACACTTGGCAATGTAGACACTTGGCAATGTAGACACTTGGCAATGTAGACACAGGATACACTTGGCATTGTAGACACTTGGCAATGTAGACACTTGGCAATGTATTATTATTATTATTATTATTATTCTTTATTTATAAAGCGCCAGCATATTCCGCAGCGCTGTACAATAAGCACAGTATAGACAGGGTTACAATACATTGAACAACATTTGACAAACAGTACAGGAGGAGATGAGGGCCCTATTCCCGTAGGAACTCACAATCTGGGACACAGGATACACTTGGCAATGTAGACACAGGAGACACTTGGCAATGTAGACACAGGATACACTTGGCAATGTAGACACTTGGCAATGTAGACACAGGATACACTTGGCATTGTAGACACTTGGCAATGTAGACACAGGATACACTTGGCATTGTAGACACTTGGCAATGTAGACACTTGGCAATGTAGACACTTGGCAATGTAGACACTTGGCAATGTAGACACTTGGCATTGTAGACACTTGGCAATGTAGACACAGGATACACTTGGCAATGTAGACACTTGGCAATGTAGACACTTGGCAATGTAGACACTTGGCAATGTAGACACAGGATACACTTGGCATTGTAGACACTTGGCAATGTAGACACAGGATACACTTGGCAATGTAGACACTTGGCAATGTAGACACAGGATACACTTGGCAATGTAGACACTTGGCAATGTAGACACAGGATACACTTGGCAATGTAGACACTTGGCAATGTAGACACCGGATACACTTGGCAATGTAGACACTTGGCAATGTAGACACAGGAGACACTTGGCAATGTAGACACTTGGCAATGTAGACACTTGGCAATGTAGACACTTGGCAATGTAGACACAGGATACACTTGGCATTGTAGACACTTGGCAATGTAGACACTTGGCAATGTAGACACAGGATACACTTGGCATTGTAGACACTTGGCAATGTAGACACTTGGCAATGTAGACACTTGGCAATGTAGACACAGGATACACTTGGCATTGTAGACACTTGGCAATGTAGACACTTGGCAATGTAGACACAGGATACACTTGGCATTGTAGACACTTGGCAATGTAGACACTTGGCAATGTAGACACTTGGCAATGTAGACACTTGGCAATGTAGACACAGGATACACTTGGCAATGTAGACACCTGGCAATGTAGACACAGGATACACTTGGCAATGTAAACACAGGATACACTTGGCAATGTAGACACAGGATACACTTGGCATTGTAGACACTTGGCAATGTAGACACTTGGCAATGTAGACACTTGGCAATGTAGACACAGGATACACTTGGCATTGTAGACACTTGGCAATGTAGACACTTGGCAATGTAGACACAGGATACACTTGGCAATGTAGACACCTGGCAATGTAGACACAGGATACACTTGGCAATGTAAACACAGGATACACTTGGCAATGTAGACACAGGAGACACTTGGCAATGTAGACACAGGAGACACTTTGCAATGTAGACACTTGGCAATGTAGACACTTGGCAATGTAGACACTTGGCAATGTAGACACATAATACACTTGGCAATGGAGACACTTGGCAATGGAGACACTTGGCAATGGAGACACTTGGCAATGGAGACACTTGGCAATGGAGACACTTGGCAATGGAGACACTTGGCAATGGAGACACTTGGCAATGGAGACACAGGATACACTTGGCAATGTAAACACAGGATACACTTGGCAATGTAAACACAGGAGACACTTGGCAATGTAGACACAGGAGACACTTGGCAATGTAGACACTTGGCAATGGAGACACTTGGCAATGGAGACACTTGGCAATGGAGACACTTGGCAATGGAGACACTTGGCAATGGAGACACTTGGCAATGGAGACACTTGGCAATGTAGACACTTGGCAATGTAGACACTTGGCAATGTAGACACAGGATACACTTGGCAATGTAGACACAGGATACACTTGGCAATGTAAACACAGGATACACTTGGCAATGTAGACACAGGAGACACTTGGCAATGTAGACACAGAGACACTTGGCAATGTAGACACTGGAGACACTTGCAATGTAGACACAGGAGACACTTGGCAATGTAGACACAGGAGACACTTGCAATGTAGACACTTGGCAATGTAGACACAGGAACACTTGGCATTTTAGACACTTGGCAATGTAGACACAGGATACACTTGGCAATGTAGACACCTTGGCAATGTAGACACAGGATACACTTGGCAATGTAGACACTTGGCAATGTAGACACAGGATAACACTTGGCAATGTAGACACTTGGCAATGTAGACACAGGATACCACTTGGCATTGTAGACACTTGGCAATGTAGACACAGGATACACTTGGCAATGTATAGACACTTGGCAATGTAGACACTTGGCAATGTAGACACTCTGGCAAATGTAGACACTTGGCAATGTAGACACTTGGCAATGTAGACACTTGGCATTGTAGACACTTGGCAATGTAGACACAGATACACTTGGCAATGTAGACACTTGGCAATGTAGACACTTGGCAATGTAGACACTTGGCAATGTAGACACAGGATACACTTGGCAATGTAGACACTTGGCAATGTAGACACCGGATACACTTGCAATGGTAGACAACTTGGCAATGTAGACACAGGAGACACTTGGCAATGTAGACACTTGGCAATGTAGACAACTTGGCAATGTAGACACTTGGCAATGTAGACACTTGGCAATGTAGACACTTGGCAATGTAGACACTTGGCAATGTAGACACTTGGCAATGGAGACACTTGGCAATGGAGACACTTGGCAATGGAGACACTTGGCAATGGAGACACAGGATACACTTGGCAATGTAAACACAGGATACACTTGGCAATGTAAACACAGGAGGAACACTGGCAATGTAGACACAGGAGAACACTTGGCAATGTAGACACTTGGCAATGGAGACACTTGGCAATGGAGACACTTGGCAATGGAGACACTTGGCAATGGAGACACTTGGCAATGGAGACACTTGGCAATGGAGACACTTGGCAATGTAGACACTTGGCAATGTAGACACAGGATACACTTGGCAATGTAGACACAGGATACACTTGGCAATGTAAACACAGGATACACTTGGCAATGTAGACACAGGAGACACTTGGCAATGTAGACACAGGAGACACTTGGCAATGTAGACACAGGAGACACTTGGCAATGTAGACACAGGAGACACTTGGCAATGTAGACACTTGGCAATGTAGACACTTGGCAATGTAGACACAGGATACACTTGGCAATGTAGACACAGGATACACTTGCAATGTAAACACAGGATACACTTGGCATGTAGACACAGGAGACACTTGGCAATGTAGACACAGGAGACACTTGGCAATGTAGACACACAGGAGACACTTGGCAATGTAGACACTTGGCAATGTAGACACTTGGCAATGTAGACACTTGGCAATGTAGACACTTGGCAATGTAGACACTTGGCAATGTAGACACTTGGCAATGTAGACACTTGGCAATGTAGAAACAGGATACACTTGGCAATGTAGACACAGGATACACTTGCAATGTAGACACAGGATACACTTGGCAATTGTAGACACCTGGCAATGTAGACACAGGATACACTTGGCAATGTAAACACAGGATACACTTGGCAATGTAGAACAGGAGACACTTGGCAATGTAGACACAGGAGACACTTGGCAATGTAGACACTTGCAATGGAGACACTTGGCAATGAGACACTTGGCAATGGAGACACTTGGCAATGGAGACACTTGGCAATGGAGACACTTGGCAATGGAGACACTGGCGCAATGGAGACACAGGATACACTTGGCAATGTAAACACAGGATACACTTGGCAATGTAAACACAGGAGACACTTGGCAATGTAGACAACAGGAGACACTTGGCAATGGAGACACTTGGCAATGGAGACACTTGGCAATGGAGACACTTGGCAATGGAGACACTTGGCAATGGAGACACTTGGCAATGGAGACACTTGGCAATGGAGACACTTGGCAATGGAGACACTTGCAATGGAGACACTTGGCAATGGAGACACTTGGCAATGGAGACACTTGGCAATGGAGACACAGGATACACCTTGGCAATGTAAACACAGGATACACTTGGCAATGTAAACACAGGAGACACTACTGGCAATGTAGACACAGGAGGAACACTTGGCAATGGAGACACTTGGCAATGGAGACCACTTGGCAATGGAAGACAGCTGGCAATGGAGACACTTGGCAATGGAGACACTTGGCAATGGAGACACTTGGCAATGGAGACACTTGGCAATGGAGACACTTGGCAATGGAGACACTTGGCAATGGAGACACTTGGCAATGGAGACACTTGGCAATGGAGACACTTGGCAATGGAGACACTTGGCAATGTAGACACAGGATACACTTGGCAATGTAGACACAGGATACACTTGGCAATGTAAACACAGGATACACTTGGCAATGTAGACACAGGAGACACTTGGCAATGTAGACACAGGAGACACTTGGCAATGTAGACACTGGAGACACTTGGCAATGTAGACACAGGAGACACTTGGCAATGTAGACACAGGAGACACTTGGCAATGTAGACACTTGGCAATGTAGACACTTGGCAATGTAGACACTTGGCAATGTAGACACTTGGCAATGTAGAAACAGGATACACTTGGCAATGTAGACACTGGAGACACTTGGCAATGTAGACACTTGGCAATGTAGACACTTGGCAATGTAGACACTTGGCAATGTAGACACTTGGCAATGTAGAAACAGGATACACTTGGCAATGTAGACACAGGAGACACTTGGCAATGTAGACACTTGGCAATGTAGACACTTGGCAATGTAGACACTTGGCAATGTAGACACTTGGCAATGTAGACACTTGGCAATGTAGAAACAGGATACACTTGGCAATGTAGACACAGGAGACACTTGGCAATGTAAACACAGGATACACTTGGCAATGTAAACACAGGATACACTTGGCAATGTAGACACAGGAGACACTTGGCAATGTAGACACTGGAGACACTTGGCAATGTAGACACTTGGCAATGTAGACACTTGGCAATGTAGACACTTGGCAATGTAGACACTTGGCAATGTAGACACTTGGCAATGTAACACTTGGCAATGTAGACACTTGGCAATAGTAGACTTGGCAATGTAGACACTTGGCAATGTAGACACTTGGCAATGTAGACACTTGGCAATGTAGACACTTGGCAATGTAGACACTTGGCAATGTAGACACTTGGCAATGTAGACACTTGGCAATGTAGACACTTGGCAATGTAGACACTTGGCAATGTAGACACTTGGCAATGTAGAAACAGGATACACTTGGCAATGTAGACACAGGAGACACTTGGCAATGTAGACACTTGGCAATGTAGACACTTGGCAATGTAGACACTTGGCAATGTAGACACTTGGCAATGTAGACACTTGGCAATGTAGACACTTGGCAATGTAGACACTTGGCAATGTAGACACTTGGCAATGTAGACACTTGGCAATGTAGACACTTGGCAATGTAGACACTTGGCAATGTAGAAACAGGATACACTTGGCAATGTAGACACAGGAGACACTTGGCAATGTAGACACAGGAGACACTTGGCAATGTAGACACTTGGCAATGTAGACACTTGGCAATGTAGACACTTGGCAATGTAGACACTTGGCAATGTAGACACTTGGCAATGTAGACACTTGGCAATGTAGACACAGGATACACTTGGCAATGTAGACACAGGAGACACTTGGCAATGTAGACACAGGAGACACTTGGCAATGTAGACACTTGGCAATGTAGACACTTGGCAATGTAGACACTTGGCAATGTAGACACTTGGCAATGTAGACACTTGGCAATGTAGACACTTGGCAATGTAGACACTTGGCAATGTAGACACTTGGCAATGTAGACACAGGATACACTTGGCAATGTAGACACTTGGCAATGTAGACACAGGATACACTTGGCATTGTAGACACTTGGCATTGTAGACACTTGGCATTGTAGACACTTGGCATTGTAGACACTTGGCATTGTAGACACTTGGCATTGTAGACACTTGGCATTGTAGACACAGGATACACTTGGCAATGTAGACACTTGGCAATGTAGACACAGGATACACTTGGCAATGTAGACACTTGGCACTGGAGACACGGGATACACTTGGCACTGGAGACATGGGATATACTTGGCACTGGATACAATGTAAGTCTGCTAGCTGGATACACAGGATCTTGAGAAGGACACAGCTTGGCAGTGGAAGGCAATGTTAATGCAGCAGCAATGCATCATGGGAGATTGTCCCTTAAATAGGGAAGCACAGGGAGGCAATCGAGACACCTGTGGCTGCTGCAGTGGCTGACTGAGGTACTGCAGGCAAATAGGCAAAGGGCTGTCAGGTTGGAATAATCACTTTAGGAGGCTTCTTCCCACGGCAGCGAAGTGTAACCTGACAATACCCCCACCGAAGGCTGAACACCGGGCAGCTGAGGTCACTGACTTCACCTGGGTGCCTGATTGCACAGAGGAGTCAAGTGAGGAGGAGGAGGAGGCACAACAAACACGAGGCACAATGTCCTCTATGAACAACCGTAGCACTAGCCAGTCCAAGGCATCAGATGTCAGAGCTGCTCAGGTGCAGAGCGCTGTTGTCTCAAAGCACACATCCAGGAACTCTGCTGTCTGGGAGTTCTTTAAGAAATGTGCAGCAGACCCCACCGTTGCTATTTGTAATGTCAGATGAGGCTCAAGCGTGGGAAAGACACCGGACGCTTGGGTACCACGTGCTTGAGGTGACATTTGACCACCTGCCACGCATCCCGTTGGTGCAAAACTTTGCGTAGGTCCTCCTCACCTATCTCTACCCCCACTATATGTCCTGCCATGTCATTGACTCCAACCTCCACTGACAGGGATGATGCTACAGTAATGGATGTACCAGGTCCGTCCTCACTATGTGACAGCATCCCATCAGCTGAAGATTTACGCAGTCAGATTACGTTGCCCCAGCTGCTGCAGCATAAGAAAAAATATAGTCCCATTCATCCCCAAGCACAGCGTCTAAATGCCAGCTTAGCAAAATTACTTACATTGCAGCTGCTGCCTTTCCAGCTGGTGGACTCTGCTCCCTTCCCTAAATTTGCTGAATGTGCTGTACCACAGTGGCAGGTTCCAAAACCCCATTACTTTTCATGGAAGGCCATTCCAGCACTATACCAGCACGTGGAAGACAATGTTATGAAGTCATTGGGAAAGGCAGTCAGCAGCAAGGTGCATGTGACTTTAGACATGTGGTCCAGCAAGCATGGACAAGGCCATTACATTTCCTTCACAGCACACTGGGTAACTCGGATTGCAGCTGGGAGGGATCCAAGACGGGGCTCTGTGCTGGAGCCCATCCACCACGCCTCCAGAAAGCTGCTTGTATGATGTCTGTCTGCTCCACCACCACCTCTCCCTCTTCCTCCTCCTACTCCGTTTAACTGCCACTTCACCAGAGACAGAGTTTAAGTGGAAGGGGCTACGTAATGGCTCAAGCAAAAAGATACCATACTAAGCTTGAGCTGGTTTGTTTAGGGGACAGGAGCCACACGGGCCAGAAATTCTGTCAGCTCTGCAGGGGCATGTGCAGAGATGGTTAACACCACGCCAGCTTCAGCTGGGAATGGTCGTCTGTGATAATGGCAGCATCCTTCTCTCCGCCCTACGCCTGGGTAAGTTGACGCAAGTACCATGCCTAGCACATATCCTAAAATCTGGTGGTACAGTATTTCCTAACCAGGTACCCAGGGCTGTCAGAGCTTCTCAGCCAAGCCAGAAAAGTCTGCAGCCACTTCAGACGGTCATTCCCAGCAAGTGTTCGCCTGGCCAAAAATTCAAAGAGAATTCCACCTTCCCACAAACCGTCTGATCTGTGACATACCCACCAGGTGGAACTCGACATTAGCAATGCTGCAGCGCCTGCACAAGCAGCAGAGGGCCATCGAGTACCTGTGTGAGTATGGCAAAGACAGGTTCAGGTCAACTTGGTTTCCCCCCCGCAGTGGCTGATGATCAAGGATGCATGCACTGTACTGTCACCAATTGAGGAGGCAACGAGGATGGTGAGCAGGGACAGTGCATGCATCAGTGACACAATTCCTTTAGTGTTCCTGCTGGAGCACACTCTGCGGGGAATTATAGATGTGGCTCTAGAGGCAGAGCAGCGGGAGGAAGAGGAGGCCTTCCCTAGCTCTGAAGGCCCCAGTCTTTCCGCAGACAGCATTCCAGCGGGTCCTCCTCAGATCAGACAGGAGGAGGATGAGGAGGAATATTTAAGTAGTGGGGGCATTGAAGGTGGGGATTCCTCAAGGGAGGGTTTTGTGTGCCCATAAACACAAGGACTAGTATGTGGCTGGGAGGAGGAAGTGCATGATGGGGTCATCCTCCTCATTCACCAGGAAGACTCGGAAGCTAATGCTACCTCCAACCTACGCTGCATGGGCTCCCTTATTCTGCAAAGCCTGGTAAAGGACCCCAGGATTCGTGCTATCAAGCAGAGGGATCATTACTGGTTGGCAAGCCTTCTTGATCAACGATACAAGGGTAAAGTTGCAGAGCTCATCCTGCCCGCACAGAGGGAGGAAAGGATAAAAAACTTGGACGCTCTAAAGCGACACTTGTGTAACACCTTTCCAGGCACTAGTAGGTTACCAAGTGATGACACAGGTGCTTCTGAGGCTGCAGATGATCAGAGGAATAGAGGTGAAGGCCAGGGCCGCTTGACTGATGCCTTTTTAAAAAAAAAATTTAGTCCACGACGCCCAGGGACGTCAAATGTAGGCACCCATTGCCAGCGTCTTCACCGTATGGCGCAGCACTACCTAGGGGCAAGGGCAGACCTGGATACCTTTCCAGCAGATGATCCACTGGCTTACTGGGTGTGGAGATTGGATCACTGGCCAGAACGTAGCCAATATGCTCTGCAGCTACTAGGTTGCCCTTCATCTAGCGTGCTTTCTGAAAGGACGTTCAGTGTCGCTGGAGGTTTTGTCACAGACAAAAGAGTGCGTCTGTCCACCGACTCTGTAGACCGGATGACATTTATAAAAATGAATCAGTCCTGGATCAGCAGCTATCAATCCCCTGATGCTGACGTAACGGAATAGATCGGGGATTTCTTCTGCATTCACAAAACCTCCACCACTGAACTCCTACACAACACCACAAATGGGTTACGGTGCACAAAGGGGTAACGGTGTGAAGGCACTTGCTGCCATGAAAGTCACATTATTTGGGTGCACTGACGCCATTACCAGATTTAAATCCATTTAAATTTTTTGAATCGCAGGGTCCAACCCTGCACTCTTCCACAATACCACAGAGGGGTTACTGTTGCCGACACTAAAGGCCCAATTTTAAAGCACCTATTGTTACTTTCATCCAAAGCCTGCATAAGTTTCACCATAATTTAGCCAAAAAATCCCTAAACTTGTTCTGCGTGTCCTAAAAGGTCTCCTCTTTTAATACAGACTGCCGCCCCAAGCAGTTGTTTATGAATAGATTAAAGGAAAACCGTTTACCGTCACTTGAACTGCCATTTTTTTTTGTTTTTAAATGTTTTATACATCCTACAAATCCACCACTTCAAGGGCAGGTTATGGGGACCTCCTAGGCACGATATTTGAAGGATTTTCTCATTTTTATTTTTAACCCTTATTTCATGGAAAACTCACTGTTCCTTTAAAAACGTATTTTTTTTAACTTTTTGTCCTTGTTTCCTGTCCCCCAGGGCACTACCCGGACCCCCATACACCTTTTATGGCAAATATGTAGCATATATGCACTCTTGCAGGGCACTCTAAAAATCAAACTTTTGAGTCCCATTGACTTGTATTGAGTTTGGTTCGTGTTCGAACTCGAACTTTTGAAATTGTTAGAGTTCGAATGCGAACCAAACACGGGGGTGTTCAGCTCATCCCTAGTGCAAAGCTCTGTTTCACGCACAAAATCACTTTATGTGCAAATGGAGATTACAAATGAAGCACTGAACATTGGGCTTGCCCTCCCGCCACATAACATGTCCCATGCGATATTTATCACTCTACTTGGTTACCATGGAACTGACAGCGCTCCCAAGACTTTTATTTTCCTGGCAAAAACCCCACAAGACAGACATTTGCCTTGGGAAAGACTTTATGTTCAGTTATATTGCATGGTGTGATTTTAAAGGTATTGTAAATTGCTCAGCTTTGGTTTTAAATGTACTTCTATTACTGTTGTGAATGGGCACTTGGAGATGTGTTTTACAGATGCAACCTGAAGCAACGTTCAATGCCCTCTTTTGTGTGGAATGTTTGAGTAATGTGTGATTATGCAAAATTGCTTTTCTCTGTGTCTGCTATCTGGTTAAGGTGTCAAGAGTCTGGGACAGTGTTTGACTGCAATGGTAATATGATGTGTGATATAAAGGCTAAGGAATGTTACTGTAAATATCTGACATAATGTAATCAGAGTTTTAGTAGGGCAATGTTCGTCGGTTGGTATGCAAATTATAACTGTTGGACCTCAGCATAAATAGTGGCGTTTTTCAATAAAACGGCTCAGAATCCTGTTTGAACAAATAGCCTGTCTGGTGTCTAATTCAGGCTACCCACAATCACCCCCAGAAGGCACAGAACGGCCTTCTGGAAATTCAAAGAGACAGAGGATCAGACCCAGCAGGTCAGGAGTTACAGATCAAGCTGCTCGAGGCACTGAGTTCCGAGCAACTCAGCAGCTGGGCTTATCTTGGTAAGGGGGTGTCTGGAGAGCCAGGACAGGTGGAAGGAGCGGGTTTCCGTCACATTGGTATATTGCCATTAGTATATGAATGATCATTAAGCAGTGCAATTGAACTTCCATAACTGTCCAGTTAGTCATGTGACTGGTAACGTTGGATAGATGAAATTTAATATATTCTACCTAATAGGAAAATACAAGCACTAGTTTTTTCATTTTCACGGTAGTTCAAAGAGAATCGAAAAGTCACTGCATGTTCGGTGACTTTTCGTTCTCTTCAATTCGGTTAGTTTTTTCCAATCCCATTTCGGCGACCCTGCAGTGTTTTCAGCACGCAGCACAGAGTCCCTGAATTGCAGGCAAAGGTCGCCGCAAACCTGCCAAAAAGTAACTGGAAAACCTGGCGCTGAAAAACCTGCAAAAACATCTGGATTAACCTGCCGAAAACGCTGGAAAAACCCGAAGAGTCGATCACACGCAGCGCAACCGCGGGAAAAAAAAGCAGACACCGCAGACGAATGCAGTGAATAAATTAGAAAAAACAATTTGCTTGAATGTTTGAAAAGTGAAACTACTGAGTGAAAATGTCTGAAATTTACATATGGAGGTCCAAGGAAGGATAATAAAAAAGGCGGTTACAGAAAAAATAAGTTTAAAAAAAAATAAATCCAGAAAAATGCTTAAAAAAGATCCTAACAATTCTATAAAGAGACTATTTACTGCAGAATATTATAATGAACGGTTTATTAGATATTGAATTAAAACGGGAATACTCTTAACATTGAAGCCTATTGGATTCGCCTGAATAAACCTGCCAAATTAAACCACCGAATAGCAGGACATTTCGGGAACCTTTCACTGCTGGTTCGTGTTCTCTGAATAGCTGAAGCATTGCTTTTTTATGGGGATTTTACTACCCTCGAACAGGCACCGAACAGTCACCGTATGTGCAGGCAATTCTCCGTTGGTTTTCTGCTTATGTGAATCTTGCTGAATTTGCTAAGTGTACCCAGGCTTGCACTATCCTTAAGCCTTTATGTGTGTCGATAAACCCTGGTGATTACAAGGTAAAACATAACGTATTCTGAAAACCTTTAACGGGTAAGTCTGTCAGTTCGTTGACTGCCCTGCAGTCTGTACAATTCATTGCCTGTCGTACTAATTACTTCAGTACTAACCACTGAAGTCTTGCAATCAGCTGTATTGTTGTGTGCTCTAAGTTGTCCGTTGGTCTCGAAACCTTTGGAACTTAGTAGCAGTTCAGTTGTCTGGTCATACTCCTTGGCTTTGGAGTATAAGTCTGAAAATACTGTTTATTTTGTTACCATCGAGCAGATAATTCTGTCCAATAAGATCTCAACCTCGCTACTCCTGTGTGAGCGCCGCAGCACCCATTACAGGAGGCTAAGTATGGGCGATAGAAATCCGTCTGAGAATCACCTTGCTGAGAGAAGTTACTTAGTTGAACGATGGAGGCCTGTGTTGTTCTGATCCAGGAGAAGCCAGAATGAGTTGCTGGCCTGGGCCTGATGGGTGTGGAAATGATGGAAGGTTGCTTGCTGAGAAAAAAGTACACATAAAGATCAGCGGGGTTTGGGGTGCTATAAAATTCGTAAAACTCAGTGGTTCAGAACGGGGGGGGGAGAGATAAGAACAAATGGTGTGTAAGGGAAATTGTAAAAAGTGTCGAATGTGCTCTGCTGCACATAAACTGCATACATGTAGAGCGAAACATGCATACATATATATACTGAGTAGCAATTAGGTCTACCAGCACAGGACTGAAATACAAATGGAGAGATACAACATTTAAAATATATACACACACTCTGACAAATTACAGTGCGGTCAATAGTAAACATTCAAAAGCATAGGAGGCTAAGTATGGGCGATAGAAATCAGTCTGAGAATCACCTTGCTGAGAGAAGTTACTTAGTTGAACGATGGAGGCCTGTGTTGTTCTGATCCAGGAGAAGCCAGAATGGGGTGCTGGCCTGGGCCTGATGGGTGTGGAAATGATGGAAGGTTGCTTGTTTGCTGAGAGAAGTTATTTAGTTGAACAATGGAGGCCTGTGTTGTTCTGATCCAGGAGAAGCCAGAGTGCGGTGCTAGCCTGGGCCTGACGGGTGTGGAAATACCATAGAGCTGCAGTTACTGGCAGAAACTTAAAGGTTTCTTAGACAAAAAAAAATAAGTGTCATACAAGTTTTGGCTCATTCACCTTCATGAAAGGCTCTGATCGAGCCTTTAGGTCAGAAAAAAGGAATGCAACTTTCATCCAGGGGGTGCATTTCTATACCATTACCATATGAGACATCTACACACACGGTGCTAGGTGACCATTGAATCATGCACCCTCTTCCTACTGAGCTGTGATGTCTAGCCTTTACGGACCAGATCTGTCAGAACTACATGTTAGCGATGTGCACGCTTATTTTTCGTTTTGGCTCATTCGGTTTTTTGAAATTTTAGTTTTGGATTGTTTCGGCCGATTTTCGTTTCGGCTCGTTTCGTATCGACTTTAATTTTGTGATATCGGAAATTTTCAGTTCGTCTGTTCTTGTTGCTTCAAAGGGTCTATTTTGTTTTGACTTAGACTAATGATATTTCGGATGCTCCGATATTTCAGTCGATACGGTAATTCTACAGATTCGTTCCTTAGGACGTATCGTTTTTTATGAAAGATCCTTCTTTTTCATATGAATAAGCATTGCACAACTTTATTTAATCATATTAAAATGGTATGAAAGGAAAAAAAATGAACAAAACGATTTACCTGTACAGAATAATGCAGCATATGAATCCGCACACTGCCGGGCAGCACCTCTACAGTATAATTACTGCAGCATATGAATCTGCACACTGCCTGGCAGCACCTCTACAGTAGAATAATGCAGCATATGAATCCGCTCACTGCTGGGCAGCACCTCTACAGTATAATGATGCAGCGTATGTGTAACGTGCACAGTAGCGCTTCCACAAGAGTAGCGAGGTTGAGATCTTTTTGGACAGAAATACCTGCTTGATTGTCACAAAATACTCGGTATTCACAGACTTTATATACTCCAAAGCCAAGGAGCACCAAAGCACAACTGATTTGCCACCAAGTTCTAAAGGTTTCAAGACCCACGGACAACTTAGACCCAAGGTTCAGAAACATAAAGACTCATTTGACAGTCAATGAATTGTTCAGGCTGCAGGGTAGTCAACAAAACATACAGATTTTGCGTTAACTGATAAGTTCAAGCAGGTAAGAATTATCTTACAATTATCAGAGGTGTCTCACACTCAAATAGGTTTACAGTTGGTACAGACCTGGGTATATTTGGCGGTTAGAGCGCAATGATCAAATGCGGCATTTAAACTGTATTTCTCTACCGCGGTTTGCACATATGCTCGTAGCAATGAATCCTACACCTTGGGTCTTAAATAATAACCTGATGAGGCCACAAATGATACCCCAGAGCGAGATGGGAATAATCCCAGATAGCGAGTGAAAGCCCCAGCAGCAAACATAGGGTTAATCCACCAATGCCAGTGATGCTAATGGTGGAAGCAACAGAATGGTCAGAAACAAGCCGGGTCAAAATCAGGAGCGGGAATCGTAGACAGAAATGGGTCGGCAGCTAAATCAGCGATACAGGAACAGAACTCCACGTCAGGGCAATGAGGCAACTCCTCACGCCCTGCTTTAAACCTTCGGCTCCTTGTGACCATGCCAGGCCCCACCCCCTCAGAGGCTGCTTGGCCATTACAAGGTGCTGGCAAACGACCAGTCAGTGACACCGAACTATGCCCAGACCCTCAAGGCAACACAGCAGGGGCTGAAGATGTAACAATATGAATCCGCATATGAATCTGCACACTGCTGGGCAGGACCTCTACAGTATAATAATGCAGCATATGAATCCGCACACTGCCGGGCAGCACCTCTACAGTATAATTAATGCAGCATATAATTCCGCACACTGCCGGGCAGAACCTCTACAGTATAATAATGCATGAAAAACAGAAATTGGTGGTGTTGCGCTAAAGGAAAGTAATAAAACTTATGTATGGTCTATTTTGAAGGCATGCTATACTGCACAGCAAAAAGAGAAAGAAAGTTCTATTTCTCAATAGTTCGTTCAATGGATATCCAGTCTCTGTTGTAGAAAGGATTTTCAGTGAAATCTTCCAAGACTTTGGAACGAATGACCACTTCTTTGGTGAATCTTCATTAAAAAGTATATATCTCGGAAAAAGAGAAACTCGATAGTGTTATACCGTTTATTAATGTGTATACAAATCTACTGACATAATTACGTACAGAAAAAAGAGGTAGTGGGTTTAGGATTTGATCTCACCCACTGCCAGATAAAACATCACGTCCCAATCAAGCCTCTATAGACAAAACCACCAGGAGCTCCCGGGCTGCTTCCAAGGTGGTCACTCAATACCAAAGTGGGACCGCGATGATAAAGTGACGTAGTGCTGACGCGTTTCGCCCCGCCCACGGGACTTCATCAGAGCAACTGATGCTGATGCTCTGATGAAGTCCCGTGGGCGGGGCGAAACGCGTCAGCACTACGTCACTTTATCATCGCGGTCCCACCTTTGTATTGAGTGACCACCTTGGAAGCAGCCCGGGAGCTCCTGGTGGTTTTGTCTATAGAGGCTTGATTGGGACGTGATGTTTTATCTGGCAGTGGGTGAGATCAAATCCTAAACCCACTACCTCTTTTTTCTGTACGTATATTATGTCAGTAGATTTGTATACACATTAATAAACGGTATAACACTATCGAGTTTCTCTTTTTCCGAGATATATACTTTTTAATGAAGATTCACCAAAGAAGTGGTCATTCGTTCCAAAGTCTTGGAAGATTTCACTGAAAATCCTTTCTACAACAGAGACTGGATATCCATTGAACGAACTATTGAGAAATAGAACTTTCTTTCTCTTTTTTGCTGTGCAGTATAGCATGCCTTCAAAATAGACCATACATAAGTTTTATTACTTTCCTTTAGCGCAACACCACCAATTTTTGTTTTTCATGTTATATGCTTTCTGAATTTGGTGGATATCAGGGTGGTGTTTTTTTGCTGCTCATTGTTTTTGGGTGTTTCCACAGTATAATAATGCAGCATATGAATCTGCACACTGCCAGGCAACACCTCTACAGTATAATAATGCAGCATATAATTACGCACACTGCCGGGCAGCACCTCTACAGTATAATAATGCAGCATATGAATCCGAACACTTCCAGGCAGCACCTCTACAGTATAAAAGGAAAAATACAGCAATGGTAGACACCAGCTACCTATCCGCTCATATCCGCTCACGGTTGGGTGGATTATCCCTCTTTGGGTGATCTATACAAATTTTCATTTCCAAATTATATTTTTTTAAATGGTCGGTTGTTTTGCTCTATGTACATTAAATAAAGTATGATTAGGTAGCTGGTGTCTACCATTGCTGTATTTTTTTCTCTTGTTCATACTGGGTGATGCCCGTCTGTAGACATTAGCGTCATTATCCCCAGCGTTTGTTTTTGTTCACATATATTTTGTTACCTCTACAGTATAATAATGCAGCATATGAGTCCGCACACTGCCGGGCAGCACCTCTACAGTATACTAATGCAACATATGAATCCGCACACTGCCGGGCAGCACCTCTATAGTATAATTAATGTAGCATATAATTCCGCACACTGCCGGGCAGCACCTCTACAGTATAATGCAGCATTTCAATCCACACACTGCCGGGCAGAACCTCTACAGTATAATAATGCAGCATTGTGATGGAAACCCGCTCTCTTCCACCTGTCCTGCTCTCCAGCAGATCCCTCAGGGTGTCCCACTTGCAGGCTGCATAGTTGGCCATCTCGGGGTGCTTTGGTATTGGAGATCCTCTATCCACACCGCTGCCAGCCAATGTGACGGAAACTCGCTCTCTTCCACCTGTCCTGCTCTCCAGACACCCCCTTACCTAGATCAGCCCGACCGCTGAGTTGCTCGGAACTCAGTGCCTCAAGCAGCCTGATCTGTAGCTCCAGACCTGCTTGGTCTGATCCTCCACCTCTTTGAATTTCCAGAAGGCCGCTCTGTGCTCTCTGAGGGTGATTGTGGGTACCCTGAATGAGACACCAGACCAGCTGTATGTTCAAACAGGATTCTGACTTTTATTGAAAAACGCCACTATTTATGCTGAGGTCCAACAGGTATAATTTGCATAAACCAGACCACTGGAAGATGAACTCTGATTACATTATGTCATTTAGATATTTACAGTAAACATTTGTGAGCATTCAGTTGTCACACACATTTGCATAATCTATTGTTCCAATAGATCAGATTACCTTTTCAGTCAAACACTGCCCCAGACTCATGACTCCTTAAATAGATAGCATAGAGAAAATCCCTCTGCATAATCACACATTACTCAAACATTCCACACAAAAGAGGGCATTGAAAATAACTTCAGGTTGCGTCTTCCAAACACATCTCCAGGTGCCCACTCACTTACAGTAATAAAGTACATTTGAAACTAAAGCTAAGCAATTTACAATACATTTAAAACCACATCATGCAATATAAATGAACATAAAGTCTTTCCCAAGGCAAATTTCTGTGTCTTTTGGGGTTTTTGCCAGGAAAATAAAAGTCTTGGTTTGACGCGGGTAGTGCTATGTCAGTTTTATGACATACCTATATCTCAAAAACAGAAGATGGTACAGGCGTGAAAATTGGTATTTCGATTCTTCTTGAAAAATTAAAAAACATGTATTTTACCATTTTTCAAAAATCCAGTTGATACACTGGATGAGCAGATCAGAGGGATGCTGTTACTTCACACAGAATGGAATCTCTATGCAGCTCCTTTTACACCCAGGCCTCACACACTCCCTCACTGGTCCAGCATGTCTGCTTCCTTCTCACATCCAGGCCTCACACATACCCTCAATGCTCCAGCATGGGAGAACCTGTGATATTATTACAGAACCTCAACCCACCTAACCTCTGTAATGGCACCAGATTGCAAGTAAAAGCAGTCCACAGAAATGTGATTGATGCTACGGTGCTAACCGGTTCTGGCAAGGGGTAGTCGGTGTTCATATAACGAATACTTCCTATACCTTCAAAATATCCGTTTCAATTCTAAAGACTTCAGTTCACCCTAAAGGTTTGTTTTGCAATGACCTTTAACAAGTCTAAGGGGTAGACTTTGAAGGTAGCGGGGAGTGACCTAAGAGAAGTCTGCTTCTCACATGGGCAGTTTTACATTGCCTGTTCCAGAGTGAGCTAACCTAACTGATCCGTGCACCTGAAGAAGAAGAACCACTAATGTAGTTTACAGAGAAGTAGTCAAATAATTTTTTTTCCAATGTTCCAGATACTAAAATTTTTTTTTTTGTCTGTCTCATTGTTTGTATTTACAACACAAAAAAGAAAATTCATAAACGTATATGAATGAAACAATTTTGTTTTGTAGCCAATACCCCCTGACCAACATCTGCAATAAACATTACTTACCACTTTAAAACATCAATCTTTAAATTAAATTTTGCTCAGTTCGGACAAAAAGACTCCTGTTTCTTTTAAAAACAAGTATAACAAGTCCCAAAATCCACACGAGCGAAGCCACAGGCAAAAGCTAGTCTTATAATAAAAATGCAAAAACTGATGGAAAAACACAAGTTATGTTTGGGATAGATGAGACTAATCTTTATTAAAACTGGAAGTATGACACGTATTCGAGCAGGTCCATTAAGTGTGACATCTATGCTCTGAAATAAAAAAATAAATAAAACCAATGTGCATTAGCAACATACAACAAATATGTTGCCTCCTACTCAATACCGGGACTGAGTGCCCTTTGCTCTATATCCGTCTTTAACTAATGAATAGGAATTCAGTGGCGTCATGCAGAAAAGCAGAAATTAGGAAAATAAAGATGCTATTTTTATAATAATACATTGATGAAAAGTCACAGCTAATTTTGTTATTTCGCTAGCAAAGACCAGAAAAATGGTACTTACAGAAACAGCCGTAGAGTAGAAATTGACCAATTATGCAAACACCTCTCCATTATGCTTTTATAAGGATGAATAAAGACATCCACTATGTGAGCATATTATTTTCTACTTCAGAGGTTTTTTTTGTATTTAAAACTGGGAGAAGTTCAGTCATAAGACCACTGAAACAATATGTATTACATTATATATTGCCACACCATATTCATGGCATAGCCATAATCTGTACCTACACATATTTAACTCTACCATATGTATTATTTCAAAAGAGACCTATTAAGATATCTATTAAATACAAAATAACAAAGCTGTATGGAGCCACCTTTCTCTTTCCCATTTTAATTAAATGCAAACATCTAAAAGGCAGGTGAAACAATACATTTTACCTGTTCAGTCACTGTTTTGCTGTTCAGTCACTAGTGATATAAGGCTTTTTTTTTAGCAAAACGGGATAAGTCAGTAATATGTATTTCTTACTTAGCAACTCTCGTTAGCCAAGTAAAAATGTTTTTCAAATGCAAGCAAAGAGTCAGGCATTGCATGGTGATTATTGTAACTTGAACAGTATAGCTTTCCCCTGGGTCTGCTGCAATCCAGATATAATGCATTATTGCAAAGCAAAACACATTAAAAAACTGGATGGGTTACATTTCAAATGAGCTCATTCAGGACCAGTGAACCATCAAATAATAGCAATTATCACATTGCAGATAAAGCTATTTGACTAACAATGTAATTATATGGTTTTCTATAACAATGTAAAACAGGGCTATTTACAAATGAGTTATTAACTATAACAGCTCCATTCATAAATGTTTGCTGCATTATTGTGATTCCAAGTCAAGCCACAAATTCTATTGTTGCTTGGTTTGCATGACTTGTTATTGCATATTTATACTTTCTATACATTGTTTAGGAAGCACGAGTGCAGTGCAAATAATGAGTGATGTTCCCAAGAACTGTTAAAGCCCGAGATACACTGGATGCGATGCCTCGCGTCGAGATGCGCTCAGTGTGTCCAGGTTTTTCCACCTCTCTCACTCAGGATGCGTCACGAAGCGGTGCTGAGTGACGGGCAGGCCCAGACCGGGACAAAAAATAACCAATTGGAAGATCGACATACTGGATTTCTTATAAAACGAGGACATTATCATATAGGGGACATCCAGCTGAGGAGGCCTAACGGCGAAACACGTCCTGGATACTCCCCAATTTTGTTTTTACTATTGTGTTAAATTTTGTAACAATAAACCCCTTTATTCTTTTTAACTCCCGCATCCTGTCATAACTGCGCAGCGGCTTTCCCAAAGGAGTGTACAGCGAACCAGTGGAGAAACCACAATAGAAAGACCGCAGCCCAGCTGACCAGCTGTTGTAACAGCTAAGGAAAGAAGAGGAGAAAAAGAAGGGAATCCGGACACCTTTATGGGCCAGAAAAGCGAAAGACACTGAGCCTGACACTTCTACTAGCTCCAGTCCATGTGAGTTGGCATTTTCTTTATTATATACACCAACTCCGTATATCAGTATACACAATGTGTCTCTTTTTCTAATTCATTGATCTACCATGGATGAAAAAAAAGGACACAAAAGCAGCTGCCTATATGAGCTTCTGCCCATTGCACTCCGGATACTGCCCACAGGGTGGCAGTATAACACAACACATTGTCATTCTGAAAAAGACTTTAATATAGACTGTGATTTCATCTGTGCTTATTCATATAACAGATTCTGTATAGAAATACCAAGAGCCTTATTCTCCAATTCTGAATATACCCACATGATCTTTGTGTCCACATATTTATTATTGCATTAAATTCGGTATATCTGTAAATACTTGAAATATTAAAGCAAATACGCATACTCTGTATCTTCGCTGATCACATGCAAACTCTGTATCATTACTAAGTAGATACAGGAGACATAAAAGCCTGTGATACACGGAGCGCAAAGCGCCGCACGCCGAGACGCGCTCAGTTTGAACGCATTTCCATCTCCCTCGCTCAGCCGGCGCCTCCATGCGTCACTGAGCGGTGAGAGTTGGAAAATTTTAACTTTGGCCGCGGGCGGAGCGCCACGTTGAGAGGAGGGTCAGGACCTGCAACACACAGCGCATGCGCAGTGTCCTGTAGATCTCCCTCACCTAGTGGTGCTCAGAGTGTGCATTCCCCGGCTCATCATTTGAGGACGCTGAAGTTCTCGGCTGCCTCTCGGGCCTCCCCTCTTCCCCGTGTCCGTTCATTCTGTGAGCCAGTGCCCTTGATTTTCCCTGCTTCAGTCTGGTCTGAGGTCTATATGGACACACATACACCCCCATAATACCCCCAGTAACCGTATATACCCCCATATACACCCCCAGACACCATTATATATACTCCCAGACACCTTATATATCCCCCCATACAGGCATATACAGTGGCAAGAAAAAGTATGTGAACCCTTTGGGATTACGTGGAGTTTTGCATGAATTGGTCATAAAATGTGCTCTGATCTTCATCACAACAATTTGAAAAACACAGTCTGCTTAAAATAATACAACACAAACATTTTATGTGTTCATGTGTTTATTGAACAGAACATGTAAACCTTCATAGTGCAGGGTGGAAAAAGTATGTGAACCCCTAGCCTAATGACTTCTCCAAGAGCTAATTGGAGCCAGGAGTGAGCCAGCCTTGAGTCCAATCAGTGTGATATTCTTGGATGTGTTGCTGAAAGCTGTCCTGCCCTTTAAAAACACACACCAGTTTTGGGTTTACTGGTTTCAAGAAGCACTGCCTGATGTGAACCATGCCTCGCAGAAAAGAGCTCTCAGAAGACCTACGATCAAGAATTGTTGACTTGCATGAAGCTGGAAAGGGTTACAAAAGTATCTCCAAAAGCCTTGATGTTCATGTGTCCACGGTAACACAGACTGTCTACAAATGGAGAAAGTTCCGCACTGTTGCTACTCTCCTAGGCGTGGTCGTCCTGTAAAGATGACTGCAAGAGCACAGCGCAGAATGCTTAATGAGGTAAAGAAGAATCCTAGAGTGTCAGCTAAAGACTTATAGAAATCTCTGGCACATGCTAACATTTTTGTTGACACATCTACAATAAGGAAAACATTAAACAAGAATGGAGTACATGGGAGGATACCATGGAGGAAGCCATTGCTGTCCAAAAAGAATATTGCAGCACGTTTGAAGTTTGCAAAAGAGCACCTGGATGTTCCACAGCACTACTGGCAAAATATTCTATGGACAGATGAAACCAAAATTGAGTTGTTTGGAAAAAACACACAACACTATGTGTGGAGAAAAAAAAGGCACAGCACACCAACATCAAAACCTCATCCCCACTGTAAAACATGGCGGAGGGAGCATCATGGTTTGGGGCTGCTTTGCTGCTTCAGGGCCTGGACGGATTGTTGTCATTGATGTAAAATTTAATTCCAGAGTTTATCAAGACATTTTGCAGGAAAACGTAAGACCATCTGTCCGCCAACTGAAGCTCTGCAGAGGATGGGTGATGCAACAGGACAATGACCCAAAGCATACAAGTAATTCAACAAAAGAATGGCTTCAACAAAACAAAATGCACCTTCTGGAGTGGCCCAGTCAGAGTCCTGACCTCAACCCGATATAGATACATATATATATATTATATATATATATATATATATATATTATATATATACACACACCCCCATACAGACATTTTGTGTGTGTGTGTATATATATATATATATATATATACAAAAACATGGGGGGGCTGGCACTCAGCCTTAACTAAGCGTTTCAGTGCGGGTGCGTCTCAAAATAAAATACAAAATACAAAACAAAAACCTCTCCATGTTTTTGTTTTATATATATATATATATATATATAGTGTGTTTAATATTGCAGAAGCCACCCGCACATCATAGCAATTCAAAGAATTGTATCCCAGAGATCCTGTGCCACATTCCCCATATGCAGCAAGGAATTCTGGGTAAGATATGCAAATGACCTCTGTCTCACTTTTACACATCCTGGATCTGTTATTGCACAGAACCCTAAAATCAATGCTATGCCACACTGTGGCTTTGTAGCAAAGATAAGGTTATGCAACTTCACCACAACCCTTATAGACACTAGACATGTGCATTCGTTTTAGTACTAAAACGATTTAGTCCGAATTTTGGGATAATTTAGTTTTCGTATGACTCAAGCGAAACGAAACTGCTCAGTACAAAAAACGAAAGAAACTAAAATAAAATGCACTACATTTTAGTTTCAGTCCTTTTTGTGATATTACAATCAGTGAAGGAGACCAGCAATGAAGAGCGCAACATCGTAACATCCGAAGTTCTGCACCCTTCACATGCCAATGCAGTAGGATGTTCTATACAGAGAGGGGCATTAATTAATGCAGGAGGATGTTCTATACATTATACAGAGAAAGGTATAAATTGAGGACGATGTTCTATACAGAGAGGGACATTAATTAATTCAGGAGGATGCTCTATATATTATACAGAGAGGGCTTATTAATACTGGAGGATGTTATATACATTATACAGAGAGGGGTATTAATTAATGCAGGAAGATGTTCTAAACATTATACAGAGAGGAGCCTTTTTTTTAAGCCCTTTAAATCCAGTGGCTGTGAGCGCTGAGATTGGCTGCTTGTTACATTATCTCTCAGTACAATGTATCAGGCTCAGCTGTTACAGTAACTGACTGTAACAGCGCTCAGAGTTTCAGTAAAACAAGGAAATAATATTGTTCTAACCTCTTATATATAAAAATATTATTTACTAGTTTTACTGAAACTCTGAGCGCTGTGATGAGCAGCAGTCAGTTACTGTAACAGCTTTGCCTGACACAGGGCAGTATTACAATGTTGGTGCTAACTTAACCAGAGCTGTTGTAAACTGAAAACCTCTATAGGCTATAATGGCTCTGGGAAGTTTACAACAGCTCTGGTTAAGTTAGCACCAACTATGTAATATGGCCCACATTGTGCTGAGAGTGAGAGATACTGTAGCAAGCAGCGATCTCAGCCCTCTGAGGAGCCACCACTACAATAGTAATTGTATCCACTGGTTTTCGGATTAATTAAATTAGTTTTCATACTAAAGAACTGAAAACGAATTTCTTTAGGAACTAAATAAATTGCATTTTAGGACTAATCCATTAGTTCAAAACGAAATTTTGTGCTGTGCACATGTCTAATAGACACTATATATATATATATAATATAAAAAATAGGCACTCATATTAGACATGTGCATTCGTTTTAGTACTAAAACGATTTAGTCCGAATTTTGGGATAATTTAGTTTTAGTATGACTCAAGAGAAACGAAACTGCTCAGTACAAAAAACGAAAGAAACTAAAATAAAATGCACTACATTTTAGTTTCAGTCCTTTTTGTGATATTACATTGATGAGTGAAGGAGACCAGCAATGAAGATCGCAACATCGCAACATCCGAAGTTCTGCACCCTCCACATGCCAATGCAGTAGGATGTTCTATACAGAGAGTGGCATTAATTAATGCAGTAGTATGTTCTATACATTATACAGAGAGGGGTATTAATGCAGGAGGATGTTATATACATTATACAGAGAAAGGTATAAATTGAGGAGAATGTTCTATACAGAGAGGGACATTAATGCAGGAGGATGTTATCTACATTATACAAAGAGGGGTATTAATTAATGCAGGAGGATGTTCTAAATAGACATGTGCATTCGTTTTAGTACTAAAACGATTTAGTCAGAATTTTGGGATAATTTAGTTTTAGTATGACTCAAGAGAAACGAAACTGCTCAGTACAAAAAATGAAAGAAACTAAAATAAAATGCACTACATTATAGTTTCAGTCCTTTTTGTGATATTACATTGATGAGTGAAGGAGACCAGCAATGAAGAGCACAACATCGCAACATCCAAAGTTCTGCACCCTCCACATGCCAATGCAGTAGGATGTTCTATACAGAGAGGGGCATTAATTAATGCAGGAGGATGTTCTATACATTATACAGAGAGGGGTATTAATGCAGGAGGATGTTATATACATTATACAGAGAAAGGTATAAATTGAGGAGGATATTCTATACAGAGAGGGACATTAATTAATTCAGGAGGATGTTCTATATATTATAAAGAGAGGGGTATTAATTAATGCAGGAGGATGTTCTAAACATTATACAGAGAGGATCCTTTTTTTCAGCCCTTTAAATCCAGTGGCTGTGAGCACTGAGATCGGCTTCTTGTTACATTATCTCTCAGTACAATGTATCAGGCTCAGTTGTTACAGTAACTGACTGTAACAGCGCTCAGAGTTTCAGTAAAACAAGGAAATAATATTGTTCTAACCTCTTATATATAAAAATATTATTTACTAGTTTTACTGAAACTCTGAGCGCTGTGATGAGCAGCAGTCAGTTACTGTAACAGCTTTGCCTGACACGGGGCAGTATTACAATGTTGGTGCTAACTTAACCAGAGCTGTTGTAAACTGAAAACCTCCATAGGCTATAATGGCTCTGGGAAGTTTACAACAGCTCTGGTTAAGTTAGCACCAACTATGTAATATGGCCCACATTGTGCTGAGAGTGAGAGATACTGTAACAAGCAGCGATCTCAGCCCTCTGAGGAGCCACTACAATAGTAATTGTATCCATTGGTTTTCGGATGAATGAAATTAGTTTTCATACTAAAGAACTGAAAACGAATTTCTTTAGTAACTAAATAAATTGCATTTTAGGACTAATCCATTAGTTCAAAACGAAATTTTGTGCTGTGCACATGTCTAGTTCTAAACATTATACAGAGAGGAGCCTTTTTTTTTTTGCCCTTTAAATCCAGTGGCTGTGAGCGCTGAGATCGGCTGCTTGTTACATTATATCTCAGTACAATGTATCAGGCTCAGTTGTTACAGTAACTGACTGTAACAGCGCTCAGAGTTTCAGTAAAACAAGGAAATAATATTGTTCTAACCTCTTACATATAAAAATATTATTTACTAGTTTTACAGAAACTCTGAGCGCTGTGATGAGCAGCAGTCAGTTACTGTAACAGCTTTGCCTGACACGGGGCAGTATTACAATGTTGGTGCCAACTTAACCTGTTGTAAACTGAAAACCTCCATAGGCTATAATGGCTCTGGGAAGGTTACAACAGCTCTGGTTAAGTTAGCACCAACTATGTAATATGGCCCACATTGTGCTGAGAGTGAGAGATACTGTAACAAGCAGCGATCTCAGCCCTCTGAGGAGCCACACAACAATAGTAATTGTATCCACTGGTTTTCGGATGAACGAAATTAGTTTTCATACTAAAGAACTGAAAACGAATTTCTTTAGCAACTAAATAAATTGCATTTTAGTACTAATCCATTAGTTCAAAACGAAATTTTGTGCTGTGCACATGTCTAACTCATATGCACTCACGCTTTCTCCAATTTCAATGTGCCCGGTGCCTGTCGTTCGGTGAATAATAATAGATGTTTGGATGTTTGTAGACAAATAGCAATGACACTCCAGGACTGTTAATCTCTTCTTTAATTTTGACATGAGAGTCAACGTTTCAGCTCCTCGTTTAGAGCTTTCCTCAGGACAAAATCATTACATTCTGCAATGCATAAACACACTTTTATACACATAACGAATAAAGTTATTTAGATTTCAGTAAGGCTTTTGATACTGTTCCGCATAGAAGGCTTATCAATAAATTGCAATCTTTGAGCTTGGATTCCAATATTGTTGAATGGATTAGGCAGTGGCTGAGTGACAGGCAACAGAGGGTTGTGGTAAATGGAGTTTATTCGGCGCAAGGTCTTGTTACCAGTGGGGTACCTCAGGGGTCAGTACTTGGACCCATTCTATTTAATATTTTTGTTAGTGATATTGCAGAAGGTATTAATTGAAAAGTATGTCTTTTTGCTGATGACACAAAGATTTGCAACAGGGTTGACGTTCCTGGAGGGATCAGCCAAATGACAAATGATTTAGGTAAACTAAAAAAATGGTTGGAGCTGTGGCAATTGAGTTTTAATGTGGATAAGTGCAAGATAATGCACCTGGGACGTAAAAACCCAAGGGCTGAATAAAGAATATTTGATACAGTCCTAACCTCAACATCTGAGGAAAAGGATTTAGGGGTTATTATTTCAGAGGATCTAAAGGTAAGTAGTCAATGTAATAGAGCAGCAGGAAATGCTAGCAGAATGCTTGGTTGTGTAGGAAGAGGTATTAGCAGTAGGAAAAGGGTAGTGCTCATGCCACTGTACAGAGCACTGGTGAGACCTCACTTGGAGTACTGTGTGCAGTACTGGAGACCGTATCTCCAGAAGGATATAGACATCTTAGAGAGAGTTCAGAGAAGGGCAACTAAAATGGTGTACGGCTTGAAGGAGAAAAGTTACCAGGAAAGGCTTAATGATCTTAACATGTACAGCTTGGAAAAAAGACGAGACAGAGGAGATATGATAGAAACATTTAAATACGTAAAGGGAATCCACAAGGTAGAGGAAGGGAGTATATTTAAAAGGAAACAAAGTAGCAAAACAAGAGGACATAGTCTTAGATTAGAGGGGCAAAGGTTTAAAAGTAACATCAGGAAGCATTATTTTACTGAGAGGGTGGTGGATACATGGAACAGTCTTCCAGTTGAAGTGGTAGAGGCCAAAACAGTAATTGAATTTAAGCAAGCATGGGATAGGCATAAGGCTATCCTAAACAAAAGATAAATCCAAGTAAAGTATCCATGTAATTGGGCAGACTAGATGGGCCGAAAGGTTCTTATCTGCCGACATCTTTCTATGTTTCTATGTTTCTAAAGTGTTCTTACCCCTCCCTCAACCCGCGGCATTTCTGTCCGCTTAGTGCGCATGCACGTATTCACCCCGGTCGCCTCGGGATGACGTATCACGTAACCACGGTGAACCAGGATGCGAAAATTCCGCTCCTAGCACCCAGTGAAAGAAAAGAACGGACCTACGTGACATCCTAAGATACATACCCCCTGCAAACCCAAGGCATGGTAACTATATTATAAATGCTATCTAAGGCTCAAGAAAAGTATTAAAGAGCATGGGCAGCAAGCAACAGCCTGTAGCATACTACCCAAAGGAGCGCCCCATACAACCAATTACACCCCAATTAAATCTCACAATTTAGTCAAGTACAGACAGAGTCTACTAATCTCGCCAGGAATCGGTAAACCTCAAAACATGGAATACACCATCTTTTCGTTCAGGCCATCCGGATGGATTGTCCGCAGCTGATGAATCCAAAAAGTTTCCTTGTGTAGCAACATTAATCCACAATCACCACCCCTTCGTGGTACTGGGATGTGATCGATTGCCATAAACTTCAATGAACTCAGTGGAGGATTCAATTCCAAAAAGTGACGCGCTACAGGCTTGTCTGATGTGCCATCCCGATATGCTATACGTATATTTAAGTGATGATTCCTGATGTGTTCGCACAACGGCGTTATGGTCTTTCCTATGTAAACGAGGCCACAGGGGCATGTAATTTTGTATATCACGTGGTCCGTTTTGCATGTTATGTTGTAACGTATTTTAAACACTTTCCCTGTGTGTGGATGCAAAAAGGTCTTAGAAGGGATCATATGTCCACACGTGACACACCCTAAGCATCTCCTACAGCCAGTATTTATGAATCTGCTAGGTGCCAGTGTATAACTATTCACAGGGTCCGTTTGGACCAAAAGGTCCTTAAGAGTTCTACCCCTTTTTTTGCAAAACATCGGTCTGGATTTAAAGATGTTTGGTAAAGAGAGATCATGCTCCAGTACGTGCCAATTCTTTTTCCCTACTCGAGTTAAATCATTTGTGGCGGTGTTAAATTGCATAGGGAACCTCAGCCTCATGTCTACCTTGGGATTCCTCCTTTCAGGGTATAAGGCACGTCCAAGCACAGAATCCAGGACTTTGACAGAATAGCCCCGTTCCCTGAATTGTTTGTACATCTCTTGTAACTGTCCTGTTCGACCCAGCTCCTCAGAGTTGTTGCGACATACCCTGAGGAATTGCGCATAAGGTAAAGATTTTTGTGTATGCTCAGGGTGAGCACTTGAAGCATGCAGTAAAGTATTCCTGTCTGTAGGTTTAGAGTACAGAGAGTGTTCCAACTTGCCATCCTTTACATAGATCTCAACATCCAGGAACTGTATCCTCGACTCACTTGCTTGTGGAGTGACTTCCACCGGGGATCCCAGCCCATTAATATACATTTCCACATTCCTTGCTTCTTCCATCGATCCACGCCATAAGATGAACACGTCGTCTATGTACCTTATGTATTCAATGATATTTAATGCAAACTTAGGCAAAATAAATTCCTTTTCAAACTTGTACATATAAGTGTTTGCGTACATCGGTGCCATTGCAGCCCCCATGGATATTCCCGTCTTTTGTAAGTACCAATTATTTTCAAATCTAAAGTAGTTATTCCGAAGTGCCATTGATAGTAATTCCAAAGTGAATTCTACACATGGGCCATCATATTTGTCAGATCCAGATAATAACTCCCTCATGGCATCTATCCCTGCCTCATGAGGTATGATCGTGTAAAGACTTTTTAAATCCATGGTTACTAGCACTGTATTGGTTAAGTCTGTCCTGATAGATCTTATTTTCTGAAGGAACATTGGTGTATCTTTTACGCAAGTAGGAATATCATACACCGGAGTTTTAAATAAATAATCCAGCCATTGAGCTACTGGTTCAATGACACCTCCTATGGCGGAGACGATGGGACGCATTGGTGGGTTCATCAAGTTCTTATGGATTTTTGGAATCCCATAGAGTATGGGGGTCTTCGGGTGTTTCCCTGTAAGGAACTCAAACAGTTCCTGACTGATGTAGTTCATCTGTAATCCTCTAATATATATATATTATATATATAAATGATCCAAACGTATCCACACTGTACTCTAAGTTAGAAAAACTGTTAGTTGCCTCGGTGCTAGCAAAGTTCCAAATGCTTGCATACAAAAAATACCGACTGGAGGAACCGCACACGAGGACTTGGTAGAATAAAATAACAAAGTTTATTAAAGTTACATTAAAATGACCAACATTTCGACCCAAACATGGGCCTTTTTCAAGGTAAAAGAACGTAATGCAACCGTTTATTTATATACTGTACCAATTAAACAGGACTTACCGAGTTTGTGCCGCGTTGCCTTCGATCACGCCCACCCAGAAACCGGAAGTGGCGCACCGTTCATGGGCAAGTGCATAACATGATGCTCATTCTACTGACAACAAACCCAGGTTGTCATGGAAACCCGCCTCGGAGTTTAGATTCAGTGCTGTGGACAGATAGAGGAAGGAAGCACTCATAAGGAAAAGACACAACTGACAGCCTATAGAGCAAACATGCAATTATCTATCATTGAGAAACGAAGTATAGGAAACATATTCATTCAGTCCATTACGCATCAGGGTATTCGATGTTCTAATCCAAAAAGTCTCTCTTTGCAAGAGGATCTGTGAACGATTACCCCCTCACCGAAGAGGAGGGACATGGTCAATACCAAGAAATTTAAGTGTGGGCAAACTGTGTCGGCACTCCAAAAAGTGTTTTGCCACCGACTTCTTCGTGAAACCATCACGGATAGCAGTATTTATGACTGATCTATGTCCCCTTATGCGGTCACGTAAAGTTAAATCAGTCTTGCCTACATAGGCTAAGCCACAGGGACAACTGATTAAATAAATCACAAACTCTGTTTGGCAAGTGATTCTAAAGCGAATTTTGTATCTTTTGCCATTAGTCGGTTGCACAAAGGAGTTGCCCGGCAACATATGCCTACAGGTTACACAATCCAGACAACAGAAACATACCATTTTCTGAAAGGTCGGTGTTTTGTCATATGAGTGATGTGGATCTGTTCTAACCAATAAATCAGGTAAGTTCTTAGTTCTTCGAAAGGAAATTAGGGGGAGTATGAAATTGTGTTGGTAAAGATTTATCATAATTAAAGATTTGCCAGTGTTGTCGAATCTTTGTGGCAACTTGGTCTCCACCAGTGTGGAACGTGAGAGGGAGAACAATTCGAGAGGGTTGTCCTTGGATGGCTACTTTCGGATGATTATGTCACTCCTCCGCCTTCTGTAATGCTGTCCTTAGGATGGATAAAGAATAACCTCTATTGAGAAATTTATTAGTCATTTCTTCCATTTGTACCTGACATCTTTGAGGTTCAGAGTTATACCTTAAAACTCGAAGATATTGTGATATGGGAAGAGCGTCCATTAGATGTTTGGGATGATGGCTGTTTGCTAGTAGGGATGAGGTGTTCGGTTCGATCGGTTCGGAGTTCGATTCGTATGTTTGCGAACTTCGAACATTTCCGCGTGTTCGCAGCATGTTCGCCCACAGTGCACCACAATGGACCACAATGCACTTTTCCACTGGCCTGAAGCTTGTAATTGGCTACAGCCTTGCATCTGACCACAGTTTAGGTGCAAGACTATGCCAATCACGGCTCAGAGTCCTGATTGGGCAAATTTTGCCCAATCATGGGCTCACAGAGCCAAGTCCCGCAGCACACTATATAAGGCTTCACACAGCCTTCAGCACGTGTTTTTTGAGAGGAGATTGTTGTGTTAGTGTGTGTTCTCACTGCCAGTCTGCCACCAGCTATTGGGGGCGTCTCTCTTCTACAAAATATCTGGGAATTGTTGTAATCTTTGTGTTCTCACTGCCACCAACTATTTTGGGGGTCTCATTTCTACAAAATATATGGGAATTGTTGTAATCTTTGTGTTCTCACTGCCACCAACTATTTTGGGGGTCAGTCATTTATACAAAAAATATCTGGGAATTGTTGTAATCTTTGTGTTCTCACTGCCACCAGCAATTGTGGGGATCTCATTTCTACAAAATATCTGAGAATTGTTCTAATCTGTGTGTTCTCACTGCCACCAACTATTTTGGGGGTCAGTCATTTTTTCCAAGCTGTACATGTTAAGATCATTAAGCCTTTCCTGGTAACTTTTCTCCTTCAAGCCGTACACCATTTTAGTAGCCCTTCTCTGAACTCTCTCTAAGATGTCTATATCCTTCTGGAGATACGGTCTCCAGTACTGCACACAGTACTCCAAGTGAGGTCTCGACAGTGCTCTGTACAGTGGCATGAGCACTTCCCTTTTCCTACTGCTAATACCTCTCCCTACACAACCAAGCATTCTGCTAGCATTTCCTGCTGCTCTATTACATTGACTACTTACCCTTAGATCCTCTGAAATAATAACCCCTAAATCCCTTTCCTCAGATGTTGAGGTTAGGACTGTATCAAATATTCTATATTCAGCCCTTGGGTTTTTACGTCCCAGGTGCATTATCTTGCACTTATACACATTAAAACGCAATTGCCACAGCTCCGACCATTTTTTTAGTTTACCTAAATCATTTGTCATTTGACTGATCCCTCCAAGAATGTCAACCCTGTTGTAAATCTTTGTGTCATCCGCAAAAGACATACTTTTCCATTAATACCTTCTGCAATATCACTAATAAAATATTAAAGAGAATGGGTCCAAGTACTGACTGTGGCAGATTAGACCTGTATTTCTATCTATATACGGGTCTGCCTGTATATATGTGTCTATCTGCCGGTTCATATATCTCCTCTCCTCCATATAGAGTTATATTCATATTTGTGTCTAGCCATTTGGTAAGTGAAGCCCTGTGTCCACAGCTGAAATGTAATCAAAATGTTTAGCTTTCTCCCTTGGGGGGAGGATATAACACGTAGCTGTAAAAAGGGAATTTCTTTGTACACTAACCTAGAAAATCACACCTTGGCAGCCAGGTCGGCCCCAAGAGAGCTGGACCCAATTTTCAAAGACAGGAAGCACATCCTTGATCTCTAAGGGGGGTCTGGAGGGAAGAGGGATGCCTTTAGGCAATTAAAGATTAACGACGAAGTCCACTGGGCATGCTCCAGAGATGGGCACTCTGGGAATTGTAGGCAAAGGCTCTGCCAGTTAGGAGGCTGGACTTAGAAAAAGGCAGCCCTATATATATTCTGAATCAAGCATGGCTCAGGGCTGATCACTTGGGGTTCCTTCTAAAGAGGACTGATCTGTCCATGCTCTATCTCCAGATCCCAGGAGGCACCGATGCCAGCTACTGATTAGTCCGTCATAAGTAAGGCTCTGTGATTAACCCTTTTTCTTTCGTTTGCTGTGTATTGTATAAGTAATTGATTTATTCTAGTTATAAGTTTTTATGTAACCAAGCACTGTGATTTTTCTATCATAAATAAACCAAAAAAGTATTTAAGTTTTGACTCTGGCTGATGAAATCCACGCTAACTAAGAGATTGGGAGTATTGCTATTTGCCTTAAACTCGGTTATATATAAGAAATTGCGTGTTGCGGTCGTCAGGAAATGGCAGGGAATTGTGGGATCCGTAGTCACTGTCCAAGTTCAGGATAGTGCGGCTGCTAAGCCCTGCGTCTCCTGTTGCGACGCGCGTATTGTCCGTGAGGACTTGTGGCAGCGTTATTAATAGAATAAGAAAGTGAGCTCCAGGATTGTGAGAGACGTAGTGAGTACGCGCTTCAGGAGAAGACTTGTGCTGCGTTGCAATCCTGGGATCAGTATATCGCGCTCCCAGTAGGGAGATTAGAATATTTGTACTCCTGGTGCACCCAGCTATTTTGGTTTTCCAGTTCACATGGTTTTCCAGTTCACATCAGGAAGATTAAAGTCCCCCATGATAACAACTTCCCCCTTCATTGCCATTTTGGCTATTTTCTCAAACAGCAGATTATCTAGCTCTTCTACTTGTCCAGGGGGTCTATAGATCACACCTACACAAGCTACTGTATGATTGCCAAATGTTAGCGCGTAACCCAAACTGACTCTATGTTCACCTCGCTCACTTTTATTTGGTTCATTTTTATGTTGCTTTTCACATACAGGGCCACTCCTCCTCCTTTCCTACCTTCTCTGTCTTTTCTATATAAAGAGTACCCCGGTATTGTTATGTCCCAGTTATTTTTCTCACTGAACCATGTCTCAGTAACCGCCAGTAAATCTACTTTTGCAGCTGCCACCATTGCCTCCAGTTCATTGATTTTATTGACTAAACTGCGAGCATTTATAGACACGACTCTGAGCTTGTCATTTTTTACCCCGCATGTTGCTTGCACTCTCCGATTTAGTTTTCGGGGACAATCGAGCAGATTGTTTTTTACCCTTTTGTCCCCCCCTCCTAGTTTAAATATTCCTTTGTGAAACCTTTGAACTTCTCACTGAGAACATAGAAACATAGAAAAATGTCGGCAGATAAGAACCTTTCGGACCATCTAGTCTGCCCAATTACATGGATACTTAACCTGGATTTATCTTTTGTTTAGGATAGCCTTATGCCTATCCCATGCTTGCTTAAATTCAATTACTGTTTTGGCCTCTACCACTTCTACTGGAAGACTGTTCCATGTATCCACCACCCGCTCAGTAAAATAATGCTTCCTGATGTTACTTTTAAACCTTTGCCCCTGTAATCTAAGACTATGTCCTCTTGTTTTGCTATTTTGTTTCCTTTTAAATATACTCCCTTCCTCTACCTTGTGGATTCCCTTTACGTATTTAAATGTTTCTATCATATCTCCTCTGTCTCGTCTTTTTTCCAAGCTGTACATGTTAAGATCATTAAGCCTTTCTTGGTAACTTTTCTCCTTCAAGCCGTACACCATTTTAGTAGCCCTTCTCTGAACTCTCTCTAAGATGTCTATATCCTTCTGCAGATACGGTCTCCAGTACTGCACACAGTACTCCAAGTGAGGTCTCACCAGTGCTCTGTACAGTGGCATGAGCACTTCCCTTTTCCTACTGCTAATACCTCTCCCTACACAACCAAGCATTCTGCTAGCATTTCCTGCTGCTCTATTACATTGACTACTTACCCTTAGATCCTCTGAAATAATGACCCCTAAATCCCTTTCCTCAGATGTTGAGGTTAGGACTGTATCAAATATTCTATATTCAGCCCTTGGGTTTTTACGTACCAGGTGCATTATCTTGCACTTATCCACATTAAAACTCAATTGCCACAACTCCGACCATTTTTTTAGTTTACCTAAATCATTTGTCATTTGGCTGAGCCCTCCAGGAACGTCAACTCTGTTGCAAATCTTTGTGTCATCAGCAAAAAGACATACTTTTCCATTAATACCTTCTGCAATATCACTAATAAAATATTAAAGAGAATGGGTCCAAGTACTGACCCCTGAGGTACCCCACTGGTAACAAGACCTTGCGCCGAATAAACTCCATTTACCACAACCCTCTGTTGTCTGTCACTCAGCCACTGCCTAATCCATTCAACAATATTGGAATCCAAGCTCAAAGATTGCAATTTATTGATAAGCCTTCTATGCGGAACAGTATCAAAAGCCTTACTGAAATCTAAATAAGCAATGTCTACTGCACCACCTGTGTCTATTATTTTTGTTACCCAATCAAAAAAATCAATAAGATTAGTTTGGCATGATCTCCCTGAGGTAAACCCATGTTGTTTCTGATCCTGTAATCTATGTGTTTTTAGATGTTCAACAATCCTTTCCTTTAACATGGTTTCCGTTAATTTCCCCACTACTGACATAAGACTAACTGGCCTATAGTTCCCCGATTCCTCCCTACTACCCTTCTTGTAAATGGGCACATCATTTGCTAATTTCCAGTCTTCTGGGACGACTCCTGTTAACAGATTTATTTAACCAATCCTTGTTAACGGTTTTGCTATTACATCACTGAGCTCTTTTAATAATTTAGGATGGATCCCATCAGGCCCCATTGACTTATTTGTCTTTACTTTAGACAGCTGCTTTAGAACCTCCTCCTCTGTAAACTCATATGTAAATGTCTCTTTAGTGTTCTCTCCATATGTTCTCCTATGAGTAAGATGCAAACCATCTTTTTTATACAGTTCCTTTCTGCTCCAATTAGAACTATCATGGGACACAAAGCCAAATCCTTGCTCCCGACACCATTCCTGAAGCCACAAATTAATTTCCCTATTGCGCATCTGCCTATCCTGAATGTTATGCACCGGCAGAACTTCAGAGAATGTCACAGTGGACGCAATCTGCTGTATTTCACCTTCAAGAACACAAAAATCTTCCTTAATCTCAGAAACCTCATTGCTAGCCAAGTCATTTGTCCCTAGATGGACTAGAACGTCCACTTCCCCTTGCTGCTTTGCTTGTTTGACAATATTGAGAATACGTCTCTTGTCTCTACGAGCAGTAGCCCCAGGAAGACGTCTCAGGCATCTCACCAAACCACTACTCTTCAGTTCAACACCTCTTATGATAGAATCACCCAGCAACAATTGCCTTCTATCAAGTCCCACCTTTTCCTTTTTGTCCTTGGTTGCAGTCCTGCATACCTTAGGCATAGGGGATGGCGGTTCCTCAACTATGGTGTCTGAGCCTACATCCGTCTTACCACTACACTCTGAAAGTGCCTCAAAAGAATTAGGAAGAGCCACAGACTGTGGGACATGCCTTCTATCCACAACTCTATCTGCCGCTCCTAGAAGGCCTCTGTTGCAGTGGCTTTGTAACAGTCATAGCCTGAGTTTGTCTAACAGATAATTTACAACTCTCAGACTTCAAACAGGCAATTTCCTGCTGCAATAAAGACAACTGCCTACATATCAGGCACACTTCAAACCTCCAAAAATTGGATCTAAAAACAAATGCATGACAGCTCTTACACTGGACCAAGCCTGCCATTATAAAAGAATGGATTTAAAAACAGCAAATCTTACCTTTTTGTAGGTTTTCTACCTCCTGTCTAACCTCAGACTACCTCCAGAGTATCTCCAAGTGCTCACTTTGAAGACTTGCACTTAGAAGGCTTCACAAGCTCAATCAGCCATAAATACTGCTTTCCGTGATGGCTTCACGGAGAAGCCGGTGGCAAAACACTTTTTTCGAGTGCAAACACTGTTTGCCCACACTTAAATTTATTGGTATTGACCATGTCCCTCCTCTTCGGCGAGGGGGTAATCGTTCACAGATCCTGTTGCAAAGAGAGACTTTTTGGATTAGAACATTGAATACCCTGATGCCTATTGGACTGAATGAATTTGTTTCCTATACTTCGTTTCTCAATGATAGATAATTGCATCTTTGCTCTATAGGCTGTCAGTTGTGTCTTGTCCTTATGAGTGCTTCCTTCTTCTATCTGTCCACAGCACTGAAGCTAAACTCCGAGGTGGGTTTCCATGACAACCTAGGTTTGTTGTCAGTAGAATGAGCATCATGTTACGCGCTTGCCCATGAACGGTGCGCCACTTCCGGTTTCCGGGTGGGCGTGATCGAAGGCAACCCGGCACAAACTCGGTAAATCCTGTTTAATTGGTACAGAATATAAATAAACGGTTACATTACGTTTCTTTACCTTGAAAAAGGCCCATGTTTGGGCCGAAATGTTGGTCATTTTAATGTAACTTTTATAAACTTTGTTATTTTATTCTACCAAGTCCTCATGTGCGGTTCCTCCAGTCGGTGTGTGTATATTCTATATATATATACACCCCCATACAGACATCTGATGAGGTGTTATATCCTTAAGAAAGCACGGTCCTCTTGGGTTTTCATAAACAAGTTCTTTACTTTATTGAATTAACTGCTATTCAACAGGCAGCAGTTTCAGCATTCAAAATAAAACAAGCACATCCCTATAAAACAAACCCTAGCTCCTTTGAGCGCTGACTTACTTAAAGATCCCTTACTATCAGGGGCTTTCTTTTAAACTAAACAAACATAGGTTTCACCAACCTTAGAACTGTTGTTTTTGCTTGGACCCGAAAACACTTTGCTCCTCTCCACACAGGCACCTCCCTCCGAGTGAAAAGCAGGCAGTGATTTATTTTTACTACTGCTAAATGACTTCCAGCTGACCAGTATGTGGAGAGAAAAAGAACCTCTTGGGCTTAGGTAGCACACAATTGCTCCCCCTGGAGCTAAACAGCATATCCCTCCCTAAAAAAGATTAGAGGGAATATACACACTGTCACAGACCACACCGTCTACTTTATCACATATCCCTCCCCCCAGGCCAGGCCCATCGGGGTGAGCGGCCTTGGACCATAAACAGTGAACACGGGAGAGGCCATCCACATTACCCTGGGCAGTACCAGCCCTGTGGGCCATAGTAAACTGGTAGGGCAGGAGACTCAGGAACCATCTAGTCACCCTGGCATGTTTTTCCTTGTTCTGCCTCATCCACGTTAAGGGTGCGTGGTCAGTAACCAGTGTAAACCGCCGTCCTAGCAGATAATATCTCAAGGATTCTAGCGCCCATTTAATAGCCAGGCACTCCTTCTCCACCATGGAGTATCTCTGTTCATGGGGGTTTAGTTTGCAGCTCAGGTACATGACTGGATGTTCCTCTCCCCCATGTACCTAAGAAAGCACTGCACCCAGGCCTACATCAGACGCACCGGTCTGTACTCCAAAGGTTTGGTGAAATCAGGAGCCACCAACACAGGATCAGCACACAGAGCTTCTTTCAGGATCAGAAAGGCACACTCTGCTTCTGGGGACCATTTAACCATAACCAGGCTTTTAGCTTTGGTGAGCTCAACCAGGGGGTTAGCAATAGTAGCAAAGTCAGGGATAAACCTGCGCTAATAGCCCGTTAAGCCCAGGAATGCCCTTACTTGTTTTTTTGTTACCAGACATGGCCAACCAGAGATGGCTGTTAACTTGCTCTGTTGTGGCTTAAGGAGCCCCCGCCCGATGGTGTACCCCAGATATTTAGCCTCTTCTAGGCCTAAAGAGCACTTAGCGGGGTTAGCTGTCAAACCAACAGTCCGTATACTATCCAGTACTGCCTGAAGCTTCGACAGATGTGTTTCCCAGTCGCGCTGTGAAATACCACATAATCCAGATAGGCAGCTGCATTCTCTCTGTCACGACAACTACGCGCGCCGCAGCGAAAGGCGCATGGTTAAGCAACTCACTGTCTATCCTAGACCCAGATAATGACTACGCGGACAACAATCCCCTGTGCGCTTACCCAACCGTTCCCGCAACGCCTCCGTTCGCAACAGGCATGTAGAGCGTGATGAAGTGGTCCCAGGATTGCAATGCTGTACCCGTCTTCTCTCGACCTGGGGAAGTGACTACGTTTCCCACAATCCTTACACCCACTTTCTTACTCTATTCATTATGCTGCCATCAGTTGTCCCGAACACTATGCGCGCCACAGCAAAAGAGCAAGGGTTAAGCAATTCACTATCTATCCTAGACCCAAATAATGACAACGCAGACAACAATCCCTCGCACGCGCCTACCCAACCGTCCCCAGCCACCGCAACTCACAGTTTAGTAGATACTCGAGCTTAAAACAAAAAAAAATATTCCAGTCCCTTCAGTTAGCGTGGAGTGAATATCAGTCAGAACACGGAACTTAATAAATTTTATTTATTATGATAACCAAAATTATCTCAGTGCATTTGTTACAGAAAAAAATGGATATGATAAATCAATTACACACAAACAGCAAGAAAATAAAATGAGCAAACACAGAGCCTCATGTACACGTCAATAAGCTAATCAGACCGTTGTGACTCCGGGGGCTGGATATGGAAGCATGGACAGATCATCACTTCGAGTGACCCCCTCTGACCCACAGCAGCCACATGGCGTGCTCCAGAATATATAGGGTTTTCTGGTCATTTAAAAAAAAACATAAATGGTACAGCCCCCTGCACTACATGTCCCAGCATTCCCCTTTCCTGGGCACGCTCAGTGCCCTTCTTTGTTAATTCTAATTGCCCAAAGATATCATCTCCAAAGACCCCCTCTAGTGATCAAAGGATGTGATTACTTCTTTGAAAGGCATGGCCCCTTGCAGCTTGGTGCCGCACCTTTGTGTGAATAGAGGACACAGGACCTTCCCTTTCACCAAATGGGTGATTTCAACCCTGATCCTGTATCAAAGAAATTCCACTTCGCACCACCCGTTCTATCCCTCCCAGGGGAAAAACCGATAACCATTCTGATTACTTTCTAGCACCTACTCAAGGCAGCTGTGGAAACTGAGCACTTCCCAGATATGAATATGCCTATGTAGAGGAGATATGTATGTACAGGTATATAGATACATAGACACAGGTAGATACTTATATACATATCACGATAGATATACAGATCTAATCTGTCACACTCTCTATGGGGTCGGAGTATCTTATCCATCATGTGCTGAGGTGGCCGGGGCACCATGCAGCCCGAATGGTAACACACTGTACTGGTATAACCCCTCAGGGGTAAAAAAAGTCCATCTTTTTCCTTGGCTCCCATGGTCAGGTGCACCTACTCTCACACATGCACTCCATCCCTGCTCTCACACACACACACCAACCTGCACACACACAAACCATTCCTACACACACACACACACCACCCCTGCTCTCTCTCACACACATCCCATCCCTACACACACACACACACACACCTCATCCTGGCCTGCTCACACACACACATACCCCATCCTGTTCACACGCATACCCCATCCTGCTCACACACATACACTCCATCCTGTTCACACACATACCCATCCTGCTCACACACAACCCCATCCTGCTCACACACATACCCCATCCTGCTCAAACACACACCCCATCCTGCTCACACACACCTGTAGGAACCAAAGATCCAAGTACAATCCTACCAGAACTGAAGTCATGCTTTGTTGTCATTGCAGGTAAGAGGGAGCATATCCAGGGTTATAAAGAGGGCAAAAGTGATTTAATTCACATCCCTGTGATCATAAAAGGCTGCTGAGTAACTAGATAGGACAGTATAAAGATGTCAGTGGGTTGTGCTGATGTGTCATAGCTCACCAGCATACAGGGAATTTGATGACTATAGGATCTCACGTGACTAGATTATATTATATTGCACCATTAGCCTACTATAATGTAGATTGAGTAATCATATATCTGTACGTGTTTAATTGTTTAATATTTTCTATAAGGACGTTATTCCTGCATAGGTGAATGTTACTGTTATATATCTAAATGTGTATTAGTGTATAAAGAACCAAAATTATTCAAGTACAATTCTACCAGAACTGAAGTCATGCTGTCAGGGTGGCACCTGGTGTGGGCCATGGTGGGACCCAAAGTTCAAGGGGGTCTGAGCCCAGTATGCAGGAAAACCCACACCTCAGTACCTTGATGGAAGTGGATACTGGGTGATGCCAGAGCGCAGTACAATGGATTAGACAGAAGAGTGGTCCGAGGTCAGAGGATCTCACAAGACGGTGGTCGGTGGGCAAAGCAGAGGGGTCTGGAACATGGTGAATCAGAGAACATAAAGGAATATGTCTGAACAGATCAGGATATAGACCAATACTAAGGTAAGGCACATAGGAGGGAGAGGTCCTTTATGGACAGACAGGGGGTGTGGTTGTGTGTGTGCTTGGTTTTTAACTTATTAACCCCTCTCAGTGCTGCTAGGTAGTTCTGACCATGAGAGCAGCACCTTTCATGGATCTGATGCATCAGCAGGCATGGTTCCTGACAGTTCTATTTTTTTATACTATTTACATTAAATTGGCAGTAATTTATATGTATTCTATTTAATAGAAACTTTCTAAATGGACGTGATGTATCAGTGCGGTCGGCGGCTGATATAAGTGGAGTTTAGACCTTGCCTATATGACATACGCTTTGTGAAAATAAAGTTTTGGCATATAAATTGTAATCAAAAAGTTGTTTTACAATAAACTTGTTTTTTTCTATGAAATGGGCTTTGCTTCATTTGATCAGAAACAAACATTTCTCTAGTTTGATCTCCAGAGTAATGGATCCCTGTCCAGTATGGAGCGAAGCAAACGAAATCCAGTGTACACTGGCTACGAGGCGGAGCGGAGTCAAGTCAAGCCAGCAAAATGTTTGCTTCGTTACGCTGTGCATCACTACATGCTCAGTTGACAACTGCAAAATCACTTAACACAGAAAATAGAAATACATTTATTTAAAACTTACCTCTGATCTCTTAGTGAAGATAAGGGGAAATCCACTGTGTCTTCTCTATACATGAAAGGACAATGAGAACAAGTTGTTCTCCAGGGTCCTTCTGCCACATGTGAAGCATGATCCCACTTCTGTAAGATTCATGCTACTCTCCATAGTTTTCTTTTATTTGTTCCCCGCCTCCCACTGCTTGCAGCATGAGGAAGCAGCGTATCTCACCACCCTTTCCACCATATGATGAGAGGTAACAAAGGGATTTTTGATGTGTTTCTTTACTGTGTCATACCTTTCTGCAAGTGGTATGCTGTTAAAGTTGTTTAATGTGTTCATTCTCTATGGAAGTATATTGTAATATCGCCATCTACAGGGTTATCCAAAGAGATTCGAATTGCTTGAGAAAGGTAACCGAACGCTGAAAATCAGCGTTCGGTTACTTTTCCTGGCCATTCGGCTATCCAGAGAGCAGGCAATTCGCCAAATCCTGTCGAATTGCCTGCACATACGGTGCCTGTTCGGTCCCTGTTCGAGGGCAGTGAAATCCCCATGAAAAAGCACTGCTTCGGCTATTCAGAGAACACAAACCAGCAGTGAAAGGTTCCCCTAATGTCCTGCCATTCGGTGGTTTCATTCGGCAAATTTATTCAGGAGAATCCCATAGACTTCAATGTTAAAAATATTCCTGTTTTAATTCAATATCTAATAAACCGTTCATTATAAAATTCTGCAGCAAAAAGTCTCTTTATTTATAGATTTTTTAGGATACTTTAAGCATTTTTCTGAATTTTTTTAAAAAAATTTAAAAGTCCGATTTTTTTTTGATTTTTTTTTTTCAGTTTGCTTATTTTTTCTGTAACAGCCCTCTTTATTATCATTCCCTGGACCTCCTGTGAAAATTTCAGACATTTTCGCTTAGTAGTTTCTTTGCAAACAGCGTTTCATTTTCCCAGATTCATACAAATGGTTTTTCTAATTTATTCACTGCCTCCTCTACGTCACAGCTGCTTCGGCTCTGTGTGATTCGGCTCCTTTTCGGCTCCTGTTCGGGTTTTTCAAAGGTTAATCCAGATGTTTTTGCTTGTTTTCAGCGTGCATTCGGTTAGTTTTCGTCGGGTTTGCGGCAGCTTTTCCCTGCAATTCCGGCACCCTGTGGTGCTTGCTGAATACACCGCAGGATCACCGAAATGCAATCGGCAAAAGGAACCGAATTGAAGAGAACGAAAAGTCACCGAACGTGCGGTGACTTTTCGAATCTCTTTGGATAACCCTGTATGTGTATGGCTCAGTACTGCAGCTTGAGAATAGTTAGACAATTGTTCCCTGTAAACCTCTGTAGATTCCCATCATCCTAGTGGGCTGGGAGGTTTGGCCTTCATGCCTTGATAGCAGCCATCCAGCTTGCATCAGCACGTCACTTCCAGGAGGAAAACAGAACTACCTAGCTGCCATTTTGTCATCAGCCTAACAGTAGCATCATATTCCCTTTTCTCAGACCAGCATGTTAGGACTGAACATTTTGCATATTGTATATACTGATTGAATGTTATTCTCTTATTTCCAGTTTTACCTTACTTCCTCACAATAAAAGTTGAAAAGGACCCTTCGTCTGCTTCAATGAGTTGTTGAGGGCGCAGAGTATAGCTGTCTAATTATACCTCTGCCATGTGTAAAGATGGCAGAACATACTCAGAGTTATTCAAAGAGAGCCGATCTGGCCCCGAAAGGTAACCGAGCAGTGAAATTAAGCATATGTTTACCTTTCCTGGCCATTCGGCCATTCAGAGAGCAGGCAGTGCTGCACATATATGGTGCCTGTTTGAGGGCAGTGAAATTCCCCATAGAGAAGCAATGCTTCGTCTATTAAGAGAACACCAGACAGCAGGGAAAAGTTGCCGAAATGCCCTGCAGTTTGGTGGTTTCATGCGACAGATTTATTCAGACGAATCCAATAGGTTTCAATGTTAAAAATCTTCCTGTTTTAATCCAATATCTAATAAGCCGTTTATTATCTTAATCTGCATTAAAAAGTCTCTTTATTTATAGATTATTTTTTTTTAGGATCTTTTAGGCATTTTTTGGGGGGGAAAAATCAGTTTTTATTTCTTAAAATCATTTTTTTTTTCATTTTTCTGTAACTGCCCTTTTTATTATCATTCATAGGATCTTATATGTAAATTTCAGACATTTTCGTTCAGTAGTTTTTTTGCAAACAGCGTTTCAATTTTCAAACTTTCAAGCGTACTGGTTCTTTTTTTATTTCTTCAACTCGTTCATCTGCGTGTCTGCATTTTCCGGCGGCTGCTCTGCGCTGTGATCGGCAGCTAGTTGGGTTTCTGTTTGGCGGGGTTAATCCAGCTGTTTCTGCGGGTTTCGGTGAGTGTTCGGTGAGTGTTCGGTGGCTTTTCCCTGCAGTACGGTGGCCCTGTGGTGCTTGCTGAATACACAGCAGGGTTGGCGAACTAGGATCGCCGAATTGCAGGGAACGAAAAGTCACCGAACGTGCAGTGACTTTTCGATTGACTTTTCGATTCTCTTTGAATAACTGTGACTGTGTTAAGTGATTTGTAAAAGGAATGATATTGATTAGGGTTAGTATTAGTGTTAGGGTTTATAATTGGGGGACAGGTTACTATTTGTGTGTTTTTTAGAGTTACTTTTAGGATTAGAGTTACATTTAAGGTTAGTGTTAAACCTAACACTAAAAAAAACGAAATCAATATTCTGCTCCATTTTTAGGAAAGAGATCCTGGTTCATATTTTTAGTGAGTAACCAATTTCTGCACAGGGGCAGCAGAGTATGTCACTGTGCTAAGTACACAGCAAATCCTTTGCTGCTCAATGGAGATGCATTAAAAAAGGTATGGGCCGACCAACACTGAAAAACATGTACAGTGCTGATCTGAACTAGGGATGAGCTGTTCGGTTCGAACTGTTCAGAGTTCGCATCGAACATCGGCCGTTCACCGAACTCCGAACATTTCTACGTGTTCGCCGCATGTTCGCCCACAATGCACCACAATGGACCACAATGCACTTTTCCAATGGCCTGAAGCTTGTAATTGGCTACAGACTATGCCAATCACGGCTCAGAGTCCTGATTGGGCAAATTTTCCCCAGTCATGGGCTCACAGAGCTAAGTCCCACAGCACACTATATAAGGCTTCACACAGCCTTCAGCACATGTTTTTTGAGAGGAGATTGTTCTGTTAGTGTGTGTTCTCACTGCCAGCAGCTATTGTGGGAGTCTCACTTCTACAAGATATCTTGGAATTGTTGTAATCTGTGTGTTCTCACTGCCAGCAGCTATTGGGGGGTCTCGCTTCTACAAGATATCTTGGAATTGTTGTAATCTGTGTGTTCTCACTGCCAGCAGCTATTGGGGGGTCTCACTTCTACAAGATATCTGGGAATTGTTGTAAACTGTTTGTTCTCACTGCCAGCAGCTATTGTGGGGGTCTCACTTCTACAATATATCTGGGAATTGTTGTAATCTGTGCTTTCTCACTGCCAGAAGCTATTGTGGGGGTCTCAATTCTACAAGATATATGGGAATTGTTCTAATCTGTGTGTTCTCACTGCCAGCAGCTATTGGGGGGTCTCACTTCTACAAGATATCTGGGAATTGTTGTAAACTGTTTGTTCTCACTGCCAGCAGCTATTGTGGGGGTCTCACTTCTACAATATATCTGGGAATTGTTGTAATCTGTGCTTTCTCACTGCCAGAAGCTATTGTGGGGGTCTCAATTCTACAAGATATATGGGAATTGTTCTAATCTGTGTGTTCTCACTGCCAGCAGCTATTGTGGGGGTCTCACTCCTACAATATATCTGGGAATTGTTCTAATCTGTGCTTTCTCACTGCCAGAAGCTATTGTGGGGGTCTCAATTCTACAAGATATATGGGAATTGTTCTAATCTGTGTGTTCTCACTGCCCGCAGCTATTGTGGGGGTCTCACTTCTATAATATATCTGGGAATTGTAATCTGTGTCTTAGAGAAGAAAATATGGCAGAGTCAGCGCTTCCTCCAACGGTGATAGTACTCTCTCTGTCTTTTTTTCTTCTTAAAATCTTTAAATGTAGATATACCCCTTAAATAAAACAGAAATAAATAATAGCACAGCCATGTGGTTTGCACTAATCGGTAAAAAATGGGAGGGAGTAAACTCACATTTTTGGGTGTCTAAATTAGGGATGAGCCGAACACCCCCGAGTTCGGTTCAGGCCCGAACCCGAATTTTTCCAAATGTTCGGGTCTGAACCCGAACCCGAACCCCATGCAAGTAAATGGGGCTGAAAATTCGGTTTTTAGAGTGCCCTCAAAGAGGGCATATATGCTACATATTTGACATAAAAGGTGTATGGGGGTCCGGGTAGTGCCCTGGGGGACAGGAAACAAGGACAAAAAGTTTAAAAAAATATGTTTTTAAAGGGACAGTGAGTTTTCCATGAAATAAGGGTTAAAAATAAAAACGAAAAATTCCTTCAAATATCGTGCCTAGGAGGTCCCCACAACCTGCCCGTGAAGTGGCGGATTTGTAGGATGTATAGAAAAACTTAAAAACAAAAAATTATGTTTCAAATGACGGTAAATGCTTTTCCTTTAATCTATCCATAAACAACTGCTTGGGGCGGCAGTCTGTATGAAAAGAGGAGACATTTTCGGACAGCAGAAAAAGTTTACTGATTTTTTTGGCTAAATTATTGTGAAACTTATGCAGGCTTTGGATGAAAGTAACAATAGGTGCTTCAAAATTGGTCCTTTAGCATCCCCAACAGTGCCGTCACACCGTCACCCCTCTGAGGATATGAATCTGATACAGGCGTCTGTGGCAGTGCACCCAAATATTGTGCTTTTGGTGCCAGGCATGCAAGTACTATCATACAGTAACCCCTCTGTGGTATTGTGGAAGAATGCAGGGGTGAACCTTGCGGTCCTATATTAAAAAGATATGCATCTGGTAAAGCCGTCAGTGCACCCAGATATTCTGCCTTTGGTGCAAGACTGCCAGGCCAGCCAGTATCATCATACAGTAACCCCTCTGTAGTATTGTGGAAGAATGCAGGGGTGGACCATGTGGTCCTATATTGAAAAGTTTTTTATCTGGTAATGGGCGTCAGTGCACCTAGATATTGTGCCTTTGGTGCCAGGCCAGCAAGTATCATCATACAGTAACCCCTCTGTAGTATTGTGGAAGAATGCAGGGGTGAACCTTGCGGTCCTATATTAAAAAGATATGATTCTGGTCAAGGCGTCAGTGCACCCAGATATTGTACCTTTTGGTGCAAGACTGCCAGGCCAGCAAGTATCATCATACAGTAACCCCTCTGTAGTATTGTGGAAGAATGCAGGGGTGGACCATGTGGTCCTATATTGAAAAGTTTTTTATCTGGTAATGGGCATCAGTGCACCCAGATATTGTGCCTATGGTGCCAGTCCAGCAAGTATCATCATACAGCAACCCCTCTGTAGTATTGTGGAAGAATGCAGGGGTGAACCATGTGGTCCTATAATAAAAAGATATGATTCTGGTCAAGGCGTCAGTGCACCCAGATATTGTGCCTTTCATGGCAGCTAGTGCCTTCACACCGTAACCCTTTTGTGGTATTGTGGAAGAGTGCAGGGTTGGACCCTGCGGTTCAAAAAATTTAAATGATATAAATCTGGCACAGGCGTCAGTGCAGCCAAATATTGCGCCTTTCATGGCAGCAAGTACATTCATACCGTACCCCTTTTGTGGTATTGTGGAAGAGTTCAGTGCTGGAGGTTTTGTGAATGCAGAAGATGACATCCCCGATCTATTCCATACATCAGCATCAGGGGGTTGATAGCTGCTGATCCAGGACTGATTCATTTTTATAAATGTCAGCCGGTCTACAGAGTCGGTGGACAGACGCACTCTTTTGTCTGTGACAAAACCTCCAGCGGCACTGAACGTCCTTTCAGAAATCACGCTGGATGAAGGGCAACCAAGTAGCTGCATAGCATATTGGCTAAATTCTGGCCAGTGATCCAATCTCAACACCCAGTAAGCCAGTGGATCATCTGCTGGAAAGGTATCCAGGTCTGCCCTTGCCCCTAGGTAGTCCTGCACCATATGGTGAAGACGCTGGCAATGGGTGCCTACATTTGAAGTCCCTGGGCGTCGTGGACTAAAAAAATTTAAAAATGCATCAGTCAAGCGGCCCTGGCCTTCACCACTATTCCTCTGATCATCCGCAGCCTCAGAAGCACTTGTGTCAGCACTTGGTAATCTACCAGTGCCTGGAAAGGTGTTACACAAGTGTCGCTTTAGAGTGTCCTCAAGTTTTTTCATCCTGTGCTCCCTCTGTGTGGGCAGGATGAGCTCTGCAACTTTACCCTTGTATCGTGGATCAAAAAGGGTTGCCAACCAGTAATTATCCCTCTCCTTGATAGCACGAATCCTGGGGTCCTTTAGCAGGCTTTGCATTATTAGGGAGCACATGCAGCGTAGGTTGGAGGTGGCATTAGCTTCCGAGTCTTCTTGTTCAATGAGGATGACCGTATTGTGCACTTCCTCCTCCCAGCCACGCACTAGCCCTTGTGTTTCAGGGCACACGAAACTCTCTCTTGAGGAATCCCCACCTTCAATGCCCCCACTACTTAAATATTCCTCCTCTTCCTCCTCCTGTCTGATCTGAGTAGGACCCGCTGGAATGCTGTCTGCGGAAAGACTGGGGCCTTGAGAGCTAGGGGCCTCCTCTTCCTCCCGCTGCTCTGCCTCTAAAGCCACATCTATAATTCCCCGCAGAGTGTGCTCCAGCAGAAACACTAAAGGAATTGTGTCACTGATGCATGCACTGTCCCTGCTCACCATCCTCATTGCCTCCTCAAATGGTGACAGTACAGTGCATGCATCCTTGATCATCAGCCACTGCGGGGGGGGGAACCAAGTTGACCTGAACCTGTCCTTGTGCCATACTCACACAGGTACTCGTTGATGGCCCTCTGCTGCTTGTGCAGAGGCTGCAGCATTGCTAATGTCGAGTTCCACCTGGTGGGCATGTCACAGATCAGACAGTTTGTGGGAAGGTGGAATTCTCTTTGAATTTCTGCCAGGCGAACGCTTGCTGAAGTGGCTGACTGTCTGAAGTGGCTGCATACTTTTCTGGCCTGGCTGAGAAGCTCTGGCAGCCCTGGGTACTTGGTTAGGAAACGCTGTACCACTAGATTTAGGACGTGTGCTAGGCATGGTACATGCGTCAATTTACCCTTGCGTAGGGCGGAGAGAAGGTTGCTGCCATTATCACAGACGATCATTCCCAGCTCAAGCTGGCGTGTTGTTAACCATCTCTGCACCTGGCCCTGCAGAGCTGACAGAATTTCTGGCCCGGTGTGGCTCCTGTCCCCTAAACAAACCAGCTCAAGCACAGTATGGCTTCTTTTTGCTTGAGCCATTGCGTAGACCCTGTCAGGCGTCAGTTTAACTGCCACTTCGCCAGAGACAGAGAGGGAGGAGGAGGAGGAGGAAGAGGGAGAGGTGGTGGTGGTGGAGCAGACAGACCTCATACAAGCAGCTTTCTGGAGGCGTGGTGGATGAACAAGCTCCAGCACAGAGCCCCGTCTTGGATCCATCCCAGCTGCAATCAGTTACCCAGTGTGCCGTGAAGGAAATGTAACGACCCTGTCCATGCTTGCTGGACCACGTGTCTAAAGTCACATGCACCTTGATGCTGACTGCCTTTCCCAATGACTGGATAACATTGTCTTCCACGTGCTGGTATAGTGCTGGAATGGCCTTGCGTGAAAAGTAATGGCGTTTTGGAACCTGCCACTGTGGTACAGCATTCAGCAAATTCACAGAAGGGAGCAGAGTCCACCATCTGGAAAGGCAGCAGCTGCAATGCGAGTAATTTTGCTAAGCTGGCATTTAGACGCTGAGCTTGCGGATGGTTGGGACTATATTTTTTCTTACGCTGCAGCAGCTGCGGCAACGTAATCTGACTGCGTAAATCTTCAGCTGCTGGGAGGATGTCACATTGTGAGGAAGGACCTGGTGCAACCATTACTGTAGCATCATCCCTGTCAGTGGAGGTTGTAGGCAATGACATGGCAGGACATACAGTGGAGGTAGAGACAGATGAGGAGGAGGAGGAGGAGGACCTACGCAAAGTTTTGAGCCAACGGGATGCGTGGCGGGTGGTCCTATGTCACCTCAAGCACGTGGTACCCAAGTGTCCGGTGTTTATCCCACGCTTCAGCCTCCTCTGACATAGATTACAAATAGCAATGGTGGGGTCTGCTGCACATATCTTAAAGAACTCCCAGACAGCAGAGTTTCTGCATGTGTTCTTTGAGACAACAGCGCTCTGCACCGGAGCAGCTCTGACATCTGATGCCTTGGACTGGCTAGTGCTACAGTTGGTCACAGAGGATGTCGTGCCTCGTGTTTGCTGTGCCTCCTCCTCCCCCTCCTCCTCACTTGATTACTCAGTTCGATCTGGCACCCAGGTGGAGTCAGTGACCTCATCATCAATGTCATCTTCACCCCCTATCTCCTCGTCACTGGAGCCAACTTGGCAGTATGCTGCAGCTGCTGGGGCAACATGAGTGCCAGTTATTTTTGTGTCATCACTGGCACCCCCTTCCTCTAGGTTGATTATACTCCCTTGCCCAACCTCAGAGATTGAATCAGAGCACTGTAGTTGCTGCGCATCCTCAAGCAGCATGTCACTCTCATTGTAGTCAAACAATTCAGCTGACTCCTCCGTGTGTGATAGCGAGGCTACTACAGGAGTAGCTGTGGACATGGAGGCTGCATTAGATGCTTTGGCAGCTGAGGTGGACTGTAAAGCACTAGAAGCCTGGCTGGCAGAGGACTTGGAGGATGAGAATGGCCTGGCTAGCCAATCCACCAAATTCTCTGTATATTGCTGCAGGTTAAGAAGACGGCCAGCACAAGTTATAAAGGACAAGCGTGCCCCTGCAGATGATGCACCACGTCCACCACGACCAGAGGCACAGCCTCCTGACACAGGGGCTGCTTGCCCTCTTATCTGTGTCTGGGAGCGTCTGCCTGTCCTTTTTTGTTCTTTCAAACATGGTGAGTGATATATAGATTAAATATATACAGAACTCTGATTCAACTCTGGTATAAAGATTTACAGAACTCTGGTATAACTCAGTGAGACACTCTGATCGCTGGCAGCCAGTGACAAGACACGGATTACAATTCGCAGAAACCTCCTATAAATCATTGAGACCCCCTGATGGGTGCCAGTGACAAGACACAAACTACGATTCGCAGAAATCTGCTACAAGTCAGTGAGACCCCCTGATAGGACCCCCTGATAGCTGGCAACAGTGACAAGACACAGATTCCAATTCGCAGAAACCTCCTAAAATGCAGTGAGACCCCTTGATGGGCGGCAGTGAAACCTCCTATAAATCAGTGAGACCCTTTGATGGGTGGCAGTGAAACCTCCTATAAATCAGTGAGACCCTTTGATGGGTGGCAGTGAAACCTCCTATAAATCAGTGAGACCCTTTGATGGGTGGCAGTGAAACCTCCTATAAATCAGTGAGACCCTTTGATGGGTGGCAGTGAAACCTCATATAAATCAGTGAGACCCTTTGATTAGGCTTGTGCACCGATTTTTTTTTTTCGGTTCGATTCGTTTCGATTTGTTCGGATGTGTAAACTTTTCGATTCGGCTCGTTTCGACCGATTTCTGTTTCGATTCGGTTCGGCTCTGATCGTTTTCCGTGTACATTTTTTTTTCGGAATATCGACCGTTTTTCGTATTTTCGTGTCACTTTGCTTGTTTTTTGTATCAACTTTTCGGAAATTTCGGAAATTTTTGTTTTTTCGGAACGTCTGTTCTCCTCGGTTTTTTTTTATTAAATAAAGATCCTTTTTTTCTTATGAATAATTGAATATACATTTCACAACTTTATTTAATCATATTAAAATGATAAATTTCGATTTGACACATTTCAAGTCCATTCGAAAACTCCGAAAATTTTTCGTTTCGGCTTGGAAAACTTTTCAGATCTGCCATTTTCGGATCTAAAAATTTTCGGAAAATCGGCCGCATCCGAAAACACGAATCGGGAAATTTCGTGAAAATTCCGAAATTCCGAAACCCGAAACGCACATCCCTACCTTTGATGGGTGGCAGTAAAACCTCCTATAAATCAGTGAGACCCTTTGATGGGTGGCAGTGAAACCTCCTATAAATCAGTGAGACCCTTTGATGGGTGGCAGTGAAACCTGCTATAAATCAGTGAGACCCTTTGATGGGTGGCAGTGAAACCTCCTATAAATCAGTGAGACCCCATGATGGGTGGCAGTGAAACCTCCTATAAATCAGTGACACCCTTTGATGGGTGGCAGTGAAACCTCCTATAAATCAGTGAGACCCTTTGATGGGTGGCAGTGAAACCTCCTATAAATCAGTGAGACCCTTTGATGGGCGGCAGTGAAACGTCCTATAAATCAGTGAGAACCTTTGATGGGTGGCAGTGAAACGTCCTATAAATCAGTGAGACCATTTGATGGGTGGCAGTGAAACCTCCTATAAATCAGTGAGACCCTTTGATGGGTGGCAGTGAAACCTCCTATAAATCAGTGAGACCCTTTGATGGGTGGCAGTGAAACCTCCTATAAATCAGTGAGACCCCTTGATGGGTGGCAGTGAAACCTCCTATAAATCAGTGACACCCTTTGATGGGTGGCAGTGAAACCTCCTATAAATCAGTGAGACCCTTTGATGGGTGGCAGTGAAACCTCCTATAAATCAGTGAGACCCTTTGATGGGTGGCAGTGAAACGTCCTATAAATCTGTGAGAACCTTTGATGGGTGGCAGTGAAACGTCCTATAAATCAGTGAGACCCTTTGATGGGTGGCAGTGAAACCTCTTATAAATCAGTGAGACCCCTTGATGGGTGGCAGTGAAACCTCCTATAAATCAGTGAGACCCTTTGATGGGTGGCAGTGAAACCTCTTATAAATCAGTGAGACCAATTGATGGGTGGCAGCCAGTGAGAACACACGGATTATAACAATTCCCAAATATTTTGTAGAAATTAGTGACCCCAAACATACTGCATGGTACTGGCTGTGTGACAAGACACAGATCACCTCAATTCACAAATGTTTTAAAGAAATTAGTGAGCCCCAAAATACTGCGTCGTAATGGCTGTGTGACAAGACACAGAAGATCACCTCAATTCACAAATGTTTTGTAGAAATTAGGGAGCCCAAAAATACTGCGTGGTACTGGCTGTGTGGCACGACACAGATCACCTCAATTCACAAATGTTTTAAAGAAATTAGTGAGCCCCAAAAAAACTTGCTGGCACAGTGACAAGACACACATATCAATTCCCTGATATTTTGTAGAAATGAGACCCCCCAAACCCCCCCAGTAGCGTGGCAGACCGGAAGTAACAACACACAACAATCTCTTCTGAAATGCGTGCAGAATTGGCACGTGGAAACGTTATATAGTATGATGCGGGACTTAGCTCTGTGAGCCCATGATAGGGCAAAATTTGCCCAATCAGGACTCTGAGCGGTGATTGGCATACTGTTGAACCTTTACATTTTATATTTCATATTTTATTATCCACTCTACATGACACTACTATATGTTATGTGGAATAGTATATGCACTATTCCCCAACTCGATCAGTGACGTGACATATGAATGCTATATGCTTATTGCGTGCTATATGTTGATCGACTGGCGAATTGTGACATTGCGGCATATATGCTGTCATTTTTTTTTATTTATTTTTTATTTTTTATTTTATTCTTTATTTTTTTTTATTTTTATTTTTAATATATTTTTCTTTTTCCTTCTTTTTTGATATATCGCCCGGAAGAGTGAAGTTCATGTGGGAGCATGCGTGTCGATATGGTCCCTGTGCGTCTGTCGGACAGTAGGGACCTGCTGACTTGGCACTCAAAACGGCCGCAAGCAAGATTGCTAAACGTCCGTCAAAATTAATAAGCTGCGATATTGTGAGGGTAGGATGTACTTTCAACAACACTTTCCCTCTTCAAAAATGGCGCTCGACGGTTCAGACTGGCGGAAGTTGGAACATGGTGATGTAATCACCATGCGCCTGTCTACATGCCGGATGTCTGCCGCTGCTATGCCCACGAACACCTGGGAAAGATATCACCTCATGGACGGTGGGAGCCCGCTGGTTCAGGACCCCAAAACGTCCGGAAATAAGCTTGTTTTAAATGCCCATCAATGTTGCGAGGGCAAGCTATATTGTGGACACCATTTTCCCTCTTCCAAAATGGCAATCGATGGCTCAGAGGGGCGGGGTCGAGGTAGATGGACGTAATCATTATGCGCCCGTTTGTATATTGAATGTTTACTGGTGCTGCGCCTCTAAATGATTGGAAGTAGGGTGTGTTAGTACCAATTAAGTTAATGAGGTTGTGGCTTGACACCGCCTATTTCCCTTATCTTTTTTGTATAAATGAACGTTGTACACTGCATTGTATTATGTATATTTTTTTGCACTTTGATAAAGACCAATTAGGTCGAAACGCGTTAGTGCTGCAATAAATTTTACTTCATTTTATCCTGCCGACTTTTCGTCTGTGACATATCCCGGGGATCCAATATTTCATCTATGGACCAGGTTATCACGACGGATGGTTGCTGGTAGGACGGGCTGGTGAGATCATATCCACAGATATATGCCTATATAGTCCAGAGCCGACTTTATGGGGCTCAGAAAAAAGTGAGTTGAATACTTTCTCTCTGGAAACCAGGTGTCATAAGGATGTACTGCGCAATGTATGTCTCCTATTATGTTTTCTAGATTATCTTGAAGTATTACTCACTGGACACTTGGCGTAAGCGCGAGGACTCTACCCATTATTTTATCCATTGACTATTCGCACTTGGGAGTGTGCGTTTGTGCCCTTGCTGCTACCCAAGACCGACCATCTACACATTATCTGCGCCATTGTTTCCACCTTATTGTTTTTTCATACTGTTGAACCTGTCTTGCACCAGACCTGTGGTCAGGTGCAAGGTTGTAGCCAATTATGAGCTTCAGGCCATTGGGAAAATGCATTGTGGGCCATTGTGATGCATTGTGGACTCGAACATGTGCCGAACACCCGGAAATGTTCGGAGTTCGCGATCTACCCGAACAGGATGGGTTCAGGCCGAACTCCGAACTGTCCGAACCCGAACCACTCATCCCTAATCCTCATTGACCAGGAAGACTCGGAAGCTAATGCTACCTCCAACCTACGCTGCATGGGCTCCCTTATCCTGCAAAGCCTGCTAAAGGACCCCAGGATTTGTGCTATCAAGGAGAGAGATCATTACTGGTTGGCAAGCCTTCTTGATCCACGATACAAGGGTAAAGTTGCAGAACTCATCCTGCTTGCATAGAGGGAGGACAGGATGAAACAACTTGAGGACGCTCTAAAGCGACACTTATGTGACACCTTTCCAGGCACTGGTAGGTTACCAAGTGATGACACAGGTGCTTCTGAGGCTGCGGATCATCAGAGGAAGAGCGGTGAAGGCCAGGGCCGCTTGACTGCTGCCTTTTTAATTTTTTTTAGTCCACGACGCCCAGGGACGTCAAATGTAGGCACCCATTGCCAGCGTCTTCACCATATGGTGCAGGACTACCTTGGGGCAAGGGCAGACCTGGATACCTTTATAGCAGATGATTCACTGGCTTATTGGGTGTCGAGATTGGATCACTGGCCAGAACTTAGCCAATATGCTATGCAGAAACTAGGTTGCCCTTCATCCAGCGCAAGGTCTTGTCACCAGTGGGGTACCTCAGGGGTCAGTACTTGGACCCATTCTCTTTAATATTTTTATTAGTGATATTGCAGAAGGTATTAATGGTAAAGTATGTCTTTTTGCTGATGACACAAAGATTTGCAACAGGGTTGACATTCCTGGAGGGATCAGCCAAATGACAAATGATTTAGGTAAACAAAAAAAATGGTCGGAGCTGTGGCAATTGAGTTTTAATGTGGATAAGTGCAAGATAATGCACCTGGGGCATAAAAACCCAAGGGCTGAATATAGAATATTTGATACAGTCCTAACCTCAACATCTGAGGAAAGGGATTTAGGGGTTATTATTTCATAGGATCTAAGGGTAAGTAGTCAATGTAATAGAGCAGCAGGAAAGGCTAGCAGAATGCTTGGTTGTGTAGGGAGAGGTATTAGCAGTAGGAAAAGGGAAGTGCTCATGCCACTGTACAGAGCACTGGTGAGACCTCACTTGGAGTACTGTGTGCAGTACTGGAGACCGTATCTCCAGAAGGATATAGACATTTTAGAGAGAGTTCAGAGAAGGGCTACTAAAATGGTGTACGGCTTGAAGGAGAAAAGTTACCAGGAAAGGCTTAATGATCTTAACATATATAGCTTGGAAAAAAGACGAGACAGAGGACATATGATAGAAACATTTAAATACGTAAAGGCAATCCAAAAAAGGTAGATGAAGGGAGTATATTTAAAAGGAAACAAAGTAGCAAAACAAGAGGACATAGTCTTAGATTAGAGGGGCAAAGGTTTAAAAGTAACATCAGGATGCATTATTTTACTGAGCGGGTGGTAGATACATGGAACAGCCTTCCAGTAGAAGTGGTAGAGGCCAAAACAGTGATTGAATTTAAGCAAGCATGGGATAGGCATAGATTATCCTAAACAAAAGATAAATCCAGGTAAAGTATCAATATAATTGGGCAGACTAGATGGGCCGAAGGGTTCTTATCTGCCGACATTTTCTATGTTTCTATGTGCTTTCTGAAAGGACGTTCAGTGCCGCTGGAGGTTTTGTCACAGACAAAAGAGTGCGTCTGAGTTCAGCAAGATTCCGCTCCGTGTCTTTGTTTTCAATCCCAAAGTGGATTTTGTTTCTGGGGAGCATAAATAAAGGCCCACCAGTTTACCTCATGTTTGACAAGCAGCATGAGCAGGTATGGTTCGCTATGCAGCAGCCTGTGGTTTCAATTTTGGATAGGACTCACCCTCATTAGAGGTGCCTTGACGTTTGGCGGGCGAGTTTAGTCTTATAATGGCCATTGATAAGAAACCAAACCTCTAATTGTGTTTAGTTTCACACGGTACAATGGGAATTAGCGCAGATGACATTTTTTTCTTTGTTATGTTTTACACATTTTGGGCTGGATGCATTTGGTGGTTGCAGCCGCCCCATCGGGGAATAGGCGCGACCCCACCCCTCCTGTACTAAAAGAGTGCGTCTGCCCACCGACTCTGTAGACCAGCTGACATTTATAAAAATGAATCAGTCCTGTATCAGCAGCTATCAATCCCCTGATGCTGACCCTAACTGAATAGATTGGGGATCTCTTCTGCATTCCCAAAACCTCCACCACTGCACTCTTCCCCAATACCACAGAGGGGTTACTTATGGTGTGAAGGCACTTGCTGCCACCAAAGGCACAATATTTGGGTGCACTGACGCCTGTACCAGATTCATATCATTTTAATATTGGACTGCAGACTCCAACCCTGCACTCTTCCACAATACCACAGAGGGGTTACCTACGGTGTGAAGACACTTGCTGCCACTAAAGGCACAATATTTGGGTGCACTGCCACTGACACCTATACCAGGTTCATATCATTTTAATACTGGACCACAGGGTCCAACCCTGCACTATTCCACAATACCACAGAGAGGTTATGGTGTGACGGCACTGTTGCCGACACTAAAGGCACAATTTTAAAGCACCTATTGTTACTTTCATCCAAAGCCTGCATAAGTTTCACCATAATTTAGCCCAAAAAATCACTAAACTTGTTCTGCGTGTCCTAAAATGTCTCCTCTTTTCATACAGGCTGCCGCCCCAAGCAGTTATTTATGAATAGATTAAAGGAAAACCATTGACCGTAATTTGAAATGTAATTTTTTTGTTTTAAAATGTTTCTATACATCCTGCAAATCCGCCACTTCACGGGCAGGTTATGGGGACCTCCTAGACACGATATTTGAAGGAATTTTTGTTTTTTATTTTTAACCCTTATTTCATGGAAAACTCACTGTCCCTTTAAAAACGTTTTTTTTTTAACTGTTTGTCCTTGTTTCCTGTCCCCCAGGGCACTACCCGGACCCCCATACACCTTTTATGGCAAATATCTTGCATATATGCCCTCTTGGAGGGCACTCTAAAATTCGAACTTTCGAGTCCCATTGACTTGCATTGAGTTCGGTTTGTGTTTGAGTTTGAACTCGAACTTTTGAAATTGTTCGAGTTCGAATGCGAACCGAACACTGGGGTGTTCGGGTCATCACTAATCTGAACCACAGCTATCTGTCACAGTATGATATCATTTTACCTTCTCAGGCAGACTGAAGCCCTCCACTGTAAAATTAGAGTCAGACGAACACAGTCTGAGCGCACTCTGCGTGCATGCATAAAGGACAGACGTACTGACGGAAGATAGTGTAGACACCACACGATCCGTTTTTGTTGATGGACGTAGTAAAAAAAAAGGGAATTTTGGGAAACAATATTAATATGAAAACTTATAAAGATTTGAAAAGGATATGAAAAGCCTTTGTGTGCGTCAAGGTGTTGGATGTCGCAAATGTGCTGCGTCTGACATTTCCTCATCACTCACACAGAATGCTACGCGGACATGGGGCACTCTGCGCGTCCGTGGTAGAGGTTTTACGTTCTTACCTAACTTGCGTCCGTTTGCCACGTGCGTTGTACGTGCGCAGTTTGGTGCGCACGTACTTCGTGTGTGGGTCTCTTGATCATAATTTTATGCTACGACGGACGTTAACTGTGCGGCAACACGGATGCAGTGGCGACTCTAGGAACAATATTTGGGGGGGCACAGAAGATACCGCAGTCAAAACTGGGGGGGCACTAATAATTTTCACCACTAAATCATATCACTGAATAAAACTAAGGGCCCTTTCACCTGGTGTGAGCTAAAACACCATCGCTAAAGGAAAAATTTAGCGCGAGTTGCTAAACCGTAGTGCCTGATGACCTACTAGCAGATCACCTTGTCTGCAGTAGTCCATGAACAAGGTCGTTTGGCGCATGCTAGGAAAACTCTAACACTAATGCGGTTGTGTACAGGATAGAACTGTTTTTTTTTCCAGTGCAGAGTGCCAGGCCATACCTATCCCCGCCCTCACAAGCTTGAATATGAACACATCCAGTGAATAACCTCACACCCCTGCATTATTAAAATCATCCAAGGTGGCTGTATCATCCATGGTTTGATGCACACATACACTATATTGCCAAAAGTATTCGCTCACTCATCCAAATAATCAGAATCAGGTGTTCCAATCATTTTCATGGCCACAGGTATATAAAATCAAGCACCTAGGCATGCAGACTATTTTTACAAATATTTGTGAAAGAATGGGTCGCTCTCAGGAGCTCAGTGAATTCCAGCGTGGAACTGTGATAGGATGCCACCTGTGCAACAAATCCAGTCGTGAAATTTTCTTGCTCCTAAATATTCCACAGTCAACTGTCAGCTGTATTATAAGAACGTGGAAGTGTTTGGGAACGACAGCAACTCAGCCACGAAGTGGTAGGACACGTAAACTGATGGAGCGGGGTCAGCAGATGCTGAGGCGCATAGTGCGAAGAGGTCGCCAACTTTCTGCAGAGTCAATCACTACAGACCTCCAAACTTCATGTGGGCTTCAGATCAGCTCAAGAACAGCGCGCAGAGAGCTTCATGGAATGGGTTTCCATGGCCGAGCAGCTGCATCCAAGCCATACATCACCAAGTGCAATGCAAAGCGTTGGATGCAGTATTGTAAAGCACGCCGCCACTGGACTCTAGAGCAGTGGAGACGCTTTCTCTGGAGTGACGAATCGCGCATCTCCATCTGGCAATCTAATGGACGAGTCTGGGTTTGGCGGTTGCCAGGAGAACGGTACTTGTCTGACTGCATTGTGCCAAGTGTAAAGTTTGGTGGAGGGGGGATTATGGTGTGTGGTTGTTTTTCAGGAGCGGTGCTTGGCACCTTAGTTCCAGTGAAAGGAACTCTGAATGATTCAGCATACGAAGACCTTTTGGACATTTCCATGCTCCCAAGTTTGTGGGAACCGTTTGGAGCTGGCCCTTCCTCTTCCAACATGACTGTCCACCAGTGCACAAAGCAAGGTCCATAAAGACATGGATGACAGAGTCTGGCGTGGATGAACTTGACTGGCCTGCACAGAGTCCTGACCTCAACCCGATAGAACACCTTTGGGATGAATTAGAGCGGAGACTGAGAGCCAGGCCTTCTCGTCCAACATCAGTGTGTGACCTCACAAATTCGCTTCTGGAAGAATGGTCAAAAATTCCCATAAACACACTCCTAAACCTTGTGGACAGCCTTCCCAGATGAGTTGAAGCTGTTATAGTTGCAAAGGGTGGACCGACGTCATATTGAACCATATGGATTAGGAATGGGATGTCACTTAAATTCAAATGTCACTTAAAATATGCGAGTCAAGGCAGGTGACCGAATACTTTTGGTAATATAGTGTATATTAAGGCTGATGGGCATTGCATGATAAATGCCACCCAGCAGCATGTAGAATCATTACACTGCATTTAATAGATCCAAAAGGAAAGTCAGGTGAGCAACAAAAATTTCCCTGCTGCAGCATATAAATAATACATGTTTCAGGGCAAGACTTATTCACATGTCCCTTTAAACATGGTCCACACGGTCACCCTAATAATCAACCGCTTACATACTATGAATAACCCCCAGCATAAAATGTTTAAAATGAGGCAATATATTAGAATTAGGATATATGTAAATAAAGGATACATCTATATAATAGAGCCGACTGCAACAGCAATGACAATGCGAACCAGATCCATTGCTATGTTGTATGGGGCCAAGAGAACACCTGTGCTGTATTCCTTTCAATTGCATGTTCATTTAGGATCTGTTTTTTTGTAGTTAGCACCAGAGTTGAGCAGTAGGTAAAATGATGCAATTAGCGCCCCTCAAAAAATTTGCGCTGGCACCAAGTGATCTGCTAGCTGCAAAAGCGCTGGAGATCTCTAGCGCTCCCGGAAAGTACAGTAAGCTCGCTGTACAAATCGCTAATAACAATGCACTAAGTGATTTTTCCCATTTGTAGTGGGAGGCAAACGATCTGTTTTTACTAGACTCGATTAATCTGGTGCTAACGCAAAACCATGTCGACTCAAGGGTTAGCTCACACCAGGTAATAGTGCCCTTAATAAGTATATATACTAAGATTGCAGAACCCCAGAGTAATGTGATGCAAAGAGTAATGTGATGCAAAGAGTAATGTGACTCAATGAGTAATGTGACGCAATGAGTAATATGATGCAATGAGTAATGTGATGCAATGATACATTTTTATTGTACTAACCTGATACTTAAATTCAATATTTTATTTGCTGCAATTCGGCAGTTTTCGCTGAATGTCTGATTGCTGCTTCAGCGACTCCACTTTTAGCAAATTACAGTGACATTCGCTAAATAGGAATTCACTATATTGTCGGCGAAATTAATTCCCCGAAATGTGCCAAAAAGCAGAGGATCTAAAAATGATTAGACACTTTAGATTCTAACTTCCATAGTAACCTCTAAAATTCCATATACCCAGGGAAATACAATAAAAATAACAAACAATGTGGCATTTAGCCTACTCCTTAACCCCTAAATTGCCATTAATCAGGGTAAAACATGAAATGAATACACTGTGAGGCATGTAGCCTACCCATTAACCCCTACAATGCCATTACTCAAGGAAAAAATTAAATGTATACTGTGAGGGATGAAGCCTACCCATTAACCCATAACATACAACTAAACCAAGGCAAAAACTAACGTAATACACAATGTAATGTATAGTCTGAACATTAACCACTTCACTACTGAGCCATTTCAACCCTGTGAAAATGTTTACGTTTAAGTGCCCGTTATTATTTAATGTTTTATGACTTTTACTTCACACTGAATATGGTCATCTTGGATATCATTGGAAAGGCCAGAATCTGCCCTTTACAATGACACCTATATCTTCCATATATGATGCACAGGGACAGAGATACAGCGGTCCGAATAAGTGTGGGAAGCTGGATGCTGATTTTTGGTGGGGGGGCACGTGGGGGGGGCAAGGAATAACCTAGGGGGGGCAATTGCCCCCTTGCCCCCCTGTAGAGTCGTCTATGCATGGATGTGATCACTGCGTTCGTCTGACGCGGTCCTAAAAGGATGTCACAGTCTTCTAGATACATGCATGGGAGATAATTATTTTGTTTGGGGTGGCCAGTGTCTCCCATTAAACAGCATAGAAAAGTCACAACAGAAACAACCATGCTCAAATAAAGAAGAAAACATATATATTGTAAGACGAAAAGGGCACACATTGTCTGGGTGACAATTTAATAATTATCTTAATTTGTGCTTAATTTACTGTACTGTAAAGAACAAATAAGGCAAATATCTCAAATGACATCACATATATAGTTTTATTTGTAATGTTGTGTATATATATTATTTCAGCAAAAGCTCTTCCTTTTTTTTAAAACCAAATCTTTGGTTTACGCTTAATCATCATATCCGCACAGAGCGATAAGAACAGTTTGGTAATCTTCTTTGGTTTCTTTCTGTAAAATAAAGAATTTGACCGTAATTATATAAAATGCAGAACAATCAGAAATATCACTCCCAAGCTGATATTGAGATATCCTTTCACTTAATAGTATGCAAAACAATGATTGAGCTCATGTTTAATTGCATCTATGATCTAAAATACTGTAAATTTAAAGCAATGGCTTCCAATTCATTTCATTTTATTTGGCTTTTAATGCATTGATGAGTGTCATAATTTGTCCATGTCAGGAACAAAGACTAAAGGAAAACTATATTGAGTATCTGCTGTTCTTGGGGAGTTGGTACACATGTTCCTATGTATAATGTAAGTTCCAATTCCTAATTTTAATTGTAAGAACTCACATATGGATAACTTAACCCTTTCACTGCTGAGCCATTTCACCTCCGTGTGCGGAGCTAATTTTTACGGCTTTTGCTTAACATGTTTAAACGCGATTTGAAGTCACGTTTTATTATACAACCCAGACTTATTATATATACTTTTTTTCCAGCAGACTCCACAGATTCATAATATATCATTATTATATGTTTACATCATGCCGTGCCTCAATATTATAACAAAAAATGCAATAAAATTTGAATTTTCAATCATCTACAGCGTGTCAAGTTTTTTTTCAGATTTTATCATCCGAGCCTTCGCGTATATAGATTCTATGGGGTGTGCTTGTTAAAAAAATAGAAATGGGGACTCGTTACATTTTATTGGGGAGGAAATTACTTGATTTTTAGCAAACCCCCCATAGAAAACAATCGTTAGTGCAGCATCATTGTTCACATTATAATTAAAATGGGAACAATATTGCTGCATAAATAAAAATAACACAAAAAAACACGTTTTTATTTTTTTTAATTAGTTTTTATTTATTTTTTCACCGGAAAGGCCATGCTCTGGCCTTTTGAATGACACCAAACATGGCCCTCTAGCTGTCACCGTTCAGGAGATATAGGGGTTCAAAGGAACCCCCTATCTCCACCATGGGATTTCCTTAGGAAATCCCCGGGCAGCTAGGGGTTCCCCGGCAAACTGATGTCATCGCACCATGGAACATCAGGTGACAAGGGGGGACCCGGAGGTGGAGCTGCCACCCAAGATGGCGGCCCCCACCGGAACTAGGCTGCGATCCGGCGCCAAATGGTGCCGGATCGCGGACCGCACCTCAGGGGTTAAAGTCAGGCACCGCTTAAGGCTGGTGTCAGACGAGCGCACTATGTGCGCCCATGATGACCTACTTACCGGCCTCCGTCGCAGCGTTATGATGCTGCAACAGGGCCGGTCAGATGCTTGTGCACATGCACGAAATGCGCGCGCAACAAGCGTCCATTATCAAAGCCTCCTCGTTGATGTGCTAGGACGCGCATTGACAGGGCTTTAAAGCGCGATCCTCCATAGGAGGATCGAGCTTTGCAGCGCTGAGCACAGTGAGTGCGCTCAGCGAGGTGGCCAGATGGTTGTCGAGTTGAAGGAACATTTCTTCCGCTCTCAAAAGATGCTTGTCTGACACTAGCCTAAAAGGGGAGACTCTCCCCTTTTAAGCGGTGCCTGGCTTTTCCCTCTAGCTCCTCCTGATCGGGAGGGATAGGGATCCGAAAGGAACCCCCCTCCTTCCAGGCGATCTCCCGGATCACCTGAAAATGGCGTCATTGTGCCCGACGCAATGACAACATTTGCATCGGGAGGGCCCATAAAAGCAGCGTCTGACTTCCTTGAAGTCAGAACGCCGCGGGACCCTGGAGCAGAGAGGTAAATATCTCTCTGGCTCCTGCCGAGCGGTTGACATGTGGGGAACATCCTCCGCATACAGCGGGAGTCTACACGTCATCCGCAGTGAAGGGGTTATTATGGCTTTGCTTTTTAACCCTTTTAAACCATTGTGGATACATTCATGAGTTTCTACTCGACCAGCTCAGCGGTTTTATCCCACAATTGAAAAATTATTTCTTAACTATCTCCTCACTAAGTCCTGCACATATATTATAGAATGAAGCTGAGTACTAACCAAAAAGGCTTCACGAAGTGATATTTTATAAAGCTCCTTATACTGGGCTTTGATGTTTTTCATGTCGATTTCTGAACGTGACACCATGATTCTGGTGACTATCTTTTCTCGAATCCCAATGCCCTGTGAAGAAAATTAAATGTATTTTGTACAATGGTTACAAGCATTTGGTTTTACCTATAACAAATGTAACTTTTAAAGTATGCAGAGATACATTAAGCAGTATATTACAGTATACCCCTTTATAGAGGAAAATTCCCTCTTTAATAATAAATCTATCCAAATTCGCTTCAGTAACTTCAAGGTATATGCAGAATAAAAGGTCCCAGAATACTCCAATAAATCAGCATAAACTAAATAAAAGAATCCTAGGACGGTGCAGCTATTTTCTAAATCGCCGGTGTTTATTTCTATTTGCAACACAGATGTGCATAACAATATTTATGAATCCTTCGATACAGTCTATCATGTCCATTTGTCACTGCAAAAACAGGAGAAAGTACCTGCAATTTTATATAGTTATAATTCAGTACCTGTCCAAATTCGATCAAAGTTCATCCAACACTGGAGCACCGTCCAGACCTCAGCTAGGCCGGGTGACTGCCGAGGCCTCGACTAGCCCTGTTTAGGTGGTGTGTGGGTAAGTATGTGGATGTGTGACTGTGTGTGTGTGTGTGTAAATGTGTGACTGTGTGTGTGTGGATGTGTGAATGTTTGGATGATTGGGTATATGGATGTGTGGTGGGATATGTGGATATGTGTATGAGTATGTTTTATTGGTTTGGTGCTCTGTGATATAATCATACACACCACACATTACTGTGAGTTTTATTGATGTGGAGCTCTGTGAGACAGTAATGTGCAGTGTGTATGAGCATATCAGAGTGTCACAGCAATAAAACTCACAGTAATATGCACTGTGTATGAGCAGAGCTCCACAGCAATAAAACACACTCATACACACCCACTCTATTGTGAATCACCGAGATACACATCCACATACCCTGCCACACAGTCACACAGTGTGGATGTGTCGTTATATGGATGTTTGACTGTGTGGCAGGATATGTGGGCTCTGTGATACGCTCATACACACTGCACATTACTGTGAGTTTTATTGTTGTAGAGCTCTGTGATACTCTCATACACGCCTCCTGTTTTTTTGGGGGAGGGGCAGCATTTCATCCTTGGACTCAGGCAGCACAGTGTCTTCTGCTGGCCCTGGTCTAGAGCCCTTGATCTCCACAGAACCATACAGTCATTCTTATTCTTCTCCAGAGTAAGCTCAAAAAGAGAGTAAAAGAGAACATACAATATGACTGTACTGTGTTGGAACACTAGGCAGAGTTCAAAATTCAAGGAACCAGAAGATGTCAAAATGCGATCTGGAGGAATATCCTTATAAATGGAGGAATGAAAATATCCAGAAGAACAGCATAACCACCCGAGAAGTGACAGTCCATTTGGACAGACGGAGGTTGGTGTCTTACCTTAAAGACACAGGGCGCTAGAAAGAAGCCTGTCGAAAGCAGGATTATTTTCCTCATTTTTTTTCTTCTTATCTAATAGATCAGATATCTGTATCAATACCAGATGCACCTTTTGGTTTTATCCCGTAATTGGAGTATTCTTTTCTTTGTATACCAATAAAGCAGATTGTTTTTACCATCACCTAATTTTGGGTGCTGCTTTTTTATATATTCCTTTGAGGAGTCACCAGAGATGGGCAGTGCCACCACCCAGAAGTTGCTACCCTACTGAGCCAATGCATGTGCAGGCTCCTGAGCACGTGAGTGAAAGAGCATTCTTGTTCATACTCACCTTACGTCTTCACAACAGTATTACACTACTGTCTGTATTACCGTTTTTGTGTTTCATGCATGGGAGTTACTGAAGTTGGTCATACAATACGCTGAGGTAATATGTTTGCTCTTAATAAAACTGCATGGCTCACGGAGAATGAGTTTATAACACAATTTCATTCAATGATCTTTGCGCTTGGGGTTTATTTCAGTTTTCAATTGACACACTTTCTTCGAATGTTTTGGCAAATGGGATCCACTACCCTTTAACCCTATGCATAGCAGCATTGAATCTCTTAATGATTAGAACAATAGACGAGGTGCTATTATACCACATTGTCTATAATATATTTTGTTGGATGAACCTTTGATTGAATTTGGACAGGGACTGAATTATAATTATATAAAATTGCGTGCGGGTTCTTTCCCCTGTTTTTGCACTGACTAATGAACTGTAGAGAGACTGTATCTAGGGTTTTTGTAAATATTGTTATGCACAAATGAAGTAGAAAGAGAAATAGAAAATAACACCGTCTTCCCTGGATTTTTGATAACTTTATAGAAACACATTAAGGGTTATTCTAAAAGCGACGGTGTTTGCCTAAGTTGCAAACACCAGCGAAAATGCGACAAATTCTGGCATTTTACAAAAGAAAAATCCATATAGAAGAGAAAATTCACAGTACAGCTGTTTGGATCCTTCTGTTGGGAAACGCCAGCATGTGTCATCATTGCAACAACGTCAATTTTTGCTGTTGTTTGAAATTTCGGCAAACACGGCATTCTTTAAATAGCCATTTTATTTTTCTTAATGACTACACTACACTATTATGAAAGTTGTCATGTCTTATTTATTAGAGTTTATTATCTGATCTAGTTTCAGTAATCATTGTAAAATGTTGTAATCGTTTTTCTCCAGATGACAATTAGATTTTAAAAGGGATACTCTATAACATTTCTAATAAGCTGAAACTGTAATAGTGCCTAATTTTCATTAACAATTGGAATACAATAAATTATGTGAATTCTATTATTTTCTAATTTAGCTGGCAAACACAATACTTTTCATGCAAAAAGTCTATAGAAAAAGTCTTTAAGCTATACACATGTCTTTAAGTTAGACACAAGTAGATTCCCAGACATTTATATTAACCATATTTCTTGCGTTCTAAAATGGGAACCCACTCATAGCCCCAATATTATTATTATTACTTTATTTATAGATTTCAAACAATAAGTACACAATCATGTAAATGTGGGTACTGCAAATATATCTGAACAATTTTAAATTAACTAAGACATTACAATAGAACAGAATACCTTGTCCCTAAAGAAATTTAAACTCTAGATCTCCATTCTGCATTAACACACAGCAGCTGCCTCTGCATTGTAGCCATTACATTTACAGTTCACAGACATTTCTGCTGACACTGCAATCTTGTATAACTATGAACACCTACCTTCATTGCCAAATGCAGCTTTTCCGCAAAAAACGCAGGCCCGTTTGTAACATACTTTACTGCAATTCAAAAAATTATAAGTTCAGTATAATTTACTACTATACATACTCAACTTTTTCTAATGTTATTATAAAAGAGTGTGACATTGCAAGATACTTGTTTGTTTTCCCAAATCAAACCTAAACAAAGGGAGGGATTTCTTTCCTTTTTTCCATGTACTTTCTGGTTTGTTTTTCCTCATTCAATATCGATTTTATTATTTGTTTTGTTCATTTTTTAACACTATCAGTTATAGAATTGGGAACTTATTGGTTGTCTTACAATAGTTAGCTTTGAAGTTTGCGAGTTTTTATCCATACTGTAGACCATCTAACGCCATATGTGGTTTTCATATGTGAGACACTAACTGCCCTTTTTTGTGGATGTAGCAGTGTTTGAGTTTACACCATATATATCAAGTGTGTCTGAGTATTTTTATGTGAGAGAAAAGAGCTATAAAAGTTCTCAGTCACAACATAACTGGTTGGTGTTTGTTTGGTATTACTACATCCCTAATATTCGAGCAGTAAGACATAAGGCAAATTTGCCCTACAGCAGACCTTAGATGTTAAACAGTATATGGTTGGATAACCTCATTGGCATCTCTAAGAATTACCTTTTGGATTGGGGAGAAATGTATGCAAACAGTTTTAAGGGGAAAGCAAGTCACTGACTCACCCAGATCTGTAAATATCTTTCACACTGATCTATACACTTCAAGCAGTGTTAATTTTGTCAAAGACTTAGGGCACTATCAGCTGCCCTGAGTTAAAACGGGAATGCTAAGGGGAAAAATGTGTGCTCGGAAATCTCCCCTTAGTGTCCTCATTTTACCAGTAGATTATGGGGCAGGTGCTGAATAGGGATGAGCTGTTCGGGTTCGGACGGTTCGGGGTTCGACCCGAACTTAGCCTGTTCGAGCAGATCACGAACCCCGAACATTTCCGGGTGTCCGCCGCATGTTCGACCACAATGGACCACAATGCATTTTCCCACTGCCTGAAGCTCGTAATTGGCTACAGCCTTGCACCTGACCACAGGTCTGGTGCAAGACTGGTTGAACATTATGCCAATCACCGCTCAGAGTCCTGATTGGGCAAATTTTGCCCAATCATGGGCTCACAGAGCTAAGTCCCGCAGCACACTATATAAGGTTTCAACGCAGCGCTTCTGCATGCATTTCAGAGGAGATTTCAAAGGAGATAGTTGTGTGTGTTGTTACTGCCGGTCTGCCACGCTACTGGGGGGGTCTGGGGGGGGTCTCATTTCGACCAAATATCAGGGAATTTAGGTGATGTGTGTCTTGTCACTGTGCCAGCAGGTTTTTTGGGGGTTTACAACTTTCTTTAAAACATTTGTGAATTGAGGTGATCTTCTGGGTCTCGTCACACAGCCAGCAATTATTTTTGGGGCTCACTAACTTCTTTAAAACACTTGTGAATTAAGGTGATCTGTGTCTCGTCATACAAACAGTACCACGCTGTATTTTGGGGCTCACTAATTTCTTTAAAACACTTGGGAATTAAGGTGATCTGTGTCTCGTCATACAAAAAGTACCACGCTGTATTTTGGGGCTCACTAATTTCTTTAAAACACTTGGGAATTAAGGTGATCTGTGTCTCGTCACACAAAAAGTACCACGCTGTATTTTGGGGCTCACTAATTTCTTTAAAACACTTGGGGATTAAGGTGATCTGTGTCTCGTCATACAAAAGTACAACGCTGTATTTTGGGGCTCACTAATTTCTTTAAAACACTTGGGAATTAAGGTGATCTGTGTCTCGTCATACAAAAAGTACCACGCTGTATTTTGGGGCTCACTAATTTCTTTAAAACACTTGGGAATTAAGGTGATCTGTGTCTCGTCACACAAAAAGTACCACGCTGTATTTTGGGGCTCACTAATTTCTTTAAAACACTTGGGAATTAAGGTGATCTGTGTCTCGTCATACAAAAGTACCACGCTGTATTTTGGGGCACACTAATTTCTTTAAAACACTTGGGAATTAAGGTGATCTGTGTCTCGTCATACAAAAAGTACCACGCTGTATTTTGGGGCTCACTAATTTCTTTAAAACACTTGTGAATTAAGGTGATCTCTGTCTCGTCATACATACAGTACCACGCTGTATTTTGGGGCTCACTAATTTCTTAAAAAAAACACGTGTGAATTAAGGTGATCTGTGTCTCGTCATACAAACAGTACCACGCTGTATTTTGGGGCTCACTAATTTCTTTAAAACACTTGGGAATTAAGGTGATCTGTGTCTCGTCATACATACAGTACCACGCTGTATTTTGGGGCTCACTAATTTCTTTAAAACATTTGTGAATTAAGGTGATCTGTCTCTTGTCACTGGCTGCCAGCTATCAGTGTGTCTCACGGAGTTATACCAGAGTTCTTTAAATCTTTATACCAGAGTTGAATCAGAGTTCTGTATATATTAATCTATATATCACTCACCATGTCTGAAAGAACAAAAAGGACAGGCAGACGCTCCCAGCCACAGATAAGAGGGCAAGCAGCCCCTGTGTCGGGAGGCTGTGTCTCTTGTCGTGGTGGACGTGGTGCATCCTCTGCAGGGGCACGCTTGTCCTTTCTAACTGGTGCTGGCCGTCTTAAGCAGCAGCAACATACAGAGGACTTGGTGGATTGGCTAACCAGGCCATCCTCATCCTCCAAGTCCTCTGCCAGCCAGGCTTCTAGTGCTTTACAGTCCACCTCAGCTGCCAAAGCATCTAATGCAGCCTCCATGTCCACAGCTACTCCTGCCGTAGCCTCGCTATCACACACGGAGGAGTCACCTGAATTGTTTGACTACAATGACAGTGACATGCTGCTTGAGGATGTGCAGCAAACTCCAGTGCTCTGATTCAATCTCTGAGGTTGAGCAAGGGAGTATAATCAACCTAGAGGAAGGGGGTGCCAGTGATGACACACAAATAACTGGCACTCATGTTGCCCCAGCAGCTGCAGCATACTGCCAAGTTGGCTCCAGTGACGAGGAGATAGGAGGTGAAGATGACATTGATGATGATGAGGTCACTGACTCCACCTGGGTGCCAGATCGAACTGAGGAATCAAGTGAGGAGGAGGGGGAGGAGGAGGAGGCACAGCAAACACGAGGCACAACATCCTCTGTGACCAACCGTAGCACTAGCCAGTCCAAGGCATCACATGTCAGAGCTGCTCCAGTGCAGAGCGCTGTTGTCTCAGAGAACACGTGCAGGAACTCTGCTGTCTGGGAGTTCTTTAAGAAATGTGCAGCAGACCCCACCGTTGCTATTTGTAATCTATGTCAGAGGAGGCTGAAGCGTGGGATAAACACCGGACACTTGGGTACCACGTGCTTGAGGCGACATATGAACAAGTGCCACACATCCCGTTGGGGCAAAACTTTGCATAGGTCATCCTCCTCCTCATCCCGCTCTACCCACACTGTATGTCCTGCCATGCAATTGCCTACAACCTCCACCGACAGGGATGATGCTACAGTAATGGATGTACCAGCAGGTCCTTCCTCACAATGTGACATCATCCCAGTAGCTGAAGATTTACGTAGTCAGATTACGTTGCCGCAGCTGCTGTAGCAAAAGAAAAAATATAGTCCCAACCATCCAAGCACAGCGTCTAAATGCCAGCTTAGCAAAATTACTCACATTGCAGCTGCTGCCTTTCCAGCTGGTGGACTCTGCTCCCTTCCGTGAATTTGCTGAATGCACTGTACCACAGTGGCAGGTTCCAAAACGCCATTACTTTTCACGCAAGGCCATTCCAGCACTATACCAGCACGTGGAAGACAATGTTATGGAGTCATTGGGAAAGGCAGTCAGCAGCAAGGTGCATGTCACTTTAGAGGTGGAACTCGACATTAGCAATGCTGCAGAGTCTGCACAAGCAGCAGAGGGCCATCAACGAGTACCTGTGTGAGTATGGCACAAGGACAGGTTCAGGTCAACTTGTTTTTTTTTCCCCCCGCAGTGGCTGATGATCAAGGATGCATGCACTGTACTGTCACCATTTGAGGAGGCAACGAGGATGGTGAGCAGGGACAGTGCATGCATCAGTGACACAATTCCTTTAGTTTTCCTGCTGGAGCACACTCTGCGGGGAATTATAGATGTGGCTCTAGAGGCAGAGCAGCGGGAGGAAGAGGAGGCCTTCCCTAGCTCTCAAGGCCCCAGTCTTTCCACAGACAGCATTCCAGCGGGTCCTACTCAGATCAGACAGGAGGAGGATGAGGAGGAGGAGGACTATTAAAGTTGTGGGGGCATTGAAGGTGGGGATTCCTCAAGGCAGGGTTTTGTGTGCCCAGAAACAGAAGGGCTTGTGCGTGGCTGGGAGGAGGAAGTGCACTATATGGTCATCCTCATTGACCAGGAAGACTTGGCAGCTAATGCCACCTCCAACCTACGCTGCATGGGCTCCCTAATGATGCAAAGTCTGCTAAAGGACCCCAGGATTCGTGCTATCAAGGAGAGGGATCATTACTGGTTGGCAACCCTTCTTGATCCACGATACAAGGGGAAAGTTGCAGAGCTCATCCTGCCCGCACAGAGGGAGCACAGGATGACAAAACTTGAGGACGCCCTAAAGCGAAACTTGTGTAACACCTTTCCAGGCACTGTTAGTTTACCAAGTGCTGACACATGTGCTTCTGAGGCTGCAGGTGATCAGAGGAATAGCGGTGAAGGCCAGGGTCGCTTGACTGATGCATTTTTAAATTTTTTTAGTCCTCGACGTCCAGGGACGTCAAATGTAGGCACCCATTGCCAGCGTCTTCACCATATGGTGCAGGACTACCTAGGGGCAAGGGCAGACCTGGATACCTTTCCAGCAGATGATCCACTGGCTTACTGGTTGTTGAGATTGGATCACTGGCCAGAACTTAGCCAATATGCTATGCAGCTACTAGGTTGCCCTTCATCTAGCGTGCTTTCCAAAAGGACGTTCAGTGCCGCTGGAGGTTTTGTCACAGACAAAAGAGTGCGTCTTTCCACCGACTCTGTAGACCGGCTGACATTTATAAAAATGAATAAGTCCTGGATCAGCAGCTATCAATCCCCTGATGCTGAAGTAATGGAATAGATAGGGGATGTCCTCTTCTGCATTCACAAAACCTCCAGCACTGAACTCTTCCACAATACCACAAAAGGGGTATGGTGTGAAGGCACTTGCTGCCATGAAAGGCATAATATCTGGCTGCACTGACGCCCATTAAAAAAAAACAAAAATGTTTCAATATAGGACCACATGGTCCACCCCTGCACTCTTCCACAATACTACAGAGGGATTACTGTATGATGATACTTGCTGGCCTGGCACCAAAGGCACAATATCTGGGTGCACTGACGCCTTAACCAGATGCATATCTTTTCAACATAGGACCACATGGTCCACCCCTGCACTCTTCCACAATACCACAGAGGGGTTACTGTACGATGATACTTGCTGGCCTGGCACCAAAGGCACAATATCTGGGTGCACTGACACCCATTACCAGATCAAAAACTTTTCAATAAAGGACCACATGGTCCACCCCTGCACTCTTCCACAATACCACAGAGGGGTTACTGTATGATGACACTTGATGGCCTGGCATTAAAGGCACAATATCTGGGTGCACTGACGCCCATTAACAGATAAAAAAAAACACTTTTCAATATAGGACCGCATGGTCCACTCTTCCACAATACCACAGAGGGGTTACTGTATGATAGTACTTGCATGCCTGGCACTAAAGGCACAATATCTGGGTGCACTGCCATTGACGCCTGTATCAGATTCATATCCTCAGAGGGGTTACGGTGTGACAGCACTGTTGCCGATGCTAAAAGCCCAATTTTAAAGCACCTATTGTTACTTTCATCCAAAGCCTGCATAAGTTTCACAATAATTTAGCCCAAAAAAACACTAAACTTTTTCTGCGCGTCCTAAAATGTCTTTTCATACAGGCTGCCGCCCCAAGCAGTTGTTTATGGATAGATTAAAGGAAAAGCATTTACCGTCATATGAAACGTCATTTATTTGTTTTTAAGTTTTTCTATACATCCTAGAAATCCGCCACTTCACGGGCAGGTTATGGGGACCTCCTAGGCACGATATTTGAAGGAATTTTTCGTTTTTATTTTTAACCCTTATTTCATGGAAAACTCACTGTCCCTTTAAAAACTTTTTTTTAACACTTTTTGTCCTTGTTTCCTGTCCCCCAGGGCACTACCCGGACCCCCATACACCTTTTATGGCAAATATGTAGCATATATGCCCTCTTGGAGGGCACTCTAAAAAACCGAATTTTCAGCCCCATTGACTTGCATGGGGGTTCGGGTTCGGGTTCGGTCCCGAACAAATGGGAAGTTCGGGTTCGGGCTCGAACCGAACTCGGGGAGTTTTCGGCTCATCCCTAGTGCTGAATCCACCAGTCTGCCCCATAGCGGCTGCTAGGTTAGGCTGCTCAGGGCAGCAGCAAACTGCTGTTGCGAGCATCCTCTCCATGGAGTTCATAGGATTCCATGGAGGCTTCTGCTGCCGGGTCACATGACCGGCGGGATCTTGCGAAATCCTGTAGGTCGACAGAGTAATCAGAGGGAGGCTGCCATTCTCGCTGCAGGATGAGAGGTGAGTATGTGATTTTGGGGTTGGTTCCAGCAGCTGCTAACTGATTCCGCAGACAGGAATCCGTTAGCACCAGGTCTAAATTGTAGCAAATATTTTTAGTTAGCGACATCGGTGAGTAATTAGCATTAGGACTTTGTGATCCTAACGCCATTTACTCCTTGCTTACACTTTGAGCTCCCCCATGTTCAGCATAGTGAGCACAAAGTACAGTAAACTTGCCCTGAAAAGTGCTAATACCGATGCGCTAATGGATTTTTTAACCCATTAGCAATCGGGAGGTGATCTTTGCATCAAGCTATCACCTCAATTAACCCTGCGCTAACACTCATTTATGTGAGCACTAGCACTACCGTTAGCGCTGAGGTGATAGAGTCCTTAATTGACTATATTTTTTGTGACTTAGGCTGGGGTCAGAATAACGCATTTTTAACGTGCGTTTAGGTGCACTTAATTACTGCCATAGTAGCAGCAAATGACGGGCAATGACGGACAATATACGAAGTACAGCCGCACGAAAGTCCGGCCGAGCAACGAAAGCGGCAAACGAACGCATTTTTTCAAGAGCGTAGAACCGCTAGTACTGACATACAGAGTGCGCTGCGTCAGCATAGCGGCGTGTGTGCTTGAATAGGAGATGTCAGACGCTGCTAATGTCCGGCCTACATAATGTCCAGACGCAAAAAGTTTTTTTAGGTACGATCCGTAAAAAAACACGCACGAAGATGCGCATCGTTTGACTGCCTTCGCGTCCACCGTAAAAATAATACGTCAATGCGTTCGGACGCACTTTTTGACAGTCGCTGCGAATAATGCGTTTGTTTGACCCTAGCCTAAAAGTAGACTAACATTAAATAAAAAACAAATTTTGATGAAAACTATGACGAAAATCCTCTTTATAAAAACTAGACTAAAATGTGAGGAAGGGACTACCTGGGAAGAAATCCAATCAGAACTAACCTCAAGTAAGAGAGAAATTATGAATTTTCTATATTCAGATAAGATGTTTACTTCAGAAATTCTAAATAAATGCTTACCGAATGCATAATACACTTTAATCACATTACATTTTAGCTAAATCTACTTTAGATTTAGTCGACTAAAATCTTGTGACATTTATGGGGTTATTCAGAGAGCACCGAAAACGTTGCCGGCATTTTGGTGCTCTCTCGTTCCCCGTACTTACCCGCACATCGGGGACTCAAAGTTGCCCACCCTGCGGTGAATTCAGCATTCACCGCAGGGTCCCTGAAGTGCAGGGAAAACCTGCAGCAATCCTGCTGAACAACCACCGAAAAGAACACGCTGTAAAAAGCTGACGAGCCGCCAATCACATCACAGAGCAGCCGCTGGAAAAAGCCGACAAGCTTACGAACGGGGTAAAAAAACCACAAACAATACTCTTTAAAATGTCAAAATTGAAACGCTGTTTGCAAAAAAACGACTGAAAGAAAATGTCTGGAATTTACATATAAGGTCCAATGAATGATACTAAAAAGGTCTGTTACAAAAAAAAGAAAAATTATTTGGCCGGAAAAATACAGAAAAATGCCTAAAAGATCCTAAAAAATAAAGCTACTTTTTACTTCAGATTAAAATAATAAATAGTTTATTAGATAGTGGATTAAAACGGGAATATATTGAACATTGAAGCCTATGGGATTCGCCTGAATAAACCTGATGAATGAAACCCTGAACAGCAGGGCACTTCGGCAACTTTTCACTGCTGTTCGGTGTTCTTTGAATAGATTAATCATTGCTTCTCTATGGGGGATTTCAATGCCTTCGAACAGGCACCGTACTAGCTGGCAGTTCGCCAAAATTTGGTGAACTGCCTGCCTGCTCTCTGTATAGACGAATGGCCCAGAAATGTCACCATACAGGGAAATTCACTGTTCGCAGACATTTCGGGGCCAGATTGTCTCTCTCTGAATAACCCCTATAGTCGACTAAAACTAAAACATGACTAAAACTAAATGACATTTTAGTCAAAAGCCTATGACTTAAAACTAAATCCAAATTTGCTGTCAAAATTATCATTGCTTCAATGTTGATGTAAGCCATGTGCAGATGTTAATATCTGGTATGATACATACCAATAGCCACCAAGCATCTCTCAAAATCGCCTTTCAGCTTCAGATCCAGAGCACTATTAACGTCATGTTTGCTGTAATTTCCATACTTTTTAAACACTAAAGAGACAGAAAGAAAATTTAAAGGTGCAGATAACATTTTAATTTGATCATAAAAGAAATAATGCACTGCAGCAAGTCAGGCTGAGTTATTCATTAACAGGCGTTTTGCAAAAAACTATTTCTATTTAACTGCTTTGACCTAGGAGTTTCAATTCATTCGTCAAACTTTAGAATTGAGTGAATTGCATTGAAGACATTGCCGTATATAGGGATCTTCTGGTTGACGCAGCTGCTAATAACATATCAAAACTATCAGGGTTATTCAGAGAAAGGTGAAAATCAAGAGAATTTTCAGGAGAAGAGAACAATCTAGACCAAATAGCCGATTTGGAAAGTGTGATAAATGGGAGAATGTTTCTGGTTTGGCTATTTTGACCTAGAATTTTCACTTCTCCAGTCATTCTCCTGAGTTTCACCTTTCTTTGAATAGACCTGTGTGTCTATGGCAAAATTTAGCACCTTAATCAAGTCAGTTTTGGACCATACTCGGGTCAATTTTCCTGCAATTATTTTCATTCTAGAACCAAAACTACGAGTAACTATCTTTCTTTTTCTTTTCAGTATCTGTTATCCGTTACCTTCTCTCAGATGTTGTTCGCTGCAGGAAGTAAAAATTTTAATGAAAACCTCAGCATCTACTTTTTTGTTCTTTTCTCCAGCTTCATACAATGCCTGATGGGAAGAAAGATTATAGATCATTTTTGTGTGTGTATATATTTATATATATTATTTGTAAAGAGAGCGAGAAGAAGAGAGTATAAATACTGTATATAACTATATAATGATAATGATTATCATGTGATTAAATACTAGGGAGACCACATATTTGTTCCATGAAATGCTTCTCTCTTCTATATATGTGAGTGTGAATGTTGTTGACGAACAACTTAGTTCAATTTTGCCATATACAGCATTAATTAAATATTATAGTAGTAGATTAACTCCTTACGCTAAATGTTAACCTTAATGCCTTTATTTCCCATGATGTTAGCAATTATACCTCAGTAGTCAAGAGGCTTGCACAATAACATCACATTATCACAAAATTGGCATTAGTATCACTAATTATTATCAAATTAGCTGGATGGGTAATTTTAACAAGGAGATATCTACAAAGGAGGGACTGGGCAGACAGGAGAAAAATCCTGAGTTAAGTAGTTCTTGCTAATATATACTGTAAACCAAGTGTCACACTTTATTTACCAGGGTACAATAGAACAGGGCTCAAAATTTCAAGTCCCAAGCTACTAGTCAGGCCCTAAGAGTTACACGCCACCAGTTGCCCAGAGCGTATTACAGAGCTCCACAGTAATAAAATTTGCAGTAATGTGCAGATTGTATGAGCGTATGACAGAGCTCCACAGCAATAAAATCTGCAGTAATGTGCTGTGTGTATGAACGCATCACAGACCTCCACAGCCTTTACTACACCGCCCTGGCCCATCCCATTCTTCATTACACCCCCATGACCCCCCTCCATTCTTTTTCCATTTCTCCCCCTTGTTTTTAATAAATCCCCCCTTGTTTTTTAACACAGCCCATCTCGGTTTTTACCCAGCCCCCCCTTGGTTTGTACACAGTCTTTCCTTGGTTGTTAAGACTGCCCCACCCCCTGGTTGTTAACACAGTAGCCCCTGTGCTTTTAACACAGCCGCCTGCCCCCCCCCTTCGTTTTTATACATACTCACCACCAGTGTATGTTTCTGGCGACAGCTTGCACCTCAGCTGCTCCTCTTCCACGGTCTGGTACAGGCTCATCCGCTGTCCTCCGCGCGATTGCCTCTTTTGTATGCAGTCTGCGATGCATCACATGGGTGGGTCAGGTGACCCACCCATGTGAATCTCACAGGAGGGGGTGGCACCAATGTAGCGTGCCGTTCCCAGACTCGTGTTAAGAGTGTGGGAGGCACACGAAAGCGCGATCTGACAGCTCTGGATTCGGAATCCGAGGGTCCGATATCGGAGCTGAGGATTAAGAAGGTGGCGGCGGCCCACTGAACCGGGTGCCTACCAACTCGCAATCCCGACGGGTCAGTCTGCCCCACTCGCACTCATTTAATTTCCAGTCGCCAAATGCGAGCAGGCGAGTGGAAATTTTGATGTCTGCAATAGATTACCTTGAACTTATTATATGTAAGAAAAGATAGCAAGCAATCTGCACATTTTAATTAGATATAAATAATGTTCTGGAACACCGTAGTTTGCAAAAATTGGAGTCGGTGAAAACCATCGAACTGCAGCAAATAAAATATTGAATTTAAGTATCATTGCACCACACTACTCTGAGATTTTTGGAATCTTATCTATATGTACCTGTTTAGTCATTTTCAGTGGTATGATTTAGTGTGGAAACTTACTAGTGCCCCCCCCCCAGTTTTGACTGTGCTACCTTATGTGCCTCCCGATATATTGTTCCTAGAGTCGCCACTGCTGCCATTAATGTACTGTATATATCAGGGTTTTTATGCAAATTGTCACCACTAAGAAACTTGAGTAAAAGAAATATACACCGTGTGAATAAAAACACCTTTCACTTATCACATATAAGTCCTTTTAAAAATGGTGAATAATATGAAAAATGCCATCAATATATAAACTCCATTCCATCTGTATATGCTACCCACACATATAATATAAAATGTTATGGATAATATAACCAAGCTAGAATCTTAACTTTATTTCTATCAGAAAGGCAAATACTTAAATAATAATTATTAAGAAAATTGTATTGTTATTTTTCACTGACCTTGATCAATTCCATAAGAAAAACTAGAGTTAAACATAAATAGTCCTTTCCAAATTGATAGGATTCACCAACATAGTAGTATACTGTACCTTTGCATCTTCATTAGCGAGATCTTCATTCACGTAACAGTCTTCACTGCGCTGTGCCTGAAATCAACAGGTTGAAGGTATAAGATTTTGTCTATAAGTAATAGCAAAGAAAGGTACATCTATGCACACTTTTCAAACGTATCCTTGACATAGCCTTAAGTTATATGTATTTCCCCAAGACCTATGATACATGCAGGGCCGGACAATATAAAGCACAGCTGTCCATTTTTTTTAAAAAAAAGGAAACACATACATTTACACAAACTTGCAGACACTCTCACAAACCATAGATTCCCTCTGTGCACACACTCCCAGAACACACACAAACACATGTAGAGAGCACACATACACAGAAAGAACACACATGCGCATACGCAGAACACATACAGGCAGATCACACAAACATAGGCAGATCTCACACACATACTCATACGCACAAAGACCACACATACACAAGTAGAGAGCATATGCACACAGGCAGAGATAACACACACATACACACAGAGTGCACACAGACAGGCAGAGAGCACACACTCACACAGGCAGAGAGAAAAACATGTTTTTATTATTTTTAAATTATTCTTATCTTGAATCAAACATGGTCATGCTCAGGCCTGTCAGATGATACCCTACATGACACCCTTGATGCCACGGTTCGGGAGATATGGGAGTTCAAAAGGAACCCCCTATCTCCACCAGGGGATTTCCTTGGGAAATCCCCAGGCAGCTAGGAGTTCCCTGGCTAAATGACATCATCACACCATGTGCGATGATGTTAGGTAGCCAGGGGGGACCCGGAGGTGGAGCCACCATCCAAGATGGCGGCCCCCACCGGAGCTAGGCTGCGATCCAGCGCTGGATAGCGCAGTATCGCAGCCAGTATGTAAGGGGTTAAAACCAGACGCCACTTAACAGGGGAGACTCTCCCCTTTTAAGCGGCGCCTGGTTTAAGAGTCCGCGACCTCCTGCTCGGGAGGGAGAGGGATCTGAAAGGATCCCCCCTCCCTTCCGTGTGATGTCCCAGGGGACACCCGAATTGACGTCATTGCGCATACGTGGGGTGGTCCCTTAAATGACGCGTCTGACTTCCTAGAAATCAGGCTGCCGCGGGATCCCGGAGGAGAGAGGTGAGTATCTCTCCAGGCTCCCGCTGAGTGGATGACGTGTCTCAATGAGGACGTTCCCCACACGTCATCCTCAGCGAAGGGATTAAAATGCGTTTTAAAATTTGCAGATTTTTTTTTTTTACCCCTGTTAGACGGCTTGCCGTTTTTTTCTGGTGGCTGGTGGTGGCCTGTTCAGCGGGTCGTCTGCATTTTTCGGGTCGATTTGACGCACTTCGGGGATCCTGCAGTCAATGCTGAATTCACCGCAGGGTCAAGTGCAGCAAACGAGAGCGCACCGAAATGTTGGTGACATTTCGGTGCTCTCTGAATAACCAGTATAAAATTTCAAACTGTATCTTTCATGTGATTTTTACAAAGACAACACCCAACTGAACTATACCTTCAGCAAAGCCAGCAGAGTCTTTTGGAAATCTCCAGAAGTATCCTCGGCAATGTCTTTCTCAAGTTCAGTTTTATATGCTGAAAAAAAATAACAATAAAAAACAAAATAAAGATAATCAAAATGGTCTATCTTTATTAATCAATGTTAGTAATTTTACATTTATCCAAGATATTTAATGATTGACGGCAGTATTGTTGGCATATACAGTTAGGTCCATAGACACGGGCACAATTTTAGATTTTTTCAGGTATTTACCAAAACATATTCAAGCTATAGTTATATAATGGATATGGGCTGAAACTGCACATTCTCAGGTTTAATTTGAGGGTATGTGCATCCAAAGTGGAGGAAGGGTTTAGGAATTGCAGCTATTAAGAGTAGCCACTCCCCCTTTTTCAAGGGACCAAAAGTAATTGGACAATTGAATCAAAAGCTGTTTCATGGCCAGGTGTGTGCAACTCCTTCATTATTTCACGAGAGAAAATACAGAGGGGTCACCAGAAGGTGCATACTATTCACAAGTCTGAAGAATAAAAAAGTATCTAAACAAGCCAGACCAGTTCTGGAAAAGCATTATTTGGACAGATAAAACTAAGATTAATCTGTACCAGAACAACGGGAAGAAAAAAGTGGATCAGTTCCAGAGCCAAAGCACACAACGTACTCTGTAAAACATGCTGGAGGCAGTGTGATGGCATGGGCATGCATGACGTCCAGTGGCACTGGGTCATAGGTGTTTATAGATGATGTGACAGGAGACAGAAGCAGCTGGATTAATTCAGCAGTGTTTAGAGATATACTGTAAACTCTGTTTAAGCCAAGTGCGCTTCACAGTGCAGATGGACAATGATCCAAAACACACTGTAAAAGCAACCCAGAGGTTTTTGAAGGAAAATAAGTAGAATAGTCTGCAATGTCAATCACCTGATCTCAACCTAATTGCGCATACATTTCACTTGCTGAAGGCAAAACTAAAGGCAGAAAGACCCACAAACAAAGAACAACTGAAGACAGCTACAGTTAGAGCCTGGCAAAGCATCAGAAAGGAGGAAACCAAGTCTTTGGTAATGTCCATGGGTTCCAGGCAGTGATTGCCAGTAAAGTATTCAGAACAAAATATTAAAAATGAACATTTTATTTAGGATTATATTAATTTGTTCAATTACATTTGAGCCCTTGAAAATGGGGGGACTGTGTATAAAAATGGTTGCAGTTCCTAAAATATATACTTGATATTTATGTTAAATCCCTTGAAATAAAGCTGAAAGTCTGCACTTCAAATTCATTTGGATTGTTTCATTTTAATTTTATTCTGGTGGCACAGGGAGCCAAAAGTATGAACATTGTGCCTGTGTCCAAACATATATGAACCTAACTGTACGTTAGCTGTATCCTACCTTACACATGCAAACAAAATGTGCATATTATACAGTAGTAGAAATAAAATGCTGCCTCTGGGATAATTACACACTTTTTTTGCACGTGCCATATTCATAATGCATCTACTTAACTTGAGGCAGTTGGTAATTTTTACAAATATATCTATTTAGCCCATGACAGCTGGCGTGTACTTTACATGATTGTTCGGTATGATACATGCTTTGGTTCCTAGACTAGAGCTAGATGTAATTTAGTGGATTTTTCTAAAAAATATTGGATTGTTTCAGCCTATGTTTTTTTCTAAATATCTGCTGATTCAATTGAAAACATTTCCCGTGCTGGAAATCAAAAAATGGTGCTGTTCCATAAAAATGGGGGTTGGTAAAATGCTCTACAAAACATATTTTTTGGCCAGCATCAAATTGATTTTCACTATTAAACCTGCCATATTGAAGCATTCAGGGCAGTATTACAAAGTTGGTGCTAACTTAACCAGAGTTTTTGTAAACTTAACACCTCCATAGACTATAATGGTTCTGGTAAGTATAAACAGCTCTGGTTAAGTTAGCACCAGCATTGTAATACTGCCGTCAATGTTTAAATAAGGGTTTCGGTCTGATTTTCTCTGTTTCCCTTCCTTAAAATCCATTTATCAATCCCTGTCCACACTTGAATTTTTTTTTAAAAATTAACTAACTGATAAATTCAAATTGAATCATTAATATTGTAATTTCCATTAGCAATTGGTGATTGCTTCAAGTAATGATAGTTCACCTAAATTTTTTACAGGATCGAAGTGCCAGTATGTCTTTGATTATAGGTCCCGAACTGAAAGATGGCTGCATTGCATCAGTGATAGTTTTCAGTAGCTAAGTTGAATTAAATCAAGCCCCTAATAGGACCAAAACAATGTCATTAGCAAAAGCAATCTGTTTGCATCCTTTTCACTCTATTAGAATTGTAGCGTCTTGCTGCAGCCTATAATATTTTTACTCATGCTAATAATACTAATCCCACAAGCAAAAATCAATTTGAATTAATCTTCTTTAAGTTTACTTTTGCTGCCTAATCTGCCTATTTTGTTGCCTCATCCAGTTTATTCTTCATTCCAGTTGTGTCACCAGATCAACCCACACCTATCTCTCTTATTAACTCCATCATTCATAAATTCAAAATGTAAATGCCAAAAATTGGTCTCAAATTGTCTCATGTTGCTCACACTTTTCTGTTACAATGCAAACTCTTGAGGCTAGGGTCAGATGAGCGTGATTTCTACAGACTGTACGTCCGTGCACACGGACGTACGTTAGTACGGAAGACGCAGTAGTGGTCACACAGTCCGTTTTTTTCACTGACATATATTTTGACGGATGTAGGAGGGAAAATAAATTAAAAAGCAAAACCATTTTGTCCGTGAAAAATGCTGGATGTATAAATGCAGTCCGTCTGACCACGTTCCATCACTCACACACAAAGCTATGCGGACGTTGCGGACGCAGCGCACTTTGTGCGGCCGTTCTAGCGGTTGTACGTTCTTGCCTGCCTTGCGTCCGTAGGCCGCGGCCGTTGTGCGTCCGCAGTTCAGTGCGGACGTACTTCGTGTAACGGGCTCCGATGGGCTTCCTGTCATGCTATCACGAACGTACTTTTAGGCGCAATCACGGACGTGAACACTACGCTCGTCTGACAGCAGCCTTAGGCTTTGTGTACCAACTTCCTGTCTTTGAGATCTCCATCAGTCTTATCCTAAAGACCTCTGCTCTCCTTTATTCACCGTCGTTCAACTGAATTTTTGCATCTACTCTACATAACAGCCAAATGATTCTTTTTAATTTTTGCAAATTCTACTTTTTAGCATCCGAGTGAAGGAAGAAATATCTCTTAAGCTCAATTAAGACCAATCGCAAACCCAAAGTGTAGGCATTCTGGATATTTAATTCTACTCATTTGAGCTTTATAACATACATATCATCAGAATTAATACCTTCATGGTAAGCCTTCTTGATTGCTTTTATTTGCTGATTTGTTCTTGTCACCAAGATCTCAATTAAAGTAGCCTCATCCGTCCCAAGTCCCTAAAAATAAAGAATTTTCTTTAATGTAAATAAATTTTTCCTAAAAAAAGAAATCATGAGGAGAATATGCTATAATATGACATTATTTTTCCATTTTGTTCATTTTTTTAGTTTTGGCTTCAAATATTAGTAGGGGTAAAGACAAAAAATTAGAAACATACACAGGGTTATTCAAAGAGATCCGAATTGCTGGAGAAAGGTAACTGAACGCTGAAAATCAGCGTACGTTTACCTTTCCTGGCCATTCAGCTATCCAGTGAGCAGGCAATTCGCCAAATCCTGGCGAATTGCCTGCACATACGGTGCCTGTTCGGGGGCAGTGAAATCCCCATGAAAAAGCACTGCTTCGGCTATTCAGAGAACACAAACCAGCAGTGAAAGGTTCCCGAAATGCCCTGTCATTCGGTGGTTTAATTCGGCAGGTTTATTCAGGAGAATCCCATAGACTTCAATGTTAAAAATATTCCCATTTTAATTCAATATCTAATAAACCGTTCATTATAAAATTCTGCGGTAAAGAGTCTCTTTAGTTCGATTTTTTAGGATATTTTAAGCATTTATCTGGATTTTTATTTTTTTTAACCCTTTCGCTGCTGAGGCTTTTCCCGCCCCTGTGCTGAGGTAATTTTTACCGGTTTTGCTCATCATGTTTAAACGTGTTTTGAAGGCTTATTTTAGTATATGAACCAGACATATTATATATCGTTCTTTCTGTCAGACTCTGTAGATTCATAATATGTCATTATTATATGTATACGTTATGTTATGTCTGTATATTATAACAAAAAATGCAATAAAATATGTATTTTCAATAATTTACAATGTGTAAAGTGTTTTTTTTTACATTTTAACATGCGAGCAATTGCGGTTATATTTTGTATGGGGTGCGCTTGTTAAAAAAATTAGAGATGGGGTCTCGTTACATTTTTTTTGGGGAAAATTACACTATTTTCAACAAACGCACCGCATACAAAAATCGTTAGTGCAGCATCATTGTTCACATTATAATTGAAATGGGAACAATATTGCTGCATTAACAAACCAAAAAAAAGAAAAAAAAAGTGTTTATTTTTTTTTATAATTTTTTTTTAAAATTTTTTTTTATTTTTCTTTTTCTTTTTTTTTCTTTTTTGACAAAATTTTTCACATTCGTGTTTGGTATCGTTGGAACGGCCATGCTCTGGCCGATCCAACCATACCAAACTTTAACCCCTAGCTACCACGGATCGGGAGATAGGTAGTTCCAATGAACTCCCTATCTCCACCGTTGGTGGCAGTTAGGGGTTAACTCTAGGACTGGCGTCATCGTGCTATGCACGATGACGCCAGTCCTCAGGGGGAGTTCCCGGAGGCTTGGCCGACATCCAAGATGTCGGCCAGCTCCGGGAAAGGATCGCGAACCGGCGCTTTTCAGCGCCGATTCGCGATCCAGCTCCCCAGGGGTTAATGCCAGGCACCATTTGGAAGGGCAGGCTGTGCCCTTCCAAATGGTGCCTGGGTTAACCCCCGCAGAGCCGCCGATCGGGAGGGAGAGAGGTCCGAAGGACCTCCCCCCCTCCCTTTCAGGCGCCTCCTCCGCACATGCGGGGGGGGCGCCTGAATTAGGTGTCATCGCGCTGCTGCGATGACGCCTAATTCCGGCGGCTGCGGTCCCGGATGCGCGGCTGACATCGAGGATGTCAGCCCGCACCGGAGGGGCCAGCGATCGGCCGGAACCCGGCCGAACGCTGACCCCAATGGGAGGACGCGCTCAGCGCGTCCTCCGCATACCAGCGGTAATGCGGAGGACGCGCTGAGCGCGTCCTCCGCATTGAAGTGGTTAAAAAACATTCAGATTTTTTTTTTTAAGTTTACTTATTTTTCTGTAACAGCCCTTTTTATTATCACTCCCTGGACCTCATATGTAAATTTCAGACATTTTCGCTAAGTAGTTTCTTTGCAAACAGCGTTTCACTTTTCAAACATTCAAGCAAACAGTTTTTCTAATTTATTCACTGCCTTCGTCTGCGGTGTCGGCTTTTTCCGCCGGCTTTGCTGCGTGTGATCGGTTCTTGCTCGGGTTTTTCCAGTGTTTTCGGCGGGTTAATCCAGATGTTTTTGAGGGTTTTCGGCGTGCATTCGCCGGGTTTTGCGGTTAGTTTTCGTTGGGTTTGCGGCGGCCTTTCCCTGCAAATTGGGACCCTGTGGTGCTTGCTGAATACACCGCAGGGTCACCGAAATGGGATTGGCAAAACGAACCGAATTGAAGAGAACGAAAAGTCACCGAACTTGCGGTGACTTTTTCGATTCTCTTTGAATTACCCTGACAGTATATTACAAACACTAAAAAAGCAGTTGTGGGGAGCTTTATGTTTCCGGGCTATTTTTTTATTTTTATTGTTATTTATTTGGGAGTTACCTAGATTATGCTGGAGGTGTTGGCATTGTTTGTATGTTTTACTCACATCAACTCGCAGCAACAGCAATGTTATTTACCCTTGCAATTGGCAAGTACTTTTTACAAAGGCTGCAGGTTGCCCGGAATTTGAATTAGTGGAGGATAATATAGAAATACATTGACAAACATCTTGACATTGAATACAAGAAAATAATGTTTGAAATACTTTATCTTACTTTAATTGTACATCAAAATTGATTTTGCAAGTTGAAGAAATCAGTGTATTTTTTGTTTGTCTCAGAATTTCTCAACATGACTAAGATTAAATGAAATTCTCATAAAATTATGAAGTACCTCTCCAACCCCAAGAGTTTCTCCAGCTCAAACCTTGTGACATAGACATGTTTTAAGAAGTCTTGTAATTTCCTATTCATGTTTATTAATTGTATTTGTTTCAATTATTTTAAGGTTGATTCTTTATTTTTTCTTTGGAAAACAAATTTTATAGTAGGCTACAGATGACAAGTTTTCTACATTCACTATTTAATCACCCCTGCTGTATCCAAGCCACAAGTAATTTAATTGAGAGGGCATGTTCTAATATGTAATAATGAAGGGACTCTCTCATTTCTACGTCGATACAAATATCCTTATCAAATCTCTAACAGGGTAATTCAAAGAGATTCGAAAAGTCACCGCACATTCGGTGACTTTTCGTTCTCTTCAATTCGGTTCCTTTTGCCGATACCATTTCGGTGACCCTGCGGTGTATTCAGCAAGCACCACAGGGTCCCCAAATTGCAGGGAAAAGCTGCCGCAAACCCAACGAAAACTAACCGCAAAACCAGTCGAATGCACGCCGAAAACCCGCAAAACATCTGGATTAACACGTCGAAGACGCCGGAAAAAGCCGAGCAGGAGCCGATCAAACCGCCGGAAAAAGCCGAGCAAGAGCCGATCAAACCGCCGGAAAAAGCCGAGACCGCAGAAGAGGCAGTGAATAAATTAGGAAAACAGTTTGCATGAATGATTGAAAAGTGAAACGCTGTTTGCAAAGAAACTACTTAGCGAAAATGTCTGAAATTTACATATGAGGTCCAGGGAATGATAATAAAAAGGACTGTCACAGAAAAAATAAGTAAAGTTAAAAAAATAAAAAAAATCTGACTTTTTTTTAAAAAAAAATTAAGAAAAATGCTTAGAATATCCTAAAAAAATCGATAAATAAAGAGACTCTTTACTGCAGAATTTTATAATGAACGGTTTATTAGATATTGAATTAAAACGGTAATATTTTTAACATTGACGCCTATGGGATTCTCCAGAAAAAACTTGCTGAATTAAACCACAGAATGACAGGGCATTAGGGGAACCTTTCACTGCTGGTTTGTGTTCTCCGTATAGCCGAAGCAGTGCTTTTTTGGGGGATTTCACTGCCCTCGAACAGGCACCAAACAGGCACCGTATGTTCAGGCAATTCGCCAGGATTTGGCGAATTGCCTGCTCTCTGGATAGCCGAATGGCCAAGAAAGGTAACCGAATGCTGATTTTCAGTGTTCGGCAGGGGCGGACTGGGCCGGGGGGCAGGGGGACCAGCGTCCCCCCGGCCGAGTTCTGACCGAGCTGTGTTTATTTTTTACGAACGGCCAGACTCCTATGCGCAGCAGCGTTAGTGCTCGGCCGGCCCCCCCATGTGATGCAAAGCGTGCCATGCACACGATGCAGAGGAGGGCGCAGCCGAGCGAGGAGTCAGACGGTGGGAGCCTCAGCCGAGTGCAGATGTCACGCTAGCCAGCCTGCCAGTGTGAGGAGGGGCCGAGGGAGGCAGACAGTGGAGTAGCCACCCACCCACGACACAGAGACCCGGCCGGGGCCAGCCCAGATAGTCTTCAAGACGGTGAGTGGTGGCGATCTGGCCTGCTGCTGCTGTGGGGGGTGAATAAATTAAAGGGAGGCCCTCTGTCTGTGTGTAGGACTTCACTGGGGGTTAAGAAATTGCTGCCCCAGGCGCTTCCTCACACACACATCCCCTGGAATCTGCTCCTGCGATAACACTCACCCCCTCTCAGCCCGCAGCCTCACTCCTCTCAGTCCTGCTGCTCCACATACACAGTTGTGCTGTGTCTCCCCGGCTCCTGTGCGCTCATTCCCAGCTGCCTACACTATCCCTGGCTCCTTCCTCCTGGGTGTCTGGTCCTGCTGCTGCCCCCTGCCTCACCCCGGCTCTCACTCTAAAACTTTTTTCATTGTCCTTGTGAGATGGGACAGGCCTGAGTTCACTCCATGTCACACACTGTGCATAGCACTATGTGTGTGATTACCCAGCACTGTGTGTGATATTACCCGGGGCTGAGTCCCCCCCCCAGCTTTGTAAACACACAGCATCCAGCAGCCCTGCTGTGAATGAGCACTGCTCCCATTGACACACAGCAGCATCTGGAGGAGCAATCTGTTTTTTTTTTCTGCAAACTAACAGAAAACAAGATTTTATTTAATATCCTATTGTTACATAGCACGTTTTATTAGAATGACACAAAAACCCAGTGTACAAAAACACAGACATGTTTTACTGATCTCACCTATACATGTTGCCTCACCAGCCGCTGATCACACCAGCCACTGACCTCACCACACTGACCTCACCAGCCGCTGACCTCACCACACTGACCTCACCAGCCGCTGACCTCACCAGCCGCTGACCTCACCACACTGACCTCACCAGCCGCTGACCTCACCAGCCACTGACCTCACCACACTGACCTCACCAGCCGCTGACCTCACCACACTGACCTCACCAGCCGCTGACCTCACCACACTGACCTCACCAGCCGCTGACCTCACCAGCCACTGACCTCACCAGCCACTGACCTCACCAGCCACTGACCTCACCACACTGAACTCACCACACTGACCTCACCAGCCGCTGACCTCACCGCACATCCCTGCAGTAATGTACAGTGTCTTTTATAAACCTGAAAAGTGATTGGCAGCTTCTCACGTGTGCCACAGGGACCTTCTGTGCAACAGTGCAAAACTAAAAGCATTGTTTTCTGTATTTGGGCTAAATTATGTTTGTGTGTGTGTAATTATATATATATATATTAAAAGCCTTCTATAATTATTTTAACCAGTAATAAAATGTTATTTATTACTTAATTTGCTTCCCATGTTTGTTTTTATTTAAATAAGGGCCCGAGTTGCTGCACTATGGCGGGCCTCTGGCTGGTACTTGTCCCCTGGGCTGAAAGTTGCCAGTCAGCCCCTGGCGTTCGGTTACCTTTCTCCAGCCATTCGGATCTCTTTGAATAACCCTGTAAATTTCAAGTATGGAGTTCCCTGTGTGATTTGTAAGGGCCTATATTGTACTTAGTACTAAGCTTTTTTGAATCCAAATAAATAGAATTATTTTTTATCAAAAAGACAAGAGAAAGGTATGTTTCAAGGAAAATATCTTTAATTATTCACGTCATTTGTTAAATTGTCGGTTAGCAAAGATCCATATGGTTATTCATTTAACTCTTTCAAAAGAAAAGTTTCAGGGGATATTTGATCAATTTCCTGATCTAAATTTGTATAATCTCATTCATACTCACCTAAACAAACTCTGAACCAAAGGCCTCCATAAACCATTAAGGCTAGGATCAAACGAAAGCATTTTTACACGCGAACGTAAAAAAGTGCGTCCGAACGAATTGACGTATTTTTTCACGGAATGCGCAAAAACGGTCAGACGATGCGCATTCTTCGTGCGTGATTTCTTTCGGATCGTCAATAAAACTCTTTTTGCGTCTGGACGTTATGTAGGCTGGACATTAGCAGTGTCTGACATCTCCTAATCACGCAAACACGCCGCTATGCCGCAGCTGCGCACTCTGTACGTCCGTACTAGCGGTTCGGCGTTCTCGAAAAAATGCGTTCGTTTTCCACTTGCGTTGCGCAGCCGGACTTTCGTGCGACCGTACTTCGTATATTGGCCGTCATTGCCCGTCATTTGCTGCTAGTGCGGCCGTAATTCTGTGCGCCAGAACGCACGTTAAAAGTGCGCTGGTCTGACCCCAGCCTTAGTAACCTTAACTTTTTGACATTGTTAAAAAATATGGGGCTACATTACATACACAGGGTTATTCAAAGAGATCCGAATGGCTGGAGAAAGGTAACAAAACGCTGAAATTCAGCGTACGGTTACCTTTCTTGGCCATTCGGCTATCCAGAGAGCAGGCAATTCGCCAAAACCTGGTGAATTGCCTGCACATACGGTGCCTGTTAGGTGCCTGTTCGAGGGCAGTGAAATCCCCATAGAGAAGCAATGCTTCGGCTATTCAGAGAACGAAAACCAGCAGTGAAAGGTTCCTCTAATGCCCTGCCATTCGGTGGTTTAATTCGGCAAGTTAATTCAGGAGAATCCCATAGGCTTCAATGTTAAAAATATTCCCGTTTTAATTCAATATCTAATAAACCATTCATTATAATATTCTGCAGTAAAGAGTCACTTTGTTTATATTTTTTTTTGGATATTTTAAGCATTTTTTTTTTATTTTTTTTTTTAACTTTACTTATTTTTCTGTAACAGTCCTTTTTATTATCATTCCCTGGACCTCATATGTAAATTTCAGACATTTTCGCCCCTGGTCTTGCTAGCTTAATGATTTATCATTTTCAAGTTTGTATCAGTTTTGAATTGGACATACATTTTAAAAAGACATTGGCCCAATGAAAATTATTCTGAGATAGATTGACAGCTTGATGAATAATAAATAGTCCATGATAGTCTTTTCAATTTTGTGTACAGACTGATTTTTTATCCTGCATTTAAATGCTAGGTATGATTGTAATGCTATTATTTTAGGAGAAAGACTACGACATGAATCAGTTAGCCTCAAATAGCTTACTTTTGTTGCAGCTTTCAATGATTCAGCATCACACTCAGCAGGAGTTAGTAGCAGAGCCAATATAATTTCTTTGATAGGACCAGAGAGGTTTGTTTTAAGTGTTTCATCCAGAGACTGTAATTAAGAACAATCAGAGCAGGTAAGTACAGAAGAACCGAAAAGAAAAACAGAAAAATGACAAACAAAATTATAAATAAAAAACAGTATAATGCTACATTAAATCCATAATACCTGTTCTCTCAAAACATTTTCTTTTCTTTTTAGTTTAATAGAGATATATGTCTAGCAGCATTACTGATTTAAAAAATGAATATATAGTGTCCCCCTGCTCTACATCCTACCTCCACTACTGTAGATTGTTTTAGGCTTAGTTGTTAACCGCTGCAGGTGGGACTGAACGCCACAGGATGGCATAACATGCCTGCTGGCTCCTATGGGCTGCTTCCTGCCCGCCCACCAGCCAGCATGGTGTGTCAGCTGCATTGGCGGGCCAGAGCAGACACCAACATTTAGACCCACCCGCAGGGCACAACCAACCCAGGGGTAAGTGGTTAAAGGCTTTTTATAAACACTTTTATAATAATTTAAAATATTTACAATGGGAAAGAAAGAAAGAAAGAAAGAAAGAAAGAAAGAAAGAAAGAAAGAAAGAAAGAAAGAAATTACCATGAAGTCTCAAATCCCTAACTCTTAAATTTAGCCACACCGCTAGCAAATATACACATTATTGTAATTGCTGCACAGTAATGCATACTATGCATAATAAGGCAAGTTATCCTTAATGCATTCTGCATTGGCACTAAAGAATATAATATCAATACAAAAAGGTAGTTGTCACAACTTTTGGTAGAAATATATTTATAAATTACAAATCTGTAAATGCAATGATGTTCTTTTTTTATTATTGTAAATGTATATTAAATGTTTCAGAGTAGAACAAAAAGATGATAAGTCGCAGCTCATCCAACATTCAATTTTCAAAAAAAAAATATATACATGACATGTGAAAATGAACCATGTGTTATCAAGAGGGGAGTAGGGGAGGGTGAGGGGAAGAGAGAGCGGTGAGCATATGAGAACATCTCCATCTAGAGGACAATTAAGGGTGAGCAATATATACAGGGTGGGGAGGTGGGGGTATGAGACAAATGTCAGCACGTCAAGGAAAGGTAAGTACAGCCAAGGGTTCGGGAGGCAATGTACTGTGTAGGACTTATGAGCGGGGCCTTGCTGTGGGCAAGTAAAACCATCGGTGGAGGTGTTGTGTAGTTGTATTATTCGCTTGGGATACTAGATCTTCGATCGAGCAGAGTGTTTCAACCTCTCTTAACCATTCAGAGATCGGGGGTGTGGTCGTAGACTTCCAGTATCGGGGGATGATTGCTTTAGCGGTGTTAAGCAACCGTATATCAAGTGAGCGTTTGTAATCCTCTAATGATAACGAAGTGTGATGCAGCAACATAGGGGCCGGGTCAAAGGCCGGTGGGCATGGGGAAAACCTGGTGGAGTACATCATGGACCTTGTGCCAAAACGGCTGAATGATTGGGAACGACCACCACATGTGTATCATGTCAGCTTAGGAGGAGCCACACCTCCAGCAGGATCTTCTAATACAACCTATTTTTTAGTGTAACATAAACTACTTTAAATCTAGATCTGGAAACTAAGCTTGTTTACCTTTTGAGTTTTCTTCTGATAGGCAGCTCTAATTGTCTGGCGTTGTTCATTTGTTCTTTTAGTTATTATATCAATAATAGTCCCAATGACTACCTCTAAAAAAAAAGACAAAAAAACAAATCAGAGATTTAATCTATTGTATACAAATTCCAGGAATCATTTAGTCTAGTTATGATAATCCAATATATTGTATCCAGTAGATTATGGATCAGCAACCTTGCACCCTCGCACAATGTTTTGGAACTATATTTCTCATGAGGCTCCGCCAAGAGCCAACCTAGTTGAGCTTCAGAGAAAATGTAGTTCTAAAACATCTGGAGGGCCAAGGTTGCTGACCACTGCTGTAGATGATGAAAGTATCAGATACATAATCATATCAGACCTGGGTAGGTAAGAAAAATGGGCAAACTCTCTGTAAGGAATCACGCCGCTGGAACTGCAGGAAAAACAAAACTGGTACTGCGTCAACGTGAAATCCATCCTGGCAGCAACTTTCATGTCCCGCCCGGCTGGACTTCACATTGTAGTGCTCTCTGGCAGTACCAGCAGGTGCATCCAATCATACCTGTTCATCTCTTACATAACAGAGCCACACCCTACCCAAGATGCTTTTGCATTCTGTAGGTCCTTAGTCTGTGTTTTGTAACAAGCTTGGAAGGAAACCCTCCTATTTTGACCTGAATATTGTGTACCAAACCCCTGGCTTTCCTCCTGGACTTTGTTACTGATTCTCCTTGCTGATACCGTGCCTAGAGACCGCCTGTTCCTGCCTTCAAGACCCTCTGTTGATCCTGTTCATAGACCCCCTTCTGCAGTTTCCATTATCAAGGCTCCACCGTGTTAAAGACCATCATTGTATCAGAACCTTGCCTATCAGAGAATTTCCACCTGTATCAGCAGAACCTAAGTCAGCCTCATTCCTGTCCTCTCCTTCTGTCTTTTATCCACCCCATTTCCTGTGGCATCAGCCTGATATTCGTGAGTCCTTTTGTGTCCTGTTTGTCTAGATATACAGGGTTGTTCAAAGAGATCCGAATGGCTGAAAATCAGTGTTCGGTTACCTTTCCTGGCCATTCGACTATCCAGAGAGCAGGCAATTCGCCAAATCCTGGCGAATTGCCTGCACATACGGTGCCTGTTCGGTGCCTGTTCGAGGGCAGTGAAATCCCCATAAAAAAGCACTGCTTCGGCTATTCAGAGAACACAAACCAGCAGTGAAAGGTTCCCGAAATGCCCTGTCATTCGGTGGTTTCATTCGACAGGTTTATTCAGGAGAATCCCATAGGCTTCAATGTTAAAAATATTCCCGTTTTAATTCAGTATCTAATAAACCGTTCATTATAAAATTCTGCAGTAAAGAGTCTCTTTATTTATAGATTTTTTAAGAAATTTTAAGCATTTTTCTGTATTTTTTTAAAGTTTACTTTTTTTTTCTGCAACAGCCCTTTTTATTATCATTCCCTGGACCTCATATGTAAATTTCAGACATTTTCGCTCTGTAGTTTCTTTGCAAACAGCGTTTCACTTTTCAAACATTCATGCAAACTGTTTTGCTAATTTATTCACTTCACTCGTCTGCGGCGTCGGCTTTTTCCGGAGGCTTCACTGCGTGTGATCGGCTCCTGCTCGGGTTTTTCCGGCATCTTCGGTGGGTTAATCCAGATGTTTTTGCGGGTTTCGGCGTGCATTCACCGGGTTTTTGCAGTGACTTTTCATCTGGTTTGCGGCAGCTTTTCCCTGCGCTTCGACGGCCCTGTGGTGCTTGCTGAATACACCGCAGGGTCGCCGAAATGGGATTGCCGAATCGGCCTGAATTGAAGATAACGAAAAGTCACCGAACATGCAGTGACTTTTGGATTCTCTTTGAATAATCCTGATAGTCTGTGTACATTCCAATCCTGGCTGTCTGTGTTTTCCCTCTGTTTCCTTAATCATCCAATTTCCTGCCTTGCCCCTCTCCATTTTTGTATTCGGTCCTAAATAAACCCTGCTTAATTCACCATATCCAAGATCTCCAGTGTATCACTGCATCCTGGGCTCCTACCCTCGCCCCCGAGGAGGCACACCTGGCACTCTCTGTACTCACAATTATTTTGGTATCAATTCTTTTCTTGGAATCTAGTGCTATTGATATCGAGCAAGCAAATAATTCTTATGAGGGTGAATAAGAGGTTTTATAAGCAGAAAGGATTGGGTATACTGTGTCTGTAAATTAATACACTTACCTTTGGAGCTGGTAGCTTTTTCCAATGCACTGACATCTTCAGAAGGATTACATTTTGGATGTGGTTTATATCCAGAACCAGATTGTTCTTCTGACTATATTAACATATAATAACTGTCATGTTGGAGGACATTGTGGATAACTGTTACTTATGACATAACAATTTCAAATAGCCATTACATTTACTGTCTTTACAAAAACATTACCTGTTATCACTTTTGAATGTATTTACATTTTTGCCAAATCCTTGAATATATTGCAGCAACCTTACTCTTTTTAGGGTAAGATGCAGGATTGTGTGTGATTGGGGGTGTGGCAATTATTTGGCTGTGGTTAGACTACATGGACAGGACCTGAAGACTCACCTCCACCAGGATTTTGCCCATCAGGTAGTATACCAGCAATAGTTACTATAGGTTGTGGTATGTACTTTTATTATATGCACATTAGTTATATGATGTAACTATTTTAATTGGACCTAATAAAGTGTGTTTTATACTTCCAATCACCATATGTTGATTTTACTCTTATTATTTGTATTTTTTGGGAGCTGTTTGGTAGACATTCCACTACACGCTTGGTGATACTAACTGCATAATCTATATCATGATAGTATAGCCTGGTGCTTTATTTCTGATTACATAATACCAGCTTGAGTCATCTGATGGAATTATTTTGATGTCGCTATGTAAGACCAAACATAGCATGCCCTTACCTGGGCCAGCTGGGGAGATTAAGAATCTCTTTAGACAGAAAATAGTCTATGGTACTTGTAGATACACCAGCCATCTTACCATCAAGTCAAATTTCTGGTGGGCTACAATGGGTGTGGTGAAACCCATCTAAATCCCTACCCAAATATTGCTATATGCGTGTGACTTGCCTTCTAGGTCTCGATCACTTCCTGTCCCTGGCCATGTCCACTTCCTAGGCCACTTATCAGTCCTTGTCCATGGTGGCATCCTAACATTTGCCCAGGTGTAATGATCAGTCTGCGCCTGATCTACATTCTACGTCTGAGCAATAGGTCTTAATAATAATTTTAGCTTTATGGGGAAAAAAATTCTGTATTACTTACATTGGTTTGAACATGTCTTTGCTGGCAAGACTGAAGAATTTGTTGAACTACAGAAGTGGTTTGCTGCTCCATTGTTCTAAAATTAGAAAGTGTACAGCTTCACAATTCCATTGGTTGGTAGATTTTGTATAATATAATAGGACTGTTATCAAAACTTGTAGATAGAGGAACAACACATTCAACAGAAATGGTACGGTTTCATCGAGAAAAACATTAACTAACAAACAATAAATTGACAAATGAAAATATTCTATCACTTTTGTCCATAAATTTTTGTGAACTCAAGCTCTGATTCCATCTGAGATTTGCAGTTATATTTCGATGTCTTTTGTTTTTTTTACTTAAAGACTTCTTACTACCACATTGACCGAAGTAATGAGATTGCCAGGCAAAGACAGGTATGTAATAAATGATGCTGTTTCATAGCTAAATAGTATATTGATTTTCAGGGAAATAAATTCAAACGTGGTGAACAAAAAAACAACCTTTCATATAATTAATGCTTATTCTGTTTTTTACTTCCTGTTATAACTCCTAACAATAATATGACATTTAACTTATTCTTTGCAGAAAAAATACTGAACTATTTTTAGTGCTGCAAAGATACAGAAATCCCCATAATAGGACTAACTGCATTTAATAAGAAAGAGAAACAGCTTGGGGAAGCATGAAAAACTCGAAGAACAGCATGATTATTGGATAGGGTGGAGGCCCTCTCTGTTTTATTACGGATGCCCCTGAAACTTCTAGTTTGTATTTCATGTTACCAGGGACATTTACTGTGCTACGGAACTTGTTAGCGCTTTATAAAACTTGTAACTGTAACTGTGTTCTCATAGCAGAGAAGAGTCAAAATGGCCCAAGGAGAATTACAAGCTAGCCTCCTATCATGGGAATATGGACATGATATGGCTTCTTTATCATACTTCCACCTTCTCCATCTCAATATCTCTGCCAATACTCCATTGTGACTGCTTGTCCCACCCATATATAAATATGGTTGTGTATAAATATACGTTATAGCATCATTCTTCACAAGCACTTCAAGTCTAACTGGTGTTTGGTGGGTTCCTTTGGCAATATACTATATTCCCAGACAATCTTTGGTGGTTTACTGACACTACAAATTTAGTAGGTTCAAAGGGAGAGGGATAAACTCTATGCTCCAGTCGCCATCACACTCCTATGGTAAAACATCAAATTACCAGATCGATCCACTCGGTTGCTCATGGCTATGGTCCCCCGCACCACACTGCAGTAGGCTCATGGAACAAAAAGGGTAAACAAATCAGGGCACACTTTAATGCTGGTGAATAAATGGCTGTGGTGATTAAAATAGTCTCTGAAGAAGTCTTGTGGTTGATTTTGACTCAATATATTTTGGTACTAAATAGGCCATAGGCCTACTACAGCTTTTTGTCATGCCCTAGCCTTGGGAGGCTGCTGTGGCCAGTCTGGATTGCCATGTATTCCCTGTCTGCATCCACCCAAGGGTTAATGCCTGCTCTTGATCCTGAGTACTGCATAAAACCAGGCCACACCCTTCTCTCATCGCTCTTTCATTTTGGTTTTGTTCCCTTACCCAGTTGTCAGAGGTCCTGAGAGCTCCCTTATCGTTTTGTTACCAGTTGCTTTATTTATGCTGCTCTGCTGTGCTTACCAGTGTATGTCATCCTCGCTGTGTTTGCCTTATTCAAGTCCTCCTGGTTCCTGCTTGCTGGACATTTACTACGTGGTCCACTATCCAGTGGGTCTAGAGACTTTCAGGTGGCTTCTAACCCTCAAACTCTCTAAGAGTGTGACCTACAATCAAGGTACTGTTGCCAAAGGCTCCTGTTTCTCCTCAAGTGGATCCAGAGAGACTACGTGGCCCACCATCCACTTGCCGTTTACACTGCCTGTGTATTTTGTGTTGTACCTGTGCTTTGTAAGACTGTTTGCTATATCTGCAATACAAGCTTTATTGTGCCTATACAGCCTCTAGTGTCTGTCTACCTGCTCACCCCCAGCTCTTGGGATATTATATTACTCAGAGGCCCTGCCATGGCTCCATCCTGGCTCGAGCCTGATGCTTTTTTGCTAGAACTGGCATGAGCCTTGTTCATTATTTTTGTTACCAGTTCAGTAGTTCTGGAAAAAAAGCTTCTGTTTGCTGATGGATTTCACTTGAAGGATAAAGATTGAGCCAAAATATGGTGATTAAAATCCCATCATTGCAGACATATTGACATTGCTTGTCTAGTTATGTTCATTGGTGGCTTTACCATATAGTGTCTCTGTTATTTGTGTTAAATGGTCACTGTATGCATATTTAAATTATGAATATAGGTTTTAATGGAGAAAAATACCACGACAAAACTAGAGAACAATATACATCCCACAGTTACATGACAGTTCTGAATGTCTAGAATTTTAAAATATCCATATTACAAGCTATTCTAACCTCCACATGCCTAGACTGACTACAGAATCCACCTTTGTCTCTTCTTGGGATATTTGAGTAGGACTCCATTTACTAATAGTTTGCTTCAGTTGTTGATTTCCTTTTGGATTCATATTTTATTATGTAATATGTTTGATACAAGCATTGTTATGTAGTGCAGTTTTAGGCTAAGGTCAGACGAAAGCATTTTTAACGTGCGTTTAGCCGCACGAAATCACGGCCGTGCTAGCAGCAAATGACGTCCAATGCCGGGGAACATACGCCGAACGGCCGCACGAAAGTTCATCCGTGCAACGCAAGTGGCAAACGAATGCATTTTTTCGAGAACGTCAAACCGCTACTACTGACGTACAGAGTGCGCTGCGGCCGCATAGCGGCTTGTTTGCGTGATTGGGAGATGTCAGACGCTGCACACGTCCGGCCAACATAACGTCCAGACGCAAAAGGGTTTTATTGATGATCCGTACAAAATCACGGACGAACATGCGCATCGTATGACCGCTATCGCGTATTCCGTGAAAAAATACGTCCATTCGTTCGAACGCACTTTTTCACGGACAACGTGAAAAATGCGTTCGTCTGACCCTAGCCTTAGCCAATGAATAAAAACCATTGCTATTTCTGACTGTTACTTGTTTAAGAATTAACATGGACATTCCAAACCAAGATCTAGTTGCAACGTTTTAAGACTCCTATAGGTATGTCAAATGACATGTTGACCACAGTCACTTCTCTCAAATATCATCTAGGTATGTGGTTAGATCCAAATCTATCCTTTGGCCCCCACATCAAAAAACTCATCTAAACTCTACCCCAAATTGGGTGCCCTGTACAGAAAAAACATCCTGCCTGAGCCCCGCGGTAAGAAAGCAAATTGTACAACAAATGCTTATGCCGGCTTTTGAATACGGAGATGTAGTGTATGCAGCTGCCCCGCAAACACATCTCCAGAAACTTACTACAATGTATAACTCATTCTGGTGCTTTGTGCTACAATGTAGCTACATGACCCACCATTGTGACATGTTAAAAAGAACTAAACTGGCCGTCGCTGGAATGTAGACGCACTCTTCACCTTTCCAACCTGGTGTTTAAGAGCTTTTCTGGGAAGCTACCACCCTACCTGAATAGGCTGCTTCCCCCAGCAGTTCCCTCATCATATAACCTCTGATCTAGGACCTGCAACTTAATTGCAATACCACAATACATAAAGACAGTGGCTCGATCCTCATTTTCCTTCAGAGCACCACAGTTATGGAATAACCTCCCAGACGCCATCAAATCTTCCCCCAAGTCTAAAGTCACTTAAGAGCTCCCTATTAACATAACTCAATACAGAATGCACCTGCAAACATGTAACATAGTGACTATATACAGAATGCACCTGTACACATGTAATATAGTGACTATATACAGAATCCACCTGTAAACATGTAACATAGTGAATATATTTTATTTTCTGTTAATCTGTATATTTGTGCAAATTATTATTTTATTTTTTTCTTCTATTTTGCATTTTATTATTTTGTATTAGCGTAAAACACTGTAACAATTTAATGTTGCTGATCCCAGGACATACTTGAAAACGAGAGAAATCTCAATGTATCCTTCCTGGTAAAATCCTTTATAAATAAATAAAGACTACTATTGTTCTTTGATTTCCTCATTTTGTCTGAAATATAATAGTTTAGGTTTTATTGCTAAATATGGGAAACACCCATGGGATTGGTTTTGGTATTTATTTTGACTGTCTTTAAGATAACCTTCCTGGGCGTTTTCAGTTGCATTGTCTGCATAATTGGCTTGTAAATTGAACTGAGTAACATATTTATTTATTTTGCACATCAGGAGACAAATTTTGAAATTTTGACTGTAGGATCATGTGTTCAAAATGAAGCAATTCGAAATTGTGCAAGACCTATGTCATTTTATACAACATTTGCTTCTAGTATGGCATTGCTTAATAGTGTTCTCTGACTAATTAAAAAGGTTTCTGTCCTGTTGTTTGAATGACTAAAGAGGTTTATCAAATAATTTTAGCTTGTTATTGTGTTTAAGTAGTTTAAGAACATGTATAAGAGCATAAAGGGGCCAACGCAAGGAATGTATATACGTTTTACATTATGTAAGATGGCTATAATGTATTCACTATATTATGACATGCTTTAACCCCTTCACCGCTGAGCCATTTCACCTGTGTGCTTAGCTAATTTTTACCGTTTTTGCTCATCTTATTTAAACACGATTTGAAGTCATGTTTTATTGTATGACCCAGGCAAATTTATATATTCTTTTTTTCAGCAAATTCCTAATATATCATTAGTATATGTATACGTCATGCCGTTCAAGAATGCTATAACAAAAAATGTAAAAATATCTAAATTTCCAATCATCTACAGTGTGTAAAATTATTTTTTTCACATTTTATCATCCAAGCAGTTATTTATTCTATGGCGTACGCTTGTTAAAAAATTAGAAATGGCAACCCGGTTATTTATTTCTCTGAGAAAATACGCAATTTGAGCTAAGACTGAAAAGAAATTGTTAGTCCAGCATCATTGTTCACATTATAATTGAAACATGAACAATAGTGCTGCATTAATGAAGAAAAAATAATATTTATTTTATATGTAACCGCTCACACTCTGGCCTTTCCAATGATGTCAACAAAGACCCTCTAACTGTCACTTATCAGGAGATAGGGGGTCCAAAGCACCACCTTATTTCCATCATAGGGTTTCCATAGGTAAACCCCTTGGCAGCTATGTGCAAGGACGTCAGTGGGCGGGGGAGGCCCCGAAGGCTTGGAAGTCAGACCGCCCCAGGACTCAGTCCTGAGTGGTTGATTTGTGGGGGACATTCCCCGCATGCAACGTGCAGATCCGAGGATGTCCCCCACACACCATCTGCAGGGAAAGGGTTAGTATTTGCTGAAACCTGTAATCGTTATTTTTAAATAAAAATAGGGGTGAGAAAATCTGTTTCCTCAGCCAGACATACCTTTCTACCTAGATATATGATCGCATGTATGTTAGTAGAAGTCGATAGCATGATTGCAACTGCAAATTATATAGCCTTGTGTAGGATCCCTCTCAAGACTCACAGCTATACTTTATCCACCAGCAGTCAGAGAGAATGGGGAAAGAATCACTGGAAGGAGAAATACATCCAAAATTTATAGAATTCACTAGTGAAACCGAGCTCTGGCAAATATGTCTAAGAGGGATTACAGACCAGGGAGTTGATAGATTATACACCAAGACACAGAGGCTTCATATTATGCTAAACTCTTCTTTACTGAATCATCAGCAGCAAAGAAATGCACAAATAAAGTTTTTTCAATTTGATAAAAGGAAAAAAGTTTCACATATACAGTTAACAATAGTGGAACCAATCGGAATAGGGCAGTCCAACTTGGGCCAATCACCATCCACCATCGGGTATATATTCAACCAGCTGCGCCACATTCAACCTCTTTTCTTTGCTGCTTATCATCAGCTAAGTAGACTTTATCTCTCTCACTTATGCATATTTATCTGTTATCATATTTACAAGTTGCCTATTTTATTGTGTTTGTTAGTTAAACGTTTTGTATTGCTGGCGCAATTTTCGCCATTCTGTTCGTTCTGTTAAAAATTTTAAACCCTTTTCAACGGAGCGGCAGCTTTTGCTCCAGCTCCCTCGAGAGAGAGACAGAGTGCACTGCTCGGTCTTAGTTTGAGAAGACGATACCTTTCCTTCATCTCCGCTTAGTGCGGGGGGGAGTGTACTGGGTCAGGCAAGGCTGGTTACTGCAGCCTCCGCCATTTGCATAGCGGGCGCGGCTTCCCGCCATTTGCATTTCTAGGCGGTTGCTTGTTCCCTGCGCGTGCAGTCTCCTCAGAGCGTTGCGCTGAGGTATTTTCGCGGTTCACATCATGTCGGGCTCAGAATCACCGGCGGTAGCCATGGATAGTAATCAGAGATCCTCCGTTTCGGCGGAGGTTATCTCTGCTATTACTTTGATGTCCACGAATTTTGAAAATACCCTACTTAAAGTGCTTGTGGCTCAGCACACTGATAGGACTTTGGTTGAAAATCCGACTGCAGTCATGCCTTCCACATCCGACAGGTACTGGTCGGCCCAAGAGGGTGGGGTACCCATTACCCTAAATAAGGGAGTTCACTGTCTCCCCAAAAAAACAGGTATAGAAGGAACTCCCATTAAAGAGACAGAGTTACTGAAATCAACACATAAGAGTGGCAAATCACTGAAAAAGAGGCCTCTCCGCAAGGCCAAAAAATGCGGTTGGAAAAGGGCCAGGCATGACGAGTCCAGTTGTACCAGCTCTGAGGTTACCCTTTCAGAGACTGACAAAGACACTGATGACTCAGATACGAGTGATACGGACTGGGTTCCGAACGAATCTGAGGGGATTTCGGATTCAGTCTCCTCACATTCTTTCCATTCCCATAGACCAAGGGACGATTCCGCCCTGCTAGATGCGCTGGGGCAAGTTATGTTCGTCCCAGAGATGCTAAAGCATCCCCGCTCATCTGAATGGGCTCCATTGGAGCACGTGGCCAGTTATATTGAGGCTCGCATACGTACACCGATGGATAAGACAACCCACAATAAAATAAGGGCTGAATGCCCACAGCCGACATTGGCTAATGAAATTGCCTCTGCCCCGGAGGTGAACGATGACATTGTGGAGTTCCTCAGCAAGACTGGTTGGACTCCCAAAAAAGGTCTTGACGCAACCCTTAAGGTCTGTCAAGAGAAACTTTGGACCTTTTGGGTCCTTTAACCAGAATGTTTAATGCTATCGAACAATCCCTTTTGGGGAATACCAAACCTGATATTTTTGAAAACCGGGGCTGGGTTCAAAGAATGGTCTGCATCCTGGGAAATGCAGACGTTCCATTCTCCTTAAGGTGGAGCCAAAATTGGTCTCTATGGCCAATAAAGAACCTGGCCCACTGGCCAAAGGTAACCTATTTGCGGATGATTTCATCAAACAGATGGGTTCTCGTGCAAATTCTTTTAGCTCCATAAAGAAGGTCCAAGCGACCATGAGAAACACATTCCCGAATAGGGTTTTCAACAGGGCCGGGAAAAGTAGAGGCCGTTTTCCCGGCCGGAATTCCCAATCCCATACCAGAGGCTTCGCTCACTCCTCTCAATCGAGTCAGTCGCAGATGGTCGAGGAGCTGACCTTTTTCCCGCAGAGGTCCAGGCCCGGACGATCGAGGCCTTTCCTTGGATATCGCAGAGCAGCGTATTCTGGTGAGTACGTTGATACACCAACCTTCTTTTCATGCTCCTATAGGGGGCAGGGTCCATCTTTTTTTCCCGATATTGGCATCAGATCACATTGGATCCATGGGTATTAAACGCGATTATGGGTTACGAGATAGAGTTTGTCTCTCTACCAGTTCAGCAACATTTGCCTCAACCTCTGTTTATGGCTCCAGAGCACCATCAGGTGATATCTCAAGAGGTTCTGGATCTATTCCACAAGAATGCCATAGAAAAGGTGGTTCCTCCACTATTGGGTTACCTGAGCAATGTTTTCTTAGTTCAAAAGAAAAGCGGCGAATTCCGCCCAGTGATAAATTTTAAAAAACCTGAATTATCACGTTCAGTATCAACCTTTCAAGATGGAAGAAATCCCATCATTAAAAGACAACCTATGTCCAGGGGATTGAATGGTCAAGATAGACTTCAAAGACGCCTATCTGACCATTCCAGTTGCCCTCCGCGACAGGGATTACCTTCAGTTTCTGTGGAAGGACGAGCTGTGGAGGTTCAAGTCTCTGCCGTTCGGCCTCTCGTCAGCCCCACGATGCTTCACCAAGATCATGAAACCGGTGGTTGCGTTGTTGAGATCCAAAGGAGTTCGTTTGGTCGTATATCTAGACGATATACTTCTAATGGCTCAGGGTTTTTCCTTGATTATTTGGCACCGAGACTGGACAGTCAATCTCTTAACGAACCTGGGGTTCATGATCTATCAGGAAAAGTCCAGTCTGGAACCTGCCAGGATTATGGAATTCCTAGGTTTTCAAGTGGACTCAGCTCAGATGTCCCTCAGTCTCCCGACTCAGAAGGTCTGTCAGATCAGGAAGGAAGGAGGTTGTCCACACGGCCGACATTCACGTTGAGAGCTCTTGCTCGCTTATTGGGAATGTTGTCGGCGTCGATTCAGGCCATTTTCCCGGCACCTCTATTTTATCGGGCCCTTCAATGGCTAAAGTCATCCTACCTTCGTCAGGGTCTTCAGTACTCAGATTTAGTGTCCCTAGACGACGATTCCCGGGAGGAGTTACAGTGGTGGAAAGACCACATCAAAACATGGAACGGCCGTTCCTTTTTTCCACCTCAACCAGAGGTGGTTATAGAATCTGACGCCAGCAGCTTTGGTTGGGGCGCGCATTTAGGTCCTACTGTATATCCACGGGAGGCAGATGGGCTTTCATTGCACATAAACGTTCTCGAGCTCCTGGCTGCTTTCTTCGCTATTCGAAGTTTTCTAAAGAGCAGATCTTTCAACTCAGTGCTACTTCGTATGGACAATTTTTCCGCGGTGAGGCACATCAACCATCTGGGGGGTCCCAGGTCGAAGCAGTTGTCGGAGGTCTCCAAACTCTTTTGGGGGTTTTGCCTATCCCGCAATGTTACAGTGAAGGCCCAGTTTATTCCGGGTTTATGCAACATTGTAGCGGATTGGAACTCCAGATTTTTGATAGATCCCAGCGACTGGAGATTAGACAGGGCAATATTCCTATCTTTATCATCCCTATTGGGCCCCTTCAGTGTAGATTTATTCGCTTCTCGTTTGAATGCTCAAGTCCCTCAGTATTTCAGCTGGAGGCCAGATCCAGACGCGTCAGGAACAGATGCATTATGTCAGTCCTGGCCGGCGGGATCCTGTATGCGTTTCCTCCATTTCTCCTGATTTCCAGGGTCCTTCGATTGGGTCGATCCAATCAATCGACTTTGGTTCTGATCACCCCATGGTGGACGACTCAACCATGGTTCCCTCAGCTACTAGAATTACCGATAGATGTTCCCCGGATCCTCCACCCGAACCCTGTTCTTCTGGAGGATCCGGAGAATACTCTGCAGAATGTCCTGTCAGTCCCCTCGTTCCGCCTTGTGGCTTGGAGGCTGTCAGGCATCCTCTCACTCACGGTAGACTTTCGGAAGCTACTTCCGAGATACTCTCCAGCGCTTGGGCACCAGGTACTAGAAAGCGATACTTTTACTACTGGAACTGCTGGGTTTCTTGGTGTCTGGGCAGACAAATTGATTCCTTTTCAGCCCCTATAGAGGACATCCTCCAGTTTCTCACCTCTCTATATGAGGAAGGCAGGGCTTATCGTACGATTAACAACTTTAGATCAGCTCTTTCGGCATATCACCCTAGCATCGAGGGACTCCCTGTAGGTCAGCACAGATTAGTCTGTCGATTACTTAAGGGAATTCGTTTGAAACGTCCTCCTAGATCACGGTATTCATTTACTTGGGATGTACTAATACTGAACTATCAATTAAACAACTGTCTGGTAAATTAGCCATGTTTTTTTGTTTGATTTTGTGTAAAAGAGTCTCTGACGTCCGTGCTCTGGAACTGTCAGGGCGCTCATTTACGCCTTTGGGGGTCTGATTTTCTGTATCCAGACGTACTAAAACGGCCATTTCCCAGGTATTTTATCCAGCTTTTCCTCAAAAACCGAACTTATGCCCAGTGTTATGTTTACAGGAATATGAACGGGTCACTGCCCTGTATCGTCTTCCTTCCTTTGATCGGTTGTTCTTAACCATGACCAAACCGTATCACATAGCCTCATCTACTTCCCTAGCTAGGTGGGTTAAATGGATTATGGCTGAGGCAGGTATAGACACCTCTGTTTTTGGGGCCCATTCCTCTCGGAGTGTGGCAGCATCTGCGGCCATGTCTCAAGGTTGTAGATTGGAAGATATTCTTAAAACTGCTAATTGGTCTAACGATTCCACCTTTAAAGAACTTTATGTTAAACCTATTGTTCATTTTGCTCATTCCATTATTAATTAGATTTCAATGAGCATAATATGAAGCCTCCGTGTCTTGGTGTATAATCCCTAGATTCCCCAATAGAGTTGACGGGGAATCAAGATTATAAATAAAGACACGGAGGCGAATATTATCCCACCCGAATTATGAGTCTAATCATAAGTGTCCCTACCCATGACATGTAAATGTTTCATACCTATTACCATGTTTGAAGTTATGGTGTTCAGGCCTGATGTTCCCAATAAAATCGTTCGATTCACGGTTCTAATCCGGAGATTCTTGTCCTTTGCTGTTTCAGGTTCATAGCATCAGAGACGTTCTCCTCTACAACTTCCATTGGATTTCGGTTTGCTGTTATAAAGTTCAAAACGATCGCACCTAAAGAAAAGAGGTTGAATGTGGCGCAGCTGGTTGAATATATACCCGATGGTGGATGGTGATTGGCCCAAGTTGGACTGCCCTATTCCGATTGGTTCCACTTTTGTTAACTGTATATGTGAAACTTTTTTTTCCTTTTATCAAATTGAAAAAACTTTATTTGTGCATTTCTTTGCTGCTGATGATTCAGTAAAGAAGAGTTTAGCATAATATTCGCCTCCGTGTCTTTAATTATAAACTCTATAGGGGAATCTAGGGATTTACCAGAGCTCTGGTTAAGCTTAAACGTGATTTGGAATTTATCTTTATGATGCATTTGAAAGAGTTATATTCACTTTATAACTTTATATGGCAAATATCAATGCACAACCAAAACAACTGTTATTGTTGTTGTTGCTTTGCCATCATAATCTTTCCTTATTTTAGTTCTGTTGCTACTCTCATCACAGAATAGTTGGTTATAGAACCTTGCAGTTGTATGTTTTTTCTTGGAAAATTCAAAATATAATAATCTCTTACATCAAACAACAACTAGCTATGATCGATGCAATTAAAGAAAAGGTAATGCTAAATTTTGTTAAATACATTATTTAACCCCTTCACTACCAAGCTCCTTTTGTTGAAAAATATATTATCTTAACATTTATGTGGAACATAGAGTACGAAGTTAAAAATTAAATGTAGAATAAAATGGAAATTTTGCACCGATATTGTTATTCTGAGATAGAAGATCAAAATGTAGATTTGCTCATTTTCATGTATTCATTTATCCTTTACTGAAATATTGCTTGAATGAAAAGTTCTGAACGCTTGATGGTAGTTTTGAAATTTTGCAAGATAACGAGGCACCAATGGAATATTAAAATAAGAGTATGTGGCAAAATGCCTGCATATGGCAATTACAGTCACACATTGTATCTCTACTATACAGGGGTTTTCAGGCATTATAATCCCCTAAATCGTATCCCTGTACAGTACTGAGTGATCCCAGAGCTCTCCCTATATTCTGTCCTCTAACTAGATGTTGTAATGTAGCAGTAGGGTCTTTGGCTTTTTGTTATAACAACAATAGGGGCTTTTCTTTGCAGCTTCTTTACAGTAATAGGAGTATGATCTAACAAATAATTCAGTTTCTCTCCGGGGCACACTACTCTTGCATTAAAAATGTATGCAAATGGGATTTTATATGGTAAGTATTTGTTATGTAATTCACTAACATGCACTCTCCTTTGGTTGTTGGTGAGTTGTAATTTACTTTGCAATTTGATTCTTTGATAGAATTTAAACTTGTGTGCAAAGAAGAGTCTGGTTGCAACTAGGCTAACATATTTGATGCAGCAAATAGCAGTTGAATAAAATACCACCATCCTTCTTTCTTAGGCTCACTAAGATTTTCCATTACGGAGACAGTTTACCTGTATTTTGCCTGCAACTCTCATCTTTCAAAGCTTAAATAAAGGTCTAAAATTAATAATGACACCTTAAAATATATATTGAGAAAGAAACACACTTAAAATATTTACCTATTACATTGATTAAAAAACATTGTATGAAATTCTAAAAGACATATATAATACACATATAATAATTTTAAATGAAATACATCTTATTTTAAAACTACAAAAAAAACATGTAAGCATGTATAACTCCAACAAACAGATAAAACATACCTTCACAAAGATGATCACCTCCTCTTTGAGATCCCAAGCCACGCAGGAAAGGTTTTATACAGATTATGGACCACACCTAAAAAGGATGCACCATCAATCAACTGACAGATCATTAATTAAAGCGTGCGGAAACTCATTATGAAACCTAGTTAAATTTCATGTGTTAAATGTGGCAATAAAATGCATCTCTAAAAGGCATGAAAATAAATACTTATTTCTTTTGTATTGTTACATGTTTAATAGTAGTTGTTTCATGTTTCATAAATCTCAGGACTGTATCACTAATCCGACCATACAAACTATCAAAATATAGTCTTAAGGGAAGTCAGCACATCACCACACGTATTTAGCAACTATCCCTCACATATAGTTACACAGTATCAATCATCTCACATATATTTATTACTGTTCTAAGTATTCCAAGTGAACCAAGTAAATAAACATATTCTACTTGAAATTTGGTGTTAACTGTCTTTTTTTTTATTTTTAAAGAAATGGGATACATAAAATATTTAGCTGTGTACAGTGACACCTTTTTTTTTCAATAGACTTGCAATACATAATAAAAGGCATGTTTTCAATAAATGCAATCTATGTTTACTGCATATCATTGCTGGTTGTATTACCATCCTGAAGAAGTTTACCTGAAGAAAAGCAGAGAGTGAACAGCCAATTTGGTTGACATTAGCAATCTCCTGCAGCTGAAGGCAGTGCTGCAAGAACAATTCACAGAGGTAGAAAAGTGTATCGCAGATGCCAACATTTTTCTAAATTCTGACAAAACTGTCACAATGCTCTTTGAAACAGTACCTAAACTTCATAAATTACAACCTTCCCATCTATGCAGACAAAATCAAATGGCACGCTGACCAAAGTCAGTTCTCTCAAATATCTAGGTATGTGGTTAGATATAAATCTATCCTTTGACCCCACATTGAAAAACTCTCATTTAAACTTTACCCCAAATTAGGTGCCCTGTACAGAAACAAATCCTGCTTGAGCCCCGCGGTAAGAAAGCGAATTGTACAACAAATGGTTATGCCAGTCATTGAATACGGAAATGTAGTATATGCAGCTGCTCCTCAAACGCACCTTCATAAACTTACTTCATTGTATAACTTCTTCTGCTGCTTTATGCTACAATGTAACTACATGACCCACCATTGTGACATGTTAAAAGAGCTAAAAAAAAGAGCTAAACTGGCCGTCGCTGGAATCCAGACGCACCCTTCACCTTTCCAACCTGTTGTATAAGAGCTGTTCTGGGAAGCTACCACCCTACCTGAATATTTCTTACATGTTTACTTTCTGTGTAAATCTGTATATATGTTTTTTATTTTTAATATCTTGCATTGTATTACTTTGTATTTCTGTAATGACTGTAACAATTCAATGTTCTTGAACCCAGGACATACTTGAAAACAAGAGAAATCTCAAAGTATCCTTCCTGGTAAAATACTTTATAAATAAATAAATATTATATCTGAAGCTTGTTTATTCATTTAATATGTAATAAATAAGCTTACTACTTACTTCATTCTTTATCCAATCCTTTTATGGATGGCGGTGGCTAAAGACAAAGAGCATGTGTTGTCAGAATACTTCTGATTGATCAGTCCAACAGATGTTTGAGAAGATATCATAATAATATTTTTTTTTATTTATTTATAAAGGATTTTACCAGGAAGGATACATTGAGATTTCTCTTGTTTTCAAGTATGTCCTGGGTTCAAGAACATTGAGTGGTTACAGAAATACAAAATAGTAAAATGCAAGATATTAACACAAAACCAAATATACAGATTAACAGAAAAATAAATATGTAGGAAATAAAGTCATTATGTTACATGTATACAGGTGCATTCCGTATTGAGGTATGTTTATAGAGAACTCTTAAGGGACTTTAGACTGGGGGAAGTTTTGATGGCGTCTGGGAGGTTATTCCATATTCGTGGTGCTCTGTAGGAAAATGAGGATCGAGCCACTGTCTTTCTGTATTGCGGTATTGCAAGTAAGGTGCTGGTCCTGGATCTGAGGTTATAGGATGAGGGAACTGCTGGGGCAATCAGCCTATTCAGGTAGGGTGGTAGCTTCCCAGAAAAGCTCTTAAACACCAGGTTGAAAAGGTGAAGGGTGCGTCTAGATTCCAGCGATGGCCAGCTTAGTTCTTTTAACATGTCACAATGGTGGGTCATATAGTTACATTGTAGCACAAAGCGGCAGAATGAGTTATACAATGTAGTAAGTTTCTGGAGGTGTGTTTGCGGGGCGGCTGCATACACTACATCTCCGTATTCAATGGCTGGCATAAGCATTTGTTGTACAATCTGCTTTCTTACCGCGGGGCTTAGGCAGGATTTGTTTCTGTAAAGGGCACCTAGTTTGGGGTAGAGTTTAGATGAGAGTTTTTCGATATGGGGGCCAAAAGATAGATTTGGGTCTAACCACATACCTAGATATTTGAGAGAAGTGACTGTAGTCAGCGTGTCATTTGATCTTGTCCTGACACATAGATGGGGTGTTTGCAATTTCTGTAGTTTAGCTGCTGTTCCAAAGAGCATTGTAACAGTTTTGTCAGTATTTAGAAAAAGTTTGTTATCTGCGATCCATTTTTCTACCCCTGTGAATTGTTCTTGCAGCACTGCCTCCAGCTGCGGGAGATTTGGTTTGCTGGTATAGATTACAGTGTCATCTGCGTACATGTGTACAGTTGAGGCTTTGAAGACATTAGGAAGATCATTTATGAATATTTTGAATAGCAGGGGGCCGAATATCGAGCCTTGGGGTACACCGCACGTGACTGGGAGGGGAAGGGAAGTGCTGTCAGAAATGGACACATATTGTGACCGATCAGACACATATGATTGAAACCAGGTTAGCGTGCTATCACCAATACCGGAGTTTTTACGTTTTTGTAATAGGATGCCATGGTCTACTGTGTCAAAGGCCTTGGCAAAATCAAGGAAGATGCTCCAGTTACTGTAGGTTTCCTTGTTCCATGCCAGCATGGATATCATTACAAACTTTTAAAAGGGCAGTTGTAGTTGAAAGATTTGGACGAAAGCCTGAGTGATCTGGGGTTAAATAGTTCCGATACTGATAATAATCACGTAATTGAGTGTAGGCACATTTTTCCTGAATTTTTGACATTATAGGGAGCAGTGATATCGGGCGGTAGTTGGATACCAAAGTATTGTCTCCACTTTTATGGATAGGTACCACCCTTGCAGTCTTCCAGAGTTTGGGTATGTATCCAGTCGCCAGTGATTCATTGATATCCCATCAATTTGTTAGTTGCCACCTAGTTCATATATATGCTGCGTTCAAGCAGTATTGCAATATCTTTGCATACATTTTAATAGAGACATTGAACTTTATTTTACTCTATGTATAATTTTACTAGTGCATTAATTACACAAACTGAAGTGCAAACCATCAGTTTTTCTTTATTATTGCATCGTGGCGAGTGGCAATTAACTCTCACACTTATACTACCACATGCGGTAATTTTCTTGTTATAATGTAGTATTTGTAAACATCTTGTCAATGTAAAAAGGACCCTGTATGAAGTTGCAGTTCACGTAGCATATGTAGTTTTCTTTGATCCACCTTACGCGCACGGCTGAAGTTGCTATTCCAACCTTGCGGCTCATAATTAGTGGCGCCTTAGCTTAACAGTGAACTATAGTTAGCTGTTCTCTGCTTGAGTCTACTTTCAGAAATAAATACTGTCTTTCAGACCCTGGAACCTTTTGAAAAATTACTTAACACCAAAGTTTAATCCAACCAAAAAATCCTGAACATTCCTCCAATTTCACAGTGCAGAGGGTGGCACAATCCACTACGTCCTCTGGCCACGAGCAGAGGAATATTGGGAGTAAACAGGTCTCATTGTATTTTCATAGTTCTTCCACACCTCCAGTAGGATCTAATGGCAGGTTCACACTTGACTCCATGGAAGCCTATGGACGCCAGGGGTTGAACAGTGAAGATGCTATTGGTATTTGTTTGTGACTCACAAAAATTCTGACTCCTGCTCCTAATACAGCAGTTTTGTCAGAAAAGGCCCAGTAACAGGAAACCAGTAAGGGATATCATCTCATGATTTTCTTCCCTTACCAGTTAACAGTTACCAGCAACAGTGAAATAGGGCCCCAAAAGTCTAAGGCAGGGATGTCAAACTGGCCTATGGTCAAATATTTATTGTCTACAATTCCCATAATTATTTAAAAACAATAAATTGCCATGGAATCATTGGAGGTGCAGTTCCAAAACATCTTTTTGGTCAGAGTTTGAGATCCTTGGCCTAAAGTTACATATGGGAGGCAAGTGAGAAGTGAATTTTTTTTATGAGTACTTTTAATTCATTTAAGTTCAAATACTTTTATAGAGGAAGAGATATGCATATTAATCTGACAGTTTTTCAAGAAGTGAAGAGTTGAGAGAGAAGTGTGGAAACAAACAGACAAGCAAAACTAGTTTCGGATACAAGATTATACTTGCTAAAATATACATGCCAAGATTAGTAAAGTAAATCAGGGATTTCATCACATTGCTTTGTGATAGAATCCAGCGTAATCCCTCATCCTTTATGGCATATACTCATATAACTATCAGGATACCTATATCGTAATGTTACCACACTTCAGCTATTTTACTATACTCAAATAGGCATGACTGTAACATACCAATTTTAGTTTCTAATCACAGGGTCACCATTTACCAGGCTGGCATTGCAAGACAAACCAAAAATCTTGCAACACTGTCCTCTATCCCAGTGAATATCCACCCATTCTCATTAGTTCAAACATGAAAATGAATATATTTTTCAGTTCAACAATAAAGGAACTCTGCAAAAGAAGTGTAGCATAAAAACAGAAAAATGTGGGCAATACTATACAATTTTATTTGCAAAAGTCAAGCAGAAGAACTGTTGTAATTACAACTTGTGATATTGAATCACATAGATCATTCACAGTTTAATGTCTGTTAATATAAAGGCCAAGAACATGTTTTACCCTGAAATGGAAGGGTTATATTGTTATAAAACAACTTTATATTGTTATAAAAAGTAAAGATTTTTTTTATTTTCAACAAATTGGTCTGTAACAAATGCTTATGTCTAAGGCTAGGGTCAGACTAACGCATTTTTCACGTCGTCCGTGAAAAAGTGCGTTCGAACGAATGGACATATTTTTTCACGGAATACGTGCTAGCGGTCATACGATGCGCATTTTTGTCTGTGATTTTGTACGGATCATCAATAAAACACTTTTTGCGTCTGGACGTTATGTTGGCCGGACATTAGCAGCGTCTGACGTTTCCTGATCACGCACACACGCCGCTAGCGGACGCAGCGCACTCTTTACGTCAGTACTAGCGGTATCACGTTCTCGAAAAAATGCATTTGTTTGCCGCTTGCGTTGTGCGGCCACACTTTCTTGCGGCCGTACTTCGTATATTGGCCATCATTGGCCGTCATTTGCTGCTACTACAGCCGTGATAAAGTGCGGCTGCACGCGCGTTGGTACTGTGGCCTCTCACCAGATTAGCTGAGCCAGTAATAGGCAGCCATAAATGGCAAAAGACACCTTAACCAACCATGGGTGTCCGCAGAAATTTTTCCAGGGGCGGGGCAAAATTTTAATGGCATCCATATACTGCCCTATATTATAGACCCACACACCGTGAATATATGGAGGAGCCCCTAATAAGACACCCGCACACCGTGAATATATGGAGGAGCTCCTAATAAGACACCCGCACACCGTGAATATATGATGGAGCCCCTAATAAGACACCCGCAAACCGTGAATATATGGAGGAGCCCCTAATAAGACACCCGTACACCCTGAATATATGGAGCAGCCGCTAATAAGACACCCGCACACCGTGAATATATGGAGGAGCCCCTAATAAGACAACCACACACCGTGAATACATGGAGGAGCCCATAAAAAAGATACACACACCCTGAATATATGAAGCCCCTAGAAAGACACCCACACACCCTGAATACATGGAGGAAAACCTAAAACATACCCATACACCCTGAATATATGGAGGAGTCCCCAAAAAGACACTCACACACCATGAATATATGGAGGAACCCCTAAAAAAGACACCCACACACCTTGAATATATGGAGGAAACCCTAAAACATACCCATACACCCTGAATATATGGAGGAGTCCCTACAAAAACACAAACACACCTTGAAATTATGAAGGAACCCCTAAAAAAACACAAGCACACCCTGAATATATGAAGGAACCCCGAAAAAGACATCCACACACCCTGAATATATGAAGGAGCCCCTAAAAAAACACAAGCACACCCTGAAATTATGAAGGAGCTCCTAAAAAAACAAAAGCGCACCCTGAATATATGAAGGAACCCCTAATAAGACACCCGCACACCCTGAATTTATGGAGGAGCCCCTAATAAGACACCCGCACACCCTGAATATATGGAGGAGCCCCTAATAAGACACTCGCACACCCTGAATATATGGAGGAGCCCCTAATAAGACACCCGCACACCGTGAATATATGGAGGAGCCCCTAATAAGACACCCGCACACCGTGAATATATGGAGGAGCCCCTAATAAGACACCCGCACACCCTGAATATATGGAGGAGCTCCTAATAAGACACCCGCACACCGTGAATATATGATGGAGCCCCTAATAAGACACCCGCAAACCGTGAATATATGGAGGAGCCCCTAATAAGACACCCGTACACCCTGAATATATGGAGCAGCCGCTAATAAGACACCCGCACACCGTGAATATATGGAGGAGCCACTAATAAGACACCCGCACACCCTGAATATATGGAGGAGCTCCTAATAAGACACCCGCACACCGTGAATATATGATGGAGCCCCTAATAAGACACCCACACACCGTGAATATATGGAGGAGCCCCTAATAAGACACCCGCACACCGTGAATACATGGAGGAGCCCATAAAAAAGATACACACACCCTGAATATATGAAGCCCCTAGAAAGACACCCACACACCCTGAATACATGGAGGAAAACCTAAAACATACCCATACACCCTGAATATATGGAGGAGTCCCCAAAAAGACACTCACACACCATGAATATATGGAGGAACCCCTAAAAAAGACACCCACACACCTTGAATATATGGAGGAAACCCTAAAACATACCCATACACCCTGAATATATGGAGGAGTTCCTACAAAAACACAAACACACCTTGAAATTATGAAGGAGCCCCTAAAAAAACACAAGCACACCCTGAATATATGAAGGAACCCCGAAAAAGACATCCACACACCCTGAATATATGAAGGAGCCCCTAAAAAAACACAAGCACACCCTGAAATTATGAAGGAGCCCCTAAAAAAACAAAAGCGCACCCTGAATATATGAAGGAACCCCTAATAAGACACCCGCACACCCTGAATATATGGAGGAGCCCCTAATAAGACACCCGCACACCCTGAATATATGGAGGAGCCCCTAATAAGACACCCGCACACCCTGAATATACGGAGGAGCCCCTAATAAGGCACCCGCACACCGTGAATATATGGAGGAGCCCCTAAAAAGACACACACACCCTGAGTATATGGAGCTTCTAGGTTTCAGCACCAAGGACAGCAGCACTGAGATCTCCAGAGGAACAAATACCCCTGTCCTTGGTGATTAAATAGGTTTCAGCACCAAGGACAGCACCCGAATGCAGCAAGACTGAAGGAAAGAAAAAAAAGTGCTGCATTCGGCAAAGAAAAAAGCCTTGTCTTTTTTTAAATAATTGAGAATTAAAAAATGTCACCAAAAAACAAAAAAATACTCAAAACGACTTTTTGCTGTAAATTAAAAGAATAAGGCTGGGGTCAGACGAGCGCACTTTTAACGTGCGTTCTGGCGCACATAATTACGGCCGCACTAGCAGCAAATGACGGGCAATGACGGCCAATATACGAAGTACGGTCGCACGAAAGTCCGGCCGCGCAACGCAAGTGGAAAACGAACGCATTTTTTCGAGAACGCCGAACCGCTAGTACGGATGTACAGAGTGCGCTGCTGCGGCATAGCGGCGTGTTTGCGTGATTAGGAGACGTCAGACGCTGCTAATGTCCGGCCAACATAACGTCCAGACGCAAGAAGTGTTTTATTGACGATCCGTAAAAAATCACGCACGAAAATGCGCATCGTATGACCGTTTTCGCGAATTCCGTGAAAAATACGTCAATTCGTTCGGACGCACTTTTTTACGTTAGCGTGTAAAAATGCTTTCGTTTGACCCTAGCCTTAATGTTTGAATAAAAAAAATATTATTTTACATTGAAACCTGTTGAAACCAGTTCACCTGTTGAACTGAAATATTCACTTCTCTGTCACCGAAGACCACTGAATCGAACCAAATGGCACGGTATGTCACTGTCCATGGTCTATGGAGTAGTAGGAAAAGGGAAGTGCTCATGCCACTGTACAGAGCACTGGTGAGACCTCACTTGGAGTACTGTGTGCAGTACTGGAGACCGTATCTCCAGAAGGATATAGACATCTTAGAGAGAGTTCAGAGAAGGGCTACTAAAATGGTGTACGGCTTGTAGGAGAAAAGTTACCAGGAAAGGCTTAATGATCTTAACATGTACAGCTTGGAAAAAAGACGAGACAGAGGAGATATGATAGAAACATTTAAATACGTAAAGGGAATCCACAAGGTAGAGGAAGGGAGTATATTTAAACGGAAACAAAGTAGCAAAACAAGAGGACATAGTCTTAGATTAGAGGGACAAAGGTTTAAAAGTAACATCAGGAAGCATTATTTTACTGAGAGGGTGGTGGATACATGGAACAGCCTTCCAGTTGAAGTGGTAGAGGCCAAAACAGTAATTGAATTTAAGCAAGCATGGGATAGGCATAAGGCTATCCTAAACAAAAGATAAATCCAAGTAAAGTATCCATGTAATTGGGCAGACAGATGGGCCGAAAGGTTCTTATCTGCCGACATTTTCTATGTTTCTATGGTACTGAATACAACAGATTCAGCCTCAGCACCACAGCCAATGGACAGCGACGCGGTGCTGAGTCTGAGTGACATGGTATAACAAATAGATTCGTAAAAACGGAATCAATTCGTTATATATCATTTAGTTTTTGTTCCGGATAAAAAAAAAAGTACTTCCGAAATACGAATTTGCATAAATTCACCGAATTATGAATTGGTACGAAATGAAATGTACATATCTATTCATTACTGGCTGCAAACATGTATTTTGCGAGACCTTGTTATATGCAATGAAAAAGGTGTATGGAGTGTTATATGCAATGAAAAAGGTTGCTTAAGGTTACACTGAGGTAATGGCAATAAAATATATATATATATATATATATATATATATAAATTTTTAGAAGAGAGAGACACACTCCAGAGTGCAAACCTGTACCTAATGAAAGAGTTGGAGGAGAGGTCTTTTCTCTCTAGGTGGCGTAATGCTCAAAGGTTGAGTCTATGTGTACATATATTCACACAAAATTGCATACATTCACACAAAATTGCATAAGCAAAGATGTAAGCATACATATATCATATAAAATATAAAAACAGCATTGCATACATGGTCTGATTGATATAAAAGATCCTTTGTAATGCAGTATTGGTGGTATATCGCCACCTAGTGTCCGTATTTCAAAAAGTCTTTCAATTGAAGAAATGTGTAATAAATAAAAGTTCTTTCTGATCTGCGGCACTTCTCTGTCTCTCTTGTACCTCCGAGACCATGTATATGCAATGCTGTTTTATATTGCAATTTTTGAACAGGCACCGAACAGGCACCGTATGTTCAGGCAATTCGCCAGGATTTGGCGAATTGCCTGCTCTCTGGATAGCCGAATGGCCAAGAAAGGTAACCGAACCCTGATTTTCAGCGTTCGGTTACCTTTCTCAAGCAATTCAGATCTCTTTGAATAACCCTGTTAGACTTTGTGTCAAAATATCCTTAGCAAAATGTCCCAGGAATAGAAAATAATTCTTTCAATTTGTGTTGCAATGTGTACCAGCAGTAAACTATTTGCTGTTAGGCCTTTCTTGCATTGAAATATGTATTGTTCTGTAATCCATCTTTTTATGGAAAAATTGCCTTTTAATGTTTTAAAGAAAGCAACGATGTTAAAGTTGTTATAACTCAATTTCCAAGTTGGTTTTCCTCTCAACTTAAATGTACTTCCTCTCTACGTTAATTGTACACCAAATCTTGCATGTCCAGTTTTGTGAGTATGAATACATATGGGAGTTGCCCATGCAACTATACAATATTTCTATTGTAATAAAATAGATGGTTTTGCTTACAGTTTCCTGGGTGTTAATGTCAGGACAGCAGAGCATATAAAAAGGTAGAAAGGGACAGAAACATTTGTTTCACAAAAAGTTAACCTGGACCTCTAAAGGTGGGTATATTCTCTATGCATTGATATCAGTGCAATGTGCTCCAATGTCGATAAATGTGAGTCAGGGATATTCACAATGCTTCAAATCACTTTCATCCAAGGACATTGCAATGTGTGTTTCTGGCATAAAACATTGGGATTTATCCATCTCTCTCTGTAGGGCAAATTTAAAATCACCTAGTATCTGCAAGTTAAAAGATGCATTTATAGCTGTATAATTCAACTATCACTGTGTTGATATCATTATAAATGTCATGTGATTTATGTATACCCTATCCTAACCTAACAAGTGGCAATTCACTCTAGAAACCCAACCAACCTAAGACGTATATATTAACACATCCCCCACACCCACCTTCCACTTTGAACTCTGGAACGCTAAATCAGAAGCCAACAATGACTTCTTCATCTCACAATCCACACATCTGCTGGCTTTAACTGAAGCCAGGCTCTCTCCATCTGATAGTTCAACATCTGCAAACCTAACACAAGGTGGTCTCCAACTGACACATACCCCCTAGACCAAGTGACAAAAAGGCGGCGGCGTTGGAGTCTTACTCTCTTCCACTGCTCCAGTCAGCCCATTCCAATGTGCCCATCTCTTACTTTTCCTGCTTTTGAGGTCCATACTATCCGCTGTTTAAAATACTCACCATTCGTATTGTTGTTATCTGTCAACCACCTGACCTCTTCTCTTCCTTGACCATTTCTCATTTTGGCTTCCTCATTTGGGATACATCACCAGAAATCTCTCACATGGCTATATTTTTATTATATACAGGTGAAACTCGAAAAATTAGAATATCGTGCAAAAGTTCATTTATTTCAAATTTAAAAGGTGAAACTAATAGTTCAAGCCGTGATTTGTCATAATTGTGATGATTATGGTTTACAGCTTATGAAAACCCCAAATCCACAATCTCAGAAAATTAGAATATTGTGAAAAGTTGCAATATTCGAGGCTCAAAGTGTCCCACTCTAATCAGCTAATTAAGCCATAACACTTGCAAAGGGTTCCTGAGCCTTTAAATGGTCTCTCAGTCTGGTTCAGTAGGAATCACAATCATGGGACAGGCTGCTGACCTGACAGTTGTGCAGAAAACCATCATTAACACCCTCCACATGGAGGGAAAGCCTCAAAAGGTAATTGCAAAAGAAGTTGGATGTTCCCAAAGTGCTGTATCAAAGCACATTAATAGAAAGTTATGTGGAAGGGAAAAGTGTGGAAGAAAAAGGTGCACAAGCAGCAGGGATGACCGCAGCCTGGAGAGGATTATCAGGAAAAGGCCATTCAAAAGTGTTGGGGACTTTCACAAGGAGTGGACTGAGGCTGGAGTCAGTGCATCAAGAGCCACCACACACAGACGGATCCTGGACATGGGCTTCAAATGTCGTATTCCTCTTGTCAAGCCGCTCCTGAACAACAAACAACGTCAGAAGCATCTTACCTGGGCTAAAGAAAAACAGACCTGGTCTGTTGCTCAGTGGTCCAAAGTCCTCTTTTTTGATAAGAGCATCTTCTGCATCTCATTTGGAAACCAAGGACCCAGAGTATGGAGGAAGAATGGAGAGGCACACACTGCAAGATGCTTGAAGTCCAGTGTGAAGTTTCCACAGTCTGTGTTGATTTGGGGAGCCATGTCTTCTGCTGGTGTTGGTCCACTGTGCTTCATTAAGACCAGGGTCAATGCAGCCATCTACCAGGAGATTTTGGAGCACTTCAAGCTTCCTTCCATAGAAGAGCTCTATCGGGATGCTGCCTTCATTTTCCAGCAGGACTTGGCATCTGCCCACACTGCCAAAAGCACCAAAACCTGGTTCAATGACCATGGGATTACTGTGCTTGATTGGCCAGCAAACTCGCCTGACCTGAACCCCATAGAGAATCTATGGGGCATTGCCAAGAGAAAAATGAGAGACATGAGATCAAACAATGCAGAAGAGCTGAAGGCCACTGTTGTAGCATCCTGGTCTTCCATAACACCTCAGCAGTTCCACAGGCTGATAGCTTCCATGCCACGCCGCATTGAGGCAGTAATTGCTGCAAAAGGGGCCCAAACCAAGTACTGAGTACATATGCATGCTTATACTTTTCAGAGGTACGATATTGTTCTATGTACAGTCCTTGTTTTATTGATTGCATGTAATATTCTAATTTTCTGAGATTGTGGATTTGGGGTTTTCAGTAGGGATGAGATGTTCGGTTCGATCAGTTCGGAGTTCGACTCGAACATTGGCAGTTCGAAAGTTTGCGAACTTCGAACTTTTTGGCGTGTTCGGTTCGAAAAATTACTGCAGAATATTATAAGCAACGGTTTATTTGATATTGAATTAAAAAACTACCCAGGGCAAGAAGGCACGCATGTGGGCGATGATTAGCAATGGACGGACTGTGTACGTCGTCAAGAAGCGGTATGTATAATAGCATAAACATGTTACATACACATTACATACATCTACCAACATACTGTATGTCAACACATGCTGCAGCGTAATGTATTCTCTGTTTGTCAGACAAATGTGACTGTCATAAAATTATTCTGGCTTTATTTAAAATATTTGCACACGTGTACATTTTTCTGAAACTTTCACACCTCAAAATTACATGTGCTTAGAGTGCATGAGGCTTGCATAGGATTATTTGCGCCGCCTGTGTGTTTCATCTTTAAAATGCTGCAATGGGTGATGTGGATTTTCTATCTTACAAGCAAAGCATGCTTTACAGTCTGCCTAATGTCTAGGTGCAAAGATTCTCACCCCTAAATGACATGTGCTCGCAGCAGGGCTCTCAAACTCTGGTGCCCCTGATGTTTTTGAACTACAACACCCAGGATTCCCTCGCCATGTATTGCATTGAAATCATCCTGGGACTTGTAGTCCAAATCATGTTGGGGGGCCGTGAGTTTGAGACCCCTGGCATACTGTGCATGAGGCTTGCATAGGATTTTTTGCGCCGCCTGTGTGTTTCATCTTTAAAATGCTGCAATGGGTGATGTGGATTTTCTATCTTACAAGGAAAGCATGCTTTACAGTCTGCCTAATGTCTAGGTGCAAAGATTCTCACCTCTAAATGACATGTGCTTACAGCAGGGCTCTCAAACGGAATAAACAACAGGTGTTAATTAGTGTTTGGAAATAACATGTGCTTCTAATTAGTCTGGTCTCATGAATTTGATACATTGCCTGCAGACTGGTTGTGGCTCCTGCACATGTATGAACACTGTGCTTCTGAATTCTAAGTGTTCATTTCTACTACATGTTCCTCTGATATGCTGTTTAACCCCTTAAGGACCAGGGCTCTGTAAAGCCAATCATTAATGATGTAGATGTTACGTCATTTGTCATCAAGGGCTTAATAAAATCTTTATCACACTCCTTAGATTTAAACGTAATATTTCAGTATTTGTATGTCATGAACCTCTCGCGAAGGGCCTATGTGAGCATACTATTATTATTGTGTTAGATCTATAGTTTTGGTGCAAGCGTGGAAGGGCTTGCTGCTTCTGCATTAGTAATGCATAAAAAAGCACGAGCCGGCTGTGCGCTCGCCGCGGTGGTTACAAGATGCACACAGCAGCCGGGTAGAGGCTGCGCTCGCAGCCTCCACCCGGCTGCCGCGCGCATCCAACCCCCGAGCGGCGAAGGGAAACTTCCCTCGCTTCCGCTCTCTGAAGGACCCAAGCCCCGGTCACGTGGGAGTCCCACGTGACCGCGGCTTGGGTCCTTCAATGAGCGGAAGCGGGGAAACTTTCCATTCGCCGCTCGGGAAGGTAAGTATAAGGAGCTCATGGGTCGGCTGTCCGAATGCCGATTGAGCATTCGAACAGCCGCCCCATGTCTGGTCTGGGGTCTGAGCTGGGGCATATCCATGAGAGCTTGGGGGGCAATATCCAGGAGCTGGGGGGCAATATCCAGGAGCTGGGGGCAAAATCCAGGAGCTGGGGGCAATATCCAGGAGCTGGGGGCAATATCCACGAACTGGGGGCAATATCCATGAGCTGGGGGCAATATCCACGTGCTGGGGGGCAATATCCACGAGCTGGGGGCAATATCCACGAGCTGGGGCAATATCCACGAGCTGGGGCAATATCCACGTGCTGGGGCAATATCCACGTGATGGGGCAATATCCACGTGCTGGGGCAGTATCCATGAGCTGGGGCAATATCCACATGCTGGGGCGGTATCCACGTGCTGGGGCGGTATCCACGTGCTGGGGCAGTATCCACGAGCTGGGGCAATATCCACGTGCTGGGGCAGTATCCACGTGCTGGGGCAGTATCCACGAGCTGGGGCAATATCCACGTGCTGGGTGTCACGGGGACCCAGGGGATGCGGCGCCTGGCAGCAGCTTCCTCGCTGCTCGCTGGCCAGGCGCCGAATGTAAGCGCTTCCGGGCCCGCTCACGTGGGACGCCAAGGGGCGGGGCCTGGCGCTGTGACGCGGACCCGCCGGTTTAAAAACCCAGTCTCTCCCATACACCGGTGCCCTGACGTGGTATTCACCTCCCGCAGAGCTCTTGTGTCATTTTGGCTATCTCCTGTGTTATTCCTGTGTATGACCCTTGGCATTGGCAAACGAACCCTCTTGTGTATAATCCTTGGCATTGGCAAAACGAACCCTCCTGTGTATAACCCTTGGCATTGGCAAACGAACCCTCCTGTGTATGACCCTTGGCATTGGCAAACGAACCCTCCTGTGTATGACCCTTGGCATTGGCAAACGAACCCTCCTGTGTATGACCCTTGGCATTGGCAAACGAACCCTCCTGTGTATGACTCCTGGCATTGGCAAACGAACCCTCCTGTGTATGACTCCTGGCATTGGCATTTACTCTGTTCTAGGTTCTGCCCTTAACGTTGGTACCGAGGTCAGTCTGTGTGGCACCCTAAGCACGCATCAGACTACCTCTGCTATTACTAAAGTCCTAGGGAGGACTTGTGATCTGGTCTGTACCCCTGTCTGGTGTTTCCCTTTCTTTGTCTATTACCTGTTTCATTGCCTTAATAGCTTTGCCGACCATTCAAGGATCGGAAGAGTAGAAAGGGAGCTGCATAAAGAGAATTATATCTTAGTAGTCAGAAAGATTCGTGACGATACTCTATTCCATACCCCTGTCTGGTGTTACCCCTTGTTTCTATATTGTCTGGTTATTTGTCTGTTTAGTATCACCGACCATTCAAGGATCGGAAGGGTAGAGAGCGGTCTGCGTAAAGGGACCACACTTCTGGTTATCAGGGGGATCCGTGACATTACGTCAGGGCCAATGGATCCCGCAGACCTCTCTAATCAGCTGGCACGTATCGCAGCCAGACAAGAGGAACAGGACCATAGAATGGACCAGATTTCTCTCGCTCTGCAAACCCTGCTAAATCGGTCCAATACAGGTACCACAAACCCTCCAGATCCAGTGTTACCTAGGGTCAGTCCGGTCTCCCCTGAAGGACATAGGCTTAGTATGAAGGCACCCCTACGCTATGATGGTACACCAAGCCTATGTCGGGGGTTTTTGACTCAACTCGAGATTCTGTTTGAGAACAATCCAGGTTCTTGTATGTCTGATAAAGCTAAAGTAGGATATCTGATTAATCATTTAACAGAAAAAGCTTTATTGTGGGCTACGCCGTTGTGGGAAAATAAAAAACCCATCATTTATGACTATGAGGGTTTTACCTCTGAGTTAAAACGTACCTTTGATCCCTCTAGAAGGGCTACCAATGCGGGTAGGTCCTTGTTTCATATCAAACAAGGTAATAAGAGGGTCGCCGATTATGCCATAGAGTTTAAGACTTTGGTTTCTGAAGTACTTTGGCCGAACGACGTGTTAACCTTAGCCTTTACCGAAGGCTTGAATGAGGCTTTTATGTTTGAACTGGCTCCCTTAAAATTACCAGAAAGCCTGGACCACCTGATAGATTTCTGTATAGCCATGGACGATCAAATCAGGGAAAGGAGACACACCAGAGATAGACCCAGAAGGGTCTTGCCTCCTTTACCCTCGTTACCCAGACACTCCAGTACATCAGGTGGTTCGGAGAATGAAAAAACTGATTTACCGGTCGTTGAACCCATGCAAATAGGGAGGACAGGTATTTCAGAAGCAGAAAAAGCTCACAGAAAAGAAAAGGGGCTCTGCTTTTATTGTGCAGGGGCAGATCACTTCCGCCTTCGATGTCCTCAGAGACCCAGGGTTGGCAGGGTTGAACGTAGCAGAGTGGGATTCAGAACAGGAGACACCCAGGTTGTCGGTTCTCTGTGTGCCTCCTTTGTGGAGAATGAAAAAAATAAATCCAGGATTCTGTTACCGGTCTCCCTAGCCTGGGAGGGGGTTCACCTCAAGACTGAGGCGTTTTTGGACTCTGGGGCCTCAGGCAATTTTATGGATAAGAATTTTGCTGCCAAAAACCTCATACCACTGGTTCTCAGGGAAAGGCCTCTAAGGGTGGAGGCCATAGATGGTAACCCTCTGGCATGTCCTCTTATCACTCACGATACAGTCGATGTATGTATGAAATTAGGAGTTTTGCACCAGGAGACTATAAGATTTCAAATCATTGAATCACCCTCATGTCCTGTCGTCCTTGGGTTTCCATGGCTAACAGAGCACAACCCAGTAGTCGATTGGGTCCAGAGAGACATAAAATGTTGGGGTCAAAATTGTCAGTCTAAGTGCCTAGGCACAGTTAATGTGATTGGTAGCCTCAATATTGCCACAGCCCCTCCTTTATCCACAGAGGTCCCTGAATGTTACCGGGCATTAAAGGAGGTGTTCTCTAAAGCCAGGACTGAGGTTCTACCACCACATCGTCCATATGACTGTGCCATTGACTTGCTCCCCGGTACGATGCCTCCTAGGGGTCACGTATACCCTTTGTCGCAAAGGGAGAACGACATTATGGAGGAATATATAAGGGAGAATCTGGAACGAGGATTCATTAGACGGTCCTCCTCCCCAGCAGGAGCAGGTTTCTTTTTTGTCTCCAAAAAAGAGGGAGATCTGCGACCTTGCATCGACTATAGGGGTTTGAATAGGATCACTATAAGAAATGCATATCCCATACCCCTCATAACAGAATTGTTTGACCGATTAAAAGGGGCTCGTGTCTATACTAAGCTTGATTTACGCGGAGCGTACAACCTGGTCAGGGTTAAGAAGGGAGACGAATGGAAAACGGCTTTTAATACACGTAGCGGGCATTACGAATACCTGGTGATGCCTTTTGGGTTGTGTAATGCGCCAGCCGTCTTTCAGGACCTTATAAATGACACTCTAAGGGAATTTCTGCAAGAATTCGTCATAGTATATCTGGATGATATCCTGATATACTCTCCTGATATGGACACTCATCATGTCCATGTAAAACAAGTGTTGAAAAAACTATTGAAGGCTGGATTGTACTGTAAACTAGAAAAATGTCTATTCGACATAGTAACTGTGCAATTCCTTGGTTATATTATAACTCCTGGGGGGTTTCAAATGGATCCTAAGAAGCTCTCAGCTATTCTTGACTGGCCTTTACCCCAAGGACTTAAAGCCATTCAGAGGTTTCTGGGGTTCACGAACTATTACAGAAGGTTCATTAAAGATTTTTCGGCCTTGGTGGCCCCCCTCACGGCTATGACAAAGAAAGGGGTGGGAAATCAGAAATGGACACCTCAAGCCACTCAAGCCTTTGAGACACTTAAGCAAGCCTTTACTACTGCTCCTGTTCTCCGGCATCCAGATCCGGCTCTGCCTTTCCAATTAGAAGTTGACGCCTCCGAACTAGGTCTTGGTGCAGTCTTGTCCCAAAGGGAGGCTCCTGACAAACCCTTGCATCCATGCGGCTTCTATTCTCGAAAGTTGTCCCCGGCAGAGAAGAACTATGACATTGGAAATAGAGAATTGTTAGCAGTCATCGCGGCCTTGGCCGAATGGAGATACTTATTAGAAGGGTCTAAGGACCCCGTTGTTATCATAACCGACCATAAGAATCTCACGTACATTGGAGATGCCAAACGTTTAAACTCCAGACAAGCGAGATGGTCATTGTTTCTTTCAAGTTTTAATTACGTACTTACCTATAGACCTGGGTCCAGAAACGTTAAAGCAGACGCATTGTCGAGACAGTATGAGTCTTATGAACATAATATCCAAGATCAGCATCCCATTGTACCCCAGGAGAGGATTATAGCCGCTATTATGTAACCGGTACACCAAAGTCCATGCTCCACCGCCTCCTGTCTCTGTGGAGGGCGAGGAGGAATTCAAAGTTAAGGCCATTCTGGGTGCCAGGCTGTCTAGGGGGTCCTTGCAGTATTTGGTCGATTGGGTGGGTTACGGTCCGGAGGATCGTTCTTGGATTCCGGCTGCAGAGGTCCATGCTCCTAGGCTAGTGAAGGCCTTCTATTTGGCACACCCCCGTGCCCCTGGGGGTCGTCCAGTGGCCGCCCCTGGAGGGGGGGGTTCTGTCACGGGGACCCAGGGGATGCGGCGCCTGGCAGCAGCTTCCTCGCTGCTCGCTGGCCAGGCGCCGAATGTAAGCGCTTCCGGGCCCGCTCACGTGGGACGCCAAGGGGCGGGGCCTGGCGCTGTGACGCGGACCCGCCGGGTTTAAAACCCAGTCTCTCCCATACACCGGTGCCCTGACGTGGTATTCACCTCCCGCAGAGCTCTTGTGTCATTTTGGCTATCTCCTGTGTTATTCCTGTGTATGACCCTTGGCATTGGCAAACGAACCCTCTTGTGTATAATCCTTGGCATTGGCAAACGAACCCTCTTGTGTATAATCCTTGGCATTGGCAAAACGAACCCTCCTGTGTATGACCCTTGGCATTGGCAAACGAACCCTCCTGTGTATGACCCTTGGCATTGGCAAACGAACCCTCCTGTGTATGACCCTTGGCATTGGCAAACGAACCCTCCTGTGTATGACTCCTGGCATTGGCAAACGAACCCTCCTGTGTATGACTCCTGGCATTGGCATTTACTCTGTTCTAGGTTCTGCCCTTAACGTTGGTACCGAGGTCAGTCTGTGTGGCACCCTAAGCACGCATCAGACTACCTCTGCTATTACTAAAGTCCTAGGGAGGACTTGTGATCTGGTCTGTACCCCTGTCTGGTGTTTCCCTTTCTTTGTCTATTACCTGTTTCATTGCCTTAATAGCTTTGCCGACCATTCAAGGATCGGAAGAGTAGAAAGGGAGCTGCATAAAGAGAATTATATCTTAGTAGTCAGAAAGATTCGTGACGATACTCTATTCCATACCCCTGTCTGGTGTTACCCCTTGTTTCTATATTGTCTGGTTATTTGTCTGTTTAGTATCACCGACCATTCAAGGATCGGAAGGGTAGAGAGCGGTCTGCGTAAAGGGACCACACTTCTGGTTATCAGGGGGATCCGTGACACTGGGGCAGTATCCACGTGCTGGGGCAGTATCCACGAGCTGGGGCAATATCCACGTGCTGGGGCGGTATCCACGTGCTGGGGCGGTATCCACGAGCTGGGGCAATATCCACGTGCTGGGGCAGTATCCACAAGCTGGGGCAATATCCACGTGCTGGGGCAGTATCCACGTGCTGGGGCAGTATCCACGTGCTGGGGCAATATCCACGAGCTGGGGCAGTATCCACGTGCTGGGGCAGTATCCACGTGCTGGGGCAATATCCACGTGCTGGGGCATATATCCACAATAGACTGCCCTCTGGGCAGGCTTTCCACCTTGTGTTTATCATAAAGCGTACAAGCTGAGTCCCTAGAGTCTCTGACTATCCATTGTAATATACATATAGTGCAGGAGGGGTGGGGTCGCGCCTATTCCCCGAAGGGTTGGCTGCAACCACCAAATGCATCCAGCCCAACAATGAAAAGATGACATTTTTTTCATTGTAATATATACCTTGCTTTATACATATAATACATTCCCTCATCTAACAGGATAGTAGCCAGTCCCTGTGCATTTTAACCCCTTAAGGATGGCTAGGTGTCGTGCGTGGGTCTCTGATGGCGATATTTCTATACATCCTACAAATACACCACTTCACGAGCAGGTTATGGGGACCTCCTAGGCATGATATTTGAAGGAATTTTTCGTTTTTATTTTTAACCCTTATTTTATGGAAAACTCACTGTTCCTTTAAAAACATCTTTTTTTAAACTTTTTGTCCTTGTTTCCTGTCCCCCAGGGCACTACCTGGACCCCCATACACCTTTTAAGGCAAATATCTTGCATATATGCCCTCTTGGAGGGCACTCTAAAAATTGAACTTTTGAGTCCCATTGCCTTGCATGGAGTTTGGTTCGTGTTCGAACTCGAACTTTTGAAATTGTTCGAGTTCGATGCGAACCAAACACGGGGGTGTTCGGTCATCCCTAGTTTTCAGGAGCTGTAAGCCATAATCACAACAATTATGACAAATCACGGCTTGAACTATCTTGCTTTGCATGTAATGAGTCTCATATATTAGGTTCACCTTTTAAGTTGCATTACTGAAATAAATGAACTTTTGCATGATATTCTAATTTTTCGAGTTTCATCTGTATATAGCATACTTACTAGGGGCACATCTGGCTTGAGCCAAGAAAGCACGCAACCCCACTGTAAACATAAATACCTTATTTCAATAAACCAGTCATAAAGAGTCTCTAAAAAAAGCTGCACCACCTACTCCCCCTATACCTCGGCAGTTCCAGCTGCCTCCGAGTACCAAAATATAACAGCCTAAAAGTATGGTACCTACTCGTAACCATAGACGAAAAGCATTAACATGATATTGAAGCGACTTTTAAAAACAAAAAACTAGCCGCTAACTTATCACTTAAAACTATTTGCCCCACTGGGCTTTGTCAAAAGCCAGCCGACAGTGTCCTGTTCATCCTATTTATAGTGCACTGGCAACCCCAGCATCTGCCATGTGTAACGTCCAGACACTTCCGAGTTCCTGTCTGAGCATGTGCGACTGTTGTGAAAAATTAAATTTTAAAACAGTATTACCAGCTGATAGCTTGAGACACAAACACAGCGATGGGTATAAAGAATTTACTTTATAATAAAAAATAAAAAAAAAGGATTAACAAAGATAAAACATTAAACTAAACCCTGGACACTACAATAACAAAGATTCAGCATAGGTAAAGTGCTATACAAAAGGGACCAACAAGAGCAACATTCATTTACCCAATCCAGCTATATACAGCACATGACGTACCAATGTGCTCTCAAGTTCAAGGAAAATCACAAAAGGACTGATCCCTTCCTGAAACGCCTGATTAAATGAAAAGGTTTGACTAGTCGTCTCTCCCCCCCCCACCAATCTTTATTCCCAGTGGGGGTAACCATTATTGAGGTTTGCTTAAAAAGCCTCACACTGCCCCTAGTGTTCCCGCTTTGGTATAACGATGTGTTCTGACAATTCATCCATGATCACTACAGCGATGAATCGCAATGACATCCAATCCCGAGCGAGCTAACCACGTAGTGGTCATCCACCAGAGCATGCTAGCTCAAATGATCACACGGAACGGGACCGGACCTAACAGCGAAATGCTCCCAGTCTGCTACAAAGGCAACCCTCAACATATTAGGTGCAAGCAAACAATCCAGGCGTACCATTTTCCAAAAAGCCGTATGAGTATCCGGTATTCTATTATATCCCCCATGCTGATGTACTGTGGATATGAGGAGGATCTATGTTTACTAAGGTCTCCTTGTAGGTTTACTTTACAAATCCTTATACTCATGATTGTTGAAAACTGGTTTTATTAATTTGTGCCAATTTATGCTGTTTTGGCCATGTGTGATATCCATTGTGATTATGTTTTGGGGAAATGGTACACCTCAATGTTTGCTTGTGCCTAATATGTTTAGAGTGGTCATGGAAGCAGACTGAGCATTTTGCTGTTAGGTCTGGTCCAGTGTGATTATTGGTGCGCCGATTCATGATCTAAACACGTAGGGTTGATCTCCCAGGGTGTTGGTTGTCATGCATGTAGGAACCCTGAAATGTTTGGACGTTACCCATAGCATGAACAGGACGCCACCGGCTGGCTCTTGACAAAGCGCAGTGAAAGCTAAACTAGACGCTCAATGCATTTAACAGTCACTTCCAAATCACGTTAGTGCTTTTGGTCTGCGGTTGTGAGTAGTTGCGATACTTTTAGGCAGCTGGAACTGAAAAAGTATATGATGGGGGGGGGGGTTGCTGGTACAGGGATTTTTTTTTTTTTTAAAGAGCGAAACTTAGTTGGGTTGTGGGTTTTTACTCAAACTGGATGTGCTCCTAGAAGGTAGATATACTACAGCCATGTGAGATGCCTACCAAATAATTTAAAAAGGTACGAGTCCTTAAATCACATTGACTATACGGTTTGATGGAGAGGACGCTGGCATTACCTCATTGCAACCCATTTCATATATCACTTCAATTTCATTGTGAAATTTTAATCATTCACGGTTGGGGTCTTGGGGATGGTACCAGGGTATGGTGAGCCCAGGGTGCAGTGATCTGCACAGACAGAAGGATGAATGGAAACTGACCGGTATCGATATTGCAGAGGGAGAGGTTGCTGGAATCTGGTAAGATGGTGAGGATCCAGTGATCAGGAACAGCTAGAGGGTTGGAGTCTCGCGTGAACATGCTCTGTCAGGGAATGACTTGCAATAAACAGCCAAAGCAGAACCTGGGGGCGGTGCCCTTTATTTTGAGTGTGTTACATGCTCTTTGTGGGTAACTGGTTCACTGCTGAATGTTATACATAAATGCAGGTTGCAGGAACAGCATAGGAAGCATGCTGCCAGGATGTATGCAGATGTGGGCACAGTCACATCGTATTTGTCTTGTTCTATACATTTGCATGGTAAGGTTTTTTATTTACAATGCTGGTACAATAAAAAGAGGTCTATATTGTTTGTAGTTTAGTTTGATACTGGGGTGTGATCGTATCTGAAGGAGCAGTACTGGCTTCAAACTGAAACTCCAGAAAGAGCCCTGTCTAGATTGAGATAACAGCCCTTAGTGAGCGGGTCAGTGCACGATCAGGTAGCCAGAGACCATGTAAGCTGGAAGGAAGTCCTGAACCGGCCCACGTGTAAAAACCCTCACTCCATGAAGCATTTGTCTTCTAGATCACTGTTATCCAGGCAAAGTGTGCTTGCTGTCTACAACCACACTGCCAATTCTCATCTACTAGAGAAGTGCAGCTCCAGTCCTGTGAAAAGACCTACATCAGACCCCCCCCCCCCCCACACACACACACACACCTTTGAGCCTTCATGGTTACCTAAAACCAATCCACATGATAAAGGCCACTTCCATGCCCCCACCCCCCCAACCATTCCTGGGGAAAAAAAAAAGCCAACATTAACACTGGTGATCCATTGGGAAACACCGGTTTACACTTTTGCTTATGGTTCTATTCTCAGCAACTGTTATCTTTGACCCTAGCTGTGCTGCTCCTAACATGTATTTGCTTCCCGATTACTCAAACCTTGCAGCAACAGGACCGCATGATCTAAATTTGATAGCAAACTTGTAAGGAAACTCCAACTCTATTCATTTTACCTGACCATTAGCATCCATTTTGTGCTATGCATTGATTACATGCTACACGTATTTAACCCAAGTGTGGTAATTAATCCAGTATACTACATGCTATTAGCCTCAGTTCTTTGTGTGCGTGCCGCTTGTTGCATTACCTTAGTAACTTTATTGTATTTGTAAATTCAGTTTTACTCCCTCCTGTATTACACTGGGTTGGTGAATGATGTGCAAATTAACCCTGTGAAGCGAAATCCTGCTAGTCAGTTGGGGGGGGTCTATGAAAGAGTTTAGCTCTCTGGCAAACTCTGTAGGGGAACACCAAGTGAAGACAGAACAAGTCTTATCTTTCACCAATTGATACTATATGGGGTAGCAATAGGCATTGGTAGTTGACAACCCAATGACACCCCAGCCCAATTTCTGGCTGGTCAGTGGGTAGGGTGCTATAAATTAGAGAAAGTGAAGAGGGGATGCAATGGTGCCCTCTGCACCTCATGGGTGCTGGGTATGAGTAGTAGACATGCCACTGTACACCCTCACCACACCCAAGTTTGGCAGGTGAGGGCTATTAACCCATACACCATGTGCGGAGCCAAATTTATGGTAATGTTTAAAATGGGATTTGAAGTCATGTTTTATAGGACCAATTATACCTTTGTTTATCCAAACTTGGCAGATTCAAAATCTATTATGTGTATATGAGGTGCCAGCCCAAGACATTGTCCGGCTTAAACCTGACATTTCATTGTTCGATCTGACAATGGAAAGGCCAGGTTCTGGCCTCTCACATGTTGTAGCTGCTAGATAAAAGACAGGGGTCCAAAGTGAATTCTTTGCCCCAACGAGGGGGGGGGGTCCTGTTAGATGTCATTGCGCGATTATGTCAGTGGGAGGTTATCTTGGAGGTCAATACCCATGCGGGAGAAGTCTGATCAATGCCAAGCCACAGAACTTTGACGTCATGCTGGAGAGGTCCTCAGTTTTCACCCTAGCATACAGAGGACATCACATCAGTAGCCAAGGGGTTAAAGTTGGGATACATGCCACCCCTACAATCTAAAAAAATTACATTGTGAAGCAACAGCATATTCTGCAGGGCTATACCACTCCAGGAAAGCTTGTGACTTTGTTCAGTGAGTGAAAAAAAATAAATAATTTAAAAGCAATTAGATTTTTTCCCTGCAAGTTATTAGGATAACTCAGTGTATTTAATTCTTTGTAATAACATTTGTATACATGTTTTATGGGTGTGATTGGCAAGATATACCCAATATATGTTTTTCCATAGAAATTGACTATGGTAATGCAGGAGGGCCAAGAATTCTTAAATATGATTTGTCCAGCAGATCATGTACATGTTTGAAATAAATCTACCATACAGTTGAATCGTATCAATTTATTATACCATCTTAATTATACAAAAGATATTTTTTCTGATGATTAATGCATGTTCCAATACGCATTTGGATCAAAAATGTATGTAGTAAGGGTTGATCATCCACAGAGTGCCAGCAAAATGGCTTCATAATCTCCATTGGTCTCATCCTGCAATCAAAAATAAAATTGTGAAGTTAACGGAATCTGCCTGTTAGCATGTGTACACAAACTCCGATCTAGATTAAAAAACATTTAATAGGAGTAGCCCAACCCCTTGTTATGCAAAGAATTGGAAGAGATTTATTTTATTAGTCATCTTGCCAGAAAAAAAAATGTAAACCTCAGTCAAAACAAAGTTAAAATATAAAAATCCATAACTCACCAGTATAGCTTGAGTAAGTGCTTTACCATACAGTCGTTGGTAGTGAGCCTTTATAGCAATCATGTCAATTTCTGAACGGGAAACCATGATCCGAATTAGGTCTTTATCACGTGTTCCAGATCCCTAAATAAAAAGATTAAATAGATGAAAATGTCAATTACATGGACAATATAAAGTCCTCAAATGAAATTTTGTCCAAGTAATAAGTTGGCAACTCGGCATAAACTCACAACACACATAAGGTTATATTTATACCTGCCCTTGAGTTTATTGGATGAGGATTAGAAGAGATATTTATTGTATTCTAGCATGTAGTACAAATGGGAAGGTCCCACACCCATGGGAAGAAAAAAAGTGGTCAACAGATCTTAAATATTAATTTACTGGTATCTTTGGAATTTGCAAAGATTTTACAATTAAACAGTAACAGCAGGCATTAGGTTCAGCAACTTGGGTTATGTTTTAAGATACAAAAGCCTACCTTCATTGACAAATACAGTCTCTCTGCAAAGTAGGCAGGCTTACTGGATGCACACTTCACTGCATGGCAAAAATAAATGAGCAAATTAGTTTTCCCCTTCACACACACACTTTGTAGTTAATTACAACAGAATTGCAAGCAATTTGTCATAGCAGTTGAGTACATTTCAATAGAAAAACTGATTTTTTATAGTTCATTGTGATTACATTGTCTTGGTGCAGATGGAAACATTTCAGGACAAGATGGAAATTTACAGTAGGAGTGCCATATATTTGAAACCCCCTACCAATGAATACTACTGCTAAGGTGTAATGTCAAGCCTATTTTTTGGTAATTACTCCACTTGTAGAAACAACCATGCTTTGCATATCCTAAAAACAGGCCAACATGGAAAATTAAAACTTCTGTTTACTGATTCTAATGATATTTTTTGCCCAATTTTTACAATCAAGTGTATACATAGAGCACCAATAGTCAAACAAGGGGACATTTTGAAACAATCCACCCAGTAGACTTGCACTGATTGTATGAAGCTACCCAAGAGTACCTTTGGAAATATATATTTCAGCAGGTAACAGAATATTCTGTATTTAACAAAACCATTAACACATACCAATTGTAGTTAGACATTTTTCAATATCCCCTTTGAGTTCCAGGTCCAGTGCTTTGCCCACTTCATTCTTGCTGTACTTCTGGTACTTCTGAAAAACTAAAATACAAAAAAATGGATCTTAGGGATGCAAACTTGCAACAGGAGTTTAGGAATACACAAACAGTAACCCATGCCTTTCCCTTACAAACATCCAAACACAAGGAAATCCGAATGACTGCAGAAATTAGGTGTACCTCTGTGCCAGACATCCTTAGAATTGACTGAAAGGCAAAGCTGAAAAAGTATCCACTACCAAGTTACTGAACACTATTAAAATCAATGTGGTAATTTCAGGTTTTTGGAACAAGGGGATTATGCAAGAACTGATGCTTCAAACAAAGCAGCAAACCTCACTGGGGATAAAAACTGCCTTGGTACAAAAGATGGTCCAGATTTAAAAAGTGACCTTCAGGTCAGACCACCTAAAAAAGTGGGTCAGTGAGACCCTCCCTTTCAGGTCAACCCTCTGAAGTGATAGATCTCCATCTGTCATCAAATCTGAATTTATGCAGGGTGGGGGGGGGGTGCAATTTGTTTTCTTCAACATTTGAAATTCCAGTTGCAACTGGCAATTTTTGCAACCTTGACAAGGCCGTGTCATTCAGTAGCCCAATAAGAAAGATCAGGGTGTAGCATGCAGACAGAAATTGGACAAGGCAAGAAAATCTGCCATATGTCTAGCCCAATGTTTTAGTAGTGAAAACTTAAATTCCCTAGGAGTTTAAGAATTTACATTCCTTTACAAGAGTGTTGACCAAGTGTTACGCTTGCAAAATATTCCTAACATCCATAGGAACCTATTGTATAGAACCTGTAGGTCAGGTGCAACAGGTCTAGTTACATGCAAGCAATTTAGCCTTTGCGTTCCCATGCTTCTTGCAACCCACAGAGGGTGTGTAGCAACAAGTTAATCTTCATTCCCTGTAGACAGTTCAATTAGGCATTTAGCTTTGTGTAACATGTTACAGCAGTTCTATACATAATGTTGAGCAAGAGATGAACCCTGGGGTAAAGTAACTTTATGTTGCAATTTTCTGGTATTTTTGTAGCTACCAGAAAAAGGACAGTCTCCAAGTCTTTCCAGAGACTTAAAGAAATTCCGTCATTGGCACAAGATATAAAAAGGGATATTCTAACCTTTTTGAAGGTGACAGTCACTGCGTGTGGTTAAAAGTGTGATCATAGCTCCAATATCCGTTCCTTTCCTCTTCTCACCAGCCTCATATAGGGCCTAAAACAAAAATATTTTTATATTCAATTCAAAACTTCAGCATTGGACAGTCATGCCAGTACTAAAAGATGATTTAGTGAAGAGTTGGTTACCAAAGAATGCTACATCTGCTCAAGTTTAGATTTGTACATTAGTTTAATGTGCAACTCAAAATTGTGGTTGGAAACATTTATTCTTAAGGAATTAGGAACACATGTAGCAAAGACAGTAAAAGGATTCTGTAGCAATAGCAGAAAAAAAAAAAAAATTGCCTACCCTTGCGTCACTGTCAGCAAGTTCATCATTTACGCGAGTGTCTTCACTTCGGTCACCCTATAAAGCGAAGAATAAATGTCATAACATCTAAACTAAGAATTCTTTGGCAAAATGTGTAAAGTTAATGGTATTACAGAAATTCTTAACATTGTCACCTTAGTTGTAGCCATCTAGGGCTAGAGTATGAGTACTTAATATGCTGACAAAATACCAATTCCAGTCTGCAGTGTTAGTTACATGCTACCTAGCCCAGACTATGACTAAGGGAAGGGGGGGGGGGGGGGGAGTAAACAAAGCGTTACCCTTGTCACTTTGCTACCTTCACTAAAACATGAAGGAATTGTCCCCATTAACCCAATAAATAGGACATGACTAGGGAAATTGCAGCCCAAATTATACTGTTCGATAGTCCAAACACTGCCCATAGACTGGAGCAGGGATGACATACTGTATTCACTAAGGGCAGTGAACCATAGCATCAACCCGAAAGGGTGACACTATGTAACCCAGGTTCTGGTTTGAACCCTTCAGTAAAAAGAGCCCTACCCCAGCGAAGGGGCAACAAAGTCCTAAACGTGTGCCCTGGTAGGGTAAAGTGATTGTGCGGTTTGACAGGCTTCTCTAATGCGTGTTGCTGGCTTACAGTCCAGGATAGGCGAGACTCAGGTACAGCAGGGGGAACGAGAAGCAGTTGGAGAAACAAACAGGGATGATTTTTTATTAATAGCATAAGAGGTCTGTCTGCACAGCTGGTATCCATGACAAAATATATACACCTACAATATTCTTTTTTTTTTTTTTTAACATATTCAAGTTTATTTTGAATTACAGGTATTACAAGGAAGATTTGCATTGGTGCATAGCAGTAGCACGAGTAACAATACCTTTTGCAATATACAATATACAGCAAAGCAAATAAAACGAAAAAGAAAAAGGGGAAAAGGGGAGAGGAACGGCAGAGCAAATCAGATGGCATATGGTATACTTAAATATAAATAAATATAAATATAAATATATGAAGATGAGTATAAATACAGGCGATCAGTGGACGTTCCACCGGCCATCAACCCGAATCACTATCGATCTATGGATTGCGGCGAGAGTGTGGCAATACATCGGTCAACCAATAGAACCATTTACGCGTATATATCTCATCTATCGGCTGCTCGGGATGCCATCTTGTCAACACCACGGATGAATTCCACTTCATCTAGCCACATAGCAACAGGAGGTGTAGCAGCCTGTCTCCAAAACCTGGGAATGGTCAACCTGGCCGCGTGTATCAGGCAGGGCATGACTGACTTTTTATAAGCCGAGATGGTGATAGATGTGTGGTGTAGAAGGTACAGTTCTGGAAGGAAAGGTGGGTGTGGTTCCACCACCATACATACATAGGCGTGTACACGAGACCAGAACGGCTGAATCAGAGGGCATGACCACCAGATGTGCAAATGGTCAGCGTCGGGCGCCTGGCAGCGCCAGCATAAACCACCACCCCCCCCCCCCACAATGTGTCGCAACCTATCTGGTGTACGGTACCAGCGGTACATGATCTTATAGTTCACCTCCTGGATCCTAGTGGAAGGGGTGCAACAGTGCGCTAGTTCATATATCTTAAGCCATTCAGCATCCGTCAGAGCAATCTGAAGGGACGATTCCCATTTAGTACGGAAAAGAGTGGGGGGGGTACGTAGTGACTGCAACATGCTATAAAGGAGGGATATACTGTGAGCGGGGGTCGTACCCCGTTTAATTATAATTTCAAAGGTGGTTGTTTGTCTGCAGTAGGCCTCCAGCGGTGCCAGGGAGCATAAGTAGTGTATTAGGCGATGCATATGGAATTTAGCAAGGAAGCCCATAGGCTGTAGGTATGGCAGCCGCTCAGCCGCTACCCTGCGCCCATCCACCACAAAATGGCCCGGCAGGGGGGAAGGTGGGCCCTCTAAAGGGGCGGTGGGCATCAGATGTCTGGAAAATACCGGTAAGTGTTGCAAAGGCATTAATGGCGATGGGAAGGGAGCTATGTTAGTGTGGGACTGCAATATTCGCCAAACGCGTAGTGTAGCGCGTGTGGTGAAAAGAGTAGTAGGGGGTAGGGGAATCGCGCGCGGTGGTACCCATGGCACGGCAGCCAAGGCAGGGCCGGCGAAGTGTTTCTCAACCCCCACCCAAGCTTTAGGTGTTGACGTAGTTCCCCATTCCACTATCCGCTGTAGGTGTGAAGCTTGATAATACCGCTGAACATGCGGCATAGACATACCTCCTGCGGAGCGCGGGGTAGTGAGTAATCCAAGTTTGACCCGTGGTGGACGGCCGTTCCAGACGTATGTCCGAAGCAGGCCATCCATAGTGCTAAAGAAAGACCTAGGTAAGGTAATGGGAATCGTCTGAAAGAGATACAGAATCTTAGGAAGGATAGACATCTTAATAGCGTTGATACGCCCGAACCAAGTTATGTGTGAGAGATCCCATGAGCGAAGGTTGCTCTCCACAGACCGCAACAACGGCCCATAATTATCCGTATAAAGATCTCCCGGGTTCCCAGACAAATATGTTCCCAAGTATTTTAAAGGACCTTGGCACCATCTGAAGGGGAATGCGCTTTGCAGGCTACTTGCCAGCCTAGCCTGAACCGAGATTGGAAGAATCTCTGATTTATCCATGTTCAATTTTAAGTTGCTGAGAGCGCCGTACTCTGCAAATAACCGCAAAAGGTTAGGGAGAGTGATAAGCGGTGAGCGGACAAAAAATAATAAGTCATCAGCGTATGCCGCTACGCGGTGCTCTGAGGCCCCGATCTCTAGCCCCGTGATGTCCGGAGCGCTGCGTACTGCCTGTAGAAATGGTTCCAGGGATAATGCGAACAAGAGGGGAGATAAGGGACACCCCTGTCTAGTCCCATTGGCTACGGGAAAAGCGTCAGAGAGAACCCCGTTAATATTAACGCGTGCGCAAGGATTGGTGTATAGGGCACGAATCCACAGCAACATATGATCCCCAAATCCCATATGAGTTAATGTGCGGAACAGAAAATCCCATCTGACCCTGTCGAAAGCCTTGTCGCAGTCCGTGGAGAGCAACAAGAGTGGGTCAGCAGATGAGTGAGAAGCACCCTGAATTAGATTAATTGCCCTTACTGTACTATCCCGAGCCTCCCGGGAATGAATCCAGTCTGGTCAAGATGTACCAAACCGGGGACATACGGCTTGAGACGTGTAGCTAAAATTTTTGCAAATAGTTTGATGTCTTGGTTAAGTAAGGAGATGGGTCTGTAATTACTGCAATAGTCAGGGTCCCTACCCGGTTTCGGGAGCAGGGTGATAGTGGCGGTCAATGTGGCAGGGTGTAGGTGATGGCCATGAGTCAATGAATTAAATGAAGAAAGCCAATAAGGCTGCAGGACATGCATAAGTTTTTTATAATACGGCAGAGAGAACCCATCTGGGCCAGGTGCCTTGCCCGAGGGGGTCTCCTTAACAGCTGTGAGAAGCTCCTCCTCAGAGATTGGGGACTCTAAGAGGCGCCTACCAGTCAGTGGTAATTTGCATTTTATATGTAATCGCAAATAATTCTCAATTTTCTGTGATAATGGTGCATTGAGGTATTAGCGTCCAGATTATAAAGGGAACGGAAGTGATCACGAAAAACGCTTAACATGGCAGTTGGTAGTGTGACCTTCGTACCCGACTTGTCTATGGTACGTGAGATGTATGAGGCGCTCCGCTTTTTACGTAAGACCCTCGCGAGCAACCTGCCGCACTTGTTACCATGTTCAAAGAACAATTTTTTAACATAAAAAAAAGATTTCTGTGCCTTAATGTCCAACAAAGAGTTTAGGTCCGCCCTAAGCGCAGTGAGTTGTGCATATATCTCCTCAGATTGGCATGATTTATGTGCTGTCTCCAATGAACGTATCTGCTGGATCAGATCATTCTGACGCTGGGCGCGTTCCCTCTTAATGCGGGCACCCTGTTTAATTAGATAACCTCTGGCTGTAGCCTTATGAGCCTCCCAAAGGAGCGGGGGAGTAATATCGGGGGTGTCATTCTCACTAAAATACCGAGCAACCTCTGCCTCTAAGCCCGCGAGTACTACTGCATCCTGTAGCAGCGTGTCGTTCAGCCTCCAGTGTGAGGCCTTTGGACGATACGAGGATCGGAGCTCCACGTCCACCGGACAGTGATCCGACCATGTCTGGTTTCCAATCCTAGCGGACTGTAGGAGGTGTGATTGCGCAAAGGGTAGTAGAATAAGATCAATACGGGAATATGACTTATGTAAAGCACTATGGTGCGTGTAATCCCTGGAAGTAGGGTGAAGAGCCCTCCAACAATCAGTCAAACACAGATCCAGTAAGGCCAGCCGAGTGGATCGTATAACAGTGAGCGGGACGCTAGACGTCCCCGGGACGTGTCCAATTTGGGGTCCAGAGGAAGATTGAAGTCCCCGCCCACCACCAAAACACCCTCTTGGAAGTTAGCCACTTTATTCATGATGGTCCTAAGGGCCCTGTGCTGTCCGCGATTTGGGAGGTAGAGAGAGACAAAGGTGTAAAGTTGATCCCCAACATGGCCCTTCACCATAACATATCTGCCGTCCTCATCTAAGGCGCAATCGAGCAGTTGAAACGGGACATGTTTAGCAAAAAGGATGGCAGTGCCCCTAATCTTGCCGGTTGTGCAATTACTGAAAAAGCCCAAGGGATAAGACGGGTTTTTAAATGATGGAGCGTGTGCGCTTGAGAAATGGGTCTCCTGTATGAGAGCCACGGATACCTGCGCTTTAGCGAAATCGCGCAAAGCTATATGTCTGTCGGGACATTAAGGCCCCCGGCATTAATGGATCGTATTAACAAAAGGTCTAGGACAGAAAGACATATTAAGAACAGCGCGGAGAAAAACAATGCCGTATTTGGGAGAAGGGTGGGATAGGAAAAGGGAAAATAAAACTTAACTGATATATAAAACCAGAAACAGAAGATCAAGTAGATCACAATGGGTGAACACCCCAGGCAGGGGAGGTTCCAACGCGACGCCTGTGGCGACGCAGGTGGGGTCCCCACCTAGACTACTCCAGCCGGAGTGGGCGAATTCCCAGGGGAGCGAGTCCCGAAGTGACGAACAGTACACGTAAATGAAATGTAAAGAACTATCGAACCAATACGGTCCCCGTACATCTCGTCGTTGAACATAGACGTGCAACCAGGGCAGCAAAACATGGCCAAAAAAAAAAAAAAAAAAAGAAGAACCGCAACAAACGGACTCCGGGAACCAGAGGGCCCCATCTACTCCGCGACCAGACGTCTAAAGAGGTGGAGCGCAGCACAACCCAGATATATTCTGCGCGTCGTCCGGATTCAAGGTGATGAATAGCTGGGATGAACGAGTCAAATGAAGAACCATTGACGTCAGAGTCACGTAAAAACATGTTAAGACATTAGCTCAGGTATCTTGTGAGCAGTAGGGCGGGAGGTTATCATCACGGGAGGACTGTCGTATAGGGCGACGTGGGCGCCTGAGGGGACGCTGAGGTCTTGGCAAGTCCGCTGTATAGAACTGGATCGGGTCTGGCCAGGCCGGAATGATATCAGGCGGTAGTTCCAGTAAGGTCAAAAAATTAGGCAGTTCCTCAGTATTACGCACTGTGACGGGGCCATGTGGAGTGCGTACTTGAATACCCGAGGGGTAGAGCCATCTATATTGTAGGCCCCCCTGTTGCAGTGCTGCGGTGAGAGGTCGTAGGACACGTCTAGTGTGTAGGGTGAGCTGAGATATATCCTGGTACAGTTCAACTTTCGAGCCCTCGAAGCGTATCGCCGATTTACCCCGCGCCTGTTCCATAATTCGTTCTTTCATGCCGAAGCGCGTTATACAGCAAATTATATCTCGTGGGGGGGCTCCAGGGGGACCCTTAGGCCTGAGCGCCCTGTGCCATCTCTCCATCTCTATCGGCGCTTCATGGGCATTGTGCAACAGCATATTGAAAAGGCGAGTCAGCATGCAGCGGAGCTCCTCAGGGTCCTTCTCGGATTCAGGCAGGCCCCGTACCCTAATATTATGGCGTCTGCCTCTATTTTCTAAATCCTCAACCTGTCGCGCAAGTGCATGGAACAGGTGGTGATGCAGTGTCAATTGCGTGGAGTGTGCCTGTAGAGTGGACTTTTGGGCCTGCTGCCCCTCCTCCACCACCACGAGGCGCTGCGTGAGGCCCTGCAAATCCTGGCGTACCTGCTGAATCTGAGAGGCGAAGGTCTTTAGCCACCACGTTTAAATCCTCCCTGGTAGGCAGTGAGCGGAGCAGTAGAGTGAGATCCGGTGGCTGATCCCAGCCAGAGCCGGAGGAGGCTGGGGAGCATGGCGCCGCCGATGGAGATGCGGTCGCCATCTTGGATTTTTCCGGCGCCGCTGGTGTGCCGCTTTGCGGTTGAAAAAAGTCCCTGATACCGGGCTGAGGTGGGCTAGGGCAGGCCTCCGAGGGTCCCGGAGTCTGGGGCTGTCGTCTGTTCCTACCCATGGTGCGGGCTAATGATGAGGTGCCCGTGGTAAGCGAGGTCGATGCGGGAGCCTAGCTAACACGCGGCCATTCGGCTTCGAGTCCAGGACACGCCCCCACCTACAATATTCTTAACCACCCCTGTACATGCACACACCCAATCAAGGATTTATACTTCCAGATGCTGGGGTGGATTGAAATATGCTGCACAATGAGGAAAACTTTGATAAAGGACAGAAGAACACATGCATTGGGGCATAAAAGGAGCATAAAGTGATAAATAAAATCCTGAGACTAGACAATGGACTACTTTTTCATTCACTATTAGAGAAGTGGATATGCACTTGGCATAATGTAAACACACAGGAGTGGCCTAGAAGTGAGGGAAAGGCATTGGAACCTTTAATCCAAACCACAGAAAATTTAAAACCACCCAAATAAGGAATCCTTAGCGGTACACAAAGCATTAAAAGCAATCCAATATTATTTGGTCGAACCAATGCGTGACCGTTGTACTGGAACTTTCAGTCAAGAAACGGTCAGGCATTGAAGAAAGTGGGATGCATTCGGTCTCAATACTTAGACAAGGCTTGAGTGTACTGCATGCCATCTAAGGCTGGGGTCAGACCAGCGCACTTTTAATGTGCGTTCTGGCGCACATAATTACGGCCGCACTAGCAGCAGATGACAGCCAATATACGACCGCACAAAAGTCCGGCCGTGCAACGCAAGTGGAATTTGAACGCATTTTTCTGAGAACGCTGAACCGCTAGTACTGATGTACTGAGTGTGCAGCTGCGGCATAGCAGCGTGTGTGCGTGATTAGGAGATGTCAGACACTGCTAATGTCCAGATGCAAAAAGAGTTTTATTGACGATCCGTACAAAATCACGCCCGAAAATGGCCAAGGTGTTCTTTTCTTCATAGGCCTTGTTCTTCCTCCAAACATAGCGTTGATCCATGGGCCCAAACAGTTCTAATTTTGTTTCATCAGTCCACAGAACACTATCCCAAAACTTCTGTGGTTTGTCCACATGACTTTTGGCATACTGCAGTCGACTCTTCTTATTCTTTGGAGACAGCAAGGGGGTGCGCCTGGGAGCCTTCATTACGCAGTGTGCCGTATTGTCTGAGCTGAAACTTCAGTACCCACATCTGACAAATCTTTTCTCAGTTCCTCAGCAGTCACATGGGGACTTTTCTCCACTCTACGCTTCAGGTAGCGCACAGCAGTCGAAGCCAGCATCTTTCTGCCACGACCAGGTAGCGGTTCAACAGTGCCCTTTGCCTTGAATTTGCGAATGATGCTTCCTATGGTCTCTTGGTATGTTTAACATCTTTGCAATCTTCTTATAGCCATTGCCCTTCCTGTGAAGAGTAATCACCGCTTGTCTTCCTGGACCATTCTCTTGACTTCACCATGTTTGTAACCACACCAGTAAATGTCTAGGAGCTGAGCAAGTCATTTTAAAGCTGCCCAATTGGTGCTTATTATGCTTTATTGCTGCTCTGTGACATCCACAGGTGTTTTCAATACCTGATTGAAAACACTTGAATGAACCTCTGTTCTTCAGAGTGGTAGTCTTTAAGGGGTTGAATAATTGTGTCAATGAAGAAACATTTACTACTGTATTACAAAACCAATTGATGTCATTTTAGTTGCATATGGTTCTTTAAAAAAGTCCTTGTAGGATTTCATTCTGAATACAATTACAAATGTACACTAAATTCACTAAAACCCTTTACAGCATGGGGGGGGGGGGGTTGAATAATTTTGAATACAACTGTATATTGCTCAAGAAAAAAAAAAAAAAAAGTGAACGGGTCTAATGCTTGTCCAATCCATTTCCTCTTAAATATGAGCATATTGACTTGCTGGATTTACAGCTTTTTGCCCAACCTGTTTCACAGAAGACAGGTCAGCCCAGTTAAAGTGACAGTTTTCCAGTGGTGAATGCACACAAGTCTTGTTTATGCAAGACCAAACAGGAAATTTTAGTGAAGCTTCTCCTGCTGCTCTTTGGATTTCATTTTTGTTAAACACAAGAATTTGTCAGTTGAAACACTGGCGGTTATTGAACCTGTAATTTTTTTGTGTCACGTTTATGCATTTTCCGCATCAATTTGTGAGGCCCTTGCAACAGAAATACCTTTGGAATGCTTAGAATATTGTCCAAATTACATACCTTGGCAAGAGCAAGCAAGGCTTTCTGGAAATCTCCAGATGTATCAGAAGTGATGTCTTTTGCCAATTCAGTCTTAAAAGCTACAATATAGATTAGAAATCATACAAATGTCAGTTCCAAGACCAGTGATTGTGAGGCATGATTACATTATACTAGATCTACTACAAACTGCTATTCCAAGTCTAGCAGCATTGCCTTTCTGGCCAACTCTTGCAGCTTAATTTTTAGACTCAAACCTTGTATGGTATATGGGGTGGGAAATCAGCAAACTGAGCGTTTGGGTTGTTATTGTCTCAGGATTTTGCTAAAGGGTTTACAGACAACTTTTAACAAAAAGACGTGAAAAATAAAAGCTCAATGAAGAAAATAACAGCAAGTGGAGGCTGTCGTTCATATATTCTTCCAGCAGAGCTAGAGTTCAGATCAAGGCAATTTTACGGAGCTCTACAAGATGAGCAGCAAACATTACTAGAAGCACGAGACATTTAACATAAAACAATGCAGTTGTGGGTGTAATGGCTAGAGTTTTTAAAATAGTTTCTTGAAGTGATAATTGGAAGATTAGGTCTAGAACATATAAGTTACCTTCTTTGTAGGCCCTGCTAATTTCTTTTAACTCCCTGTTTGTTCGTGATGCCAGAATTTCAACCAATGTGTCTTCATCAGTTCCTATGCCCTTGAGAATATAAAGATTGCATTTTCAAATGGAGGCCAGAAAATGATTAACACAGGGCCAGCTGAAAAGGGTTTTATATATTTCACTTAAGTGAAGAACATGACCACCGAATAAGCCTCAAACTTAATTACCCATGATGCAGGTTATGTAGTTAAGAATGTCCAGCAAGTAATTATTACAGTCAATCTCTTCCCTGTGGGTATTAGGGTGGCATAAGCCCAAAATGCAATATCACCTAGGAACCACCTTTAAAGTGGTTGGAATAAAGTGTTAGAAAATGGTCACAATACTAGCCAAGAACTGAATGACAGGTACAGAAGCAGAAACACTAGCTGAGGTTGAGGATCAGGGAGTGCAGAACAGAAGAGGCTGAGGCCCAGAGGGAAAATAAACCAAACAATACAAACTATTATAGTATAGAGACACTAAAGGCAATGAAACTATAGGGCAAGGAGTTGGATAGACCAGTTTATATTTCTGTGGAGTAATATGAACCCATGCTTTACCTTCATGGCATTTTTCAGCTCCTGAGCATCATATTGAGCAGGGGTTTTCAGTATCCCCAAAACAACAGTCTCAAAGTGTCCAGAAAGAGCCTTCTTTAGGGCTTCATCCAGAGGCTACAAGATACATTGAAAAAGAACCAATGATTTACTTTTATAATGCAAGTGATTTGTTTGGTACATTAAAGTGTTAATACCAATTTGTCATTTAAATTTTCCAGATGCCAGAGACCAAGTGCAAAGTCATTTTTAGCAAGCTATTTGAAGTGACAGAATTCAAGTCCCAGTGAGTGGGAGTACAAGCAGTTTTATTAAGAGCCATTAGGAATTCAATGAACATTAGAGGGGTTATTCACCAACCATGGTACCTTTATTGTCTGAGGGAATTGAATTTTGGGACCTACAGTGCATGTACCGAGAAGTCTCCATATAAAAAGGAATTGCCATGTTCCAGCACAGTCATGATTATATGGAGTTTCCACTGCTGGTGCAGGCAAAGTTTAGTGCTGCCATCAGTGGAGATTTAAATATTGCATTGCAAACACTGAATAGAGAATAACCATAGTTTACTAAATCTAAGCAAGATTGATGTGCTTCAGTTCACTGCCTGTTGAGTGTTGTGTCTGTAGCTGCAGTTCACCCTAGGTGGTAACCTTGTAAACTTTGAGGGTACTAATTGGATTTTCCCAGTTTAAAGGGAAAGTCACCATCACTCTAGCAGTAAAGAGTGTCTTAGGGTTCAAAATACATTATATTGCAATTTGTACTGTAATTAGTTCATTTGTTGCAGTGAGCAGCTTAAAAAGTCATAAAAGTACTGACCAATGAGGGATTGGACCTCAGTTCATTTTGAGCAATTGTGCCACACCATGTAAATTGTATGATCGTATAAGCAAAGTCCTTCTAATCTTTGTTTCTGGGTGTCAGACCAGTTTTGTTCTACTAGTTAAACATGAAAATGTTGGCACTATAGTTAATCATATACAGTATATGTTGATGCTTCTATGCTGGATCCTTTGTAACACCCTGCAACAGGTAAAAAGGTCACCAGTACATCAGGCTTTCGGCATTACAATGCATTCAGAAACTCTAGACCATATTATACATCTGATTGAACAGTGCCACCATCAGGTACAAGATAAAAACATGCATTGTTGCTAATAAAAGTAGATTCCAGGGAATCACAGGATTAAAGACTAGTGACATCCAGTAGTATTCCGAAACCTATTACCTTTCCTTTAGACTTCAGGTAGGCTTCTTTGATCGCTTGACGTTGTGCATTGCTTCTTTTTATCAGGATATTTATGATTGAGGCTTCATCCACACCTGAAATTTTTATAATATAGGAATTTGTACCATTCTGCAATTAAGACTGACTATAAAGAACTGTTGGGAAAAAGGAAAAAAGAAACCTCTCAAATTGCCCCATTTGAAAGTCACATTTTTAAATGGTCACTTGGAATCTATTGAACGTTGCCCAAATTATATGTGGACTTTTTCAGTGACGTTCAAAAATAATATTTTGAACCTTGAAAACATTGCATTCTTACAGGTTTTCCAGTTAACAAGTAAAAATCCAGAAAATGGTTAGACCATTTGTGAAAATGCAAAAAGAACACATCCAGTTATCAGCCAGAGGATGCCTGCAACCTCCATTCTTGTTACAATTTTTTTACCTGGAGAGATTATTATGTACCATTAATATAAAACACATTTTAGGACAACTGATCCTAAGAATCTTCAGCATTAGTGTTGAGGGGGTTTACATAAGCATTTATAGTAGTAGCTACATGTTTGGGGATAGGATTATGCATTTCATTTGGGTTTCTTCCAATATTAGAATTAACTCTGCAGTAACTTTAAGAAAAATAAGTTTTGTAATCATATACATGAGACAGTTTAGAATACCAATCATTCTATGCAATTAACAGACCTTTTGCTTTAATCGCCTTGTCTAGGTTGTTGGCATCTTCAGAAGCATTAAAACCTGCAGCTCCTTTGACACCACCAGCAGAGTCACCCTATAAAAACAAAAGAAATTATAGAATACAACTTATGTTTACATATGCAAGGAGGCTTTTTATTATGCCAAGTTCACATGTAGCATAAGGTTTTACCCCAGTGTCAGTTTGTAAGGAAGAACAGAAACATCTGCAGTAACATGTTATATACAGTTGTGTTCAAAATTATTCAACCCCCACTGAAATTGAGTGTTTTGGCCAGTTTGACATTGATTTTGATCATTCAGTCATCTTGCTTACAATTAAATCAAAGAGGCACGTGTAGGTCAGACAAATATAACATAACATTTATAATGAAATAACCACAAATGTCTTTTCTGTGCTCACATCATTATCAGTTTTATTCAACCCCCAAGTGACATTCAATCTTATAACTGTAAAAGGATGTTGTACTAAGTACTAACAGCTTTTAAACGTGAAGCATAGCTTGACACAAGTGTCTTGCAGCGATCTACAGGTATCTTCACCCATTCGTCATGGGCAAAAGCCTCCAGTTCAGTCACATTCTTAGGCTTGCGCACTGCAACTGCTTTCTTTAAGTCCCACCAGAGGTTCTCAATCGGATTTAAGTCAGGTGACTGCGATGGCCACTCCAAAATGTTCCAGCCTTTAATCTGCAACCATGCTCTAGTGGACTTGGAGGTATGCTTGGGATCATTGTCCTGTTGAAAGGTCCAACGTCTCCCAAGCCTCAGGTTTGTGACGGACTGCATCACATTGTCATCCAATATCTCCTGGTACTGAAGAGAATTCATGGTACCTTGCACACGCTGAAGCTTCCCTGTACCTGCAGAAGCAAAACAGCCCGAAAGCATGATTGACCCCCCGCCATGCTTCACAGTAGGCAAGGTGTTCTTTTCTTCATAGGCCTTGTTCTTCCTCCAAACATAGCGTTGATCCATGGGCCCAAACAGTTCTAATTTTGTTTCATCAGTCCACAGAACACTATCCCAAAACTTCTGTGGTTTGTCCACATGACTTTTGGCATACTGCAGTCGACTCTTATTCTTTGGAGACAGCAAGGGGGTGCGCCTGGGAGTTCTGGCATGGAGGCCTTCATTACGCAGTGTGCGCCGTATTGTCTGAGCTGAAACTTCAGTACCCACATCTGACAAATCTTTTCTCAGCAGTCACATGGGGACTTTTCTCCACTCTATGCTTCAGGTAGCGCACAGCAGTCGAAGTCAGGATCTTCTTTCTGCCACGACCAGGTAGTGTTTCAACAGTGCCCTTTGCCTTGAATTTGCGAATGATGCTTCCTATGGTCTCTTGGTATGTTTAACATCTTTGCAATCTTCTTATAGCCATTGCCCTTCCTGTGAAGAGTAATCACCTCTTGTCTTGTCTTCCTGGACCATTCTCTTGACTTCACCATGTTTGTAACCACACCAGTAAATGTCTAGAAGGAGCGGAGTATCAGTCATTTTAAAGCTGCCTAATTGGTGCTTATTATGCTTTATTGCTGCTCCGTGACATCCACAGGTGTTTTCAATACCTGATTGAAAACACTTGAATGAACCTCTGTTCTTCAGAGTGGTAGTCTTTAAGGGGTTGAATAATTGTGTCAATGAAGAATTCACAAAAAAAACATTTACTACTGTATTACAAAACCAATTGATGTCATTTTAGTTGCATATGGTTCTTTAAAAAGTCCTTGTAGGATTTCATTCTGAATACAATTACAAATGTACACTAAATTCCCTAAAACCCTTTACAGCATTGGGGGTTGAATAATTTTGAACACAACTGTACATACAATGCAAGAGGAAAGTTACTGTTTAGTTCTACACTTGAAGTCTTCTAAAAGTATTAAAAGGTTTAGATTTGATAATTTTTGAAATGTGGTTCCATTGATGCAGTTCTTCATCCGCAAGAAAAAGGTGCAGACATAAGTGTCCAAAGTAAAGTTGTATGTGATTTTGGGGCTTTTTGCGTCAATTCTGTTTTGCTGAAACTACGGTGAATCCACCATTTAGCAAGTGGTCTCAGTATTTTGCTGAAATTGGAGACGCTGAACTGAAAAAGAGTCTCCTACTTGGAGTTTAAAAAAGTACAATAAGATTTTGCAAAAATGTAATAAAAAGGCATTTTAATAAAATTAAAAGGTTTTTTGCAGACAATAAGTGACTTTAAAAATTTGAAACTTCTGCAATTTGCTTGTTTAAACGGGTCAAATGAAAACCCAAAATCAGGGCAGGTTGCTGGAATGTCAGTGCAATTTGATATTCTGTGAATAGAAGACCCAATAGTCTAAAACGACATTCTGTGCCACCGAGTTGTAGATTTGTGTGTCAGTTCTGGATTTGGTGAATTGACAGCTTTGTGAATATATGAATTGCCCTGACATTGCACCAAGGTGAAATACACCGGCGCAATTTTTGGGTCAATTCAGAGGTTAGGGAATAACTTTTAGTAGTTTGTTACAGCACGCCAACAGTTTCTGCAGTGCTTTACAAGAACCAATGTGGAAGGAGGCAAAATTAAAACTGGAACAGAAAGTGGTTAAGAGGGCCCTGCTCAGAGGAGCTTAACACTGCAATATTCTGACACCTTTAATGACACAAAAGCGACTAGCTTTCTAGATCTAGGAAAAAACAAATTTCAACAATGAGGTCAGTTTGGAGTGCATCTGACAGCATGCAGTTTGTGATCAAGGATACCATACATATATTGAGTACATTAGACATTTACATCCCAGAGCAGTAGACAGTGTCTGACCCAAGTGGGCAATTCAATCACGGTTCTGTCAAAGAATGCTGCATTTAGTTCTATAAATGACAGGGACTACAGTGGTTCAAGTAGGGAGAATTAAGAGACCTACCATAATTCTCCATACAGGCCACCATTCTTTCCACTGTAGTTCAGCATACTTTGCATAGGGGCTTCCACATATGAAGTGGAGAAGGTTTTATGGTTATTGTGCTTTCAGTAGAAAGTCCATGAAGATAGTCACTTGAAGACTGAATATTCACAATTGTTGTTCCAAAGGCCAAACACCAAGTGTAGAATAGCCACATTTTACACAAGTTCCAAGAAATTACTATTAATGGTTTTGCAACAATTCCTCTTGGTCTCTGGACAGCTGCAAAAAGTCACAACTACAAATGGTGGCTGGTGAACAATTCCTCCATGTTGCACACAAGTGTTGAGGACCAAGCATATGGGGGGGGGGGTATACGTATGCCAGAGGTTATAAAAGGCTAGGAAGTGTCAACTTGGGTAGAGGTCTTTGACAAAGCAGAATACTTACTTTATGTTGAGCGTCATCTAGAAAAGCAGCTTGCAGCAAGAACTCTCGCATGAAGGACATTTTTGATTCTGTTCAATATAGAAAATACATAGATTAGTTGGTTTGTAATAAATTGTTGTAAAACAAAGTCCTAAATTATTGTAGATTAGCTTACTGCATCTAACTCTTGCATGTATTTGTTTGGAAATTCCCTGGTTCAAATTTTAAACATGTATCTCCAAAAGGCCACTTTAGAATTTAAGTTTTAAGAGGCTTCAAAAACAGATATTTGGGATGATAAATGCAGTTCTACGGTTCACTTCATTAGGAGTTTAATAGGTTTGGAAATACATATAGGCCAAATTACAGGTTTCCAGAGCACATTGCTTTTAGATAAATGGACAGCATAAAGTACCCTGTAGCATGTAGAATTCATAAATTACAGGAAAGAAATTAAATGTAACCTTATCACTGCAGATCAGCTTAAAAATGATAACTAGACCTCCTGTATTGCAAAGGAATTACCCAAATCGGGAGGCAAGATACCAATTCTTTTTATGTACAAGTGCTATTTGGTGAGTGTTCAAATACTCCAAGTCTACCAATTTTCAAATATTAATTTCTGTTACTGAAGTTTTATTATTTGGGATGAAAAGGTTCTACATTCTAGTTATCCCTCATCTTTTGCAGTTCCACGTGTTGACTGCATTATTTGAATACAGGCAGTAATGGCCTTTTTGGGAAGTGTGTCCTGGACAGATATCCCGATTATGATTATTTGTAGGGTTTAGAAATGCAGTTTCTAAAATATACCAGTGGGATAGAAATCATCTCAGCGTGTCCTGCTTATGCCAGCAATCTGACATGCTGGTAGTCCAGACAGGGTCACTCAACACTGCAGCCATGGAATACAACCCAGACTTGCAGATTCTTCTTTTGCAGGGTGGGATGCCACTTTTGATTACACTGCAAGGCAGCAGGAATTGAGAAGACAGGATGTACTGTGGCAATAGCAGATGCATCACACAGATCTTGAATACTTAACGAAGCCTGTCCATTGTTCAATGCTACCACTTAACATCCTCTTTGCAAAAGTCATGAGATGTACCATTTGGTATGATCTTTGTCTAAGGGATTAAGCATTATGGCTTGTGTGACTGCAAGAAATTTAAACCATGAAAGCAAGCCTGTGACAAGTAATGTTTATTGCAGGAGGGCTTTCATAGCACACATTGAATTGTACTGGATCGGGGTACTTGGGTACCTGTGATCCAGATGGACTTTAAAATAAGCAAGCATTGTTTGCTTGGTAGCAATGGTTTATTTTGTCAGACATTGAGCCCTACAAATTAAGTTTGTCCTCTATCGGCAATCATTTACTTTCCACATAGACCACAAGACCCTATATCAACGTCAGTCTGATTTATGACTTTAGACCATAGTTGGGAAAATGTGATTTAAAATAAGGGATACTCCAGTTCCTTCCTATTTTAACACTAAAGTGTTAAACATCAATTTCCCTGACCCTCCCTACAGGCACTCTGGCTTTAACCCTTGAGTAGAATACACACCACTAAGATTCCTTAGTGTTTATATATGCCCATATTGCAGTTTCCATTCTAGCCACATGACAAAGACATGCTCATGCAGGCATCTAGACAAGCCATAGCTCAATGAGAGTTGAGAGCCACCAGTTAGCTAGGAATGAACTGTTCATTCACAGGGTTATGCCTGGAAGGAAGTTGTGCCAGATCGGCTTTCTGAGTGGGGTGAATTGCTCTTGTTTTGGAGTGCTGCATCAGCCTTTAGATACTCAAATTGGTCGGTGCCAAGAGTGTCCCTAAAACAAGCACCGGGCCTTGCACTTTAGTTCTGCTCCAGTAGCTAGGTCACACTCTTCAGGCTGTAGTCACATCCATGTGACCGCACTTGCCTGTGTCCATTGCAGCTTTATGAAGGCTGGACAGGGAGGGCCACATGGTGTAGCTTGTGCACACTAGATGCGATTTCAGATGTTAAAAAGCTACAATGGATGCAGGAGGGGCTACAACGCACAATCCTTCATAGGAGCTTTGTAGGGAGTCAAAGTGGAAGGAACATTCGCTCATATTTCTTCCTCTCAAAGAGTACCTGTGTGACCGCACCCTAAGCCAACATGTCACCTTGTAGAGGAGACACATGCCTGGTGACAAAGGGAGATTGGGGACACACCAAAAAAAGGTCCGTTACAGAAAAAAAAAAAGAAATCAGAGTCTTTTTGCTGAAAGCAAAAATATTTAATAAAAACTAGGAATTTCTCATTGGAAACCATGGGATTTATAGGATTAAACCTGCTGAATGAAGGCACTGGGAATCAGGGCATTTCACAGTTCTCTATAGATTTTCTCTAGGGTGAGTTCACTGCTGCCAAAGATCACTATTGCAAATTGCCAGGTTTTTGAATACTTGAAAGGCCACGGTTTGGTGCAATTTTAGGGCCAGTACGGCTCTTTGAATAACCCCTTTAGGAGTGAATTTAAATAAGAAAATGCACCATTTTATCCAGCTTTTTTTGTGCCAAGACCAAACACCTCAATGTATATGTATTGAAGGAGCTTTACCATACAGCAGGAGCAGTGCTCGTCAGAACCTCAGACAGGTGTCCCAGCTCCTTTCCCTGAGATGGGAATACCTAGATCGATATTGTAATAAGTCCTTGTGGATCCACAATGTGGCTGCTCAAAACTTAGAATGTGAGGTTACCTGGATAGATATATATATATATACACACATTATAAGCAGGGTTAAAATCAGAGCAAATATTTGCTCAAATCATAAGTGCCTTTTGAGTTCAGATATTCAGTTTCCTGGTGAATTTGGGGTTGTAAATTCAGTTAAATTTTATTGCCGTTAGAGAAATGTGCAACCTTCATGACATGCTCAATTAAATTAACAAGTTTCAAAAGTCTGTCAATGAATCTTGTAAATGTTCGTGTCAGAGCTGCTCTGTATAATTTCAGGTTGATGTCTTTGATCTTTCGTGCCTAGAAGCACATATTTGTACTCCACACCCTGTGCTTTCACAGCTATAGCCCCAGGCTAAGGTGTAGTGGCCTTTTCAGAAAAGAAACGATACTCAGTGCATTGTAGGTTTTCCTGATTTTTTATAAAAATAAGATCAAAAAGAAATTCATATTGAGCATGAGTTTACACTTTGTTGTAGAGTACCAAAGCATTTCATTAAATTTGAAAGATTCTAATCTTTTAAATAGCAGGCCTTAAATACACTATTGCCAAAAGTATTCGCTCACCCATCCATATGCGAGTCAAGTCAGCGAACACTTTTGGCAATATAGTGTAGATTAAAAAAAAAAAAAAAAAAAAGCACATGTGCTGGCAGATAAGGATATTGCCTTTGCTGATCTAGTTTGATTAACTTGTTACTTTGTTAGGGTTTGCCTTTTGTGATCTGCAGCAAAACACATGCAAGACCAAAGATTGTGGGGCCTGATCACAACTGGGATGCCTAGTGCAACACTTGAGCCATACAGCATTGCAGCTCAAATGCTTCTGTGTTTAATTTTTACTCCCATTACAGAGATGCAAACTCATCTTGCATTTCAGATGTAGCGGTTTCTCACTGTACATTAATGTCTCATTATATAGGAGATGTTAAATGTGCCACTACGATGGAGAACGAGCTATTCCAACCAACTTGTTCTGTTTGCCCCTGACGGTTTCTCAGAAATGAAAAGGTCTTTCAGAGGCTGGTGTCAGGAGATTGTGGTTTAGCGCAATCAACACAATCTAAAATCCACCAAGAATCCCAAGGATCAGTTTCCTTGCACTGCAGAAACACCGCACTTGTGGTCCTGTGTTTGTCTCCATAGAGTTCTAGACAGGGGCAGACTGACCCGTTTTCAGCAGGCACATTGGGCCCCACTATTATCCCTCAGTTTAGGAGACTGGAGCTATGATCAGAGCGCCACAGCAATGTGTGCTGTGTATGAGTGTATCAGAGCTCCACAGCGGTAAAACTCAGTAATGTGCGGTGTTTATGAGCATGAGGTTTATTTCTGCAGAGGTCTTCGATATGCTCATTCACAGCCATTACAGAGTTCTTTCTGGATCCTGTGCATGCTCATAGGCACTGCCTATTACTGTGAGTTTTATTAGGTGTGGATTCTGTGTGTTCGTATATGCACTGCCCATTACCATGAGTTTTATTGCTGTGGAGCTCTGTAATGTGCAGTGTGTACAAGTGTGTCAGTAACGTCCCGTTTCTTTTAAACCTGAAAGGTGATCAGCAGTTTCCCACAGGGACCTTCTGTGCCGCAGCTGCAATGAGTGAGAAGACAGCTACCACAACAAAGCAGTGGCAGCTTGTAAATCTGGGAGGGGGCACAAAGGACCCAAAAAGATAATTTTATTAATCCACTTTAAATTACCATTTTGAAAATTATGTTAAGAAATCAATTCAACACCAATGTGCGACACAAAGGCCCCCCCCCCCCATGAACTCCTATTGCCTGGGGGCCCCCATTGTCAGTCCACTCCTGGTTCTAGACTGTGGTGCTTAGTGCTGCCAGTGCTATCAAGTTGTGGCCCAGCAGTATTATAACTTGAGCTGCTGCCAAAGCAGCTCATTTGTAACACAGCTGTTCAAGGCAAGCCACATCACTGATCCATCCAGTGTTTTGTATCAGAAAATTTCAAAAGTTGGCAGAAGCAAAAATCATCCAAAACCTCAGTTTGAGGTTCAGATTTTAAATGATTGTGAACCAATAGATTTGGCTCAGATGAATCCAGTCATCACTCCAGCGAAACACAGCCAGACATTTATTTTTTTTTATCTACAAGTAATGTCTTTAACCACAGGACAAGCTTAGAAATCGTACAAGTGGCAAGGGCTAATTTAGAAGGTTGGCAATATGGTGTAACTGGATTGTCTGGCAAGACCATAGATTTGTGTGTATTGGAGTGCACAGGAATATGATGGCCTGGTACTGGTATTAGTTAGGCACACAATTTCAATGAACAAGCTGTGATACTATGCCAGACAGCGGGATATGGATATTTTAGGAGGCGACTCCAATAGTTCAAAGCAATAAAGCTAGAAGCGCAAGAGATTTTTGTTTCTGCCACTATATACACCAGTCCAAGTAAACACGTACAAAAGCAAGTGAATTAAGCATCACTTTAGCCGCCTGTAATAAAGTTACATTTTAATTAAATCTTGTACGGCTATTAAAAAAGGAGTGTTCTCGTTGAGAACCACCACCGTTTGCCTATCAATATGTATATACTGGGGACACACACCTGGTTTCACTGCCAGGTTTCCTAGATACTAGTTGCCACTTGTTGGTGATCTCTACATTCCACACCACCCCCTTCTCTACAAGCTGAGGAATTTTAAGAGATTTTTTTTTAGATGCGTCGTCATGCAGAGAATGGCGAACAATAAAAATACTGAGAAGACAAACAGAAACATCAATGCTCACGTACGGTGAAGATTGTAAAAAACACTAAGTAGAACTGGTTTATGGTGTGTACCAAGTTAACATTTACAATAACTAGCCAGGAGAAAGACACCCCACCCCATTAAAAAAATAAACGGAGCCAAACATTACCACAAAAGGTTTTAGAATTATTCACCAAGCTAGGAATTGCCCATTAACCCCTTCACACAGTGATCTTTCATTGTAATCCATTGAGATGCCCTCATTAGCATATCAAAACTCCATTTTCACCTTTATAACCCCTTAAAGGCTGTGGAGGCACAGGTACACCTCATCGACAGGTGCTGTCGCGAGACGCAGAGATTGTGGCCAGTTCTGCAGGAGATGCGCACCGTGCGTCATTAACTGTGGGGAGGGTTTAAGGAGACCTATTGAAGACAGTGGCGGCTCACTGCCCCCCCATGATGCTGACGCACTACCCTGATGTGCAGCCCAGGCATGCCCCCAGGATGCGTGGCCTAGGGGACCCCATGATGTTGACACACATGGCCCAGCCCCCGATGCACAGGCCAGCCCTCCCCCCTCCAACAATGAGCAGCCCAGGCCCCCCCCCCCCAACGTAACAAATCCAAAACACATTGCAACATACACTTCCTGATCTACAGGAAGACGATTCGGTGATTAGGAGTGAAAACCCTGTACAGCACAGATAGTGTTACAGCTTCAGGGGGGGGGGGGGGGGAGATCATGTGGCACACGGTGTTAAATAATATTGCAGTGATGGATTTTTTTTTTTTTTAAAATTAACAGCCCAGAACAATGTGCAAGGCTTCCATTTTTACCATATATTTAATATAGGAAATAGCAGTTTAACTACCGGGCGACTACACTGAGTTAAGGAAAAAAAAAAAAAATTAAAAATAAAACTACCCTTAAGTAAATTTTCCCTCAAACACTGCAGTTTTAGATCAAGGTGATCATTGCAAAAAATTAGGAAGAGCTTCAAGGTTAAAAAAAAAAAAAAAAAAAGAGTTTTAAATAGTTACGGTGCAGCCACGCCTCAGTTCCCCATAAATTAACCCTCTAATTGAACAGCCTTTAATGGTTTTCACTGTTCATGGAGTCTATCGTAAAATGTTGTGCCAAGTTCATGAATCAGTCACTCCCGCTGATGGACATTTAGTTTTTTTTTCAGCTTTGTGGCGTTCACTTTAGTTAAATTAATTTTTCAAAGTTACCGTTACAAATGGTACATTTCATAAAGCTTTTACACAAAATGAAAACCAAGAAATCTCAAAGTTCAATAAATACAGCTTCAGAAGACTGAAAGTACTCACAACAAAGGGCTGGTTTACCTGATGAGAGGTGCAGGAGTACTGGTGTTTCACAAACAGGAGGACAGAGGAATGCAGACTTGGGCTTCTTGTTTTATAAAGAAGTCTGAAAACCACACCTAGCAACCAAAGAATATTTTCTTCAGTCCAGTGATTGGTTAGTGTTTGTCAGAAGACGAACTGCAAATCACTCCCAAAGTTAAAAAAAAAGCATGAAGTTTTCTGTGTCTGTTTCGCACACTTTCCATACACTGTGCCAATTTTATTTTTCTCATTTCCTGGTTACCATTAAAAATGGGAATAGACATTTGCAAATGATATTTAACCCTTTCTCAGCAAGCTCCTTTGCATTACGGATTTCAAAAGGATTAACTAGAATAGTTGAAGTGGGTGTAACACTGGAAAAGCACTAACATGCATTTTGTAGAATCGTCTGATCCAGCAACCACCCAGTTTTCCAAGGAGAGATTCCTACACACTATAGGGGTTATTCACTAACCTCCGAATTGACCCCAAATTGCACCGAATTCAGTGCAATTTGTCTATTCACAAAGCTATCCATTTGTCAAACTGCTTCATCTGCAGCGTGTAAAGTGTTTTTTTTCACCTTTTATCACATGAACATTTGCGGTTATACTTTCTATGGGGTGCGCTTGTACAAAAATTAGAAATGGGGACTTGTTACATTTTTTGGGGGGGGAATTTCGTGATTTTTAGCTAACGCACCCCATAGAAAAAAATCATTAGTGCAGCATCATTGTTCACATTATAATTGAAATGTGAACAATATTGCTGCATTAATAAAAACAACACACAAAAAAATCATGTTTTTTTATTTTTTTTATTTATTTATTTATTATTTTTATTATTTTTTTTATTACTTTTTTACCTAGTCATGTTGGGTATCATTCAAAAGGCCATGCTCAGGCCTTTCAAATGACACCCTCCATGACTCCTCTTGCTGCCGTGGTTCTGGAGATATCGGGGTTCACAGGAACCCCCTATCTCCACCAGGGGATTTCCTTGGGAAATCCCCGGGCAGCCAAGGGTTCCCCGGCTCGTTGGACGGAGGGGGCCCCTTTTAAGTGGTGCCTGGCTTTTTTTTGTGGGACCTCCCGATCGGGAGGGAGAGGGATCCGAACGGATCCCCCCCCCTTCGGCTAGGGTCAGACTGAGGCAGTGCGAACGCGCGTTCTGGCGCACTTAATCACTGCCGTGCTAGCAGCAGATGCCGGGCAATGACGGCCAATATACGAAGTACGGTCGCACAAAAGTCCGGCTGCGCAACGCAAGTGGAAAATGAACGCATTTTTTCGAGAAAGTGAAACCGCAGGTACTGACGTACAGAGTGCGCTGCGTCTGCTAGCGGCGTGTGTGTGTGATTAGGAGACGTCAGACGCTGCTAATGTCCGGCCAACATAACGTCCAGACACAAAAAGAGTTTTATTGATGATCCGTACAAAATCACGGACGAAAATGCGCATAGTATGACCACTATCACGTATTCTGTGAAAAAATGCGTCCATTCGTTCGAACGCACTTTTTCACAGACAACATAAAAATGCGTTCGTCTGACCCTAGCCTTACAGGTTATCTCCCGGTATTGCCGGGGGGTCGTCTGGAAATTACGTCATTGCGCATGGCGCGATGACGACATTTACGTCGGGAGGAGCTTGACTTCAGCGTCTGAGGACGCTGAAGTCAGAACGCAGCGGGACCCCAGACAGAGAGGTGAGTATCTCCGCCGGGGGTCCCACACAGCTGATGACGTGTGGGGCACGTCCTCAGCATGTAACGTGCATCAATGAGGACGTGTCCCACACGTCATCAGCAGTGAAGGGGTTAATGCAGCAATATTGTTCCCATTTCAATTATAATGTGAACAATGATGCTGCACTAACAATTTTTTCTATGGGGGGGGGGGCGTTTGCTAAAAATCACATAATTTCCCCCTCAAAAAAAAATGTAACGAGTGTCCATTTCTAATTTTTTTAACAAGCACACCCCATAGAAAATATAACCGTAAAGGCTCGAATGATAAAATGTGGGAAAAAAAACACTTTACACACTGTAGATGACTGAAAATTCAAATTTTATTGCATTTTTTGTTATAATATTCAGGCAGGACATGACATACACATATAATAATGATATATTATGAATCTGCCAAAAAGAACGATATATAATATGTCTGGGTCGTATAATAAAATGTGACTTCATATCGCGTTTAAACATGATGAGCGAAACCGGTAAAAATTAGCTCAGCATTCAGGGGTGAAATGGCTCGGCAGCGAAAGGGTTAATTAATTAATTTTCCATCTGCAGCTTTACAAAATTTAGATGCTAGAAAACAATGTATGCCTGTTGTGGGCTGTATTAATAGGTGATATGATTTTAAAAAAAATTGTTCTGTAAAGCCTAGATCGGCGTTTCCCAGTCTTGTGCTCAAGTACCCCTAATAGGCCAGGTTTAAGGATTACCTTGGGTAAATACAGACTGAATCCTACAATCACTGAGCAGCAAATTATATCACCTGTGCTGTGCTTCACATACCTGTAAATTCTGACCTGTTAGGGGTACTTGAGGACCAGGGTTGGGTACCACTAGCCTAGATAAAACAATTTTCACTTCCACCTGATCAAAATAAAGAAAATTGCAAACATATTGAATTAAAACACGAAATACATACAGGTCTATTCAGTAAACGGTGAAAAACCAGGAGAACTGACAGGAGAATGAACAATCTAGACCAAATAGCCGAATTTGGAAAGTGAGATAAATGGGAGAATTGTCCTGGTTTGTCCATTTTGACATAGATTTTTCACTTCTCCAGTCACTCTCCTGAGTTTCACCTTTAGTGAATAGACCTGATGGAAGAAATTTGAATGTACAAACACCGAATATGCATCTAAAGTTAAAAAAATAATAAAATGACTGATCTGAATAGTCAAATTTTTTTCAGGCCTTGTTCCCATACTGTGTCAATATTATAAATGTCATATTTTTTTATATGCACATATTATAGGTGCAAAAACGCAATGGTTACTTTAGTAGCGAAACCCATATACCATATATGTTCTGGGTTATGTGTCACAGTATTTGTTTTTCTTGTGTTTATACAAGGCTGGGTCACTTTCTTTAGGTTAAGCGCACCATCACTCCACACCCAGTTGCCTCAGAAATGTGAAAAAAATATCAGGGTTATTCAAAGAGCTCCGAATTGCTGGCAAAAGGTAACTGAACGCTGAAATTCAGCGTTAGGTTACCTTTCCTGGCCATTCGGCTATTAACCCTTTCGCTGCGGAGGACGCGCTCAGCAGGTAGGGTTGCGTGCGGAGGACGCAACCCTACCTGCTGAGCGCGTCCTCCGCAGCGAAAGGGTTAATAGCCGAATGGCCAGGAAAGGTAACCTAACGCTGAATTTCAGCGTTCGGTTACCTTTTGCCAGCAATTCGGAGCTCTTTGAATAACCCTGATATTTTTTTTGGCCAGTATGTTCCTAAAAATAGGTTCTTACGGGGGTACGAATTTCAGAACGAAGCGCCCCGGGAAACCCGAACGCCGACCAGGGATCCCTCGCCAGGAGCGTGGTCGGCAAACAGTGACTCTTGCTCGGGTACAGCCGCCGGACTTTCCCCCTCCACAGCTCGGGCTCCGTTGATCCGATCAGGGCGCTTTTTGGACTGAACCAGCCCCCGGACCTGAGCTACCAGGCTGTACCCCCAGCGTGCCACCGCTCCCAGGGGATCACCCCGAAATCCCTGGTAAAACCCCAAACTCGGGCTGAAAGGCACAGGGAGCCGCCAGGACAAAGGAGCGCTCACACCACAGGGGGGGCCGGGCGCTGCCCGGACAGGGAGAGGTTCTGGGAGGCGGGGCAGACGAGCTGGCACCGAGACCCGAGATAAGGGCTGCGCACAGCAGGGGTCCCCCAGGTTAACCAAGGCAGATTGGGCAATGGCTCGAGGCAAAAGATCACTGCAGGAGGACTGAGGGCGGGCCAAGGGAGAACAATGGTTTCATTCCCCATAAATACCCCTGTATCCCCCATGTTAAATAAACTGGTACCTGTTTGAACCTTTACTCCTGCCTCGGCTAGTAATTGGGGATAACAGGGCTTGGGGAACCGCGACGCTTCAAGGATCGTGCAAAAGCGCTTAATCACTGCCGAATTCATATGGCCCGCTACCCCTGACTCTACACCTCCAGACAAGCTCGGCTCTGACGGCGGATCTACCCGTACAGGGTAGCGGTGATCCGTTACATTGGCTGACAGCGGGGGGTCGGCTGAGACCAGACAAGCAGGGGGAGATACAGCCGCTGGCTTGACCCCGGTCTCAGCCACCGCGACACGCCGAGCGTCTGGAGTAGACATCATCCGGGGGAGAATCTGAGACCAGCCCAGCAGGGGGAGATACAGCCGCTGGCTTGACCCTGGTCTCAGACACCCCTGGGTTCGAGAGGTGGACAGTACCAGCAACGGCGGTGACCCCGTATGGCACAGCGCTACAAAGGGCTGAAGCGCACAGTCCTGAAAGAACTGTTAAAAGCCAGAGACAAGGCACCCGGAGGCAAAGCGAAAGCGGTCATCATCGGAGAACTGATGGAGGATGACCGCAACAGCGCGGCTCCCTCTGAGGACTCCAAGACCTCGGAATGGAGGCGAGATGTGCAGTGGCGGCTGGCCCTATACGGAACGGACCCCTCCACCGACATCATCGGGAGGGTCCTGGCCGACACAGACAAGCTCCGCCAGGCAGAGATGCAGCAAAGGTCCGGGGGGTCGCTGTCCCCCAAGGCAGTACCGGACCCCCAAACAGAAAATACCATTCGCGGCGTTCAAGCTCTTTCCAGAGGGGAGTGAAGACATCGACGGGTTCCTGCAGGATTTTGAGAGGCAATGTGTCCTGCAGGAGGTGGCGGTCCGAGACTGGGTACCCATGCTGGCGAGCAAATTGACCGGCAGGGCGGCTGAAGCCTATCGGGCGGTGGCAGACAAAGACTGTATGGTGTACGAGTGGGTCAAAGAACATCTGCTGGCCCGCTATGCACTCACCCCGGAGGCGTATCGAGTCCGATTTCGAGCCTTAAGAAGGGGCACTCAGAACCCCTTATGCGGAGTGGGGACACAGGATGCAGCAGGTGCTCCGTAGCTGGATACAGGGGTGCCAAGCTATCCAACCGGACCAGATCGTCCAGCTGCTATTACTGGAGCAGTTCTACAACTACTCTCCTCCAGAGGTCCGGGACTGGGTACGAGACCGGCACCCCCTCACCCTGTCTGAAGCCATCCGCCTTGCCGACGAGTACCAGGACACCAGGCGAGTAGCCCCTCCGGTCAACCAAGTCCCACCTCCCCGCTTCCATCCAGCGCCACAGTTATGCCCTGCTCCCCTCGAATGAGCACCCAGGCCACCGGCACCCCCCACCCCGGCTCCTCAGGTAGGACCCCGGTGCTATGGGTGTAACCAGATCGGACACATATGGGACCGTTGTCCCCTGAACACCCATCGTCCGGCACTGCCCCGGGCAGCGCACCAACCGAGCCGAGCTGCGGCATACTGTTGCCATCAGGAACCGGAACCCACAGCCGCCCTCGAGGAAGACTGGGGCATCCTGCATGAGGCTGACCCAGTGCAAGCAGCCACGCAGGACAACCGTCAACACCATCGCCAACAAGTCCGGGTGAATGGACAACTTGCCAGCGGTCTGCGAGACACCAGTGCAACCCTTACCCTGTTACAGCCCCATCTTATCCACTCGGCTGCTTCAACCAGGTATTCGGTGGCCGTCAGAGTCGCTGGCGTCCATGTGTATCGAATCCCTACGGCCCGCGTCCATCTAGATTGGGGTGCGAATGCCCGGGACGTGGAGGTCGGGGTCATGAAGAATCTACCGTCCGAGGTCTTACTTGGCAACGACCTGGGACTGCTGACCTCCACCTTTGAGGACCCTCATCCTGGCGGGGTATGCCTCATTATCACCCGCAACCAAGCGTGGAAGGCTCCACACATCGACTCCAAGGGGACCACGGTAAGCCAGACCAGACCAACACCCCCCCTTGGCCCTGACAACACCCCTGCCGTGACCTGGGATTCCCCGACGGACTTTGCCCAAGCCACCCGAGACGATATTACCCTTGCCCCATACCGACAACAAGCAGGGAGGGACTCGGGAGGGTTAGGGGAGGTGAGATTTGCCTGGGACCAAGGGAAGCTGTACAGGACATCGGGGGGGGATGAGCCAGGGAATAGACTGAGTACCCCACAGGCAGCTGTTAGTGCCGGCGAAATATCGGCGCGATCTGTTAAGGATCGCGCATGATATTCCCCTGGCGAGTCATCTCGGGCACCGGCGCACATTGCACCGCCTGACCCAGAGCTTCTTTTGGCCCAGATTATCAGGGGAGGTTAGGGACTACTGTTGGACGTGCGGGGTATGCCAGCGACTAGGGAAGCGGGGGGACGCCATGAAAGCTCCCCTGAGACCCTTGCCCATAGTGGGAGAACCTTTTAGACGGGTGGCGGTGAATCTGGTAGGACCCTTGGCAGTGCCTAGCCCTACGGGCAAGAAGTATATCTTGACCATAGTGGACTACGCCACCAGGTACCCCGAAGCCGTGGCCCTCCGGGATATCCACGCAGAGACCGTTGCCGGAGCTCTGCTGCAGATATTCTCCAGGGTCGGATTTCCCCAGGAAATCCTGTCTGACCAGGGCACACAATTTACGGCCGAGGTGACCCAGCAGCTCTGGAGACTGTGCGGGATTAAACCCCTGTACAGCTCCCCTTACCACCCGCAGACCAACGGGCTCTGCGAGCGGTTCAACGGGACCCTCAAACAGCTTCTCCGCACCTTTACCATGTCCCATAAGGACTGGGAACGCCATCTGCCCCACCTTCTGTTCGCGTACCGGTAGGTACCCCAGGAAGCCACAGGCTTCTCTCCCTTTGAGCTACTGTACGGCCGGAGAGTCTGAGGCCCCTTGGACTTGCTCCGGGAGCACTGGGAAGGTGCTCTGGCCAAGGAGGGGACCTCGGCCATAGATTATGTGCTTGAGTTTACGGACCGGCTGCAGGAATTGACCGCCCTGGTACGGGACAATCTCCAAGCAGCCCAAACCAAGCAGAAGAGGTGGTATGACCGGTCGGCTAGGGACCGCACCTTCCAGATAGGGCAGAAAGTGTTAGCACGCCGATCGGTCAAACAAAATAAGTTGCAGGCAGCCTGGGAAGGACCCTACAAAATCATAGAAAAGATCTGCGATACCACCTTCACCGCAGCCAGATGTTCAGATGAAAGGATACACAGAACCTTTCATGTGAACATGCTGAAACCGTTTTTCCAAAGGGAAGAGGCAGTAGCCGCCATCTGCGCGCCGGACGCGGGGGATCTGGAGGATCTCCCCCTGCCGGTACTGCCCAGGGATCAAAGCGCCCAGGACATAGCCGATGTCCGGCTGGGCGAGGGGCTCACCCCCCGCCACAAGGAACAGGCTCAGCAGGTGCTACAGGAGCACCGAGACCTGTTCTCATCCCGTCCCGGCTACACCTCCGTAGCCCTGCATCGGGTCGATACTCAGAGTCAAGCCCCTTTGCAGCAGACGGTGTACCGAATTCCCGATGCAGTGAGAGATGGGATGCAGAAAGAGATCCGTGAGATGTTGGATCTAGGGGTAATAGAACCCTCAGAGAGCCCCTGGGCCTCCCTGGTGGTTCTAGTACCCAAGAAGGATGGCACTACCAGGTTCTGTGTGGACTATAGAAAGTTAAATGACTACACTGTCACTGACGCATACCCCATGCCCCGAGTCGACGAGCTCCTAGACCGGATTGCCCAGGGAAACTTTCTCACCACCATTGACCTATGTAAGGGGTACTGGCAGATTCCCCTTGCCGAGGAAGGTGTGCCGAAATCGGCATTCATCACTCCGTTTGGCTTATCCCAATTTCGGGTTATGCCATTCGGGATGAAGAATGCCCCGGCCACTTTCCAACGCATGGTGGATCGGCTGCTAGAAGGGATGCAAGACTTTACCAGCGCCTACCTAGATGACATAGCCATCTTCAGCAACACCTGGGTGGAACACTTACAGCATTTACGTGCCATACTGGACTGCCTTGGCACCGCCGGTCTGACCATAAAACCAGACAAGTGCCACGTCGGCATGTCCGAGGTCCAGTACCTGGGCCACCGGGTGGGCTGCGGAAGGCAGTGCCCAGAACCCGCCAAGGTTGAAGCTGTTGCCCAGTGCCCACTCCCCGCACCAAGACCCAGGTGTTAGCCTTTCTAGGTACGGCAGGATACTACCGCCGCTTCGTCCCCAACTACAGCGCTATTGCCAAACCCCTGACTGACCTGACCCGCAAGAACCTTCCACGACAGGTACTGTGGTCCCCTGAGTGTGAGGAAGCCTTCCAGCAGCTCAAGCGAGCCTTGGTGGAAGCCCCCGTGTTGACTGCTCCTGATTCCACTAAACGTTTTGTTGTCCACACAGATGCATCTATGTTCGGATTGGGAGCAGTGCTGAGCCAGGTCGGTGAAGACGGGCATGACCACCCGCTTGCCTACATCAGGCGGAAACTTTTACCCAGGGAGGTGGCTTATGCGGCCATCGAGAAGGAGTGCCTTGCCCTGGTATGGGCACTGAAGAAATTGCAACCGTATTTGTATGGGCGCTCCTTCACGGTCCTCACGGACCACAACCCCCTGGTATGGCTGAACCAGGTGGCCGGGGACAACGGCAGGCCCTTCAATTTTACCATCCAGTACCGGCCTGGGAAGCAAAATGGCAATGCGGACGGACTATCCCGCCAGACTGAGCTTGAAACTTAGGCTGGGTGGGGGGCCATGGACATCCCCAAGCGGACCCGAAGAGGGTCTCACCGGGTCTGCCATCTGGAAACTTAGGGGAGATGTGTGACGGAATGGCCGCCACTATACCGTAGCGCGGTACAAATTTTTAACATTTTGATTTGGTGTGGTGTATTAAAGAATTCGTTAGGTTGTATTTTTATAAGTTCCCCCTGTAATTCTCCACATTGGTGACCTGTTCCCCGCCTGTCCACAGCCCCGGGAAGATGCCCGGTCTGTGAATGCCTCGAGCCGCCACTAACTGTCTCTGCCAAGCCGCCCAAACTTGCCCGCCTTGCCCCGCAATGTGGAAACCACGCAGAAGAGCGCTTTGGCCAGTATGTTCTTAAAAATAGGTTCTTACGGCGGTACGAATTTCAGAACGAAGCGCCCCGGGAAACCTGAACGCCGACCAGGGATCCCTCGCCGGGAGCGCGGCCGGCAAACAGTGACTCTTGCTCGGGTTCTGGGAGGGGGGGGGACAGACGAGCTGGCGCTGAGACCCGAGATAAGGGCTGCGCACAGCAGGGGTCCCCCAGGTTAACCAAGGCAGATTGGGCAATGGCTTGAGGCAAAGGTAAAGATCACCGCAGGAGGACTGAGGGCGGGCCAGGGGAGAACAATGGTTTCATTCCCCATAAATACCCCTGTATCCCCCATGTTAAATAAACTGGTACCTGTTTGAACCTTTACTCCTGCCTCGGCTAGTAATTGGGGATAACAGGGCTTGGGGAACCGCGACGCTTCAAGGATCGTGCAAAAGCGCTTAATCACCGCCAAATTCATACAGCCCGCTACCCCTGACTCTACACCTCCAGACAAGCTCGGCACTGACGGTGGATCTACCCGTGCAGGGTAGCGGTGATCCGTTACAGTCCCCATTTCTAATTTTTTTAACAAGCACACCCCATAGAAAATATAACCGCAAACCATCGCGTGTTAGAATGTGAAAAAAAAACACTTTACACATTGTAAATTATTGAAAATTCAAATTTTATTGCATATTTTGTTATAATATACAGACAGGACATGACGTATACATATAATAATGACATATTATGAATCTGCCGAGTCTGCCGGAAAGAACGATATATAATATGTCTGGGTCATATATTAAAATAAGGCTTCAAAACGCGTTTAAACATGATGAGCGAAACCGGTAAAAATGACCTCAGCACAGAGGTGTGAAAAGCCTCAGCAGCGAAAGGGTTAAGAGAGCAGGGAGTTTGCCAAATGTTGGCGAATTGCCTGCACATACGGTGCCTGTTCGAGGGCAGTGAAATCCCCATAGAGAAGCAATGACTATCAGTGAAAGGTTGCCAAAATGCCCTGCCATTCGGTGGTTTCATTCTACAGGTTTATTCAGGCGAATCCCATAAGCTTCAATGTTAAAAATATTTCCGTTTTAATTCAATAATATTCTGCAGTAAAAAGTCTCTTCATTTTTAGATTTTTTAGGATCTTTTAGGTTTTTTTGGGGATTTTTTTGCGAAATTTGTTTTCCCGGTTTTTTTTTCTGTAACAGCCCTTTTTATTATCATTCATTGGATCTTATATGTGAATTTCAGACATTTTCGTTCTGTAGCTTCTTTACAAACATCGTTTCACTTTTCAAACATTCAAGCGTACCGTTGTTTTTTTTTTCACTAAATTCGTCTGCGGTGTCGGGTTTATTCGGTGGCTGTGCTCTGATCGGCTCCTGCTCGGGTTTCTCCGGCGTGTTCCGCGGGGTTAATCCAGATGTTTTTGCAGATTTCGGTGTGCATTCGCCTGGGTCTGGCGGTGAGTGTTTGGCAGGTTTGTGGTGACTTTTCCCTGCACTACGACGGCCCTGTGGTGCTTGCTGAATACACCGCAGGGTCGCTGAACAAGGAATCGGCATTGAACCGAACAAAAAGTCAACGAACGTACGGTGACTTTTCGATTCTCTTTGAATAACCCTGCATTGTATTATTGTAGATGAGGTGCCAGAAGCAGGTTATGTTGTCTTGCAATTAAGGAATGTAGCAGGTTCTCCCCTGTGAACATAGCAGGACCATATGGTCTATTTGTACCTACACAAAATTTGACTTGTCAGATAGGGAATCTTTAGTGGCGTGCGTGCGTGTGTCTGAAGTATGGGTCATTTCTGCAGAGGCAATAATACATTATCTCCGGTTTGTGCTTCTAAACACTTGAATATTGGTTTAAAGCAATATTTATTTATTTATTTATAAAGGATTTTACCAGGAAGGATACATTGAGATTTCTCTCGTTTTCAAGTATGTCCTGGGTTCAAGAACATTGAATTGTTACAGAAATACTAAGTTACAGTTACAAGTACTTATACAGCGCCAACAAATTCCATAGCGCTTTACAATGGGGAAGCACAAACAGCAGACTTACATGATAAAAGAGGAAATAAAACCCTGGTCGTCGGATAACTGTCCAGGTTATACATCACTTTAAACCAAAAGCTCAGGCAGACATCCCATTAGCTTACACTCTAAGGGACTAGGGTAACTGAAACAAATGGGAGCAGAGGGAAGGTGAAACCGGTGGCCAGTAGAATATCATAGGGATTGCATGAAATGGACCAGATTTTTTCGGCTTAGTAAAGGTAATTAGTGAGAGAAGTGGAGACAGCTGGAAAGGATGCCTGAAATTAGGGATCAGCCCTGGGTGGGCAGGTGGATGGGTTGGGGCCGCAGAGGGAAGAAATGGAGGTGAGTCTGTGATGGAGCTTGCTTGAATGCTTGGTTCAGGGCCGCAGAGGGAAGAAATGGAGGTGAGTCTGTGATGGAGTTTGCTTGAATGCTTGGTTCAGGGCCGCAGAGGGAAGAAATGGAGGTGAGTCTGTGATGGAGTTTGCTGAATAACTGAATATTCACCAACAAATATATGATGAACATGTTGGTGAATGTGCATTGGTTGGTGAATGCACAATGTGCATTTCGATTCAGACCGATTCGTATTTTTCACAAATCGGTCCGATTCGTGGCTTCGGATTCGGCCGAATTTCCGAATCGGATCCGATCTGAAAACGTCTGATACGAAAAGATTTTCGATCCGTAACGAAAAGATTTTCGTGTTTTCGTATGGACGTGAAATGTGTAAAATCGCAAGTCATTTTCGTTCCATTCGTGATTTCGGTTCCATTTCGGTCAGTTCGGACATTGTATTTTTCGGTTCCATTGCTAATTCCGTAATTCCGTATCGTTTCCAATGATTTGATATTTCTGTCAATACGATAATTCTGTAGATAATCCTGTCGATACGGTAATTCTGCCGATTCTATCTTTTTTTTATTAAATAAAGAACCTTTTTTCTTATGAATATGCACTGCACAACTTTCACTCAACTTTCACGTTAAAAACGTAAGCATACAGAGTTTTAAAGATCAGCACCATGGACAGCACCATCCTGGTGCTATCCAGCGTGCTGATCCTTAAAACTCAGTATGCTTAGGTGTTAAAGGGATGGAAGACTTACTCTGGATATCCAGAGTAAGTCTTCCATCCATTAAAAACTTAAGTATACTGAGTTTTAAGGATCAGCATGCTGGATAGCACCATCCTGGTGCACCATCCTGGTGCTATCCAGTGTGCTGATCCTTAAAACTCAGTATGCTTAAGTTTTTAACAGACGGACTTACTCTATCCAAAGTTCCGATGTGAAACATCGGGACTTTGGATAGATTTCGACTATCCGAAGTGAAAAAAAATAGTCAAAATCTATCCAAAGTCCCGTTGTTTTACATCGGGACGTCGGATAGAGTTAGTTCTGGAGTTAACCCCTAGTTGCCACCAATGGTGGAGATAGGGGGTTCCAATGAACCCCCTTTCTCCCGATCCGTGGAAGCTAGGGGTTAATGTTTGGTATTGTTGGATCGGCCAGAGCATGGCCTTTCCAACCATACCAAACATGACCATGTTAAAAGTTAAAAAAATATATATATATATTAAATAAATAAATTTTAAACAAATTTTTTTTTTTTTTTTTTGCTAATGCAGCAATATTGTTCCCATTTCAATTATAATGTGAACAATGATGCTGCTCTGCTTGTATGAGTTGCATTTGTTAAAAATCGTTTAATTTTCCCCAAAAAAAATGTATGTAACAAGTCCCCATCTCTAATTTTTTTAACAAGCGCAACTCATACAAAATATAACCGTAAACGCTTGCATGTTAAAATGTGAAAAAAAACACTTTACACCTTGTAAATTATTGAAAACTAAAATTTTATTGCATTTTAAGTTATAATATACAGACAGGATACATATACACATAACACAGACATATGCATTAATTATACCGCGCAGAGAGGCGCTTGTTTCCCGCAGTGTGCGTATTCATATGCTGCATTAATTGTACCGCGCAGAGAGGTGCTTGTTCCCCGCAGTGTGTGTATACATATGCTGCATTAATTATACCGCACAGAGAGGCGTTTGTTCCCTGCAGTGTGCGTATTCATATGCTGCATTAATTGTACCGCGCAGAGAGGCGCTTGTTCCCCGCAGTGTGCGTATTCAAATGCTGCATTAATTATACCGTGCAGAGAGGTGCTTGTTCTCCGCAGTGTGCGTATTCATAAGCTGCATTAATTATACCGTGCAGAGAGGCGCTTGTTCCCCGCAGTGTGCGTATTCATATGCTGCATTAATTATACCGCGCAGAGAGGCGCTTGTTCCCCGCAGTGTGCGTATTCATAAGCTGCATTAATTATACCGCTCAGAGTGGCGCTTGTTCTCCGCAGTGTGCGTATTCATATGCTGCCTTAATTATACCGCAGAGAAGCGCTTCTCAGCAGTGTGTGGATTCATATGCTGTATTAATTTATTTTTATTTTTTTCTCGTTTTACATCATTTTATTTTTTCTGTTTTTTTTTTTCGTTTCTGATAATTTTGTTCAGCTTTTTTTCTGTTTTAAAACCTTTTATTCTGTTTTTTATTTTTAAAGTTAGACCATTTGGGTCAGTTTTGGATTTTTTAAATCATTTCATTTTCATACCATTTTAAAATGATTAAATAAAGTTGTGCAATGCATATTCATAAGATAAAAAGGATCTTTATTTCATAAAAAAACGATAGAATCGGCAGAATTACCGAATCAACAGAATTACCGTATTGACAGAATTATCGTATCGACAGAAATATCAGATCCGAAAATCCATTAGTTTCGGTCAAAAGGAATAGACACTTTGAAATAAGAAGAGACATTCCGAAAAGCACAAAAATTTACAATATCACAAAAAAGTCGATACGAAAAACGAGCCGATCCGATAACACGAAAATGGCCAAATCACGGGAAAAAAGTCGATACGAAAAACGACCCAAAACGAGCCGAAAAGAAAATCGTCTAAAACGATCCAAAACGAAAAGTTACAAAATCCAAACGAAACGAACCGAAACGAGCCGAAAAAAAAAAAAATCGGTGCACATCTCTAATGTCAACAATGTCTCTCTAACACAGCATAAATTCTAAAACTTGCCCTTAGGTACCCCTAACAAGCCAGATTTTAAGGGTGCCGTTGGGAAAATGCAAACTGAGCAGCAAATCATATCACTTGTGCTGTACTTCCGATATCCTGCAAACCTGGCCTGGTGGTGCTCCCTGAGGACAGGTTTGGGAATTACTGCACTAGGGACCTGAACAATGAATGGTTAATACTTAGTTGCCTGTGGATCACCACCAGCATGACTGATAGTTGAAATAGCAATCCTTAGTTGAGGAGCAATAATCGTCATGTTTTCAATGTTTAAGAATGTTTCTTAGTTACAGTGATCACTTACTGCAGCATGTACATTCTAGTAGAATGTAACGGCTTTAGGCAAACTACACATAACAGCACTGTCTGTAGTATCAGACAACAGGGAGGGACCTCTCACTAATGCCTCATTGTGGTATAACCTGTTTGACAAGTAGGTGTTCACATATGTTTGGCCGTTCAGGGGCTTATTCACAAAACCTCAACCTTTTCTCAACTTGCAAACACAGGGAAACACAGGGAAAATCACTATTGCTGCAACCATGGAACACTTTGGGGTTTCAGAAAAGAGAAATTCCTTGATGATGTTTCTGTTGTCGTTTCAATATCTTTTACAAACACCTAAGATCGTTGTGATTGCAACTATGGTAAACACCAGCCTAGGAGGTGTCTCTCTGATTAGGCGAGGTAGGCGGTCCCCTAAGGCCTTACACTTATGGAGGCCTTAAAACCGTCAAACTTGCCTGTTGGATGGCACTGTAACTTTGAGCCACAAGCAGGGGCAGATTGACACAGGAGATGTTTTCCCTCCAGGATTTCTATTTTCAGCCACAGATGGCCGATGCTCTAAATCCGCTATGGAAACCTTGGCACCCCAAATGTTTCTGAACTACAGGTCTCATGATGCTCAACCAATCCTAACCCCGTCACTACCAAGCAATTTGTGTTGACTTTTTTTATCATAACATCTATTTGAAACATGGGATGTGAGGATAACAATTAAATATAGTGAGAAATAAATGTTTCGTACAGAAATTGTTATTCTGCGATAGTTAAAAATTTTAAATAATGTTGGCTTGCTCATTTTTAATTTTTCATGTATTTGTTTATCCTTTACAGAAATATTGTTGAAATATAAGATTCTGAGCTCTAGATTGTGTCCTTTATCTTACACAATTTCAAATGGGGTCTGAAATATTACCATAAGGAAGAAAGGACCTTTGTGTTAGATATAATAACTTTGATCTAGCTAAATAAAAAAAGTGTTCAGTTCTTCTGTTTTGGGGAATTTGTAGTGATCTCATAATGAGACCATTACAATGCAGCTTCCAAAAAATACCAATAGAATATAAAAATAATCTGTGACATAATGCTTTTGCATGGAAATTACAGTAACACTTTGTATCTGTACTGTATATGACTTTCCAGTCATTATAAATTATAACCCCCTGAATCCTATCCCTGTACAGCAGTGAGTGACCCCAGAGCTCTCCCTGTATTATGCTTTCTCCTTGGCTGCTGTAATGCAGCAGTTATCTATTTGAACTTTGTGTTACAGCGAGTTTTAGGGCTGCTATGTGCAACTGGTTTTATGTCTCTCCAGGATGCTTGGAGAGACATAAAAGACAAGATTTTGTTTCTCCACAGGGGACACACTAATCCTGCTTTGAAAAGGAGTGAAAATGATCTTTTGATATTGTCATGGAACTGACGTAGTGCTCCCTGCCTCAGTTACCAGGACCGCTTATTTTCCTGGTGTTTCAGTACGATATATCACTTCAGGTGATAATCCTGCATGATATGCCTTTTAAATAGAGATGGGTTGAGTGTTCAATTTGAACATGAGTTTGAATCGAACATTGGCCGTTCGGCGAACGCCGTACATTATGGGATATTCGCGGTCTGTTTGACCACGGACATTCCATAATACAAAATGACCGTGCAAAATGTGTTCACAGTTCTGTGAAATGTACCAGCTGCTGCCGGTACATTTAGGAGACTTGTGGCTGCAGCCCCCGGCCCTTTGGTCCTCCTGTTCCTCCGGTCCATCTGCCCCTCCGTCCGGCCGCGGCTCCTCTGCCCCACGCCTCGTCTTCATGCTGAGCCCTGATTGGGCAAAGTCCTGCGCCTGACCTGGACTTTGCCCAAACAGGGCTCTAATTCAATATTGAGCCCTGATTAGGCAAATTCCAGGTCAACTCCAAGACTTTGCCCAATCAGGGCTCAGCATGAAGACAAGGCGTGGGGCAGACGTGGGGCAGAGGAGTCGCGGCCGGACGTAGGAGCAGACAGACCAGAGGAACTGGAGGCCAGGACAGCAGAGGTACGGGGGCTGGATGTTATGTCCTCAGCCCCTGCAGTGCTGCCTGGGGGGGTATGGGCATGGTCCTGTGGCGCTGGCTGGTCGGGTGCCAGCACTTAGTGATGGTCGATTGGTGTCTGAGGGGGCAGGGCCTGGCATGGTCACGAGGAGCCGCCAGGTTTAAAGAAGGGCGCGAGTAGTTGCTCGTCTCCCTGACGTGGTGTTTAGTTCCCGCATCGCCTGTTTATCATTACGCTTATTGATACTTCGTTGCCAACCTGTTTCTGTCTGAGGACCTTGCTTTGATATCTGACCCGGCTTTTCTACTTGACGATTCCTTGGTTTTCCCCCTTGGTGTTTGTCTGTGCGGATTTATGTTGCATCACATGTGTGCGGTTTGGAGGCCTGCCCGTCTCCTTGGTCAATACATCTCACGCTCTTGGTCTCTGGTAGCTACCCAACCCGATCTACGTCCTAATCGCAAGGCACCTGATTGTGGGTATTTCTGCCAAGACGTGTTCCCTGCTACTCGTGGCAAAAGTCTGCTATCTGCACGGTTTTGTTCCAATACATATGCCAAGTTTATCCATGATGTGACTGCCCTGCAACCTGCACAATTCATCTACCGTGACAAACAATTTCAGGAAAACAAATGTATAACTGTTCATGCTTATCTGATCATTAGTCCTGCTCATGTCTCCAAGATATGTTTCTCTGTGTAAAAAGTCTGTGTATCTACACTAAGCAGTCTTTTGGTCTAGAAAACAATTGAGCTTAAGTGCTACTCAGGATTGTCTACTTGCTCCCCGGCTTGGGAGATCAAGTCCGTTCATACTGATTGTTTTGTAACTGCCAGAAAGATCTGTCCTTACCGATCCCAACTCCGCTACTCCTGTGTGAGCGCTATAGTGCCCGTTACATTACGTCAGGGCCAAATATGGATCAGACAGATTTATCTGTACTCATGTCTAAGCTGGGTGACATTATTACTAAGCAAGAAGAACAAGACCATCGCATGGATCAATTTGCTCAGGCCTTGAGCCTACTCATGAATCAGTTCAAACAATTAGGCAGGGTTTCACCACGCTCTTCCCATGCAGTTCATGTGGCTTCTCACAGATTAACTGTTTCCTCTATGATCGCTACTGAAGTATCTCACGTGAGTTTAAAAACACCTACTTGTTTCAGTGGGAATTCTGGTTCTTGTAGAGGGTTTATAACCAAAATCGAGATAATGTTTGAATTAAATCCAGGAATGTGTCCCACAGACAGAGCTAAGGTGGGTTATGTTATTAACCACCTAACAGAGAAGGCTCTGCTTTGGGCAACCCCTTTATGGGAATTAAAGAAACCAGTGGTGTTTAATTATGCAGAATTTTGAAAGACTTGAGACATACGTTTGATCCTGCCAGGTGGGCAACTGGCGCCGCCAGAACTTTGTGGCGTATAACTCAGGGCAACCGCCGAGTTGCAGACTATGCCATAGAGTTTAAAACAATAGCTGCTGAATTACAATGGCCTAATGATGTGCTTACTACGGCATTTCTTGAAGGAATCTCTGACGCTATTATGCACGAATTGGCTCCTATGTCACTACCCGAGGAGCTAGATGACCTTATAGACTTTTGTATAGCCCTCGACGATCAGATACGAGACAGGAGGTCCGGCCATTTAGGAGAACTGTGAACATATTTTGCATGTTCGACCCCCATTGAGTTCCATTGTGTTCAAGTTCGTATTTGAACAGTGCAGCTGTTTGGCTGTTCGAATACGAACCGAACACAGGGGTGTTTGGCCCATCACTATTTTTAAAATAGATTGCTTTGCTTTATATGAATTATTGGCACCAAAGGTTGTACAATTAATGCTGTCATTAACATGTGCTCAAGTGAGCGCCAAGATGGCTGCCAGCCCTTGGCTTAAAATGGCTGGCACATGTGCTTCCCATGCGTCGTCTTAAAATGGCCGACACAATGTGCTTGGATTAAATAACAAGCAAAATTGTACAGAGCCCCAAATGCACTTAATATTCAAAATCAAAGCAATATCTGGTATTCAGGCAGGTTATAGGTAAAGGCAGAACTTCTACAACACAATTTAGTTGCTAAGTCTCTGCAGCAATAATTATTAACTGCTAAATATAACAACTCTAAACCATTTAGGCTGTGGTCAGACGAATGCAGTGCGAACGTGCATTCAGCCGCACTTTATTACGGCCGTAGTAGCTGCAAATGACGTCCAATGACGGCCAATATATGAAGTACGGCCACGCAATGCAAGTGGCAAAAGAATGCATTCTTTTGAGAACGTCGAACCGCTAGTACTGACGCACAGAGTGCTCTGCGTCAGCATAGCGGCGTGTGTGCGTGATTAGGAGACATCAGACGCTGCACCATGTCTGGCCTACATAACGTCCAGAGACGCAAACTTTGGTTACTCGGGTTTCTCTTTTTTTTTCTAGCTCCGTTAAAAATCACAGCTGTAAATGCTCACCGTATGACCGCTATCGCGTCTTCCATGACAAAGTGCGTCCGGATGCATGGACGCACTTTTTGACTGTAGACGTGAAAAATGCGTTCGTCTGACCCTAGCCTTATATTAAAAGTTATATCCGCTGATAACTATTTTAGACAATATACAAGCAAGTATATAAGCAAGTAATAAAAACAAAGAGACATAGGTTTTAAAAGTATTTACTTTTGTAGGATTTACTTTTGTAGAGATTGCTCGTCGCCCTGACGTGGAGTATAGTTCCCGCAGCGCCTGCTTACTAATTTACTGCCTGATTGATTCCAGTTGCCGACCTGCTTGTACGAGGATCCTGTATACGTTCTGACCCGGCTTTTCCCTTTGACCATTCTATTGCGTACTCCCTTCGTGTTTTGTCTGTGTGGTTCAGACTTCATGTTTTGGTTTAACTGCATGTGTGCTCTTTGGAAGTCTGCCCGCCTAATTGGTAAACTCATTGATCACCCAAGATCACTGTTTACTTTACAATCCGGTTTAAGTCCTAATCGCAAGGCATTCGATTTTGTGTCTAACAGCCAGGTCAAGAGACCTTATCATTGTTCCAGTTCTTTATTGTATATCCCTTCTGGGTGCAGCATTTACCACAGGTTCGCTGATTTGGTCACTGCCCTGCAGGCTGGCCAATTAACCAACCGCGCATACTACTTGCTGGAAAACAAATCTATTGATTTCTCTTATGTCATACCTAGTCATGTTCATGTCTCTATGCTATGTAGCTATGTGAATAGAGTCTATCTTCACTAAGCAGTCTCTGAGCTTAGGTGGTATTCAGGATCACGTATTTCCTCCCAGGCTTGGGATACTAGATATTATAGGTCTCCTTGCAGTCCAAATTTGTGTCAGAAAAACCTGTCCATTAAGATCCTAACGCTTATCCAGGGTGAGTGCCATCTGTTACACCGTGCCTTGTGAACCTCTTGTCACGTACCGTGCTGGTGTCCCTCGGTGCCCGGCAGCATCATTCTCGCTGCTCGCTGGTTGGGCGCCGAATGTTAAAGGAGATTGTGGCGGACACGTGAGACGCCGGGGGCGGAGCCGAACGTGCTGACGGCACCGCCAGGTTTAACACCACAGGCAATGCAATCTAGCATTGCCCTAATGTGATTTCTCAACCCCTTAGCGCTTCCTTTTGTTATTGTGATTTTCTCTGGCAAACTGACCCTTGGCAAACAGCTTCCTGACATTCTCTGGCGTACTGACCCCTTGCTTTTGGCTTCCTGACATTCTCTGGTATTTTGAGACCTGGTTTCATTTAGTTTTCCACTCTTGGCTGAAACATTTATCTGCACTTGGCTGAAACATTTACCCACACTTGGCTGAAACATTTACCAAGCATAGGGCTATACATATATTGACCGACCACTCCTAAGGATTGGAGGGAGAGGATAGTTGTGCTGCATGCGAGGACCATATACCGCATTCTGTTAGGGATCGTGACACCCCTTTTGTTGTGCCTGCCTTCAAGACTCCCCTTCTGCACCCACCTAACCTCGCCCCTCTCCTGTGTTTATATTGTTTTCCCTTAATATACCCAATATGGTTTAACCATATCAAGTGTCTCCGTTGTATCACTGCATCCTGGGCTCCCAACCTCACTCCCACATGCTGAGACCTGACATAAACAAAGGGCAGACAACAGAGAATTACAAGGAGCAGGAACAAAATATCAAGATACCAGGGAGCAGGAGTAACCCTTATAAATGACGCTATGGAAACGGGAGAGGTTGCCTTATAAAGGAAGTAGGCCAGAGCTGACATGTGGTCAAGAGCTGGCAGGCTAAAGGGTAATCCTGGAGCAGAGGGAGAGGAATGAATGGCCCAGACAGGGGTAAAAGCCGGCCCAGATCGACTCCCTATAGGCTCAGGGCTGGAAACATGTGGAAACATGACAGTGCGTATACACACACGTCCACTCCCATACACCTAAACACTGACATCCACTCCATTACACCTAAACAGTCAACACACATTCACTTTCATACACCGAAACATACACACACACATCCAGTCCCATTCACCTAAATTCACACACACATCCTATATATACTACATAGTGGCTCAGCACATAAAAAAATTTTTGTTGCAACGTGAGGGTACGCATACGTCCACTCCCATACACCTAAACACAAACATATCCATTAATATACACCTAAATACACATACTTAAACATATAGTTTAAAAATATAATAACATTGCCCAGTCTCCTGCTTACCTTTTCTGCAGAGAGGGGACTGAATCCCCGGTAGTCCAGTGGCAGGGGAAGAAGGGGGTAGTTAGTCAGTGATGTTGGATTAGGCCCTTTCATTCTGTATTAAATCACCCTCTGGTGGTTTGAGAGGCTTTGCTTACAGTACAGACCACTAAAAATCTCCCAGGCTGGATTCCAACATTGAACCAAGCGCCTGCGCTCTCTGATTTGACATTGCAGCTGAGTGCCGGCATTCTCTGACAGATCACCTGGGTGTCGGTGCCACTGAATCAGTCAGTGAGTGCTGGAGTCCAGCGTTGAATGTGCTTTGCAGTCTGTGCTGGAAGCATAAATCACATTGCATGCTGTCATGGAACTGATGTAGCGCTCCCCGCTTCAAACCCCAAGACTTTTATCTTCCTGGCAAAAACCCCAAAAGACACAGACATTTGCTTTGGGAAAGACTTTATGTTCATTTATATTGCATGGTGTGATTTTAAATGTATTGTAAATGGTTTAGTTTTAGTTTAAATATAAATGTGAACTTAGAGATGTGTTTTGAAGGTGCAGACCTTTCTTTTGTGTGTTGAAAGTAAATAGGTTTGAGTAATGTGTGATTATGCAAGAGGGCTTTTCCCTTTGTCTAAACTGTTATCTGTTTGAGGAGTCATGAATATGGGGCAGTGTTTGACTGAAAAGGCAATCTGATCTATTGGAACAATAGATTATGTAAATGATGTGTTATAACTGAATGCTAAGGAATGTTTACTGTAAATATCTAACTGACCTAATGTAATTAGAGTTTTAGTAACTCAATGTTGGTGTTTTGGTATGTAAATGATCCCTGGTGGGCCTAAGTGAAGCCTGAAGAGGACCTGAAGGAAGCCTGCAGTGGTCTTGGAACCAACAATCAGAACTGTTGGGGTGGGCGCAGGGGTCAAGTCCTGGGAAAAAAAGTGAGGGAACTCACCCACGAATTCCACAACCCCCATTACCTGAAGAAAATATATATATATATATATCACGAGTATAGCAGTGCGTGCCGGTGATACCATTTTTATTGGGTTAACTTTCCATTTAAAAGACAAGCTTTCAAGAGTGTAAACTGGAAACTATACTGATCAGTGAAAGGTATCACTACGTACAGGTATACTCATGATTGTGGCAACTGGACTAACGCAATATATATATATATCCAGGCACAGACCCCCATAATAATATACACAACACTGTGCCCCCAGAAGAATATACACAGCACTGAGCCCCCAGAATAATATACACAGTGCTGAACCCCCAGAATAACATACCCAGCACTGAGCCCCCAGAATAATATACACAACACTGAACCCCCAGAATAACATACCCAGCACTGAGCCCCCAGAATAATATACACAACACTGAACCCCCAGAATAACATACACAGCACTGAGCCCCCAGGATAATATACACAGCACTGAGCCTCCAGGATAATATACACAGCACTGAACCCCAAGAATAATATACACAGCACTGAGCCCCCAGAATAATATACACAGCACTGAACCCCAAGAATAATATACACAGCACTGAGCCCCCAGAATAACATACCCAGCACTGGTTATATGGATATATTTTCCCTAGTTCACATGGATATAATTGCCCCAGCTCTCATGGATAATGCCCCCCCAGCTCTCATGGATATTGCCCCCCCAGGTCTCATGGATATTGCCCCCCAGCTCTCATGGATATTGCCCCCCCCCAGGTCTCATGGATATTGCCCCCCCAGGTCTCATGGATATTGCCCCCCCCAGGTCTCATGGATATGCCCCAGGTCTCATGGATATTGCCCCCCCCAGGTCTCATGGATATTGCCCCCCCAGGTCTCATGGATATTGCCCCCCCCAGGTCTCATGGATAGTGCCCCCCAGGTCTCATGGATAGTGCCCCCCAGGTCTCATGGATATGCCCCAGGTCTCATGGATACTGCCCCCCCGGTCTCATGGATAGTGCCCCCCAGGTCTCATGGATACTGCCCCCCCAGGTCTCATGGATACTGCCCCCCCAGGTCTCATGGATAGTGCCCCCCAGGTCTCATGGATACTGCCCCCCCAGGTCTCATGGATAGTGCCCCCCAGGTCTCATGGATACTCCCCCCCGGTCTCATGGATACTGCCCCCCCAGGTCTCATGGATATGCCCCAGGTCTCATGGATATGCCCCAGGTCTCATGGATATTGCCCCCCCAGGTCTCATGGATAGTGCCCCCCAGGTCTCATGGATAGTGCCCCCCAGGTCTCATGGATACTGCCCCCCCAGGTCTCATGGATACTGCCCCCCCAGGTCTCATGGATAGTGCCCCGCCAGGTCTCATGGATACTGCCCCCCCAGGTCTCCTGGATACTGCCCCCCCAGGTCTCATGGATACTGCCCCCCCCGGTCTCATGGATAGTGCCCCCCAGGTCTCATGGATACTGCCCCCCCCAGGTTTCATGGATACTGCCCCCAGCCCAGCTCACCTTTGATGGAACACCAGCAGCTGCGTGCTTCCTGCTTCAGCGGCCGCTGACAGGAAGTGCAGCCGCTCGCCTGGGATCTATGAAACACCCAGGCGAGCGGCTCCACCTCCTGTCAGCTGGCCGTTGTAACAGGAAGCACGCGGCCGCCGGCAATGTGCGGCGGCGGCGTTCGGGCTCGGGCCACAGCGGAAACGCTGCATTCCCGCAGCGTTCCCGCTGTGGGAGAAGTGCGGGAACGCCGTTCCTGCGTGTTCCCGCTCGACTCGAGCCCTGGGTGGGCGGGAAGTTTGAATGGGCATTGCTGTATTTTGTATAAATAACCCTGTGAAGCCTTCCATAAAGGAGACCTTCCCTGTTTGTACATTCAGCTTGTTTGGTGTTTCATTCAGCTACGCTACCTACACTACGCTCACCATCAGAAAGCACCGAGCGGCCATCTGAAAGACTGACCTAACATCGAGGCTACAGGCGGTGGCATAGCGTGGGTTGTCAGCGCCCGGGGCCAGACAAGAATTGTGCGCCCCCCCCAACCTGTGGACACGTTATCATGCCCCGATTCCCTTCCACCATTAGGGCATTGAACCCCTTAACTGTGATACAATGTAATGTGCAGAGTGTATGAGCGTATCACAGTGCTCCACAGCAATAAAACCCACAGTAATGTGCAGCTCACACATGGATATATATATTGCCCCCAGCAGCTCAAACATGAATATATTTGCCCCAATGCCCCCAGTACCTCAAACATGAATATATTTGCCCCAGTAGCTCAAACATGAATATATTTGCCCCAGTACCTCAAACACGAATATATTTGCCCCAGTACCTCAAACACGAATATATTTGCCCCAGTAGCTCACACATGAATATATTTGCCCCAGTAGCTCACACATGAATATATTTTCCCCCAGTAGCTCAAACATGGATATATTTGCCCCCAGTAGCTCACACATAAATATATTTGCCCCCAGTAGCTCAAACATGGATATATTTGCCCACAGTAGCTCAAACATGGATATATTTGCCCCCTCTCCCCCCCACTCGCCGGCTCTGAGGGCCTGCGGGTCGGTAGAGGGGGGCGGTTTGGGGCATCATAGCAGGCCCCCGCTGGTTTCCCGGCCTTTGATGGTCATCGTGCTCTTGGGCAGCCAGCGGCGCACTCTGTAAATGCCGCGGTGGCGCCTGCAGCCCAGTCTAAGCACATTGCACTGGCGCCGCCCCTCACGTGACACGTCACGTGAGGGGGCAGTGCAGGCGCCACCGCGGCGTTTCCAGAGTGCGCCACTGGCTGCCTGTGTGCACTGACCGCACAGGGCAGGGAAACCGTCGGCGGGGGCCCACTATGGCACCCCTGGCGCCCCCAAAAAAACTGCGCCCGGGGCCACCGCCCCCCCCAGCCCCCCACGCTACGCCACTGGCTACAGGTCAGGAGATCGAAAGCCTGCAGATCCCCAGAAGCTGCTGCAAACTTCGGCCCAGCACTGGCACAGATCCCTGCTAGCCAGCCCAGGTCTTCCAGCAGGCAGAAGCAAGTGAGTCAAGCTGCTCGAGGCGGTTGCGGACCGCGTTCCCAGTAGCCGGGCTGACCGCAACGAGGGGGTGTCTGGAGAGCCAGGACAGGCGGAAGAGAGCGGGTTTCCGTCACAACAGTGAATATCAACGTTCGGTGCAATTTCAGGCCAATTCGTCTATTTACTAAGCTGTCAATTTGCCAAATACTGGCGAATGGATAGCAAAATATGGTACAATTCGCTTTGGCACCGAAATTGCCCCATAGAAGACTATCATGTCTTCTATTCACAGAATGCCGAACTGCACAGAAATTCTGGCAAAATGCCCTAATTTTCGGTGGTTCAGTTTATAGACAGGTTTAAACAAGAAAATCCCATTCAATGTGAAAACATAATGGGCGCTATTCCTAATTCCTATTCCATCATTTTTTTGTCTTATATTGTTAGCTTTGCTTGACTGAGTTACTCACGACAAATGTTTGCATTGTACTATCTATTGATATCCTACAGGATGTTCACTAAAATCTGAATTTGCAAGGTTTCTATTGCCAGAGAAAAATATCAAAGCACCGCCAAATTGATAAAGAGGAGTCAGAGACAAATTTGAATCTTTCCATACCAGACCAAAATTATCATACCTCCGCATCACTTATATACAATCTATCAATGACATGCTCCTGGCATCCTCCATCATCACCTCTGCACATACCAGACTGCAGGATTTAGCGCTTGCGGCGACACCCCTATGAAATGCACTTCCTCGCATTATTAGTCTCTGCCCCAATCTGGCTTCTTTTAAGAATTCCCTGAAGACACTTCTGTTTAGGGAAGCCAACCACTTAACTCCATAATAAAAATATCAAGCCTCCTTATAACCGGCCACATCTCTGTATGTATTAATATCATTCTCATCACTGCAGTCCCCCCCTCCTGTTTCACATCCCTCCATCTATCTAGATTGTAAATTCCGAGAGGAATAGGGCCCTCAATTCCTTTTCTGTTTATTGGTGAAATATTGACTTGCTTTTATGGTGTATTGTAGAATTATCTTCTCTTTACTCTTTGTACCTTTGTAGAGTGCTCCGGAATGTGTTGGAGGTTAACAAATAAAAAGTATTTCTAAAATAATTTATTTCATTAACTGCTTACTTCAAAAAGTAACACAACAAAAAACAGTTCTAATAATTACAAAATTATATATTTTAATGTTTAAAAGTACAGAGATTCCAAAGAAAGCATATTTTAATAATGGTAATATGGTTCCTCCCAATTCCTAACATTATCTATATCTACATACGTACAAGTGTTGACTGATTTTTCTTAAGTAATGATATGATCAGGAAAATAGAAAAAATATCCCTAAACTTTGTAATTTTCCTTGTCATAACAATAACAACATTACATTCCTGTTCTTCCATTATAGGGTTGAGGGGCTTGATGTACTTATGTATAGTGTTTCTTTCTGTCCTATTTGCTATTTAGGGGAGGAGATGACACATATGACTCCTGAGTTAAATGTTTACGTTTGCATAGTCTGCCTCTAAAACCAATATTTTCCAGATGTTGGGTGGGTTCCCTCTATCAGTGGGCTATGGACCCACTCTTTTTAGTTCCCAGTTCAAAATATTGTTAGTCCCTTTTGATATGTCTATCTATCCAGAATTACATGAATTGGAGAGGAATGGTGACTAAAGGGATTAATCAGAGAGCACCAAAATGTCACTGACATTTCAAAGCTCTTTTGCTCCCCGCATTTCGAGGAATCAAATTCCCCAACCCCGCGGTCAATTCAGCATTCACCGCAGGGTCCCCGAAGTGCAGGGAAAATCTGCCGCAAAACCGCTGAATCGAAAAAAAAAACCCAATGGGAACCCATCGGCAAACATCGGATCTGATCCGATAAGCTGCCAAAAACCCACCGAACGCGTCCGAAAAAAGACGCTCTGCCGAACACAGCGCCAACCAGCTACCGCAAAAAGCCAACAAGCAGACAAACGGGGTAAAAAAAAAAAAAAAAGAACATTGAAACTTAAACATTTTTAAACGTTGTTTGCGAAAAAACTACTGTACGAAAATGTCTGGAATTAACATATATGGTCCTATGAATAATAATAAAAAGGTCTGTTACAGAAAATAAACCACTATTTAAAAAGAAATGAAAATATTTTGCTGAAAAAATCCCGAAAAATGCCTAATAAATAGAGACTTTTTGCTGCAAATTAAAATAATAAATGGTTTAATCGATATTGAATAAAAACGGGAATATTTTTAACATTGAAACCTATGGGGTTCGCCTGATTAAATCTGTCGAATGAAACCACCGAACATCAGGGCATTTCATTGACATTTCTCTGCTGTTCGGTGTCTTTGAATAGATTAACCATTGCTTCTCTATGGGGATTTCACTGCTGCCTAAGATCATCCGTATTTTGCTGGCAATTTGCCAATATTTGGCAAATTGCCAGGTTTTGAATAGCCAAATGGTCCCGAAATTGCACCATATGGGGAAATCCACCGTTCGGTTCAATTTCAGGGCCCGTTCGGCTCTCTGAATAACCCCTAAAGTGTTAAATAACATTTTCAAAAATGTAAGTGGACACCGTTGCTTTCTGAAAGAAATAAGTGTAATAATACAAAGACAAAGAAGCTTTTATTTCACTTGCTAGAAAACGTGTTGCGTCGGCGTAAAAAGCAATAAGTAATATGCAGTCTATGTGAAAACAGTTTATCATTGTTACATGCCTTGAACTAGAGAGCTCCTTTACCATTAATTACATTTTATTTTTTGTTTCTACATTGTATATGTAAATTACATATACATTACCGCAGTGTAATTATTTCAAGAATAACTATATTAAAACAGTATCTATAAGGGTTTTGGCGGAGGACAAAAAGTGAGATAAAAAGCCTCCACACTATAAGAAGTGTGTTTATTATTGCAGAAGCCACTTGCACATCACAGCAATTAAAACACACACACTTATGCTCTTATTAAACAGTAGAGGGCAACATCTATCAAATAAAAAAAAAACTGTAATCCAGCCAAGCTATCACTATCTAGTTATTTGCCAAACTTCATATTACTATGGAAAAAAAACTATATATATTTACATACATACATCTATATAGCAATAGGAATGGGAACAATAAACAATATCATTTATTTATTTATAAAGTATTTTACCAGGAAGGATACATTGAGATTTCTCTTGTTTTCAAGTATGTCCTGGGTTCAGGGTTTGTAAATGTCTGCTGAAGTTATTCATCATAGATTTCAATGTCATTTTCATCATTGCTTCACTTGAAAAAGTGACATTTTGCTCCTCTGGGTAGACAAAGTTCACTGTAGTTACAACAGCAGTATTTTTTTTTACCATTTTTGCAACTGCTTTGATCTGCCGTGCTATAAATGTAGTCAGTGCATAACCCTATAAGTGTTACTAAATTTTTTAAAAAAAAATTCTTAACAGAAAATGCAGCGACGTATTCTGCATTACTGATAATTTTAAAAAGATTACTTACTAGAAAATATAAACACAAAGGTTTAAATGATAAAGTGAAAGTTAATGAAATTCAAATGAAAATTTGTACTTGGTGTGTAGCCTCCTGACGTAACATACCATACACTGATCAGCCACAACATTAAAGCCACTGAGAAGTGAAGTGAATACCATCATCTCATTACAATGACACCTGTAAAGGTGTGGGATATGGGCCAAGCAGTGATGGATAGACGACTGGGTCCGAGCATCTCCAAAATGGCAAGTCTGATCTGGTTCAATAACAAAGAAGAGCTAACTTAGCTCAAATTGCTTAAAAAGGCTAATGCTGGGCATGAAAGAAAGGTAACAGAACAAATTCCACAGTTACCACCAACCTGCCCAGACAGCAAATTGGTTGTGGGTCTTTTGTTGTTTAATTTAGGCTGCTGTTATGACCCACATACCACCACGGGCCACTCCCCCTCGAATGGCCCTTAAACTGCTTGCCTAAAGAATACCAGAACCATGCCTGAAGCAGACCAAAACGTACCCACATCGTCTTTCACTTCACTGGAATCCGCCCTAACTGCCCCATAACACTGCCTGAATCCCCATGTGTAACCCAGAAAAGAGCCAAACTGCCAACACCTTTACACAAAACTCACCCTCAACTTATCTACTACACCCCAAAGCTCACCCAAAACTTATCCAGAACCCCTCCAAAATTTACCCACAACTTATCCACAACCCCAAAAAAAACACCCAGACCTTATCCAGAACCCCCAAAACTCACCCACAACTTATCCAGCACCCCCAAATTGTACCCAGAACTTACCCAGAACCCCCAAAACTCACCCACAACTTATCAAGAAACCCCACAACATACCCACAACTTATTAGGAACCCCCAAATCAGTCATATCTACACCAACACTATCCCTAAATCCCCAAAACTGAGCCTGAGTGCGCCCTTAGAGAATATTTATTCATTGTGAAAAATAAAACTACACGCTTTGAAAATATAAAGGGTTATTCAGAGAGCACCGAAATGTCCCCAACATTTCATTGCTCTCCTTTTCCCCGCGCTTCCCTGCACTTCAGGGAATCAAAGTTTCCCAGCCTGCGGTGAATTCAGCATTCACCACTGGGTCCCCGGAATGCAGGGAAAACCCACCACAAACCCACCGCAATCCCGCTGAAAACCCACCAGATCCACTGGAAAAACCACACCAAACATGCCAGAAAAAGCCAACGAGCCATCGATCACAGTGCAGATCAGCTGTCGGTAAAAGCCGACAATATGACGATCAGGGGAAAAAAACAAAAGCAAAACAGTACGCTTGAAATTTTCCAAATTGAAACAAGTAGTCCCCAGTCTCCCTCCACTAATCAATCCACGACCCTGGATGATTTTGCAAGAGTGAGATCGTGCAGGTCTTGTAATCTGGCAGCACAACCCTGATGGTTAGATACATGATTCCGCAGAGAAAATGCACAGACATTCATTCCAGACATGGACACTAGTTCAGGGAGCTACACTACATCTATGCTAAGTCCAATGTGCTGTCATTTTTGGGACATTCTCTAGAGCTATGAGCAAACATATTTCATTTCCAATAATTTAAATATGGTAACATTGCTCCAGAATATGTAGAAATCTTGTACACTTGAAGCTGCTTTTGGAGATCAAGTTAACTCAATCACAACAGTGAAATTGCATAAATTTGTCATCTTTCTCAAGGCTACCCCTGAAATGTAGTAGTTATGGTAATTATTTTATAGCACTAACACATTTCTCAGCTTTTTTACCTCACCTACATTACTGATTGAAATTTGGAATTCTAATCACATTGTTAGGGTGCCACAACATTAATGTCATTCCTCATTTCCATCTTGCAGTAAAATAAGAAAATTATGGACCGACGTCCAATCCATCTGTAATCTGTAGAGGGACTAACAATGCATTTACTAAGCTATTAAAATATTTTCTTTTGAAGGTAATACTTATAATAAAAATGCAAAAACTGAAATACAAACAGATAACTGATGGGAAACATAAGTCATGTTTGGGATAGATGAGACTAATATGTACTAAAATGGGAAGTATGGCATGTATTTGAGCAGGTCCATTACATGTGACATCTATGTTCTGAACTAAAAAAATAATAAAACTAATGTGTATTAGCAACATACAACAAATATGTTGCCTCCTGCTCAATATCGGGACTGAGTGCTCTTTACTCTATATCCGTCTGAATAGGAATCCAGCCGTGTCATGCAGAAAAGCAGAAATTAGGAAAATAAAGATGCTATTTTTATAATAATACATTGATGCAAAGTCACGGCTAATTTTGTTATTTCGCTAGCAAAGACCAGAAAAATGGTACTTACAGAAACGGCCGTAGAGTAGAAATTGCCCAATTATGCAAACACCTCTCCATTATGCTTTTATAAGGTTGAATAAAAACATCCACTATGTGAACTAAGGAGTTTATATTTGTTTTAATTTTATCTAATTTAATACTGGGAGATGTTCAGTCATAAAACCACTGAAACAATATATATTACATTATATATTGCCTCACCAAGATTCATGACATAGTCATAATATGTACCTGTAGGGGTTTTTTGAGCCGGTACGCCGTACCGGCACCTCTCGGCACGTACCGGCACCTCTTGGCAGGGCCTAATTTGTTACCGCGGATCTGATCGGATCCGGGATTCGATCCGGGCCCGGGTTTCCCACAGCTCCGGGCAGCCATTTTACAGCGGCGGTGCTGTAGCGTGCCTGCTTCCCACACTGTCTATTCCAGCAGGCACGTTGCATTGGCTCAGCCCCCTCACCGATGCGTGCAGGGCATAGAGCAGCAGAAGAGAGGCTGGACTCCATCCTGTCTGCTGAGTCCACATCCTGTCTCTTCTGAGTGTTCTCAATGAATGCCGGTGAGATGAGCGACCCGGGGGGAATACAATTGATTTGGCTGGGGGGTAAGTGAGGGGGTGGGAATACAATTGATTTGGCTGGGGGGTAATTGAGGGGGGAATATTGATTTGGCTGGGGGGTAAGTGAGGGGGTGGGAATACAATTGATTTGGCTGGGGGGGTAATTGAGGGGGGAAATACAATTGATTTGGCTGGGGGGCCAAGTGAGGGGGTGGGAATACAATTGATTTGGATGGGGGGTGAGGGGGGTGGGAATACAATTGATTGTGCTTGGGGGAAGTGAGAGGGGAATACAATTGATTTTGCAGGGGGAGTAAGTGAGGGGGTGGGAATACAATTGATTTTTCTGGGGGGGTAAGTGAGGAGGTGGGAATACAATTGATTTTGGGGGGAAGTGAGGGGAATACAATTGATTTTGCTTGTGGGGTAAATGAGGGGTGGGAATTCAATAGATTTTGCTGGGGTGGTAAGTGAGGGGGTGGGAATACAATTGATTTTGGGTGGAAGTGAGGGGGAATACAATTGATTTTGCTGGGGGTAAGTGACGGATGGGAATTCAATAGATTTTGCTGGGGTGGTAAGTGAGGGGGTGGGAATACAATTGATTTTGGGGGGAAGTGAGGGGAATACAATTGATTTTGCTGGGGGGGTAAGTGGAGGGGGTAATACAATTGATTTTGCTGGGGGGGGTAAGTGGGAGCGATAGAATTGATTTTGCTTGGGGGAAGTGAGGGGGAAATACAATTGATTTTGCTGGGGGGGAAGGGAGGGGGGGAAAACTATTGATTTTGCTGGGGAGGGGGAAAGAACAATTGATTTTGTTGGGGGGAAGGGAGGGGGAAAAAACAATTGATTTTGCTGGGGGGAAGGGAGGGGGAAAAACAATTGATTTTTCTGGGGGGAGGGAGGGGATAAAATACAATTGATATACTGGAGGGGGTGAAATACAATTGATATACTGAGCGGGTAATAAGATGACAGTTTATTCCACCCCCAGTATATCAATTATCAGTACGTTACAGTAAGTTTTATTGCTGTGGATTCTGTGATGCGCTCATACACACACTGCACTTTGCTGGGGGTTTCATTGCTGTTGATTCTGACATGCTCACACACACACTGTGCACTTTGTTGGGTTTTTTATTGCTGTGGATTCTGAAATGCTCACACACACTGCACTTTGCTGGGATTTTCATTGCTGTGGATTCTGATATGCTCACACACACACTGCACTTTGCTGGGATTTTCATTGCTGTGTATTCTGATATGCTCACACACACACTGCACTTTGTTGGGGGTTTTATTGCTGTGGATTCTGATATGCTCACAAACACTGCACTTTGCTGGGAGTTTCATTGCTGTGGATTCTGATATGCTCACACACACTGCACTTTGCTGGGAGTTTCATTGCTGTGGATTCTGATATGCTCACACACACACTGAACTTTGTTGGGGGTTTTATTGCTGTGGATTCTCTGATATGCTCACACACACTGCACTTTGCTGGGAGTTTCATTGCTGTGGATTCTGATATGCTTACACACACACTGCACTTTGGTGGGAGTTTCATTTCTATGGATTCTCTGATATGCTCACACACACACTGCACATTACTGTGAGTTTTAGCGCTACATACCCCGGGGTGATATATGACTATGTTTGTGAATGTATGGCTTGGCTGTAATGCATGTATTTGTCTTTAATCAGGCTGCTGTGCATAAAAGTCTGCATCTGTGTTCTTGTCACAGTCCAGAGTTGCCCTCTTGCCCTGCACCCAAAAGTCCAGCGTTGCCCTCTTGCCCTGCACTTTTTTAGCACGTTCATTTGCCTGTCGTTTTTTTTCCGGTGGCTGCTCTGCACTGTGATCATGATCGGTGGCTCGTCAGGTATTTCCGGTACGTTCGGCGGGCTTTTTTGTGTCGGTTTCTGCAGGTTTGCGGCAAGTATTCCCTGCACTACCGGGGCCCTACGTGGGGCCCTACGGTGCTTGCTGAATTCACTGCAGTGTCGGCGATCTAGGATCGCCGAATAGCGCCGGATTGCAGGGAACCAAAAGTCATCGAACGTGCAGCGACTTTTCGGATCTCTCTGAATAACCCTGTATGTATGATTTGAAAATAGATATTTTAAGATATCTATTAAATATAAAATAACAAACTGTATGTAGCCACCTTTCTCTTTCCCATTTTAATTAAATGCAAACATCTAAAAGGCAGGGGAAACAATAACTTTTACCTGTCTTGCTGTGCAGTCACTAGTGATATAAGGCTTTTTTGTGAGCAAAACGGGATAAGTCAGAAATACTTATTTGATATTTATCAACTCTTGTTAGCCACATTAAAAAAAAATCATATGCAAGCAAAGAGTCAGGCACTGCATTGTGATTATTGTAACTTGAACAGTATAACTTTCTCCTGGGTCTGCTGCAATCTGGATATAATGCATTATTGCAAAGCAAAACCCACTCAAAAACTGGATGTGTTACATTTCAAATGAGCTCATTAAAGGGACATGCATGCTTTGCTAGTGTGCTATTAAAAATGTGCAATGCCCTTTGAATGAGTCAGTAGTGTCATTCGGCAGACATAAAAACCAAGTAAATATGATATTTTTTCATATTTACCTGCTTTTCTTTCTTGGTGTTTTCCGCGCCCACCTCAGGAGGCAGTTTGAGCTAACCAATCAGTGACTATACCTAGGGAGAGCTAAAAAACGCACTGAGCATGTGTGTCTGAGTTGCTCCTCCTCCCTCCTGCACTGTGAGCCGAGGGGAGGGTGGGGCTGACCTTTCACCCCAGCTACTGCAGAGACAGGGAAGGAAAGAAACCCATACACACAGGGAGAAAAAGAGATGGCAGAGAGAGGGACAACAAAGAAGTATAATCTGAAGAAACGCCCCTAGCTGAGGTGCGGCGCCAGAGAAGATGAAATGACAGAGTTTAAAGCAAGAAAATAAAATATTTTTACACATTTTTAAAACTTTTATTGATATATTCTAGTTTGTCTATAGGTGTACTGACTAGAGCAGCCTGAGAATAGTCAGTAATTGTATATCTCCTTAAGAGATAGCATTATAGTAATTGGGAACTGTCCCCTTAAGGGAAATGTCTTCTGGGAATTGTAGTTTTATGACATGTGATCAGATCTATGTGCCTGATTGGTGCTGAGATGCTTTGCATGCTAGTAAGAAGAAAGCCTTGAACAGGAAGTCAACACTCCAGGAGAAGCTGCAGCGTGCTTGCTCTCTCTATCTGTACATGGGAGTGAAATTACCCTCTTTTCACACCGTATAAAAGGACAGGATATTAATGATCCAGATGAATATTTTCAATGACTGTAAGTTTTGTTTATGAATGCCTGGAAGTAAATATCTTTATATGCCTTTCATCAGAGTTGAAGCTAGACTTGTGCACCGATTTCTTTTTTCGGTTCGATTCGGTTCGGTTTGTTCGGATTTTCTAAATTTTCCTTTTGGTTCGTTTCGGGCGATTTCCTTTTCGGTTCGGTTCGTTTCGGCTCCTTTTTCGTATCGACTTTTTTTCGTGATTTCAGACATTTTCGTGTTATCGGGTCTGCTCGTTTTACGTATCGACTTTTTTTTCGTGATTTCGGAAATGTTCATGTTTTTCGGAACGTCTGGTCTCCTCGTTTCAAAGAGTCTATTCGTTTTGACTTAAACTAATGTTTTTTTGGATCCGATATTTCTGTCGATATGATAAATCCGTAGATACGATAAGTCTGTCGATACGATAAGTCTGTCGATACGATAATTCTGTCGATACGATAATTTTGCCAATTCTATCATTTTTTTTAATAAATAAAGATCCTTTTTTTCTTATGAATATGCATTGCACAACTTTATGTAATCATATTAAAATGGTATGAAAGGAATAAAAATTAACAAAACGATTTAAAAAACGCAAAACTGACCCAATTCTGTATATACGATAATTCTGTCGATACGAGTCTGTCAATACGATAATTCTGTTGATACAAGAATTCTTTCGATACGAGAATTCTGCCGATTCTATCAGTTTTTTTTAATAAATAAATAAAGAGCCACTGCTGAGTCGTGACAAACAGCAGCGATGGAGGAGGCGCTTCGGCCGCTTCCCAGTAGTGTGTGGATTCATATGCTGCATTATACCGCAACCGCAGAGAGGCGCTTCCCTGCAGTGTGCGGATTCATATGCTGCATTAATCACTTGGCTGCTAAAGACACACTCAATGCGTCCTGCCAAGTGCTCCTCCTTTGCTATGGACGCGCTGAGCGCGCCCTAGCACAGCAGGTAGCAATCGGTCAGGATTCCGGCCAATTGCTGGGCCCCCCCAGTGCGGGCCGGATCGTGATTCGGCACGGAAAGGCGTCAGGTCATGATCCTTTCCCGGAGCTGGCTGACATCTTGGATGTCGTCCAAGCTTCCAGGATCTCCCCCTGACGACTGGCATCGTCGTACATAGCGCGTTGATGTCAGTTCTGGAGTTGACCCCTAGCTGCCTGCCACCAATGGTGGAGATAGGAGGTTCCAATTAACCCCCTATCTCCCGATCCGAGGCAACTAGGTGTTAATGTTTGGTATAGTTGGATCAGCCAGAACATGGCCTTTCCAACGAAACCAAGCATGACCATGTTACGTCAAAAGAAGAAATTATAAAAATTAAAATCTAATAAAAAATATTTAAAAAAATAAAATAAAATAAGAAAATAAACAGGTTTTTTTTTGGTTTTGTTTTGTTAACGCAGCAGTATTGTTCCCATTTCAATTATAATATGAACAATGATGCGGCACTAACGATTTTTGTATGGGGTGCGTTTGTTAAAAAAATTGCGTAATTTCCCCCCAAAACAATTTAACGAGACCCCATTTCTAATTTTTTTAACAAGTGCAACTCATATAAAATATATAACTGCAAACGCTCGCATTTTAAAATGTGAAAAAAAAAACACTTTAAACGTTGTAAATTATTGAAAATTCTAATTTTCTTGCATTTTTTGTTATATTATACAGACAGGGCATGATGTATACATATAATAATGACGTATTATGAATCTGCCGAATCTGTAGGAAAGAACGATATATAACATGTCTGGGTCATATAATAAAATAAGGCTTCAAAACGCGTTTAAACATGATGAGCGAAACCGGTAAAAATTAGGTTAGCACACAGGCGTGAAATGCCTCAGCAGCGAAAGGGTTAATTTTTTTATTTATTGTTTTCCTTTTTGAAATCATTTTATTTGTTCTGTTTTTTTTACCTTTCAGATAATTTTGAACAACTTTTTTTCAGTTTTAAAACCTTTTGTTCTGCTTTTTATTTTTAAAGTCAGACCATGATATCCAAATTGGGATGGAACAAGGAAACCTAACGAGAGCCATCTTCCTTGATTTTGCCAAAGCCTTTGACACAGTAGACCATGGCATCTTGTTAGAAAAACTTAAAAACTCTGGCATTGGTGATCGCACGTTAACCTGGTTTCAATCATATGTATCCGACCGATCACAATATGTGTCAATTTCTGGCAGCTCCTCCCTCCCCCTCCCTGTCACTTGTGGTGTACCCCAAGGCTCAATACTCGGCCCCCTGCTATTCACGATATTCTTAAATGATCTGCCCAACGTCTGCAAAGCCTCAACTGTACATATGTATGCAGACGACACCATAATCTATACCAGCAAACCAAATCTCCAGCAGCTGGAAGCCGTGCTGCAAGAACAATTCACAGAGGTAGAAAAGTGGATCAAGCACAACAAACTTTTTTTAAATAATGCCAAAACTGTAACGATGCTCTTTGGAACAAAACCGAAACTGCACAAATTGCAAAATCCCCACTTATGTGTTGGGACAAAATCAAATGGCACTCTGACCACAGTCACTTCTCTCAAATATCTAGGTATGTGGTTGGACCCTAATCTATTCTTTGGCCCTCACATCGAAAACCTCTCATCTAAACTTTACCCCAAACTAGGAACCCTGTACAGAAAAAAATCCTGCCTGAGCCCCGTGGTAAGAAAGCAGATTGTACAACAAATGCTTATGCCGGCTATTGATTACGGAGATGTAGTGTACGCTGCCGCCCCCCAAACACATCTTCAGAAACTTACTACATTGTATAACTCATTCTGCCGCTTTGCATTACAATGTAACTACATGACCCACCATTGTGACATGTTAAAAGAGCTAAACTAGCCATCGCTGGAATCTAGACGCACCCTTCACCTTTCCAGCCTGGTGTTTAAGAGCTTTTCTGGGAAGCTGCCACCCTACCTGAATAGACTGCTTCCCCCAGCAGTTCCCCCATCCTATAACCTCCGATCCAGGACCAGCACCTTACTTGTAATACCACAATACAAAAAGACAGTGGCTCGATCTTCATTTTCCTACAGAGCACCACAATTATGGAATAACCTCCCAGACACCATCAAATCTTCCACCAGTCTTAAGTCACTCAAGAGCTCCTTACTAACATACCTCAATACAGAATGCACCTGTAAAGATGTAACATAATGACTATTTCCTACATATTTATTTTCTGTTAATCTGTATATTTGTGTTGTTTGTTTTTTTTTAATATCTTGCATTGTATTACTTTGTATTTCTGTAACTGTAACACTTCAATGCTCTTGAACCCAGGACATACTTGAAAACGAGAGAAATCTCAATGTATCCTTCCTGGTAAAATCCTTTATAAATAAATAAATAAATTTGGGTCTGTTTTGTTTTTTTTTAAATAGTTTTGTTCATTTTTGTTCCTTTCATACCATTTTAATCTGATTAAATAAAGTTGTGCAATGCAAATTCATAAGAAAAAAGGATCTTTATTTAATAAAAAAACGATAGAATCGGAAGAATTATCGTATCGACAGAATTATCGTATCGACAGAAATATCGGATCATTGAGAATGATACAAAATTACAGAATCAGCGATATAACCGAAAAATACGATGTCCGAAATTACCGAAATTGAACCGAAATCAGGAATGGAGCCGAAATCACGAATGGAATGAAAATGAATTTTGATTTTACACATTTCTAGTCCATTCGAAAATTCCGAAAAGTTTTCGTTTCGGCTCGGAAATTTGTTCGGATCTGCTGTTTTCGGATCCGAAAAATTTCAGAAAATCGTCCGAATCCGAATGCACGAATCGGGAAATTTCGTGAAAATTTCGAAATTACGAAACCCGTGCGTTTCGCACATCCCTAGTTGAAGCTGCCTGTTTCTACAAAAGCCACCATGGGGACAGAACAACAACCATTGCAACTTATTATCAAGAACTGCCGAGAAGAACAACATATTAATAGCTGTGTGTGTATTTTGTATATTGACACCTATTGATAGAGCTGAGTATTGCAATCAATCATCCCATCATCCCAATATTCTGCTCCTCTGTGCATGTAGAATTCATAAATTGTGAGTTCCTACGGGAATAGGGCCCTCATCTCCTCCTGTACTGTTTGTCAAATGTTGTTCAATGTATTGTAACCCTGTCTATACTGTGCTTATTGTACAGCGCTGCGGAATATGCTGGCGCTTTATAAATAAAGAATAATAATAATAAATTACAGGAAAGAAAAATCATATCAACTTAACCTTATCACTGCAAATCACTTAAAAAAACCAATAACACCCAAATAGGGAGGAAAGATAGCAAATTTGCATAAAGTATTGGTACTTGGTATTAACTTTAAGTTTGCTCATTTTCATATATTCATTTATCTGCTTAGCTAGTAATGAACAGCTCTTATTTTGAGGGCTGTATCAGCCCTTAGATCCCCACAAGTTGAAAGGATCCAAGTCTCACCGTTCGAATTGAATTGTCACAGGGCCAAGAGTGTCACTTTAAGAGAGGAAAATTATCTGCCATGTACGGTACCAGTCCTTGCATTTTTTTTGATTTGCTCCAATGGCTATGTCACAGCAATCAAGCCAATATTTCACATGGTCAGCAGACATGCGTAACGTCTACAAAGGGAGATTGGAGCCAAGGTAATGGCCTCTCACAGACTAAACATTAGGGGCTAAATTACAATCCACTACCATCTGGTAGTGAAGATAGAATGGGGTAGGAAGATTCGGGTGTGGTCGCGTTTTAGTGGAGTGGCTGATGGTATCTGCCCTTTCTCTCCTCCATGCGTCCCCAAGATCTCTCTCCAAGCTTTCTTTCATTATTATTTTATTTTTATTATTATTCTTTATTTATAAAGCGCCAGCATATTCCGCAGCGCTGTACAATAGGCACAGTATAGACAGGGTTACAATACATTGAACAACATTTGACAAACAGTACAGGAGGAGATGAGGGCCCTATTCCCGTAGGAACTCACAATCTAGGAGGGTTGGGGTTGGAAACAGGAGGAGAGGACTGTAAGGTGAGAGTGATTGATGGTTGTGTCAGTGAGTTGGGTGGTAGGCTTCCCTAAATAGGAACATTTTAAGGGAGCGTTTGAAGGAAGAGAAGTTAGGGGAAAGTCTGACAGTACGAGGGAGAGCATTCCAGAGAGTGGGGGCTGCGCGTGAGAAATCCTGCAGTCTATCATGGGAAGAGGTGATGCGGGGAGAAGCTAAGCGCAGGTCACTGTTTGACCTTAGGGAGCGGGCTGGGGTGTATTTGGTGATTAGTGAGGACAGGTAGTGGGGAGCTGAGTTAGTGAGGGTTTTGTAGGTAAGGATAAGGATTTTGAACTTAATTCTGCAGTGGATGGGGAGCCAGTGAAGGGACTCGCAGAGGGGAGCGGCAGAGACAGAGCGGCGGGTGAGGTGAATTAGCCTGGCGGAGGTGTTCAGGATGGATTGTAGGGGGGAGAGGCGGGACAGAGGAAGGCCAGATAAGAGATTATTGCAATAGTCGAGTCGGGAGATTACCAGGGCGTGTATGAGTTGTTTTGTGGTGACAGCGGTAAGAAATGTCCGAATTCTGGAAATATTACGCAGTTGGTATCGGCAGGAGGAGGAAAGAGACTTGATGTGGGGGATGAAGGAAAGAGTAACTCCAAGACAGCGAACTTGGTTTGATGGGGAGATGGTGATACCCTCCACTGTGATAGAGAAGTCAGGATGTGGGGAGGCATTGGAGGGAGGAGTAAGTAGGAGCTCAGTCTTTGACATGTTGATCTTTAGGTGGTGAGAGGCCATCCAGGAGGAGATGCCAGATAAACAGTCACTGACTTTTGAAAGGACAGGGGGAGAGAGATCAGGGGTAGAGAGGTAGATCTGAGTGTCATCAGCGTAGAGGTGGTAATTAAAGCCAAAGCTGTTGATGATTTTGCCCAGGGAGGAGGTGTAGATGGAAAAGAGCAGAGGACCAAGGACAGAGCCTTGAGGTACACCAACAGATAGAGGCAATGAAGAGGAGGAGTTACCAGCAAAGGACACACAGAAGGACCTGTTGGATAAATAGGAGTCAACCCAAGCAAGTGCAGTGTCACCGAGACCCAGAGAGTTGAGGGTCTGTAGAAGGAGGGGGTGGTCAACAGTGTCAAAAGCAGCCGAGAGGTCAAGCAGGATGAGAATAGAATAGTGGCCGTGTTTTTTAGCAGTTAGGAGGTCGTTGGTGACTTTGGTGAGGGCAGTTTCAGTTGAGTGTAGGGGACGGAAGCCAGATTGCAGGGGGTCAAGTAGGGAATTGGAGGACAGGAAGAGGGAGAGGCGGTTGAAGACTATTTTTTCTAAGAGCTTAGTCTCCCCCAGTTCCCCTCTTTCTGGAGTATCCCCCTTTTTATAGCTGTCTCTCACCCAGTTTAGCTCTAGCCCATCAATATGTGGCTTGATTTGATTGGTGGTTATATATATATTCATTAACTCCAGGGGTCTGTCCAGGTGTTATATTACCTGGCCAGTAGATGGCACTCTCCGATTAAACATCCAACCTTCTACAGGAATTAATTAATGTATGTGACCAATCTTTAATGGTTTGGGGTCATTTTATACTATATCCAGGGACTCCATGGGGTTATCTAACAATATTTTTGCTATCCATGAAACGCCAGCATATTTCGCCGTGGCGTGCATGCTTGATACACTCTTTATTTATATCTAGAGATATGTGTGTATGAGAATTCTGCAGACAGGCATACATGTTTCATGATATTCTTTAAGATTCATTCATTCATTCATTCATGATATATTCCTTAAGATTCATTCATAATTAACAGATTTAATCTACTGTTACTGAATGTTAATAAAGGAGACATTCGTTATTTAATAATCAATTAAATGTGGTATGGCCTCTATTTTTATAAGATACCATGATTATCTATTATTACTCACCACATAAATTAAATAGTCAAATACCACCTAGGCACATTATATAATATAATATAATGTTCAGATCATATTGGCTATAGTATAGCATTACAAACTGGATATGCAGGTAATTTATCACTGTTAAATAAGAAAATCATTTGACCGTTTCTGTTTTTTCTACAGTTTATGCAATCCAATGTCCAAGGTTCACATGGCTGGTGTCAGGTTGCCCCTCAGGTGATGGTGAACAACTCAAGGGACGTCGATATGGAGCAAAGAGCGAGAAAGGATTAGGCAGGATTCGGTAGTTGAGGTCACAAACTGGGTCAAACACAAGCCAATCTGCAGGAAGATTCAGAGCTAGGAGAAAAGGAGTACTGTCTCAATACTCGAGCGGGGATGTAATGGCATTCTGGCCTTTTAAACCCTGTACCTCCCTCTGGACCAATTGGAAGTCCATGATGTCATCAGTGCGCGCCATACCCTGGGTGCCATCTTGTTGGAGCCCAACCATGCGCACGCACCCGATCAGAGGCCTAGGCAAGGCCGGAGCCTAGCACTGCGGCGAAGGCTGCTGTCCGGCGGCGGTGATGCCGCCCACGAGGGAGCCGGCACCCAAGCCACCTGAGACCCCGGAACGTTAAGAGGAGGTAAGGCCCTGACCCTGGTCCGCACGGCACCGCCGGACGCCCGCGCAGTCCACCTCGCCGAGACCCGGGCGAAAACGCCGGGGACCCGGGGAGGCAGCCGCGCCAGGCAAAGACGGCCAGCGGCCCTGACACCTGGAGTCTTAGATGTGACCAAAAATATGCCTTTGAATACATAATGAGTTTCACTCAGCCAGATATCCATTGTACCTTGGCTTCAAAGCAATGCGATCTAACATCTGGGTTTTTACAACCAGACTCTGAACAATGGATATTGCTTTTCTTATCATTATCTGATAGAGGGGATACTTTGTTTGTGATTTCTCAACGAATTTACCAGGTCCATTGTCTAGAAAGCTTAGCCAGTTACATTTTAACCACAGGTGGACAGATTGCTTGTTTGAAGCAATTCCTGGCCCAAAATTTAAACAGTCCTGCGAAATATGATGAGTTATAAAAATTTCATATCTGAAATGATCTGACAGGGCGCAGTTTTTTCTCCCTACCATTTTAACGCAAGGATTGTAATTTAGCCCAGAGTGTGAAGCGGGCTAAGTATTAACCCCTCCTACCACTTAGGTTTGAAAACTTAAAAAAATGCACCATTTATCCTGCTTTTTAACGTGCCAAGTGCTGAACCAAACACTTCAATAGGGGTTATTCAGAGGGCTGAACTCCACCGTATAGCGAATTTCCCTGTACAGTGCAATTTAATGGGAATTCGGCTATTCAAAAAGCTGGCAATTTGAGAAATTTTGACAAATTGCCAACAAAATATGGTGCTGTTTGGCAGCAGTGAAATTCCCATAGAGAAGTAATGGTTATTTTTTTCAGAGAACACCGAACAGTACCAAAATATCAGTGAAAAGCCCTGATTTTCGGTGGTTTCTTTCGACAGATTTAAACAGGCGAATCCCATGGATTTCAATGTTAAAAATATTCCCGTTGTCATTAAATATTTATTTCAGCTGTTTATTCTTTTTGTTTGCAGCAAAAATTCTTTATTTTTTCATTCCGATTTTTTTTTTTAACCACTTCAATGCTGAGGACGCGCTCAGCGCGTCCTCAGCATTACCGCTGGTATGCGGAGGACGCGCTCAGCGCGTCCTCCCATTGGGGTCAGCGTTCGGCCAGATTCCGGCCGATCGCTGGCCCCCCTGGTGCGGGCTGACATCCTCGATGTCAGCCCGGCATCCGGGACCGCAGCCGCCGGAATTAGGTGTCATCGCGGCAGCGCGATGACACCTAATTCAGGTGCCCCCCCCACATGTGCGGAGGAGGCGCCTGAAAGGGAGGGGGGAGGTCCTTCGGACCTCTCTCCCTCCCGATCGACGGCTCTGCGGGGGTTAACCCAGGCATCATTTGGAAGGGCACAGCCTGCCCTTCCAAATGGTGCCTGGCATTAACCCCTGGGGAGCTGGATCGCGAATCGGCGCTGAAAAGTGCCGGTTCGCGATCCTTTCCCGGAGCTGGCCGACATCTTTGATGTCGGCCAAGCCTCCGGGAACTCCCCCTGAGGACTGGCGTCATCGTGCGTAGCACGATGACGCCAGTCCTGGACTTAACCCAGAGCATGGCCGTTCCAACGATACCAAACACTACTGTGAAAAATTTTGTCAAAAAAATAAATAAAATGAAAATAAAAATAAAAAAAAATTAAAAAAAAAATTATAAAAAAAAAAATAAACACTTTTTTTTATTTTTTTTTGTTTGTTAATGCAGCAATATTGTTCCCATTTCAATTATAATGTGAACAATGATGCTGCACTAACGATTTTTGTATGCGGTGCGTTTGTTAAAAATAGTGTAATTTTCCCAAAAAAAAAATGTAACGAGACCCCATCTCTAATTTTTTTAACAAGCGCACCCCATACAAAATATAACCGCAATTGCTCGCATGTTAAAATGTGAAAAAAAAACACTTTACACATTGTAAATTATTGAAAATTCATATTTTATTGCATTTTTTGTTATAATATAAAGACATGACATAACGTATACATATAATAATGACATATTATGAATCTACCGAGTCTGACGGAAAGAACGATATATAATATGTCTGGGTCATATACTAAAATAAGCCTTCAAAACACGTTTAAACATGATGAGCAAAACCGGTAAAAATGACCTCAGCACAGGGGCGGGAAAAGCCTCAGCAGCGAAAGGGTTAATGCCATTTTTCTCTTCTGTAATATACCTTTTAATTATTATTCATAGGATCTTATTTATTATGTCCATTCATTATTTTCTTTTAGAGCACTTTTTTAAAGTTGCGGTTTTATATTTTACCCCTGTTTGGCGAATTGTCAACTGCGTTCGGTGAATCGATTCAACTTACTTTGGGGCCTCTGAGGGGGAATTCTGAATTCAGCTCGCCTACTGAAAGAACACCGACATTTCAATGACATGTCGGTGCTCTATGAAGAATCCCTTAAATGTATATGTATTGGATGAGCTGTACCATACAACAGGAGCACTGCTGGTCAGAACCACAGACAGATGCCCCAGCTCTTCCTTTCCTGAGATGGGGACACCAAGATACATTTTAATGGTTGCTTTATGTTATGTTTTATTGTAAATGTCTTTGTAAATCCACAATGTGGCCATTCAAAACTGTGACGTTGCCAGGTCCACCAAAATGTGTGTACACATTATAAACAGGGTTAAAAGCAGAACAAATTTTTGTTTAATCACAAGCGTGCCTTTTTAGTTCAGATATTCAGTTTTCTGGTGACTTTGTAGTTGTAAAATGGGACTTTGAGATGTACAGTGGCAAGAAAAAGCATGTGAACCCTTTGGGATTACGTGGAGTTTTGCATGAATTGGTCATAAAATGTGCTCTGATCTTCATCTAAATCACAACAATTTGAAAAACACAGTCTGCTTAAAATAATACAACACAAACATTATATGTTTTCATGTTTTTATTGAACAGAACATGTAAACATTCACAGTGCAGGGTGGAAAAAGTATGTGAACCTTTGGACTTAATAACTGGTTGACCCTCCTTTGGCAGCAATAACCTCAACCAAACGTTTCCTGTAGTTGCAGATCAGACCTGCACAACGATCTGGAGTAATTTTGGACCACTCCTCTTCACAAAACTGTTTCAGTGTAGCAATATTCTTGGGATGCCTGGTGTGCATCGCTCTCTTAAGGTCGTGCCACAGCATTTCAATCGGGTTGAGGTCAGGACTCTGACTGGGCCACTCCAGAAGGCGTATTTTGTTTTGTTGAAGACATTCTTTTGTTGAATTACTTGTATGCTTTGGGTCATTGTCCTGTTGCATCAGCCATCCTCTGCGGAGCTTCAGTTGGCAGACAGATGGTCTTACGTTTTCCTGCAAAATGTCTTGATAAACTCTGGAATTCCTTTATACATCAATGACAACAATCCGTCCAGGCCCTGAGGCAGCAAAGCAGCCCCAAACTATGATGCTCCCTCTGCCATGTTTTACAGTGGGGATGAGGTTTTGATGTTGGTGTGCTGTGCCTTTTTTTCTCCACACATAGTGTTGTGTGTTTTTTTCCAAACAACTCAATTTTGGTTTCATCTGTCCACAGAATATTTTGCCAGTAGTGCTGTGGAACATTATAATGAAAAAAATGAAAACTGTGGCTATTTTATCTTGCCTAATGGCTAATATACTGATGCCACTAAATGCTGGTAGTTAATTAATTGAATAGTAAATAAGTGAAAATAAACAACTGTACATAAGAACTAACAATAATGTTTATTAAACATATATAATAGGTTAAAATAGATATGTGTAAGCAGTGGTTCGACAACTGTTTTGAATTTGTATCGGTAGATACCTTATGGCAGACTAGCCAGTATTCCCATATATCGAAAATGATTGGAACACTTGATTGTTCTTATAACTTCAACCCTATATAAATCATTAATAAATATTTAAATAGGTCCTAGTGCGTAACTAACAACCATTGGATACTACCCCCTCCACCTTGGTGGCTGTTTACAGTTAGATTTACGTGGTTAAATTATCAATTAGAATTCAGTAATGGGCAGTTAGAACCTTCTGACAAAGGGGGGAATATAACTATTATGTCTAAAGATCAGTATGAATTTATGGTGAAAACCCTTTTGGATGACAACAAAGTCTATGTAAGACTACCACAGGATCCGACGAAAAGATTTATGGGTCAGCTAGGTGAGATTTTGATCCATGGTTATGAGAAAGGCCATATCTCAGAGGATGAATATAAATTTCTAAAAATGGACAAACCCATTATTGCAACATTTTATGCACTACCAAAAGTGCATAAAAACTTGGAAGACCTATAATTTCCGGTATCGGAAACTTGACACAAAACTGCAGTCAATATATAGATCAGATCTTGCAGAACTTAGTGAAAATCCAACCCTCATACCTTCGTGATACCAAGCAATTATTACAACTTATGAACAATTTCATACTCCCAAAGGATGCATGGCTGTGTAGCCTCGACGTGGAGGCTTTATATAGCTCTATTCCCCATATTGAAGGTCTGTCACATGTGAAACTGGCCCTATATGAATCCGGCAAATTTACGGAGGAATCTATTGACTTCATTGGGGAGCTTTTGGCATTTATTTTGAAACATAATTATGTAACGTTGGGGGCTTCCAGCCCTACCTGTGTGCTTGAGGACAGCAAGTCTGATGCTGCTCGCTGACCACTGCCCGGTTTAAATGGAGACAGGCAGGGAGGTGATTGCATGAGGTGTGGCTTGAGTGGGGGGCGTGGTCTGGTGAAGGTCTTTAAAAACCCTCAGTATAGTTTCAGAAGTTGCCAGATCGTGGTTATCCATACCTGAGCTCCTTGTACCTGACTGCTATATTGATTTAACCTGCTATTGACCTCTGCTTGTGTTCTGACCATTCTGCCTTCTGTTGCCCTAGACTATTTTCTTGTACTACGCTACTGCTCTGATACCGACCCGGCTATTCCATTTGACCATTCTGAACTCTGTATTCCTGATTCTGGCTCGGCTGACTCCTCTCCATATTGTTAACCCTTTTCTGTCTAGCTAGTTTACCTGGCCAATTCTAAGGACCAGACAGATAGGGATCATTCACAGCTACACTGTTGGTAGCTTCTGGGTTTTGTGGAGTGTTGGGTGTTAAGTACTGCGTGGTGGGATCTGGGAACCGTGACATTATGATCTGGCCAATATGGATCCCGCAGATTTAACACAGCACTTGGCTACCTTTGTATCCAGACAGGATGAGCAGGATCATAGGATGGATCAGTTTGCCATTGCCTTACAAACTATCCTGAATCGTACTGCACACCTGGAACCGGTTGGGGTTGCACCCCCGCCTGCTATACCTGAGCCCCCTGTCGTTCAGACATCCCAGGTACACATGACCGCTCCTATGAGGTTTGACGGTACTCCCTCAGAGTGCCGGGGATTTTTGGTCTATGTGGATATTCATTTTAAATTAAATCCACAAATGTTTTTCTCTGACATTGCCAAAGTGGGGTTTATTATTAACCATCTGTCTGGCAGAGCGTTGACATGGGCGACTCCTTTATGGGAGGCAGAAAGACCTATTGTACGGGATTATAAAGAATTCATAGCCGAGTTACAACGTACATTTAATCCTACCAGAAAGGCCACGATAGCCGGCAAATCCTTGTTCCGCATACGTCAAGGGAACAGGACTGTGTCTGATTATGCCATAGAATTTAAAACCTTAATTTCTGATGTGAACTGGACAAATGAGACACTGGTTCTGGCTTTTATGGAGGGGTTATCAGAGTCGTTGATGCATGAATTAGCTCCACGTAAACTACCTGAGGTATTGTGTGAACTCATTGATTACTGTATAGATCTGGATAATCAGATAAGGGATAGAAGGACTCCAAGAGAGAGACCCAAGAGACCGTTACCTAGGTTGGCCCCTGTCTTTCAAGCACCACCCAGAGAGTTATCTCCTCCCTCAGAGCCTATGCAACTAGGCCGTACTAGGCTTACAGAGGAGGAGAGAACAAGGCGTTTTCGTGAGGGATTGTGCCTGTATTGTGGTTTGGAGGGACATGTACGATTTCAATGTCCTACTCGCCCTAAGCTGCATGATAAGCTGGAAAACTACCGCACCTAAGGCAGCTGAGGAGACAGGCCTTGGGTGTGACATGCATGTCTCCTATCAAAGACACTAAACTTATGTTACCAGTATCCTTGGCTTGGGAGACCAAGACCACACATAACACCGCTTTTGTGGATTCTGGGGCTGCTGGTAACTTTATTGATGTTAACTACGCTTCTTCCATTTCGCTACCTCTGGTTGTAAGAGAGACACCCTTAGCCGTTGAAGCCATAGATGGCAGGCCGTTATCCTGCCCTAGGATTACTCACGATACGATTACAGTAGTTCTTACTACTGGTCTCTTGCATAAAGAAAAGATCATATTCCAAGTTATCCACTCACCTTCCAATCCTGTTGTACTTGGTTTCCCCTGGTTGGTGGAACACAATCCCGTTATTGATTGGGTTAAAGGAGAGATACTGTCTTGGAGTTCTGCATGTTTTGGACTTGTTTAATACCCATTCAGCATATCGGTGCCCTGAACACACCCACAGCCCCTCCATTGTCTACTGAAGTTCCTGAACAATATGCAGACCTCAGGGCTGTATTTGATAAAAGAGAGGCAGACAAACTACCTCCACATAGACCATATGATTGTGCTATTGATATTCATCCGGGTACCATGCCTCCTCGAGGCAAAGTATATCCTCTTTCCATAAAGGAGAACCAAATTATGGAGGAGTATATCAAGGAGAATTTGGAGAGAGGTTTTATCCAACGTTCCTCTTCTCCAGCAGGGGCTGGATTCTTTTTTGTGTCGAAAAAAGAGGGAGATTTACGCCCGTGTATTGATTATAGGGGGCTTAACAAGATCACCATTAAGAACGTGTACCCTATCCCTCTCATATCGGAACTGTTCGACAGGTTAAGAGGTTCAGCAGTATACACTAAACTTGATTTAAGAGGAGCTTACAATTTGATACGCATAAAAGAGGGGCATGAGTGGAAAACAGCATTTAACACCAGGAGTGGGCATTATGAATACTTGGTCATGCCTTTCGGTCTTTGTAATGCTCCAGCGGTATTCCAGGATTTTATTAATGATGTGCTCAGAGATTTCTGGCAAACCTTTGTTATAGTATACCTAGACGATATATTGATTTACTCTCCCGATCTGAAAACCCACCATGCACATGTCAGACAGGTATTAGCTAAATTACTGGACAATGGTCTTTATTGCAAACTAGAGAAGTGTTTATTCGACATTACTACTGTGAAATTCCTTGGGTACATTATCACTCCAGAGGGTTTTGAGATGGATCCTTCTAAACTCACGGCCATCTCAGAATGGCCTCTTCCTCAAGGTCTCAAAGCCATACAGAGGTTTCTGGGGTTTTCTAACTATTATAGGAGATTTATCAAGAATTATTCCGCTATAGCCTCCCCTATCATTAATATGACACGTAAAGGTCTGAAGAACCAGATCTGGTCTTCTCAATCTAAACAAGCATTCAAAGCCCTCAAACAAGCTTTCACTTCCGCTCCCGTGTTACGGCATCCTGATCCCAGGATTCCGTTTATTCTTGAGGTTGATGCTTCTGAGATAGGCATTGGGGCTGTCCTGTCTCAAAGAGAATATCCAGGGAAACCACTACATCCTTGTGGGTTCTTTTCAAGAAAATTATCACCAGCAGAACGCAATTATGATATTGGCAACAGAGAATTGCTTGCTATTGTGTCTGCCCTGTCAGAGTGGAGACATTTGTTGGAAGGTACTCTTGATCCTTTGTTGATAATCACTGATCATAAGAACCTTACGTACATCGGGGATGCTAAACGTTTGAACTCGAGACAGGCCAGGTGGTCATTGCTACTGTCTCGGTTTAATTTTGTATTGACTTACAGACCAGGTGACCGCAATGTAAAGGCTGATGCCTTATCTCGTCAATATGACCCATATGAATCTAATACACAAGACCACAATCCTATAGTTCCTCCTGAACGTATTGTGGCTTCCACAGTCTTGACTGTCTCCTCGCCTTTCCTGGAACGCCTCCAGGCAGCTCAAGTGGGGGCTCCACCTGACAAGCCTCCAGATATGTTGTTTGTACCTGAAAAGGAAAGACAAGAATTACTCATAATGTTTCATGATTCTAAACCAGCAGGTCATCCTGGTATTACTAAGACTCTTACCAGTATTTCCAGACAGTTCTGGTGGCCCACCATGCGACAGGACGTACGCCTGTTTGTTTTGGCTTGTCAAGTCTGTGCCAGAAGCAAAACCAGTAAAACCTTGCCTGTCGGTCTATTGCAGCCTTTACCCATGCCTAAGAGGCCTTGGTCTCATTTATCTATGGATTTTATTGTCGACTTGCCGAAGTCCAAAGGTCATACTGTGGTTCTGACAGTTGTAGACCGCTTCTCCAAAATGGCTCATTTTGTCCCTTTACCTAAGCTTCCTACAGCCAAAGAACTGGCAGTTGTCTTTGCTAGAGAGATTGTACGAATACATGGGGTTCCGTCTGAAATAGTCTCTGACAGAGGAGCTCAGTTCGTCTCTCGTTTCTGGAGGGTTTTCTGTGCAGAGATGGGGGTGCGATTGGCCTTCTCTTCAGCATACCATCCACAAACCAATGGGGCAGCAGAGAGGGCAAATCAGGGTCTCGAGCAGTACATACGTTGCTTTACCACACAACAACAAGACAATTGGTCGGAGTTGTTGCCCTGGGCTGAGTATGCACGTAATAACGCTGTTAATGAGACCACTGGCCACTCTCCTTTTTCTGCTATCTATGGTTTTTTCCCTCCGGCTCTACCGCTTCAGTTTAATGAACAGGCCATCCCGGCTCTCGATGACCATCTCACTCAACTACAAGAGATTTGGAGACAGATTTGCGTAAATATGGAGCGCAATGTTGCTGTCCAGAAACGCAAGGCTGACAGGCATAGGTTACAAGCTCCCTCCTATAACGTGGGGGATAGAGTTTGGTTGTCTACTAGGAACGTGAAGTTACGGGTGCCTTCTATGAAAATGGCACCTCGGTTTATTGGTCCATATAAGATCATTCGCCGCGTTAACCCTGTGGCTTATGCTCTTGCCCTTCCTAAACATCTTCGCTTGCACAACGTCTTTCACACCTCCCTACTGAAACCTTTGTTGTGTAACAGGTACACGCGGGTCGTTCCTCCTCCTCCACCTGTTCAGGTTGATGGTGAATCAGAGTATGAGGTTAGGAGGGTTTTGGATTCTAGGCTGTGCAGGGGTGTTCTGCACTACTTGGTCGATTGGGTGGGCTATGGCCCAGAAGACCGGTCCTGGATTCCAGCTTCCGACATGTCTGCCTCTAGGTTGGTCAGGGCGTTCCATGCCTCGCACCCCGATCGCCCTGGTGGTCGTATTGCCGCTCGTCCTGTTGGTCATCCGGTGGCCTCCCGTGGAGAAGGGGGTACTGTAACGTTGGGGGCTTCCGGCCCTACCTGTGTGCTTGAGGACAGCAAGTCTGATGCTGCTCGCTGACCACTGCCCGGTTTAAATGGAGACAGGCAGGGAGGTGATTGCATGAGGTGTGGCTTGTGTGTGGGCGTGGTCTGGTGAAGGTCTTTAAAAACCCTCAGTATAGTTTCAGAAGTTGCCAGATCGTGGTTATCCATACCTGAGCTCCTTGTACCTGACTGCTATATTGATTTAACCTGCTATTGACCTCTGCTTGTGTTCTGACCATTCTGCCTTCTGTTGCCCTAGACTATTTTCTTGTACTATGCTACTGCTCTGATACCGACCCGGCTATTCCATTTGACCATTCTGAACTCTGTATTCCTGATTCTGGCTCGGCTGACTCCTCTCCATATTGTTAACCCTTTTCTGTCTAGCTAGTTTACCTGGCCAATTCTAAGGACCAGACAGATAGGGATCATTCACAGCTACACTGTTGGTAGCTTCTGGGTTTTGTGGAGTGTTGGATGTTATGTACTGCGTGGTGGGATCCGGGAACCGTGACAAATTATTTCATCTTTGATCGGAAATTCTATCATCAAATCCAGGGCAATGCAATGGGCACTACTTGTGCACCCGCCTATGCCAACATATATTTGGGTGTTTGGGAGAAACAACAAGTGTTTTCGGACCAAAATCCATATCGCTTCAAAATTTTATTTTGGAAGAGATATATAGACGACATTTTCTTGGTGTGGGATGGGACCCCAGAAGAATTTCTCGATCTAACCAATTTTCTTAATAGAAATACTCTGAATCTCGGCTTCACACATGAGATTCACCAGGATTCATTAAACTTTCTGGACGTAACGATAGTACGTAATGAAGAACGGGTCAATACAACTATATATCGAAAAAAGACAGCTACGAACAACCTGCTCAACTGGTCAAGTTTTCATCCGAAACCATTAAAATTGTGAATACCTTATGGACAGTACTTAAGATTAAAGCGAATTTGCTCATCTAATACTGAATATGAAAAACAAGCGAAAATCGTTCAAAAAAATTTCAAAGAAAAAGGATACCCAAATAGAGTTCTTAAACAGGCGTATCAGAAAGTGGCACATCATCCGAGAGATACTCTCCTACAAGATACACCCAAAACCGATTCGAAGCTGATTCGTTGTATCGGAAATTACGATACTGGGAACAGTGCAGTAAAAAGAATCATGGACAGATATTGGCCACTATTGATTCTAGATCCACATCTAAAAGAGTCAATAGGTTCTCATGCGACCATCACGAATAGAAGATGTAGGAACCTCAAAGATCTATTAGTCCATAGCCATTATGAGAAGACAACATCACAAACAACTAGTTGGCTACGTAACAACCTAAAAGGGACTTATAGCTGAGGGAGATGTAAGAGCTGTGCCAATATCTTGAAGGACTCTAAAGTGATACAGGACGCTAGGCAAGAAAAAACTTTTGAGATTCATACTTTTTTCAACTGTAATACGTCAGGCCTAGTATATATGATCACATGTGGGTGTGGAAAGAAGTACGTAGGCAAAACCTTTCGTCCATTTAAATATAGGATTAGAGAACACATTAGATCAGTTGGCGGACACATAGACACCCCAGTAGCAAGGCACGTGAGACAATGCCAAGGAGGAAGAACTAATAACTTAAAATTTTGTGGAATAGAATTGGTCAAACACCCACAAAGGGGAGGGAATTACGATTTAATTTTAAGACGTAGGGAATGTTTCTGGATTCATACCCTACATACTCTGGCTCCAGAAGGCTTAAATGAGGGATTTACCTTTACTCCCTTCATCTAATGATTTCATCCCTTCATCTAATGATTTCATCTTGTTAAGAATTTAAAGACAGGTTTAATGATTAAGCGATGCATATGTATATTTTTGTACTAAGAATGCATATATGCTTATATTTTACTTTTACTAATGTGGTTCTAAAATAATTGCAGCATCATTATTTACATGTATTTCTGTTTCTTTTTTCTTTTTCGGTCACACTTTATACCTGCCGATTCCTTAATTTTAATTTATGGAGTCCTCTACGTATGGGTACTTACTCATGATCCATATTGACTGCTGTTTCGATCCCCCATTTGTGTACATTAACAACCGTAGTAACTATAACAATTACTTCCCAATGTTACAATTTCCTTAGGAGGACAACCGCTATCTTTATCATTTTTATTTTTCTCCTGGGCTTTGGGTGATAGTTGGATAGAGAGAGTAATTGGTTGATAAGCCGTCATCTGACCTCCCCACCATATGGAATGTAATCGGTCTGTATACAGACCCGAGAATTGGATCTACTTTAGAGTGATGTGCAGATTTTGGTGGCGATGAGATGTTCAGGTGTTCCAAGGTTTATTATGTAATTCGAACCACGCAATCTTTTTCCGGCGCCCATCTAAGTCTGATATCGATTTCAATATGCAGACTGTTCTAGACAGCCTGATTGGCCAGTGAGTCACCTGACCCCCATTAACTTGGAACGTACCCGTTCTATATACAAACCGGAGGAGTTTATCTAGTATCGAACTAACACTACAAGCCCAATGGTGGAAAGATGGTCACATGATCAATGACTACTGCGGAAATAGAACTATGCAAATTCCTCTCAGTCTGGTAATGAATGATCCTAACAAGGGGGACTAATATAAATATGGAATGAAGGTATAAGCACATTTATGCTTTGGACGAAGCCGTGTGAATACGGCGAAACGCACGTCAGCGATTTTCTATCTTTTGGTGATGGCCAACTGATTGTTTTTAACAGTTTGCACGGGTTGCACTTTTCAATTATTGGCGATGTTTTGATCCGGTAATTTGGATCCTGGCAGACTTAGCATTATGTTATGTTTGTGTGCCTATCTAGGGATATTATAGAATCTGGAATACTGGAATATTAGAGACATGCTAGATTTTATACTGCTGTAACTATTATTGAAAAATTATCTGTTATACTTACGTATTCCCGCTTTGGGTGGCAATTGAAATAGGTGGTATACTCAATATCTTTCGAATTTAAGAATATTGGTTTGCCTATTGTGGGGACCCTTCAAATATCGCTGAACTGGTTGGTTCAATATTTATTGCATGAACATAGATGTAATTTGAGAATCAGTATAGCAATTTAATGCTTAATCACCTGCTCTGATTGCCTAAACTCCTGACACTGGTGGAAATTGATTTCAGCGTTCTACTTACCAACCGTCAATACTCAGATCACCTTCGTGGAGATTCTCTAAATCTTGCAAATTGCCAACCAAACCATCAGCATATATATATTCCTTTGAAGTACAGCACAGTAATCTCTAATTTTAGATGTATGTCATATATTTCACCCCTATTTACATTCTAATTAGTCCCTGTTGGATAGACTCCATTGTCTGATGCTAACTCAATTTGATATGCCAATATATACAACCTAACTCTGCGTTCTGGTTTGTTAAAACTAGCTACGGTGCGGCTTTATTTAGAATTCAGTAACCACTCTGACCACAACACTCTGTACTAATATTCATGTTCACTATTGGTGACGTAATTAAGATATTATTGATGATTCGCTACGGAATACAATAGCTATCGCTATAGGGGATATCATCACCATCAATACAAGAGTATTCTATTTGGTTATTGTTAACTAGTTGGGAGTCTTTTTATTCGTTGAGCGATTCTAACTGCCCATTACTGAATTCTAATTGGTAATTTAACCACGTAAATCTAACTGTAAACAGCCACCAAGGTGGAGGGGTTGTTAGTTACGCACTAGGACCTATTTAAATATTTATTAATGATTTATATAGGGTTGAAGTTATAAGAACAATCAAGTGTTCCAATCATTTTCGATATATGGGAATACTGGCTAGTCTGCCATAAGGTATCTACCGATACAAATTCAAAACCGTTGTTTTGCTTACACATATCTATTTTAACCTATTATATATGTTTAATAAAGATTATTGTTAGTTCTTATGTACAGTTGTTTATTTTCACTTATTTACTATTCAATTAATTAACTACCAGCATTTAGTGGCATCAGTATATTAGCCATTAGGCAAGATAAAATAGCCACAGTTTTCATTTTTTTCATTATAATATTTCAACCAAGGTTTAATCCTAATCACGCTGGTATTTAAGCTCCGTTCAATTTTGGACCTGATTTGATATTGGGTCCTAACCAACTCTCTAGTGCTGTGGAACATCCAGGTGCTCTTGTGGAAACTTCAAACGTGCTGCAATATTCTTTTTGGACAGCAATGGCTTCCTCCATGGTGTCATCCCATGTACTCCATTCTTGTTAAATGTTTTCCTTATGGTAGATGTGTCAATAAAAATGTTAGCATGTGACAGAGATTTCTGTAAGTCTTTAGCTGACATTCTAGGATTCTTCTTTACCTCATTAAGCATTCTGCGCAGTGCTCTTGCAGTCATCTTTACAGGACGACCACGCCTAGGGAGAGTAGAACAGTGCTGAACTTTCTCCAGTTGTAGACAGTCTGTCTTACCGTGGACACATGAACATCAAGGCTTTTGGAGATACTTTTGTAACCCTTTCCAGCTTCATGCAAGTCAACAATTCTTGATCGTAGGTCTTCTGAGAGCTCTTTTCTGCGAGGCATGGTCCACATCAGGCAGTGCTTCTTGAAACCAGTAAATCCAAAACTGGTGTGTGTTTTTTAAAGGGTAGGACAGCTTTCAGCAACACATCCAATAATATCACACTGATTGGACTCAAGGTTGGCTCACTCCTAGCTCCAATTAGCTCTTGGAGAGGTCATTAGGCTAGGGGTTCACATACTTTTCCACCCTGCACTGTGAATGTTTACATTTTATGTTCAATAAACAAATGAAAACATATAATGTTTGTGTTGTATTATTTTAAGCAGACTGTGTTTTTCAAACTGTTGTGACTTAGATGAAGATCAGAGCACTTTTTATGGCCAATTCATGCAAAACTCCATGTAATCCCAAAGGGTTCACATACTTTTTCTTGCCACTGTAAATTGAATTAACCCCATAGTGACCAGGTGATTTTACCATCGTCTGTCCAAAAGTACCCACTGCTGTTTACATTTCTGCGCTGTTGTGTTTAGCTCTAATTTTCCTCTTACTCGTTTATGGAACCCACACATATTATATACCGTGTTTCTCGCCATTAATTGGACTTTTTAAAGCTACCATTGATAGATATTCTGGCAAGCACCACAGGAATGGCCACATCCAGTGATGAGAAATAGCTGCCTTGTCACCAGACCCAGTGAGCATACAGGAACAACTCGAGTGAGAACAAAAGAACCAGGACACAAGTGTTGCCTTAAGTGGTTTCCTTTACTCTGGACCAAAATGTCCTACATCCAGTAGTTTTATCAAACATGGGAGCGTCACAGATTCATGGATTACAAACCAATAAAGAATCAATACGTCAGCATTATAGGAAGAGGTGTTTTTCCTACTTTTGGGCAGTACCTAGACTTACACAAACATTTCCTGTACTAGCCTAGTAGGCACGCCTAAATTGACATCACAGCTATATCCTATTCTAGGAATAGGAATGTTCCATAGGATGTATTTAAACAATTGACCATGGACCATGTGTATCCTTCCCTTCCTCTCGGCTGGTCAGCCTCTCATAGTTTCTAGAGGAAATGAAATTGAATAGACCATCTGCACTTCTTGATAACAGGAAGCCAAGAAAAAGACCATACTTCAGCATTACCTCATGATCAGGCATTTGCTGATCATTCAATCTGGCTCTATATATTTATATAGCTATCAAATATTGCTAGAATATAGAAATATGAATTCAATGAATCAGGCTGGGATAAAGGGAAGAAGGTTTGGGAGTAGGTTGTGAAAGGGCAGGAGGAGAGGAATTGTAAGGTGGGGGATTACCTATGGACCATGATATATCTTTAGGAGTTTTAGAAATGGGGTTATATGAAGAGGACAAGTGAATCCACACTTTTCCACATTCCTTCATATATTTTCTATCCCAATTTGAGTCAGGTTGGAAATATGGGAAAGCTTTCTGGTCGCCAAGACATAAGCCTTTTATCATGGACATATGATAGGAAGAGAAGCTTCCTGAATTTGGGAATGGATCAAAAGAATGCATGGCTGTAGTCCAGCCAGCGAGACAATCTATAAAAGGCGTGGTGAAATATCCACCAGCAACACGTTGTACATAATCGGCGGGCGTTTCAGCAGGGCCATTTTGGGGCATTAACTTCTTATTGAAATGTTTATCTAATTTGCCCGTTGTTTTTGGATCTATATGGGAGGATTTTTTGGCACCCATAGCGCAAAAAAAAAAGGCGCGGTGGAGGGGGGAAGGAGAAGGGTTAGCGCAATTAAAAGGGTGAGAGGGAAAGGGTCGCAAAAATGCGCAGTTTCCTCTATTCTCACTGAGCCAAATCACAAAACAGCAATCTCCATTCTATTTAAAATCTTTTTAACTACACTATCAGGGAAAACACGCACAAATAGGAAATAACAAGTAGTCAGGTAAATAGAGATCCAATTCTCGGGGCGGGAAACTTAAAGGTATTAATCTTTTAAAACATAATACTCTTTACAACACAATTCAAATGTGAGTCACTAACTGCGGGGACTCAAACAACTGATCAAGGAAACAAAAAGAAAGGATCACTATTCTTTACCCAGACCATTGCAAAAAAATCCTATTTTTCATTCACCATCACTCAAACAATCAAATCATTCAAAATAAACTCTTGCACTATCAAATCAAATAATGCGAGTTCGAAAATTTGAACAAGCAAGTTATCTATGATGAATATTAGGTTCAATAAATATTAATAAAATAGTTATGTCACCCATACTCACCCAGATAAGTTGATTAGTTCAAATCCGCACTTCTGATACCAAATTGATAGATATTCTGGCAAGCACCACAGGAATGGCCACATCCAGTGATGAGAGATAGCTGCCTTGTCACCAGACCCAGTGAGCATACAGGAACAACTCGAGTGAGAACAAAAGAACCAGGACACAAGTGTTGCCTTAAGTGGTTTCCTTTACTCTGGACCAAAATGTCCTACATCCAGTAGTTTTATCAAACATGGGAGCGTCACAGATTCATGGATTACAAACCAATAAAGAATCAATACGTCAGCATTATAGGAAGAGGTGTTTTTCCTACTTTTGGCCAGTACCTAGACTTACACAAACATTTCCTGTACTAGCCTAGTAGGCACGCCTAAATTGACATCACAGCTATATCCTATTCTAGGAATAGGAATGTTCCATAGGATGTATTTAAACAATTGACCATGGACCATGTGTATCCTTCCCTTCCTCTCGGCTGGTCAGCCTCTCATAGTTTCTAGAGGAAATGAAATTGAATAGACCATCTGCACTTCTTGATAACAGGAAGCCAAGAAAAAGACCATACTTCAGCATTACCTCATGATCAGGCATTTGCTGATCATTCAATCTGGCTCTATATATTTATATAGCTATCAAATATTACTAGAATATAGAAATATGAATTCAATGAATTATCTACCAGATTAAAATACCTTTCAACCATTATTTTCATCATATCGTATTGTATCATTATCGTATCATATCAAATCATTTCATTTAATATAAAAAAATTATGAAAAAAATGGCAAAACACACTTTTCTGAACTGTGACCCCCAAAATCTACAACCACCAAAAAAGACCCCAGCTAAATAGTTTTGAAATTTTGTCCTGAGTTTAGAAATACCCAAAGGTTTACATGTTTTTGGTTTTTTAACCCCTTCACTGCTGAGCCATTTCACGTCTGTGTGCTGAGCTCTTTTTGACCGTTTTATCTCTTCAAGTTTAAATGTGATTTGAAGTCCTATTTTATTATACAACCCAGACAAAAATTTCCAATGATACCAAACATGACCCTCCAGCTGCCACTGATCGGGAAATACAGGGGTCCAAAAGACCCCCCATCTCCACTTGGCAGCTAGGTGGTTACCTGCCCAACTTCGATAATACAAAAGTAGGTCTGTAGTATGGTGCTATCTAGTGGTTCCTGAAATGATGATCTCACATATATACAATTACAGTCAAATAAAATCACATAGATCACATGTGTGGAATAGAATGGGAGAGCGATATAAAATAGATGTATGTTAACCCTTTCGCTGCTGAGGCTTTTCCCGCCTCTGTGCTGAGGTCATTTTTACCGGTTTTGCTCATCATGTTTAAACGCGTTTTGAAGGCTTATTTTAGTATATGACCCAGACATATTATATATCGTTCTTTCTGTCAGACTCGGCAGATTAATAATATGTCATTATTATATGTATACGTCATGACCTGTCTGTATATTATAACAAAAAATGCAATAAAATATGAATTTTCAATAATTTACAGCGTGTAAAGTGTTTTTTTTCCACATTTTAACATGCGAGCAATTGCGGTTATATTTTGTATGGGGTGCGCTTGTTAAAAAAATTAGAGATGGGGTCTCGTTACATTTTTTTTTGGGGAAAATTACACGATTTTTAACAAACGCACCGCATACAAAAATCGTTAGTGCAGCATCATTGTTCACATTATAATTGAAATGGGAACAATATTGCTGCATTAACAAACCAAAAAAAAGAAAAAAAAGTGTTTATTTTTTTTTTATAATTTTTTTAAAATATTTTTTTATTTTTATTTTATTTATTTATTTATTTTTACAAACTTTTTTCACTTTCGTGTTTGGTATCGTTGGAACGGCCATGCTCTGGCCGATCCAACAATACCAAACGTTAACCCCTAGCTGCCACGGATCGGGAGATAGGGAGTTCCAATGAACTCCCTATCTCCACCGTTGGTGGCAGTTAGGGGTTAACTCCAGGACTGGCGTCATCGTGCTATGCACGATGACGCCAGTCCTCAGGGGGAGTTCCCGGAGGCTTGGCCGACATCCAAGATGTCGGCCAGCTCCGGGAAAGGATCACGAACCGGCGCTTTTCAGCGCCGATTCGCGATCAAGCTCCCCAGGGGTTAATGCCAGGTACCATTTGGAAGGGCAGACTGTGCCCTTCCAAATGGTACCTGGGTTAACCCCCGCAAAGCTGCCAATCGGGAGGGAGAGAGGTCCGAAGGACCTCCCCCCCTCCCTTTCAGGCACCTCCTCCGCACATGCCTCCTCCGCACTAATTTCACCGGCGGCGGTTCCGGATGCTGGGCTGACATCGAGGATGTCAGCCCACACCGGGGGGGCCAGCGATCGGCCGGAACTCGGCCGAACGCTGACCCCAAAGTGAGGACGCGCTCAGCGCGTCCTCAGCACAGCAGCAGTCATGCGGAGGACGCGCTGAGCGCGTCCTCCGCATCGAAGTGGTTAAAGTCACAGATAAAAATCACAATTTAAAATGAATCCAACAGCTTATCTCCTTCAGTTGGTGGGATATCCCTACCCACCATGGTTAAGCAAAAATTCTCAATGGTGATGTGTAGGAGTAAGCGCTTCTTTCAATATTCAAATAAGGAAAGGTGATGGAAAATCCTGTGTTGGTGTTATTCTGCAGTGTTGTCCTTGTGCCTCAAATAAAACATAATGATCCCTCCATTATCATTATTATGCTTTCCAGACAAGACACAAGACTTTATGTTCAACACTACTACTCCTAAACCACTGACTTTCTCATTCAACATCGCAATAATGAAACAGGAATAATCTCATTCACTGCACTTGAAACACACCGCCATCTTAGATTTGGAACACATGATGTCAGGCGCATGTGAACTTAGACAACCGACGACCATTTTGGATAGCCAACATGTTAGTTTTACTTTCAGTTTCACTTGTACTTGGAGCAGGACTATTTTAAAGCACAGAAGAAGATAGAAAACCATACACACCAACTGAGGAAGCGGGACAGACCAAGAAACGCGTTCTAGTGCTAATTTTATTGTTTTATATATTGGTATTATCATTTTATATGTAATAAATAATTTTTTAACCTTCACTGGTAAACGGTTTTACTACATAGCATGAACCCTCCTCAATAGTGAAACTCCACCTCTCCAGGACCACTGTATCTACCACCTAGCGGATAGAAAACACATCAAGACCACTGTAAAACAAATGGGGTACCTTAACGGTGCCTGTATCACTAGCACAATGGATTGAGTATGTGTGAGCAGCCCTCAATGTGGTGACAGCAGAGCTATGCGAGCTACTGTGAAGGAGTAAATGGCAAAAGGGGGTTTCCTTGTGTGGCGCTACAAATCAATCAAAAACATACAAAACCAGTATTACATTAAAGGTCTTGACATGAAACATTTATAAAAGTCACTTGTACTGAAAGACAATTCCTTTATCACTTTATCGTTATTCACAGTGAGTATATAAACCAGCAACTCTTATAAGCAATGGTTAAGAAAAAACAAGTATATTCTTAATATGTTCTGTGGCTTTATATCCGCAAGAATCCTCTCGGATTACAGGTATTCTCGGTGCAGTCTATTAGATAATGTGAGGGCGCCACCTAGTGTCCGTAGTGTCGAATGATCAGTGACAGTGATTCTCAAGCATCAGATATACATAAAGAGTTTTTAGACTCTCAGGGTTATCCAAAGAGATCCGAATTGCTTGAGAAAGGTAACCGAACGCTGAAAATCAGCATTCGGTTACCTTTCCTGGCCATTTGGCTATCCAGAGAGCAGGAAATTCGCCAAATCCTGGCGAATTGCCTGCACATACAGTGCCTGTTCGGTGCCTGTTCGAGGGCAGTGAAATCCCCATGAAAATGCACTGCTTCGGCTATTCAGAGAACACAAACCAGCAGTGAAAGGTTCCCGAAATGCCCTGCCATTCGGTGGTTTAATTCGGCAAGTTAATTCAGAAGAATCCCATAGGCTTCAATGTTAAAAATATTCCCATTTTAATTCAATATCTAATAAACCGTTCATTATAAAATTCTGCAGTAAAAAGTCTATTTATAGATCTTTTAGGATACTTTAAGCATTTTTCAGAATGTTTTTTTTTAATGTCCTATTTTTTTATTTTTTTTTAAGTTTACTTATTTTTTCTGTAACAGCCCTTTTTATTATCATTCCCTGGACCTCATATGCAAATTTCAGACATTTTCGCTCAGTAGTTTCTTTGCAAACAGCGTTTCACTTTCACATTCATACAAACTGTTTTGCTAATTTATTCACCTCCCTCTGTCTGCGGTGTCAGCTTTTTCTCGGCTTTTTCCGGCGGCTTCGCTGCGTGTGATCGGCTCCTGCTCGGGTTTTTCCGGCGGCTTCGACGGGTTAATCCTGATGTTTTCGGGGGTTTTCGGCGTGCATTTGGCAGGTTTTGCAGTTAGTTTTCGTCAGGTTTGCGGTAGCTTTTCCCTGTAATTCGGGGACCCTGTGGTGCTTGCTGAATACACTGCAGGGTCACCGAAATGGGATCGGTAACACGAACCGAATTGAAGAGAACGAAAAGTCACCGAACGTGCGGTGACTTTTCGAATCTCTTTGGATAACCCTGTCTGTATCCTCCGTTCTCCTTCAGAATGTCCAGCGACTTTCTCTTGTTCCTCCAAGATAAGGAAAGGAGTGTCAGGAGTATGTGGTGATACTTAATTGCAGTGAATTCTGGTAAGATCATTAACAAGTACTTACACAGATTCTGCAATGGTGTTTGTCTATGCGCTGTTATTCCCCTCTTGATATTTTCTTTTCTGCTCCACTCTCTGGTTCTATGTGGGTCCTGCTGGGTGGTCTCCAGGGACGCCCTTCTCCGGGTCCTGTGATCCTTCTCCGAGCAGGATAGTTAGGTGGCCAGTAAGTATGGGACGCAGTAATGCCAGTAAAGAGGCTTTAATTGAATAATACAGCTTACAAAATAAAAGAGCTTATATAAGCTTGTGGGGTGAATACTGAGTAATGCAATATGGTCCTCCAAAACGCGTTTCACCAGGCTACGACCAGCTTCATCAGTTGGATGACCCATACTAAATTTTCGGTGCTTATAAACTGAAAAATACGGCGGGAGTTTCATTTTCTTACTCCCGCTCATCTGCACATGCGCGTGGTCCCGATCGGTCTCTTCTTATTGGTGGATGCTGGCCGTCCTCCACCGATGACGTCATCCTGGGATCCCTCCAGATTTGGTACTTGTGTATAGTCTCCAATAATTGCGTGTTTGCTGCTGACCATCCTCTGCCGATTATGTCATCCTGGGAACCCTCCGCATTTGTTCCTTGTGTGTATTCCCCGTAATTACGTACAGTATGTAGTGCAGACATCAGAAAAGTCGCTGCATGGATTTAAATGTTCAGATAACGGGACATCAGGAAAGTCTCTGCATGTATAGTCTGTCTAATGCATTTAATTAAATGGGCCTGGTGTAGGGAGTGATGGTACAGAGTTTAGATATATTAGCCTATCGAAGATATGTATTGTGGGGCCTTGAATACATGTTGGATGTCTGTGGGATAGGCTGTGTGTGGATATATTCGATTGGCTATATATGCCTAGGGCGGTATATGTATCTTTGATGTACTGGGAATATTCTAAAGTGTGCTGAGTTTTCTAAGTGGTAAGGAGGTGCTGATTTTTCTCTGGATCATGTTCACAAAAAGTGGCATATCTCAAAATCCATGTTCAAGCCGGTTGGGTGTAAAGTGTTGAAATCATATATCAGTTTAACCCTTTCGCTGCTGAGGCGTTTCACGCCTCTGTGCTGAGCTCATTTTTACCTGTTTTGCTCTTCTTGTTTAAACGTGTTTTGAAGGCTTATTTTAGTATATGACCCAGACATATTATATATCGATCTTTCCGTCAGACTCAGCAGATTCATTATATGTCATTATTATATGTATACGTCATGTCCTGTCTGTATATTATAACAAAAAATGCAATAAAATATGAATTTTCAATAATTTACAACGTGTAAAGTATTTTTTTTCACATTTTAACATGCGAGCAATTGCGGTTATATTTTGTATGGGGTGTGCTTGTTAAAAAAACTAGAAATGGGGTCTCGTTACATTTTTTTAACAAACACACCGCATACAAAAATCGTTAGTGCAGCATCATTGTTCACATTATAATTGAAATGGGAACAATATTGCTGCATTAACAAACCAAAAAAAAGAAAAAAAACTTGTTTATTTTTCTATAATTCTCTTAAAATATTTTTTATTTAAAATTTTTATTTTTTAAAAAAAACTTTTTTCATGGTCATGTTTGATATTGTTGGAACGGCCATGCTCTGGCCGATCCAACAGTACCAAATATTAACCCCTAGCTGCCACGGATCGGGAGATAGGGGGTTCATTGGAACCCCCTATCTCCACCATTGGTGGCAGTTAGGGGTTAACTCCAGGACTGGCGTCATCGTGCTATGCACGATGACGCCAGTCCTCAGGGGGAGTTCCCAGAGGCTTGGTCGACAACCAAGATGTCGGCCAGCTCCGGGAAAGGATCACGAACCGGCGCTTTTCGGCACCGATTCGTGATCCGGCCCCATGGGGTTAATGCCAGGTACCGTTAGGAAGGGCAGGCTGTGCCCTTCCAAACGGTGCCTGGCTTAACCCAGTGCACCCCGGCAATCGGGAGGGAGAGAGGACCTCCCCCCTCCCTTTCAGGCGCCTCCTCCACACACGCGGGGGGCGCCTGAATTAGATGTCATCGCGCCGCCGCGATGACATCTAATTGTACCGGCGGCGGTTCCGGGTGCTGGGCTGACATCGAGGATGTCAGCCCGCACCGGGGGCACAGCGATCAGCCGGAATCCGGCCGATCGCTGGCCCCAAAGGGAGGACGCGCTCAGCGTGGAACGATACTGCGGGTGGACGCGCTGAACGCGTCCACCGCAGTGAAAGGATTAATTTCTTCTTGTCCTAGAATCGTTGCCAAATCTCCTCCTCTTCATTTTTTTTTGACAAAAACACATATTAACCAACGGAAGTGGCCTCGCAGGGCCATAAGAACTCGCATATGTAGTACATATGACATAGAAGAGCCATCAATATAGACATACGTAGATAAAAATGTCACAAAAAATGGGGGAGTTGGTGTATAATAAAATAAGAAGAATAGGGAGGAGGAGGTCTTATACACATCGCTTCCAAAAAGATGGTGACCCAAATAATAGTAATAGTAAAATAGTAATAGTAAAAAAAAAAAGTAAATAATGGGGGTGGGGAATGGCAAAGGCCATCACCATGATGCTCCTGGCACGCTCCCGAGGGAGGTCATGGAGGGATACTGTCACAAGGCCCAGGAGCCTGAGGGCCAATCATAACAAAAGCCAACCCGGAAAATGCCCAAAAGAAAGGAGGAGGACGGCGGAGGGGGAGTGGATACACCATCTTCAGTAAAGCAAGTACACAACATACCAACTACGATAAAGGGGGGAAAGAAAGAATCAGAACCAAAAAGAAATCAGAAGTACTCTGCATGGGGGGGGGTGTCACGTGTAGGCTGTGCAATCTATGCAGCAGGTGAGGTTGTGAGCCCAGTATGCAGACAAAGGGTTTATTTAGAATAAACACAAGAACATAAGCGACATGAAGTAAACAAGAGATCAGAACTAGACAATGGAGGAGACTGGGCACGATGGGGAATAGATTTAGGGAAGGAGAGGAGATGCAAGAAAAAGGAGGTTGAGGCAATAGAAGGATGGCTGAGAGTAGTGGGAAGGGAGGTTTAGAGAGAACTGAATATGGGAGTAGTTAGGAAACAGGAGAAACAAGGAATAACAAGGTGAATATAGGATAGAAGGGGCGAGAGGAGAAATAGACACAAGGGGAAGCTAACAGCACATAGGGGCAGACACTGTATAAGAAATAACAATAAACAATAATACAGATAACACAGATAACAGATATTAGAATCTCAGGCAAGGGTCAGGCAATAAAGTAGTCGAGAGTCCAAGCAATGGGTCTGGTGCACAGGGATCCTAGATCGGGCAAAAGGGAGCAGGATGGGTGGGTACCGGTATGAATGAACTAAATGTCCAGAATAAACAGAGGGTTCCCAGGAAAGTCTTTGGTGGTTCAACAGATGGTTCTAAGGAGAATCTTTGAAAGTTCAGGGAGCTTTCAGGAGCAAGTATACACAGTCAGGGACTTCAATGTGGAAGCATTCTAAGGAGGGCGTAGCTTCCTTAAATGCAGGCCTCAATTAACAGGATGCAGTTCAGGTGAGGCTGCAGGGCTTGAAAGCAGTTTTGTCAAACAAGTACAGGAACCTGTATAGGTCATTATTACAGGGATTACCGGGGGTGCCAGGAGCCAGAGCATGGTGACCCTGACAGGGGGGGAAAAACGACATAGGAAAACGTCAGAATCAAAAACCGCTGGGGATATGACTCGGCTAAGGGGGGACGTCAAAAACAGCAAAAGGGTGAAGTGGGAAAAAAAGAGGGGGAAACTCAGCAGGCTGAGGCGTCAGGGCCAAGAATCTGTGGGCATTCAAGATGGTCCCCATCAGCCCGTGTCCCGCCAGAACATGGGGCAGGGAGCTTCTTCCGGACCACCCGTGTCACACCGGGTATGGTGAATACCCAGCAGCCAGGTCTTCCCAGATGACACGCAGGTTATAGCTCGGGGCCAAGGCCGGTTCTGCCTCCCCTCAGTGCAGAGGGCCAAGGTCCTGAGTGCCTTCGCTAGCGTAGGCCTCACAGAGGAGGTCACATCCTTCAGTCTGGGGGTCAGCCGACTCAGCTGGGCCCAGAGCTACCGACCACCCGGTGATGTTTTGCGCATCAGGGGTCACCAGCGAATGTAGAGATCTCCGGTGTTCCGGATTCCATGTGCCACCCAACACTACCACGTGCACGCTGACTGGTCCCTCCGCCGTCTTCTGGGGCATCTCAGGCACGTCTCTGCTCGAGGCACCCGCACCTCCGTCACACATCAGGTAATCCCTCAGGAAAAGTGCAGATGCAGGCCCCACCATGATCCCTGGCCCATCCTCAGTCGCATAAGTGTGCCGCTCCGGTACGCTCTCGTAGTGTGCTGGGTTAGAGCCACCAGGATCAGGACCCGCGTCACCATCTGGTGAGTCAGCTCCCGGGTCTGCTGTACCCAAGGCCTCCACATCACGGCCACCTCTCATCAATGCCATCAGCCGCCTCCATGTGTGTCTTGGAATCGGGCCCCCCCATCCCCCAGAAGCATTTCCAGAAAGTTCATCATACTTGTGAGTGCGGCCTTCCTGCTCGTTCCTCCTTCATCCTCACCACAGGGGCATCAACAGCGGCCGGTACATGGGGGCCCTCCATCACCAAAACCCTCCGTATCAGCCTAATCTGGGGTGGGGAAGTCCAACCAGCAAGGTCGGTGGACGTCTAGAGCCAAGTAGTGGGCCGCAAGATGGTCGCCGGCTGCGCGCTTCAGTCACGAGGCTGCAGCTGAAAGCAAAGTCTCTGGTCCGGAGGGGGGGAAGACACAGACTCTGGACAGCACAGTGCCAATGGCCAGCCACTCAGGGACCTGTTAGTTTAACAAGAGACTGCTGGAGAGTCATCTGTAGGTCCCTCTGCGAAGCAGACGAGCGGAGCTCCACTAGGACACGTCTGCTCCGCTCGGTAGCCGGCCATGCCCCGTTCCTCCTCTTCTTCTATTCCATACTTTCTTAATGGCAAAGAACTGTAGATTTTCAGGGTCACAGTTATGGGCTCTTTTAAAATGCAAGGGAACACTGTGTGATTCCAGGCCCTTAGAGATGTTTCTTACATGTTCCCTAATCCTGACGTTCAGTGCTCTTGACGTTCTCCCAATGTATTCCAGTCTGCAAGGACAAATCAGGAGGTAAATAACATTATTATTAGTAAAGCACGTGAGAACATCTTGGATTTTCCACTTGCCTCTATTGTACTCGACCTCTGATACGAATCTCTATTTGTTCCCGGTGCCTCTACAACTTAAACAGTTTCCGCAGCCGTAACAGCCCTTTTTGAGCTGGAAATATTCTTTCCTCTCCTTTTCAGCCGGGTACTCGCTTCTAGTGATTTTTCTCTTGACGTTCTGTTTGCCCCTACAGATGAACCAGGGTTTTTCTGGGAGGATATCCTTGAGAATCGGGTCTTGCCTCAAAATGGGCCAGTATTTGATGACCGCTTTTATGATGTGTTTGTTCTGTTCGTTGTACGTGAATATAAATGGAGCCTCTGGTTTCTTTATATTCTCATCTTTGTCCTTATATTTTTGGAGATCTTTCCTGTTCCTCTTCCGTATTTCTTCTTTAGTTGCTTGCAGGCTGTACTGTTCGTACCCCTTTTCTTCAAAGGCTGCCTGTAGTCTGTTGGCTTGTGCGTCAAAATCGTTGATGTTTGTGCAGTTCCTTCTAATTCTCAAGAATTTACTTTTTGGAACTCCCTCTAGCCACCTGTCGCTGTGGCAGCTGGTTTTTCCAAAATAACTGTTACAATCAAATTTTTTGAAGAAATTCTTTGAGGCTATCTTGCCATCTTCTGGATAGATGGTCAGGTCCAGAAAATCCACCTCCTCCTGGCTCCATTTCGTATCAAGTTGTATGTTTCCATTCTTGCTGTTCATATCGTCCAGAAAGGTCATGAGACTTTCTTCCCCTCCTCCCCAGATCATGAATATATCACCTTTGTACCTCTTAGGCCCTCCAGGCCCGTTTAATTAAATGCATATACAGACTATACATGCAGAGACTTTCCTGATGTCCCGTTATTTGAACATTTAAATTCGTGCAGAGACTTTTCTGAAGTCTGCACTACATACGTAATTACAGGGAATGCACACAAGGAACAAATGCAGAGGGGTCCCCAGGATGGCATCATCGGCAGAGGATGGTCAGCAGCACACACGCAATTACGGGAGACTATACACAAGATCCAAATCAGGAGGGATCCCAGGATGACGTCATCGGTAGAGGACAGCCAACATCCACCAATAAGTAGAGACCGATCGGGACTGGGCGCATGTGCAGGTGAGTGGGAGTAAGAAAGTGAAACTCCCGCCGTATTTTTCAGTTTATACAGTAAGCACTGAACATTTAGTATGGGTCATCCAACTGATGAAGCTGGTTATAGACCGGCGAAACGCGTTTTGGAGGACAAAATTGCAATACTCAGTATTCACCCCACAAGCTTATATAAGCTCTTTTATTTTGTAATTATTCAATTAAACCCTCTTTACTGGCATTACTGCGTCCCATACTTACTGGCCACCTAACTATCCTGCTCGGAGTAGGATTCCAGCACCCGGAGAAGGGCGTCCCGGAGACCACCCAGCAGGACACACATAGGACCAGAGAGTGGAGCAGAAAAGAAAATACCAAGAGGGGAATAACAGGGCATGGACAAACAGCATTGCAGAATCTGTGTAAATACTCGTTGTTGATTTTACCAGAATTCACTGCAATTAAGTATCACCACATACTCCTGACACTCCTTTCCTTATCTTGTAGGAACAAGAGAAAGGCGCTGGACATTCTGAAGGAGAACAGAGAATACAGAGATTAAAAACTCTTTATCTAAACAGATTACATTTTCTCCACTCTGCTGCCCCGGAACAGCATAAAGCATACACGAACAGATTACATTTCCTCTACTCTGCTGCCCTGGAACAAGCATAAAGCATACATGAACAGATTACCCCTGCTATTTACAATATTCATAAATGATCTGCCTAACATCTGCAAAGCCTCAACTGTACATATGTACACAGTAGGGATGAGCCGAACACCTCCCGAGTTCGGTTCGGGCCCGAACCCGAACTTTCCATATGTTCGGGTCTGAACCCGAACTCGAACTCCATGCAAGTCAATGGGGCTGAAAATTCAGTTTTTAGAGTGCCCTCCAAGAGGGCATATATGCTAGATATTTGCCATAAAAGGTGTATGGGGGTCCGGGTAGTGCCCTGGGGGACAGGAAACAAGGACAAAAAGTAAAAAAAAAACGTTTTTAAAGGGACAGTGAGTTTTCCATGAAATAAGGGTTAAAATTAAAAACGAAAAATTCCTTCAAATATCGTGCCTAGGAGGTCCCCATAACCTGCCCGTGAAGTGGCGGATTTCTAGGATGTATAGAAATATGTAAAAACCAAAAAATGACATTTCAAATGACGGTAAATGCTTTTCCTTTAATCTATCCATAAACAACTGCTTGGGGCGGCAGTCTGTATGAAAAGAGGAGACCTTTTCGGACACGCAGAAAAAGTTTACAGATTTTTTGGCGGTGAAAAGCAGGAGAATGACTGGAGAATGGAAAATTCTAGACCCAATAGCCGATTTGGAAAGTGAGATAATGGGAGAATTTTTCTGGTTTGGCTATTATGAACTAGAATTTTCTCTTCAGTAATTCTCCTGAATTTCACCTTTCTCTGAATAACCCTGTCAGGGTTATTCAGAGAGCGGTGAAGAGCAGGAGAATGACTGGAGAATGGAAAATTCTAGGTCAAAATAGCCAAACTAGAAAAATTCTCCCATTTAGGCTAGGGTCAGACTAGCGAATTTTTAACATGCGTTTAGGCGCACTTAATCACGGCCGCACTAGCATCAAATGACGGGCAATGACAGACAATATATGAAGTACGGTCGCACGAAAGTCCGGCTGCGCAACGCAAGTGGAAAATTAACGCATTTTTTCGAGAACGCAGAACCGCTAGTACGGACGTACAGAGTGTGCTGCGTCCACTAGCGGCGTGTGTGCGTGATTTGGAGACGTCAGACCCTGCTCATGTCCGGCCAACATAACGTCCAGACACCCAAAGTTTCCTGGTTTGGATCCGTAAAAAATCATGCACAAAAATGCGCATCATATGACCGTTTTCGCGCATTCTGTTAAAAAATACGGCAATGCGTTCGGACGCACTTTTTGACGGTCGCTGCGAAAAATGCGTTAGTCTGACCCTAGCCTTATCTCACTTTCCAAATCGGCTATTTGGTCCAGATTGTTCTCTTTTCATGCCATTCTCCTGGTTTTCACCTTTCTCTGAACAACCCTGAGAGAGAGGTGAAAGCCAGGAGAACAGGTAGGAGAAGAGAACAATCTAGACCAAATAGCAAATTTGAAAAGTGAGTTAAATGGGAGAATTTTTCTGGTTTGGCTATTTTGACCTAGAATTTTCACTTCTCCAGTTATTCTCCTGCTTTTCACCGCTCTCTGAATAACCCTGTGAATGTTTAATCCCGAGGTGAAAAATAACATTGCTTTAGATGTTATTTTGAATTTTTTTCAAACACCAGTTAAATGCAGCATATTAGGATGTTTTACGAGGGAAATTAATTCTCAAATCTCAATCAGAAGCAGACACCACCCCACCCCTCAGTATAGTGTACAATGTATCAAATTGATTACCAGACTAAAAACACCTGGTGTTATGCCCGTTTGTGAACAGAGGTCATTTAGAGTTGATAATCTTTCCACGTACACATTAGTTTTTAATTCAATATCTAATAAACCATTGCTTATAATATTCTGCAGTAAAGAGTCTATTTATTTCTAGATTTTTTAGTATTTTTTTAAGCATTTTCTATACTTTTTTCAAAATTTCTTTTTTTTCGAACTCGAACCGAACATATCCAAAAAGTTCGAAGTTTGCGAACTTTCGAACTGCCAAAGTTCGGGCCGAACTCCGAACCCGAACAGCTCATCCCTAGTGCCAAGTACTTGTGAAGGTGGCAGAGACACAGTCCAATATGCAGAAGTTCCTCACTGATATGCGGACAACAGGAGTTGCTATGGCGTCTGGCCAGGGTCTTTCAACCGAATCACCACGAACAAGTGCGTCTCCGTCTTCAAAGAAGAGATGTTTCAACTGTGGGGAAATGGGTCATTTCCGAGCACAATGCAAAAGCCAAAGGCCTGAAGGAAATAGGGTAGAAGAGTTCTTAAAAGCTTTGGAAGGGCTGCTATCTACCTCACAGGCGGGAAACGTCAGGGAGCCCAAGTGAAGGAGAAAACTAGGTGCCCAATGGTTGAAAACCGCTCCAAAATTAAAACCAGAACCGAACGGCAGAGAATGCCCAAAGTCTTGCCAACTGCTGAGCCTGCCAGGACTTAAAGAGTTACTCCCTTAGTGTCCGGTCCTATGTCATGGGGAAGCAATGCACACCCAAAACCTACACGGTCCAAAAAGAAGGCCAGGGTACAGCAAACCGGATCTAAACTCCCTGCTGCTATGACAAAGTTTCCTGACCAGCTGATGGGAGAAGGACCTATCGTTCTAATCCAAGTAGAGGGAGTCTACACTAAAGCTCTGTTAGACTCAGGGGCTCAAGTGACGTTGATCTATCGAGACTTCTACGAAAAGCACTTGAAGCACATACCTCTACAGAAATTAAAGGACCTTGAGATCTGGGGTATCGGAACTGAGAAACTTCCTTATGACGGATATCTACAGGTGAAGCTAGAAATCGGATTCAAAGTCATCGGACAGTCTGGAGGTTGTGATGCATTGGCCATTGTGTGTCCTCGGCCATCAGGGGCCAACCGAAGTTCTATGATAGTAGGGACGAATACTGATCTGGTGCGACGTCTCCTGACTCCTATAGTAATGGAAGAAGGTTCTACCAGGGGAGTACACCCGATGTTACGTCCGGTCTATCGGCGAATGGTCGAAGAACAGAAGGCACCTGCCAAAGTGGGACGCCTGTGGAGATTGGGAGGAACAGAGAAGGTCCTGCAATCAGGAGAAGTGGCGAGTTTCCGGGCTTCAGTCAAGTTGAACGGATCACAGCCGGGCCCCTATGTGGTACTGGAAACTTATTTCAATCATGGGAGTGAAGCCGGAGTAGAAGTAATCCCTGAAATAATCTCCACAAGAGCTTTGAAACGGACACGAGGAAGAGTCTCAGTTAGTGTATGTAATGTGTCTGATTCTCCAGTGATTCTGAAAGCATGAATGCCTATCGTGCAAGTAGCGTCCGCTACGCCTCTCTCCCCTATTGATTTAGGAGGGGGAGTGAACAAAGAGATTCCAGCTGAAAGGTTCTATCCTAAGGACGCTCCCATCTCACCTGAATGGAAGAAACGTCTTCAGTCCCAGATCCTAAAATGGAGGGACTTGTTTTCGAAGGATGAGTTCGACGTGGGCCTAGCTAAGAGTACTGAGCATCGCATTCGACTACAGGAAGATAAGCCGTTTTGAGAAAGGTCAAGATGAGTTCCGCTGGGAGATTTGGATGATCTACGAGAACAGCTAAATGAACTACAGAGGACTAAGGTGATTCAAGAGTCCAGGAGTCTGTACGCTTCTCCAATAGTGATGGTTCGAAAGAAGAATGGTTCTATCCGTTTATGTATAGACTATCGCACGCTAAATCAGAGAACCATTCCGGATCAATATGCCACTCCTCGGATAGAAGATGCCTTACAGTGTTTGTCTGGAGCAAAATGGTTTAGTGTACTAGACCTGCGAAGTGGGTATCATCAGATACCAATGCATCCTGAGGACAAGGAGAAGACTGCGTTCATCTGCCCACTGGGGTTTTTTGAGTTCAACAGAATGCCTCAAGGCCTTATGGGGGCTCCCGCCACGTTCCAACGGTTAATGGAGAAGACAGTCGGGGACATGAACCTGATCGAAGTGTTAGTGTATCTTGATGATATTATTGTGTTCGGGAAGACTTTGGAAGAACATGAGCAACGGTTAGAGAAGGTCTTGAAGCGGCTCCATGAAGAGGGGTTGAAACTGTCTCTGGAGAAGTGTCAATTTTGTTTACCTTCCGTTACGTATCTGGGACATGTTGTTTCAGCGGAAGGCGTTTCAACGGATCCGCGAAAGTTGGAAGCCGTAGCTTCCTGGCCTAGTCCCCGAAACGTTACTGAACTTAGATCTTTCCAGGGGTTTTGCTCATATTACCGAAGATTCGTAAGAGGATTTGCCAAGATAGCTCAACCCCTGAACAAGCTCCTACAGAAGGAAGACGCAGGAGAGGGCCCGAAGGCCTCTGATCGAAGTTCGTTGGCTCCAGGGCCAAGAAAAGCTTGAGAATCCATCCAAGAAGAGTGGACTAATCAATGCGAAAGTGCTTTAATGAAACTGAAAGAGAGTCTAACTCGAGCTCCTGTCCTGGTTTACGCTGATCCTCATAAGCTGTATGAATTGCATGTGGATGCCAGCAGAGAAGGTCTAGGAGGAGTCCTATATGAACAATATGATGGATTGTTGAGGCCTGTAGCGTATGTAAGCCGAAGCCTTACGCCTTCAGAAAGGAACTATCCCACCCACAAATTAGAGTTCCTAGCCTTGAAGTGGGCGGTAGTAGACAAGCTGAACGATTATCTGTATGGAGCCGAATTTGTGATAAAGACTGACAACAATCCTCTTACGTACATCCTTACTACTGTGAAGCTGGATGCAACGGGACATCGGTGGTTGGCCGCTCTGTCAGGGTTTCGGTTCAGCCTGAAGTATCACCCTGGAGTGAATAATCGAGATGTGGATGCTTTGTCAAAAAGGCCCTACACTACAGAATGGACTCAGTTAACTCCAGATGGGGTGCAAGCCTTATGTCAAGAAGCAGAGCGCCGGGTGAAGGGAGGGGTTGAAGCAGAAGCTATAGGAGTTATGGCTGCGGCTGTTCCAGAGTTCTACTGTAATCCTACACAGCTGAGGGATGGAAGTCTGCCTACTTTCTCGAAACAGGACCTAAGAGCCGATCAGGCTAGAGCCCCTTTGATTGCGTTAACCGTGAAGGCCCTAAACGCGAACCAACGGGAAATTCTACTGACAGATTCCCCAGAAGGAGCCCGATTGGTATACAAAGAGTGGGAACGGTTGAAGATGTTGGATGGGGTGGTCTACCGAAGGGGCCCCTCAAACAATGCTGAAGAGACCCAACAGTTGTTCCTTCCCACCAAACACAGAGAGGGTGTGCTGCGGTCATTACACGATGAACATGGACATTTGGGTGCAGAGAGAACTTTTAAGCTAGTGCGAGACAGATTTTATTGGCCCTGTATGAGATCTGAAGTTGAAAGTTACTGTCATTCGTGTTTGAGGTGTATCCAGAGGAAAACCCTACCAACCCGAACTGCTCCAATGAGCCACCTACAAAGTCAGGGACCCATGGATTTGGTGTGCATTGATTTCCTGTGCTTAGAGCTAGTGGGCAGGGAAATATTCTAGTGGTGACTGATCATTTCATGCGTTATGCCCAAGCTTTTTCTACAGAAGACCAACGTGCTCCTACGGTGGCGAAGGTTTTGATGAAAAAGTTTTTTGTTCACTATGGCCTACCAAGGAGAATACACTCGGATCAGGGCAGACACTTTGAGAGCAGGCTTGTTGGGCAATTGTTGGAACTGCTAGGAATTCAGAAGACCTGAAGTACACCATATCACCCTCAAGGTGATGCTCAAGCAGAAAGGTTTAATTGCACACTGCTAAATATGTTGGGGACATTGTCGAACAGAGAAAAGCAGAGCTGGAGTCGTCACATAGCTATGCTGGTGCATGCGTACAACAGTACGGAGAGTGACGCTACTGGATACTCACCGTACCATCTTATGTTCGGAAGAGAGGCTCGACTGCGGGTTGATTTGGCGTTTGTGCTATCTCTGGATCAGACGTCTGTGGCCTCTCATAGAAATTATGTGGATTGACTTCGGAAGAATTTGGCCTCTGCGTTTGAACAGGCCCGTTTGACCTCAGGAAACAGGGAACAGAGAAATAAGCGAAACTACAACTTGAGAGTTCGGATACAGGATCTACAACCCAGTGATAGGGTTTTGTTGAAGAATTTGGGTGTTTCTGCAAGGCATAAATTGGCGGATAGATGGAGTTCTCAAGTCTACATTGTCTACAAGCAACTGACGGGTCTGCCAGTTTACCAAATCCGACCAGATGGAAAGGCCGGGCCTCTTAAAAACTGGCACCGAAATCATCTGTTGCCTTTGGGGAAGCTGTGAGGATACCAGTTGGAGACAAACTTCCTCTGCCGAACCTGCCTGCTCCACGTTTGACTCCCGTTACTCGGTCTCAGCAGACACGGGTTGTTGAAGAGATTGAAAGGGATAGTGAGGAAGGAAGTTTTTGTCTGGACTGGGTGCGCTCACCTGAGCCTGAAGAGGTCATTCCAGTTTCCAAATGGTGGGAAAGTAACCTGAGGCCAGAGGCTCCTGAATTCCAATTGGAAGTTCCTGAATCTTTGGAAATTCCTGTAGTTCCTGAAAATGTGTCTATAGACTATAGACCTATGCCTTCACTGGAAGGATCATATTCTGAAGAGATGTCTGTTCCAGTTGTGGACGAAAGAACTGAACCCGTACCTTTAGTACTTCCACCTGAAGAGGAGATGATTGAGCCAGAGTCAAAACATTCTATCCAACTCCCTCAGAGACTTACCTACGACTCATCAGGACATAGCACTGAAGAGGCTGTCACCACAGTACAAAGGTTGCCCGAAGTGTCTGCTATGTTAGCCGAGGTAGTCAGGAGCATGAGTCAACTTGAAGACGTATATCTGACCCATTGTATGTTTGCTGCTGAGCCTGTATATATTGCCTAATGTTATGTAAATGTTACACCTCCTTGGAGAGACCCAAGAGTTCTAGGAGGGGGAGAGTGTAGCACTGTTTAAAACTCTGTTGATGTATTGCTCGGGTTTGGCCACCAGGGGGAGACCAGCGTAGTGTAGAGTATACTGGACATAACAGGATTACATTTCCCATCATACTGTGCGGCGGGGACAGGAAGTGGGTGGGAGAGAGCGAAGGACATCCGCAGCCTCGTACGAAGGAGAGCCAGTGTGAGCCGAGCAAACGAAAGGTGGAAGACGCACGTGAGACTGCCAGAGATTAAGACCAGGCCGGAGAGTAGGAGCTGCCTTGCGGGTGCTGAGAATCAGAGACAGTGCTGGCAGAGATCTATCCACACATCGCTGAGAGGTTTTGCGCAGACACAACATTCCAGTTTGGACCCCGAGTTAGGAGACCGCGATGATCCACTGGGAGTGCAGGCGGTAGGCCATAATTCTCGTTATTGAAATCGGACAAGCAGGAGAAGCGGATCCGGTGGCACAGAGTTCCAGTATAACCAAGCGGAGAGAGATCCTTGATCGGACAGCGGAACAGATTGTCTGGCGGATGGGTGAGAGTCCTTCCAGGCCACAGTCAAAGTTTAAACCAAGCACGCTGCAGTATTGTTTAAATCTACAGGGCCCCAAAGTGACTAGTCGAACATTTGCTAAATCCATTCACTGGCCAGTTGAATATAGTACCCGGGTACCTGAGATAGCACACACACACACCTATTTGGGACACTACTCTTATGGGACTTACACTCCAGAAACGAAGGGGTTAATCTTTCCTTTTTTTTGCCGCCGCGTGTTTCCCGTATTACGAAAATCTTGTCGTTCCTATACCGTAATTGTATTATATGTGTCACTTTATTGGGATCAGTAAAGTATATAATTTATAAAATCCACAACAGTGCTGGTGTATATTTATTCCCTAGTGCGGAGAGACTAACCCGAGGTTTATTCAGCGGCTCCTCCGGGAGTGAGCGCAACACAAGAATCCATGAAGTGCTGATGGAAGCAGGAATGGCCAGAGTTCAGGCAGTCTCACAGCAGCCAAAGATGTGCTCTGGCTGTAGGGGGGGGGGAGGCAGGCCATTGAAGTCCTAGAAAACAGGCTGTTGTATGATGGAGATCAGATTACTCCAGGGAGCTGCAGTTTATGTCTGATTAAAGAGACTACTCCAGGGAGTGAGACTGCCATTTGTTGAGGGTGGAAAATCCAGGTAGCAAGGCTGTTGTCTGATGGAGGTTACTCTAGGGCAAACATTTCAGGACCCTCAACCAGGACAGATTTTAAGAAATCTCCTGGGGAAATGCAGACTAAATCCTGCAATCACTAAGCAGCAAATAATATCACCTGTGCTTCAGATATCTGTCAAACCTGGCCTGTCAGGGGATCCTGGAGGACAGGTTTGGGAAACCCTGCACTAGGGGGTGAGGCTGCCGTCTCAAATGAAAGTACGCCTTTGAAAAAGGCTGCTGTGAGATAAAGAACATTACTCATGGGAGTGTGTGATGCTGTTGACCCTCCTGCAGCGAGGGAGGCTGCCTGGGAGTGACATGTCCCCTGTAGAAGGTAAATAAGGCAAGTGTTTGCTCACTGAGGAGTGACAGTCTGAAAATGATGTCCTTTAATAAAAAAGGAGACACAACACGCTGTCATTGTGCAACTTATCTGGAGGAAAGCTCATAGCCACCCTTCTACGGCCCAGCAGTTAAACTGGAGATTTTGGGACTGTTTGGCATCTCCCGCAACCATCAGACGCATGGCACACAGTGCTAAGCATATCTGCGGTCGCCGGTTCCTCTGAACCAGGTCGAACGCAGCTTCTGTAGCTGCGCGTCTGGAACTATTGTGGGCTGCTTTTTCATACTAGCCAGACTGGGTTAAATGTATTCAGGGTTATTCAAAGAGCTCTGAAATGTGGCCAAAAGTTAACCGAATGTTAAATTTCAGCGTACAGCTTACCTTTCCTGGCCATTCAGCTATTCAGAGAGCAGGCAGTTCGCCAAATGCCTGCATATATGGGGCCTGTTCAAGGGCAGTGAAATCACCTTAGAGAAGCCATGCTCCTCTTCAGAGAAGAGAAAACAGTGAAAAGTTGCCGAATTGCCCTGCTGTTCGGTGGTTTCATTCGACAGGTTTATTCAGGCAAATCCCATAGGTTTTAAGGTTAAAAATATTCCTGTTTTAATTCAATAACTAATAAAACTGTTTATAATGTTCGGCAGTGAAGAGGTTTAGATCTTTTAGGCATTTTTCGGTGTTTTAAAAAATTTCCAATATTTTTTGTTATCATTCATTGGATTATGTAAATTTCAGACATTTTCGTTCTCTAGTTTCTTTGAAAAGTGAAACGGTTTGCAAACATTCAAGCGTACTTTTTCTCCACTCATTCCATTCGTCTGCGGTGTTGGCTTTTTCCAGTGGCTGCTCTGCACTGTGATTGGTGGCTGCTTGGGTTAATCCAGAGGTTTTTGGTGTGCTTTCACCAGGTTTTGTGGTGAGCGTTCATCAGGTTTGCGACGGCTTTTCCCCTGCACTACAACAGCCCCTTTGGTACTTGCTGAATCAGAGTCACTGAAATGGGATTGCCAAATCACACCGAAGAGAACAAAAAGGTCACTGAACGTGCGGTGATGTTCTGAATAACCCTGATAATTTCTTTCCAGACAGTGACCGCTTCCCATGAGCGAAAGGGAGGGGGGTGAGGATCCGTAGGATGAGCAACAGTACTAGTGGCCTGCTCTACGTGGGTGCCTTCTCAGGTCAAAGTTTTAGCTTGCTTGTGCCATTACAAGGATGAATGCTCCATATCCAAATCTGTCTGCTCTCACCCAATGAGGGTGGCCAGTACTGACTGCCAAGGACATCGTCCCTGCACGAGAGGTGCAGCAACCCGACGATAGTCTCGCTGAATGCCTCAATGAATATTTTTGTTCAGTCTTTGCAGAAGAAAAGGAAGGAAAGGGACCTCATATAGGAGGAAACACTAACGAGACAATTACATATCAGTTTACAGAGGAGGAGGTTCTACAGCAGCTGTCTAAAGTAAAGACAAATAAGTCAATGGGGCCTGATGGGATCCATCCTAAATTATTAAAAGAGCTCAGTGATGTAATAGCAAAACCGTTAACAGATTTATTTAACCAATCCTTGCTAACGGGAGTCGTCCCAGAAGACTGGAAATTAGCAAATGTTGTGCCCATTCACAAGAAGGGTAGTAGGGAGGAATCTGGGAACTATAGGCCAGTTAGTCTTACGTCAGTAGTGGGGAAATTAATGGAAACCATGTTAAAGGAAAGGATTGTTGAACATCTAAAAACACATAGACTACAGGATCAGAAACAACATGGGTTTACCTCAGGGAGATCATGCCAAACTAATCTTATTGATTTTTTTGATTGGGTAACAAAAACAATAGACACAGGTGGTGCAGTAGACATTGCGTATTTAGATTTCAGTAAGGCTTTTGATACTGTTCCGCATAGAAGGCTTATCAATAAATTGCAATCTTTGAGCTTGGATTCCAATATTGTTGAATGGATTAGGCAGTGGCTGAGTGACATGCAACAGAGGGATGTGGTAAATGGAGTTTATTCGGCGCAAGGTCTTGTTACCAGTGGGGTACCTCAGGGGTCAGTACTTGGACCCATTCTATTTAATATTTTTATTAGTGATATTGCAGAAGGTATTAATGGAAACGTATGTCTTTTTGCTGATGACAAAGATTTGCAACAGGGTTGACGTTCCTGGAGGCATCAGCCAAATGACAAATGATTTAGGTAAACTAAAAAAAATGGTCGGAGCTGTGGCAATTGAGTTTTAATGTGGATAAGTGCAAGATAATGCACCTGGGACGTAAAAACCCAAGGGCTGAATATAGAATATTTTAATACAGTCCTAACCTCAACATCTGAGGAAAGGGATTTAGGGGTTATTATTTCAGAGGATCTAAAGGTAAGTAGTCAATGTAATAGAGCAGCAGGAAATGCTAGCAGAATGCTTGGTTGTGTAGGGAGAGGTATTAGCAGTAGGAAAAGGGAAGTGCTCATGCCACTGTACAAAGCACTGGTGAGACCTCACTTTGAGTACTGTGTGCAGTACTGGAGACCGTATCTCCAGAAGGATATAGACATCTTAGAGAGAGTTCAGAGAAGGGCTACTAAAATGGTGTACGGCTTGAAGGAGAAAAGTTACCAGGAAAGGCTTAATGATCTTAACATGTACAGCTTGGAAAAAAGACGAGACAGAGGAGATATGATAGAAACTTAAATACGTAAAGGGAATCCACAAGGTAGAGGAAGGGAGTATATTTAAATGGAAACAAAATAGCAAAACAAGGACAGTCTTAGATTAGAGGGACAAAGGTTTAAAAGAACATCAGGAAGCATTATTTTACTGAGAGGGTGGTGGATACATGGAACAGTCTTCCAGTTGAAGTGGTAGAGGCTAAAACAGTAATTGAATTTAAGCAGGCATGGGATAGGCATAAGGCTATCCTAAACAAAAGATAAATCCAGGTAAAGTATCCATGTAATTGGGCAGACTAGATGGGCCGAAAGGTTCTTATCTGCCGACATCTTTCTATGTTTCTATGATAGGACAGTATAGCAGACACCCCTCTAGGCACAACAAGCAAGGGGTCCACGTCTGGCTGACCCCGTAAACTTAAAGGGGGTGTGAGGATCCTGAGAATGTGCAACAGCACTGATGGCCTGCTCTACGATGGGTGCTCCAGACATGGACCCCTTGCTTGATGTCCCTAGAAGGGTGTCTGCTATACCCTCCTGACGAAGCTGAAATGATTGTCGGAGGTGGCTGTACCTCGCGTGCAGGGATTATGTCCTTGGCAATCAGTACTGCTTTCACTGCTGAGGACGTGTGGGGAACGTCCTCATTGACTCTAGGAAAGGGTGTACCTTTGAACCCATCTATCCCGACTGTTGGCAGCTAGCAGGGTCATGTTTGGTATTGGAAAGGCCATGTTCTGGTCTTTCTAAATGATAAAAACATTACCATATTTAAAGTAAAGGAAAAAAAGAAAGCGTTTAAGACGTGAAATGGCTCAGTAGTGAAGGGGTTAAACCAGTTGAACGAAATCACTGACATGGTGCGGTTTAAATGGCTAATCTATTCAGAGAACATCATTTTCTGGCTAGCTCTGAATAGCTGAATGACTACAAAAAAAAAAAAAATTGCACCATTACAGGGGAAGTCCGTGTTCTCTGAATAACCCTTTTAGAGCAAGGTGCCCACGAGTTTCCCCTCTATAGAAAGGTCTACCATTGGGGGGGGGGCACACCACCTTGCTGTGTTTATATGGGGGGGGTGTGGAATATATAAAAAGCAAGGCACATGGCAGAAGTGTCAGACCTTTTCAGATATGAAAATTTCTATATTTCACAGCAATTGATTCACACAGACAACTCGTCTATGGAGTCCCGGGATATAGGAATAAAACAACCCCAAACCAATAAAAGATTGGCCAAACACAAATTAATTCCTGCAGAAGGTCGATGATCTGAGAGCGCCATCTGCTGGCCAGGTAATATAACACCTGGACAGACCCCTGAGTTGATGAATATATATCCTCCAATCAAATGAGGCCACATAGTGATGGGCTAGATCTAAAACTGGGCGGAAGACCACTATATAGACGGGACAATCCAGAGCAGAAGGAGGAAGACATGGAGAAAAGCTTGGGGAGAGACCTGAGGGACGCTTGGAGGGGAGAAAGGCAATTATCATCAGCCCCCCCTTTAAGATGCGACCACACCCTAATCTTCCACCACTCTATCTTCACTAACCGGATGGTAAAGTATGCCTGAATAACTTGATATCTATAAAATTGCATAGTCCTTACTTTAGATGTCCATCAAACTTAAAGGAATATTAATGAATTATTTTGCTGTTTAAGCCTAATCAGTAGAATAGTAATCAGCAATCCTCTGCAGGGGCTGGAAGGTTAAGGAAGAAACTATTCCCGGCTGAATACTTGAGCCATAATTTAGTGAGATTATTTATATTCCGAGAATACTGGTTGTGGACATCTAAAAGATCAATTATATACCTATAGTGAGATATGCTGGGACCGAATAGCTTTTATATGTCAAGTGCCGCCAGCCCCATTCGTAAAACTAGCATAAATCCTTCCATATCCATCTTGCAGCCCTTTCGATTGAATGCATGTACTGTAAGTCAATAAGAAGCGTTGGGTTAACGTATATTGAATGAAGTGCTGTGATTGATCTGTGGAAGAGAGTCTCCCTAGCGAGTGTGTTATGTATCTCCCTGAAGGAAGTTGCATTTAGTGAATAGGCCCCCACAATAATAAATTGTGTTGCAGGTGATGCCCAGTAACTGAGTGTTTATTTTAGCCAGGTGGAGGATTGGTTTATAATGGGAAAGGTTTAAGTGAATAGAATAGAGACTGGTGTTTAAGAACTGAGGCGTGTATATCTGTGGTGCGGTCTATAAACCTAAAATATTTGTCCATTAGATTATTGCGTGTCGCAGTATCGCTACTAATCACGATCTATAATCACTTGTACATTGTATCTTGCTAATCCGTTGATAACATATGATTGTATGAAACTTGACGTGTGAATAAATTTTCGTTTGAATTGTTTTACCGTTACGCAGTCTCATATCATCTTTGATTTTATTGTGTTTAAAAATATCTAGATAGCATCAAAAGAACTCGGGATAACGCGCCATATATTTGTTAAGACGTATATGCATTGATTGGTTATGATCTTATTTTCCTCAAGGGTAAAATACCAATTTATACCACCTGGTATTGGAGGCACTGTCAATAATCTACACATCTATATATCTACAATAAGAAAAATATACATCATAATTAATATATCCCTGACCTATTAAAGAAGTCAATAAGCTCTAACAGAAGCGGTTGGTAAAGTTGCAGACAAGTGTCTGACATTGGTCCATTACTCATGGACCATTTACCTAGGTCTTTTATTTCGATCAACCTGGTAAACCAGAGGATAAAATCCCAATGCCACTTTTAAATGTGAACTGCCTGATAATGTATTCCAGTATAGACTACCATTTGCCCTGTTTGAGGGTCTCCAAAAATAATTTACTATTGAGGGAAAGCTCTGATCAGTTTAGCTGGAGAAGTGCTATGAAATTACCGAGGTAAGGAAATCTGAATCTTAGACAAATTAGGGACAAAAGGAAAGCTAGTGGAAGGTTCTGATCTTCTAACATTAGGACTAATTGTCATATTAATCTTCAATCCACAACACAAGCAATGCCAGATTAACAAAGCCTGAGAGCAGCAGCTCCAGGCTCATGCCCCACAATCGGCCTATAGAAAGGATAACCATGTCTGCATTGGACCCCTGTATCTCCAACTCCATAGCAGCTACAGGATCATGTGAGGCATCACTGGAAAGTCCGAGCATGGCCTTTCCAATGACAAATGACCAAGTTATGTAAATTATTTACTTTAACAGAATTGTTGGATCAAAAACTAAACTGCTGCACTGCAAAGAACAATGGGGGGGGGGGGGAGAAAGACTGGACCCCTGCAATCTTTTCACCTCACAAGGTCAAGTGAGGCATCATTGAACAGGTCAGTCTGGCCTTTGCATCAATAACAAAAATGACCATGTAAAATCTAAGAAAAAATAAAGTGGGTTTTTTGTTTAGTTCCAATGCAATGGCATTGTTCATTTATCACATAAAATGAGCAATACCACTGCCATTACTCACCTTTTAATTTCCCACTCTGGGAGCAAGATCGGGTTTTATACAGTTATTCATAAAAACACAAGGGAAATATTTCATTTTAGTTAAAATGTTTTTTCCTCAAAAATGCAGTAGGTGGTTCCATATCTATAGGAAATTTTTTGTTACAAAGGTTTAGATAATTTTACATGCTGTAAATGATTAAAATCTGGAGATTTCCACATAGTATCTGCCTGGTTATATCTACTTTTATCTGCAATAACTGAAAGTTTATTTCACCAAGTTTATAAAAAAAAAATTCAGCTCCAGGCCCAGAGATCTTAACACGGTCCTGGACAAGGCATAGAGAGCAAAACAAAATCATTTGAGGCTAAAAGTTAATGTTCTCATTTAGGAATGAGCACAGATTTGTGTATTTGCTAATGGCAATAGGCTGTCACTCAGTTAAGTTGCTAAGCCCATTTTTTTGGAAAGTGTTTTACCAGTAAGGATACTTGAACAAGAGAAATCTCAATGTATGTCCTGGGTGGCGAATATGTACTGTTAGAGGTTTGAATCCTGACAAGACGCCTGTCTCCAGTTTCCACAGGAGTGATATTACTGTTAATCCAGTGTTGTATCATTTACTCCCAGTCTTAGCATCTCATTTACTGTAAATCTTTGATAAAGCAAAACTGACAGCAGAGCAAACAATGTTTTATTAGCAATTTTGAAAAGTTACAGGAAATGTAGTTAGACAATGCATTCTGACGTACACATTAGAGCATTTTAAATCACAAATTGCACATTACATAACCAACTGTACAGGCACTATTGGCAAAATGTTGCATTAGATGTCTAGCAGATTAACCAAGTTACATTTATTTGCCAGGTCCACACAAGGCAAGAATGATTTTTTCATAGTCTCCTTTCAGCTTTTCCTCCTGTCAATACAAAGTGATATTCATTACAGTGGTGGCATTAGTCAAACTGATACACTAACATAAACCATGACCAGTCTGATCAGAAACAATGCATTTTGCCTATTAAATCTGTAAGGTTGAAGAACATCAAGAGTACAAACAAGGGGGTGTTTGTGAGGGTCTTGAGAATGAGCAACAGCACAATGGCCTTCTCTACGGTGGGTGCCCGCTCAGGTCTCAAACAAGGTTGTGCTATTACAGGGATGAATTTTCCATATGCAAATCAGCCTGCTCTCACCCAGAAAGGGTGGCCAGTGCTGATTGCCAAGGACGTCATCCCTGCACGAGAGGTGCAGCAACCCCAGACAATTGTTTCGGCCTTATTGGGCCACGTCAGGAGGGTATAGCTGACACCCCTCTAGGCACATCAAGCACTGGCCTAGAGGGGTGTCAGCTATACCCTCCTGACGTGGCCCAATAAGGCTGAAACGATCGGGGGTTGCTGCACCTCTCGTGCAGGGATGACGTCCTTGGCAATCAGCACTGGCCACCCTTGCCGGGTGAGAGCAGGCTGATTTGCATATGGAAAATTCATCCCTGTAATAGCACAATCAAGCTAAAACCTTGTTTGTGAGACCTGAGTGGGCACCCACCATAGAGCAGGCCATTGTGCTGTTGCTCGTTCTTAGGACCCTCACAAACACCCCCTTGTTTCTCACATCAAGAGTACACTTTGCTAAATTCTGGACCAACAATGCTAGAAAGAACTCTAGCCCATCTGAGCCATAATTCCACTTATGCAACCACCAACAAGTTACTGTAATTCTGTACACTGTATTTAAGGATTGTCCAAATAAACAAAGCCAGGAGGATATCAGTATAAAATTCCCTCCCAACCTTTAAATGTTCGGCTTGCAAATCAGTTGGGTAACAGAAGTTTCTTACCACGATAGCTTGATAAAGGGATTTCCCATAAATGCGAAGATATTGTGCTTTGATTTCCTTTAGGTCAGTTTCAGAGCGGGAAACCAGGAGTCTAATTAAAATCTTGTGTTTTGTTCCAGACCCCTGTAGAGAGAATATCAAATAAGAACATCGCATTGTGTTATCGGGATCATGATCCATGTGTACATTCTCTAGGAGATGTTTGTGTGGATTTACGTTCCATAAAAATATAAATCTAGCCGCTCCTTGCTTCTGATCTGAAGCAAGTTTAGAGAAAGACACATTTTAAATAGAAAAAGGTTTTATGGCACAAAATGTAGGAGTTATTCTTGATGGATAGTAGGTGGTGGTGGGGGGTCCTTAATAGTTTGTAAGCTACAAACCTTCATTGCCAGGTTGAATCTGTCAGCGAAATAAACAGGAACACTTCCAGCACATTTAACTACAAATAAAATACAAAATTTGTAAGAAGCACGCAACTTCCAAAACACATTGCCTTGTGATCCACAGCTGGACAGTACAAAGAAATTGATACAAGACATGACCCATCGCTTAACATATGCAAACAAGCATTCACACGATACAATGACCAGAAGTTACAGTATAGAAATCTGTGAAGCTGCCATATACTGAAGATTATGTCCTAGCATATAATACAATTCTACATGGAACACTAATGCAAAGTTTTACACACAATTTGTTTTATAATAAAATTAAACACAAGATAAACCATTTAGCCCCTAGTTATAGTGTCAACTCTAGTAATAAAAAGGTCACTCACCAATAGACATTAGGCAGTTTTCAATATCACCCTTCATTTCAAGATCAATAGCCTTGCTCACATCATTCTTGCTGCACTTTGCATATCGTCTGAAAACTAGAAACACAATTGAGTTTATTCCTGTTGATGTTAAGAGTGATATGGTTGTGCCATTTAAGCCCCCCCATTTAGGATATAACAGCAACAATATACACATACCATATTCTGCCCTTTAGCAATTCCTTAACTACCAGTGAAGATGCAAAACAATGCAGCAAGTCAAATCATTCCATTAGGCCGTTCAATGGGGAGGTGATGTAAAATATAAGCAGCTGCCAGACCTTTTAACTACTGGGCAATAAAATCATACTCCTTGCACAACCAGAGTGTGTGTGTGTTGTCCGTGAAATATATACTTTTAATAAAATCAAAAATTCTATATTTCACGGGCAACCCACACACCCCGCTTACATTTGGGAGTAGGTTTTTATTGCATGTTTATGATCTCTGATCACAGGTCCACTCCCACTAGATAGCATAAGCATACTGACAAGATTCTCCACTCTGCTTCCCGGGACCAGCATAAGCATACACTGACCACAAGATTCTCCACTCTGTTCCACCCACCCTCCCCAGGTCCATAATTTAATGGACCCTTTACTCAGCCCAAGCTTCTGGTCCTTCCCATGCAACATTTCTTCTAGCAACCAGCTTCACCTTCCCTCTGCTCCCATTTGTTTCACTTACTCAGTCCCTTAGATTGTAAGCTCACGGGATGTCTGGCTGAGCACTTGGTTAAAGTGCTGTACTTTCTAGACTAGCTATCCTTTGGACAGGGTTGTCTTTTTTCCTTATTTATCATGTATGTCTCATGTTTGTGCTTCCCCATTGTAAAGCGCTATGGAATATGCTGGCGCTTTATAAAGGATAAATTGCATGTACTTTGGTGCTGTTTAGGGTCACTTCGTTTTATTATGCCTACTTTGGACTGTATTACGCAGCCCCCGTTTTAACTGCATATGAGGCAGGCACAGCTGCCTGGCCTGTAATGCAGCACCAAGTCCCTGGATACACATGGTAAACAGCAGTGCGGTAACTAGCATTAGGACTTTTGCGCTTCCTAGACTTATGGAGAGTGCAAACTTCAGTAAGCTCAAAGTGAGCGCAATTTGATGCGCCAATGGGATGATCATTAGCACTTGGAATGTAATAGGTGGGTAATGCTCTAGACTCACTTAACCTTCACATCTGAGTGTCAACGCTACCGTTAAAACTTTTCCCAACCCAGAAAGACATGCAGTCTAGATTCCCTCTAATATCAAACCATGATATGTGAACTAGACTCCATTAGGATAAAGAAAGTGACCACTCAGTATAGTTACAGTATTTTATCGCACCTTGCTGGAGATGTTGGAAACTTCTCAGCGTTAAAATCTCAATGAATTTGCTGACATTAGTGCCCTTTCTCTTCTCGCCAGCCTCATACAATGCCTGCAAAATAAATTTTAGACTACATTAATAGCAATTCCATACTAGAAATAACTAAGCTCTTATGAGGATAGCACTTACCCTGGCATCATCGTCAGCTCGCTCTTCATTAACCCTTGTATCTTCAGAGCGTTCACCCTAAGAATTATAAAAAAAACGCAATAGAAACTTTAAAATGTGGCCTGTAAATCTAGAAACTGTAGATGGCTTTAATTTGATAAACACAGTACCTTTACGAGTGCAAGAAGAGCCTTCTGGAAGTCTCCAGAGGTGTCTGATGCAATATCTTTAGCCAGGTCCTTTTTGAATTCTAAAGTGTATGGATGAAAGTAAAAAAAAAAAAGTTAAGGAAAAACACATACTACTCGCAGTTGTAATGTAAAAAAGGTTTACCTTTTGGTTGCTCAATACAAGACCAAAGCGAGAGAGATTACCATCATTTATAAATGACACACTAAACTGCAATCTCACGACATGATAGAATTAGCGAGTATTTACCAACATGAACTGATGTTTTAGAGTTCCCACTCTTACTGGTTTCAGATAAAGTTATGCTCAGATTGAATATACCCAAATTGAGTGTGCAAAGGGTCAAGGTGCTAACAGTTAAGAATAAGGATGCAATATATGCTACATGCAGCTCAGAGTATCCCTTACCCACAAAAAGGGAGTAACACAACATGCAGTACACATGTAAAAGGGAGTGCACACTGAATATACACCACACAGAATGCAATAGTAAATATATGAATCTCCAATGAGGAGTTAGTCCAACGTCAAACATGTATAACCTAAAAAAAAATCAATCCTTTTTTTTGGATCCAACATGTGATATTTGCCTTTAAGCCTGGGGCTTCTCCCATCAAGGGCAAAGAAATAGGAGGCCTCAGTGTCTGGAATAGGTCCCCGTTGCTCTATTCGACTGGATCGTGGATGTTGGAAGATAGATGGGTGTAAGGTAAAAAAAAAATGTAATTCCTAAATAGAAATAATTGCATAAATATGCTCCAAGCCCAACATGTTTCGTCTACAGCTAGACTTTTTCAAGGGCAGTACAAATCAATAAAAAGCAAATGATTTTTGCGTTATATATTTGTACTGCCCTCAAAAAAGTCTAGCTGTAGACAAAACACATTGGGCTTGGAGCATATTTATGCTATTTTATCTATTTAGGAATTACATTTTTTTTTACCTTACACCCATCTATCTTCCTTTTTTTGCCAAATTTGGCGATTACAACATCCACGATCCAGTCGAATAGAGCAACGGGAACCTATTCCAGACGCTGAGGCTTCCTATTTCTTTGCCCTATCTATGTGTGGAGTATTTTGGACCATCCAGGGAACCTCCTCAGCATTTTATCAGGAAAAGATAAGTTGATTTTCTGATTTTCTTTTTTCCTTTCCATCACCATTTGCCGGTTGTTATTGTATTGCTTCTCCCATCAAAGCTGGAAGTGGTCCAAGGTCTCTTCACTGAGTCACCATGTCCGGGAGGCTCTGGGACATGGAGTGGGCCTATTGTGTAGCGCTCACTCCAGGAGGAGCTGCTGAAATTGAACCTCGGGTCAGTCTCCCCTGCACTAGGGAATAAATATACTCCAGCACCGTTGTGGATTTTCTAAATTATATAGTTTACTAGAATAAATGGCATATAATGAATAACACGGTGTTCGTATATATATTTACAGTACTTTGTAATGTGGGAAACGCGCAGCGGAAAAGAAAAATGAAAATATATCTTAAACCCACTTTCTTGAGGTTGGGGAGTGAGTCCCGCACAGGTTATGTCCCAGAATGTAAGTGTGTGTGTTATGGTACCCGGGTACAATATTCAACTGGCCAGTGAATTGCTTATGAGGTATCTTCGACTAGTCAAGTTGGGGCACTGCGGGTTTTGGAAACAAACAGCAGCGTGCTTTTATTTTCACAACGGCCTGGAAGGCCTCTCACCCATCCGCCAGATACTTTATGCTCCGCTCGACCCAGGACGTCTCTCCGCTTGATGTTGACTGGGCTTCTCTTGGTTACTGGATCCGCTGTCTGGCTTTCTGCACCTGCCGCAAGATGTCCAGCTCACCGCCTGCTCTCCCTGTCCGATCGATCTGCGATACTCCTAACTCAGGGTTCTCCAGCGTCCTCAATATCAGTGTGGGTAGTCTGGTGAATCATTGGGTCTTCCTCTGATAAGGCTGAATAACCCGGTCTTTGACTCTCAGGCTCCAGCTGCGCTCCGGCCTAGTCGCTGTCTCGTTCTGCTGCTCTGCATCTTGCTCCTCTCACTCCCTGGCGCGCTCTGCGAGCCCTCTCCACGAGGCTCAGGATGTAAGAGTCTGTCCCACCCACTTCCTGTGTCCGCACCCAAAGCATGCCGGGAAATGTAGTCCCAATGTTCAAGGTCTCATCGTGCTTGTCTCCCTCCAGTGGCCAAAAATAGGTACTGCCACGACAGGGAATTAAACCCAGAGCTACAATTGCATAACCCATTAGGATTATACCTATGGTCAAGGCTGGATTAACATGGAGCAGCAGCTCCAGGCCCATGCCCCAGAATAGGCCCAGAGAAAGGATAACTGTCTGCATTTGGACCCCTGTATCTCCAACTCCATAGCAGCTACAGGGTCAAGTGAGGTATCACTGGAAAGGCCACGGCAATGATTCCAAACATGGCCAGTATTCAAGTAATAAATATTTACTTTATTTTTGTTTCTAACAGCAATATTTTTCACTTTTCAATTATAAAGTAAACAATGATGCTGCACTATCATATTTCTCATGTCACCAACAAGTGTGGAGGTGATGTGTGATGGTACAATCCATTGTTACATCAAAAACCTAAACCGCCGCACTGCAGCGAAGAGCACTGCGGGGAGCTTTGGACCCCTGCCTCACTAATCTTTACACCTCACAAGGTCAAGTGAGGTGTCATTGGACAGGGCAAAGGTCTGGCCTTTGCATTAATACCAAACATGACCATGTAAAATCTGAAAGAAAATTATTATTTTTAGTTCCAAAGCGATGGCATTGTCCATGTCACGTATAAAATTAGCAATACCACTGCCATTACTCACCTTCTCATTTCTCACACTGAGAGCAAGGTCAGTGTTTTATACAGTCATACTATTCATAAAAGAAAAAGGTTCCAAAACACAAGGGAAATTTCTCATTTGGTTAAAATTGTATATTTTTTAAGAAAAATGCAGTAACAGGTTCCCATTTCACATATTTTTAACAAGAATGCCCTATAGAGTATATAACCAAAGGTTTGGATGATAAAATGGGAAAAAAATTACACTTTAAATGATTGAAATCTGAATGCAAAATTAAATCACAGTATCTGCCTGGTTAGATATATCTAACACTATTAATAGGTTTATTTCACTAAATTCCAAAAAAAACCCAAAATATTCAGCTCCAGGCCAATAGAGATGTTAATCCAGGCCTACCTACGGTATACTTACAACACCCAAGCAAAGAACATATATACATTGTTTTGATGGGAGATGCCCCCCCCATTAGATGCTTAAGGCAAATATCACAAGCTATGCCATTTGTATTCGGGGTTTTGTTTATAGGTTATACTTTCGACATTGGACTGAGCCAAGTATTCTGTAACTTAGAGATTCATATAAGAAATCATGACCAACATCTCAATAGTGTGTTGTAGCAGTTCTTGGGTTTCTCGTAGACAGATTGTAAAAGATGAATGCTGTCCAAGAATTCTTTACACGGAGAGTTGAGTGTTTATAAAGGAACACTAGTATACCATTACAAAAGTCCAGATTTTTCAACTGTAAAATGTCATGCATGTATTCTGAAGACTCAGCCTATTTTGGATTCAGCACAAGTCTTAAGGATTTACCAAGCTAAAAGGTTTGGGTGAAATAGTCAAGCATCAGTGCTGGCATATTTTCACTGGCCAAAAGTTATGAGCATACATTATTCTTAATACTTTGTTCATCAAGACAGGTCTTACCAGTTTTGTATACGCAGTTAATCTCTTTCATCTGAGAATTTGTCCTGGACACTAGAATTTCAACTAGAGTGTCCTCATCTGTTCCAAGTCCCTGAAAAGAAAACGATAAGGTTAAAATCCTAATGTTAATGTTAATAGAACTAACATCTCCCAGTGTGTGCCTTTACGGTTGAGTTATTCACTTCCCAGCTGTAATTGAAATGCAACAAAAATACTTTTGCCCTCAAAGCAGTTAAGTTCCTTGACCATTTGCTGCCCCAGGAGATTCATTTTGCGGAGGTGACAAATCCTGATTTACAGGGCGTTAAACTTTCCTCCCCACAAGTTGAGGGTCCTGAGGACAAGCAGCTGCACTAGTGGTCTGCTCTACGGTGGGGCCCACTCAGGGCTTTGCTAGATTGTCCCTGCAAATGGCACAAATGCTCCATATGCAAATCAGCCTGCTCTCATACAGAAAGGGTGACCAGTACTGATGTGCATGGATGACATCCTTGTCAAAGAGATACAGCAACCTAACGATTGTTTTGGCCTCGTCAGGAGGGTATAGCTGACATCCCTCTAAGCACCTTCTCACTAGAAGTTTACAGGGTAATCCAGACATGGACCCCTTGCTTGATGTGCCTAGAGGGGTGTCTGCTATACCCTCCCGAGGAGGCCTAACAATTCAGAAATGATTGGGGTTGCTGCATTCCTCATGCAGGGATGATGCCCTTGGCAATCAGTGCTAGCCACCCTTTGAGAGCAGACTGATTTGCATATGAAGCAGTTGCCCCTGTAATGGCACAAAACGAGCAAAATCCCTGTGAGACCTGAGTGGGCCCCACCGTAGAACAGGCCACTAGTGCTGTTTCTCGTCCTCACAAACCTCGTTTTTCTCTGTAAACTTCCCTTATCCAGGTGAAATCCTCCTTGAGCTCAGGTGGGGGAGCCTTGTCCAGTGTTCCTCTGCATATGAGGGTGGGGAGGGTGGCAAGCTGGCACCTTTTGAGGTGTAAAAATGCAAGCCAGTGTGCACAGCACAGATGGTTCCCCCAGCAGGAGCTGAGCTGCTTGTAACCAGAATTAAAGTGTATTAAAAAAAAAAAAAAAATTGTATGCAAAGTGGTTGAGGTCTGTACTGAGCATGCCCGGTAGTTAAAAGTTGAAGTGGGTAAAATATAATGGAGGTCCAGGAGCAGATCTTGACCTTCCACCACCCAGAAATTGGAGACCAAGAAGCAGGGTATAGATAACTGATCCAAAAGTCTAAAATGTGCTTTTTTTAGGTTTATAATTTATTTAAACTGCCTTCTTTCCAAGCCAGAACCTCCCTGGGGACAGATTCCTTCAGTGTGCAAGTAGGGTCTGTTCAAGGTCTTGTTTTCTGCTTGAGAATATTGTGATATCCTTTTTCTGTATATGCACTGTGATTTCATCTTTCCATTGTAATAAAATATTAAGCTCTGCCTTTGATACGAAAATGATGTCAACTGAAGAGAAAGGATTAGAATAGCCTTGAATTTTGGGACGATCTACTAAACTGGGTGGTGGGGATTGATGACCAGGAGGGAAGGTATGAAGCTTCTCAATACTGAATTTGCCAGAATGCTATAGCCAGTTTGGAAGCTCCAGGCAATGAGCAACAGTGGTAAAAGAACCATTGGCAGTGAGCACAGAAACTTTGTGCAAAGCTGCGGGGGGGGGGGGGATCTCTGGTCTGGAGATGCTGCAGTCCCGGTGGGATTCCAGCTTGAGTTTGAGGTCGGAGACAGAACTGTTGACTGCCTCAGCAAGAAAGGAAGGTGGTGATCTGGTACAGTTTGGCTGGGCCAACTACCCCCACAGCAGATTGTACAGCCAGCAGGAGCTATTCTGTAGCCTTCCCTACAGAATGAGAAGATACAGCAAGCAGACCCCATCCCTGGTCCCTCCAAATGGTAGATTCCAGTCCCAGAAAGTTTTAGCATGGCTCCTTTGGAGCCACTGTTTGATGCCCTGTGCACTAGGCCTCCATACACCAGAGGCACACAGGAATCTTGCACTATAGAAGAGTCAATTCCACAAAAGGTTCCAGTCCTTCTACCTTTCTCCTTAAATGGAACTCCTGCCCCTCTACCACTGACCCCTACACTATCTGCATCTCTCCCTCCCTCCCTTGTCCCACATGATGGCCTCGCATGAGCTCCTTTGTTTACTCAGAACATGGTCTCCCTCTCTCGTGCTGCCAATCACTCCCACAAATCCCATTCCCGCCCTCCTGCTGTTACTCTATTCAGGTGACATATCCCCTAACCCTGGCCCCACAACACATCCAATACTTCCCTCTCATCCTATCTCCATCGCACATAAATCACCTCCCTGCAATCCCAGCAACCTCATTCCCATAATCCCTCAGCGCCTGTCCTCTTTCTCCTGCGCCCTCTGGAACGCTCGCTCTGTGTGCAACAAACTCACAGCAATCCATGACCTCTTCCTTTCAAACTCCTAGCTTTAACTGAAAGCTGGCTAACTCCCTCTGACACGGCCTCCATTGCTGCTCTCTCACATGGCGGTCTACACTTCAGCCATACCCCCAGACTGGGTGAGAAATGGTGGCGGGGTCGGAATCCTGCTCTCTCCCACCTGCACCTACCAGCATCTCCCTCCACCCCCATCCCTCTGAGACACACTGCATCCGCCTGTTCTCTCCTCTGGCCCTCAGGGTGGCAGTCATCTACCGCCCACCGGGACCAACCTCCCAGTTCTTTGACCACTTTGCTACCTGGCTTTCTCACTTCCTGTCTTCCATGCCTAATTCTCGGGGACTTCAACATTCCCATTGATGATCCTTCTGCCCCTGCTGCCTCCAAACTTCTTTCACTCACGTCCTCCCTTGGACTCACAATCCTCCCTCCTCCCTACCCACTGCGATGGTCATGCTATTGACCTTGTCTTTTCCAACCTCTGCTCCATTTCTGAGTTCAAATGTCACCCTTTCCCCATCTCTGACCACCACCTTCTCTCTTTCAACCTATCTGGACTACACACACGTGCTGTGGACCCCCATCAATTCTCCAACCTACTTCACCACCTCCCTCATAGTTCATCCTTCACCTGCCCTGATGCTGCTACTAATCAACACAACACTACACTTATCTCTGCTCTAGACACTCTTGCTCCTCTTCGACTCTGTAAGACCCCATGCTGCCAGCTTCAGCCCTGGCACACCCTCCAGACTCGCTACCTGCAAAGATGCTCCCGCACTGCAGAGCGTGCCTGGAGGAAATCCCACTCTGAAGCTGATTTTGTTCACTTCAAGTTTATTCTCCGGTCATGCACCTCTGCCGTCCACTTGGCCAAACAATCCTTATCTTATATCTACGCTGTCCAACCCTAAACGGCTCTGGTCCACCTTCAACACCCTCCTCTACCCACCTGCACCTCCCCCCTCAGCTGCATTCAGCACTCAAGACCTGGCAGACTACTTGCTCAGTAAAACTCTAACTATCAGAAGCAACATCCCAACACAAGATAGTTATCTGCCACCTCCACTCCCACAGGTCCCCTCTGCCGCTTCCTCCCAGCCACTGAGGAGGAAGTCAATTCCTTATTGTCCTCACATCTCACCATGTGCCCGCTCGACCCCATTCCCTCACATCTAATTCCTCCCTCACACACATCCTCAACCTATCTCTCCATCCACCTTCAAAACACGCGCTAGTTACCCCTTTACTAAAGAAACCATCCCTAGATCCCAACTCTCCATCCAACTACCGCCCTGTATCCCTGCTTCCCTTTACCTCTAAGAAAAACTAGTCTTCAACCGCCTTTCCCTCTTCCTGTCCTCCAATTCCCTACTTGACCCCCTGCAATCTAGCTTCTGTCCCCTACACTCAACTGACACTGCCCTCAAAGTCATCAATGACCTCCTAACTGGTAAAAAACATGGCCACTATTCTATTCTCATCCTGCTTGACCTCTCGGCTGCTTTTGACACTGTTGTTAACCACCCCCTCAACTCTCTGGGTCTCGGTGACACTGCACTTGCTTGGGTTGACTATCCAACAGGTCCTTCTGTGTGTCCTTTGCTGGTAACTCTTTATTGCCTCTGTTGGTGTACCTCAAGGCTCTGTCCTTGGTCCACTGCTCTTTTCCATCTACACCTCCTCCCTGGGCAAAAGCAACAGCTTTGGCTTTAATTACCACCTCTACCTCTCTACCCCTGATCTCTCTCCCCCTGTCCTTTCCAAAGTCAGTGACTGTTTATCTGGCATCTCCTCCTGGATGGCCTCCCACCACCTAAAGATCAACATGTCAAAGACTGAGCTCCTACTTCTTCCTCCCTCCAATGCCTCCCCACCTCCTGACTTCTCTATCACGGTGGAGGGTATCACCATCTCCCCATCAAACCAAGTTCGCTGTCTTGGAGTTACACTTGACTCTGCTCTTTCCTTCATCCCCCACATCCTGTCTCTTTCCTCCTCCTGCCGATACCAATTGCGTAATATTTCCAGAATTTGGCCATTTCTTACCGCTGTCACCACAAAACATACACGCCCTGGTAATCTCCCGACTAGAACTATTGCAATAATCTCTTATCTGGTCTCCCTCTGTCCCGCCTCTCCCCCCTACAATCCATCCTGAACGCCTCCGCCAGGCTAATTCACCTCACCTGCCGCTCTGTCTCTGCCGCTCCCTTCACTGGCTCCCCATCCACTGCAGAATTAAGTTCAAAATCCTTATCTACAAAACCCTCACTAACTCAGCTCCCCACTACCTGTCCTCACTAATCACCAAATACACCCCAGCCCGCTCCCTAAGGTCAAACAGTGACCTGCGCCTAGCTTCTCCCCGCATCACCTCTTCCCATGATAGACTGCAGGACTTCACACGCGCAGCCCCCACTCTCTGGAACGCTCTCCTTCGTACTGTCAGACTTTCCCCTAACTTCTCTTCCTTCAAACGCTCCGTTAAAACATTCCTATTTAGGGAAGCCTACCACCCAACTCACTGACGCAACCATTAATCACTCTCACCTTGCAGTCCTCTGTTTCCAACCCCAACCCTCCCAGATTGTGAGTTCCTACGGGAATAGGGCACTCATCTCCTGTACTGTTTGTCAAATGTTGTTCAATGTATTGTAACCCTGTCTATACTGTGCCTATTGTACAGCGCTGCGGAATATGCCGACGCTGAAGAATAAAAGTCCTGCATGAGAATTTTTGCTGCTGTGACTTCCCAGCAGCAGTGTAATGTGCCAGGAGACTGGGGTTAACTGGTCTTAGCTTTTAAAGCTTCAATGGCCTGCTTCAGGAAAGGATGCAACTTATCCCCACACAGTGACATGTAAATTTTGGTGGACTGCACTGTGCATATGGTGGATCATGGACAGGCCAAGTTCTAGCTGACCAACTCAGTACCTGGTGGATGTCTGGCAACCGGTTAGTCAACCTGCAAGGGGGGGGGGGAAAATAAATGAAGCTCTCTACCTTTGTGCACCAAATCTCCTTGGCACCCATGACCACACTATACATGGCCTCTGCCTGTTTGAGAATTGTGGATGCTGGCCTCCTGCCAAGAGATTGTGGACCAAGGTCACAAAGCCGGTTCTCAAGAACAATGGGAATAAGTGGGCACCTAAGGGTTAAGGAGTTAAATGTATTTCTATCTTTAAACTGTATTTAGAGTTTGTGTTAGAGATACAATGTAGACTTATCCTTTGATCTTATACGGTGTGTTTGCTAAGCACTTTAGTGTGTACCAATTCAGTGTCTATCTCCTGAAGGAATTAAACTCTCCCTCATGTATTCTGCTGAGGGGGGTTCTCATAACAGGACCATTTTTTTCCCCCAATAAAGCTTATTCATTCCCATGCATTAATTGGTGTCTGATATTTGGGGAGCAATACATAGAAATATACAGCACTCCCTCAAGTTGTGACTGAGTGTTGGATGATAGATATGTGCACCGCTAAAAATTTTGTTTCGTTTTTTTTTCGGGTCGTTTGTTTTGAAATTTCAGATCGATTCGAATGGATAAAAAAAATTTAAATGCTCAAAAAGATCCTAAAAAAAATAAAGAGATTCTTTACTGCAGAATATAAGATAGAAAAAAGCATTCAAGAACGGAATGAGCCAGCACTTTCGAAAGATAAATTTGAGAAAGTAAAAAGTAATATTAGAAAAGTAGATGAGGAAGTTTCCAGTAGGAAAGCAGAGAAATATAGAAGAGACTGCCAAGACTATAGGGAAGGTAAAAACAAAAAATAGTCAATAGACTAGGGAATGGTCCCAATAATTTTAGGAATAAATTCAGAAATCGAAAGGAATCATTAAGAAAACCCAGGAGGGATATTCCCAATCACTACCATAGAAATGATAAAAGGACTTTTGATAATGAAGGAGCTAAACCCAAATACCCAAATAGATATAAAAAAAGAATGGAACAGAGGACAAGGGAACTATCTTAGAGACCCCTTAGATAAAGGTCGAAGTGAGGCCCCAAAAAGTAGAGAGGATGTGGGAAGTTGGACCCAAGTGGGAACAAGGGTCCCTAATAAAACCTTTTCAGATATGGGAAAGATGCTTCCTCCGGTTCAAAAAAAACTGGGAGACCACCAATCCCTACTCCTCCCTACAACCATCAAAAAAACGATTCCTACAAGAATACACGGATACAGAGGAGGACTACTAGAAAAGGATGAAAAAAAATAGAAGGGGTCTTCAATATATCGGGTATTGATCTAAATCATGAGGACTTATGTGTCCTTGGAAAAGGGTTAAAATTTGCTCCTACAAAGAAACCAGATGATTTTGAATTATTTTTAGATACACAGCGCTTTTTGTGAAAATTAACATTGCTGGTCTGGCTCCTGGTCAAGACCGGGAACCGACAACACTTTTCAACATACTGATTTGAGACTTAAATCCAAATTTTTCCCAGTTTGGGATAAGGGGAATAATGTCGATGTTTTTATCCAAATTGGTATTGAAGGATTTTAAAGAACTTACAGCTTGTTCATTTAAACATAATTTAACATTAAAGGAGAAAAAAAATGATGTGAATTTTTGAAAAATAAAACTTTGATCTAGTTGTGAAGCAGGCGGATAAAGGTGGGGGGTGTAGTAGTAATGTCTAGAGAGTATTACTTAAAAGAAGCCCATAGACTACTAGACGACAATATTACATAAAGTTCTTGCTAATGACCCAACTGCGATATATAAAGAGGAATTAAGGGTCCCGATAATGGAGTGTAAAGAATTAGGTATTCTAACCGCCAAAGAATTTGATTTTTTGTTTAGTGAATTCAGTGTTATTGCATTATTTTACATTCTGCCGAAGATTCACAAAAGTTTGGATGCCCCACCGGGCAGACCTATCATAAGCGGAATTGATTCACAAACTAGTAATCTAAATACATAGACTTTTTTCTACAACCAGTAGTTAAAAAAACAAGGTCATATTTAAAAAGACAGACATATTGAGAGATCGAGAGAGGATTAACTGGGAAGCAGGTATGATGTTTGCTACTATTGATGTTACATCCTTATATACATCTATACCACATCAAAAGGGGGTAGAGGCGATTAAAAGAGCCCTAGATGAGGATGGTTCGTTATCGATAGACCAAATAGAGTTTGTTAAAATCGATTTTGTTCATTTTGGAACACAATTTCTTTTGGTTTGAAAACAAATTTTACCTCCAAATCTGTGGAACCGCCATGGGAACGAGGTTCGCCCCCAGCTATGCCAATCTTTATATGCATTGTTGGGAATGCGACGAGATTTGGCCTAAGGCTGGAATGGGGGCGAGCCTCATCCTATGGAGACGGTTCATAGATGACATAATTATTATCTGGAAGGGAGGACAACAATCCCTGATCGAGTTTATATCCTCTCTGGACAATAACCCGTACAATTTAAAATTTACATCTAATATAAGTGACAGTGCTATAGATTTCCTTGACCTAACCATTTATAATCAAGGAAAACAAGATCGAAACTAAAACTTTTTTTAAAAGAACAGATTCCAATACGGCGATTAGTATGAACAGTTCACATGCTAAGAAATGGCTCACAAATATTCCGAAGGGCCAATTAACTAGATTACATAGGAACTGCTCCGAGGTGGAAGTTTTTCAAAATCAGAGTGAATTCCTAAAGGAAAAATATACAAAGAAGGGCTATGACAGGACGAAATTTGATAAAGAGAAAGATGTCATTTTAAGTAAAGACAGACAAGACTTTATAAAAGAAAAAGTTAGAGAGAAAAACAATGAGAAGTTTAAATTGTCCTTTATCACTAAATTCAATCCTCATGCCAATAAAATAAGGAATACTTTAAATAGACATTGGCACATTCTCCAAGCTGATAAATTATTAAAGGACATGCTACCGGAGAGACCACTTGTCATTTTTAAGAAGGCCTCAAATTTAAAAAAAACATTCTAGCCCCGACTCTGTTGCCCGAAAAGAAAAAAGAACAGAATGATAAGATGTTCATAAAAAAAGAGACAGGTTTTCTCAAATGCGGAAGATGTAAAGCATGTATGCATTTAGGTAGGAAATGTAATAGCTTCACTAGTACGGTATCCAAAGAAATGTTTGACATTAAACAATTTATTAATTGTAGAAGCAAAGGCGTTATTTATCTTCTCGAATGTGGCTGTGGGTTACAGTATATCGGTAGGACCATTAGAGAATTAAAAATTAGGATATTGGAGCACTTTAATAGTATTAGACACAAGAAAGAACATAGTGTCACAGATCACTGTAACAATTGCCCTTTATTTACATTCTCTAATTTTAAATGGTGTGGCATCGAATTAGTGAGACCCAATTGGAGGGGGGGGGGGATTTTGTTAGAGCCCTAGCTAAAAAAGAAAGTCGCTGGATTTATAAAATGGGCACCTGGTTAGATGGGGGTCTCAATAAAGAAATAGAGGTTATTAACTGTATTTAATCATCGTTGGTTTATTCATATCTTAATCCTCCCCATCTGTTAGATTGGATTTGGGGATTAACTCCCTTTTATTAATTCCTTTTTACTCCTTTCTATTAACTTATTTTGATCACTGCTAGTTGTTTATTTATAAAAACACGATAAAGATACAAAGTTATTTTATCTGTATTAAATACCCCCTCGCCCCATGCCATCACACTCTAACTGCAATATAAGCGGAATTTAGAAGTATAAGAAAATCGGAAGAAATGACCACAGGAAGTGGAACAGGACTAAGCCTGCACCAAGATGGAGGCTACCAGGAAGAAGGTCATTTGAATAGAGGTGTGCCTGCACCAAAATGGCAGACTTCAGGAAGAAGGTCACCGGAAGTCGCCATAAGCGCCCAAACCGGAACCGGAAGTAGCGATATCGGCGGAATAATATGAAAATTTAAGAGAAGAGATGTCTGGGACACGGGGGGGGGGGGGGACTATAAAAGAAGGGGGGAGTGTTGTGTATCTTATCCCTGATGAAGTTAGCCTCTATGGCTGACGAAATGCGGATTTTTTAAACTGGTCCAATAAATCCTTTTTTGCACCTTATCTCTGCTGTCTGGCTGAACCTTCTGTGAATTTTTTCCTAAGTGGAATCTTTTCCCAAGTGGAATTTCCTTGCTGAGTGCAGCCCTGGCATCCATCTAAGAAGCAGTGGAGTCGCACGGAATCTGGTGAGATCGCAGGATAGCATTCCGGGCTAATCAAAGATAACGCTATATGCATTGATACCCATCACATCTTGTGAGTGAGATTTTAACAGAGGCTTCGTGTGACTGTTTTTACAGTATTATACTATGTACCATTCCTGTTCCTTCTAGATCTCTATCCCCATTTTTCTGTTTTGTTTACTGTACGTCGTTTGGGAGGAGACGCTTTAGAGATCTAAAAGGTTGTATACCACCATTTGCTTATTCACTTATAGCCTTGGGAAAGAGCACATTTCTGTTTTTTGCTGCAGAATATAAGCAATGGACTTTAGACAATTAAAACGGGAATATATTTTTAACATCGAAGCCTATGGGGCAAAAAACATTTTCCACACCTTTAACATTTGAAATGAACTATCAAATGGATTTCCATTTGAAATTAGATATCCAAAAATCGGTGCACTTTAGTTAAAAATATTTTTTTACTTCAATCATAGTTTCCTGTCCCCAGGGCAGTACCTGGACCCCCATGCACCTTTTATGGCGATATCTTGCATATATGCCCTCTTGGAGGGCACTTTAAAATTCTAACTTTTGAGCCCCATAGACTTGCATTGAGTTTGAATGCAAACTTTTTCAAAAGTTAGAGTTTGAATGCGAGCCGAACACAGGGGTGTTCTGCCTATCACTTCTGTAGGAGGTGCTGTCCGGCTGTGTGAGGATTCATATGCTGCAACTATTTTGATCATTTCAAATTTGAAAGTTACTATCGAATGTGATCGAAACGATACGGAATCAGCAATGGAACCGAAAAATACAATGTCCAAAATGGAATGAAAAGGACTTGCGATTTTTACAAATTTCATGTTTATACAGGAAAAGAAAAAAAAAAAAAAAAAAAAGAGTATTTCAGTGCCAATCTGATACGGAACAGCGGATGAATCCAAAGCAACGAATTGGCCCAATTTGAAAAACACCAGTCCAAATCAAAACGCACATCCCTATTAAATATTAATCTGTCATGGATTTTGTACTTTATGAAACAAATTAAAATAAAATTGACTAAAGTCCTTTGCTGACTATTACTTGTAAATTAAAATCAATTTGGATAGTCGATTATTGAATTTGATAAATTTGAAAGTGTGGGAAATGTTGTATCCCATAGGCTTCAAATGGGAAAAAGAGTTTTAATTCAATGTCTAATAAATTGTTGCTTATAATATTTTGCAATAAAAAGCAAGACTTTTTACAGGATCTTTTAAGCATTTAAAAGATATTTTTTTTATCAATTTGAAATTTTGAAGCGATCTGAAATTTTTTGTGGTCGAAATTGCAAAATGCCCTCGAAGCATGAAAATGGTAAATTTCGTAGGAAAAACAATCTGTATGAAACAAATTGCACATCCCTATTGGGTGAAGGAAAGCTGCTACGGATTAGTTATGGCTCCTGAAAAGGGAAGGATCCTGTAACAAGTTCAGGTCTGGTCCACAAGCCAGAGACCACCAGTTGCTGTTACACCTACCATAACAGGTCAACATTTTATGAAAAGTTGTTGTCATTGTCACTCTGACTTGGATAAAGAGATAATCATCAGCAGGCCATACCCTAAACTAGGATTCAGCAACTTTGTAAACTACATCTCCCATTATACCCACTCAGGTGGCTAGCTGATCCTTATGGGACATGTAGTTCTGAAATATCTGAAGGGCCATGGTTGCCTACCCCTGCCCTAATCCGAACTTTATTTGAAGACCCAGATCTAAACACAAGGTGCCAAGAAATAATGGTCTGCTTGGACCAAGGATCAGTCATTCAAGACTGTATGCTCTGCTATTGCATGTATCCAACTTTAAAACCACAAAGGATTTCCTGCACCAGGCTGAAATTTCTATACAGCGACACAACTTAAAAAGGCTAAACTTTTGGTATTTTGTTGCAGGAGATGTGCAATACTATAGCTTTAGCAAATCTATAGCCTTGATTTTTTCACCAGAAGCAAACCCAAGCATGGTAGGGAAAGAGCCATTTACCTTCATTGCAGCATTCAGCTCATGTGCATCATACTGGGCTGGGGTCTTCATTAATGCAAGGACAACTTCTTCAAGGTGGCTTTTAAGAGCCTTCTTCAGCGCTTCATCTAGAGACTAGAAATACATTGAGGTCTTTGTCAATATTCTATAATGTTGCAAACCTGTCAGTTCCATAGATCAGTAAGTGCCCTGGGTCAAGTTGAGGGGGAAATTGAGTGCCACCATTTTTTGCAGAGGGAACGACGTTCCCATTGACCCTGCAAACCAAATCTTGTATTCAAAAAGCATACCTTTCCTTGTCAAGTCACAATATAGGTTTTAATCATTTTGCCAAAATCCATAACAAAATCTAATAAGCGATAATATTTGAGTGACTTATCATGGGGAGTTCCCACACTTGATTTGATCCCTGGTTAGCACCCTTCCCTGAAAGTTTAGTGCACAGGCGAAGCCTATATTTTAGGCTAGGGTCAGACGAGCGTGATTTCTACGGACTGTACATCCTTGCACACGGACGGACGTCAGTACGGAAGACACAGTAGTGGCCACACAGTCCGTTTATTCACTGACGTATATTTTGACAGATGGAGGGAAAATCAAAATCAAAACCATTTTGTCCATGAAAAATGCTGGACGTATAAATGCATTCCGTCTGACCACGTTCCATCACAGAGCTATGCGGACGTAGCGCACTTTGTGCGGCCGTTCTAGGGAATGTACATTCTTGCCTGCCTTGCGTCCGTTTGCCGTGGCCGTTGTGCGTCCGCAGTTCAGTGCGCACGTACTTTGTGTAACAGGCTCCAATGGACTTTCATGCAATCACGGACGTGAACACTACGCTCGTCTGACCCCAGCCTAAGGCCTAGGCAGAGCACCAAAGTGGATTCTTTATGCAGGAGGCATAGCTTGTCAAGACCAGACCTACTTTTAAAACTACAAGTTTAACAAAGAACATTGAAATGGGGGGGGGGGGTGGTCCATCTTCTCTGGAATCTGACAGTTTTGTAGTTACCTTTCCTGTTGCGTTCTGATAAGCTGCCCGGATTTGCTGACGCTCAGCATTTGTCCTTTTGGTCAATATATCAATAATTGTTGCTTCGTCAACACCTGTAAAGTGACAAATGCAAGACAATAACTTTTCAAAATAATCAAGTTGCAAAGAAATAAAAAGCCAATCTTCTAGATTAGGCAGTCACACATGGTGCTGTGCTACAGGCATGTGAGAATCATTCCCCATATTACTATATGGGCTTTGGATAAATTTATGCAAACAGACATAAGGCCCCTAGCGACTCCAAGGGGAAAAATAAAACACAAGCGATAAAGTTACCTATAAATTGTATATTTTGAAACAGACAATAGTATGATTTTAGAAGTCCATAGCTTTTAGAAATAGACACTTTACTATGGAGCTTTTGATTCCTACACACAGTTACAAGTATTTATAAAGGGCTAACAAGTTCAGTAGCGCTGTACAATGGGGGAGACCATATACAAGTTAAAACAACAGTAGGAGAGCGGATCCATATTAAAGAGTTTTATTGGGAGGTACGGGTGAGCAAATCTTCCATTCTTGGGAACAACTAGTCGGTGGGGACCCAAATCACCCTCCCAGCATGCCCATGACATCTGACCAGATGATCAAGCCTGATGTGCTCAATCCTCAACCTGGGGCTCAAGGCAGGCCACCTGCTCTGCCAGGCCTGCTTCCATGGCATGCACCATGTCCATGGGCCTCCCAGCAGCATCTACACACAGGGCTTCCTTTACAGGCCAGTCTGCTGCTCCAGAACAGATATGGTTTGTCCCTGCCCAGCGACACTGCCTGTGGAACACATTGCCAGGGCATGGGGTGGCAGTGAGTCAGCAGGGGCTGGACTGCTCCCTCTGATTAGGTCATAGGAACTGGTGGACTAAAAAAATGCCCTATAATAAAATACACAAGTAGCACATAAGCACAAGTTGCTCCAAGGGCTGCTGTCCTTGGATTCAGCATTATAGACAGTCCCCGCCAAACGAAAGCAAAAAAGAATATTCTAGTTTAAATACCCCTTCGCTGCTGAGCCATTTCCCCCCTGTGTGCGGAGCTCATTTTTACTGGTTTTGATCTTAAGGTTTAAAAATGCGATTTGAAGTCACGATTTATTATAAAACCCAGACAAATTATTTTTTCCGGACTCAGAATATCATTACTACTATAGTACACGTGCAAGTCATACCTTGCCCGACTAAAATAAATAAAAAAGCAATAAAATTGGAATTTAATAAGCTACAGAGTGTAAATGGCTTCCCCCCATATTTTATAATCCGAGCATTTGCAGTTAAAAAAAAATAACTGGGAACCCATTTTATTTTTCATCGAAATTGTGATTTTAGCTAAAACCCCCCAAAAAAGTTAGGGCAGCATCATTGTAATTGAAATGTGAATAATAATGCTGCATTAATGAATTAGTCATGTTTGGCATCATTGGAAAGGCCATACTCTGGCCTTTCAAATGATACCAAACATTAAGCCCTAGCTGCCACAGATCAGGAGATACGAGGGTCATTGTACCCCATATCTCCATAGGTGGCAGCTAGGGGTTAACTCCCGAACTGATGGCATCTAGTCTATACGTGATGCCAGTAGGCAGGGAGATCTTGGCCAACATGTCGGCTAGCTCTGGCACCTATTGGTGCCGAATTGCGATCCAGCCTCTAAGGGGTTAAAGGCAGCGTGTGCCCTTCCAAGTTGTGCCCCTTACTGATGGGGGAGAGGTCCAATAGCAATATTGCAACAATTTCCTCTGCTTGTGCCCGAGAACAACTTTGCTCAAGCCATGTGCCTTGAAATTGTCAGTTTTGAAGAAAATAAAAATATATAAATTAAAAGGGAGTTCTTTGCGAAGACATGACTTTATGGGAGGCCTAGAGAAGTGTGTTAGTTCCAAAACCAAACTTCTTGATTGTACCAGTGACTGGAAAAGTTATTTTTTGCTCATTTCCAGTGAGTCTTGAACTCCTAAAATAAAAGTGCATTTTTGCAACAGGTTCTTCCAGCTTGGCAGGCCTTGTGTTATTGTTGCAGAGAACCTTTGCACACTGAGGTTCTTAGATTCCATCTTTGTCAAAGCATGTGAAACCAAAATTCAAGTAATCCCTGCTGTACTTTTTCACATAACATTTTTGAAAAAAAAAAAAAAACACATGTCTAGTACCGGCTGGATTGAGTAGCAGTAGCAATTACTGCTCTATGACTGGAGACCAGTTTGAATCCCAGCAAGAGCACCTCTGCAGTAAGTGTCCTTGGGCAAGACACCCAACGGTACACACTTGCCTACCACACAATATCGGCTGTGGAGTCCAGCGGTAACATCTCTACGCTTTGACTGGAGAAGTTGACTTTTTATGAGAAGCAGGTTCAACCCAACCAGGTTGCTGATAAATTGCTACAATCTTGGAAAGCCGACTTGATCCCACTCAGAAGATGCTACCATTGAGTGTCCACATCACAAAATACTTGTACATCTCATAGATAGTAAGTTCCCTTGGGTACAGGGAACCCCTGAATCAGGTCATCTGCCATGTGTGGTATTCCAATGTATCAATATCTTGTACACTGAACTTTTAAACTGCTGTGGAATATGTGGCACTATATAAAGGATAAAAGGGTAATAGGTGAATTAAATGCAAAGTGCTTAAAAAGCAATTTTCCCATCCAGAAAGGAATCCTACATGACTTGCTCAGTGCATGAGTTTCCACACTTCAACAGAATCTGTGGGACTGGGACACACCACTAATTGAGGTTCATGTGAAACTCTGGGGATAGATGTTTATATCACATCCTGCTTAACACATTAAGAGGTCACCATCTTTCTTTGGCAGACTTGTTTTAGTGACAACTACTGGTGAACATTGTCCATTGCAAACCACTTAAAATTTGTATCAGTTACAAAAAAGGCATTGCATACTCTTAAAAATCTGCATTAAACAGCTTCTAATTGAGACGCTACTCACACTTACTCTGGGAGGTGTACCCCACAGGTTAAGAATCCCAGGTAGATGGATGCAGATGTTTGGTGTATTTTATCACATGCAAGCCAATACTTTGCTCAAATTAAATGCTTTGACACCTATCACCTACCTTTTGCTTTGATGGCCTTTTCCAATTCTGCCGCATCTGCTGCAGCATTGAATCTAGGATCTGCTTTTAGGGTTGCTCCAGCATCCTCTGCCTTTAAAAATGGAATACAAGACCGGATCATATAAAATAGTATCTACCATCAAGTCATTTAACCCCCTCACCTGTATGTGCGGAGCTCTTTTTTTTAACACGAGATTTGCAATCATGTTTTATTATGACCCAGACACCTTTTTTCAGCAGATTCATAATATATGTATAATGTCCTGTTAGAATGCTCTAACAAAATGAAGTGAATTTTCACTGTAAAATTCTCCACCCAGAGCCTTTGTGGCTATCAAGGTTATTCAAAAGAATCTAGAAGTCACCGTACGTACGTTCGGTGACCCTATTGCGCCGATCCTGTGGTGTATTCAGCAAGCACTGCAGGGCCCCATAGTGCAGGGAAAACCCAAACACTTGCCGAGACCTGCAGAAAACAGCTGGATTAGCCACACCGAAGAAGCCCGACTAGCCGCCGATCACAGCGCAGAGCAGCCGCCGATCACAGCGCAGAGCAGCCGCCGATCACAGCGCAGAGCAGCCGCCGATCACAGCGCAGAGCAGCCGCCGATCACAGCGCAGAGCAGCCGCCGATCACAGCGCAGAGCAGCCGCTGGAAAAAGCTGACACGCGGACAAACGAGGTGAGAAAACAAAAACAGTATGCTTGAAAGTTTGAAAATTGAAACACTGTTTGCAAAAAAATTAAATGAAAAAAGGTCTGAAATTTACATACAAGATCCAATGAAGGGTTACAGAAAAAACTTGCAAAAAAAAATCCTAATTTTTTTCTAAAAATTAAAGCCTTTTTACTGCAGAAAAGAGTTTTAGATATTGAATTAAAACTGGAATATTTTTTAAAATTGAAGCCTATGGGATTTGCCTGAATAAACCTGCCGAATGAAAACGAAAAGCAGGGTATCTTGGCAACTTTTCACTGCCGTTCTGTTCTCTGAATAGATGAAGCATTGCTTCACTATGGGGGATTTCACTGCCCTCAGGCACCGTACGTGCAGGCAATTTGTCACAATTTGACTGCTGAATTTCAGTGTCGTTACATTTCGGGGCCAGATCAGCTCTTTGAATAACCCTGTATATATTCTATGGGGTCGCTTGTTAAAAATTAGAACAGGGAACCTGTTCCTTTTGTTTGAGAAATAAAACATTTTATAAATAACCATCAGAAAAAGGTACACCAGGATTTCAATTAAAAGTATCCCAGGACGGGGCAACAGAAGGACATTGTAATATTAATTATTCCTATAAAATCTCAGGGGTCAGCAACCCTGGTCCTTCAAATGTTTTGGATATATTTCCCTTGAGGGTCTGCAAACCTAATGAGCATCACAGGAAATTTAGTTTTAAAACCTCTGGAGGGCTGCAGTTGCCCAAACCTGCACTAGGCATTGTTGCCAGTCATTTTACAGGACACATTTGTTCATGCTGATGCCACCCTGCATAATGCAGGAAGAAATGCCATGTGTGGACTGCCTTAATGTTTTCCCCCCATGAAGGACATGAAATACACATTTTACAGGGCAGTAATTGTCCGTGCATAAAATTGTAATATGTGGCCTGGAAACCATTGCAGATGTGGCAACCCCAATTGTGACCACAGTGCCTTGAGTATCTTCACCCCTCCTATGGAGGGGCTCAACTCCTGGTTTAACCATGGCTAGGGTTGCCACACCAGTCTTGTTTTCCAGGACACATCACAATTTCATGCACAGGGGGAGAGTTCAGCCCTGCAAAAATGTATAATTCACATGTTGTGGAAGGAAGTTAAGGCAAGTCAACGGAGATTACCTATTTCCCATGTGCAATGTATGGATTCTACATGTTGCAGGGCTGTGCATGAAAAATGCCACCCATCAGTATGAATAAACCATGTGTCCTACAAAACATTGCTGATGTGGTAGCCCTAACCAGGTAGCTGAGGGATTTAGGTATATGAGTTGCAGTTTTCCAGAAATCGTTAGATTTACACCAAGCTTTGAATCTAGTGCCTATGCAGTTATAAAACAGAAGTAGGTTCAATTTTTTTTTTTAAATAAGCTATAACAAGTGTCTATTTCTTAATATAGAAGTATTTATAAAAACAAGGCCAGAATACATTTTATAGTGTATTTAAAATACCATGAAGTGGGGTTTTGGGTTACATGGCAACAAAGTCAGTCATTGCATCTTCAGAATTATCCCATCTGCCACCTCTAGTCAGGATGACCGGATAGCCACCGGTCAATTTTTTTAAATCCTGGGTTTTCAGGAATACTTCGTATGGAATGTAAATGATGCACAGGAAAGGACATGTCAAGCAGTATACGGTTTACATTTTAATATGCATGTAAACTTACAGAACAGGGGGGGTGGCCTCCTTCCTCAGTAAAGTTGGCTTGTGCGAGAAAAGCTTGCATGAAAGACATGATGAACCTGGATTACCAAAATAAAACATTACAATGTCAGAATCTGAAAATGCTCAAAGCCAGATGTCAGCGGCTGCAACATGTTCCTCATTGTGTTTTAATAAGCACATTCCCACCTCAGCAAAAATTTAATGTAAATTTTTTATTGAAGCAGATTGAACTAGGTTCCAAACCTTTAAATGGCTCTGGCAAGTTTGAGTTATGGTTAGGTCTATGTAGTTGCCATGTTTACAGTCGTCAAGGAATCTACTCCGTCCATAGTCACTTTGTTAGGATCATTTGTCTTTGAGATTTGCCCAATAACTCTCATGGTGTCTAAATAAAGTCAAATGCTAACATAGAAGCTACTCAGAGATTCTGTCATTCTTTGGATCTCCTTTTGCTGAGACATTGTTTGATAGCATGGCTACACAAGCACTTTATGCCCCATGTACTATAGTTTTTCAATTATGCGCCTGTTCTGTCTGGACTACGAATGACAAAAAAAATTAAAGCATAAGGGCATGGGACTCTTGAATCCAAGAAACATGACAGGGATTTATAGGGACTATGTAGTCATGGATATCGTTAGGGTTCACTTGGAAGATTTCCAACTGAGAAGTATTATGAACTTAATTCAGTTTCATACAGCAAGGCTACATCTAGCGGAAACAATCTACAAAGTGCAACTTTTGGGTTTTACTTTAGAGTCTTGCATCAACTGGAAGGATTTCCTCCAATTCCAACATCTTTATTATCCAACATGTACATAAATGTTTAGTATTCTAGGGGCTAACTGGCTGGGTACAAAGGACAATGCTATCTTGATTGGCTCATGTGTTGGGAAAGACAGGAATTGGGGATAGGTATGCATACATTTGACATAACTAAAAATCAAATGAACCAGGCAGCCAATTGCTCGTACAGACCAAATTCGTGAGTGACTGGTGAAAGAAGTATCCAAGTGTAATTTGGATCCAGAGGACCCACCAATAACTAGATTTGGCGAGTTGTCCCTAGATCTACACGGATAATGGAGACATGGATGGACGTTTACTTAACCCCTTAGGACAGGCATCACCCAGGGTTAACACCAGCGAGGCATAGCACACCTGGCCGGAGTCTATGGGCTGTGACAGGTTTGCCCAGTTAGTGCGCATCATTGGGCTGTACTAGTACCCCACCCCCCACAACTCTCCCGGTGGTAAGGAGTTAAGCAAAGTTTTAATGAACAGTCGACTGCTGTTTGGATTGCTGGAATTCACAGATGTGACAAGCCCAAACATGCAACTGCAGGTGTTAAGAAAAATCTTAAATTCCTTAAAATCAGGTAGTCTCTCTCCGCCTTTCTCAAAGCAATAATCATAAACACATCAACAAAACCCAACTGCACAGAAACCTTCAGTGTTTATGCTTGATATGGATTTAGCTGCAGATGAGTTTTTGACTTTGAAAAAGCATTGAAGGTGAGGATTTAGCAAATCTGAAACGATTGTTTTTTGGATGCTTGAGGCTATATTAAATTGAACTATTGACATTCAAGAAAAGAAAAAACCCACAAAATTAAAATGGAGCATTCCCAGAAGGAACATTGTAAGACCAATGACGGAGTCGAGCATCCCTGGTAGAATTTGGAAGTATTGCCAGGTAAACTTATGTAAGGAGTCATTCACAAAGCGACGGACTCACCGACACCAAATAACACCATATGGTGCAATTTCAGGGCAGTTTAAATACTAGTGAATTGACAGCGAAATACAATGCAGTTTATTGGTAGCAAAATTGCCCCATGGGAGAGTTAATCGATTTCACAGAAAGCCAGACTGCACTGAAGTGTCAGGGAAATGGTGATTCCCATACGTGAATGCAAAAAAAATAAATTCCAAGCAAAAAAAAAACACATCTTTTTTTTGTACATATATAAACTTAAATCAAAATTTTCTAGATAAAAAGCTTTAGTCTAACAGACCTTATCATTTTATATGAGATTAGAAGAGTTCGTTTTTTTTTTGCAGAACGCCAGCTCAATCGTTGGTGCCCTAGTGACCTGGCAGGGAATAGTGAAATTTTGGTACTTTGAATAACCCCCTTTATGTCATTATACACTGGCTTAAGAGGCAAGAGGTTACAGCAAAGAAATTCTGTGCTCACACGCAGCACTCCTCCCCAATTTCTCTTCAGTGACTAATCTCCACACCCATTGAAATAGGAATGGAGTAACGTTTAACCGCTTACAAGGCTTGTTCCACCCAAGCTTGTACGTTAGCAGTTTAACTGTATGTGGCTCGCCAACGGCTGCGCTGACCGAGCCTCTGTATTAATGGTTCAGGTCTGAGTAATTGAGTGTAGCGGATTAATGCTGACAGCAGCTTGTGTACACTAATGGAGTCAATTGTTCAAGGTTTAATTTGTGCATTGAGAGAAAGCCACACAACCTCCTTTTAGTGATTTTGCAAAGAAAAAAAAAGCCTAAAACATTCGTAGTCTTCCTGCTGCAAATGAAAAAAAAACTGAATAAAAGAGGAATTTATATTCAATTGAAAAGTATGGGATTTGCCGGTTTAAACCGGTCGAACTGAAGTCCCAAAAATCTGGGCATGTCGCAACAAGTCAGTGCTGTTCGGCATGCGATGAATAGAATGACCATTACTTTATGAATAGTTGGACTGCCACGAAATTATACCATACAGTGCAATTCGGTGGCAAGGTTAGACGTTGAATACAGGCAGATCTTATTGCCTTGATAATTCTAAGCTGCACGCAATGTGCAAGCGCTTTGCAAGTCCAGTGCATACAGCAAGTTGTAAAGGTTGTATTAGTGCACCACACCCACTTAAAAAAAAAGACAAAAAACTTGCAAAACTGGTTCAGATTAGACAATGCCAACCTTTAGGCAAAAGAAAAGAGATGTCATGTAGATAAATTGAATTTCTAAAGCAGGCAAAGGAATTCAGCCAGGGCTACAAAGTATCCACGCACAGAAACTCAATGCAGTTGCATTTCAGTTTAAGTTAGCCAGGGTTTTTTTTAATATACTGGCTGCAAATAACCATGGAAGTCTGAATAGACAAAAAGGTCATTCCCACTGCTGTGGGCACCAGTGGATCCTATGTCAAGGATACAGAACAGTGGGGAAAAAAAGAAGAAATAATCCTTGGCACCAGATACAGAAAGCAATTTCCTGTGACTCAGTTAAACTGAATGTGGTGGGGGGGGGGGGAAGAGACCCTATGGAGCAACAAACCTTACACCACACCCTTATGTCCCATCCAGTAGTAAATGCATTAGAAGTCATTTATTTTTGTTCACACTACACAAAAAGCACTTGGTGTGTAGCTGAACAGTTAAGAAAATGTTACTATTAAACAGGGAAAACAATGTAACAAGTTTGCTTTACTTAAACCAGTGGTGGAATAAGTTTCCATAACTGCAGCAATTTCTGCATGCAGAGCTAAGAAGTATTCTCTGAGCAGTTTATTAGAAAAATACTCACTGTTTGGGGCTTTAGGAGGAGACTGGCTTTATCTGTACTGGAAGCTGGAAAAGAGCTGAAACCTGAGTTTCTGACTTTTATTGAAGAGGTTGGCAAACCACACCTAGTGACCAGTGCATACCTCCTCACATGTTCTGATTGGCTGTAAAGCAAGCAGACTCAGACAAAGCTCTAAAAAATTTTTGGCACATTCAGACATAAAACATTTCCAGAAGAAGAGAACTGCAGCATTAAAGAGGAAGTTTCCAATTTGTTTTTTATTCTTCTAACGGAATAACATTTAATAGTGTCGTACAGTCATTTCTTGGGAATTGATTGTATTTTTCAGTGATGTTTGTTTCAGCATGTTTATGTTGAATTGTAATGTAAACAATCACAAGAGGCTTTCTATGCAAGGTACTGCAGAGTAAATAAAATTAGCAGTACCCCACATACTAGGGCTTGCGATCACATTTGGAGTTATTTAGGACAGAGTGTTCCAGTTACTAGTTTACAAACTTACAATTGTCATGGGAGTTACAGTTACAGGCAGGGTTTGGGTTGTTATGCATTTATTTATATAGATACATTACACTCTAAACCCCACCACTCTCAACCAGAACTAGATTAGCATGAAGAAATCTACTACAGGGTTGTGGAGATCACACTCACATGGGTGTCTAGAAACTCAGGACTCTTACTTTGAGTCTGCAAATATTCACTAAACTTTAAACCGGCCCCTTATAATGGCAGTTTTTGTTGTGCCATAAGTGTAGGAGCCTGTTAATCCATGCATTCCTATTGGCTCGCAAGTTTCCAAGCTGGCGCTGGAGGAGAACCCCTTCCACAAAACCGGTGATTTTATTAAAAATAAAAAAGTTTCAAAATTGCACCAAATACAATAGGGACCTCCTCCAAACCCCTGCGCCAACACACAGTATAGTGAAATAATTAGGGATGCATCGTTACCAATATTTTAAGATAGAGTACGAATATCAATACTTTTTCTGGTACTCACCGATACCGAGTACCGATACTTTAATGTCATATGACCACTTTCCAATAAATAATATAGGATTTTCACTGAAAGCCTGTCCAGTTTATGTTAATATTGAAATGTATGGCTAGACACCCCATTTACCCACTGCACAACATACACACCCTGACCACACACCTGCCTGACACCAGATAAGCTCATTATATATATTTATATTATTGCAGAAGCCATTTGCACATCACAGCAATTCAAAGAACTGCATCCCAGAGCTCCTGTGCCACATTCCCCATATGCAGCAAGAAACTCTGGGTACGACATGCAAATGACATCTGACTTACTTTTTTGCATCCTGGGTCTGTTATTACACAGAACCCTTAAATCAATGCATTTCGTTAGCATTCCCCCCCCCAGCTGGCCACGTGTTCTTCCGAGCTAGGAGCTCCAGCCCCTTGGATACCGGCAAGCAAGCCCCGCACTGGCTTCCGGTTTCGGGGGCGGTATTGGGGCATTTGCAATGGGGGCATTTGCAAATGCCAGTATCAACACCGATACTATCCCTAGAAATAATGGAATGGAATGATTTCTGAGATAGAGGGACTGGAGTTTTTGCCAGCTTTAAGGTTGTCTCCTCAACTGCGTGGAAAAACTCTTTCTTGCAAACACAGTCAGAACTTCCCCCTGGCCACGCAGGGAACTCACTATTGTTGATATTTGGTCCACAATATCTCCTGAACCGTACAGAATAGAGGGGCATGCAAGAAATCTTTGAAAAGTGTCACGTCTCGACCCTGACCCCTGGTGGTAGGAGCAGGGATTTGCCATTTTGCTGGTTTTCATGCTCAGGCTCTGCAGACCATCCCTATTGGGCTGATGGTCTGCGGTCACATGATCTGCTCAGCCCTATATATAGGGCCTACAATGCACTTAATCCTTGGATCAGGATAGACCTATCTATTGAGACCGGCTACTTTTATGATTCTGTTTGGTGTTTCTGTGTATGGCGCCTTGGCTTTGATTTAAGGTTTTTGCTCTAGTCTGTTCCCTAAAGTTATATTTCTGCATTCTGACATCTTGTGTATGACCTGGCTTTGCATCTTGGACTTCTCTTCTGTATGTACCTTGTCTAAGGATTTCTCTGTTTAGTTAAGTTTGTCTCTCAGCAGGCATTTGGCCACAAAGCCATTTGGTGAGTGGTACTCAGGGCTTTGTCTGATCTCCCTGGCTGGGAGTGCTAGGATCTGCAGTTGTTATTGTTTTTCAAGTACCGCGTTCTGCCCTGCAGGCTGCTGAATACATTCTAGTCTTGTTTTTGAGTTCTACAAGTGTGTGCTGGATTCTGCTAACCATAAACCTGCCCTAAAGGCTTCAGACTACACAGCCTAAGGCTCCCCATCACCCTATAGGGGGCCTATTGTTACATTATCCTGATCCCAATATAAGAAGCTGGCAGGTATGTGTCATATGTATGAATCTGTACTTCAGGTGGTGCTTTCTATGCTGAAGGTACTGCAGAGGTTAATGGAGGCTCTGGGCCTAACACCTGCTGCAGTTAATGATGCAGCAATACTTGAAAGCCCATGACTGCGAGAGATGTAAGTTGTTTCATCTCTGTTATTACTGTGCTGCTCCGAGCCACACCATATCTTGTTGTCCTGTAAAGCCATTCAACTGTTCTCTGCCATCATAATTCCACTATGCCTACGTCCCACAGTAAAGCTGCAATGTCTAGCAATCAGAAGCCAGCCCTGTCTGATGTTGGCCATGAGAAGCCAGCCCTGTCTGATGTTGGCCATGAGAAGCCAGCCCTGTCTGATGTTGGCCATGAGAAGCCAGCCCTGTCTGATGTTGGCCATGAGAAGCCAGCCCTGTCTGATGTTGGCCATGAGAAGCCAGCCCTGTCTGATGTTGGCCATGAGAAGCCAGCCCTGTCTGATGTTGGCCATGAGAAGCCAGCCCTGTCTGATGTTGGCCATGAGAAGCCAGCCCTGTCTGATGTTGGCCATGAGAAGCCAGCCCTGTCTGATGTTGGCCATGAGAAGCCAGCCCTGTCTGATGTTGGCCATGAGAAGCCAGCCCTGTCTGATGTTGGCCATGTGAAGCCAGCCCTGTCTGATGTTGGCCATGAGAAGCCAGCCCTGTCTGATGTTGCCATGAGAAGCCAGCCTGTCTGATGTTGGCCATGAGAAGCCGGCCATGAGAAGCCAGCCCTGTCTGATGTTGGCCATGAGAAGCCAGCCCTGTCTGATGTTGGCCATGAGAAGCCAGCCCTGTCTGATGTTGGCCATGAGAAGCCAGCCCTGTCTGATGTTGGCCATGAGAAGCCAGCCCTGTCTGATGTTGGCCATGAGAAGCCAGCCCTGTCTGATGTTGGCCATGAGAAGCCAGCCCTGTCTGATGTTGGCCATGAGAAGCCAGCCCTGTCTGATGTTGGCCATGAGAAGCCAGCCCTGTCTGATGTTGGCCATGAGAAGCCAGCCCTGTCTGATGTTGGCCATGAGAAGCCAGCCCTGTCTGATGTTGGCCATGAGAAGCCGGCCCTGTCTGATGTTGGCCATGAGAAGCCGGCCCTGTCTGATGTTGGCCATGAGAAGCCGGCCATGAGAAGCCAGCCCTGTCTGATGTTGGCCATGAGAAGCCAGCCCTGTCTGATGTTGGCCATGAGAAGCCAGCCCTGTCTGATGTTGGCCATGAGAAGCCAGCCCTGTCTGATGTTGGCCATGGGCCATCCACGATGTCCATTCCTGGCGGGATGCCAGTTATGTTTCAGTCTGCTGATGTGTCTATATCACGAACCTACCACACTGCCTCCATTATCAACACTATTCAGAAACCTCTCCTTACCTTAAACTGGCCACCAGAGTGTCTCGTATGTGTGTAAAGATCAGCATCTCGATGATGTCATCAGAAGAGTGCCGGGGTCACAGAGATATACTCAGAGGCCCATAAAAGAGAGGCTTGCTGGGTAAGTCATTGCTCAATTATTGTCCTCCCTACCTTAAGCTAACCATTCTATCCTAGCCTCTTGATCCTGAAACCTGCCTGTGAACTCAACAACGCTATCTTCTGCTGCCCAAGTTGCTGACCTTTTGCCTGTGACCTCGACAACGTTATATTCTATCACCCAAGTTGCTGAAACCCTGCCTGTGACCTCGACCATGGTACACTTCTATTGCCCAAATTGCTGAACTCTGCTTGTGACCTCGACCACGCTAATACTCCTAAATAAAAATTTCCAAGACCAGTTTGACGACGTCTAACCTTATCTTCTACAGTCATATTGTACAGACCAAGTCTCTATTACACCTGGTTCCTTATCAGTATATATAACACCGTGACAGGCTATAAGCCAGAGCGCCCTAAGACTGGCTATAAGCCGGGGTGTTCAGAGTCTGGCGATTGTGCCAGGGATCCTTGAATGTGGCTATATGCCAGGGGATTCCCCCATCGGTCAGTTCTCAACCCTGCAGTGAGACCTTCATGTTTACTTTGGGTAAAGAGACCTTCATGTCTGGTACAGATGATGCCGGTGAGCTGCCAGTAATGCCTGATGCTGGTGAGCTGCCAGTAAAAGGCATGTCAAGCTTCGAGTCAGCTGTACTTAAGTCATGAGACCGCTGTGCCCATGTGGGTCCATTGAGACCAAACCCAGTTATGGGTTTGAGAAAACAAAGTCTGCCCCCACCACTGCCAGGTCATGTGGGGTTGTCACCTTTCCAGTTTTCCATCTATGTCCCAGGATACCTGGCACCATGATGGTGCATCATCCAGTCTGACCGATGCTGAGATCCCGCAACCCCATCATGTCCCCGGGGGCTGTACGGTCACCATTTGGGTTATTGTTCCAGAAGGAGCACTGGGCTAAAATTGAGCAGAACCCTTATAGACAGAGGCGTTTCCAGAAGGATTTGGAAGACTGAGTCTGATTGGGACCATAATGGGTACTGGTGACTAGGGATGAGCTGTTCGGTTCAGAGTTCGATTCGAACATCGCCTGTTCGCGAACTACGAACATTTCCGCGTGTTCGCCGCATGTTCACCCACAATGCACCAAAATGGACCACAATGCACTTTTTCCACTGGCCTGAAGCTTGTAATTGGCTACAGCCTGCACCTGACCACAGTTTAGGTGCAAGACTATGCCAATCATGGCTCAGAGTCCTGATTGGGCAAATATTGCCCAATCGTGGGCTCACAGAGCTAAGTCCCGCAGCACACTATATAAGGCATCCCTTGCAGCCCCAGCATGTGTTTTTTGAGAGGAGATTGTTCTGTTAGCGTGTGTTCTCACTGCCAGTCTGCCACCAGCTATTGCGGGGTTCTCACTTCTACAAAATATCTGGGAATTGTTGTAAAGTGTGTGTTCTCACTGCCAGCAAGTATTGTGGGGGTCCTATCATTTTAATATTGGACCACAGGGTCCAACCTTGCACTCTTCCACAACAGAGGGGTTACGGTGTGACGGCAATGTTGTCGACACTAAAGGCCCAATTTTAAAGCACCTAAGTTTCACCATAATTTAGCCAAAAAATCACTAAACTTGTTCTGTGTGTCCTAAAATGTCTTTTCATACAGGCTGCCGCCCCAAGCAGTTGTTTCTGAATAGATTATAGGAAAACCGTTTACCGTCATTTGAAATGTAATTTTATTGTTTTTAAATGTTTCTATCCATCCTACAAATCTGCCACTTCACGAGCAGGTTATGGGGACCTCCTAGGCACGATATTTGAAGGAATTTTTTGTTTTTTAGTTTTAACCCTTATTTCATGGGAAAACTCACTGTTCCTTTTAAAAATGTGATATTTTTTTAACTTTTTGTCCTTGTTTCCTGTCCACCAGGGCACTACTCGGACCCCCATAGACCTTTTATGGCAAATATCTTGCTTATAAGCCCTCTTGCAGGGCACTCTAAAAATCTAACTATTGAGTCCCATTGACTTGCATTGAGTTCAGTTCGAACTCGAACTTTTGAAATTGTTCGCGTTTGAATGCGAACCGGGGGTGTTCGGCTCATCCCTACTATCCTCAACCCATTTTGGTGTATTTATGTTGTGATCCTAAGTGAGGGCCAGTGCATGGCACCTGTTACTAGGTAAACCCTGTAAACTGAATATTCCTGAACTGCAATTGGGCCTATTTAACTGTTTATGCCACAAGATAAGTCCTAGGATGGACCGAAACCCAGTGGGGTGTATTTATGTTTGACTGCCGCCCATTCTGTTGATATAAACATTCATGAATAAGATACGGTGTGCCTTTGCTATTTGACAAGAGATTTATTTCATGTATTATTACACCCTACCTTGCACACTGAATACCTATATTGTATAGGCAGCTTGTCAGTGGTGATTCATCCACAGATTTACCAGTCTGGTTTGCACACTCTACACATGGACAATATTTAGGTATATTAATATATGTGATTTTAGAATTATTCAATTAAAGGTATGTCCAATATTTTTTTGATACCGGCATAAGCAAGCCAGTAGGCAGCAAACATTTCTTTGCCACACTTTTTAACTCCATTTTGGTACTATTAATTGAAGTTTTAATCCTATAATGCTGGTATTGACTCAATAGTCTCTCTGACTATTTTCTCCAAACGTTTAGTGTAAATTTGCTGTCCTCGCAAAATAACTCAACACAGTCATTAATGTCTAAACCACTGGCAACAAAAGTGAGTACATCCCTAAGTGAAAATGTCCAAATTGGGGCCCAACGTGACTATTTTGTGTGGCCACCATTATCTTCCAGCACTGCCTTAACCCTCTTGGGCATGGAGTTCACCAGAGCTTCACAAGTTGCCTCTGGAGTCCTCTTCCACTCCTCCATGATGATATCACGGAGCTGGTGGATATTAGAGACTTTGCGCTCATCCACCATCTGTTTGAGGATGCCCCACAGATGCTCAATAGGGTTTAGGTCTGGAGACTAGGGATGAGCCGAACACTCCCCGAGTTCGGTTCGAGCCCGAACCCGAACTTCCCATTTGTTCGGGACCGAACCCGAACCTCCTTGCAAGTCAAAGGGGCTGAAAATTCGTTTTTTTTAGAGTGCCCTCCAAGAGGACATATATGCTCCATATTTGCCATAAAAGGTGTATGGGTAGTGCCCTGGGGGACAGGAAACAAGGATAAAAAGTAAAAAAAAAAACGTTTTTAAAGGGACAGTGAGTTTTCCATGAAATAAGGGTTAAAAATAAAAACGAAAAATTCCTTCAAATATCGTGCCTAGGAGGTCCCCATAACCTACCCGTGAAGTGGCGGATTTCTAGGATGTATAGAAATATGTAAAAACCAAAAAATGGCATTTCAAATGACGGTAAATGCTTTTCCTTTAATCTATCCATAAACAACTGCTTGGGGCGGCAGTCTGTATGAAAAGAGGAGACATTTTAGGACACGCAGAAAAAGTTTACTGATTTTTTTTGGCGGTGAAAAGCAGGAGAATGACTGGAGAATGGAAAATTCTAGACCAAATAGCCGATTTGGAAAGTGAGATAAATGGGAGAATTTTTCTGGTTTGGCTATTTTGATTTAGAATTTTCTCTTCTCCAGTCATTCTCCTGAGTTTCACCTTTCTCTGAATAACCCTGACAGGGTTATTCAGAGAGCGGTGAAGAGCAGGAGAATGACTGGAGAATGGAAAATTCTAAATAGCCAAACCAGAAAAAATCTCCCATTTAGGCTAGGGTCAGACTAGCGAATTTTTAACGTGCGTTTAGGCGCACTTAATCACGGCCGCACTAGCAGCAAATGACGGGCAATGACGGCCAATATACGAAGTACGGTCGCACGAAAGTCCGGCTGCGCAACGCAAGTGGAAAATGAACGCATTTTTTCGAGAACGCAGAACCGCTAGTATGGACGTACAGAGTGCGCTGCGTCCACTAGCGGCGTGTGTGCGTGATTTGGAGACGTCAGACCCTGCTCATGTCCGGCCAACATAACGTCCAGACACCCAAAGTTTCCTGGTTTGGATCTGTAAAAAATCACGCACAAAAATGCGCATCGTATGACCATTTTCGCGCAATCCGTGAAAAAATACGGCAATGCGTTCGGACGCACTTTTTGACAGTCGCTGCGAAAAATGCGTTAGTCTGACCCTAGCCTTATCTCACGTTCCAAATCGGCTATTTGGTCCAGATTGTTCTCTTTTCCTGCCATTCTCCTGGTTTTCACCTTTCTCTGAACAACCCCGAGAGAGCGGTGAAAGCCAGGAGAACTGGCAAGAGAAGAGAACAATCTAGACCAAATAGCCAATTTGGAAAGTGAGATAAATGGGAGAATTTTTCTGGTTTGGCTATTTTGACCTAGAATTTTCACTTCTCCAGTTATTCTCCTGCTTTTCACTGCTCTCTGAATAACCCTGTGATTCCGGCAGATTGCTGTTCCCCCCCGGTGCGGGCTGACATCTTGGATGTCAACCCAGCACTCCAGGACCCCGGCGGAGCAATTAGATGTCATTGCGGCGGCGCGATGACATCTAATTCAGGCGCCCCCCCCCCCGCATGTGCGGAGGAAGCGCCTGAAAGGGAGGTCCTTCAGACCTCTCTCCCTCCCGATCGCCGGGGGGCAGAGGGTTAATCCAGGCACCATTTGGAAGGGCACAGCCTGCCCTTCCAAACGGTGGCTGTGATTAACCCCCTGGGGAGCCGGATCACGAAATTGGCGCTGAAAAGCGCCGGATCGTGATCCTCTCCTGGAGCTGACTGACATCTTGGATGTCGACCAAGCCTCCAGGAACTCCCTCTGAGGACTGGCGTCATCGTGCATAGCACAATGACGCCAGTCCTGGAGTTAACCCCTAGCTGCCACCAATGATGGAGATAGGGAGGGTTCATTGGAACCCTCCCTATCTCCCGATCCGTGGCAGCTAGGGGTTAATGTTTGATATCGTTGGATCGGCCAGAGCATGGCCTTTTCAAGGATACTAAACATGAGCATGAAAAATGTTTTTTTAAAAATATAAAATAAAAATAAAAAGAAACAAGTTTTTTTGTTTGTTGTTTTGTTAATGCAGCAATATTGTTCCCATTTCAATTATAATGTGCACAATAATGCTGCACTAACGATTTTTGTATGCGGTGCGTTTGTTAAAAAAAGCGAAATTTTCCCCAAAAAAAAATGTAACGAGACCCCATTTCTAATTTTTTTAACAAGCGCACCCCATACAAAATATAACCGCAAACGATCGCATGTTAAAATGTGAAAAAAAACACTTTACACATAATAAATTATTGAAAATTCTAATTTTATTGCTATTTTTTTGTTAAAATACAGACATGACATAACGTATACATATAATAATGACATATTATGAATCTGCCAAGTCTGCCGGAAAGAACGATATATAATATGTCTGGGTCATATATCAAAATATGGCTATAAAACGCGGTTAAACATGATGAGCGAAAGCGGTAAAAATGACCTCAGCACAGAGGTGTGAAAAGCCTCAGCAGCGAAAGGGTTAAATGCAGCATATTAGGATGTTTTAGGGAAATTAATTCTCAAATCTCAATCAGAAGCAGACACCACCCCACTCTCAGTATAGTGTACAATGTATCAAATTGATTACCAAACTAAAAACACCTGGTGTTATGCCCGTTTGTGAACAGAGGTCATTTAGAGTTGATAATCTTTCCATGTACACATTAGTTTTTAATTCAATATCTAATAAACCATTGCTTATAATATTCTGCAGTAAAGAGTCTCTTTTTCTAGATTTTTTTTATTTATTTTTTTAAGCATTTTCTATACATTTTTCAAAATTTCTTTTTTTTTTCGAACTCGAACCGAACACACCCAAAAAGTTCGAAATTTTCAAACTGCCAAAGTTCGGGTCGAACTCCGAACCGTCCGAACCCGAACAGCTCATCCCTAATAATAGTCCCAGTTTTCTAAAAGATCACCTAACCCTCATAGTGGTGTGGAGATACCTTAACCCGGAGGGTAGGGATTTCTCTTTCTACTCCCATCACCATTGAAATGGTTTCAGCAAAATCATCAGCAGGCCTCACTGAGTTCTGTGATGAAGGAGATTTGATGCTTCTCGCTTGATCCAGTAAGTATAAAAAAAGCTATACATTCAAGTGGAAAATAGAGATACGGACAGACACAAGTTACTGTTTTAAAAGATTGTCTTATTCTGAAGGTCTGCAAGCAGAACAGTTCCTTTTTTGTTACAGTGGGACGGACATAGAATCATGGATTACAGACCAATAAACACTTTCAACGTCAGACATCATTTCCAAAGTTCATCCCAATACATACATCATATGTAATTACTTCTGGTAAGACAAAAGAAATGTTTTTTTCTATATCTGCCTGTTACAGAATTTTGCGCTCTTTTCTTAGTCTACCTGGTATTGGTAACTCGAGAACGATACAGGATGTCTGCTTCCAATTAAAATTCCATTGGCTAGCTTCGAGAGGAAATGTGTGACTTGAAAGATATATACACATATTATTAAAAGCTTAAAAAGGGGGCATATTGGCTAAGACATGTATTTGAATCGCAGTATATTTTCATACAGGAAATTAAAAATATCTAACACCCATGACTCTTTCTCGCGCATACATATATTTTTGTCAGCCTCTTTGATACATATCATTGTGGACAACTCTATCTGTATTATTCACATCTCTGACCACTCTGCGATCTCTGTTGATTTGAGTTTGGTTCCCCCCTTCCAAAATCATATAATTGGCGCTTCCCAAGCTCACCCTTTAAAGTGGAAAGGTTTCAGGCCCATGTGGAACAATACAGAACATCTAGATAACACTAACCTTTTTCTGGGAAGTAGCCAAACCAGTTCTATGAGGTTGTATTATTAACTGTCTCACGCGCAAGTGTAAGAAGCTCAAAGATTGCAGACTGCTCACTCGAACCTAGTGGACTCTTATTGGTCCCACTTAACCATCCCTACAGCGCAATCGGCCGAGGAGTACAAGCCAAGTAAGTGCCTTTACTCCTCAATAGTAGATGTGAGGGCACAATATTCCTGGTTCCATAAAAAAAATTGTTATTCTACTGGGATAATAAACAAGGAAAATTCCTGTCCACTCTTCTTAAATTGCAAGAGCCCTCTATCACTCGCATAAAAACTGCTACTGGTGCGGTTCTTACTGATCCGACTAGCATTAACTCTTACTTTCGACACTTTTGAGAACTTTTACAAGGCTGGGAGGGATGACTGGGAATCACAGGCTAAATTTTTCTTGCTCGGATTATTGATATATTCTCCTATTAGAACAATAGGAGGGTTTTTTCTGAGTTTGGCAGATTTTTCCGACGCTAATTCAGCAATTATTGGTGCACTTCAGTGGTTTTCACCAATGTCTGATAACTACTTCAGCGACTCACTCTTCGGTGCACTACGCTGACCATTTTGTGAATAGTGATGGTGAATTCACCAACGTCTTGGAAAAAATCCTTTATGTGAATAGATCCTTTGGTGTATGTTAAAGAGTTATTGCTTTGCTTTTGACCTCACTTTCAACTTGAGAGGTTATTCACAAAGCACTGAAATTTCAGTGCTTTGCACTTCGGCGATTCCATTTCGCTGACCCTTTGGTGAATTCACTATTCACCGCAGGGTCACCATAGTACACCAGAGGTGGAGTCGCCGACCACTGCCGAACTGGCTGCCGAAGACTGAAGACTGCCGAAAAAACAAAAAAAAACGGAAATCTCTTTAGGTGTTTTAAAAAATGAAATAAAATGTGTCAAATAAAAAAGTCTGTTAGAATTTTTTTTAAAAAAAGCCTTTTAGACAAATTGGGAATCAAAAATTTTTGTCAAAAAACAAATTACAAAAAAGGTGTTTTTTGCTGAAAATGAAAAAAAATTATATTGTTTTTACATTGAATCCTATGGGTTTCACTTGTTTAAACCTGTCGAACCGAAACCCCAAAACTCAGGGCATTTCACCGATAGTGCAGGGCACTTCGGCATTCTGTAAATAAATTATCCATTACTTCTCTTTGCTGCTGCCAAAGATCACCAAATTAAGACGATGTGCGGCGAACTGCACCATATTTCACTGTCAACTAGACATGTGCATTCGTTTTAGTACTAAAACGATTTAGTCCGAATTTTGGGATAATTTAGTTTTCGTATGACTCAAGCGAAACGAAACTGCTCAGTACAAAAAACGAAAGAAACTAAAATAAAATGCACTACATTTTAGTTTCAGTCCTTTTTGTGATATTACAATCAGTGAAGGAGACCAGCAATGAAGAGCGCAACATCGTAACATCCGAAGTTCTGCACCCTTCACATGCCAATGCAGTAGGATGTTCTATACAGAGAGGGGCATTAATTAATGCAGGAGGATGTTCTATACATTATACAGAGAAAGGTATAAATTGAGGACGATGTTCTATACAGAGAGGGACATTAATTAATTCAGGAGGATGCTCTATATATTATACAGAGAGGGCTTATTAATACTGGAGGATGTTATATACATTATACAGAGAGGGGTATTAATTAATGCAGGAAGATGTTCTAAACATTATACAGAGAGGAGCCTTTTTTTTAAGCCCTTTAAATCCAGTGGCTGTGAGCGCTGAGATTGGCTGCTTGTTACATTATCTCTCAGTACAATGTATCAGGCTCAGCTGTTACAGTAACTGACTGTAACAGCGCTCAGAGTTTCAGTAAAACAAGGAAATAATATTGTTCTAACCTCTTATATATAAAAATATTATTTACTAGTTTTACTGAAACTCTGAGCGCTGTGATGAGCAGCAGTCAGTTACTGTAACAGCTTTGCCTGACACAGGGCAGTATTACAATGTTGGTGCTAACTTAACCAGAGCTGTTGTAAACTGAAAACCTCTATAGGCTATAATGGCTCTGGGAAGTTTACAACAGCTCTGGTTAAGTTAGCACCAACTATGTAATATGGCCCACATTGTGCTGAGAGTGAGAGATACTGTAGCAAGCAGCGATCTCAGCCCTCTGAGGAGCCACCACTACAATAGTAATTGTATCCACTGGTTTTCGGATTAATTAAATTAGTTTTCATACTAAAGAACTGAAAACGAATTTCTTTAGGAACTAAATAAATTGCATTTTAGGACTAATCCATTAGTTCAAAACGAAATTTTGTGCTGTGCACATGTCTACTGTCAACTAGCCAGTATTTAGAGAATTGACGGTTTAGTGAATAGACAAACTGAGTGAGATTATTGAGGGAGGAAACTCCAGTTAGTGAGACTGTTGTGTGATGAATGACATTGCTCCTGGGAGTGTGTGATGTGGATGACCCTCCTGCAGTGAGTGAGGCAGCCTGGGAGTGATGGTGTCCCCTGTATAAGGTAAATCAGGCATGTGTTTGTACAGCACTGCTGCTGCTAATCTCTGCTCACTGAGTAGGAGTGACATGAGCGACATAGACTCACCAGGGCCTTGGGTGGATCCTCTTCCATTCTGTCACTGCACCATTTGTGCCTAAAGCTTGAGTCACAAGCATTGGTTAAACCCAGAAATGACGTGTCTGGCAGCAGTAAAGACATCCGAGGGGGCCGTCCTCTTGGGTTGGGCCCCGTAATTAAAGAGCTACCACTGCCTGGAGCACCCCCCAGTGGTGGAATACCAGGGCGGGCGCAAGTGAAACCCTGATAGTGTCGCCACTGGTTTGAAGAATTGACAGCTTCCTGAATAGGGTGGCTATCCAGTGAGGCAGCAAGATTAAGTGAAGGGTAGGCATTGGACTCAAACTGAGAGGGAGGGCAGTTTTGACTAAAAATAATGTCATGCTTTAAAATTATCTATTAAAGGGGGTTATTCAGAAAGCACCGAAATGTCAGTGCTCTCGTTTGCTGCATTTAGCCAAGTTAAATTCACTGACTCTGCGGTGAATTCAGCATTCGCCGCAGGCTCCCTGAAGTGGGGCGAATCGACCTGACAAACGCATCTTCAAACTGCATTGCTCTGAAGAAAAGCTTACCACCAGCTGTGGGAAAAAGCCAACAAATATGGGTTAAAAAAAAAACCCTGCATGAAAATAATATGGGCCCTATTACATTCTTCACACAAAAACGCACGTGCAACGGGCAATAACGCACATAAAATGGACACGCAAAAACACGCGCGCAGCAACGTTGCGCGCAGAAATCAGTGTGCGGACTGTTTTTTTTGCGCGATTCAGGCATAATTAAGAACCACAATTGTCTCACGTTAAGTTTTTGTGCCTGTCAAAGTCAATCTGCGCATATATGCTGCATCAATAAAAAATGCACACACAATTTCTCAAATTTATTGGTTTGGTATGTGTAGAATGTGTAACTATACTTTGCTGCATTATTTTTTTTGGGCTAGTGTATTTGGTTTCGGCCAGGTTGATAGAATTTGCCATTAACACCACCTTTTAGGCTAGGGTCAGACGAGCGTGATTTCTACGGACTGTACGTCCGTGCAGTACGGACATCGTCAGTACGGATGACGCAGTAGTGGTCACACAGTCCGTTTTTTCACTGAAGTTATTTTTGACGGATGTAGGAGGGAAAAATAAATTACAATGAAAAAACATTCTGTCCGTCAAAAATGCTGGACTAATAAATGCAGTCCGTCTGACCACGTTCCATCACTCACACACAAAGCTATGCGGACGTTGTGGACGTGGCGCACTCCGCACGTCCGTTCTAGCAGTATTACGTTCTTGCCTGACCTGCGTCCGTTTGCAGCGTCCGTCATGCCTCCGCACTTCTGTGCGGACGTACTTCGTGTGTGGGGCTCCATTTAACACAATTGTATGCTATCACGGACGTACTTATGTGCGGCAACACGGACGTTAACACTGCGTTCGTCTGACCCCAGCCTTAGGAGTTCCTAAAATTATGCGTGTAAAGGCTGTGCGTTACAAACTGCGCATAGATTGTAATACCATCCGCGTACCAGCGCACAAACGCATTTGCGCTCACAATGTTAAATATAGGACGCACTAAGTACAGTAAGCTCGCGCAGTGTTCACGCAGGTTCACCCGCGGTAGACGTATACGCGCGTTTGTTGCGCTGACATTGTAATACGACGTTCACGCAAAGGGTTTTGCTCCTCGCGTTAATGTGTTTTTGCGCGGGCTCAAACGTATGCGCGAAGATTGTAACAGGGCCCTATATGAGGTCCGTGAATGATAAAAAGGTCTGTTACAGAAGAAAAAAAGCGTTAAAAAGCTAGGAATTAAAATAGGTTGACAAGAAATTCTAAAATAAGAATGCAAATGTAAATAAAATTGTTGAAAGAAAAAGGGAATTTTTTACATTGAAGGATACCGGGTTCATTTGTTTAAACCGAATGAAATCACCAACAATCAGGGCATTTCACTGACATTTTGGTGCCGTTCAATGTTCTCTGAATATATTAACCATTAATTCCCTGGGGATTTCACTGCCGCCGAAGGTCACCATATTTTGCGAATTGTCAGCTCTGAATAGTCGGATGACCGCAAAATTGCACTGTATAGGGAAAGTCAGTGTTCTCTGAATAACCTTTAGTTTTATAGAGCAAGGTGCCCACATGAGTTTCCTTTCTCTATAAAAGAAGTTCCACCACAGGGGTGCCTTACTGTGTTAAAAATACATATTCCAACCACCCCATAAAGCAAGGCACATGCCTGCTGCAACTTTACCAACAGCTTCTGCCAAGTGTGATATTGGTCAATGATCAATACATCATTATTCACCTAGAGGTCTCTTTAGAAAAACAACCTGTTAAAGCCAGAGGATAAGATCCCATACCCTCACTTTTAATGTATACTGCCCTATAGTATACTCCAGTATAGACTACCATTTGCCCTGTTGGATGATCTCTGTATTAAAACACAGAATTTACTACAATTTGAGGGGAGGATCTGGTCTACAGTTTAGCTGAGGAGTGCCATGAAATTACCACGGATTCGATAAAGAAAATCTTAACCTGGGACAAATTAGGGCCAAAATGAATGCTAGTGGATCTTAAAGCAGTCACTTCACTTTTTCTGTAAACACTTTTAAACATTAGGATCAATGTCACAGTTAATCTTCAATCCAAAGACACAAGGCAGAGAGATCAAACTAAATTGAGCAGTTGAGGTTAAATGTTAAATTAATGATCTCCTTTAGGAATGAGCTCAGATTAGAAGTGTATTTGTAGATGGCCATAGGCTGTCACTAACAGTTTGTGAAACCTAGTAATTCCCAATGTTGTATCATTTACCCTCCGTCTTACCAACTTCTCATTCACTGTACATCCTTGAAAAAGCAAAACTGACAGCAGAGCAAACAATGTTTTATTAGCAGTTTAGAAAAAGTTTACAGGAAATGTAGTTAGACAATGCACTTTGATGTACACCACATTAAAGGAGCATTTTAAATCAAAATTGCACATTACATAACCAATTGTACAGGCACTATTGGCAAAATGTGGAATTAGATGACTACTAGCAGATCATTAACCAAGTTAAATTTATTTTCCAGGTCCACACAAGGCAAGAACAATTTTTTCATAGTCTCCTTTCAACTTTTCCCCCTGTCAATACAAAGTGATAATCATTACAGTGGTGGCATTAGTCAAACTGATATACGCCAACATAAACCATGACCAGTCTGATCAGAAACAATGTATTTTGCTTATTAAATCAGTAAGGTTGAAGAACATCAATAGTACACTTTGCCAAATTCTGGACCAACAATGCTAGAAAGAACTTTTTAGCCCATCTGAGCCATAATTCCACGTATGCAATCACCACCCAAAAAGTTACAGTAATTCTATACATTTACTGTATTTTATAATTGTCCAAAATAAATGAACCTGCTGGCTTGGCTTAACAGTATATAATTCCCTGCCAACGTTTAAGTGTTCGGCTTGCAAATCAGTAGGGCAACAGAAGTTTCTTACCACGATAGCTTGATGAAGGGATTTCCCATAAATGCGTTGATATTGTGCTTTGATTTCCTGTAGGTCAATTTCAGAGCGGGAAACCAGGAGTCTAATTAAAGCCTTGTGTTTTGTTCCAGACCCCTGTAGAGAGATTATCAAATAAGAACGTAGCATTGTGTTATCTGGCTCATGATCTTTGTGTACATTCTCTAGAGAAGATGTTTGTGTGGACAGACGTTCTATAAAAATTCTTAAGAAATCTAGCAGCTCCTTGCTTCATATCTGATGTAAATTTAGAGAAAAAAGTGAAGACTCAACATTTTAACAATAGAAAAGTATTATGGAACACCCCCCCTAAAAAGAAAGCCATCAAGCTAGAGCCATTCTTGATGGATAGAAGGTGGTGTGTGTGTGTGTGTGTTTGTGTGTGTGTGTGTGTGTGGGGCGGGGTGCTTAATAGTTTGCATGCTACAAACCTTCATTGCCAGGTGGAATCTCTCAGCAAAATAAACAGGAACACTAACGGCACATTTAGCTACAAATGAAATACAAAATTTGTATGAAGTGTGTAACTTCCAAAACATTGCCTTGTCAGCCACAACGGGACAGTACACAAAAGGAATTGATAATTAAGCAAGATATGACTGATCACTTAACATATGCAGACAAGCCATCATCATGCGATACAATGACCAGACGTTACAGTATAGAATTCTGTGAAGCCGCCATATACTTCAAAAGATTATGCCCTGGGATATATTAAATACAATTCTACTTTTAGTAACAATATTTAACAGTTGTAGTGATTATACTACATGGAACAATGTTTTAATTTTACACATTGTATATAGCATAAGTTTTATAATCACAAGAATATAAACCATTTAGCTCCTAGTTAAATAAGTATCAACTCTAGAAATAAAATGTCACTCACCAACAGACATCAGGCAGTTTTCAATATCACCCTTCATTTCAAGATCATTAGTCTTGCTCACTTCATGCTTGCTGTACCTTGTATATTGTCTGAAAACTAGATACACACTTTAATGAGTTTATTCCCATTGATGTAAGTGATATGGTTGTGCCATTTAAGGTCCCCCATGTAGGATTTAACAGCAACAATATACGCATACCATTTTTTACCCTTTAGCAATTTCTCGATTACCAGTGAAGATACAAAACAATGCAACACGTCAAATCATTCCATTAGTCCGTTCAACGGGAGGTTATGTCAAAGGTCTGGCAGCCGCTTATATTTAACTATTGGGCAATATAATCATATACTCCCTAGCGTAAGCAGGGAATGTGTGGGTTGCCCGTGAAATATATACTTCTAATAAAATCGCATGTTTTATTAGTGTATATTTCACAGGCAACCCATACACGCCCTGCTTACGTTAGGGAGTATGTTTTTATTGCACATTCTCGTGACCCCCTAGGAGGATTGGTCACGTTTCCACTCCCACTAGATAGCAGCAACAAAAACTCTATTTTCTTTACAATGCATGTACTTTGGTGCTGATTAGGGTCGCTTCATTTTATTATGCCTACTTTAGGCTGTATTACATAGCGTCCCCGTTTTAGCAGCATATTACAGAGCAGGTGCAGCAGCCTGGCCTGTAATGCAGTGCTAAACCCCAGGTCACTGAGCAGCGCTATTGTGCCGCTGCGTGCATCACCTCATGGAGTCCATAGGACTCCAAGGAGGCTTGTGCTGCCAGGTCACGTGACCTGCAGGATTTCCCTCTCGCAAGATAAAAAAAGAATATCAGGAACAAGATTCCATTTTAGCCGGCCGTGAAAAACAATCACCAAATGGGACTATACCCTTAGACAGATGAAACTTAAGAAATTGAGTCAAGAACCCCATGGGTTTCCTGTGATGATGCTAGGCGGTGAAAAATAAATGAGTGATAATCTTTAGACTGGGGTCAGACCAGCGCACTTTTAACGTGCGTTCCGGCGCACATAATTACGGCCGCACTAGCAGCAGATGACGGGCAATGACGGCCAATATACGATGTACGGCCACACAAAAGTCCGGCCGTGCAACGCAAGTGGAATTTGAACGCATTTTTCTGAGAACGCTGAACCGCTAGTACTGACGTACTGAGTGCGCAGCTGCGGCATAGCGGCGTGTTTGCGTGATTAGGAGATGTCAGACACTGCTAATGTCCGGCCTACATAACGTCCAGACGCAAAAAGAGTTTTATTGACGATCCGTACAAAATCACGCCCGAAAATGCGCGTCGTCTGACCGTTTTTGCGCATTCCGTGGAAAAATACGTCAATGCGTTCGGACGTACTTTTTCACGTTCGCAGGGAAAAATGCTTTCGTCTGACCCTAGCCTTATTGATATTGAAACAGACAAAAAAAATGAATTAAAAGAAATCTACAGCAATGGAAAGTATGGAAGCCTCATTCAATCTGTAAAACCAACCAAGCTAAAGACATATAGGGGTAACACATTATTGGTATATTACTAGACAGTCATATTGCACCTCCATACTTCGCATTCAATTATCTGATAGTCAGTGCTGGTGTATACAGATCTAAATCAAATTGGACACTTTGAATTGGCAACAATATGTGGCCTCTAAATAATAGTATCAAGTGAGTATGTTTCTACCCACATTAATATTGTGCTACACCTAGATAAAATGTTGAAGTATCATATACCAATTTATGAATATATTATGCTAAAGCATGTTCTTAAAACATAATTCTATATCACAATGAATTGTGGATAGGTATGGAATGGCCATACCACTCTATGGTAGAAAACCCCCAGAAAGTTCCATATAACCTTGGGTGATTGTTACTTTAACAAAATACAGGCAAGGTTTCTTAGAAATAACATCCCCGGTGCAATTGCAGGTTGGCAAATTGGATAATTGATGCCAAAAAATTGTTAGTGTGTAACCCCTACATGTCTTTACCTCGGTTGGTTTTACAGATTGAATGAGGCTTCCATATTTTCCATTGGTGTAGATTTTTTTTAAATTAATTTGTTTTTTGTCAATAAAGAATCGATTATCATTCATTTATTTGTCACTCCTGTCATCAATCACCACATCAATCACCACAGGAGCCCCATGTGGTTCTTGATTCTATATCTTAAGTTTCACTCTCGCAAGATCCTGCAGGTCTGGAGGGAGACTGGAGACCATTTTCCCCAGTCTCACTCTGCGCCCGGCGACCAGAAGCGGCAGATCGGCCCACGATTTCGTGTTGTGGGATGGAGTATCTTTGTTGGCTGGGGGGGGTTATAGAGATTTACATCTGTGCTGACTGATTCTGCAGAAGTGAAAATCTGCACCAACTTCTAGCTGTTACCAGCAGTGCGGTAACTAGCTTTAGGATTTTGCACTCTCCATGTTAAGTATAGGGAGCGCAACATTCAGTAAGCTCACAGAAGCGAGTGCAATCTGCTTCGAACAATGGGTTTAACGTTAGCATTTGGAATATAGTAGGTGAGTAATGCTCTAGACTCACATATCTGAACGCTAATGCTACCGTTAATACTTGAATAACAAAGGGCATGATTACAAACTTTTTTCCCATCCAAACCCAGAAAGACATGGGGCCATATTACATAGTTGGTGCTAACTTAACCAGAGCAGTTGTAAACTTACCAGAGCCATTATAGCCTATGGAGCTGTTAAGTTAACAACAGCTCTGGTTAAGTGAGCACCAAGTATATAATATGGCCCATGCAGTCTATAGTCCCACTAGTTTGCATATCATGGTTTGATATTAGACTCCATTAGTATGTAAAGAAAGTGACCACTCAGTATAGTAACTGTACATTTAGGGCTCTATTGCACTCTTCGCGCATCGGTTTTGTCTGCACGCAAATGCGTATTTGCGCAAGGACAAAACCATTTGCGCAGAACGTTGTATTTCGATGTTCGCGCAAACGATGTGTGTAATCGTCTGCTGCGATTGACCCTATGCAAACCCAGCGCGAGCGCAAGTCCGTGCGCGCATCCTATACTTAACATTGACAGCACAAATGCGCTCATCCGCTGGTACGCGGATGGTATTACAATCTTTGCGCAACAAAAGTTTGCGCGCATTTTCGTAACGTCTTTGACTAGCAGGTGGTAACTGTAAATTTGATCGTCCTGGCCGAAACGAAATACACCAGCACAAAAAAAAAAATACAGCACAGTACAGTTACACCTTCTACACATACCCAAACATTAAAATTTATAAATTGTGCCATTGTTAATTTTTTCTTTTTTTGGCTGGTGGCTGTTAATTTTTTTTTCTCTTTTTTTTTAGTTTGTAAATATTTTATTGGAAATGGGTGATTGATGTTGGCTGAATCCCGTGACAAAACAGTCTGACACCGATTCCTGCACGCAACGTTCATTTGCGAACGGCTTTGCGCGTTGGATTTGCTCCCGAAAAATCTAGAAGGAAGAAAAAATGCGCTCGGATCGGAATGCCACGTTAATTTGCGCGCGATAACGTTTTTTTGCGTGCGTAAAAAAAATTGCGCTGCACGAGCGCATTTGCGCAAAGAATGTAATGGGGGCCCAAGTATTTTACCGTACTTTTCAGGATTTGTGGGAAGCTTCTTGAAGTTAAAATATTAATGAATGTGTCAACATCTTTGCCCTTTTTCTTCTTATCAGCCTCAAACAATGCCTGCAAAATAGAATTTTAAGATACACATTAATAGTAATTCCATACTAAAAATAAGAGGTTATTATGATAGTGCTTACCTTTGCATCATTGTCAGCTTGCTCTTCATTAATCCTTGTATCTTCAGAGCGTTCACCCTAAGAATTTGTTTAGATTTAATTTTAAGCAATGTGAAGTATCGAATGAAAGCCATCTACTATCTCAGGTTCTAGTTTTACAGGCCAAGTCCAAGTTTTTAAATACCTTTACAAGTGCAAGAAGAGCCTTCTGGAAGTCTCCAGATGTCTCTGAAGCAATATCTTTAGCCAGGTCCTTTTTGAATTCTAATTGTGTATGGATGAATAAAAAAACATTACAAGGAATAAGAGAACCACATACTACTTGCAGTTGTCATGTAAAATGTATCATCTTTTGTAACTCAATAGAAGATTGATCCATAGAGGAGCTAGATTATCAATATTTATACAACAGAAACATACAAAGCTGCATTCTCGGGACATGCTAGAATTCCCATCCAGAATTTACCAACATGAACTGCTGATGTTTTAGAGTTTTCTCCCACCTTTACTGGTTTCAGATAAAAGTTATTCTCAGACCTTTTTACATTGCTTATTATTCTAAATTATTCTAAATTAATTATTTTAAATTGTACTGGCTGGGTGGAGTAGAGGTAATGTCACTGCTCTGCATGGAGAGAGCCTGTGGAGTCATGGGTTCGATCCCAGCGAGCAACCTCTCCAGTAAGTGTCCTTGGCAAGACACCTAATGGTACATACTCGCCACCCAGGACATACTTGAAAACAAGAGAAATCTCAATGTATCCTTCCTAGTAAAATCCTTTCACAAAAAACATTTGAAACATGACCTACATGTTCTGGCAATCATACAGGGTTATTCAAAGAGAATCAAAATGTCCCTGCGCGTTTGGTGACTTTTCGTTCTCTTCAATTTGGTGCAATTCGGCGACCCTGCGGTGTATTCAGCAAGCACCACAGGGACGTCATAGTGCAGGGAAAAAAAGCCGCAAACCAGTGGAAGACTCAACGCAAAACCCGGCGAACGCTCACCGAAACCCGCAAAAACATCTGGATTAACAACACCAAACACGCCGGAGAAACCCGACTATCCGCCGATCACAGCGCAGAGCAGCCGCCGGAAAACCCCGACGTGCAGACGAAGGAGGTGAAGAAAAAAAAAAACAGTATGCTTGAAAGTTTGAAACTTGAAACGCTGTTTGCAAAAAAACTACTGAACCAAAATAATAAAATAAAGAGACTTTTTTTTACTGCAGAATATAATAATAAACGGTATATTATATATTGTGTTAACACTAGGGCTGGTAAAGATTAAAATATTTGTGTTCGATTAATCGATTTTTTTTTAAAATTGATTAATCAATTCATTTTGATTAACTATAACGCACATACAGATCTAACTAGTTTTAGCTGATCTGCATGCATTGCAACTCTGCATTAGTCAGTGGTAAATGTGGTATATACTATATACTGTATACTATATACAATCACACGACACTGGTTAGTTTCAACAATCCATGACTTTACTTCACAGTTCACACAAATACGTGTTAAATTCAAACTGTAGCACTGACGTAAGTTATTATATTGCCCCAGCTCACACATGGATATATTTGCCCCTTAGCTCATGCATGGATATATTTTCCCCCAGCTCACACATAGATATATTGCCACCAGCTCATCCATGGATATATTGTCCCAGCTCATACATGGATATATTTGCCCCCAGCTCACGCATGGATATATTTGCCCCCAGCTCACGTATGGATATAATTGCCCCAGCTCACACATGGATATATTGCCCCAGCTCACACATATATATATTGCCCCAGCTCACACATGGATATATGACCCCCAGCTCACGCATGGATATATGGCCCCCAGCTCATGCATGGATATATTGCCCCAGCTCACACATGGATATATGACCCCCAGCTCACGCATGGATATATGCCCCCCAGCTCATGCATGGATATATTGCCCAAGCTCACGCATGGATATATGGCCCCCAGCTCCCACATGGATATATGGCCCCCAGCTCACAATTATATATTGCCCCAGCTCACACATGGATATATGGCCCCAGCTCACATATGGATATATTGCACCCAGCTAACACATGGATATATTGCCCCAGCTCACACATGGATATATTGCCCCAGCTCACACATGGATATATGGCCCCCAGCTCACGCATGGATATATGGCCCCCAGCTCATGCATGGATATATTGCCCCAGCTCACGCATGGATATATGGCCCCCAGCTCCCACATGAATATATGGCCCCCAGCTCCCACATGGATATATGGCCCCCAGCTCACAATTATATATTGCCCCAGCTCACACCTGGATATATGGCCCCAGCTCACACATGGATATATTGCCCCCAGCTAACACATGGATATATTGACCCAGTAATGCATGGATATATTGCCCCAGCTCACACATGGATATATTGCCCCAGCTCACACATGGATATATGGCCCCCAGCTCACGCATGGATATATTGCACCCAGCGCACACATGGATATATGGCCCCCAGGTCTCACCTCTGCCGCCACGTGCTGTGCTCCACGTCTTTGGCTCCCTATGAGCGTCCGAAGGCATGGAGCTTGGCCGCTCACCTGGGGGAACCATGTAACCAGCCGCGATCTCGCGAGAATGTGGCTGGTCACGTGGTTCCCCCAAGGAGAGCGACCAAGCTCCATGTCTTCGGACGCTCATAAGGAGCCAAACACGTGGCGCAAAGCACGTGGCGCTGCCGTCGCGTGCTTTGCGCCGCCGGTCGATTTAAAATATTTTTAAATCGACCAAAAAGTTAACGATTAATCGATAGATTAATCGTTAATTTCCGCAGCCCTAGATAAAATGGGACTAGTTTAACATTGAACCCTATGGGATTCGCCTGAATAAATCTGTAGAATGAAACCACCGAACAGCAGGGCATTTCGGCAACTTTTCCCTGCTGTTTTTTGTTCTCTGACTAGATGAAGCATTGCTTCTCTATGGGGATTTCACTGCCCTCGAATAGGCAACAAACAGGCACTGTATGTGCAGGCAATTCACCAACATTTGGCAAACTGCCTGTGAGATAGCACCTCTTGGGATTTAATTTAGAAATATACTAACACAGCTAATCCGCCATTTTGGTATTCGCTCAAAGTATGCTACCAACTCCATTTTGTGTTTTAAAAGTCTGCAGTCCCTTTGTGCTCACTAGAGTCAACTAAGTGTATGTAGCCTCTAATAAACCTGATTTCTGCTGACTGAAGAATTATCTCTTCTCCCCCCAGGTCTCTAACTCTAAGCCATAAAAGTTGCTTAATATATCGAGACAGCAGAAGGAATGCTAAATCCCATAGCTTGCCATATTTGCTTTGGAAGAATGATTCCTTTTTTATGACCATATTGACTAGACAGAGAATACAGAGTGGGCTCAAGGGTCGTTTCTTTTAGAATTGAACCTTGCTGACTTGCAAAATGATGAATAAAGTCCAATATGTATAATGAAGGTTGATATGATAAGTGGGAGGGTAACTTGGGGAGGGGAATAAGGTGTGCATTTTTACAAGCCATGTATAAATTCTTTGTCTCTCTGTTGGCTCGGGACTTGAGTCTTTTTGGGCTAGACCTGACTCAAGGCTCGGTACCGAATAAATGCTTTTCCTGCTTAAGAAGGCCTCCGTCTCCTTTGTCTACCACCGAGTCATAATCTCCTAACCCGAATTACACCCAGATGGCTGCTTCATTTCTGGGGGCTTCGTCCGGGATTGGCAGGCCTGGCTCGGTGACAGCAGGAGAACGGCAGTGTTCTGCAACTCCGTGGGCTCCGTCGGGGCGTGCTGCCGATCAAAAGTTGATTGTCTGCCGGCGCCCTTGCAGGTCTTCCTGCACTCTGTGGATCTCAACGTGTTGCGTGGTAGCACCCCCGACCGTGACCCCACGGAAGCACGAGGCCTGGAGGAAAACCGTTGTGCTATGACCAAGGTAATATATTTTATTATTCAGTATTTGATAGCATAATGAGTGATTGTGTAAATAATTAGCCAACAGTGAATGTGCGGTTGAATCTCTGTGTCTGTATTCTGGTATGCCAGATAAAGGGGAAGGCGCCCTCTAGAGAGATAGGAAGCCTGTACGTCTACTTGTGAATGGAGGAACCTGCAGTGTTCCAGGAGACTGAAGTGCTCCAATAGCTGCGGCCCAGGTCTGAAAAGGGGGGTAAATTGTCCACCCCATAAAAAAAACAGTACCCCACGGCAGAAGAGAGTAGCTACCTCTTCTAAAGCTATAGTGTATTGTGTAAAAATGACATCTGTTGGCTATAAGAAAGGATGCTTAGCTGTTAGATATTCTGTATTGCTAGGATTGTGTACTGAACTGTATTATCTGTATCTGATATTGAGTGGTGACTGAAACTGTGAGTGAACGTACGCCTACACCCTTCGGGGTAAAGCAAATACGAGAGTGGCCCTATAGTAGGTGAGATTCCAAGCTGGGTGACCACGACTTGGCCACCGAATTAGGGACGCAAAATAATTGTTGAGTGAAATATCAGATTGTGCTTTTGTGTATTACTTGGTGCTGGTCACCAAGTTGCGGAAATGGGAAACACCAAATCCCATAAGGGAAACAAAATTGTGAAAGGTGAAACACCGCTTGGGTATATGTTGCAGAACTTCGAGACTCTCTTTGCAGTTCATCAATATGGGAGGAAGCTGCATAAGAGCAGGCTGCGAGTTCTGTGTGAGGTTGATTGGCCCCTCCTTTCTCCTTCATGGCGGCAGGAAGGATCAATGGAGCCTGAAGAGATCCAAAGGGTTCATTCAGTGGTCTCTGGACGCCCAAGGCATCCGGACCAATACCCTGTATGGATATATGGAGTAGTCAATGTAATAGAGCAGCAGGAAATGCTAGCAGAATGCTTGGTTGTGTAGGGAGAGGTATTAGCAGTAGGAAAAGGGAAGTGCTCATGCCACTGTACAGAGCACTGGTGAGACCTCACTTGGAGTACTGTGTGCAGTACTGGAGACCGTATCTCCAGAAGGATATAGACATCTTAGAGAGAGTTAAGAGAAGGGCTACTAAAATGGTGTACGGCTTGAAGGAGAAAAGTTACCAGGAAAGGCTTAATGATCTTAACATGTACAGCTTGGAAAAAAGACGAGACAGAGGAGATATGATAGAAACATTTAAATACGTAAAGGGAATCCACAAGGTAGAGGAAGGGAGTATATTTAAAAGGAAACAAAATAGCAAAACAAGAGGACATAGTCTTAGATTAGAGGGGCAAAGGTTTAAAAGTAACATCAGGAAACATTATTTTACTGAGAGGGTGGTGGATACATGGAACAGCCTTCCAGTTGAAGTGGTAGAGGCCAAAACAGTAATTGAATTTAAGCAAGCATGGGATAGGCATAAGGCTATCCTAAACAAAAGATAAATCCAGGTAAAGTATCCATGTAATTGGGCAGACTAGATGGGCCGAAAGGTTCTTATCTGCCGACATTCTCTATGTTTTTATGATATATGGAGGTATTGTATGTGCTCTGTATATATGTGTTGCGTTTGCTTAGAAAAAAAAAAATGCTGTGTGTATGTTTCCTGTAAATATGCTTTTGCAGTATGTATACAGAAGCTATTATTTGTTGCATTGAACGAATACACTATGAGTGTGTGCTGAGTAGTATTATATATGGCTGCAGCCAGTGTGGGTATGTGCTATTTACATAGCAAATGTGTATAAATGTTATGAATATGGATTTAGAGTTGTGTGTGTATATGTGCTCTGTGCAGTAAGTGTATATATGTGCTGTTTGCGTTTATGGCGCAATGTATATGTGCTGCCCAGTCTGTATAAGTGATATATATGTGTATAGTGGGTTTATATGCTCTTTGGTTTTGTATGCATTGCAATGAAAATGATCTATGTATGAAATCTCTGTTGTGTGTGTGTATATGTATTATGGTGTGTACAGTGTACAGCCGTTGTTTTGTGTTTTTCGGGTGTACCCCTAAAATGCATAGTTAAAATGAATGTAAAATTGTAAGACAGGATGAATTCTAATGAACACATTTCAGAGAGCATTGAGTAAAAAGGCTAAATTAGGAAGAGACCTGCAATTAGCAAGAGAAACAAAAAAACCTGTTTTTGACTGAGGAATGTTTGAAGTCTGTTCAAACTAAGACAAAAGGTGATTTGATTGTGTGTGCTAATCATGCGTTTTTTTTTGTAAGTGTGTGGCGTACTGTGCTACAGTTGTTCATTAAGTGTATATGTCTATGGCAAAATTGCCACTTGTTCTGGTATGTTATAAATGCTTGATTTAAAGATCTAGTATGATTTATGTACCAGTATTTTTGCTCCAGTAAGTGAATGTGTTGTGTGCTATAGGCTGCGAGAGTTTATTGACATTTGTAAAACAGTGCTGTTACATCTCAATTGCATTTGTGTCTATTGTAAGAGGCTCTGATTATTTAAAAAAAAAAAAAAAAAAGGTTGTTGCCACTTTGAAACCCCCCCCCCCTTATGCAAACAAGTAACACTGACAGAGGAGAAAAGGTGGGAGGGAAGGTTCTAGGAGAGGAGTCTGAGAGATACAGCAGATACAGAGGAAAAAACTGCAGGCGTTAGGTCAGTTTGGAGAAATTGTAAAATAAATAGAAAAGATAAGTAAGTGATAATAAGAAAGTAAAAGACAAGTAAAATGGGGAATGCACAAAGAAGTTGGTTATGATGAGAAGAGAGAAACGTGTTATAAAATGTGTATTATTGAAAGTAAGATGAATAAAAAAAAAAAGGTAATAGCCCGTGGCGCTGTGCCAGTACCACATCCCACAAAAAGCCAGGCAACACATCCAAGTCCATCTTGAACGCTTGCTAAAGTACAGTTTTCTAAAGTTTTGTGTGTCTTCATGGAATACCCCGTTGCTCCAGTTCAGGAAGAGGGCACTCAAGAACTCACATCTGTACAGGATTTAAGGGCAGTTAATTCTGCCACAGTGACTTTATACAGATTTGGCCCAATTGAGTGTAACCTCCTAGCTCTGATACCCGGCAACACAGAATTCTACACTTAATTTAAAAAGATGCGTTCTTCTGTTCCGGCTTGGCTCCAGCGAGTCCGCCATTGTTTGCCTTTCAGTGGGAAAATGCCCAGAATGGCTCCAAACCTCAAATGACGTGCCTCCTTCAAGGTTTACTATCCTCGGGAGAGCACTGAACAAAGACTCTCAGCCAGACAAAGCTACCCTATTGCAGTATGTTGATGAACTCCTGCTTGCCTCACCAACTGAAGAAGATTGTTTCAATGCCACAAACAGAACTGTTAAGTATTTTATGCAAGGCAGGCTACAAAGTTTCTAAAAGAAAGGCCTAAATCTGCCAACGCAGTGTGAAATACCTAGGCTTTCAACTTACTGGTACCATGCGTACAATCCAGAACGCAAAGAATCAGTCTGCCGTGTCCCTCAACCACAGACTCGTTGCCAAGTAAGAGAATTCTGGGGAGCTGCAGGCTTCTGTCGCCTGTGGATCCCCAACTCTGCCATCATTGCGGAGCCTCTGTACCAAGCCACCAAAGGTGCAGAGCCTGACCTATTCATTTGGGGTGAAGAACAAACTGAGGCTGTCACCCAATTAAAGACTTTGTGCTTGAAACCACTGCCCTCCTGGTTGCAGAAGCAGACAAGCTCACAATAGGCCAAGAACTCTTTGTGAAAGTCCCTCATGCAGTCCAGACTCTTCTAGACCAAAAAGGCAATTACTGGTTCAGCAATGCAAGAATGACCAAGTACCAAGCTATGCTGTGTGAAAACTCAAGAGTTCCTCTGGAACTAATCTCAACATTGAATCCTGCTACATTGCTTCCAGATGCTTCAGAAGACCATGAACATGAATGCCTCCAAGTAATGGATGAAGTATATAGCAGCAGACCTGACCTCAAAGACATACCCCTAGACAAATACGACTTGTAACTGTTCACTGATGGAAGCCGTTTTGTTGAAAATGGAAAGAGATTTGCTGGGTACGCAGTAGTCACTCTTGACGAAACAATTGAAGCAAAACCACTGCCTAATGCACTTCTGCTCAACTAGCTGAAATTATTGCCCTTACCAAAGGTCTAGAACTATCTGAAAACAAAAGGGTGAACACATACACCGATTCCAAGTATGCCTTCATGACAATTCAGGCTCACGGAGCACTCTACAAAGAACGTGGCCTCCTAACATCTGCAAGCAAACAAGTCAAAAATGCCCTTGAAATATTGAATCTACTGGATGCGGTATGGAAACCGTCCGCAGTTGGTGTTATACATTGTCGAGGACACCAGAAAGGCAAAGAAGAAGTTCCCAGAGGAAACCATAAAGCAGATCAAGTGGCGAAGGAAGCAGCAAGACAGACACAAGCCCTTGAGCGTGGCTGTGATTGGAAAGAAACCAATGCCAAGAGAACTCGACAGCAACAGGAGAATCACTTGAAAAGCTTCCGGAATGGAAATCCGGAACACCGAACAGAAACTTCGGTTCCCCAGAGAGGACTGGTTCAAGTTGACTCACCTATCAAGATTCCGGTATGTAAACCCGTCACGCACTGCAAATGAAAGTCGAAACTCTGCTCTGTCTAAATACTGCGCTTCAAGATATGCCTAACGTTGACATCTATATGAATAAGAGAAGATTTGCACCTCATGGAGAATTTATTGAAGATGTTCTTTGCCATTGGTACGGTGAATATGAACTTCTAGAGAAGCACCACAGCTACATCCAATGGTTGTTTCCCCTGCGTGAACAAGGCCAGAATGCACATGCAAAGCCTCTGACTACTTCTGAAATTGAAATTATGAAGAACACCGCTGAAATCCAACATAGGCTACGGAGAGCCTATAAACTGATGCTGAATTTCTTCGGCGTAAAATTAGTGGGGGAAGAGGAGATAGAGAAGTGATACGAGACTCAAATTTTTCGAACACGCTTCTCCAATTTGAATACTAACACCCACAATAACCTGAGAATTACCCGAATTGTGAGAAGCATGGAGAGCTGGGAGCTGCACGATACCAAGCTCCGCTGGTGAAGTTCTTCCTGAAAGAGATACTGGTTGAAGACCAGCTGCAAAATATGAAAGAAAGTGCTTTAAAGTATTCCTGCCGACTGTAAAGAATGAACATGAAAGAGATGCACTGTCTGAATATGCTCTGAAGCACAGAATACCCAAGTATGTCAAAAGACTTCTCTCAGTGGTGACACCCCTGTTGCCAACACCCATTACGCACTGAACTCCGCCTACTCTGAAAAGGAGAAGAAATGGCTCTCCGAAGAGCCAGGAGAATACAGAGAAGACTGATGGTACCAGTTGGAGAGTGAAAGAATTGTCTTACCAGCCACCCTGGCACCTGAAATTGTCTGGGCCCTGCATTCCAGAACACATGGAGGAAAGACAGCCATGGAGCAACAACTAGAACCGCACTTCTACGTTCCTGGACTCACCTCCGTCTGCAGAGTGATTGCGCAACAATGTGTCACTTGTGCTAAGAACAACCCAAGGCAAGGGATAGTACAACCACCAGGAGTATTATCGGTTGGATTATCTCCAATGTCCTCCCTATAAATTGACTTTACTGTTCTCCCACCATGCAAAGGATATAAATATCTACTGGTGCTAGTATGCGCACTAATGGGATGGGTTGAAGCCTACCCAACTCGAACAGAAAAGACTGCAGAGGTAAGGTGCCTCGAGAGAAAATTATCCCAAGGTATGGACTGCCTCTTGAAATCGGATCAGACAATGGCCCAGCCTTCATACAAAGTTGTTTGCAGCAGCTCGCCTGATTGCATACAGATTTCAAAGCTCTGGAAAAGAGGAAAGAATGAATAGAAATCCAAAGACATTGATGGCTAAAATATGCCAAGAAACATCACTGAAATGGCTGGATGTGTTGCCAATTGTTCTACTGCATGTGAGAAGCAGCCCTACCTCACTCCTAAAAATTGAGCTCATACGAGATGATTTTTGGTTATCCCACCCCTTTGATAACTAGGTTGAGGGGGGATCCCCGGGTATTAGGAGAAACTGACCTACGCCAGCAAGTGATCAGGTTAGATCAGACGATGCAGAGCATGTATACATGGGTTAGTGAACACATACCACATTTCCTATACTTACCTTTACACAGATACTGTCTTGGGGACTCAGTATGGGTTAAGGAATGGAAGGTAGACCCGTTAGGGGCTAAATGGAGAGGTTTTTATGTTGTCTTGTTATCAACTCCCACAGCAGTGAAAATGGCCGAAGTGGTGCCATGGATACACCACTCACGATTGAAACCTGCTGCAGAGGTTACGGACCAGGCATGGAAAGTGATAGCCAGTGTATCTGACCCACTGAAGCTACGTTTCCACCGTACCCAAGCAGCTGCACAGACCGGAGAGGAATAAGGGAGATCCAAGTCTAGTTGACCCCCGGCTCTCCAAACTCCAGTCTTTGTGCCTGTTGTTATTGAAAGACCGTTAAGTTTACCGCATTCCCAATCGATGGAAGCTCCAGAGGTACCCCAGGAGGCCCATGAGCCTCTGCTTCCAGATACTATTTTTAAGAGGTTAAAAAAAATATATATATATTTGAACAGTACCAAAGGATCCTTATATGTATTGGGATTATTGTTTTAGTTTTGACCTTACTGACAATTGTTGCTGGACTATTTTTTTTTTCCAATCCAGCTCCCTAAGGGAGTGATGTCAGCCCCTATTGTGTTGACACCGGAATTTGACATGACTGTCCCACCAGCACAGGACCGACGGAAACGAGAATTGACAAGACCAGAGGATAAACTGCTTATTAAATTTACGTTTGCGTATGCAAAGAAGTCAGGATATGAATCCTGTTGGGTGTGTAACAAATTGAACCAAGGGTCATCAGTTATTCCCACCTTAGCGGTACCCCTTAACTTGTCTGACTTCCCTATGAATAAAGGTGTAGTGGTCCCTAGTGTTCTTAAACTGACTAAGAGCTTAATTATGCCAAAAACAAACCACACTATTCAGATCAATAATTGGGCTTACTTCCCTTTATGGTGTTTTAAACTAAAGAAAAATCAGGCCCCATCTAGTTCAATGTGTAAAGAATCCTTGTTTAATGCAACACTAGATGTATCTGATCCAAGGGCATTGGGAAATAGTCTCCAAGTAATGGTTTGTTGCAGAAACTTATGTCACATGTGGATAAATACTGATATAAAGACGTGGTGTTACCTGGCCTGGGTAGTCCCCCTCCAGTGGATCCAAGGTGATACCCTGGACCTAGGGACACCACAACCACGTTATTCCTTAAATTTTGCTAAACGAGAACTGTTTTCCAAAGATGATATGGCCTGGTCTTGGTTTCCTTCCTTCACAGGATGCGGCATTGAAATGATGAGAAGACTTAATATGTTGTACTAAAGGATGAAATTGTGAATATTACTATTGCTGACATCCAACTGTTGAATGCGGAGCTCCGGTAAATTAAAGTTATATCAGAAAATAGCTATTGAACAGATACAGGCTGTATTAAATGGAATGTGTGAAATGACGATACAATATGAATGTTGTACTTATCTCCGCACAGCTACTGATGATGTACCTGAATATTTTGATGCAATTCTCAAGCACCAAGAGAAAGTGTCCCATCTGGGGTACATTTGGGTCATGGTTTGGCTCAATCCTAAATGCTATTTCCACGGTAGGGTCCCTGATCCTCATTGGTATACTAATTCTTATCTGTGCACTAACCTACAAGTTAGCCATGTGTCTGTGGCCAATCTGCCGTAAATTCCTGAAGCCAGAAGATAGGCCCCTGGGGGACACTTCAAATTACCATCCAATGAGCCAAGTAACCCCTACTGATTTAAAAATCCTTAATGATTTAGTTAGTTGGCTGGGAGAGGTCATTGTAGACTCTCCGCCAAGAGGAGGGAATGAGATAGCACCTCTTGGGATTTAATTTAGAAATATACTAACACAGCTAATCCGCCATTTTGGTATTCGCTCAAAGTATGCTACCAACTCCATTTTGTGTTTTAAAAGTCTGCAGTCCCTTTGTGCTCACTAGAGTCAACTAAGTGTATGTAGCCTCTAATAAACCTGATTTCTGCTGACTGAAGAATTATCTCTTCTCCCCCCAGGTCTCTAACTCTAAGCCATAAAAGTTGCTTAATATATCGAGACAGCAGAAGGAATGCTAAATCCCATAGCTTGCCATATTTGCTTTGGAAGAATGATTCCTTTTTTATGACCATATTGACTAGACAGAGAATACAGAGTGGGCTCAAGGGTCGTTTCTTTTAGAATTGAACCTTGCTGACTTGCAAAATGATGAATAAAGTCCAATATGTATAATGAAGGTTGATATGATAAGTGGGAGGGTAACTTGGGGAGGGGAATAAGGTGTGCATTTTTACAAGCCATGTATAAATTCTTTGTCTCTCTGTTGGCTCGGGACTTGAGTCTTTTTGGGCTAGACCTGACTCAAGGCTCGGTACCGAATAAATGCTTTTCCTGCTTAAGAAGGCCTCCGTCTCCTTTGTCTACCACCGAGTCATAATCTCCTAACCCGAATTACACCCAGATGGCTGCTTCACCTGCTCTTGGGATAGTCGAATGGCCAGGAAAGGTAACTGTATGCTGAATTTCAGTGTTCGCTTACCTTTCGGCCACAGTTCAGATTTCTTTGAATAACCCTGATAGATTTCCATCCATTTAATGTATTAAGGGACTGTTTAATTTGTCAGCCATTACTAAGCAATACAATGCAGTTACTTCCTGATTAGAGTCCATTTAGTGTTAAGCAAACCACAGAGAAGAAGCAGAGAGTCAGCTCCACATTTCTTTCGCAAAAAGGCCTTATAAGTCTGTAAGTAGAGCATCAATGTTTTTAAGTTAAAGTACATGCTTTCAGCAAATCAAATACTGTTCCATGTTAATTTAATAGTGTTTGATTGTCTTAGCATTAAGTTACTAAACTTTTATTCTGTTAGCTAGTATTTTCACAGCTAGATAGCATGCTTGTCACTTGTCTGTGTAGATGTGCATTCCTAGCCTAATATATTTTCATAATTCTGTATTTTTTTCAGTTTTACAAAAAAGATTGATGCAAATAAGAATCTAAAACGTAAGGATAAAATAAAAGTAAAGGAAAGACTTCATGCAATCCTGCTTCTGGATTTTTATTAATATGTTAGCTGTTTGCAACGCCTTGTACCTCAGACACATCGTGAGGGCAGAGCAGTAAAAAGACTTTATACTCAGCACTCCTAGTCACAAGAAAAGTGGATTCTTTCTTCACATCTCTATCAAACTTGTTCAAACAGACCCTGCAAAGTAGTAATCTGTCTCACCATGCAGCATACAGAACAGAATGCTACACCAGTTATTCACCAGCTTTCAGATGCAGAGCAAAGCACGCTTAGCACACTAAAAACCAGGCCACGGTGCACAAGCTCCACGCTCTCTAGTCAGTCAGATTTGGCATCAGCATGTGCTGAAGCTCTCAGATCTAAGCGCACTAGTTCAAGACATTCAAGCTGCTCCAACCTGTCATCAGCAAGTGCTGCTGCCATCAGGGCTCATGCAAAAGCAGAAAAAGCACGTGCAATGGCTTCCTATGCAAAACGCAAAGTTGAAATGATAAGAGAACAGGGAAGAACATCAGAGGAAGAACATCAAAAGAATAACGTTGAAAGCAAGGCTGAAACGGTTAGAAGTAAAGCTGAAACAGCTAGAAGAAAAGCTGAAAGCAAAGCTTAACCCCTTAACGCCGCAGGACGTACAATTACGTCCTGCATTAGGCGGGCTTTAACGCCGCAGGACGTAATTGTACGTCCTCGGCATTTACAGCCCCCTCCGGTAATACTCACCTCCTCCGGTCGCTCCCACGCTGCTCAGACTCCTGCGGAGTTAGATCAGCGTGAATCCCTCCTCCGGCGCACTGACGTCATCGCACCGGTGGCGCGATGATGTCAGTTTCAGGTGTCCCCCCCCGCCGGTGCAGAGGAAGTGCCAGAAGGGGAGGGAGGGATCCTTTGGATCCCTCTATCTCCCCATCGCCGGGGACCAGGCGGCTGTGGCCAGCATCGCTGGAAGGGTCACAGCCTGACCTTTCCAGCGATGTAGGGGTTGGCAAGACTGTGGCCTTTTTTCCGGTGGGGGCCGCCATCTTGGATGGCAGCCCCCACCTCTGGGTCCCCCCGCGTCAACTAACTCGTCGCGCCATGCGCGATGATGTCAGTTAACCGGGGAAACCCCTAGCTGCAAAGAACAATGATGCTTCACTAATGATTTTTTGGGGGGGGGGTTTAGCTAAAATCACGCAATTTCTCCCCAAAAAAAAAAATGGGTTCCCCGTTCTAATTTTTTTAACAAATCTACCCCATAGCATATGACCGCAAAGGCTTGGATAATAAATTTAAAAAAAAGGAAAACACTTTACACACTGTGGATGATTGAAATTTTATTGAAAATTCACATTTTGTTTTACATTTTTTGTTATAGCAATTTGGCAGGGCAGGACCTATACATATAATAATGATATATTATTAATCTGCCGAGTCTTCCGGAAAGAACGATATATAATTTGTCTGGGTGGGATAATAATACGTGACTTAAAACTGCGTTTAAAAACGGTCAAAATGAGCTCCGCAAACTTCTACTTCGAAACAGCGCCGAAGTTGTAAAATTACTCCCGTCCTTAAGGGGTTAAACAGCTAGAAGAAAAGCTGAAAGCAAAGCTGAAACAGCTAGAAGAAAAGCAGAGGCAAAAGCATCTCTACATATTCTACAACATGAGAAAACAGCTTCAGCAGCATTAGCAGAAGCTGAGGTTCTCATGAAAGCTGCAGAAGAACAGTATAGAGAAGCACTCCCTGGCATAGAAGACCAGTTCAGTGCAGTTCAACGTACCTGTGAGTATGTTCAATTACACACAACTGTGTACACTGATCAACAAGTCGACAATGCAGCACAACTGTCAAGAACCCCCCTAGCAGCAGGCCACTTGGATTCACCTAGAGTCTGCAAGGCCGAAGCAGAGTTCCAATATGACAAGCCAAATGTTTACGAACCCAGAGACCAGTTTGTCAGTCCTTCCAGAAACCAAATCAATAACAACATAATTCCTACCCAGGCAAGCACCAATGTGGGCTAAAGGAAAGTTATTTGCAATGAAGAAAACCCACCATATAAACAAATTAAGCCTAGCCTAACAACCCCACCGTCCTACTAGCCATATGTTCTGTTCCCAGAGGATTTTTACCTGAGGCAGCTGGAACTGGAGTACCGGCTGGGTGGAGTAGAGGTAATGTCACTGCTCTGTGTGGAGAGAGCCTGTGGAGTCATGGGTTCAATCCCAGCAAGCAACCTCTCCAGTAAGTGTCCTTGGCAAGACACCCAACGGTACACACTCGCCACCCAGGATATACTTGAAAACAAGAGAAATCTTAATGTATCCTTCATGGTAAAATCCTTTCTCAAAAAAAAAAAAAATACAGATGTAACGAAGTACCTGATACGCCATGAAATGGTGTGCTCTGGTCTTCTAAAGTTTGATGACCGCCCAGAAAATTATTGGGCTTGGAAGTCATCTTTCCTTAGCAGCACCCAAAACTTAAACCTGACAGAGAAAAACTAGATCTACTCTCTAAATGGCTCGGACCAGAGTCTTCCGAGCAAGCCAAAGGAATCAGGTCAGTTTTGCGCTCACGACACAACAGCAGGGCTCACAATGTTATGGCAGAGATTGAAAGAATGTTATGGGTCACCAGAAGTAATTGAAGATGCACTCCTGAAGAAAATTGTAAATTTTCCAATGATAACATAGACAACCAGAAGTTAAGATAGCTTGGAGACATACTCCTGGAGCTCGAAGCAGCAAAAACTGGTGGACACCTACCAGGTCTCATATCTGGACACTGCACGTGGGGTCAACCCTATGATAGGGAAATTTCCTTATAACTTGCAGGAAAGATGGGTTACAGAAGCGTTGAAATACAAAGAATGCTATCAAGTGGCATGTTCACCTTTCTCTTTCTTCACTAAGTTCATAATGAATCAAGCGAAAACCCGCAATGACCCAAGCTTTGCCTTTTTGATCATAGGAATCCCAAACTCTATCAAGACCGAATCAGTGCAGATGAACAAGGGACCAAAAACAACAGTGTCTGTACGGAAGACAGAGGTGCCACCTGAGTCTGAATACGTCAACAATAGAATCACAAGAAAGAAAGTTGAGAATCCAGACAAACAGTGTCTGATACACAACAAATCTCATCCTCTGAAAAAATTGCGCTTTCAGGAGCAAGACAATAGAATATAGCAAGTCCTATCTTAAAGACTAGAATATCTGCTTCAGATGCTGTGCTTCAACTCAACATCTTGCAAAAGATTGTAAGACAGCAATACAATGCAGAGAATGCCACAGTGACAAGCATCTTTTTGCACTGCATCCACTCCCAGCACCATGGGCAGAAGAGAACGTAACCACCCAAGAAGATCATGGTGGGGAGAAAAAATAGAGTGCAACACCAGCAATAACGTCAAAATGTACTCAGATCTGTACAGAGACATTTAGTCCTAGATCATGCTCCAAAATATGTTTAGTCAAGGTACATCCTGAAGGTCACAGTGAGAAAGCGGTGAGAATGTATGCAGTATTAGATGAGCAAAGCGACAGGTCTTTGGCAAGAACAGAGTTCTTCAACCTCTTCGACAATAAAGGAAGTCCAGCTCCATATACCTTGAAGACTTGCTCAGGCATTATGGAGATAACAGGGAGAAGAGCAAGCAACTACATCATTGAGTCAAAAGATGGAAAAACACAGCTGACTCTCCAAACTTTTATAGAATGCGATATGATACCAGACGACAGATCAGAGATCCCCACGCCTGAAATTGCACGTCAGCATCCTCATCTGAGACAAATAGCAGGAAAGATACCAGTACTTGACCCAGACTCTGCAATCCTCCTCCAACTAGGAAGAGACATACTGAGAGTGCACAAGGTCAGAGAACAGTACAATGGACTACACAATGCACCATTTGCGCAACTTCTCGACCTTGGATGGGTCATCATTGGTGACGTGTGTCTGGACGGAGTTCACAAGCCAGCGAAAGTGAATTTCTACAAAACAAACCTGTTGCAAAATGGACACACATCATGTCTGAGCCCCTGTACAAACATGCAAATCAAGGAGAGACTAGTCATTTCAAAACACCACCAGAAGGTCCAGAGCCACATGGAGGTGTAGCGCTCAGCACCGAATGTGTATCCCCGGAATTTCTGTTTTACCACTGTGATAGGCCGCAAACTGAAAATCCACCGCACACCAGCACACCTTGATAAATTTTAAAAGTGATTTTTTACTGAGTGCAAGCAATATATATATATATATAATCACACATGTAAATGGAACTTTCAACTCTGCACAGTGTGATATCAGAAAAGCAGGAAACACAAATATAACAATAATAAATGGCGATTAAAGATTATTCTAATCCCCGAATTTGCTGCACTGTACACAAATATCTCTGTTATTCAGTTCAGATGGTACATTAGGTACCGGGTACCTAAACCACTGGCCAGTGGGAGTCTCTTCGGCTAGCCAAAGGTTGGGGCCCAAATATAAACGGAAACACAACCGATGAGCAAAATCAAGAATAATCATAGGCCTGAGGCCTCTCACCCATACGCCAAAGAAGGACGCTTGTCTTTAGCCGATGGTGTGTTGATAAAGGTCCCTTTCGGAGAAACACTGTCCGCCACCAGACCGGAGCCCGATATCACCAGGGGTTTGGCTCCTCAAATCCTGCTCCGTCCGTCTGCATCGATCAGCGCCAGCGATCCCCGCTCTGCCGGCAGTCACCTCACTTGCGGTCCTGTCAGCTCACCGTCCAGACCGGAACAAACCCAGCGATTCACTCAGCGTGACAGCTGACCCTCCCGGGCTGCCTCCGTGACCAATGCAGCACAGTCTCCCCGCACTCCAGTATGCACGAGCAGGAGACTCTCTGATAGGCTGCCTTCTCTGTCCTCTCCTCCTCGATTCTCCTCACTCCAGCTGCACAGCTCAGGGAACACTTCTGACAGGCTGCATTCCCTGTCCCCTCATGCTGGATTCTCCTCCCACTGCTTCCTGGCGCTAGACCTTCCCTTCCTCTTCCTCCTGCAGCATTCTGGGAGGTGTAGTTTATTGGTCCATGCATCTTCCTTATGCTGCACACACATGTCCCACAAACTGTGCTCTCTGGCTCCCTCTTGTGGTGGTAACAGCTGCAGTCTCAAAGAAAAAGGAATAACCACAGGGCTAGGGGGCAAGGTGTTAACAAACCAGCATTATCTGTGGAAGATAACCTCTTCCTTGACATCATGAACAAAGAAGTCTTCATAGATGAATAAAACTGCTGGATAGCTCCATTACCTTTCCGTTCACCGCGATGCCACCTCCCAAATAGCAGAGTGACATGCATTAGAAAGTCCACCCATCCAGAACAGTGGCATTACATCAGTACAGATAAAAATCTGGCTGACCACGGGACTAGACCTGTGACAGCAGCTGTCCTTAAACTCGCTAACTGGTTCTCAGGTCCACCCTTTCTAAACAGGAAAGAGAAAGAAGAGAGTTCTCAGTCAGAGATTTTTGAACTTAGAGAACCAGATGATGACAAATAAATACAAGTCACAGCGCTAATTACTAAAACTACTGGAAGTAATCTAGGAGCATACAGTTTTGAAAGATTCTCTAGTTGGAAGTCACTTACTTGAGCAGTAGCAAAATTTATTAATTTAGCTAAATCTTTCTGCAGAGGTACAATGACAAGTGTGATGACAATCAGCTTGCACAAGCTAAAATCAACATTATCAGATGTATTCAGCAAGAAGATTTCAAACAAGACATCAAGGACCCTATTACACTCTTCATGCAAACGTTAACGCTCACTTGCGTTAGTGTTAACGTTTGCTGCGGTGTTTACCGCATATTACAATCCAAACGCAAACGAGTTAAGAAACCCGTTTGCCTTTGGTACCTTGCGCTTTTCAGCGCGAGCTTACTGTACTTTGTGCTCCCTTTACTCAACATGGGGAGCTCAAAGTGTTAATCAGCGCTGGATTACAAAGTCCTAACGCTGATTAACGTTAACCGCAAAAGTTAACCACAGCCAGGACTTGGTGTTAACGGATTCCGCTTCTGCAGAATTTGTTAACACCAGCCTTAAAAATAAATAAACAAATCACATACTCACCCTCTGTCCCGCGGCGAGGACCGCGGCTCCATCCACCTCCTCCGTCCGGCGGGAGCAGGGAAAGACTGGGGGAAAAGTCCCCCCAGTCTCTCCCTGTGTATCACTACGCCGACCAGCCGGATCTCGCGAGGCGGGGGGAACTCAATGGAGTCCTATGGACGGGCGGGAGCAGTTTTTCCTCCCTTGCGCCCATGTTTTAACGTGAATAGCGTAATAGAGCCCCAAGTGTCTTATTAAAGGAGAAGAGCTCTCCAAACTAAGTTCAGAAAACAGAACCCTATCTTGGATGAAGTCATGGCAGTCATGAACGCTCGACCTTTAGTTCCGATGTCCACAGATCCTGAAATGCCAGAAATATTGACACCGGCGATGCTTCTGACTCAGAAGGTCAAAACAACAACGGCACCCCCTGGAGACTTCGAACTCAAAGATCTTCATATCAAGCAATGGAAGCAAGTGCAGAGTCTTACAGATACAATCTGGAGACAATGGAGACAGGAATACCTAGTGACGCTCCAGCCGCGCAGGAAATGGCAAGCTGACAAGCCTAACTTAGAAGTCGAAGACATTGTCTTACTGAAAGACATTCAAGTTCATAGATATTAATGGCCTGTTGGACTTCTTGTCAAGGTTGTACCTAGTAGTGACAACAAAGTTAGAAAGGTAGAAGTTAAAGTCATGAGGGAAGGTACCGTAGATACTCATGTATAACGTGAGTTTTTTGAGAAAAAAATCAACCTTAAAACTGTAGGTATCGCGTTATACACGGGACAGCTGCGAGGGAGTGAAGATCTGATTGCTTCCACAAGCTCTCTGACACTCTGCAGGGGGGCTGGACATTGAGCTGATGAAAGCTTCCCTTGCCCAGCCAGGATACTGTCTCCTCCCACTGTTAAAGCTGCAGCAGATCACTCAGGCTGTGTGAGTGAAGAGCTCAGTGGGGAGCATGACAGTGTGCAGAAACAGAGCACATATTAACTCATTCATCCCCAGCTAGCCCCAACTACTTAACCCTTACTCACTGCATCCATCATCCCTTCACAAAACCCCCTCCAAAACCCTGCAGCCCTATATTAACCCCTCTATTCACAATGCAATCCCAATTTAACCCTGCAACCCTGACTTTAACCATTAACCCTTAATGACTGCAGCCCTCAAGTACCCCTGTACAAAACATCTCCAATACTTTTCAGCCCTCTATTAACCCTTCAATCCAAAAACCTACATTAAACTTTGCAATAAAACGAGTAAGATCAACCTCTTTTACAAATAATTTCTGTATGTCACAATTTATCACATTTATCATATACTCTGCTTCATATAAACAATATAAATTTTTCAAGGTAAAGCAAGCTTTTATCAATTTCAAAATGTGTCTCTTTGTAGTGCATGAGTATATGCATAGGTTCCTAACATTATATATATATATAAAACATGAAAAAGGAGCACTCCATATCAATGACCACCTTCATCCACCATTTTGTGCAAGAAAAAAACACATTTCAAAAAACCTACTGAGGTAAAATGATGGGGATTCAGTTAACAAAGTATGATCATAGTTTGCGTAAGCCTGTCACGTTTAGGCTTAGGTTGAGTGGTTTGCTTTTTATATATATATATATATATATATATATATATATATAAAGGGTCAAGAGGTCCCGCACTCCACATACCGAAAATTTCTTGCTCCGGTGCAGTCAATCCAGCTGCAGGTAGATAAGAGACCAAAATCCAGATGCACACGGAGACTTCTTTTCAAAGTTTAAATAAAATAAAACTTTATTCTGGCATCAAATTTCAACGTCTCAGTCGTTTCCTGAGGAAAGTCCCTCTGGGGACTGAGACGTTGAAATTTGATGCCAGAATAAAGTTTTATTTTATTTAAACTTTGAAAAGAAGTCTCCGTGTGCGTCTGGATTTTGGTCTCTTATATATATATATATATATATAATCTTATTAAATGCAATTGCAATTATTAAAAATAAAAAATGTGCCCTTATGTCATACCTGCGCTTACAGATTTTATATATTTAGTTTCATGTGCAGAACTTTACCATAATACCATTCTAAAATAGCCACAATAATGCATTACCTCTCACTCTGCACACCTGCTCTCTAACAACCATTGGAGAAACGTGGATGAGAGTGGGGTGGAATGAATATGAAGTGAAAACATGGAACAACAGTAATTTAACAGACTTTTGTCGTGTTTTGGAAAATTTATACTTTCATAATTTTGCTCCTAGCGTTATATTCGAGTCTTGAGTAATATTTTTATTTCCATAATGAATCTCTACCCCTCGCGTTATACTCGGGTCGCGTTATACTCAAATATCTCTCCCCTTTTAAGCGGTGCCTGGCTTGTGGCGCTGCTCCTTCCCGATCGGGAGGGAGAGGGATCCGAACGGATCCCCCCCTCCCTTTCAAGCAATCTCCCGGCATTGCCGGGGGAGGTCACCTGGAAATGATGTCATCACGCATGGCGTGATGACATCATTGACGTCGGGAGGCACTTAACTTCAGCATCTGTGGACACTGAAGTCAGAACACTGCAGGATCTTGGACAGAGAGGTGAGTATCTCTGTGGGGGCTTATGTATGACCGATACATGTACCCATTACACTCCATTGGAGGAACCCAAGAGTTTAAGGGGGGGGGAGAGTGTAGTGCTGCTTTAAAAAGACTGTGTTCTGCTGCATTTAATTGTTGTGGCCACCAGAGGGAGACAGAGGCAATATGGACTAGGCTGGACACAAACGGAACTACAATTTCCATCGTTTTTTGCGGTGAAGACAGGAAGTGGGTGGGAGAGAGAGGAAGGACATCCGCAGCCTCGTGCGAAGGATGGCCAGAGTGAGCCAAGCAGCGAAAGGTGGAAGACGCACGTGAGACTGCCAGAGATTGTGACCAGGCCGGAGAGCAGGCGCTGCCTCGCGGGTGCTGGTGATCGGGACACTGACTTGTCAGAGACCTACCTCCGTACCGCTGAAAGGTTTGCACAGACATAAAGTTCCGGTTGGACCCCGAGTAAGGAGACCGCAATGATCCATTGGAAGTGCAGGTGGTAGGCCGTAGTTTCTCATTGCGGAGATTGGACAAGCAAAGGAAGCGGATCCGGTGGCACAGAGTCCCAGTGTAAAAGCGGAGAGACATCCTTGATCGGGCAGCGGAACAGATTGTCTAAAGGATGGGTGAGAGGCCTTCCAGGCCACAGTTCCGAGTATAACAAAGCACGCTGCATTATTGTCTAAATCTACAGGGCCTCAACGTGACTAGTCGAAGATTTGCTCATTCCATTCACTGGCCAGTTGAATACAGTACCTGGGTACACGAGATCATACACACACACACCTTTCTGAGACATTACTTTCACGGGACTTACACTCCAGAACTGAAGGGGTTAAACTTTTCTTTTGCCGCCGCGTGTTTTTCCCGCATTTCAAAATCCTGTCATTCATATACCGTATCTACATCATATATGCCGCTTTATTGGGATCAGTTAAGTATATAATCTATAAAATCCACAACAGTGCTGGTGTATATTTATTCCCTAGTGCGGTGAGACTAACCCGAGGTTAATTCAGCGGCTCCTCTGGGGGTGAGCGCTACACTAACAAAACAAACATGGCGGCCCCCATTCCTCTATGCATTTACTTTCACTTTCGGTCTTATCCATTTTGACTCATGGGAATTCTAATCCCCATAAATCGAAACTATGAGGTATATCAATCTATTAAAAAATGTTTCCATTCTTATAAAACCTTAACAATATTAATACCATTCAATATAAATTGAATTCAATTAAAAAACAAAATATATTCATAAACCTTAACACCATTAATAGTGCCATTGTATATATTTAACTTCTTATCAACCTCAATGGCATATTTCTACCGATACCACCATAAAAATCACATCACAGTGTTCTTACATAACTCTTACATTCTTACATAGATATTACCCCACAGATGCCAGAATATCGATCTCATTATTTAATCCTTTGCCTCCCAATGTTTTCAGTTTATAGATCCATTCGGTCTCTCTCTTAGTCAACCTAACTGCAATATCCTCTCCCCTCCAATCAGGTTCCACTACATCAATACCAATACTAATAAATTCCTCAAATTTAAACATAGCACAATTATTACAGTGTAAAGGAACACTATGCTTCAATTTTTTTTGTGCGGATTCCTGAATAGTGTTCCATGAGTCTCTCATGGAGAGTTCTAGCCGTCCTCCCTATATACTGTGAACCGCATTTACATTCCAACAAATAGATAACATTTCAATTCTTACAATTGATAAAATGTTTAATTGAGTACTCTTTTCCTGTTACTGTACTTTTACATTTCATTGTTTTACGTGACTGATGTTTACAAGTTGAACAGTTTCCACATTTGTAGAAACCATTCGGTCTCTCTATTATTGTGATTTCTTTTTTCCTCTCTTGCTGCAACCATGCACTCGGGGCAATTTTTGATTTCAAATTCATCGCTCTTTTAAACACCGTTACTGGTCTCTCTGGTAACATTTCTCCAATAAACGGATCTAATTTTAATATGGGCCAATGTTTTGCCAATACTTTTTTAATTTGTGGAGCGTCCTCACTATACTCAGTAATGAAAGCCGCACTGAAGTTATTCTCTTTATCTCTTTTTATTCTCTCATCCAACATATTTTTCCTATCTACCAATGAAACAGCACTCCTCGACTCCTCAATCAATTCTCCAGGATAACTATGTGCTTTCAATTTATTTTCTATTATTTTAGACTGATGAACAAAGTCTCCATAATTAGAACAGTTTCTATGCACCCGCATAAACTGATTTTTCAGGATATTATCTTTCCATTTTTTATAGTGACAACTGTCGTATTTAATAAAACTATTGCCATCTATCGGCTTAAAATAGGTTTTATTCTCTATTTTATTTTCTTTAATGAAAAATGTCGAGTCAAGAAAATTAATACTCTGTTGTTCAATTTCTACCGTGAATTTCAATCCATGTCTGTTGTTATTAATATGGATCACAAAATCCTCAAGGGTCTCTCTATTCCCATTCCAAATCAGAATTATATCGTCAATGAATCTCCTCCACAACACGAGGCTGGCCCCAAATTCATTACCCGTCCAAACCTCCTTGGATTCCCAATCAGCCACGAAAATATTGGCATAACTTGGGACGAACCTCGTGCCCATCGCATTGCCCACACATTGATGAAAATAAGACCCTTCAAAATTAAAATAATTGTGTGTCAAAATAAAAGACACACATTTAAGAATAAATTCTGTTTGTTTTGGGTCCATGGTTTCATCTAATCTCATTCTATTGTCCAAGGATTCAATCCCTTTCTTATGATCAATAATGGTGTATAAAGAAGTAACGTCAAGTGTTGCCCATAGATACTCTTTTTGCCAAGTAATATTCTCCAATTCTCTAGTTATCTGTCTAGAATCTTTTAGATACGATGGAGCTAGTGTCACATATTTTTGTAAGTAACAATCTATATAATGAGACAGATTACAAGTCATTGAGCCGATCCCACTTACAATAGGCCTCCCTGGGGGGGTTAGCAAGTCTTTTGTGAATTTCAGGCAGATGATATATAATAGGAATCTTAGGATGCTCAATATAGAGATAATCAAACTCATTTTTTGTCAGGATACCTTGATCCATACCATCCTTCAAGAGGTCATGTATTTCTTTCATATATTTCTTTGTTGGGTCCCCCTCCAATCGCTCATAAGTAACCTTATCTTCTATTATATTCAAATCTTCTTTCCTATAATCTTTCCTATCCTGTATCACCACTCCACCCCATTTATCAGCCTGTCTAATAATCACTTCCTTCTGCTCTTGTAGATTTTTTATGGCCAACCGATCTTTTTGTGAAACGTTTGAAGACCTCAATCTCTTTTCCCTGATTTTCTCCAGATCCTTCATAACCATCTCAGAAAATACAGGTATATGGTCCCCCTTACAAAAACTAGGATAAAACTTTGACGGGGGTCTCAAATCTGTGTGAGTAAACTCATCTTGAACAACAATCCGATCCTCCATCACTGGATTTTCTACCCTTTTCTTTTCAAAAAACCTTTTCAAAGTCCTCTTTCTAGCAAATTTTTGTACATCCATAAACATATTAAACTCTTTTGATCTATTACTTGGAGCAAATTTCAGGCCCCTGGACAATATTTCCACTTCCTCTTTTTCTAGTTTCTTAGATGCCAAGTTAAAAATTCCATCTCTCACTTCATTAGCTTCAATGGAGTTTTGTACAGTTCCATTTCGTCTTCTTCCTCTCCCTCCTCTAGTTCCTCTGACAATCTTCTCCTTTTGCCTGGGGTCCCCTCCAATTCTAACCCCTGGAATTGATTTTGATGTATCCAGGGATTCCCTAAAAAGGCTGTTGATATTGATAGGGAACTTATTTTTCCTTCCTCATCATTTTATTTTCCTTTCTCTGCATTGTCCTATTTTGAAAGACCTTTTTCCTAACTTCTAGTCCTATTCTATCCTGTTGGTATCCCCCCCTTCTCTCCTTCTAAACTCCCCTCCTTCTACATCCCCGCGAGGAGAAGGCGCTCTGGGATGTGTCGAGTGGGACCAATGAGATTGGGTAGGGTTTGGTCTAATGAGAGGCGATTCGAACTGCGCGTGCACAGGGAATCGAAAGGCGATCAAGTATAGGGAGAGGATAATGAACACCCATAGTGGGCGGTGATTTAGACTGCGCAAGCGCAGAGGGTCCGAATCGCGGCCAAAGATTAGTGGGATATTTTGAATACCCGCAGCTGTTGCCATTTAATTAAATTGATTTCTAGGTTGTGAGGCCCATAAAAGAAGTGGGGTTTCATTTGCAGTCATGCTCCTGACGAAGTGAGATATCACGAAACGCGTTGAGCGACTGTATTGGGTCAGAAGGACTAACAGACTGTTACCCTAGATTCATCTAGGCGGCCAGCAGAACCACTGGACAATTTGTGGACCAATTGGAGGATCAACATCGGGAGGTCTGGGTCTTTGAGACCAAGGTTTATATGCACATTTTGTATGTGCTCTACAGAATGTGAGTTTGTTCTTTGATTTTAAATAAATTCATTTGTGTTTTAAAAATACTACACCATATACCGCCCCTCATTATTTCAGGTCTGTGGTGGATTAGAGGAAGAAGGAAAATATGATTCAAAGTGGTCGACAATGTTGAAAAATATGATATAATAAGACGCGCCATCCAATACGCATATTGTTTTTCGTTTTTCTATTTGAAGAGACTTGTGGTGATCTCTGTGGATTGACAGCAGCGAAGGAGGAACTTTACTAACTTTTTGATTTTTATATGATGTGCATTCCTAGCCTAATATATTTTCATAATTCTGTATCTTTTGCAGTTTTACAAAAAAGATTGATGTAAATAAGAATCTCAGGCTAGTGTCAGACGAGCGCATTTTCTACGGACTGTGCGTCCGTGCAGTACGGACGCACTTTTGACGGAAGATGCAGTAGTGGCCACACAGTCTGTTTTTGTGACTGACGTTATTTTTGACGGATGTAGCAGGGAAAATAAATTAAAATGAAAAAATCATTTTGTCTGTCAAAAATGCTGGACGCATAAATGTAGTCCGTCTGACCACGTTCCATCACGCACACACAAATCTATGCGGACGTGGCACACTCCGCACGTCCGTTCTAGCAGTATTACGTTCTTGCCTAACCTGCGTCCGTTTGCCACGTCCGTCATGCATCCGCACTTCTGTGCGGAGGTACTTTGTGTGTGGGGCTCTATTTACCACAATTGTATTCTATCACGGACGTGCTTACGTGCGGCAACACGGACGTGAACACTGCGCTCGTCTGACCCTAGCCTCAAACATAAGGATAAAATAAAAGTAAAGGAAATACTTCATGCAATCCTGCTTCTGGAATTTTATTAACAATATGTTAGCTGTCTGCAACGCCTTGTACTTCAGACACATTGTGAGGGCAGAACACTACATATCAATAGTGTTTGGATCAGTTCTTGGGCTTCTCATTCTGACAAGTGCCAGGCATTTCTTTACTACTTTGAATTTGAGACCACGCAATGCATTTTAAGTTTATTTTTAAACCCTTGTTAGAGAAAGTTTTTCCTTTGCACTTTAGTACCCAACATGGACTGCAAAAATGTCCATAGTATGAAAAGGCTTATTTGAATAAATTACGTTTTATGCAGTAACATTAGGGAGAACCAAGAACTGGATGCCAATAACCAATAATTGACTACACAATGATGCTACTTGTCAGTAGGTACATATTAGTGTTAAATATGCACAAAGACCTTGTGATTTGACTTCACATTTTACTGCCCAGAAATAATTCAAGTAGTTTACCTATTTCTCTGTCTTCCTATGCTGCGAGATCTAATCCAACAACCTACCCCTCCAGTCACAAAATCTTGCAATGTAAACTGTGGACATAGATTGTAGAAGATAAATGCTTTCCAAGAACTCTTTACATTGAGAGTGAAAAAGTGTTTATAAGGAACGCTACTATACCATTATTTTACTCCAGATTTTTGCACTGTAAATGTCAAGCATGTGTTTTCTGGAGACTCAAATCCCAGGACATACTTGAAAACGAGAGAAATCTCAATGTATCCGTCCTGGTAAAATACTTTATATATAAATAAATATCCTAGTTTTAGATACAGCATAAGTCATAAGGATTTATCATGATAAAGTTTTGGGTCAGAGTCAAGCATCAGTGCTGACATATTTCCACGGGCCATAAAAGTTATTTAAGAACATACACTTCTCTTAATAATTCCTATATCAAGACAAGTCTTACCATTTTTATAAACACTATTAATTTCTTTAATCTCGGGATTTTTCCTGGTCACTAAAATTTCAACTAGAGTGTCTTCATCTGTTCCAAGTCCCTGAAAAGATGGAAGAATAACATTTAACAATGTAGAGGTTTGTTGAGGAACATTCTGTTTTGAAGGTCTACTTGCTTATTAGACCCCGAGCCAAACAAACTGTGTGCCAGAAGGTAATTGTCTGCCAAGGATCTGCCATACCTCAAGACTGCTCTACTGTTATGTGTATCCAACTTTAAACCACAACGATTTTCCGCTCCATACTGAAAGTGCTATATAGTGAAACAACAACTTAAAGGCTTCTAAAATTTTAATATTTTGGTTCCATGAGGTGTGTAATACTACAGCTTTGGCAAATTTATTGCCTCAATTTTCACCAAAAGCAAACAGCAAAGCAAACCCAAGCATTGTGTGGAAAGATATCCATTTACCTTCATTGCAGCATTGAGCTCACATGCATCAAACTGGGCTGCGGTCTTCAGTAAAGCAAGGATAATCTCTTTCAGGCGGCTTTTAAGCGCCTTCTTCAGAACATCATCTAGAAACTATAAGAAATACATTGAGGTCTTGGTCAATATTCTATAATGTTGCAAACCTGTTCTAACTAAACAAAAGCTGTCATAGATCAGTAAGTGCCCCAGGTCAAGTTGAGGGGGGAAATTGAGTTCCACTATTGTTGCAGAGAACAGAGTTTCCATTGGCCCTGCACACTACACATCTTGTATTCAAAATCATACCTTTCCTTGTCAAGTCACAATTTAGGTCTTAATCATTTTGCCAAAATGCATATGTATACACAACACAAAATATGATCAGGGATAATAATTGGGAGACCGATCATGGGGCGTATCCACACTTTTAGGACTTGACCCCTGGTTAGCACCCTTGCCCAAAAGAGTTTAGTGCACAGGCCAAGCCTACGTTTAAGACCTAGACAGAGCACCAAAGTTGATTATTTATGCAGGAGACATCCTATTGTAGTTATAGTAGGTCTGGCGTAGGTTTGACCTTGGCAAGTTTACAAAGAACATTAAAATACGGGGGAGATTAACGTTCCTGAAACTATATACCATACATTCAAAATTCCAATTCTGGAATCCTCTGACAGTTTTGTAGTTACCTTTCCTGTTGCGTTCTGATAAGCTGCCCTGATTTGCTGACGCTCAGCATTTGTGCTTTTAGTCAATATATCAATAATTGTTGCTTCATCAACACCTGTAAAGTGACAAATGCAAGACAATAACTTTTCAAAATCACCAAGTTGCAAAGAAATAAAAAGCCAATCTTCTAGATTAGGCAGTCACATATGGTGCTGTGCTACAGGCATGTGAGAATCATTCAAATATAAATGTTGGCTCTGGATTACTTACATTTTTAACTCTGGAGGGAGGAGAGGTCATAAATCAATCTATAGAGTCCAAATTAAATGTGAAAGGATTTTGAACCCACTTCGGTTAGTTTTCAATGAAATGGCCAATAAGAGTCCATGAGAATATGCAAAGGACTCAAAATATTGCCTTGAATTAACGTGAGACATCCACTAATCGGTTCTCCAAAGCTGGAAAATTTGCATAGATTGTGTTTCACCTCACATCCTTTCCAAAGTTTCAATTCTTTGCTTGAAGGCAGCCACCTTCCCAGTCTTATCCAAGACAGTGACTTGTAATCCTTGAAATGCTGAGGTCATTCAAGGGTAAAAATGTATCAGAGATAAAACAAGGACACATTAGGCTTTCAAATTCACAAAATTCCTTAAACTGTGGCCATCACAGTTCTTAACTCCATAAACACAAGTTAAGACTTTCATATGAAAGTCACATCTGCGGGATACAGGAAAACATGTTTGGCTCCATGTACTTGGCAACGTATTTAACATTCAAATTCAAACCCCGGACACCAAATTAAATTTACAACTTTAACAGTGATGGACATGGCCGATTTCAGTCTTTGAGAAGGGTTTTTATGCCAATACACAGCTATGTAGAAAACAATGGGGGTTATTCAGAGAGCACCAAAACATCGCCAACATGTCGGTGCTCTCGTTCCCCGTACTTTGGGGAATCAAAGCTCCCCACCTTGCGATGAATTCATTCACCTCAGGGTCCTTGGAGTGCAGGGATAACCACCGGACATGCCGCAAAAACCACGCCGGAAAAAGCCGGCAAGCTGCCTATCACTGCACAGACCAGCAGCTAGAAAAAGTCGACAAGCTGACGAACGGGGGAAAAAAAAACGATTGAAAGTGTCAAATCTGAAATGCTGTTTGCAAAAATACTACTGAAAGAAAATGCCTGGAATTTACACACAAGGTCCTATGAATGATAAAAAAGGTCTGTTACAGAAAAAAGAAACCACTTTTAACTCCTTCGCTGCTGAGCCATTTCACGCCTGTGTCCTGAGCTAATTTTTATCGCTTTTGTTCATCATGTTTAAACGCAATTTGAAGCCACATTTTATTATTTGACTCAGACATATTATATATCGTTCTTTCTGGCAGATTCATAATATATCATTATTATATGTATATGTCATGTCCTGCCTGAATATTATAAAAAAAAATGCAAAAAAATAGAATTTTCAATCTACAGTATGTAAAGTGTTTTTTTTACCCTTTTTTCATGCGAGTGTTTGCGGTTATATTTTCTATGGGGTGTGCTGGTTAAAAAAAAATTGAAATGGGAACCGCTACATTTTTTGGGGGGAAATTACATGGTTTTTAGCAAACGCCCCCATAGAAAAAATCGTTAGTGCAGCATCATTGTTAACATTATAATTGAAATGGGACATAATATTGCTGCCCTAATAAAAAAATTAAAATGTAAAACTTTTTTTTAAAAAAAATTTTATTATTTTTTTATTTATATATTTTTTTTAATTATTTTTCTTTTACTTTTAACATGGTCATGTTAGGTATCATTGGAAAGGCCATGCTCTGGCCGTCTCCCCTTTTAAGCGGTGCCTGACTTTAACCCCTGAGGCGCCAGGCCGTGATCCGGCACCATTCGGCGCTGGATCGCGGCCTAGCTCCGGTGGGGCTGCCATTTTGGATGGCAGCTCCACCTCCGGGTCCCCCCTTGTCACATGGCGCAATGATGTCAGTTAGCCAGGGAACCCCTAGCTGCCCGGGTATTTCCCAAGCAAATCCCATGGTGGAGATAGGGGGTTCCATATCTCCTGAACGGTAGCAGCTATAGTGTCATTGTTGGTGTCATTTGAAAGGCCAGGCATGGCCTGTTGCATGATACCAAACATGACCATGTTCAAAGTAAGATTTTTTTTTTTTAAATAAACAAATTAATAAAAAAAATAAACCTGTTTTTTGTTCCCATTTCAATTATAATGTGAAATATAACTGCAAAAACTCGGATAATAAAATGTGAAAAAAAACACTTTACACGCTGTAGTGTAGATGATTTAAAATTCTAATTTTACTGCATTTTTTGTTATATAATTCAGGCAGGACATGACGTATACATATAATAATGATATATTATGAATCTCCCGAGGCTGCCAAAAAAAGGATATAGAATATGTCTGGGTCGTATAATAATCCGTGACTTCAAATCGCGTTTAAACATGATGAACAAAAGCGGTAAAAATTAGCTCAGCACACAGAGGTGAAATGGCTCAGCAGTGAAGGGGTTAAAGAAAACAGTGTGTTTATTAGTTGGAGCACATCAATGTTTGTGGTAATGAGCATCAATTCACTTAAAACAACAACTTTAATGCACTGATGTATCTCCCAATGACCAAGAGTTGACTGCATTGAGCTGCATCTGTACTTTTATCTACTGGAAGTCCAAAGGGCAAAGTCACTTTGAGTTCCTCCGTGTGTAGATTCAAAACATCTGCCGACATCCAATTCTTGAATTTAGGGCATCATTTGGCAGTAAAATTTCCTCTGCTCGTGCCCGAAAACAACTTTGCTCAAGCCTTGTGCCCTTGAAATTGTCAGTTTTGAAACAAAATTGACTTGTTCTTTGCAATCACATGACAATATGGGAGGCCAACAAAAGGGAGTTTTTTTTAGTTCCAAACCAAACTTCTTGATTGTACCAATGACTTGAATAAATAATTTTTTTGCTTCTTCATTTCCAGTGAATCTTGAGAATTCCTAAAAAGGTGCATTTTTGCAACAGGTGCTTTCAGTTTGGCAGGCCTCATGTTATTGTTGCAGAGAACCTTTGCACGTAATACTGATGTTAGATTCCATCTTTGTCAAAGCATGTGAACCCAAAATTCAAGCAATCCCCACTGTACTTTTTCACATAACATTTTTGCAACAAAAGGGGAAAAAAAATGAACAAAGCAGTCACTACCTTGAAAGATTGCTTGTTCAGGAAAGCCAGGGCAAAATGGTGCAGTATCTCCAAGGACAATACAGGGGCCACCGAACCTGCTACTGAGCCCTGTAGTTTGTGCCTTTTACTTCATAGAAGTACTTACAAGAGTGCATGACATTATACTGACATTTTAGCCCCTTGGTGACTATGTGGTTTTATGATTGTCTGTCCGTAAGTGCCCACTCCTGCTTTTCCGTTTCTGCGCAGTTTTTGTTTAGGTCTAATTTTCCTCTATACTCGTTTACGGAACCCATACATATTGAGCCCTATTACATTCTTCGCGCAATTTCGCTCGCACAGTGCATTTTTTTTGTGCACAGCAAAATGCGTTATCGTGTAAAAATTAACTTTCATCCTTCAAAAAAAATTGTGCGCAAAGATGCGCGTAAAGTACGCTGCGCACAGAAATCGGTGTGCGGTCTGTTGGTTTTTTTTAATGGCCGCAGAAAGCAATTTAATTGCATATCAATACTGGAACCAGTAATTGCGGCTGAATGTAATTAGGTACCACTGCCGAACAGCCAGCACGTCACTCACTGCCACCTTAATAGCAATATTGAAGCCCACAGTATATATATTGAAGTCACTAGTATTTAATGTTTAGGCTTGCCAGCCAATTTAATCCACCATAGTACTTAATTTAGCTTTTGGCTATGGCTTTTTTTATTTTGCGATTAGTCGTTCACATTTAATCTAAAGCAACTATATTACATGAAATTCATTATTTTGTTTATGAAATCTTTGAGTCATAATAAATGAATGAACCGACAGCATTTTGCTTCCGTTTGCTTTTTTAAGAAACCCAGAGAACATGTGTATCCTACTGACAGTTCTTTTTTCGGGTGTGTGGCTCCATAAAAACCACAGCAATGAAAGCCACAGATCAAAATGTAAAAAGTTAGCATGAAAAAATCAGGGATTTTATGACTTTAATTGCTTTTTATAGTTTGCCGTAGTCCTCTGATATATTATTGTGCAGCTCTTTGGCAGCCAACTCCAGGAAGTAAAATTTAAAGGGACACTATCATGCCCAAAACACGTTGGACTCATTCCGTTCACAGGAAGTTATTCCCTTTATATGTTTCAGCATTTCTTTACTGATATAAGTAATAGAAAAAGGGAGTTATTCTCTGTCAGTATTTCTCTGTCCCTCACATGACTGTGGCATGCCCTTTCCCCAATTTCTATTAAATACCAAGACACATTTTTATTGTAGGAAATAGAAAAACATGACATTATGTCTGCCACTTTAGCCATCCTCCGACAGGACCATATCCTCTCTGTTTACAATGACACTCACAATGTTCTACCCTGCTGTAATGCAGGGTTTGGATCCCCTGTGAAGTGTGTGTATGGAACCCAATGGCAAGCTATGGATAAGGAAATCAGGAGGCGATGGAGAGTAAAGAAATCTTTTAGTGAACCATAAATAGTAGTTGAAGTCCAGAAAATAATACAGTCAATAAGGTTGGAGTGGAATTCGTAAAACAAAGTCCCAGGAAGAACAACGGATAATAACGAGGATGATGGCGTGGTCGATGGTACAATCCGGGTCGAAGAGTGTAGAAGGCGGCGTAGTAGGTGGCACAATCCGGGTTGAAGAAGGTGGCGTAGTCGTTGGCACAATCCGGGTCGAAGGGTTGAAGAAGGCAGCGTAGTCGGTGGCACAATCTGGGTCGAAGGTTGAAGAAGGTAGCGTAGTCGGTGGCACAATCCGGGTCGAAGGGTTAAAGAAGGTAGCGTAGTCGGTGGCACAATCCGGGTCGAAGGGTTGAAGAAGATGGCGTAGTCGTTGGCACAATCCGGGTCGAAGGGTTGAAGAAGGTAGCGTAGTCGGTGGCACAATCCGGGTCGAAGGGTTGAAGAAGATGGCGTAGTCGTTGGCACAATCCGGGTCGAAGGGTTGAAGAAGGTGGCGTAGTCGTTGGCACAATCCGGGTCGAAGGGTCAGAAGATACGTGATCAAGGAATACGAGGAACTCTAGGAAAACTGAGGCGGAAGGCACAGTAGAACCTGGATAATGTGCTGGGAAGGAAGGCGGATTTAAATAGGGTTCATGGGATCATGAGAATATCTCTCACCTGGTTCTCGTAGGTGGAGTTGAGGTACCTGGATCTTTGATAGGTCAATGGGAGGCATTCGAGGATCTCCAGAGCAGGTGTCCCGCAGTACCCTTAATCGGCCAGCCGAGGGCGCCAGAGTACCTGATTTTACAGTACATAGGAGGGTCTGTTCTCGCGCGTGCGCGCATTCCTTTACAGGGCTTGGATCCAGCCGGCGGAGTGGGGCGTCTCCTGGCTCTTCCTCTCCATCCTGCGGACCCGGAACTCGGAGCAACGCGCCACGAGGGACCTCGGGTGAGTAGGGAACCTCTCCCAGCATGGCGGTGTGGGCCGGGGGAAGGCCGCGGAGCGGGGCATGACACCTGCAAAAAAGTCTGTCAGGGTTATCCAAAGAGATTCGAAAAGTCACCGCACGTTCGGTGACTTTTCGTTCTCTTCAATTCGGTTCCTTTTGCCGATCCCATTTATTTTCGGTGACCCTGCGGTGTATTCAGCAAACACCACAGGGTCCCCGAATTGCAGGGAAAAGCTGCCGCAAACCTGACGAAAACTAACCGCAAAACCCACCGAATGCACGCAGAAAACCCCCAAAAACATCTGGATTAACCTTTGAAAAACCCGAGCAGGAGTCGATCACACGCAGCGAAGCAGCCGAACAGGAGCCGAATCACACAGAGCCGAAGCAGCTGAGATGCAGAGGAGGCAGTGAATAAATTAGCAAAACCATTTGTATGAATCTGTGAAAGTGAAAAGCTGTTTGCAAAGAAACTACTGAGCGAAAATGTCTGAAATTTGCATATGAGGTCCAGGGAATGATAATAAAAAGGGCTGTTACAGAAAAAATAAGTAAACTTAAAAAAAAATCAAAAAAAAAAAATCATAAAAATGCTTAAAGTATCCTAAAAAATCTATAAATAAAGAGACTTTTTGCTGCAGAATTTTATAATGAACGGTTTATTAGATATTGAATTAAAACGGGATTATTTTTAACATTGAAGCCTATGGGATTCTCCTGAATAAATTTGTCGAATTAAACCACCGAATGGCAGTGCATTAGGGGAACCTTTCACTGCTGGTTTGTGTTCTCTGAATAGCCGAAGCAGTGCTTTTTTGGGGGTTTTCACTGCCCTCGAACAGGCACCGAACAGGCACCGTATGTGCAGACAATTCGCCAGGATTTGGCGAATTGCCTGCTCTCTGGATAGCCGAATGGCCAAGAAAGGGAACCGACCACTGATTTTCAGCGTTCAGTTACCTTTCTCAAGCAATTCGGATCTCTTTGGATAACCCTGTGTATCATACTGGTCCTTAATGGTGGTTGTAAGGGCTTGGTGAAGTACCCACACGCACCATAAACAGAAGAGCTGGATATATTAATACAGAGTAAGGTGGGATCTTTTGTATCTACATATTCATTTTTATAAGGCTTGCAAACCCAATAGACTCATTGGAAAAAGAGTTGTCTTTCTACTAATGTAAGGTTTGGTGCATATCATTTTTTTAAAAAAAAACTTTATTTAACCACTTCGCTGCTGAGGACGCGCTCAGCGCGTCCTCAGCAGTCCCGCTGGTATGCGGAGGACGCGCTGAGCGCGTCCTCCCATCGGGGTCAGCGTTCGGCCGGGTTCCGGCCGATCGCTGGCCCCTCCGGTGCGGGCTGACATCCTGGATGTCAGCCGCGCATCCGGACCAGCAGCCGCCAGAATTAGGTGTCATCGCGGGGGCGCGATGACACCTAATTCAGGCGCCCCCCCCGCATGTGCGGAGGAGGCGCCTGAAAGGGAGGGGGGGAGGTCCTTCGGACCTCTCTCCCTCCCGATCGGCGGCGCACAGGGGGTTAACCCAGGCATCATTTGGAAGGGCACAGCCTGCCCTTCCAAATGATGCCTGGCATTAACCCCTGGGGAGCTGGATCGCGAATCGGCGCTGAAAAGCGCCGGTTCGCGATCCTTTCCCGGAGCTGGCCGACATCTTGGATGTCGGCCAAGCCTCCGGGAACTCCCCCAGAGGACTGGCGTCATCGTGCGTAGCACGATGACGCCAGTCCTAGAGTTAACCCCTAACTGCCACCAACTGTGGAGATAGGGAGTTCCAATGAACTCCCTATCTCCCGATCCGTGGCAGCTAGGGGTTAAATTTTTATATGGTTGGATCGGCCAGAGCATGGCCGTTCCAACGATACCAAACATGAAAGTGAAAAGTTTTGTAAAAAAAAAAAAAATGAAAAATAAAAATAAAAAAAATTTAAAAAAAAAAAAAGAAACACTTTTTTTTTATTTTTTTTGGTTTGTTAATGCAGCAATATTGTTCCCATTTCAATTATAATGTGAACAATGATGCTGCACTAACGATTTTTGTATGCGGTGCGTTTGTTAAAAATAGTGTCATTTTCCCCAAAAAAAAATGTAACGAGACCCCATCTCTAATTTTTTTAACAAGCGCACCCCATACAAAATATAACCGCAATTGCTTGCATGTTAAAATGTGGAAAAAAACACTTTACACATTGTAAATTATTGAAAATACATATTTTATTGCATTTTTTGTTAAAATATACAGACATGACATAACGTATACATATAATAATGACATATTATGAATCTACCGAGTCTGACGGAAAGAACGATATATAATATGTCTGGGTCATATACTAAAATAAGCCTTCAAAACACGTTTAAACATGATGCGCAAAACAGGTAAAAATGACCTCAGCATAGGGGCGGGAAAAGCCTCAGCAGCGAAAGGGTTAAAGTAGTACAAATTGACAGCATATAATACACAGCACATAATGTAGACTGCATACAGCAGGACATGAATCTAGAAATCTGCCATAAAATTTCCATTTCCAGTCACAAGTAATCGCGGAAAGTACGGGAGAAAGAAAAAAAAAACAGAAAAGAGAAGGAGAAAAAAATAAAAAAGGGAGAAAAAAAGGGGAGAGGCGGAGGGCGGGGAGTCCAATCTTAGTTAATGGATGTATCAAGATAATGAAACATCGAGTCTAGGGTCTCAGAGGACTTGAGAGGAGGGGGGGGAGCCCTAGCACACTTCCTCAAGCGGTGCATATCATTTTAAATATATACGTTTAGTAGTTGTGGAGACCTAAATAAAATGTTGAAAAACTATTTGTGATTACAGTTTAAGTAATACATCACGTGTGTACATTTCAAAAATATGAGCTGAGCACGCTGTGTATTAATAGCTCAGTAATTATAAAAATCATTGACAAGCAAACAAGTTGTCATCTATTTTTTGTGAGCACCAGTTTAAGATGTGGTATGACATAAAGTTGAAACAAACAGAGGAAAGGGGGTGCGATCGGGGACAATGAAAGGTGGATCCAAAAGGCAGGCTCTGTGCATATAGAATGAATTTGGCTGGTTGTTGAGGAGTTAGGTCAGGTGTGGGCAGGTCGTGGACAGTGAGGCCCCGTTCACACCTAAGCGTTTCAAAGTGCGTTCCTGCGCGCTTTTAAACGCATGAACAGGGAAATCCCATGATTTCCTATGCGCCTCGTTCACACCTAAAGCGTTTTAAAGCACGCAGGAACGCGCTTTAAAATGTCCAATGCACAAAGAAGTACGAGAGCTTCTTTGTAGCCTACTAAAGCGCGTTCGCAGCCATAGACTTTGACGGGAACGCGTGTTTTTCGCAATCAAAAACACGCCGATTCGTCCAGCGCGCGTTCAGCATATGGCAGGCACATGGCAGGCAAAGACCACACCCCCGGGGAATTCAGACGCCACTCGGCACGAACGCTGGAAGAAAGATGGATGCTGAAGCTGGAGCTGGCGTGGGCGTGGGCCTGGACGACACCGAGGCGTTTATTCAGCAGGTGCATGGGAAACCATGCATCTATGACAAGAGGAGAAGTGACTACAAAAATCGCCAAACCGGGCTGCGAGCATGGCAGGAGATTGGGGAGAAGCTGTGGGCAGATTGGAATACCTACAGCAACCGAGAACGAGATACGAGAGGTACATAAAAACTGCTGTATATATTTTTTTTAGGTGTATGGAGGTCAAATATACCCATGAGAGGTGCGGGGGGCAATAAATACCCATGAGTGAAGGGGCAGTAAATACCCATAAGAGCTGGGGGCAGTAAATACCCATGAATGCTGGGGCAATAAATACCCATGAGTGCTGGGGGCAGTAAATACCCATGAATGCTGGGGGCAATAAATACCCATGAGTGCTGGGGCAATAAATACCCATGAGTGCTGGGGCAGTAAATACCCATGAATGCTGGGGGCAATAAATACCCATGAGTGCTGGGGCAATAAATACCCATGAATGCTGGGGGCAATAAATACCCATGAGTGCTGGGGCAATAAATACCCATGAGTGCTGGGGCAGTAAATACCCATGAATGCTGGGGGCAATAAATACCCATGAGTGCTGGGGCAATAAATACCCATGAATGCTGGGGGCAATAAATACCCATGAGTGCTGGGGCAGTAAATACCCATGAGTGCTGGGAGCTGTAAATATCCATGAATACTGGGGGCAATAAATACCCATGAATGCTGGGGGCAATAAATACCCATGAGTGCTGGGGGCAGTAAATACCCATGAATGCTGGGGGCAATAAATACCCATGAGTGCTGGGGCAGTAAATACCCATGAATGCTGGGGGCAATAAATACCCATGAATGCTGGGGGCAGTAAATACTCATGAATGCTGGGGGCAATAAATACCCATGAGTGATGGGGCAATAAATACCCATGAGTGCTGGGGGCAGTAACTACACATGAATGCTGGGGGCAGTAAATACCCATGACTGCTGGAGGCAATAAATACCCATGAGTGCTGGGGGCAATAATTACCCATGAGTGCTGGGGGCAATAAATACCCATGAATGCTGGGGGCAGTAAATACCCATGAATGCTGGGGGCAGTAAATAACCATGAATGCTGGTTGCAATATATACCCATGTGTGACCTAGGGGCAATGTATACCCATGACAGCTGCTGGGGGCAGCCTATAAAAACCGGAGAACCATGCAGCGTGCATGGGAATTTTAGTTTTAAAAAAATACAAAAAAGTCTGAAATCAGTTATATACAAACAAAGTTTATTAATAAAAACATCAACTTTTCATTAAACAATGAAGAAAGAGGGAAATTTTATTTTAATTTATTTTTTTATTTTTAATTCATTATTGATGGCTTGCAACCTCTCCAGTAAGTGTCATTGGGCAAGACACCTAACGGTACATACTCACCACCCAGGACATACTTGAAAATGAGAGAAATCTCAATGTATCCTTCCTGGTTAAAACCTTTCTCAAAAAAAAAAAAAACTGCCAAGACAGCTCACCCGCTGGTGACATGAACAATGCAGCGAACTGGTCCTGGATGGTGGCACCATGTCTGCTACCACGGCAGGCAAGCAGATCAGTACTCTCCATACAATGGACTAAAGAGTCTTCAAAATTTAACCCATCTCTGTGGCGGACAAAATTGTGCAGAAAACACAAACTGCCTTCACCACAGAGCTGGCGTTCTCCAATTGCAAATTGATAGGAGAGTGCAAAATGTGCCATTTGTTGCACAGTATCCCAAAAGCACATTCCACCACCCTGCATGCTCGGGTCAGTCTATAATTGAACACTCTCTTCTCCACACTCAGTCCACGGCTCAAGTAGGGCCTCATCAGATGCTCACCGAGAGCAAATGCCTCGTCTCCCACAAACGCAAAAGGCATTTTAGGATCAGCGGTGCCAGGCAGCATGGTGTTCGCCGGAAGGTCCAGTTCATCCTGCTGCAGCATTTGGCCAAATTCGGAATGGCTGAATACTGCCGCGTCCGAGCTGCTCCTGTAGGATCCAATGTCGATGTATCTAAAGCAGTAGTTGGCATCAGATACAGCAAATAGTACAAAAGAGAAAAAAAAATTATAATTAAAAAAACAACTGCCACTACCCTTTGGTTTAATTATCCGTATACGTTTTCCATCAAGCGCTCCCACACAGTTTGGGAAATTGCAGGTCTTGTAAAAAATGGCCGCAATTGCCATCCACTCCTCTTTGTTGGGTTTTTTCCTAACCACATCACGAAGGATATCCCATAGGGCACAGCATGTTTCCCGAATGATGTTGCTAGCTGTGGATTTTCTGATCATGAAGGCATAGTGCAGACTGACCAATGACTGTCCAGTTGCTAAATACCTATGAAAATTCGAAAAACAAAATTAGTTCATGCTTACATTTTGCTTCAACATTCGGTAACATGAAGCAAAAGTGGAAGAGTGTCAAGGATGCATTCATCCGCCACAGGCGTAAGGAGAAGGAATTCCGCAGTGGAGCGGCTGCCAGTGTGTCATCGCGCTACATACATGCGGACCAGCTTGCATTTCTCATCCCATGTGTGGATATGCGTAGGTAAGTCACACCAATGACATTGTTTATGAGGGTCATGGATATTGTTTTACAGAACATGTAGATAATAATATATTGCACACTCCAACGTATTATTTTCTATTGACAGCACTGACAGCAGCTGGGAGAGGCAGGAGGACAACAATGAGGAGGAGGACACGGCCACGCTTCATCCCGAGCCATGCGCCTCCACAGACATGCCACAAACTCTACCCTCACCGTCACCGTCACCAACTGAGACAGAGGCACCAACAACATCTGCCACAACATCTGCCACAACTGCCCCAACAGCCCTGCCTCCTCCTGTACGGAGACGTACAATTTTGAGGGCCTGTAGGCAGAGGCCCGATCGGAAGGAGGACAGACTGATCAACATTCTGGAGGAAATGGTGGATCCTGTCCCCAAACTGTCCTGTGAGGCCCATTTCCTCATCAGCTTGGAGGAGAAAATGAAAAGGGTGCCTAGGAGTCGACATACAGAGGCATGTGACGCCGTCACACGTGCCATCGACTCCTTCATTCCACCTGAAGAAGACTCCTCCCAACACCAACAGACATTACCAATAACACAAACACCACTACATACCACACACATGCGCACACACACTCCTCCACCTACTACCTACTACCCACAAACACCCATGCACCACCCCCCCCCGAAACATGGCACTCACGCACACAATCCCCTTACGTATATCCCACAACCAGCTGTGGAATGAGGGAGGAGATGCACGGTGACGAGTCTCAATATCAAAATTTGTAGACAAAATGTTCTGTAACCCTAGGCACCTTTTTAATTTTTCCTATGTTTTACCTTGCTGAGGAGGGAAAATGCCTTGCCCGTTGGCTGTTTTTTGTTTTAATTGCCTAGTCTAGTCAGAGAATAGAAACCAGCAATGAAAAGTTGTCGAACTGCCCTGCCATTTTGTGGTTTCATTTGTCACGTTTATTCAGGAGCATCCCCTAGGCTTCAATGTTAGAAAAATATATAATAAACCATTCATTATTTAATGCTACAGTAAAAAGTCTCTTTATTTATTTTATAGATTATTTAGGATAATTTAGGCATTTATTGTGATTTTTGTCAACATTTGTTTTTAAAAATTGTTTTCTTTTTTCTGTAACAGCCCTTTTTATTATCATTTATTGGATCTTTATATGTAAATTTCAGACATTTTCGTTGTGTAGTTTCTTTGCAAACAGCGTTTCACTGTTCAAACATTGACAAGTGTACTCTTTTTTTTTTTTGTTCACTCCATTCGTCTGCGGTGTTGGGTTTTTCCGGCGGCTGCTCTGCGCTGTGATCGGCGGCTGCTCGGGGTTCTCTGGCTTGTTCGGTGTGGTTAATCCAGATGTTTTTGCAGGTTTTCGGTGAGTGTTCGCTGGGTTTGCGGCGGCTTTTCCCTGCACTACGTCACCCCTGTGGTGCTTGTTGAAAACACTGCAAGGTAACTGAAAAGGGATCGCCAAACTGCTCCGTATTGAAGAGAACAAAAAGTCACCAAACGTGCAGTGACTTCTTGATTCTCTTTGAATAACCCTGACAGCACATCGCACTGTATTATGTGTGTAGTGAAGTTAGTCGACTTACCGCAAAGTGATCTTTAGTCTTTCCACCGGTGCAATACTCTTACGCATGAATGTGTCCTGCCGTTGCAAGGTGGGGACAGCAACTCCAGCAGCTCATCGAAACTGTTGACAAAAATAAAATGTGAGAGTTAATAGCAATGAAATGGTGCTTATGGGCCATGTTGGCAGAACAACATACCATCTTACACAGGTTAATTTGATGCTAGCTTTATTATCTATGTTGTTATCCCGCCTGTTTCCCAATCAAATCTATTATGGTTCTATCATATGGGACACAACAACAATAAGCAGGGTACATGTACTAACCTATTTGTGGACATGCGTGTGTATTCCATGAATTTCTCCTCATGTGCATGCAGGGTAGCAAGCAAGGCCCAGACCTAACCTCGTTGTCGGTCGGCAATCATTGGATGCACCCAGAAGCGTCGCTTGTCCATCGTCTGCCTCCTTCTCATCAAGCGCAGTAGGTGGAAAGCTGCCACTACTGCAGTAGTGCGTCTACTTGTGCGGATGTCCATTTTGCAAATATGGTTCCCTCAGGATGCACAGGAAGTCTTTTTCATTGGACTCCTCCATAATTAAGACAGTAAAGTTTCCATTGGACACCTCAGTAGTCAATCAAAAAAAAAGCGCGTACGACGCGCGTTTCGAATTCGCAAAAACGCGCACAAAACGCATTAAAAACGCACGAAAAAAACCCACGCGTAAAACGTGCTTATTAAAAACACTCAGGTGTGAACCCAGCCTTAGGGTGGGTCCTGAGCAGGGTTTGAGGCTCTGCTTTGTCCAAGATCACTGGGGCCAGTCCAGGCCAATTTTCATACAGTCTAGGTCTGTCTTGATTGGTCAAATGAAATTAAATATAATACATGTTTACGGGTGCCAAGTTATATATGAAGTGCAATATTGTTCCTGAAATACCTGGATTCCATTATTTAACATCTATAATTTTATGAATATCATGCGACTTAGCAAATATTTTTCACATAATTATCAACGGAAAAATAATTTAAAAAAAGCAGCGCTTATATCAATGTGTCCAACGGGAATTATTTCTAATTAACCAGAGAAAAAAAGAAAAAAAATCACAGAAATAATAGCAAAAATCCCCTAAATTGATTCCTCCCCATAGTCAACACATACATTAAAAACGATCGAACATTATGCGCCTGCAAAAATCAATCTGCGTATAAATGCGGCAGCAATAATTAAAACACGCACAACCTCTCCATTTCATTGTTTGAGTATGTGTAGAATGTGTAACTATACTGTGCTGTATTTTTCGTTTTGTGCTGGTGTATTTGGTTTCGGCCATAACGTTCATATTTGCAGTTACCACCAGCTTTTCAAAGACGTTAAAAATATTCATATCCACTCATATCCACTATCCAATATTCATATCCACTTCATAGCATCCAAAACGAAGCAATTTCTGGCATTCTGGTGTTTGAGTTATAGCTGATCACTCAGACTATACAACAGTTTAGATGAAAAGCCTCTGCAGCAATGATTACATACATAACTCCATCTATACCATTTCTAATTTAAAAAATGGTATACAAGGCAATAATGTGGGATTTGGTATGGCGAGTGAAACACACAGATGGCTGGCTATAAGAAATTTACATAACATTGTTGCTTTATTAAACATCTTTTGACTTTTACTAATCATCTGGTCTAGAAGCTTAATACTCTCCAAAAAGATCACAATTATTATTATTATCATTATTCTTTATTTATATATCGCCAGCATATTCCACAGCGTTGTACAATGGGCACAATATAGACAGGGTTACAATACATGACAAACCAGTACAGGAGGAAGCGAAGGCCCTATTGCCGTGGGAACTCAATCTAGAAGGGTTGGGGGTGGAAACAGGAGGAGAGGACTGCAAGGTGAGAGTGATGGGCTGCAAGGTGAGAGTGATGGACTGGTTGCATCAGTGAGTCGGGTGGTAGGCTTCCCTAAATAGGAATGTCTTAAGGGAGCGTTTGAAGGAAGGGAAACTAGGGGAAGGTCTGACAGTACGAGGTAGAGCGTTCAAGAGGATGGGGGCAGAGCGTGAGAAATCCTGCAGTCTATCATGGGAAGAGATGATGCAGGGAGAAAGTGGGCGCAGGTCACTGTTTGATCTTAGGGAGCGGGCTGAGGTGTATTTGGTGATTAGTGAGGACAGGTAGTGGGGAGCTGACTTAGTGAGAGCTTTGTATGTAAGGGTAAGGATTTTGAATTTAATTCTGCAGTGGATGGGGAGCCAGGGAAGGGACTCGCAGAGAGGAGCGGCAGAGACAGAGCAGCTGATGAGGTGGATGAGCCTGGCAGAGGCATTCAGAATGGAGTGTAGAGGGGAGAGGTGGGAGAGAGGGAGGCCAGCAAGAAGATTATGGCAAAAGTCAAGTCGGAAGATTACAAGGGCGTGTATGAGTTGCATGGTGGGTCAGCGGTAAGAAATAGCCGAATTCTGGAAATATTACGTAGTTGGTAGCAGCAGGAGGAGGAAAGAGACTTAATGTGGGGGATGAAGGAAAAAGCCTATTCAAGTGTAACTCCGAGACAGTGAACCTGGTTTGATGGGGAGATAGTGATACCATCAACCATGATGGAGAAGTCAGGAGGTGGAAGGCATTAGAGGGAGGAATTACTAGGAGCTCAGTCTTGGACATGTTAATATTTAGGTGGTGAGAGGCCATCCAGGAAAAGATGCCAGATAAACATTCACTGACTTTGGAAAGGACAAGAGAAGAGAGATCAAGGGTAGAGAGGTAGATCTGAGTGTCATCAACATAGAGGTGGTAATTAAAGCCAAAGCCGGTAATTATTATTATTATTATTATTCTTTATTTATAAAGTGCCAGCATATTCCGCAGCGCTGGACAATAGGCGCAGTATAGACAGGGTTACAATACATTGAACAACATTTGACAAACAGTACAGGAGGAGATGAGGGCCCTATTCCTGTAGGAACTCACAATCTGGGAGGGTTGGGGTTGGAAACAGGAGGAGAGGACTGTAAGGTGAGAGTGATTGATGGTTGCGTCAGTGAGTTGGGTGGTAGGCTTCCCTAAATAGGAACGTTTTAAGGGAGCGTTTGAAGGAAGAGAAGTTAGGGGAAAGTCTGACAGTACGAGGGAGAGCATTCCAGAGAGTGGGGGCTGCGCGTGAGAAATCCTGCAGTCTATCATGGGAAGAGGTGATGCGGGGAGAAGCTAGGCGCAGGTCACTGTTTGACCTTAGGGAGCGGGCTGGGATGTATTTGGTGATTAGTGAGGACAGGTAGTGGGGTGCTGAGTTAGTGAGGGTTTTGTAGGTAAGGATAAGGATTTTTAACTTAATTCTGCAGTGGATGGGGAGCCAGTGAAGGGACTCGCAGAGGGGAGCGGCAGAGACAGAGCGGCGGGTGAGGTGAATTAGCCTGGCAGAGGCGTTCAGGATGGATTGTAGGGGGGAGAGGCGGGACAGAGGGAGGCCAGATAAGAGATTATTGCAATAGTCGAGTCGGGAGATTACCAGGGCGTGTATGAGTTGTTTTGTGGTGACAGCGGTGAGAAATGGCCGAATTCTGGAAATATTACGCAGTTGGTATCGGCAGGAGGAGGAAAGAGACTTGATGTGGTTGATGAAGGAAAGAGTAGAGTCCAGTGTAACTCCAAGACAGCGAACTTGGTTTGATGGGGAGATGGTGATACCCTCCACCGTGATAGAGAAGTCAGGAGGTGGGGAGGCATTGGAGGGAGGAATAAGTAGGAGTTCAGTCTTTGACATGTTGATATTTAGGTGGTGGGAGGCCATCCAGGAGGAGATGATATTTAATGATTTTTCCCAGGTAGGAGGTATAGATAGAGAAGAGCAGAGGACCTAGGACAGAGCCTTGGGGTACACCAACTGATAAGGCCATTAGGGTTACCTACAAATTACATACAAAATGACCTGTTAGACAGATAGCAGTCAATCCAAGAGACTGCAGTGTCACAGAGACCAAGAGAGCCGATAGTTTGTAGAAGGAGGGAGTGGTCAACAGTGTCAAAAGCAGCCTAGAGGTCAAGCAGGATGAGAATAGAATAGTGGCTGTGTTTTTTAGCAGTTAGGTGGTCATTGGTGACTTTGGTGAGGGCAGTTTTATTTGAGTGTAGGGAACGGAAGCCTGATTACAGGGGGTAGAGTAGGGAATTAGAGGACAGGAAGAGGGAGAGTTGGTTGAAAACTAGTTTTTCCAGGAGCTTAGAGGTAAACGGAAGCAGGGATACAGGACGGTAGTTGGATGGAGAGGTAGGATCGAGGGAGGGTTTCTTTAGTATAGGGGTAGCCTGTGCATGTTTGAAGGCGAATGGGAAGGAGCCGGTGGAGAGAGATAGGTTGAAGATGTGTGTGAGAGCAGGGGTGAGGAATGAGGAGAGTGGAGGTATTAGATGTGAGGGAATGGGGTCAAGCGGGCACGTGGTGAGATTTGAGGACAGTAAGGTAATGTCTGCCTCCTCATTGGCTGGGAGGAAGTGGCAGAGGGTAGCAGAGGGGGCTTCTGGGATTGGAGGTGGTGGATTATTGGTTTATGTTGGGATGTTGCTTCTGGTAGAGAGAGTTTTATTTAATAAGTAATCTGCCAGTTCCTGAGCACTAAAGGCAGATGAGGGGGGAGGTGCAGGTGGGTAGAGAGGAGGAAAGTGGACCATAGTCATTTAGGGTTGGAGGAAAGAGTGGATATAAGAGATGAGAAGAAGGCTTGTTTGGCCAAGTGAAGGGCCGAGGTGTATGAACGCAAAATTAACTTGAAATAAATTAAATTATCTTCAGAGTGGGATTTTCTATGGGATGTGTATGGCTGAAAAATTTGTTTCATTTAGTTTCGTTACGTTTTTTAATAATTTAGTAATCGGAATTTCGTGTCGAAATTTCGAATTTCATATATCGATTCGATAGTTGATATCATTTTGAATTTTGGATCACTAAATACAGGTAAAACCCCAATTGATCAAATTTTACTGTTAACCCCTTAAGGACCGAGGACGTACCATGTACGTCATTGCAGCGGGTCTCTCTTAGACCCGCTGACGTACATGGTACGTCCTGCCGTTTTTTGAGCGCTGGAAGCGATCGGATCGCTTCCAGCAGCTCAAACGCCATTGCAGGCTGCCTGGGAGTCCAGGCAGCCGTGCAATGGCGGTTAGAAGTGCCGGGGCACCATGTGATCGCTCCCCGGGAGCGATCAACATCCGGTTTCACCGGAGAGGTGCCCGGCACTTCTAGAGAGCGCTGGAAGCGATCGGTATCGCTTCCAGCTGCTCTGAGTATATTACAAGGATGCCTCGACATCGAGGCATCCTTGCAATATGCTTACCTGCCGCCGGTCCGTCCGTGATCGCTCCCCCCGAGCGATCACTTCCGGTAGCGGCAGGAAGTACTGAGTGCCACGAGGTATCGTGGCACTCAGTACAAAAACGATCACATCAGTGATCAGGTGCTCTGCTGGGTGCCTCGAGGGATCAAGGCACCCAGCAGAGTAAAAAAAAGTGTAAAAAAAAGTGAAAAAAAAAGTAAAATAAAAAGTAAAATAAAAATAAATAAAATAAACTGACGGTTAGGGGTAGGGTTAGGGTTAGGGTTAGGGTTAGGGGTAGAGTTAGGGGTAGGGTTAGGGGTAGGGTTAGGGGTAGGGTTAGGGTTAGGGTTAGGGGTAGGGTTAGGGGTAGGGTTAGGGTTAGGGTTAGGGGTAGGGTTAGGGGTAGGGTTAGGGGTAGGGGTAGGGTTAGGGTTAGGGGTAGGGTAGGGGTAGGGGTAGGGTTAGGGTTAGGGGTAGGGTTAGGGGTAGGGGTAGGGCTAGGGTTAGGGTTCTAAGGGCAGGGTCATCTTGGGGCTGAGTGGGATGTTCCTAGCCTGCCTCATCAGAGAGGCAGGCTAGCAACATCCAATCAGAAGTTAGAAAAAATCTAAATAAAATTTCTAATTTGTCAGGTCAGGTCAATATTTTGTAAATATTGGCTCTGACCTCTGTGATTCTCCCTCCCTCTCCTCACTTGTGTTTTGGTGAGCGAGAGAGAGAGATCAGATTTGACAGGTTAGAGATTTTAGTGAGATTTAGTGAGATTAGAAAAATTGAGGCAGATTTAGAGAGATTTTAGGGAGATTTAGAAGAATTGAGGCAGGTTTAGAGGGATTTAGAGAGATTTAGGTGTTTATTTGTATTTTCTTGTGAAACCAACGGTTCTTCTAAGAACCAACAATCCGCTTATATATATATATATAATAATTATAAAATTTTATAATCTATTATATATAATGTCTGAGAGGGTGTACAGCGCCGAGGAGGCATATGCCATCCTGGCGTCAGAATCTGAGGCATCTGCGTCAGACTCAGACCCTCATTTCGACCCCGCTAACTGCTCAGAGACGTCGCTAGATACATTATCTACGCTGGCTGATGTATCTAGTGATGTTTCTGATGCAGATCCTGGGTCACCACCTGCCAGCAGGAGACGCACAGCTCCAGCTGAGGAGTGGGTAGTGCCTCATCGCCAGAGGCCAGATATCCCTCCTTTCACGGCAAATCCTGGCATCAATATTGATGTTGCAGGATTTACCGCCACACAGTTTTTGCAGGTGTTTATGGGGGATGATTTGTTGGGCCACATCGTGGCCCAATCAAATCTGTATGCCCATCAGCATTGTGCTGCGAAGCCAGACTCCTACTTGGCAAGGCAGCAATGGACCCCGCTAGATGTGCCAGAATTTCTGAAATTCTGGGCACTTACTATGCTGAGGGCATCATAAAGAAGCCCTCAATTCGCTCCTACTGGAGCAGTAGCCCCATCTGCTCTACCCCCATTTACCCCCAATCAATGTCACGTAGAAGGTATGAAAACATTTTGCGTTTCATGCACTTCAGTGACAACAGCCTGTGCCCCCCTAGAGAGCATCCCCAGTTTGACAGGCACCAGACTTTTACATTTTATTCGTACATTTTTATGTTCTACAATTGGTGCTGTATTTTGCCAAAATCTTTGCACACCTATGCATGGGGGGCATGGGTGTACTCAGGAGATCTTGCAGAAAACAACCTGGAGAGTTTTCATGCAGTAACAAACAACAGTGTCTCCTAAATCACAGTCCAAAACTACTGTGGGCGTAAAAATCTGAAAATTGAAAAATTACACCACACACCTTCTCAAATGTTTTGGGCTAAAACCGTTGCATCCATGGCATCAAAGCACTCCATATGCAATACCTTGGGGTGTCAACATAACAAATATAAACAATTTTCTGGCAATAATTCAAACTGGGGTATGCGGTAGACCCAAAACCAAAGATAGGCCTAGTTGAAGAAATAATCTCAATTTCAACTCCAATGACAAAGTCATAAAAATTGTATTTGAACCTTCCAAAATCCTGGCAAACCTATGCATGGGGGGCATGGGTGTACTCAGGAGACCTTGCAGAAAACAACCTGGAGAGTTTTCATGCAGTAACAAACAACAGTGTCTCCTAAATCACAGTCCAAAACTACTGTGGGCGTAATAATCTGAAAATTGAAAAATTACACCACACACCTTCTCAAATGTTTTGGGCTAAAACCGTTGCATCCATGGCATCAAAGCACTCCATATGCAATGCCTTAGGGTGCCAACATAACAAATATAAACAATTTTCTGGCAATAATTCAAACGGGGTATGCGGTAGACCCAAAACCAAAGATAGGCCTAGTTGAAGAAATAATCTCAATTTCAACTCCAATGACAAAGTCATAAAAATTGTATTTGAACCTTCCCAAAATCCTGGCAAACCTATGCAGGGGGGCATGGGTGTACTCAGGAGATCGTGCAGAAAACAACCTGGAGAGTTTTCATGCAGTAACAAACACAGTGTCTCCTAAATCACAGTCCAAAACTGATGTGGGTGTGAAAATGAAAAATGACCACCAAACTGTATCCAATTTGTTTGGAGCAAACGGATGCATCCATAGCATAAAAACACTCCATTTACAATACTTTGGGGTGTTAGCTTACCAAATATATGCACGTTCATAAAACTGGGGTATGTAAAAAGGCCCCTAAAAAGAAGATAAGCAAAGAAGATACTGTATGTCAAATTAGAAAATTGACAAGCACATGTCAAAGATTGGCGTAGCACCCCAAAAACAACAGAACAAATCTATATATGGGTGGTATCAATTTACTCAGAAGATGTTGCTGAACATATTTTGGGGTGTTTTTTGGCAGTAACCCATAACTGGATTTGACAATTCATGCCTAAAGTACAATGTGTGTGAAAAAATAACACAAAAAGTGACTACCTGAAAGTTTGACATAGAGCTAGTGCATGGAAAGTGTTAAAATACAACTCTTTGAAGCACCCTAGGGTGTGCCCTTTCTAAAAATATATGGTTTGATGGGGGTAAATTACTTTGGCCGGCTTCAAAAATGTCCCAAATAGGACATGGGTGCATGATGACGAAATGTGAAAATTCCAAGTTGGAAAACTGAAATGCGCACCCCCCAAATAAGGCCTATTAGCCCCCAAATGACCCGACATACCTATACATGGGTGGTATCAATTTACTCAGAAGATGTTGCTGAACATATTTTGGGGTGTTTTTTGGCAGTAACCCATAACTGGATTTGACAATTCATGCCTAAAGTACAATGTGTGTGAAAAAATAACACAAAAAGTGACTACCTGAAAGTTTGACATAGAGCTAGTGCATGGAAGTGTTAAAATACAACTCTTTGAAGCACCCTAGGGTGTGCCCTTTCTAAAAATATATGGTTTGATGGGGGTAAATTACTTTGGCCGGCTTCAAAAATGTCCCAAATAGGACATGGGTGCATGATGACGAAATGTGAAAATTCCAAGTTGGAAAACTGAAATGCGCACCCCCCAATAAGGCCTATTAGCCCCCAAATGACCCGACATACCTATACATGGGTGGTATCAATTTACTCAGAAGATGTTGCTGAACATATTTTGGGGTGTTTTTTGGCAGTAACCCATAACTGGATTTGACAATTCATGCCTAAAGTACAATGTGTGTGAAAAAATAACACAAAAAGTGACTACCTGAAAGTTTGACATAGAGCTAGTGCATGGAAAGTGTTAAAATACAACTCTTTGAAGCACCCTAGGGTGTGCCCTTTCTAAAAATATATGGTTTGATGGGGGTAAATTACTTTGGCCGGCTTCAAAAATGTCCCAAATAGGACATGGGTGCATGATGACGAAATGTGAAAATTCCAAGTTGGAAAACTGAAATGCGCACCCCCCAAATAAGGCCTATTAGCCCCCAAATGACCCGACATACCTATACATGGGTGGTATCAATTTACTCAGAAGATGTTGCTGAACATATTTTGGGGTGTTTTTTGGCAGTAACCCATAACTGGATTTGACAATTCATGCCTAAAGTACAATGTGTGTGAAAAAATAACACAAAAAGTGACTACCTGAAAGTTTGACATAGAGCTAGTGCATGGAAAGTGTTAAAATACAACTCTTTGAAGCACCCTAGGGTGTGCCCTTTCTAAAAATATATGGTTTGATGGGGGTAATTACTTTGGCCGGCTTCAAAAATGTCCCAAATAGGACATGGGTGCATGATGACGAAATGTGAAAATTCCAAGTTGGAAAACTGAAATGCGCACCCCCCAAATAAGGCCTATTAGCCCCCAAATGACCCGACATACCTATACATGGGTGGTATCAATTTACTCAGAAGATGTTGCTGAACATATTTTGGGGTGTTTTTTGGCAGTAACCCATAACTGGATTTGACAATTCATGCCTAAAGTACAATGTGTGTGAAAAAATAACACAAAAAGTGACTACCTGAAAGTTTGACATAGAGCTAGTGCATGGAAAGTGTTAAAATACAACTCTTTGAAGCACCCTAGGGTGTGCCCTTTCTAAAAATATATGGTTTGATGGGGGTAAATTACTTTGGCCGGCTTCAAAAATGTCCCAAATAGGACATGGGTGCATGATGACGAAATGTGAAAATTCCAAGTTGGAAAACTGAAATGCGCACCCCCCAAATAAGGCCTTTTAGCCCCCAAATGACCCGACATACCTATACTTGGGTGGTATCAATTTACTCAGAAGATGTTGCTGAACATATTTTGGGGTGCTTTTTGGCAGTAAACCTTAAAGTTCACAGTACATGTATTCTTAAATTGCGTTCAAAAAAAAAAATCACCAAATTTTTTTTTTTCTCAAACTTTGGCATACATTTGTGGTAAAATGGTTTGCATGGAAAGAGTTAAAATACCCCAAGTTTAATACCTTGATTTGTGTACTTTAAAAAAATATGTATATGTGGAGGGTTATTCAGGAATTAGTGACAGATATCAGTGTTACAATGTCACTATCACTAGTTTTGAAAATAAACTCTTTGGAAATGGCAAAGTGCTACTTGCACTTATTGTTGCATAAAATAAGGAAAAAAGCGAGGAATATGTAAACATTGGGTATTGCTAAACTCAGTACTAAATTTAGAAACTACTAAAGAATTAATTTTTTTTGACGGTTGTTGATACATAAGAAATTTTGGGGGTCAAAGTTCGAAAAAGTGGTGTTTTTTCAATTTTTGTGTCATATTTCACAATATTTTTTATAGTAAATTATATGAAATGATGAAAAAAATGGTATCTTTATAAAGTCCATTTAGTGACGAGAAAAACAGTGTAAAATATGTGTGGGTTACATAAACGAGTAAGAGGAAAATTTGACGTAAACACTAAGAGCGCAGAAACGTAAAAACAGCAGCGGTCACGAACGGACGGATTCGTGTAAAACCGCCCGGTCACTAAGGGGTTAAAAGAAAAGCTAGGGTTCAATTTTAAGCTGTGTCACAAATGTAGTATTTGAGACAAATTAAACAGTGAAACAAAATTAATTTGTTTCATAATGTCCTTTGCTGACTATTACTTGTATTTTAATTTAAGATCAATTCGATAGTTGATATCAGTTTGATAGTTCATTTCAAATTCAATAGTCTAGTGTAAAATAAAATAAACTCGTTATATACCATTTTGTATAGTTTCGATTTCGCATCGTATCGATTCGTTATTCAGAAGTACTTCCGAACTACGAATTATCAAATTTCGTTCCAAATTCCGAATTTTTCCAAAACAAATACACATCTCTAGATTTTCTCCAGGCATGCTCTGCAGTGCAGGAGCAATGCAATAACCTTTTGGGCCGAAGCATACAATATTATACTGTTAATAATAACTCTCCCCAGAGATAAACAAATGAAATTTTAAATTAATTCCTGGAACCGAAATCAACAAAAAACAACAAAACAAAAGACATGCGTAGGTGAATTAAATGCAAAGTGATTAAAAAGCAGCAGTTTGCCCATCCAGATAGGAAACTCACATGACTTGTTCAGTGCATGCGGTTCTTTTAGCACCTCAGAATCTGTTCCTCACTCTGTGTTTCTCTGGATGAATCCTGAGGAGATTGGGCAAAAATCTTGTCTCCACCAATGTGAGTGGATCCTAGTAGCTAATTGAGTGTCATGTGACCTTCTGGGAGGGGATAGCTTGTTTATGTCTACACTACAAATTCATGCTCCGTTCCTACAGTCTCGCTTTATCCCCCACTAAACAAACTTACTTCTCATTCCTTATCTCATCCTTCTCCCATGATTCCAGATGTCTGTTTCATACTTTCAATCTGTTACTGCGCCCCGCTTCCACTCAACCCTCCACAGGCCTCACTGCTGTAAGCTTTGCTAACTTTTTCACCGATAAGATCACTAAACTTGGACTGAAATTTCTTCACTGCCCTCCTCCTTGAACCATTCTACCCCACTGACTCCCTCACTCCCTGTCCCCTCTCCTACTATCAGGGTTATTCAGAGAGGTGAAAACCAGGAGAATTGGCAGGAGAAGAGAACAATCTAGACCAAATAGCTGATTTGGAAAGTAAAATAAATGGGAGAATTTTTCTGGTTTGGCTATTTGACCTAGAATTTTCACTTCTCCAGTCATTCTCCTGAGTTTCACCTCTCTCTGAATAACCTTGCACGTCTTCCTTTTCTCCGGTCTTAGAGGATGTCGTCTCAGACGTTCTTGTGTCCTCCTGTCCGACCACCTGTCAACTTGATCCCAGCCCCTCACACCTTACTCTGTCTGTTCCACAAGTCACCGTCCCTGTTTTTAACATCTACCTATCCTCTGGAGTCTTCTCCTCTGCTGTCAAACATACTCTGATCACCCCCATTCTAAAAAAGCCATCTCTTGATCCTACCTCCCACTCGAACTACCGTCCCATCTCTCTGCTCCCCTTTGCCTCCAAAATCCTAAAACGCCTGGTCTATAACAAGCTCACCAATTTTTCTTGCTGCTAACTCTACTCGATCTGCACAAGTCCGGCTTTCGCTCCAGCACTCTACTGAGACTGTTCTGACTAAGGTGACTAAGGATTTAGCTGTGGCTAAAACCAAAGGTCAGTTCTCCATCCTTATTCTTCTAGACCTTTCCACTGCATTCAACACTGTTGACCACCCTCTTCTGGTCCATACGCTGTGTCAGCTGGGCTTCAGTGACTCCGCTCTCTCCTGGTTCTCTTCCTATCTATCTCTTCGCTCCTTCAGTGTCTCCTTTGCTGGTGCCTCTTCACCACCTGTTCCTCTTTCAGTTGGGGTACCTCAAGGCTCTGTTCTGGGCAACCTCATCTCTTCTTATGGATTCAATTATCTCTATGCTGACGACACCCAAATCTTCCTTTCCTCTCTCGTTCTCTCTCCTCCATTGTTGGACCATGTTATAGCCTGCCTATCAGCTGTCTCCAACTGGATGACTTCCCATTTCCTTAAGCTCAACCTATCAAAAAATGAACTTCTTAACTTCCCTCCCTCTAGGACCTCCATTCTTGTGCCCATTCCCTTTCAGGTGAATGGTGCCACAATTACTTCTACCTCTCAGGATCGTTGCCTTGGGGTCCTCTTGGACTCCAATCTATCCTTTACTCCTCACATTCAGTCTCTAACCAAATCGTGCTACTTCGAGCTAAAAAACATTGCACGCATCCATCCCTTTCTTAATCCAGACTCTACTAAAATGCTCTTCCAAGCTCTTATCTCCTGCCTTGACTATTGCAACCTCCTTCTCCCTGGCCTTAAGAGATCCCAGATTATCCCTCTGCAGTCTGTAATGAACGCCTATGCCAGACTCATGCACCTCACCTCCCCCACCTCACTTTATGTCAATCTCTACACTGGCTCCTTGTTTCCTTTAGAATCCATTTCTAAATACTGGTGCTCACATACAAAGCTTTCCATAACCGTGCCCCTGCCTACATCTCCTCCCTTATTAGCAGGTATATCCCATTCTGACGACTTCGCTCTACCAATGATCTGATGCTAACAGTTCTTCAAACCCGCACCCTAACTCTTGCTTTCAGGACTTCTCCCGAGCTGCCCCCTTTTTAATGGAACTCCCTTCCCCACAACATTAGACTCTCCCCATCTCCCAGTCCTTCAAGAAGTCTCTGAAAACCCATAACTTTAGAGAAGCCTATCAGCTCACTCCATGACCTCCCCACTGTAATTTCCTGCACCTCTTCAATTACCCTATTCCCCCCTCACCTAATGGGTCACCCCTCTCCTCTTAGTTTGTAAACTCTCAAGCACGGTCCTGTCTCCATCTGTTTCATGTGTGTAACGTGTATGTACATTTGTTATCCTGTGTTTCCCATTGTATAGCGCTAAGGAATTTTTTGGCGCTTTATAGATACTTGTAACTGTAAGTCACATCCTGCTAAAAGCACATGTTTAGATGTCACCATCTTGTTTCATTGGTGGGAATTTTTTTTAGTGACAACTACTGGTGAACATTGTCCATTGCAAGTATGTCACTTAAATTTGAATCCATTACAAAAAAAAGGCATTGCGTACTCTTAAAATCTGGATAAAACAATTTCTAGTTGAGAAGCTACTCACACCTTCCACGGAGTCCGTCCAAACCTGCCCAGGGGAGGTGTACCCCACAGGTTAAGAATCCCAGGTATAGATGGATGCAGATGTTTGGTGTATTATTTTATCACATGCAATCAATACTTTACTGAAATTAAATACTTTGACACCCATTACGTACCTTTTGCTTTGATGGCCTTTTCCAATTCTGCCGCATCTGCTGCAGCATTGAATCTAGGATCTGCTTTTAGGGTTGCTCCAGCATCCTCTGCCTTTAAAAATGGAATACAAGACCTGATCATATAAAAATAGTAAGTACCATCAAGTAATTTAACCCCTTCACTGCTGGACCATTTCACCCGTGTATGCCAAGCAAATTTTTACCATTTTTGCTCATGTTTAAATGTGATTTGAAGGCACGTTTGATTATATGACCCATACAAATTATATATCCTTTTTTTGACAGATTCATAATATCATTATTATATGTATATGTCATGTCGGGTCCGGTCAGATTGCTATAACAAAAATGTTAAAAAAGTGTGAATTTCCACTACAATTTCAATCAGCTACAGCATGTAAAAGCCCCCCCATATCATAGAGCCTTTGCGTTTATATATTCTATGGGGTATGCTTATTAACAAAATTAGAGTAATTAGATGATTTTACCTAAAACCGAAGAGATATTGTTAGTGCAGCATCATTGTTCATTCACATTATAAATTGAAATGTGAATAGTGCTGCATTAAAAAGGAATACATATATATATTTTACTTTTAACATTGTCATGTTTGGCATCATTAGAAAGTCCTTGCTCTGGCCTTTACAAGGATTCCAAAAAATGACCCTCTAGCTGCCACCGATTGGGAGATGCAGAGGTCCAAACCCCCCCCCCCCATCTCCACCATAGGGTTTCCAGAGGGAAACCCCTTTGGCAGCTAGGGGTCAATTCTCCAACCGTCAGTGGTGGGGAAGAGGCCCTGGAGGCTTGACTGACATGATCGGATCGCGGACCGGCACCTCAGGGGTTAAAGAGAGGCAGCGCTGTAAAGGTCACAGTGAGGGGGGGGGTGGCACCTGAAACTGACATAATCTCATCCGTCGCAATTCCGGGAGGGGTATAAAAGCAGTGTCTGACTTCAAGACCACTGCGGGGCCCCCTTAGCGAATGACATGCGGGGAATGTCGTTCGCATATAGCGAGGAATCCCCACACGTCTTCTGCATCTGATGGGTTAATAAGGCAAGTTCAAGCTGTAATCCCTATTACGGTATCACAAAGGAACACTCTAGGCATTGTGAGTAGGGTTGCCACTAGAGATGTAAAATTTCTGGAAATTTTGAGGCCATAAAATAACATTTTTTCCTGTGGTTTTTCCCAGAAAAATTGGAAATTTTTGGAAAAATTGAAAATATGCACCATGGAGTAGGTTTACTTTTAAAATGAATTTTGTCACACTTGAAATAAAAGTACAGTTTATTTACAGGGTTATTCAAAGAGAATTGAAAAGTCACCGCACGTTCGGTGACTTTTCGTTCACTTCAATTCGGTGCGATTCGGCGATCCCATTTCGGCGACCCTGAGGTGTATTCAGCAAGCACCACAGGGCTGTCGTAGTGCAGGGAAAAGCCGCCGCATACCTGCCGAACACTCACCGCAAACCCCGGCGAATGTACACCGAAACCCGCATAAATGTCTGGATTAGCCCCGCCGAACACGTTGGAGAAACCCGAGCAGCCGCCGATCACAGCGCAGAGCAGCCGCCGGAAAAACCTGACAACGCAGACGAATGGAGTGAAAAAATAAATTGAACTTGAATGTTTGAAAAGTGAATCGCTGTTTGCAAAGAAACCACAGAACGAAAATTTCTGGAACTTACATATAAGGTCCAATGAATGATAATAAAAAGGGCTGTTACAGAAAAAGAAAAAACGATGTAAAAAAAAGGAAAAAAAATCTGAAAACTGCCTAAAAGATCCTAAAAAATCTATAAGTAAAGAGACTTTTTACTGCAGAATATTATAATCACTGGTTTATTAGATATTGGATTAAAACAGGAATATTTTTAACATTGAAGCCTATGGGATTCGCCTGAATAAACTTGTCGAATGAAACCACCGAACAGCAGGGCAATTCGGCAACTTTTCCCTGCTGGTTTTTGATCTCTGAATAGCCGAAGCATTGCTTCTCTATGGGGATTCCACTGCGCTCAAACAGACAACGAACAGGCACCGTATGTGCAGGCAATTCGCCAACATTTGGCGAACTGCCTGCTCTCTGAATAGCTGAATGGCCAGGAAAGGTAACCGTACTGAATTTCACTGTTCGGTTACCTTTCGACCACTAGTCGGATCTCTTTGAATAACCCTGTTAGTAACTTGAATTTGCTTTTATAATTTTATCTTTTTTTCAAATGGAATCACAAGAAAGGACTGTATATAATCGTGTGAGAAGTTGTAACAACTATGAGAACAACTAACCACCCCTCCGTTTCCTGAAGTGCAACAATAAAAGCAAGAAACCATCAACATAAAAATTATAGAAATATATATATATTTCTATATCAAACTTGCCCCTTAGCACCAATAGCAAAAGGAAGTAACTGTGTTATTTGTGCCTGTAGGATATGGATGCATCAATATTTAAGCTCCATGTTGAGGTTTAAGGCTAGGGTCAGACGAAAGCATTTTTCCCCGCGAACGTGAAAAAGTGCGTCCGAACGCATTGACGTATTTTTTCACGGAATGCGCAAAAACGGTCACACGACGAGCATTTTCGGGCGTGATTTTGTACGGATCGTCAATAAAACTCTTTTTGTGTCTGGAGGTTATGTAGGCTGGACATTAGCAGCGTCTGACATCTCCTAATCACGCACACACGCCGCTATGCCGCAGCTGCGCACTCAGTACGTCAGTACTAGCGGTTCAGCGTTCTCAGAAAAATGCTTTCAAATTCCACTTGCGTTGCACGGCCGGACTTTTGTGCGGCCGTACATCGTATATTGGCCGTCATTGCCCGTCATCTGCTGCTAGTGCGGCCGTAATTATGTGCGCCAGAACGCACGTTAAAAGTGCGCTGGTCTGACCCCAGCCTTAGTTTTGAACCTTTAAAAAAGGTGCTTTAAAAAAATAGAGAAAAGGAAACAAAAAAGACACAACATATACAATACTTGCAATTTAATCTCATTTTCTGATCTATCATTTTCCGTGTCTTCTTCCTCTCTATACCTGTCTCTTTCACTTCTAAAAACGTAAGGGTTGCACAAATTGAAACAAGCGTTTCTCCCCTTTCACATGTCAGTTTCAGGGTTATTCAGAGATAGGAGAAAAGCAGGAGAATGACTGGAGAATGGAATGGAAAATTCTAGGTCAAAATAGCCGATTTGGAAAGTAAGATGAATGGGAGAATTTTTTTGGTTTGGCTACTTTAACCTAGAATTTTCCATTCTCCAGTCATTCTCCTGCTTTTCACCGCTCTCTGAATAACCCTGCTAGTTTCTTGATTTGGTTTGAATATTAGCAAACATACAGGGTTATTCAAAGAGATTCGAAAAGTCACCGCACGTTCGGTGACTTTTCGTTCTCTTCAATTCGGTTCGTTTTGCCGATCCCATTTTGGTGACCCTGCGGTGTATTCAGCAAACACCACAGGGTCCCCGAATTACAGGGAAAGGTCGCCGCAAACCCGCTGAAAACTAACCGCAAAACCCAGCGAATGCACGCCGAAAACCCTCAAGAACATCTGGATTAACCCGCCGAAAACCATGGAAAAACTCGAGCAGGAGCCGATCACACACAGCGAAGCCGCCGGAAAAAGCCGACACCGCAGACAAGTGAAGTGAATAAATTAGAAAAACAGTACGCTTGAATGATTGAAAAGTGAAACACTGTTTGCAAAGAAACTACTGAGCGAAAATGTCTGAAATTTACATATGAGGTCCAAGGAATGATAATAAAAAGGGCTATTACAGAAAAAAGAAGTTTAAAAAAAAATCCAGAAAAATGCTTGAAATATCCTAACAAATCTATAAATAGAGAGACTCTTTAGTGCAGAATTTTATAATGAACGGTTTATTAGATATTGAATTAAAATGGGAATATATTTAACATTGAAGCCTATGGGATTCTCCTGAATAAATTTGCCGCATGAAACCACCGAATGGCAGGGCATTAGGGGAACCTTTCACTGCTGGTTTGTGTTCTCTGAACAGCCGAAGCCGTGCTTTTTCATGGGGATTTCACTGCCCTCGAACAGGCACCGAACAGGCACCGTATGTTCAGGCAATCGCCAGGATTTGTCGAATTGCCTGCTCTCTGGATAGCCGAATGGCCAAGAAAGGTAACCAAACGCTGATTTTCAGCATTCGGTTACTTTTCTCAAGCAATTCGGATCTCTTTGAATAACCCTGATAGAGCAGATTCTCTCACACGCAGCAGCAGCAGAAGATGCAGGAATTTGCAGGGAGCGAGATGCAAGAGTTGTCAGAGGTCGTGTTGTGCAGAGACCTTGTCACCATGTCCCCGCAAACACACCTTCATAAACTTACTACACTGTATAACTCATTCTGCCGCTTTGCGCTACAATGTAACTACATGACCCACCATTGTGACATGTTAAAACAGCTAAACTGGCCATCGCTAGAATCCAGACGCACCCTTCACCTTTCCAGCCTGGTGTTTAAGAGCATCTCTGGGAAGCTGCCACCCTACCTGAATAGACTGCTTCCCCCAGTAGCTCCCTCATCCTATAACCTCCGATCCAGGACCAGCACCTTACTTGCAATACCACAATACAAAAAGACAGTGGCTCGGTCCTCATTTTCCTACAGAGCACCACAATTATGGAATAACCTCCCAGACACCATCAAATCTTCCACCAGTCTTAAGTCACTCAAAATTTCCCTATTAACATACCTCAATACAGAATGCACCTGTAAACATGTAACCTAGTGACTATATTTCCTACATATTTATTTTCTGTTAATCTGTATATTTGTGTTGTTAATATCTTACATTGTATTACTTTGTATTTCTGTAAATGTAACACTTCAATGTACTTGAACCCAGGACATACTTGAAAACGAGAGAAATCTCAATGTATCCTTCCTGGTAAAATCCTTTATAAATAAATAAATAAATAAATAAATAAATGTTGCAGGAGGATTATGTTTTGCAGAATCCCAGACTGTACTGGGGAGCACATAGGGATCAAATAGGGACAATTTTAACCTCTTACCTGTCAATTAAGGTCTGAGAAGACAGAAACTATAATCAACTGTATCCCAACAACCACTGTAGGAGGTACAAGATGGAGCTCCCAATCAAGCTAAACTGAAGCCTTTTCCCTGTAGCGCCCCCTAGAGGTTGAAATGCATATTTTTTGTTGTATTCGTATCGCATTGACACGTGTTACTTGAATTGTATCCCAGGATTTGCTCATCTTCAGCTCAGAGAACTTTTAATGATTTAAGACTTTAAATAATGTCTCAGAAGTCTTTCTTTAAGGTCCTAATGTTACGACATGGTATTAAATCTATATTAGACATATTATATATCATTTTAAAAGAACATATCACACACATTTGGGGTTTTTTCAATTTTTCTGGAAAAAAACCCAAAAAATTACTTTGGAAACAAAACGGGAAAAATGTTTTTCCCAATTTTTCTGTTTATTTTCCAGGCCTTCCCATCTCTAGTTGCCACATAATCCCTGTTTTCCAGGACACATTTATTAATGCTGATGGGAAGTGCCACCCTGCAATATGTAGGAAATCCTATGGATGGCCTGCCTTAACTTTCTTCCTGAAGCATATGAATTATACAGTTTTACAGCGCAGTTATTTTCCATGAATAAAATGGTAATATGTGGCCTGGAAAACATTGCAGATGTGGCAACCCTAATTGTGAGTGACCAATGTAAATTGAGTAGCCGCAGTGCCTTGAGTATCTTCACCCCTTCTTTGTCTGGAGGTACTTTTGGAGGGTTGTTTCAGCTGCCCAAGTACAGGGGCTCAACTTCTGTTTTAATCCTGGCTAGGGTTGCCACAGCCATGTTTTCATGTACAGGGGAGTACAGGGAAAGTACTGCCCTTTAAAATGTATATTCACATGTTGCAGGAAGGAAGTTAAAGGAATCCCAGATGACCTGCCTTATTTCCCATGTTCAAGGTATGGATTGTACATGTTGCAGGGCAGTGCATGAAAACTGCCACCCATCAGCATGAATAAGCTATGTGTCCTGCAAAACATTGCTGATGTGGTAGCCCTAAACATGTGGCCAGAGGTATTCAGGTATACGAGTTGCAAGGTTTTCCAGAACTTGTTATATTTACACCAAGCTTTGAATCTAGTGCCTATTCAGTTATAAAACAGAAGTAGTTGTACATTTAAAAAAAATAAAAAAAGTTAAACAGCCTATAACAAGTGTCTATTGCTTAAAACTGAAGCATTTATGAAACAGGGACAATAAACATTTTATAGTATATTTAAAGACTGCAAAGTGGGGTTTTGGGTTACATGGCAACAAATACAGTTTTCACATCTTCAGAATTTTTACATCTGCCACCTCTATTCAGAGGATGATGGGATATCCACCGGTCAATCCTGGGTTTGCAGGAATACCTACAATAAAATGTAAATGATGCACAGGAAAGGACATTACAAACAGGTTACTGCTTACATTTTAATATGTAAACTTACAGAACAGGGGGGGTGGCCTCCATCCTCATTAAAGTTTGCTTGTGCGAGAAAAGCTTGCATAAAAGACATGATGAACCTGGATGACCAAAATATAAATTAGACCACGATAAATAAATACATTTCTCTCAGAAAATATAAAACCTTTACACTGGCAGAATCTAAAAAGGAATTTTCAAAACCACATTTCAGCAGATTAGACATATTCCTCATTGTGTAGTTTTATTATGCACATTCCCACCTCTGCACAAACTGAATGTAATTTTTTATTGAAGCAGACTAGGTTCCAAACCTTTAAATGGTTCTGGCAAGTTTGAGTTATGGTTAGGTCTATGTAGTTGCCATGTTTTCCAGAGCCCTCACCAAGTTTACAGTCGTCAAGGAATCTACACCATAGTCACTTTGTTAGGCTCATTTGTCTTTATGAGATTTGCCTCAGTGCTTTGCCCAATAATTCCCATTGTGTCTAAAAAAAGTCCAGTGCTGACATAGAATCTCTGTGAAGCTTCGGATCTTTTTCTGCATTGCAACACAAGCACTTCATGTACTATAGTTTTTCAATTATCTAATTCTGCTCCAGTCCTGTCCCGACTACGAATGTTTATAAATATTTAAATTTCATTTGAAAACAGAATAAGGGCAGATGACTCAATTGAATCCAAGAAACATGGCAGGGATTTATAGAGACTATGTAGTCATGGATACACTTTGAAGATATCCAATTGAGAAGTATTATGAATTTAATCTGGTTTCTTGCAGCGCGGCTACATCTAGCTGACACAATCTAGAAGTGCAACACTTAGGTTTCACATTATGACCTGGAATAGAATAAAACTCTGGCATCAACTGGAAAGGTTTCCTCCAGTTACCTGACATATCTTAAACATTGGCCAACATGTACATAAAGTAATGGTTTTGTATTCTGTGTACCAACTGGCTGGGTACAAAGGACAATGTTAGCTTGGTTGGATCATGTGTTGGGGAAGCAGGTAACAGGGGCTAGGTATTCATACCTAAATCATATGAACCAGGCAGCCAATTGCTCATACAGAGCAAGTTAGTGAGTGAATGGTGAAAGAAATACCCAAGTGTAATTTGGATCCAGTGGACCCACTAATAACTAGTAGATTTGGACACGGACACTGAGACTTTATTTAACCCCTTAAAGGACAGGCAGGTGTCACCCAGGGGTTAACACTGGCAAGATGTACGCCTTTCCAACAGGTGCCGCAACATGCCTCTAGTTTGGCCCACCCACACACATCAATGCCTGCAGGAGTTGGCCTAAATTCAGACAGTCTCTCTGCAGCCAACAGTGTGTGCCAGCCCATACCTGTATGCCCTGCATCTTCAAGGCCCACCCACCACGTGGACGTCATAGCACGTCCCATGGTGTTAATGGGTTAAAAGGAGCACTATGTAAAAATCAATTCTTCGCTTTCCTTCTTTTTTCTTACGCAATTTGCAAAGTGTACATAACTTTCATATGAACATATTATGAAACTCCCTCCCCTGCAACATAAGACTCTCCACATTTCTCCAGTCCTTCAGTAAGACTCTGTAAACACATTAAATTTAGAGAAGCCTGTCGGCTCACTCCATAATTCCACCACTGTTCATTTCTTACACCATCTTCCCACCCAGTCCACATGCATCCCTCTACTTCATGTTCTCCATTTACCATCACCTAGCGTGTCACCCCTCTTAGATTATAAACTCTCGAGCAGGGTCCTCTCTCCTACTATTCTGTGTGTTTAATTCATGTGTATTTGTTATTCTGCCTCCTCCATTGTACAGCGCTATGGAACTTGTTTCGTAGTTTTCACTAACAAGGTATGAGAGCGCCTGCTCAGAGCGATGGTGGATTGACACTGCGTGCGTAGCTCAAGCCCATGTCCGTTTTCACCCTGAACAAACGCTACAATGAGCACTTTGATACACCTAATGTCAGCACAAATGTGGGGCAAGAATGGGTAGGTTTACTCCATGCAGCCTGATCACCTTAATAAGTGTAATGCTCACCCCCGGAGGAGCCGCTGAATAAACCCAGGATAGTCTCACCGCACTAACAATTCACTGTAAACCAGCACACCGTTATAGATTTTTCTAAGTTATACTTTACTGAAGTAATAAAAGGCAATAAGTACACATATACTGTAAGCATGAAATAAATTGGACTGTATTACATAGCATAACTGCATAAAATGGCGGATAACGATCGGTAAGGCCCTCAGTCCTTTTTGGTCTTAAGTCCTGCTCACAAAAAGATACTCGTTAAACTATTTCCTAGGGTTCCTTGGCTACTAAGTCCACTGGCCAGTGGATGAACAAAAATATCTTCGACTAGTCAACGTTGGGACCCTTAAATTTGAAGCAATGATAAGTGCGCACTGTTATGGAAGCTGTAGGCCTGAGGCCTCTCACCCGTCCCATGAAACAACTTGTCCTGAACTGATGACTCAGCCAGAAGGTCCTTCTCTTTGCCGTCTGGAACCTGGTGCTGCCAAAATCCACACTCCCGATGCCGAATCTCCTCAGCCAGGAATCAAATGCTGCCCGCACTCCGCTCCATCTGCGGCCTCCTTACTCGAGGAATGCAATGTAAGACGATGCACACTCCTTCCCCGATCACCAGCACTGGATAACACCAACTCTCCACGTTCCAATCTGGGCTTGATCCCGGACAGTGTCTCTCATGCGACTCACTACATACACTGCTCTGCTTTTTCTGCCCACGCTGCACACAATGCTCCTCTCTTTCTGGCGCCAGTGTGCTCATTTCCTTTTTCCTCCCCAAGAGTTTCTGGGAGATATAGTCCTTAAGTCCAGCATAGTCTTTCACACATATACACTCTGCTCCCTCTAGTGGCAATATTGTTTCAATTCAGGAAGACAATTTAAACACAGCGCTACATAAGCTAAAGTAGTTAGGGTGTGTAGAGTGTCCCTTTAAGATAATTTCATGATCAAACTGAGTGGATGGAAGGACCGGAGGTGGGGAGGGAGTGAGTGTGGGCAAGAGACTGGAACTGAATGTGTGAGGCAGGGCCAGATTAAGATGTCTATGGGCCTGGAGCTGAAGATTTTGGTGGGCTTTTTTTGAAATTTAGTGAAATTAAAACATATTTCAGGTTACTTAATAGTGCAGATACGGGTATATCTAACCAGGCAGTTACTGTGGGAGGAAATTTCCATTCAGATTTCAATGTGTAAAAATTTTTTTTTTCATATTTTACCATCCAAACCTTTGTGGTTATATATTTGTAAGAATATTAATTCTTACATATTCTATAGGGAATTCTTGTTAAATAAATCAAAATGGGATCCTGTTACTGCATTTTTCTGAGAAAATATACAATTTTTAAAAAAATAATAATATTTTCCTTGTGTTTTGGAGGATGGTGGTTTTTGAATAATATGACTATCAGGGTTATTCGGAGAGGTGAAAACCAGGAGAATTTCCAGGAGAATGAACAATCTGGACCAAATAGCAACTTTGGAAAGTGAGATAAATGGGAGAATTCTTCTGGTTTGGCTATTTTGACCTAGAATTTTCACTTCTCCAGTTATTCTCCTGGTTTTCAACTCTCTCTGAATAACCCTGTATGTATAAAATATTGAACTTGCTCCCAGCATGGGAAATGAGAAGGTGAGTAATAGCAGTGGTATTGCTCATATTATATGTGACAAATGGAAAATGCCATCACTTTGGTACTAAAAATAAATAAAAAAAGTTTTTGTTTTCTTTTCTGTTAGATTTTACATGGTCACGTTTAGACTCTGACCTGTCCAATGACACTTCACTTGAATTTGTGAGGTGTAAAGATTAGTGTCACAGGGTTTCAAAGTCCCCCACCAGTGCTCTTCGCTGCAGTACAGCATTTAGGTTTTTGATGTAACAACTTGTAATGACAGATAGTGCCATCACCTCCACACTTGTTGGTGACATGACAAATGAACTGGTGAGTTAGTGCAGCATCATTGTTCACTTTATAATTGCAAAGTGAAAAATATTGCTGTGTTAGAAAGAAAAAAATAAAGAATTATATATTATTTTATTTTTATTTTTAGCAAACATTATCAGGTTTTATGTATCATTGGCCTTTGACACTGTTGACCACCCCCTCCTTCTACAGACCCTCAACGCTCTTGGTCTCGGTGACACTGCTCTCGCTTGGGTTGACTCCTATTTATCCAACAGGTCCTTCTCTGTGTCCTTTGCTGGTAACTCCTCCTCTTCATTGCCTCTATCTGTTAGGTGTACCTCAAGGCTCTGTCCTTGGTCCTCTGCTCTTTTCCATCTACACCTCCTCCCTGGGCAAAATCATTAATAGTTTTGGCTTTAATTACCATCTCTACGCTGATGACACTCAGATCTACCTCTCTACCCCTGATCTCTCCCCCCTGTCCTTTCCAAAGTCAGTGACTGTTTATCTGGCATCTCCTCCTGGATGGCCTCCTACCACCTAAAGATCAACATGTCTAAGACTGAGCTCCTACTAATTCCTCCCTCCAATGCCTCCCCACCTCCTGACTTCTCTATCACGGTGGAGGGTATCACCATCTCCCCATCAAACCAAGTTCGCTGTCTTGGAGTTACACTTGACTCTGCTCTTTCCTTCATCCCCCACATCCAGTATCTTTCCTCCTCCTGCCGATACCAACTGCGTAATATTTCCAGAATTCGGCCATTTCTTACCGCTGTCACCACAAAACTACTCATCCACGCCCTGGTAATCTCCCAACTTGACTATTGCAATAATCTCTTATCTGGCCTCCCTCTCTCCCGCCTCTCCCCCCTACAATCCATCCTGAATGCCTCCGCCAGGCTAATTCACCTCACCCGCCGTTCTGTCTCTGCCGCTCCCCTCTGCAAGTTCCTACGGGAATAGGGCCCTCATCTCCTCCTGTACTCTTTGTCAAATGTTGTTCAATGTATTGTAACCCTGTCTATACTGTGCCTATTGTACAGCGCTGCGGAATATGCTGGCGCTTTGTAAATAAAGAATAATAATAATTTCCAGTGATACCACACAAGACCCTGTAGCTACTATGGAGGTGGAGATACAGGGGTCCAAATGCCCATCAATGCAGACATAGTTATTCCTTCTCTGGGCCTATTCTGGGGCATGGGCCTGGATCTGCTGCTCCATCAGCTCCTATGTAATCCAGCCCTGGTGTGAGGGAGTTGGGGTGAAGGAATCAGACTAAGGGAAGGATGGCAACTCTAGATTGAAGAGATGGTGGTGGCACAGGACTCTGGCTCCAAGTAAGAATAAAACACATGCGGTACAACTTAACCTACTGGCAGTATCCCAGGGTGTCTGTGTGTCAGCGTATCAGAATCCACAGCAATAAAACTCACAGTAATGTGCAGTGTGTATGAGTGTATCAGAATCCACAGCAATAAAACTCCCAGCAATGTGCGGTGTGTGTGTCAGCGTATCAGAATCCCCAGCAATAAAACTCCCAGCAATGTGCGGTGTGTGAGCGGATCAGAATCCACAGCAATAAAACTCCCAGCAATGTGTGGTGTGTATGAGCATATCAGAATCCACAGCAATAAAACTTCCTGCAATGTGTGGTGTGTATGAGTGTATCAGAATCCACAGCAATGAAACTCCCAGCAATGTGTGGTGTGTATGAGCGTATCAGAATTCTTTATTATATATTTACAGGCTGTGTCCTTTCTCTGACGGGTGTAGGGGGCCTGGAGACAGCAGGGGGTCTCTCCAGGCCGTGGAGACATCTGGGTAGCAGTGGGGTGCCAGAGTGTGCCCCGTGGCTTTGATTCCCTACCAGGGGATGCGCAGTCTGGAATTGCGTGAGAGTCCGTGTTGAAGAAAGAGCGGGCGGCTGCACGTCTGCGTGTGTGTGCAGATCACACTGTTCGGCCAGTCAGGTGGTACTGAGACTCAGTACCACCTGACTGGCCAGACCGCATGACCTGCACGCACGCAGCCACCTCCCCTTTTGCCCCCCTCTTTGCAGTCGCTGAAACTTTGAACAGCATAGGGAGGGGGGTACAGCATGTTTTCACACATCTGGAAGAGCTGCGGATTGTCAGGCAAGCAGTGTGATCAGAGGAGCTGGCACTGTAAGGCGGTAGTGAGTTTTATTAGTGTGGAGCTCATACACACTGCGCATTACTGTGAGTTTCATTGCTGTGGAGCTCATACACACTGCGCATTAGTGCGTTTTATTGCTGTGGAGTTCATACATACTCACTCAGCAAAACTGTGAGTTTCATTGCTGTGGTGTTCACAAATGCTAGGGGATTATCCACCATCGTGCCATCGTTGCAAGAAAAACTCCAAAAAAAAAAAACAGCTAACTGCACTGCAATACAGATTTTTCCTGTAACAGAGGCACTTAGTGGATAACCCCTATAGGGTTACAACAATAGTTGTAGTTCATTTAAAGGAACAGTTTTAAAAAATATGGTTCCCTTTTCTAGTGTCTTCCTTTAAACTATTGTTTATTAGGACACGAAAATAGTCATAGTAATCAGTTTTTCCCCGGGCGTGAGAGTACCCCCACCTATTTTTCCAGAAAAAAGCACTGTCTCACGCTATTCTGGACCATGGTATTGGTTGACAGGTGATAGGAGTGTGATTGTTTACAGCAATTACTTCTATTAGTAACAGCACTGTACATGTCAGCCAAGCCTCTGGGTCACCCCCTACCCACTGAAGTTATTGCCATATGTGTTATTACGTCAGTGGGCCAGTTAACCCCATAGCTGCCAAGTGGAGATAGGGGATCCTTTGGATCCCCATATCTCCCGATCCATGGCAGCTACAGGGTCATGTTTGATATCATTGAAAAGGCTTGATCACAAAAAAAATTAAGAAAAAAATAATCTAATTTTTCTTTTTAAATTGTCTGGGGCTTTAATAAAATAGGACTAAAGCTGGCATTAAAAAATGAGGAGCATAAAACGGTCAAAATGAGCTCAGTGTAAAGGTAAACGGGGTCAGCAGTGAATAGGTTAAAAAACAAAAACATGTAGAAATTGGGTATTTCTAATTTCAGGACAAAATTTGGAAACTATTTTGCTGGGGTCTTTTTGGGGGGTTGTAGATTTTGGGCATTAGATTTTGAAAAAGTGTTTTTTTTTCCATGTTTTTCATCATATTTCATATTTTTTATAGCAAATTATATGATATGATTGAAATAATGGTATCTCTAGAAAGTCTATTTAATGTGGGGAAAGACGGTATATAATATGTGTGGGCTGCCTAAACGAGTAAGAGGAAATGTTGACCTAAACACAAACAGCGCAGAAACGTAAAAACAGCAGTGGGCACTTTCGGGAGTACTATCCAAAAACCACCCGGTCACTAAGGGTTTAAAACAGAGGGCCTTGCAAAATTACTTCAGATTAGAGGACAGTGCCAACCTTTAGAGTTTAGACAAAAGAGTACAGATTCCATGTAGATCAATTGAATTTCTAAAATGTGTAAAGTAATTCTTCAGGGGTACAAAGTATCCGCACACAGAAATGCAGTTGCATTTCAGTTTAAGTTAGTCAGGGCTTTTTTTTTTTTTTAATACTCAGATGCAAGTAACCATGAGGTCTTAATAGCCAAAAGGTCATTCCCACTTTTGTGGGCACAAGTGGATCCTATGTAAAGGTAACATAGCGGACAAAATAAATAATCCTTGGCACCAGATACAGAAAGCCAGGTTTGAGTTTGCAGAAAAGCAGAGAAATACAATTTCCTGTGATTCACCCACCTAGGGTACAGAGAAACAAACCCCAAACCGCGCCCTTATCTCCCATCCAGTAATTAAAGCAATAGGCGTCATTTATATGGATTTTGTTTACGCTATATAAAAAGCTCTTTGTATGTAGTTGAACATTTAAGAAAAAGTGTTACTATTAAACTGGGAAAAAGATGTAACCAGTTTGCTTTACTTAAACTTTACAAATAAAACAGTTGTCAAACAGGTTATCATAACTGTAGCAATTTCTGCATGCAGAGCTAAGAAGTATTCTTTGAGCAGTTTATTAGAAACATACTCACCGTTTGGGGCTTTAGGATGAAACTGGGTTTATCTGTACTGGAAGCTGTAAAAGCTGAAATCTGAGGTTCTTAACTTTTATCAAGAAGTTGTCAAACCACACCTAGTGACCCGGGTTTACCTCCTCACATGTTCTGATTGGCTGGCAAGCAAGCACAATCAGACCAAGCTCTAATTTTCTGGCACAATCACACATAAAACATTGCCAGAAGAGAACTGCAGCATTAAAGACAAAGTTTCCCAATTTGGAATAACATTTGGACATTCCCAATTTGGAATGGAATAACATTTAATTGTGTCGTACAGTCATTTCTTGGGAATTGATTGCATTTTTTAGTGATGTTTGTTTAAGCATGTTTATGTTGAATTGAACAACATGTATTGTAAACAATATCTCAAGAGGCTTTCTATGCAAGGTACTGCAGAGTAAATAAAATTAGGGCTACCCCACATACTAGGACACACTATCACATTTGGAGTTATTATATTTAGGACAGGGTGTTCCAGTTACTAGTCTACAAACTTACAATCGTCATGGGAGTTACAGTTATGTACCAGTTTAGGGTTATTATGCATTTATTTTTATAGATAAATTACACTCTAAACCCCACCACACTCAACCAGAACTAGATTAGCATGAAGAAATCTAATACAGGGTTGCAGAGATCACACTCACATAGGTGCAGAGGCGTAACTAGAAACCTCAGGGCCCCGGTGCAAGAATCCATGAAGGGCCCCCCTTTTCGGCTGTAGGGAGGAGCCGAGGTGGGCCATTGAAGTCAAAACCCCAACATCAGACCCCCAGTACCAGTATCAGACCCCCAGCATCAGACCCCAGTATCAGACCCTAGTATTAGACCCAGTACCAGTATCAGACACCCAGCATCAGACCCCAGTATCAGACCCTATTAGACCCCAGTACCAGTATCAGACACCCAGCATCAGACCCCAGTATCAGACCCCAGTACCAGTATCAGACCCCCAGCATTAGACCCCAGTGTCAGACCCCCAGTACTATTAGCAGACCCCCAAGATCAGACCCCAGTATCAGACCCCCAGTGTCACATCCTCTGCTCCTGCGGGGCTTCCTGGGGGGTCTGGGCGCACGGTGGCATCGCTGGCTGGTCGGGTGCCAGGAGTTAGTGCTGGCCGATTGGTGTCTGAAGGGGCGGGCTTAGCATAGTGGCACGGAGTCGCCGGCCTTAAATGCAGGATGCGAGTTCTGCTCGTCGCCCTGATGTGGAGTTATTCCCGCATAGCCAGCTGTGTTCACTTGTGTCTCAGTGTGTTTATTGTTCTGTTGCCGACTTTGCCTGTATGAGGATCTCTCCTGTGTTTGACCCGGACTGCTTACTTGACGATTCTCTATCTGACTCCCTGTGAATATGCTCATAGTGCTCTCTGCGGACGCTGAGTGTATGCGCAGGTTGTTTCACATTACCGCCGATTGTGGTTCTGCCCTGCAGGGTGCTGAATCTAGCGAATCTGCTTTCTGCCTTGCTGAAACAAAATATATGGGAGTCCTCTTTGTTGCCAACCTTGCATGTATGACTACCCTCTCTGGTGCCAACTCCGATTATACATTTGACCACAATTGTGTTAACCACTGCTTTATGAGACTTCTGAACTATCTCTAAAGTGCTTTCGCTCAGTAGACACTTGGTCACAAAATCATTTGCTACTGAGTGGTATATAGTATTTACATTCTGTCTGACCTCCCAGGCTGGGAGTGCTAGGACTAGCAGCCTTGACTGCTGCGAGATCAAATACAAAAGAAATCTGTCCAAAAGGATCCAAATCACAATTCTCAGGGGTAAGCGCTATAGCAAACGTGACACCCAGTATCAGTATAAGACCCCCAGCATCAGACCCCAGTATCAGACCCCCAGCATCAGAACCCCAGTACCAGCATCAGACCCCCCAGCATCAGACCCCAGTATCAGACCCCCAGTACCAGTATCAGACTGGCAGTACCAGGCCCCAGTATCACACCCCTGTTGTCAGACCCCTGCACACACGTCATTGATTGGAGGCAGACTCGGAGCCCCCACTATAGCCGTACTCGGTTACCTGGTGGTTGGTGCTGGTGCTGGCGGGAGAGAAGTTGCCGCAGCCTAGGGGAAGGATCCACCCCCATACGTGTGATGCACCTTAATCCCACTCATCGGCTGGCCGCATGTGTGTGTGGGCACGGTCAGTCGGCAGAGCTGCTCCCAGATGCCGGTGCTTATAAAAATTGTGCCAAAATCCCGCAGAAGACATAATCTGCCGCGATGGAGCCTTTGCTCCAACCGGCGGCAGGCAACTGTTTCAGCTGTCAGCGGCTGCCTGGGCCACCCTCCAGTGGTGGAATTCCAGGGTCCGGTCACAAGTGTGACCGCTGCGACCCTGGTAGTTCCGCCACTGCATGTGCATCTAGAAACTTGCTGGGCTCTCACTTTGTGATTCCATAAATATTCACTAAACTTTAAGCCCGCCCCTTACGGCTCAAAAACCTTGTCATTATAAGTATAGGAGCTCGTTAATCCATGCATTCCTATGGACTCGCGAGCTTCCAAGCTGGTGCCGGTTTCACAAAACCACAGATTTTATTAAAAATAGAAGTATAAAAATTGCACCAAATACACCAGGGACCTCCAAACCCCTGTGTCGATACACACTATAGTCAAATAGTGAGGGTTGCAGCGATAAATTATCAATACTTTAAGACCGAGTAAGAGTACCGATACATTTTTCAGGTACTCATTAATACCGAGTACCCTTTTATTTGATGTCATGTGACTGCTTTCCAATAAATAATTTAGGATTTTTGCTGAAAGCCTGTCCAGTTTATGCTAATATTGAAATGTATGACCAGACACCCCATTTACCCACTGCACAGCCTGCACACACACCCTGACCACACACACAGACAGAGTATATATATACATATATATAAAAAACAATCCATTGACGGAACCACACTCGAGGACTTCGTATAATAAAACAACAAAGTTTATTGTAATTACTTTATTGTAACAACTTTGTTGTTTTATTATACGAAGTCCTCGAGTGCGGTTCCGTCAATGGATTGTTTTGTATGCACGTATCTGGAACTCGACTAGCACCGAGGCAGGCAAAATCCTTTACAATTTAAAGGGAGAGTGCGGATTTCTTTGGATTATATATATATATATATATATAAAGATATATATCATCTCTTAGATTTATAGGCATTGATCATGTCCCACCACTTCGCCGTGGTGGGAATAGATCTCAGCTTTTATTGCAGCGTGAATCTTTTTGGATCCATAAGTTGGATACTCTCACTCCACGTGGACTGAACGAATATAATTCATACACTTGCTTTTTGGCTGATAGATAATTCTAAGCAAACACATATATATACATTTGGTAACGTGCAATCTCTCTTTCAATAGCAACTCCTGGTTGCCCTTGCTTTCTTCTTTCTCCCCTTTTTTCAGGATTTTTTTGTTATGTGTTTATCATTAGTATTTTTTATTTTTTGTTATTATATTTTTGAGTTAAATTTTGGGGTAGCCTGATTGGGGGCTCTAATTTCTTTTATTTCTCTTTTTCTTCCTTTTTATGAATTTTCGTGCCTTTGAGCAATTTATGTTTCTTGATTCCTCCGTGATTGTTTTTAAATGTCCGTGCTATAGATCCATGCTTTTGTTAATGTCATCACTGTGGCAACTCTTTCTCTTGGGCGTGTGATGGGTCACATGCAGCGATGCTTGTGTGATTTGCATATATAATTATATTGGATGCACAGGCAGGAGGACTGGCATTTCAATCGGATTGGTGAGTTCATTCTCTATGTCTTACATTTAAGTGGTATGTTTTCATTGTGTATGTAACCTTGAGAATGGCTCACATATGAGCCGAAACGTCGGTCAATTTTATATGATTCAATAAATTTGTTATTTTATTTACACATGTGCGGGTCCATTCGTGGATTCTATGCAACTTTTTGAGCAAGCACCGTGACAGACTTCGAGTTGTTCAAGTCGACTTACAAGGTAGTTGCAGGGACATTGTGTTCTAACTATATATATATATATATACCCACAGACACCAGACCTCAGACACATGTATACCTCACACTGTCCTCAGGTACATGTAAACCCAGACACAGACCTCAGATACATGTATACCCAGAGAAAGACCTCATGTATACCCAGACACAGACCTCATTGCTAGCGAAATGCTTGAAGAGCACGGTATCCATGATGTGGATCCCTAAGCACAGACCTCTAAACCCTCCGATCCTTGAATGGTCGGTAAAACACTACCCCTATGTATCCCAGTCAGGGAGACGATACACAGGCACAGCAACGTGCACAGCCTAAAGGATACTAGATGTGGATCTCCAAACAGGACAGGCATTTATTTATTTATTTATTTATTTATAAAGGATTTTACCAGGAAGGATGCATTGAGATTTCTCTCGTTTTCAACTTTGTCCTGGGTTCAAGAACATGGTTACAGAAATACAAAGTAGTAAAATGCAAGAAATTAACACAAAACAAATATACAGATTAACAGAAAATAAATATGTAGGAAATATAGTCACTATGTTACATGTTTACAGGTGCATTCCTTATTGAGGTATGTTAATAGGGAGCTCTTAAGGGACTTTAGACTGGGGGAAGATTTGATGGCGTCTAGGAGGTTATTCCATAATTGCGGTGTTCTGTAGGAAAATGAGGATCGAGCCACTTTCTTTTTGTATTGTGGTATTGCAAGTAAGGTGCTGGTCCTGGATCGGAGGTTATAGGATGAGGGAACTGCTGAGGGAAGCAGCCTATTCAGGTAGGGTGGTAGCTTCCCAGAAAAAGCTCTTAAACACCAGGTTGCAAAGGTGAAGGGTGCGTCTAGATTCCAGCGACGGACAGTTTAGTTCTTTTAACATGTCACAATGGTGGGTCATGTAGTTACATTGTAGCACAAAGCGGCAAAATTAGTTATACAATGTAGTAAGTTTCTGGAGGTGCGTTTGTTGGGCGGCTGCATACACTACATCTCCGTATTCAATAGCTGGCATAAGCATTTGTTGTACAATCTGCTTTCTTACTGCGGGGTTCAGGCAGGATTTGTTTCTGTACAGGGCACCTAGTTTGGGGTAAATTTTAGATGAAAGTTTTTCGATGTGGGGGCCAAAGGATAGATTTGGGTCTAACCACATACCTAGATATTTGAGAGAAGTGGCTGTGGTCAGCATGCCATTTGATTTTGTCCAGACACATAGATGGGGTGTTTGCAATCTCTGTAGTTTAGGTGCTGTTCCGAAGAGCATTGTAACAGTTTTGTCAGCATTTAGAAAAAGTTTGTTATCTTTGATCCACTTTTCTACCTCTGTGAATTGGTCTTGCAGCACGGCCTCCAGCTGTGGGAGATCTGGTTTGCTGGTATAGATTACAGTGTCGTCTGCGTACATCTGTACAGTTGAGGCTTTGCAGACATTGGGCAGATCATTTATAAATATTGTGAATAGCAGGGGGCCGAGTATCGAGCCTTGGGGTACACCACACATGACTGGGAGGGGGAGGGAAGTGCTGTCACAAATGGACACATATTGCGACCGATCAGACACATATGATTGAAACCAGGTTAGCGTGCGATCACCAATACCAGAGTTTTTAAGTTTTTGTAATAAGATTCCCTTATGCAGGAAGGGTTAACATTAGGGGTGGTGGAGAAACAAGCCGGGCCAGTATCAGGCAGGGTATTCATACAATCCAGATTAGAAATAGAATGGTGGTTATAGCAATCTGGGTCGGCAACAAGCCAGGTTCTCATCCACTCCGCGTCAGTAATAGGCAGGATAACCATACACTCTGAGTCAGCAATGGGCATAACACTCATACAACACTGGTCAGAATGAGAATGGTCATTACGGCAATCCGGGTTGGCAACAAACAGGGTTCTCATACACTCCGAGTCAGTAATAGGAAAGAAAGAATCAGTGACACAAATGACCGGTTCACTAGCTCTGCGAGAAGGCAACTCCTCGGCAAGGCAACGAGTCAGTTTGCGCGGTCAGTATTTAAAGTCGGCGGCTCCGCATCATCACGCCGTGCCCTGCCCACTCATTAACCACACAAACTCCCTGAACCGGCGCTTCGCCTGGCACCCGGCCAGCCACTGGTTCCGCCGGCACTGCCGGGTGGCTGGTACCAGTGGAGGACGTAACACAAGGTCAGTTTTTTATACATAGTCATATTATTTATAAGACACAATGAGGCAAAATACAAGTGAAAACTTTTGTTTTTTTCCAGTTTTAATTAAAATTGCATATTTTCTCCGAAAAATACACAGGGTTATTCAAAGAGAATCGAAAAGTCACAGTATGTTCGGTGACTTTTCGTTCTCTTCAATTCGGGGCAATTTGGCGATCCAATTTTGGCGACCCTGCGGTGTGTTCAGCAAGCACCACAGGGCTGTCGTAGTGCAAGGAAAAGCCGTTGCAAACCCGCCGAACACTCACCGCAAAACCCGTTGAATGCACACCAAATAAAATAATGATAAATTGGGAATCTAGAGAAACAATAAAACACACTATTGTGCAGCTCACAGGACATCTGGTCTTTATAGCATATCAACAACCACAGTTGTTACCCCATGTCTGTGTGATCCTGGAACCTCAGCCTGGTACTCGTGCCACCGCAGGAACCACCAAGAGGACTCCTCAATGATCAAAAATAGATTTAATAGGTAAAATGGATAAAATAAATAAAATAATCCAAAGCGTTTCGTCTACGCAGTAGACTTCATCAGGGATATATAACAGAAAATAAACATGAAAAATAAAAGTATATTGATCTTGTCTCTCTTTCTGCTTTTATATCTTTCGAGATAATAATTAGTGGTATTGATTCTCTCACTTGTAACCTATCGGAATATATAGATAGATATCTGCAGATATTGTTCAGAAAGTCCCTTCATATCTGAAAGATATCAGCCAGGTTTTTTTTTTATATTTTAAATTTTTTTATTTTGTGAGGAAGTCATCTTACAACCAAGTATAGAATGAGGGCCTCGCAGGGCCTCGCCTAGTCATCAATAACATCACAGCGTAAAGAAAATAACAAACAAAGATAAACAAAAATGTCCTCAAGGAAAGTCACACATAAAAAAAAACAACGGCGCTCGTGGCGACAAAGACTATGAATGCAAAAGGTCGCCTGAGGGTAGCTAAATGTCATCAAAACATCCCGAATTGGGGGTCTCATCAAAAATATAAAATTGTAGGAAACAAATGGGCGCTGAGGACCAACGAAGTCATCTGGTAGTCTACTGCAATAACCCCAGTCGGGGAGTACTAATATGGGCAGATCGGAGGGTCACGAAAAAACAAGGCCCAAACACAGCCTGTAGTCTTCCCATCAACCTGTGTCTCGAAAGGGGGGTACTTTCCAGATGGGCACAGCTCTGCACGATAGGCCGCTGCTCCGAGCACCTCGTGTGTCCAGCAACCAGGACCCTCCAGACACCTCACCAAGAACAGCCCAGGACCATGACCGGCCCTGTCAACCCACAGAGCTGAGGTCCAAGGCCCCAAGTGGCACATCCAGTACAGGCTGCATGGAGAAGGCCACGGCCTTCAGCTCGGCAGTATCTGAGCTCAGACAGGCCGACCCCCCGGTGACATCTCGATAGTCAAGGTTCTTCTCCAGACACGGAAAACTCCAGATCGCCAGATCCTCCGCGCCTTCAGATACGTTCCCCGACATACTGCCTGGTTCCACGTCCGTCGTCTGGAGTCCCTCTGACCTAGCTCCACCCAGGGCATCCGCATCTTTGCTGCCCCTCAAGGCCTCCGTAAAGTGCCGCAGGTCACCTCTGGTCAGCGGGCGTTCGTCATCCCCCTCCTCCATCAGCAGTTGTTCGAGGCGCAAGAGCGCTGCCTCCAAGCCAGACAGAGGACAAAGCGATGGGGCATCCACCTGCCACCACGTGCACGCTCCATCCGTCCCTTCCACTAAATCGATCTCTTCAGCCAGGAGACGGGGCCCTCTATCGCCACAGCCTACATCCAGGTAGGGGGTGTCAGGGTCAGCAGAGGTGGCGCAGTGTGGGGCAGGGCCCTCAGTCAAGTGCTGGAGTGATTTTCCGGCTGGGGAGCACTCAGGGCTCCCAGGTCAGAGCATGGTCCAGTATCAGGCCCCAAGATGGCCGCCGGCATCACGTTCTCGCCACAAAGCGACAGTCTCTGGTCTGGGGGGGCAAGAAGGGCCCCAGACATCACTCCACCGATGGCTAGCCGCTTCTGGGTCCAGGGAGACAAAATATATAAAAATCAGACAGCTAGGGATCCGAGAAAGAAGAAGACGGATCAGAGCTCCATAGACACACGTCTTCTCCCCTGTGCAGCCGGCCATGCCCACCAGCCAGGTTTTAGAAGAACTAGGAAATATAAAATGGGAGGAAGATTTTTGAATGGCCACAGTTGATGTGGTATCATTGTATACCTCAATTCCACATGAAAAAGGAGTGGAAGAAGTCACTAACTGTCTTTTGGAAGATGGGATGTTACCCTCCACTCAGGTGTCCTTTTTATCAGAGGCAAAGAAGTTTGTCCTTGAGCACAATTATTTTTGGTTCAGTGAGAAGTTTTACCTACAGATATGTGGAACTGCCATGGGGACGAGGTTTGCCCCCAGGTACGCCAACCTATACATGCATAGGTGGGAACAGAAGCATGTGTCAGCAGGCATGGCCGGGGGCTGCCTCGTCCTCTGGCAGCGATATATAGATGACATTTTGATAGTGTGGAGAGGAGAAGCAAGTTCTCTTGCCAGTTTTATTGAATCATTAAATAGGAATAATTTTAATTTAAGATTTACTTCTTCTATTAATAACCAAAGGATAGATTTTCTGGACTTAACTTTTTATATTAAAAATGGCCTAATTGAGACAAAAACTTTTTTTAAAGAAACTGATACCAACACCGTTATAGACAGAAAGAGCTCCCATGCAGCAAAATGGTTGAATAATGTACTGAAGAGTCAGCTGATCAGAATTAAAAGAAATTGCTCGGAACAGGAGGTTTTTCAGACACAATCCACTAGAATTATAGAAAAGTACCAACAGAAAGGATATGAGAAAAATAAATTACAGAGAGATTGGATAGGAGTAAACCATAGAAAGAGAAAAAATTTAATTATGAGAAAGGCTATTGAAAAGAAGAACGGCGAGAAATTTAAATATACCTTCATGACACAGTTTAATCCTCATGCTTTTAAAGTAAGACAAATTTTAAAGAGACATTGGCATATTTTAAAGGCAGATCCAGTCTTGGCAAAATAAATTCCCAGTTCACCAATAGTTATATTTAAAAAAGCTTTGAATCTAAAGAACTGCTTGGCCCCTAGTTTACTTCCTAAAGAGAACCGTTCAGAAGAAGGGATCTTTAAGATAAAACGACCAGATGGGTTTCATAAATGTGGAAGGTGCAAAGCCTGTTTTTATCAGGAGAAAAAAACGACCAAATTTCGGAAGTAACACCTTGGGGAAAGAGTTTGACATTAGATCCTTTATTAACTGTAACAACAAAGGAGTAATATACCTGTTGGAATGCCCGTGTGGTGCTCAATATGTAGGAAGGACCACACGGGAATTCAAGGTTAGAGTGTTAGAACATTTAGGTAACATTAGGAGGAATAAATTGGATCATAGTGTACCTGTCCACTGTAATAAATGTCCAAAATTCTCTGTAGCAAAATTTAAATGTATAGGTATATATTTGGTGTCACCAAATTGGAGAGGAGGGAATTATCTTAATACTATAGCCAAAAAAGAAATGGAGTGGATCTATAGAATGGGCACATGGAGGTCTTAATGTGGACTTAGATATAAAAAATGGTATATGATCTATAAATTTTTTGTATTATAATCTAGTATTTTAGAATTCCATAGCGCCCATTCTAAGGTTCTTATGTGAAGATATAGGATCACGGGCACACTTTTTTGCATGAGATCACTCTGATGCACACTGGAAGTAAATTATTTATTTCTTTATATTCATCTCGATGGTTGATGAGCAGGGTTTCTCGACTCCAGTCCTCGGGACCCACTACAGGCCAGATTTTGCAGATCACCTTGGGGAAATGCAGACTGAATCCTGCAATCACTGAGCAGCTAATTAGATCACCTGTGCTGTGTTTCGGATATCCCACAAACCAGGCCTGTTAGTGAGTCTTAAGGATACGAGTTGAGAAACACTGGTTTAGAGCATGCATAATTGTTATTATGTTTCTATTTGAGGAATATGGTATTGCCTTTTTTGAAGGAGAAAATAGAGACTGGGACTTGAGCTACATTTTGGTATAAGTATATTACATAACTCCAATAAACGGGTGTCTTTTTTAGAGGAGGGATGGAAAATAGACCCCCCCACCCGAGGAACGTTTGAGAGACCGCCAAAAATGGAGATACAGGGCAGGACGGAGAAACACTTATGCACCCAGAAGAAGCTAGTTCCAAATAACTCTTTACTCATTAATCTGTCAAAATTTGATCTCACCACAAAACACATCAATGTATTGAGAAAAGGCCTTTCCTTTGTTCCTACCCCTCATTTCAATAGATTTAATTGGATTAAAGATCTCAACATTTTCGCACATAAATTGGCTTTACATGTGTTTATGGATAAAAAACAAGAAAGAGATGCAAAAGAGTATGGCTTGTCTCAAGAGGATTATCAACATTTACAAAGTTTGACAGCACTCTTAGAGCAATGCCCTCCGGATGCCTTGAATATAGAAAAGAAATTTAAGTCTAAAACTAGATTTACTCCTCCTTTCTCAGAGTATTCAAGCATTGAGGTGTTTGTTAAATTGGTCACCAATGAAATTGAATCCATTGAAAATAAGGATCTTGAATGGGATTCTAACCTCTCAATATGTGAACAGAAAGCATTAAAGGAGCTATGCAGCATCCAGAATGTAGTTCTCAAACAATCCGATAAGGGAGGTAACCTTGTCCTTATGGACACAGAGGATTACGTAACCATGTGTATGACCCATCTACAGGATCAAGGAGGATATAGAGTTTTGGAAAAAGACCCGACTCTTCCTTTTTCTAAAGAGCTTGATCTCATTTTACAGACTGGAGTTACATCAGGTCTTTTGTCTAATGACAACTTTAAATTTCTGCTTCCGACATCACCAACCATCCCCACATTATATTGCTTGCCTAAGATCCATAAGTCACAGACATCTCCCCCTGGTCGCCCAATTATTTCTGGCAATGATTCCCTCACTGAACGAATCAGCCAATTCATCGACTGTCATTTACGTCCTTTGGTTGAGGTGACACCCTCGTATATAAGAGATACGTAGCATGTGTTATCAAAATTGTCAGATATATCAGTTCCATGAGGCACTATTCTAGCCAGCTTCGACGTGGTCTCTCCTTATAACAACATTCCCCATGATGTGGGTCTAAGAGCCACACAATTTTTTCTTGAAGGAAAATATTCACCTATGGAAGTCGAGTTTGTGCTACTACTATTGGAATTTCTGTTGCACCACAACTATTTTATCTTCAATGGTAAATTCTACCTACAAACTCAGGGCATAGCTATGGGAACATGCTGTGCCCCGAGTTATGCCAACCTTTACCTACATGGTGGGAGAGATTACACGTATTCATCCATGAAAAATCGAAGTTCACAGCTCATATTGTGAAATGGATGAGATATATCGATGACATCTTGATACTCTGGCATGGATCCCTAGAGGATCTCAATGAATTTTTTCTCGGCCTAAATATGAATGACATTGGTTTACAGTTAACCCTGGTTACAGGTGGACCAAAAATTGAGTTTTTGGATCTACTAATTATGATTGATGATACTCATATTACCACCAAACTTCATAGGAAACCAACAGCCACAAACAATTTCCTTGACTGGTCCTCATATCATCCAATGAACTTGAAGAGAGGTATCCCTATCAGACAATATCTTTGAGCTAGGAGGAACTGCTCCAGTGATACTGACTTCCAAATAGAAGCAGATCAACTGAGGGCGATGTTTCTGTCCAAAGGTGTCACGGTTTGCGCCGCAGACGCCGGAAGAAAGGCAAGTAGGAGCTGTCTTCATCAAGAATCTGATCCAGTCCGGCTTTTTCCACTATCTGGACTGATGTCCAGGCACTCAAGACTCCATCCCTGACTTTCCCATCACCTCTCCAGCCTCAGGTGTGGGCTGGGCCTGCAATACCCATAAAACCAGGCCTCACCTGTCAAGCAGTGCTGCTGCATTACACATCTATCCTTTGAAGCTTCATGGTGTGCCTGTCCTGCCTGCTCTGCACATGACCCTCGTTGTACTCCTGTGGAGACCACCTACCCCACAAGTATCCTGTAGAGACCACCTACCTGCAAGTATCCTGTGGAGACCACCCTCATTGCCCCTCATTGCATCCTGTGGAAACCACCTACCTGCAAGTATCCTGTGGAGACCACCCTCATTACATCCTGTGGAGACCACCTTCCATTAATTGACCTCCTGTGTATGACCTTCTACTATGGACTTTGACCACTCTCTGCCCGCTGCCTGCCAAGACCTCTGCATGATATGACCATCCTACTGCTACAGCCCTCCTGATACCTCACTTGTCATTTATTATTCGTTCCTTCTACCCTCTGTGTTTTCTGATCTGCCCCCTGTGTATCCAGTAAGTACCTGTTCTGTTAACCCCTGTGTTACCCTGTATTCAGTGTCTGTGCCATTCAGTGTCCTGTCCCATCCGTTCAGTGTACCCTGCCCGATGTTTATATTATACTTTCCACCAGTTTCCATAGTGTTTTATTACTTATTCATTGTCCCCTTTCCTGATTTACTTCTGTTCCTTTTAGTAATAAACTTTTTTACTTTGCAACCCCAATTACCTGTCTGTTTTGTGTAACCACACCTTGGGCTCGTCAAGCCCCTGGCAACACCGTGACAGAATGCAGAAGCCTTTAAAACTCGAGCCCATGGTTACTCAAGCCATAAAGGAGCTAATCCAAACAGCCATCCAAGAAATCATCATGCACCTGGCAGACTTTCTGAGTAGCATGCTACTGAGCATTGAGAATCCCACTCATAAAAGGTACTTCCCTGCAAGACAAAGAATACCGGGTCCATTATCCGCAGAGGAGCGCAACCGACGATTCGCCGATAACCTCTGCATCTACTGTGGACAAGGTGGGCATTTCTTGCCAGTTTGCCCAGTGAGACCCCCAAAAAAGCCTGCACCCCAAAAAACACTTGCTGCAAAGACTGCTCCCAAATCAAGGTCTGCTCCCCTTCTCAAACCTGTCCCTGTACCCCAGTCCTTCACCCCTTCTGATGATATGCTACAACCTGCACTGGTACTCCCACCAATACCGGTAGCAGCACCCCCCTATGATGCACCCTAAATGTCTGGCTCTGATTGTGGACTCTCTGAATCGACTGAACCCATGGATGTGGAACCTATGCAAGCAGGTGATACTGAACCCATGGATATTATGTCACTCTGTACCACCACCGTGGACCTGGTGCCTACCTACACTGCTGATAGTGCCGACCGTGACCCTCAGGGTTCTCTGGGTCTCGCTGTCACTGCTGATCAGGACACCATTGACCCAGCTCCCCTCACAGAAACCCAGGGGGATGAGCGAGGAGACCCTGGGGTGCCCACTGCCAAAGCAGAAGTGCCACCCACCGTGGAGATTGCGGTGCAAACAGACGACATTGTGAATCAGTCTGCAGAGTTGTCATCAGCTGCCAAAACCATCGCCACCTTGCAACAGCAAGTGAGTACCCTTGCCCAAGCTGTGAGTGGACTCCGGCGCAACCAAATATCTCTGCAGCAAGAAGTGCATAGTCCCCAAGAATCTACGCCTGTTGCAACCACGATTGACTCTGGTGTACGTACCCCAATGTCCTCAAGGGAGGTGCCCCTTCCTACCGGCTCCGTGGATGTTCTCTTGCCCACTGTTGCCACACGTGGGAAACCCACAACCACTCGCGGGGACTCCAACGTTGATTGGGAGACCACCGATTCTGAGAGTGAAGTGCCAAAAGAAACCGTACGGCGCAGCAAAGGGCCACCTCCTCAAAGATCTACCTACCTGGGGACCTTACACTCTGAGCCATCCGTTGGTACGGTAACCAGTCCAACTGGACCTGTTCCTTATGATCCAACCTATGACTTTATCCCTCTCAGCCTCTCAGCTTTACATCATCTGACTCTGAGAGCCAACCAGTCCCTAACACCCAAGTGTAACCTGTGAAAGAGACAACGCTCAATGGCACTATGGTTGCAGTGGCTGCTGACTATGTGTCACCGAAGTTAGTCTGTGCCTCTAATGGGACTTATGTACGACCCGAGGATCTGGAGGCCTTCGAGATGGCTTTAGACGCCCGGAGTGCGTCTTTGTAGACAGGGGTTCTGTCACGGTTCGCGCCGCAGACGCCAGAAGAAAGGCAAGTAGGAGCTGTCTTCATCAAGAATCTGATCCGGTCCGGCTTTTTCCACTATCTGGACTAATGTCCAGGCACTCAAGACTCCATCCCTGACTTTCCCATCACCTCTCCAGCCTCAGGTGTGGGCTGGGCCTGCAATACCCATAAAACCAGGCCTCACCTGTCAAGCAGTGCTGCTGCATTACACTTCTATCCTTAGAAGATTCATGGTGTGCCTGTCCTGCCTACTCTGCACATGACCCTCGTTGTACTCCTGTGGAGACCACCTACCCCACAAGTATCCTGTAGAGACCACCTACCTGCAAGTATCCTGTGAAGACCACCCTCATCCCTCATTGCCCCTCATTGCATCCTGTGGAAACCACCTACCTGCAAGTATCCTGTGGAGACCACCCTCATTACATCCCGTGGAGACCACCTTCCATTAATTGACCTCCTGTGTATGACCTTCTGCTATGGACTTTGACCACTCTCTGCCCGCTGCCTGCCAAGACCTCTGCATGATATGACCATCCTACTGCTACAGCCCTCCTGATACCTCGCTTGTCATTTATTATTCGTTCCTTCTACCCTCTGTGTCTTCTGATTTGCCCCCTGTGTATCCAGTAAGTACCTGTTCTGTTAACCCCTGTGTTACCCTGTATTCAGTGTCTGTGCCATTCAGTGTCCTGTCCCATCCTTTCAGTGTACCCTGCCCGCTGTTTATATTATACTTTCCACCAGTTTCCATAGTGTTTTATTACTTATTCATTGTCCCCTTTCCTGATTTACTTCTGTTCCTTTTAGTAATAAACCTTTTTACTTTGCAACCCCAATTACCTGCCTGTTTTGTGTAACCACACCTTGGGCTCGTCAACCCCCTGGCAACACCGTGACAAAAGGTTACCCTAAAAAATGTTTGAAACGTGCTTATCAAAGAGCTTTGCTTACCTCGAAACATCAATTACTTCCTCTCAAATATAAGAAGGAAACTGAAAATGTACCAAGATTTATAGCCACCTATGACAGTGGTTGGCATAAAGTTAAATCTATCTGTGAAAAATTCTGGCCCATACTCCGGATGGAGAAACCTCTGAACAAACTTCTTTCTGTCAAACCTTTGTTCACTGGTAGACAGGCCAAAAATCTGCGTGACCAATTGACATATAGTTTTATACAAATAGAAAAAACTCCACGTACGTGGCTATAGCAACCAAAAGGCACTTATAAGTGCACGCATTGCAAGGCATGTAACTTTGTCAAAAAATCAAATACCTTCCTAAGTAATGTCACTGAGAGGAAGTACAAGATCAGAGACTATATGAATTGCTCCAGCAAAGTAATAGTCTATCTGATCACGTGTCAATGTGGTCAACAATATGTTGGCAAGACGATCCAACAGTTTCGACGGAGAAGTTTACAACATGTAAATTCTGTGCACAATTCTCTAGAAACATCTGTCTCTAGACATGTAAGAAATAAACACGATTCAAACCCTTCTTGTCTCACCTTTCAAGCTATTGAACAAATACACTCAGGTCCCAGAAAAGGGAACTTTGATAAACATTTATGCTGTCGAGAATCCTTTTGGATTTATACTCTTAAAACTCTTTATCCATATGGCCTCAATGAGGAATTCAATTATACACCATTTATATAAGTTAGTACGTCCAACATGTCTGATGGAAAATTTACATCTATGAATTAATATTTACATGTTATCTTTTTTGTACGTACATACAATTTTTGATCCTTGCCCCCTTCCCTTTACAAATGATTTGGTTCCCAGGTTTCCCTATCTTTAGTGGCTTATTTGTGAATTCCTCTCCCCATCATATAATTTTCACTAGATGCCCAATTCATTAGGACCCTTGCCATCTATTATATATGCTATACAGACTCATATGTTCAAATCCGTATGAAGACAACCCATTACAAGTAATATCTGACTGTGATGTTTTAATTTTAGTATGCACAATACATATATATATCTACACACATATTGTGTTTACAGCTTTAATGATATATATAAGATATGTCTATGTACATATAATGTCTTTAGTTTTGAGCAGATATATGCTATATCATATGTGTGTGTGTTTTATTGTCATTTTTATCATCTTTTTCGTCTTTGGATATTTATCTGTTATTATTTATACTCTTGTGTTTTTTGGACAATGTCATGTAAATTACATCTGAATGTCAGATGGAAATTTAAATGCCTTTTTGTATTATGCATCAGTGACTATTCGAGCATGTATATATACGTATATATCTTACGTCCTGCAGCTCTGTTCAGTTTTATTGTTGTGGCAAGCAAGGCAGATGTACCTAGACATTTGCCATATCTCATGGTGATAGTCAGATACCCATGGGCGAGAACATCCGCCAATCAAGCCATGACTCAATTATCGATCTAGCTGTTTAAACAACTGCTTTCTATCTAGCGAGTTGATATTCTGCATATGACGTTTAGGGCCTGAGACATCCAGTAGCTATTCTTCACGGGTTGCAATATTTCCTATTATTTTCATGCCACCTTACGATTGCTAATTCTATTTAGCCTTTCAAATGAGGACGCGATAACACACTGGTTATGGTTTTAGTGTGGCGCCTGTCAGCCACCTTATTGGTGGAAGTATTTGCCAATCAAACTATGGCCCAATCACTGCCTGGCTATGTATACATAACCATAACGATGAAATAATGCTAGTGGCGGATTGGACAGAGATAATGTCAATCAGTGACCTGTTCGGCAATCTTTCGCAATCATCGCAGGAAATCATTTAGATTGGCTAACCTTGGGTTCCTCCCTCTTTCCAAGGGGCTTTAAATATACATTCTCATCCTGGTCTCATTCCCAGCACTCCTGACGAGCCTGTGAAAGGCAAAACGCGCGTCGGATGCGCTTTCTTTGTTGTGGGCAGTTTAACCCTTACCCCCAAAATTTCCTTGATGCAGAAAGAATTTTTTGGTCCATTACCCATGGCTTTGCAAGTTGCAATTACTTTGATTCTTGGACCTCTGTGGTTATAGCATATTATAAGGGCATTCGGTGGCGCTTTTTAGCACCTTTACACTGCAGATAATGAGGCATGCTTATGATTGTGGGCACTTAACCCTTACCCCCAAATTTCCCTCACACAGCAACTTACTGAATGTTCATATCTGATACTACAACCGATATTGAAACTGTATTCGGCCGGCATATGTCAAACTGTTTTTTTACCTACTGTAACTGCTCTATATGTCAATTAATCCATGACATTGTATCACAAGGAGCAACTAGCGATCTACCAATCCAGTGATATTGTAAAAGACCGGTGTATCTATATGTGTACATTCTCCACTATGGGTAATTCATTGTAATCCTTTGGTCTTACAATTTTTGCCTTATCAAGTGCATCCTTCTCTGTGCAACCTGTGGTATTGTAATTTACACTGTTGTGTCTAATATACTTTAAAAACATTTCCTTTTCTGGTCTATAAGATCTTCAATGCCGCAGTGTATCTTGGAGACTGTGCACTTATACAATCAGTGTGTGTATATAGAATTATAGTAAGGGTTTCTGCCCCCAAATTCCTTTATGTGTTCTGTAGGGTCTCCAATTGTGAATCTCATATTCCTGTTCTCATATATACTCCAACATTAGCTGATTTCAATCAAAGGATTTTTTCAGGATTCAGTCACGCTATACACATGGAGATATCTCAAATAATTGAACATTTTTATGTCTGTGTATGTTTGTTTAAAGTGATCACTTTGTATTCTTTTTTACCTTTGGCCTTGTGTGCCTGAATAAAGTTTAATTTTTATCTCTTTTCACTAATACTCTGTGGTAGGTTTGACTCGTTCAAACAAACCAGCTGTCTCTATATAATTTCAGGTTTCAGTACCTTATGTATTGAGTGAATAATTACTCAAATCACCAATTTTCCATCTGGTACCTTTTAAGATGTGGCTTTACCACTAGAATTTTAGTGGATTTTTTGTATTTTACATTTTGGTATATGGTTGCTAGGAAACCGCCGACACCGGAGGGATTATACACCACTTCCGGATGTACCAGTACCCATATCTCCAGAAGAACGCCGAAAGGAAAAGTCCGATACGTCACTTCTGATCACGTGCGGGATGCGTTCCAGCGGTGAAGCGCACGCCAGAAGCCAAAACCGGAAGTGATGAACTTCCACGACATTCTCGAAAGATATAACAGCAGTAAAGAGAGACAAGCTCAATATACTTTTATTTTTTATGTTTATTTTCTGTTATATATTCCTGATGAAGTCTACTGCGTAGACAAAACGCGTTGGATTATTTTATTTATCTATTTTATCCATTTTAACCATTAAATCTGTTTTTGATCATTGAGGAGTCCTCTTGGTGGTTCCTGCGGTGGCACGAGTACCAGGCTGAGGTTCCAGGATCACACGGGGGCCCTTAACTGTGTCCAATATGTTACAAGCTGCACAATAGTGTGTTTTATTGTTTCTCCAGATTCCCAAATTATCATTATTTTATATGCTGTGTTGAGACGCCCAGGGAAGAGCGATCTGGGAATCTAGAGGTTAATATATCTTTCCTTGTCTTCACACCACTGTTGTGTATTTGTGGAATGCACACCAAAACATCTGGATTAACCCTGCTGAACGCGTCAGAGAATCCCGAGCACGAGCCGATCAGAGCACAGAGCAGCTGCCGGGAAAAAAAGGAAAAGACGCTTGAATGTTTGAAAAGTGAAACGCTGTTTGCAAAGAAACTACAGAAAGAAGATGTCTGAAATTTACATATAAGATCCAATGAATGATAATAAAAAGGGCTGTTACAGAAAAAAAAAACATTTAAAAAAAAAACTGGAAAAAAAGTTTGCAAACAAATCCCAAAAAATGGCTAAAAGATTCTAAAAATAAAGAGACTTTGTACAGCAGAATATTATAATCAACAGTTTATCAGATATTGAATTAAAATGGGAATATTTTTAACATTCAAGCCTATGGGATTCGCCTGAATAAACCTGTCGAATGAAACCACCGAACAGCAGGGCAATTAGGCAACTTTTCTCTGCTGGTTTTTGTTCTCTGAATAGCCGACGCATTGCTTCTCTATGGGGATTTCACTGCCCTCGAACAGGCACCGAATAGACATTTGGCGAACTGCCTGCTCTCCGGATTGCTGAATGGCCAGGAAAGGAAATTTCAGGAAATTTCAGCGTTCGGTTACCTATCGTCAGCAATCCGGAGCTCTTTGAATAACCTTGAATGTAAGAGGTTCCCATTACTAACTTTTTTAACAAGAGTACCCCATAGAATATATAACCTGAAAGGTTTGAATAATAAAATGTGAAAAAATAATTTTGCACTTAAATAATTGAAATCTGGAAATTTAAAATATTTTTTTTACATTTTTTGTTATAGCATTCTGACGGGACATGACATATACATATAATAATGATATATTTGCAATCTACCGAGTCTCCTGAAAAGATATAAGGTCAGAATCAAAAGTGACACCGAGGCAGCAAGCTTGAGTCGTCGGGCTAATGAGTAATCCATTTACCAGTAGAGAGATAGATGGTGGGGGGGAGGGTATCTTCTTGAAGGGAGGAAGGATGAGAATTTCAGTTTTGGCAACAATGAGTTTAAGAAAGCGGGAAGACATCCAAAAAACTGATTTCATCAAGGATCTTTTAAACAGAGGATTATTCCATTTGTCTGCTGTGAGGAGAGTACCATCCTGCTAACCAGCACTGCACACCAAGCTTTGTGAAAAGCACCTAAAATATTAGTATTTTAGCATTTTATATCAAGCACTATATTATTTGTTTACACTCTTTACTTGCACTTTTCAAGGAACTTTCTGTTTTTCTATGTTATTTAGGACAGAGTGTTCCAGTTATGGTTTACAAGCGTCATGGGATTTAGAGTTATATGCAGTTATGTATTTGGTTAGTATTAGAAATAGATTTAGTAATACATTACATCACATTCCAAGAAATTACATTTGTGATAGCGCACAAGTTTAACATTTAACTCAACTGAACTTGATCTTGGACCCCTGCAGGTGTTTTTTGTAGATCAATGTAAGTCAATATACTCTTTTTTGGAGCAATGCAAATGAATTTTGCTTATGCAAATATAATTTGTTTACATAAATGCTTGAGATCAGTAGTGTAACGTGGGTTGACAGCGCCCGCGGCAAGGCAAGAACTGTGCCCCCCCCCCACCCTGTGGATATGTTAGCATGCTCTGATTCCCTTCTACTGAACGTACGGTGCAAAACTCCACCAAAATGTTGGCAAAATGTCCAGATTTTCGCTGGTTCAGTTCGACAAGTTTAAACAGCGAATCCCATAGGATTCAATATAAAAAAAATTGCGTTTTTTTTACTATTTTTTATTCTTTTCAGTTCCAGCAAAAAGTCGTTTTTACTTATTTTTTTAGGCATTTTTCTTGATTTTTTTGATGAAATTTTTGATTCGCACTTTTTTTATTGCGTTCTGTAACAGACTGTTATTTTTTTTATAAGCTCTTTTTTAGTGACAAAACACATGCAGTAAAACATGTAAAAGGAGCGCACAATGTGAATATACTCTGCACAGAATGCAATAGTAGATTTATGAATCTTCAACACAAAGTTATATAATACTCATCACAATCCAAATGTCAAAAAACGCATAACCTAAAAATAAAGCACAGAATACAAATTGCGTGGCACAGTTGGTAATGCCGTGAATCACACTGGGGATTATTCAGAGAGATTCAAAATGTCGCCGACATTCGGTGCCCTTTCGTTCCCCACACTTTGAGGCGATTCAGCGATTCTAGTTCGCCGACCCTGCGGTGTATTCAGCAAGCACCGCAGGGTCCCCGTAGTGCAGGGAATACTCACCGCAAACCAGCCGAACACTCACCGAAAACTCAGCGAACACTATCCGAACACTCGCCGAAAACCCGCAGAAACCAACACAAAAACCATGCCAAACACGCCGGAAAACTCAGTGGAGCCGCCAACCACAGCACAGAGCAGCCGCCGGAAAAAGCAGACCGACAGACGAACGGGGTGAAAAAAAACAAAAAAAACAGTATGCTTGAAAGTTTCAAAATTGAAACGCTGTTTGAAAAAAAATACTGAACGAAAATGTCTAGAATTTACATATAAGATCCAATGAATGATAATAAAAAGGGCTGTTACAGAAAAATTAAAAAACGGTTTTAAAAAAACCGAAAAAGAGCTGGCCAAAAAAATCCTGAAAATTGTCTAAAAGATCCTAAAAAAATCTATAACTAAAGAGCCTTTTAGGCTTGGGTCAGACTAATGCATTTTTCGCAGCGACCGTCAAAAAGTGTGTCCGAACACACTGCCGTATTTTTTCACGGAATGCACGAAAACGGTCATACGATGCGCATTTTTGTGCGTGATTTTTTACGGATCCAAACCAGGAAACTTTGGGTGTCTGGACGTTATGTTGGCCGGACATGAGCAGCGTCTGACGTCTCCTAATCACGCACACATGCCGCTAGCGGATGCAGCGCACTCTGTACGTCAGTACTAGCGGTTCTGCGTTCTCGAAAAAATGCGTTCTTTTTCCACTTGGGTTGCGCGGCTGGACTTTCGTGCGGCCGTACTTCGTATATTGGCCGTCATAGCGCGTCATTTGCTGCTACTGCGGCCATGATTAAGTGCGCCTAAACACATGTTAAAAATGCGCTAGTCTGACCCCAGCCTTAACTGCAGCATAAAATAATAAACGGTTTATTAGATATTGGATTAAAACTGGAATATTTTTAACATTAAAACCTATTGGATTCGCCTTAATAAACCTTTCAAATGAAACCACCGAACAGCAGGGCATTTTGGCAACTTTTCACTGCTGTTCGGTGTCTCTGAATAGATTAACCATTGCTTCTCTATGGGGGATTTCACTGCCCTCGAACAGGCACCGTATGTGCAGGCAAAGCGCCAAAATTTGGCAAACTGCCTGCTCTCTGAATAGTCGAATGGCCCCGAAATGTCCCTATACGCTGAATTTCAGTGTCCGGTTCCATTTCGGGGCCAAATCAGCTCTCTCTGAATAAACCTGTATATATCTTCTATGATACACTCACAAAGTAAGAGCCTATCAGGCTCATGATATTCACCTTTAAGCCTCTATGGGGCTTCTCTCATCAAAATGGTAGATGTATAAATGTTCTTCCCATGGGCGTAGTATGTATACCACAAGAAAGACAGTATATAGCGTGATACCGCAAATATAATAGTTTTATAGGTTATACAATGAAGGGTCCACTCACGTGATTAAGAGCCTCGTGGACGTGGTGGCTCGGTAAAAAGGACCTTGGACCACTTTCAGTTGGTAGGGGTCCAACCCTCTCTGGATACAGATTCCTGTTGCGTGTTGGGATGTTCTCCGATAATTGCAGAGGCAAAACTAACGAGTATCTAATAAAAGTAGTCTCAGGAGAGCCTTCAAGTAAAAGATAATTTATTGGTATAAAATTAAAGGACAGGTAAACCGAAACGTGTTCCACTTGCTTGACTGCAAGCTTCATCAGTCGGAATGTTTTTAAAAGTCCTAATGTCCTTTTTATATCTTCTCATGGTGCTGCCGTAACTGCATGGTAACAGTGTGCGTGTCAAGGCTGCATATGCGTTCCATCATATTTCCGGGTGCCATTTGATGACGTATGTTGGTCCAATCTGTGATCGCAGTCTGATGTCACATGGGCCAATGCTTCGCGCATTCGTCATTTCTCGTATCCGTTCTGTTTATTAAACCGCATATATAAATAACGTATCATACCAGCAATACTTTAAAGCAGAATATTCCACCACCTATTGCAGATCTCAACAGATTAGATATTAAATACACCTCTAAATGGGGCTAGATTAAAAAGGCAAATTAAAATGACCCATACTGAATCGGCTCATACTGTTTCTAGGGGAGGAAAGGTGGTAAAATTGTATTATTTCCATGCATGTTCATTGTTTTAAACTCCTTTTAAAGAATAGTAGTTTTTTTGTTGTTTTTCTTTTTAACCCAGTTCGGTGGTGTGCAGGAGTCAGTTCAGCTGATCATCAGCAGCTCCTATTCGGCAATCCTGCGGTGAATACTGAATTCACCATAGGGTCGGCGAATATGTTTTATTTTAAATATAAATTTTCTCTTTTCTTTTATTTAAATCACAATTTTTTAGATTTATAGCTTGTAAATAGTTTGTTGGCTTACAGTAGAAAACCCCCACAAAATAAAGATAACAGTGCAGTGTAAGGGCAAAAAGAAACTAAAGTGAGTGACATCAAATCTGAATAAAGCAGTAAAGGCCAACCGTACAGTCAGGAGTTGAAAAGCATATACATTGAAAAATCTATGCCGCTTTTTCTGGTTGCATCACAGGTACCTTGTGGTGGCATTTTTTGATGTTTGTACCACTGCCACCCGACAACCAACTAAGGGGAGTCACCAGCTCGGCAGGCTGCTCCTTCTCGCGTCACAACAGTGAAGAGTGGCGCCGAAGAACTGCATCACAGTCACGTGACTCACCCACGCCAGCCATTGTCATCCTGCTCCTCCCTTCTAAGTTCCGGATCATGCAACTTGCGCTATGCAAGAGCTGCTTACGGACACCAGTTTCGTGGACACCTTACCAGTCCTGGCACTGGAACCTATTAGGGACGCAAATTTATTTTGAAATTATACGCCCCTAATAAAATTGCACCCGGGGATACGCCCCTGTGCCCCCCCCCCCACGCTACGCCAATGCTCGAGATTGAGCTCCTAGCACATCAGACATTACACATGATGTTCTGGAAAAGTTTGAAAGGTGGGACAGGTTGTTTCCTCTCAGAGGCATGGCAGTTCCAGCTGCTCTGTAGCAGTAATAGCACTTTTTGGGCAGCAGTATTCTCGTGTGAGATAGGGAACATTTTTAAACAACAATTTTCACCACATCGTATCCTTAATTAAAGGTGGCAATTGAACTGAAGGATAAAGTCTGATGCAGAATACACATATGAAAGCACTTGTGTAATCCTAAAAAATGTTTGAGGTCTGCTGTTTGGGGACAGTCTACAGTCCAACATTGTATAAAAAACATGGACATTAGCGTTGTGACAGTTCTCAATGTAACTTTAACCCCTCACTGCTGAGATGTGTGGATATATCCTGTAAAATCCTTGCATATGCTATATCCCGGCAACATAGGTAGGCAGAGGGGGTGTGCCTGGTGTGCACAGGCACACCCTAATGTTGGATGAAGAAGTCCTCTTTCAACTCCTACATTGACACTTCAGATGTTCCTTATCTTGTTCATGATGAATAACATAAAAGCTGACTGTGTCTCTGATTACAGGCTTGTTATTTCTAATGAAAAATGTGCATTTTTTGCAAAATGTTCTAAACATAGGTTTTCAATTAATACATGTTCCTTGGACGCACACCCAAATGTAACGGGATGCTCACACTGGTGCCCTGCAGCCTTTGAAGTGAAAGAATGTCGTTAATTACACTTGCATTTGCCTTAACATGCTGCCTGAGCTTGTTAAACTGAGTTTGGTAGACTGAAATTCTGGGCACAGAGCTACAGTTGTGAGAAAACTGTTGGCTCCCTTCCTGATTTTTTTATTTTTTTGCACGTTTGTCACACTTTAATGTTTAAGATCATCAAACAAATTTAAATATTAGTCAAAGATAACACAAGTAAACTCAACATGCAGTTTTTACATGAAGGTTTTTATTATTAAGGGAAAACAAAATCCAAACCCACATGGCCCTGTGTGAAAAAGTGTTTGCACCCTGTTAAAACACAACTTAACTGTGGTTTATCACACTTGAGTTCAATTTCTCTAGCCACATCCAAGCCCGATTACTACCACACATGTTCGCAATAAAGAAATCACTTACCGTAAATAAGTCCTGAATGACAAAGGTAAGTAGACCAAAAGATCCTCAAAAACTACACATCATGCCGAGATCCAAAGAAATTGAGGAACAAATGAGAAAGAAAGTAATTGAGATCTATCAGTCTGGAAAAGGTTATAAAGCCATTTCTAAAGCTTTGGGTCTCCAGCGAACCACAGTGAGAGCCATTATCCACAAATGGAGAAAACATGGAACCGTGGTGAACCTTCCCAGGAGTCGGCGGCCGACCAAAATTACCCAAGAGGTCACAAAAGACACCACAACAACATCCAAAGAACTGCAGGCCTCACTTGCCTCAGTTAAGGTCAGTGTTCATGACTCCACCATAAGAAAGAGACTGGGCAAAAATGACCTGCATGTTCCAAGACGCAAACCGCTGCTGAGCAAAAAGAACATAAAGGCTTGTCTCAGTTTTGCCAGAAAACATCTTGATGATCCCCAAGACTTTTGGGAAAATACTCTGTGGACTGACGCAACAAAAGTTGAACTTTTTGGAAGGTGTGTGTCCCATTACAACTGGCGTAAAAGTAACACTGCATTTCAGAAAACGAGCATCATACCAACAGTAAAATATGGTGGTGGTAGCCTTGGGCTGTTTTTGACACCCTTGGTTTATGTACCGCAATGAATAGGATATTGGAAAACTAAATGGGATTATAAGTATTTTTCTTGATTGTATTTTCACTTAAAGCACAAGTATGTGCACCAGCATGTATTGCATGATTGTTATATGAATTATTTTCCGCATCACTGGGACAAAATACTGGGACACCCTATTCATATTATATTGATTTTCTATATTGTATTTATTTGGAGGACAGCAAGCGTTTGGATGTTGTATACTAACCAGTACTTATTTATTATTGTTAGCCCCCTTTGTTTCACACAGTCACATGCCCATTGTTTAAATGCACACCTGACTATTTCTTGCTGTAAAAACTCTAATGCTGGACTATTGAATGTCTAGTCCTGATTCCTAATATCCATATAGCCTGCGTATGCACAATTCTTCTCCTGTATATGTTTTTTTTACTTGTCCCACTTTCAGGTTTCTTGTTTGTTATTCTGTTGCAGTTGCACCAGCAGATTATGGATTTATTTAGGGAACTTAATTTACTTTTGTCTTCTCTGATGAACAAAAGCTTGACATTCTGTTTTGCATATATACTGTTTACTAAATTGATTCTTTTTTGCCACAGCAACATAGAAATAACCATGGTATGAAGAAAAGGTTCCTTCAGGTAACATGCAGGGTTATTCAGAGAGTGGTGAAAACCAGGAGAATTGCCAGGAGAATGAACAATCTAGACCAAATAGTCGATTTGGAAAGTGAGATAAATGGGAGAATTTTTTGAGTTTGGCTACTTTGACCTAGAATTTTCACTTCTCCAGTCATTCTTCTGGTTTTCACCTCTCTCTGAATAACGCTGTAAGACTTATAGGTCTATTCACTAAAGGGTGAAGTCCAGAGAATTGGCAGGTGAAGAGAACAATCTAGACCAAATAGCAGATTTTGAAAGTGAGAAATTTTCTGGTTTGGCTATTTTACCTAGATTTTTCACTTCTCCTGAGTTTCACCTTTAGTGAATAGACTTATTAATCAACGAGAGATTAAAAATAGAGTCTCTTGAATAAATACTCCTTCCTACATCTCGTCTACTGTGAGAAGACACAACTGGACTATGAAAAGCCATTATGTAATTAAGAAGCTATCTACTGAGAGAAACTGTTGAATGCTCAGTAAATCATTTAAGCTCCTTGAACAAAAACATTTTTTGGCTAGATACCAAGGGTCCTGTTCTGAACCAATAATAGGGAACTGCTATTTTCAGAAACCATCAACCTTTATCAACACCATGAGCCAGCAATCTTTATTCACTCCCTGTTGCTGGATATATTGTGAGTGAGTTACTATGTTTGTGACTCGGCTTTGAATTATTTGTGAGCTGCTAACAGTTACCAGCAGATACCATGGAGAAGCAACAAAGCCCTTTGTGAGACTGTGTTTATGCAGTTTTGTTGGGCAGACAGAAGGGTATTGTCAGTTGCAGTGTATGGGGAGGTGAGGGTACGAGCCCAAGATGCAATGATACACTGACTGACAACCAAATAGGGTCCAAAGAGGGGTTTATTTAACAAACATAAATAACAAATTAACTGAAGGATGGTGAGGGACAAGAATAGAAAAGGACTGACTCTGGGAAGAGGCAGGGAGGGGAGACAAAGGCAAAGTAAACTGGAGACAGGAGCACAGACACAGACGGTAACACAACATCAGACTTACCAGAAGGCACAAGACAACAGAAACAGGTATGTCAGGAAGAGGGCTGGCTGGGTGTAGGCTGAAAATAAGGGAAGCTGGAATGATCAGGAGACTAGGAGGGTACGCTGAGGTAATAACTGATAGTCCTCAGTAGGGGACACAGAGGGTTGCAGGCTTTAGGGAAGACCACAGGAGATTTGAGACTGGAGATGCTGGGCAATGGAGACTGGAAAAGCATGTCAATGGAGACTGGAGACTGGGACCAGGATGTGGGGGAACATGGTTGGAGACACAAGGCTACTAGTAGGCTATACCAAGAGTGTGACAATGTTGAAGAAAAGCCTGATGGGAGCTCCCCCTTAAGTAAAGTCACATAGGAACAGATTGGAAGCACCTGTTGCTGTTAGCAGTAGAGTCAGGATCATACTTGGGGATTAGCAAGGCAGGAAAGGTGTTGCCATCCCAGGTGCTAGGACAGGGAAATACCAGTTTTAGCCACCCTGTGGCGCTGGCGACATGAGCCGTGACAGGTATTGGGGACAATTTGTTCCCAGAGTCCTTCAGATTTTTGTGATAGTAGGCAATGCTACGTCCTCCACACCGTGGGACCAGAAGTGAGTATTGTTTTTTGTGGGGGACTTGCTAAAGCAAGTTTACACCATTTTCTTTAAGCCAGTTATTTTTTTGGTTACCAAGTGAGAATAGTGAGCATCCTTGGAGTTGGTCGTTATTATCCAGCTGTGTACAAAATAACGCTTCCTATGCAAAGTATAGAACTCTATGGAGACTTGCGAGAGCTTGACCCAGTAGAGTCACACAGGGTCTGTGGAAACACACTGGGATCTATTTGTTGTCAGAGGAGGCAGATGATTGCTCTTTCCTCTGCTCAATTTTTTTCATGTTTTTTTTTTTATTGTGAAATTCCTTCACACCATTTATTTGCAGCCAGTAATTTGTTTTCATTTCCAAATGTAAGCAAATATAATGAGAGGCTTTGGAAATGCTCTTTGTTCTCTGGTTGCCCTGACATTGGCAATTCATAGTATAGAAAGTGCCAATGTACAGTAACCTGGAGCAACCGCTGAGCCCCAAGAGAGGTTCGGCTGGAATAGGATGGGAGTTGTTATCATTAACAAATGGGACTGTGATAGTTAATCACTCTACTCGTTACTGATAATGTGTATGATAATCAATTGGAATAGGGTCCCAAGACACATGTAGATTTACCCATAGTTGTTTGTAAACGTGTCAACTCCATTGACTTTAATGTCTCTGATACGATTACACCAAGCCCATAATTTAAGCTGCCAGTTCAGGTATACAAGTCACTTGAAGTCACTTTCATAGTGATTTAGGTTTTGTAACAGTATATATGTATATAGTAAAAAAAAAAAAAAACATACAGAACTAGCCATCTAGACCCTGGACCGGTCCTCATAATGGCCAGGTTAGAAGCTAAGCTAAACATAGAGAAACTCATAGGGCCTGTTCTGAACTTGGTGCAAACTTTACCAAAGCTATTGTAATCTTAAACACTATATAGACTCTAGACTATAATGGCTCGGGGATGTTTACAACAGCGCTAATTAAGTTTACAATAACGTTGGAATAGAGCCCATAGTCAGATACTGCACAGGTCAGAAAGCCAGAATGAAACAAATAGAAAAAGACAAAGCTGAGGTCACACATTCCAGAATACTGACAGGAACGAAGAGATAAGCCAAGGTTTGGCAGGGGTGGGCAGAAAAGTCAAACAAAGCCAAGGGTTGGTACACAGAATATCAAGCTTTGACAAGTTACAAATCTGAAGTAATCATGAATATTAGTGTTATCACTTTCCCACAGAGGGGTTATTCAGAGAATTCCTTATTGGTAACTCAATTCATGATAAAACCTACTTTAGATTTGTCAGTAGGACAGGATCCAGGTGCATTTCAAATGTACCCCGACTTGACTCAAAACCCCTTCACATAGTAGGTTCATCAGTATATCTAGAAGGGAATGTTAGTTGACCTCCTAGGCTTTTACACAGGTCTGGTTAGCAGCAATAGGGTATTGTTCATTCTGGGACTTACTTGCTTTTTAGGCTGATAACGAGCAGTTCTGGAAAGAATGGTCTGTAACACTTGAACAAATTACATACAATAGTCCAATTTCGGGATATGTAAAGCAGAGAGTAATCTGCTGACTTAGATCTGCAAGCTGAAATAACCATCTAGACCCTGCATGGTCCATGTAATGGCTGGGTAGAAGCCAATGTAAGCAAAGAGAAACTTGTAGACTAGATGTCACCAGGGTCAGAATATCAGAAGGACACAAATATGAATAGACAAAGCAAAGTTCATGGATCCCAGAATACTGACAACAAAGTCAAAGAAAGCCATGGGTTGGTACACAGAATATCTAGACAAATACAAGAACACTCTCTCAGGTAATAAAGACCATAACATGATAAGAATTGTATTTTCTGATTGTTTATATAACCCTTGAGGATGATGACATCACTGTGGGCCCAGATGTGATTGAAGATGGATCTGGTAGCATAATGATGGCGCAAGTAGGAGGTCACAGAAATCTGTGGCTGATGGCAGTATGTTGTATTTCCATTCTCAGCTGTGGACTGATGCAGGAAGGTAGCATCACAGTGAGAGGGGATTCAAGTACCATGACATGCTAACAATTTGGTAGACAACTGTTAGTGAATAATTGTAGAGTAACTCCAAACCCTAAAAAAATAAAACACTCACAGATCTTGAAGGAAAAAATTCCTAAGTCTCCAATAAATGAAAACCCAAGTTGTATGCAGCTTGTATTGATGTGCAGTTCACAAGTCCCAAAGTTCAGTCCCAATGGCCAACTTGATGTAGAAAAAACAAATGATCCCTCCTTTTGTTTGCACGAGTGCACCTCGGGATAAAGCACAAAAAACCTTGCGCGAAGGTGTCGACACCGCTAATGATGTTTTCGGGGGACACGTCTCGAATTAATTTTAATTAAGTAGTGTTTTTACAGGGGATGAAATAGAGGGTCTGCCAGATTCCTGAGGAAGTCTTTGTTTAAGACGAAACGCGTCGCGCAGTGGTGCTGTCATTGGGGGACCTACTACTGTGGTGGATCTATGGGCTCCAGTGGGATTGAGTACTTTGTTTGATGTGTTGCCTATTTTTTTATCATGTAAGCGCAATAAATGGTTTTCTATAAATATATGTTCTGGTTGTCTACACTATTTTTGTATTTTTGTGTTTTATCCCGAGGTGCTCCCTTGAAAACAAAAGGAGGAACATTTTGTTTTTTCTACATCAAGTTGCCCATTGGGACTGAACTTTGGGACTTGTGAACTGCACATCAATACAAGCTGCATACAACTTGGGTTTCCTTTATTGGAGACTTTGGATACATCTGTGAGTGTTGTATTTTTTTAGGGTTTAGAGTTACTCTACAATTGTTTGTTTTTATGTCATATGTTATTAACTCCTTGTCGGTATTTACTGGTAACTATTAGTGAATGATACCATTTAACTTTAGCTGTCAATTTACAGAGAAAAAATGTATGGTGGGATTATGGGAGGACTGCTTGAATGAAGGGCTCAATTAAATAATTTTACTTATGTCATGATTTAGCTAATCAAGGTTTGACTGAAACTTTAACAGTCAGGAAAGCTTATACAAACTGTCAGCTGGTGTGTTGTTGATATTGTTGTTCACATATGGAACTAGCTTTTTGACTTTCCTTTATCTTCTTGGGGTTCCCTTTGCCAATTCAGCTCTACTCTATAAGCCACCAAGCTCAGAAAGGCCTTTCCCATGATCAATAAAGCTTTATTTCTAAGCCTTTGAAGCTCTCAGTGAGCTTTCACAATGAGGCAGACTATTAATAATTTCTTACAAGGGAATTCCTCATTTCTGATTCACCTCTGGTTGCACCAAAACCATACGTCTGAAGTCAGTTCTTCTATTACTGGTCATGCACTGCAGGTTAATAAAATCCAGAGAACTACTAGAAACAGTGCCTTAAGTAGAATTACAATTTATTCAAGTCTCTCAAAAAATGGAATCCCGGTAATGACAATGGCTCTGACAAATTAAATGTGGTACAGATATATGATCCTCTGGGAAAAACGCTTTTGGAAAAAATGGCTGTTTATAGAATGCTTTGTTTTGGCTCTTAATTCTTTTTTTCAGTGTGATAGACAAAACCTTCTGAGAATATTCACTTACAGGGTTATCCAAAGAGATTCGAATTGCTTGAGAAAGGTAACCGAACGCTGAAAATCAGCGTTCGGTTACCTTTCCTGGCCATTCGGCTATCCAGAGAGCAGGCAATTCTCCAAATCCTGGCGAATTTGCCTGCACATACGGTGCCTGTTCGGTGCCTGTTCGAGGGCAGTGAAATCCCCATCAAAAAGCACTGCTTCGGCTATTCAGAGAACACAAACCAGCAGTGAAAGGTTCCCCTAATGCTCTGCCATTCGGTGGTTTAATTCGGCAAATTTATTCAGGAGAATCCCATAGGCTTCAATGTTAAAAATATTCCCGTTTTAATTCAATATCTAATAAACCGTTCATTATAAAATTCTGCAGCAAAAAGTCTCTTTATTTATAGATTTTTTAGGATACTTTAAGCATTTTTCTGAATTTTTAAAAAAAAAATAAAAGTCCGATTTTTTTTTTTTTTTTCAGTTTGCTTATTTTTTTTGTAACAGCCCTCTTTATTATCATTCCCTGGACCTCCTGTGAAAATTTCAGACATTTTCGCTCAGTAGTTTCTTTGCAAACAGCGTTTCTTTTTCCCAGATTCATACAAATGGTTTTTCTAATTTATTCACTGCCTCCTCTACGTCACAGCTGCTTCGGCTCTGTGTGATTCGGCTCCTGTTCGGCTCCTGTTCGGCTCCTCTTCGAAGGTTAATCCAGATGTTTTTGCTTGTTTTCAGCGTGCATTCGGTTAGTTTTCGTCAGGTTTGCGGCAGCTTTTCCCTGCAATTCGGGGGCCCTGTGGTGTTTGCTGAATACACCGCAGGGTCACCGAAATGCAATCGGCAAAAGGAACCGAATTGAAGAGAACGAAAAGTCACCGAACGTGCGGTGACTTTTCGAATCTCTTTGAATAACCCTGTATGTTTGCTAATATTCAAACCAAATCAAGAAACTAGCAGGGTTATTCAGAGAGCGGTGAAAAGCAGGAGAATGACTGGAGAATGGAAAATTCTAGGTTAAAGTAGCCAAACCAAAAAAATTCTCCCATTTATCTCTTTGGATAACCCTGTATGTTACAGTTATTAAGTATTAATAAAGCTCCACATTCCTGTACAATGGGAGAGACAGGATAAAATACACTATCAGTGTTATTCAGAGAGCGTGAAAAGCAGGAGAATGACTGGAGAATGAAAAATTCTACGTCAAAATAGCCAAACCAGAAAAATTCTCCCTTTCATCTCACTTTCCAAATCGGCTATTTTGACCTAGAATTTTTCATTCTCCAGTTATTCTCCTGCTTTTCACGCTCTCTGAATAACCCTGTATATTGCCAAAAGTATTCGCTCACCCATCCATATGCGAGTCAAGGCAGGTGAGCGAATACTTTTGGCAATATAGTGTATATACATACATGTTACACAAACACACACACAGAATAGAAAGAGAAAGGACCCTGCCCAAGAGATTACAATCTAAGAAGTTGTGTTGCAGTTTCAAAACCTGTATCTAGGTTAGTGTAGTGGCTGCTGGCTCAGGGCATTTATGTAACTTTATGAGTATTTTGATCCACAGACTGGTTTGTGCTTCTCCTCTCTGCTTTTTAAATTGCATTTTTCAATGCTTTTGGATCTCACCCGGCTCTCTATTTCCTGCAAGTTTCCAACTCATGTCTGTTCCTGGTGAATCACCTTCACCTCTATTTTGTATTAGATTGCTTTTCAGTGGATTCATTGGCCTTGAGTCAACTGGACATTGAGATTTAACTTGCAGCAGAAAATATTTTTACGTGGAAAATACAGGTAGAATTAGTTCTGAGAACAATGATTTCCACCTCATGTTCTGCTTCTCCTACTATAATGTCCTCTGTTACTTTACGTTTACTCATGTGTATTTAGTTTCAAATAAAAACCAGAAACAATAATATAGCAGACTAAGGCCCATATAACATTCAACACGCTAAAATGGGGACGCTGGAGGAAAAGCTGCACTTGCAGGTTTCTCCTTAGTGTCCTGGTTTTAGCGTGATATTACAGTGCAGGCGTTAATCCAGCAGTTTGCACCGTAATGTGGCGCTAGGCCACTAAGCTCCGCCGTGAGCATCCCCTCCATGGAGTCCATAGGACTCCATTGAGGGTTCCACTGTCAGTCACATGACCTGCAGTGATTCGCAGACGGGAGACTGGGGGACTTTTTTCCCCCAGCCTCCCTCTGCTCCCAGCATCAAGAAGAAGCGGATCGAACCTCCGTTCTCGTCACAGGATGAGAGGTGAGTATCTGATTTTTTGCTGTCTTTTTTAGCTGGTGCTAACTGATTCTGCAGAAGCAGAAACAGTTAGCGCCATGTCCTAGCTGTGGTTATCTTTTTAGTTAACCACAGCGGGACGGTAATTACCGTTAGGATTTTGTAATCCTAAAGCTAATTATCTCTTTGCACTACCCATGTTAAGCATAGGGAGTGCAAAGTACAGTAGGCTTGTGCTGAAAAGCACAAGATTCGAATCACTAACAGGTTTTTTAACCTGTTAGTGTTTGGATAGTAATATGGTCTACCTGCCCTAGGGCAACCAAAGCTAACATTAAAACATCACACAGGTTTGCGCTAGCATTAGTGTTATGAATGTAATTGTAATATGGCCCTAAAACTCTCACAAAATTATTAGCTGTAACCAGCTCCTGCCAATACTACATCAGCTTGTAGTTTGATTGTTGTGCCAGGTTACGGTAATGGAAAGAAACCACCTACTCCAAAGTAAGAAGTTATTCTCCTTTGGAGCCAGTATTTTAAAAAAATATACTGGATTTGAAAAAGTAGTGTTAAGTGATTCTTGCTTTTGCAAATCATTCAGTACATCAATCTAAAGAGACTGAAAAATCCTTTCCTTACCTCCGATCCTATGGTCACAATCTACTGTTTCCCCTGACTGGGAGCAGCAGAAGCCTGAGAGCAAACAGTTCTCAGTGTTCTTCTGAGTCTCTCTCTGTGGCTGTTGCATGTCCCTGCTCAAGCAACCTCTTGCAAAGCTGGTGCAGGGAAGCACTGTGCTCCATGAAGTCCTCAGGACTTTCAGTGCTCTTTAAATAGCTTGTTACATTATTGGGTAAAAAGAATATAAAGACTGTAAAATTTCTATGTTCGTGAACCCAGGACATACTTGAAAATGAGAGAAATCTCAATGTATCCTTCCTGGTAAAATACTTTGCAAATAAATAAATAAATATAGTAAGGCAGATCTCACATTTTCAGCTGTAATTTCTCATTATGGGGACAGGAAACATATGTTGGTGGGGCTTGTTGGCAGACCACAACATAAAATATATAGAATAATGTAGAAAAGTGTGTAGAATAATACAGTAAACTAAGGCAATTAAAATTTACTGAAGTTAACACTTGGCTGATAGCAATATACGTGCATGAAGATCCATACTATTGTTAGTCATTTATTTTTTTCCAATACTGAGGGTTGAAGTCCTTTTATCACAACTTTTTATTATTATCATCATTATCTATATAGCGCAAACAGTTTCTCCAGCGTTTACAATAACCAGTGAGAAATGAGTCAAAATTACAACAAACATAGGAACAGAAACGTGAAGTGTAGAGGGCCCTGCTCAGAGGAGTTTATAATCTAGAGGGCAACTCTGTACAGTTAACGTGTTAATGTTGTCTAATTCTAAGTCTCAAAACTGTTAACAAGCCTGCAATATTTTGCAACCTGATGAGCTATTGAGCTTTGAGAAGACTATATTCTTGCAAAAGAATTGTGATGTCAACAGTTTCCACATAAAGCAAACGTTATAGGTGTGTATATATGGTGGGGGAGGACGGGATACCTTCTGGGTAACCTGATCCTGATTGTCCACATTCTAGGCTCCCAGCTACAATTTATGGATGATCCTTATCTGCATCATGATCAAGAGCATGTAAATCGACTGCTTTGTAATTATTTACTGTTTTAAATTAAAGGGACATTCTAGGGCAATGTTTAGCATCCCCGGGATCAGGGAGCACTAACATGCCAGATTTTAAGGATTACATAGAAGCATAGAAAATGTCGGCAGATAAGAACCTTTTGGCCCATCTAGTCTGCCCAATTACATGGATATTTAACCTGGATTTATCTTTTGTTTAGGATAGCCTTATGCCTATCCCATGCCTGCTTAAATTCAATTACTGTTTTGGCCTCTACCCCTTCAACTGGAAGGCTGTTCCATGTATCCACCACCCTCTCAGTAAAATAATGCTTCCTGATGTTACTTTTAAACCTTTGCCCCTCTAATCTAAGACTATGTCCTCTTGTTTTGCTACTTTGTTTCCTTTTTAAATATACTCCCTTCCTCTACCTTGTGGATTCCCTTTATGTATTTAAATGTTTCTATCATATCTCCTCTGTCTCGTCTTTTTTCCAAGCTATTTACCTGGGGGAAATGCAGACTGAATCCTTCAATCCACACACAGATGTCTAGCAAACCTGTCCTGTTAGGGTTTTTTGCTGAGGACAGAGTTGAGAAACACTGCCCTAGGGTTAAAGTGATGAGTCCTGCCAGAGGGCATATTCAGCCACCCAGTATTTAGATTCCATTAAATGGTCTTGTGGCTAGAGTATCCGATTAATACATATTCCATTGCTACTCCTATAATGTATATAATATATGATAAATACTCATATCATTCTTTCACCAGATATGATATGAGTATATATCATATTATATACATTATAGGAGTATGAGAATGATGTAGTAGCCAGCATGTATGGGAATCTATATACATTTTAATACAATTTTTTTTTTTTGCTTTGGGCAATCCAGCTAAATTTTTTGTGATTGTATGCTTTCTTCTTTTTTTCTTTGTATATATTATTATTATGTATGTGTTATGGATCAAGAGGGTCCTTTTATAGTTATGTAGTGCTGGTTTTAATTCACTCTCATGGTAGTACTTGTTTTTGGCTACCAGAGGGAGACAAGTGCAATGTAAGACATTGGGACTACATTTCCCAGCATGCTTTGCGGGCGGGAACAGGAAGTGGGTGGGAAAGAGACATGGACATCCGCAGCCTCGTGGAGAGAGCCGGCAGAGAGCGCAGAGGAGTGAGAGGAACAAGACGCAAGTGCAGGAGATAGTGATCGCGACCAGGCCAGAGCGCAGGTGCGGCCTAGCAGAGCTGGAGATCGGTTTTCCCTTCGAAGTGAACGAAGACCCAGTGATCCACTGCTACAAACCCTACACAGATACTTAGTAAGCTGAAGGACCCCGAGTTAGGAGACCGCAGACGATCTAACAGGGAGTGCAGGCGGTGAGCTGGACATCTTGTGGCAGATACAGACCAGCAAGACAGCGGATCCGGTGACACAGAAAATCCCAGTCAAAATCGAGCGGAGAGACGTCCTGGGTCGAGCGGAGCGCAGAGTATCTGGCGGATGGGTGAGAGGCCTTCCCGGCCACTGTAAAGTACTAAAGCACGCTGCAGTTTGTTCAAAACCTACAGGGCCCCAACATGACTAGTCGAAGATACCTCATAAATAATTCACTGGCCAGTTGAATATTGTACCCGGGTACCAATACACACATACACTTACATTCTTGGGACATAACCTGTACGGGACTCACACTCCAACCACAAAGGGGTTAAAATTCCTTTTCCACTACGCGTTTCTCGCATTACGAACTACTGTAAATATATATACATATACCGTGTTACTCTTTATATGCCAGTTTATTCAGTAAACTATATAATTTATAAAATCCACAACGGTGCTGGAGTATATTTATTCCCTAGTGCAGGGAGACTGACCCATGGTTCAAATTCAGCGGCTCCTCCGGGAGTGAGCGCTACAATTATAATAAAAGTTATTTTTTTAGCAGCACCTCAGTGGCTCACTCTACTCTTTTTAAGGTGTGTCTACTTGTTTTGTAGTATATGACATTGGGGTTAACCCCTGGTTTGTGGTGAAATACTGTTAGGTGTGTGAAATAGTGAAATAGTGAGGTGTCATTATTATAACTGTTGCACTGCTAGCATAAGCTAGTACCTTTTGAATATTATTGAGAAATTTCCTATGGGTCCAGGTGCTTACTATGCCCTCACATACATACCTGTATTTACCTGTACCTTGCCCCCTATTAGGGATGTGCGTTTTGATTCGGCCCCATTCGTAATTTTTAACGAATTGGGCCTATTCGGTGCCTCGGATTCGACCGATTTTTTTTTTAATCGGATCCGAAATCGTCCGACACAAAATAATCTCTGCTTGAAAGTTTCTCTCTGCGGTATAATTAATGCAGCATATGAATCCACACACTGTGGGGAAGTGCCTCTCTGCGGTATAATTAATGCAGCATATGAATCCACACACTGTGGGGAAGTGCCTCTCTGCGGTATAATTAATGCAGCATATGAATCCGCACACTGCCGGGAAGCACCTTTCTGCAGTATAATTAATGCAGCATATGAATCCACACACTGTGGGGAAGTGCTTCTCTGCGGTATAATTAATGCAGCATATGAATCCGCACACTGCGGGGAAGCGCCTCTCTGCGGTATAATTAATTCATCTATTTTTTTTTCACATCGGGACCTCGGATAAAGTTCTGGAGTTAACCCCTAGCTGCGACCAATAGTGGAGATAGGTTGTTCCAATGAACCCCCTATCTCCCGATCCGTGGCAGCTAGGGGTTAATGTTTGGTATTGTTGGATCGGCCAGAGCATGGCCGTTCCAACCATACCAAACCTGACAATGTTACAAGTTTTAAAAATATATATATATATATTAAAAAATTAATAAATTAAAAAAATAAACAGTTTTTTTTTTTGTTTTGTTTTGTTAATGCAGCAATATTGTTCCCATTTCAATTATAATGTGTACAATGATGCTGCACTAAGAATTTTTTATGGGGTGCGTTTGTTAAAAATCGTGTCATTTTCCCCAAAAAAAATGTATGTAACAAGTCCCCCATTTCAATTTTTTTTAACAAGGGCAACTCATACAAAATATAACCGTAAACGCTCGCATGTTAAAATGTGAAAAAAAAACACTTTACACCTTGTAAATTATTGAAAATTCAAATTTTATTGCATTTTAAATTATAATATACAGACAGGATACATATACATATAACACAGACGTTTACATTAATTATACTGCAGAGACGCGCTTCCCCGCAGTGTGTGGATTCATATGAGCATTAATTATACCGCAGAGAGGAGCTTCCCCGCAGTGTGTGGATTCATATGCTGCATTAATTATACCGCAGAGAGGCGCTTCCCCCGCAGTGTGTGGATTCATATGCTGCATTAATTATACCGCAGAGAGGAGCTCCCCCGCAGTGTGTGGATTCATATGCTGCATTAATTATTTATTTTTTTAATTTTAAATCATTTTATTTGTTCTGGGGGGGTTTTTTTGTTTCAGATAATTTTGTTCAGCTTTTTTTCGGTTATAAAACCTTTTGTACTGGTTTTTATTTTTAAAGTCAGACCATTTAGGTCAGTATTTTTGCATTTTTTTAATCATTTTGTTCATTTTAGTTCCTTTCATACCATTTTAATATGATTAAATAAAGTTGTGCAATGCATATTCATAAGAAAAAAAGGATCTTTATTTAATAAAAATGATAGAATCGGCAGAATTACCGTATAGACAGAATTACCATATCGACAGAAATATTGGATCATCCGAAATACCATTAGTTTAAGTCAAAACTAATAGACACAAAGAGAACAGACGTTCCGAAAAACCCGATAATTTCCGATATCTCAAAAAAAAGTCGATCCGAAAAACCAGCCGAAACGAAGCGACCCAAAATTAAAATTGGCCAAAACGATCCGAAATGAAAATTTTAAAAACCTGATCAAGCCGAACCGAAAAAAAATTATCGGTGCACATCCCTACCCCCTATTGTACCCACCTTGCCCCTTACTGGGTATTCTCAACTGTCATTGTCTGTCACTGTGTGTCATAGAGGGTGTTGGGAGAGGAGATGGAGGGAGGAGGTTTTGCAATCTGGCTTTCACTCACTGTACTCAATGGAAACAGCTCTTGCGAAATTGACCAATAACCTTGTAACTGCTAAATCTAATGGGTGCTACTCTCTGCTGATCGTTCTCCACCTCTCTGCCACCTTTGTTGCATTTCATTATTTAAACTCTTAGTGATAGAGGCCTTCAAGGTACTGTTCTTTTATGGTTCTCTTCCTACCTGTCCCTACAATCGTTTATTGTCTCATTTTCTGGCAGTACCTCCTCCCGGCAGCCTGTTGGGGTGCCCCAAGGTTCAGTACTGGGCCGTCTTCTTTTTTCGATCTACACTGCCTCTCTAGGCAAACTGATCAGCTCCTTTGGATTCCAATACCACCTATACGATGATGACACTCAAATATACCTCTCCTCCCCTGATCTCTCTCCTGCACCCCTGGATCGAGTCACTGACTGTCTCCCTGCTTTCTTGAATTGGATGTCTTCCCACTTCCTTAAACTCAATTTTGCCCAAACTGAAATTCTTGTTGTTCCTCCCTCCGAGAGAAACCCAATGTTACCTATCTCTCTACGAGTAAATGGAAAGCTCATTAGCCCGATGCCTCAAGTTTGCTGCCTTGTTTTCACTTTCGTTTCTGACCTAACTTTGTCTCCCCACGTCCAGTGACCAAATCCTGTTACTATCAACTCAAGAACATTGCCTGTGTCCTCCCCTTTCTGACACAAGATATAGCAAAGGTGCTGGTTCATGTGCTTGTCATTTCACAACGTGATTTACGACTTGATGAACTCGCTCCTTATTGGCCTCCCCAATGCCCATATTGTCCCTTTACAATCTGTAATAAATGCAGGTGCCAGACTTATTTTTCTCACCAGACGCACCTCGAGGACCTCCCCCTCTTCCAGTCCCTCCATTGGCTTCCTGTACGTTTCAGGATACAATTTAAAATACTGACGCTCATGTTCAAATCGCTCAATAACTCAACCCCTCCCTACATGTCTTCATTACTCCGCAAGCACATCCCATCTAGACAACACAGGTCAACAGGCAATCTCCTCCTGTCTTCTGTCTACACACGCACAGCCAACTCTTGCCTCCAAGACTTTGCTAGGCTGCTCCGGTCCCTTGGAACGACTTACCTCACCCTATCAAATTCTCCCCTAATCTTCAGTCCTTCAAAAAATCCCTCAAAACCCATCTCTTCAGATTAGTGTACCACTTCACTGATGCAACTCATCCCTCTGCTCACCTACTCAAACAAGATTGAAGCTACCCCACCATTCCCGAACATCTGACACTAATGATCCTGTTGTCCAGTAAAACTCCCCTTGTCTTCCTCAACGTCCCCAATCTCTCTAAACTGCAAGCTCCTATGTCCCCATGTCCGTTTATCTGTATCTCGCTCCCTTTGCTTATTGTAAAGCGCTCCGGAAACTGTTGGTGCTATATAATTGATGATGATAATAATTCTGCTGGTGTTTTATTCTGCGGAGGGGGTAATTTTGCCAGTGTTTTATTCTGCTTGGGGGGGGGGGTCATTCTGCTATGTATCTAAATTTCTCGTATTGCTGGTGTTAAATTTCTAGTATTCTCAACATGTCATGTTGATTATTTATAATAATAAAATATTTTTTATATAACCCCATGGTGGCACATGTGTCTGACCCTTTGTCTGTTGACCCCTATTCAGAATAGAGTCAGGTGTTTATTGCGCATTGTAGTTAATATAGGTTAATATAGCCTGTCCTCTCTTCACAGGTACACCACTGCTCCCTGTGACACCTCTGTGTCCCCAGGAGGAATTTGTATATTAGAACATCCAGTTCTTCTTCGACGAAGACTATATACCATTCATGGAGCCTGTTGCACAGCCTGTGTCCCAACTGTCCCCAAGGCACTCACCACTAGGGATGAGCCGAACACCCCCCGAGTTCGGTTCGGGGCCAAACCCGAACTTCCCATATGTTTGGGTCCGAACCCGAACTCCATGCAAGTCAATGGGGCTGAAAATTTGGTTTTTAGAGTGCACTCCAAGAGGGCATATATGCTAGATATTTGCCATAAAAGGTGTATGGGGGACCGGGTAGTGCCCTGGGCGACAGGAAACAAGGACAAAAAGTTTTAAAAAAAACGTTTTTAAAGGAACAGCGAGTTTTCCATGAAATAAGGGTTAAAAATAAAAACGAAAAATTCCTTCAAATATCGTGCCTAGGAGGTCCCCATAACCTGCCCGTGAAGTGGCGGATTTCTAGGATGTATAGAACCACTTAAAAACGAAAAAATGACGTTTCATATGACGGTAAATGCTTTTCCTTTAATCTATCCATAAACAACTGCTTGCGGCGGCAGTCTGTATAAAAAGAGGAGACATTTTCGTACACGCAGAAAAAGTTAACAGATTTTTTTTGGCTAAATTATTGTGAAACTTATGCAGACTTTGGATGAAAGTAACAATAGGTGCTTCAAAACTGGACCTTAAGGCTAGGGTCAGACTAACGCATTTTTCACGTTGTCCGTGAAAATGTGCGTTCGAAGAATGGACGTATTTTTTCACGGAGTACGCGATAGCGGTCATACTATGCGCAGTTTCATCCGTGATTTTGTACGGATCATCAATAAAACCCTTTTTGCTTCTGGACGTTATGTTAGCCGGACATTAGCAGCGTCTGACGTCTCCCAATCACACACACACGCCGCTAGCGGACGCAGCGCACTCTGTACGTCAGTACTAGTGGTTTAACGTTCTCGAAAAAATGCGTTCATTTTCCACTTGCGTTGCGCAGCCGGACTTTTGTGCGACCGTACTTCGTATATTGGCAGTCATTGCCCGGCATCTGCTGCTAGTGCGGCCGTGATTAAGTGCGCCAGAACGCGCGTTCGCACTGCCTCAGTCTGACCCTAGCCTTAGCGTCCCAAACAGTGCCGTCACACCGTAACATCTCTGAGGATATGAATCTGATACAGGCGTCCGTGGCAGTGCACCCAAATATTTTGCTTTTGGTGCCAGGCCTGTAAGTCCTATCATACAGTAACCCCTCTGTGGTATTGTGGAAGAATGCAGGGGTAAACCTTGCGGTCCAATATTAAAAAGATATGCATCTAATTAAGGCATCAGTGCACCCAGATATTCTGCCTTTGGTGCAAGACTGCCAGGCTAGCAAGTATCATCATACAGTAACCCCTCTGTAGTATTGTGGAAGAATGCAGGGGTGGACCATGTGGTCCTATATTGAAAAGATATGATTCTGGTCAAGGTGTCAGTGCACCCAGATATTCTGCTTTTGGTGCCAGGCCAGCAAGTATGATCATACAGTAACCCCTCTGTGGTATTGTGGAAGAATGCAGGGGTGGACCATGTGGTCCTATATTGAAAAGATATGATTCTGGTCAAGGCGTCAGTGCACCCAGATATTGTGCCTTTGGTGCCAGGCCAGCAAGTATCATCATACAGTAACCCCTCTGTGGTATTGTGGAAGAATGCAGGGGTGGACCATGTGGTCCTATATGGAAAAGGTATGATTCTGGTCAAGGCGTCAGTGCACCCAGATATTGTGCCTTTGGTGCCAGGCCAGCAAGTATCATCATACAGTAACCCCTCTGTGGTATTGTGGAAGAATGCAGGGGTGGACCATGTGGTCCTATATTGAAAAGATATGATTCTGGTCAAGGCATCAGTGCACCCAGATATTTTGCCTTTGGTGCCAGGCCAGCAAGTATCATCATGCAGTAACCCCTCTGTGGTGTTGTGGAAGAATGAAGGGGTGGACCATGCGGTCCTATATTGAAAAGGTTTTTTATCTGGTAATGGGCGTCAATGCACCCAGATATTGTGCCTTTGGTGCCAGGCTAGCAAATATCATCATACAGTAACCCCTCTGTGGTATTGTGGAAGAATGCAGGGGTGGCCCATGTGGTCCTATATTGAATTTTTTTTATCTGGTAATGGGCGTCAGTGCACCCAGATATTGTGCCTTTGGTGCCAGGCCAGCAAGTATCATAATACAGTAACCCCTCTGTGGTATTGTGGAAGAATGCAGGGGTGGATCATGTGGTCCTATATTGAAAAGATATGATTCTGGTCAAGCTGTCAGTGCACCCAGATATTCTGCCTTTGGTGCCAGGCCAGCAAGTATCATCATACAGTAACCCCTCTGTGGTATTGTGGAAGAATGCAGGGGTGGACCATGTGGTCCTATATTGAAAAGATATGTTTCTGGTCAAGGCGTCAGTGCACCCAGATATTGTGCCTTTGGTGCCAGGCCAGCAAGTATCATAATACAGTAACCCCTCTGTGGTATTGTGGAAGAATGCAGGGGTGGATCATGTGGTCCTATATTGAAAAGATATGATTCTGGTCAAGCTGTCAGTGCACCCAGATATTCTGCCTTTGGTGCCAGGCCAGCAAGTATCATCATACAGTAACCCCTCTGTGGTATTGTGGAAGAATGCAGGGGTGGACCATGTGGTCCTATATTGAAAAGATATGTTTCTGGTCAAGGCGTCAGTGCACCCAGATATTGTGCCTTTGGTGCCAGGCCAGCAAGTATCATCATACAGTAACCCCTCTGTGGTATTGTGGAAGAATGCAGGGGTGGACCATGTGGTCCTATATTGAAAAGTTTTTGATCTGGTAATGGGCGTCAGTGCACCCAGATATTGTGCCTTTGGTGCCAGGCCAGCAAGTATCATCATACAGTAACCCCTCTGTGGTATTGTGGAAGAATGCAGGGGTGGACCATGTGGTCCTATATTGAAAAGATATGATTCTGGTCAAGGCGTCAGTGCACCCAGATATTGTGCTTTTGGTGCCAGGCCTGCAAGTGCCATCATAATACAGTAACCCCTCTGTGGTATTGTGGAAGAGTGCAGGGTTGGACTTTGCAGTTCAAAAAATTAAAATGATATAAATCTGGCACAGGCATCAGTGCAGCCAAATATTGTGCCTTTCATGGCAGCAAGTGCCTTCACACCGTAACCCTTTTGTGGTATTGTGGAAGAGTTCAGTGCTGGAGGTTTTGTAAATGCAGAAGAGGACATCCCTGATCTATTCCATTACTTCAGCATCAGGGGATTGATAGCTGCTGATCCAGGACTGATTCATTTTTATAAATGTCAGCCGGTCTACAGTCGGTGGACAGACGCACTCTTTTGTCTGTGAGAAAACCTCCAGCGGCACTGAACGTCCTTTCGGAAAGCACGCTAGATGAAGGGCAACCTAGTAGCTGCATAGCATATTGACTAAGTTCTGGCCAGTGATCCAATCTCAACACCCAGTAAGCCAGTGGATCATCTGCTGGAAAGGTATCCAGGTCTGCCCTTGCCCCTAGGTAGTCCTGCACCATATGGTGAAGACGCTGGCAATGGGTGACTACATTTGACGTCCCTGGGCGTCGAGGACTAAAAAAAATTAAAAATGCATCAGTCAAGCGGCCCTGGCCTTCACCACTATTCCTCTGATCATCCGCAGCTTCAGAAGCACGTGTGTCAGCACTTGGTAATCTTCCAGTGCCTGGAAAGGTGTTACACAAGTGTCACTTTAGAGCGTCCAAGTTTTTTCATCCTGTGCTCCCTCTGTGCAGGCAGGATGAGCTCTGCAACTTTACCCTTGTATCGTGGATCAAGAAGGGTTGCCAACCAGTAATGATCCCTTTCCTTGATAGCACGAATACTGGGGTCCTTTAGCAGGCTTTGCATCATTAGGGAGCCCATGCAGCGTAGGTTGGAGGTGGCATTAGCTTCCGAGTCTTCCTGGTCAATGAGGATGACCGTATCGTGCACTTCCTCCTCCCAGCCACGCACTAGCCCTTGTGTTTCTTGGCACACAAAACCCTCCCTTGAGGAATCCCCACCTTCAATGCCCCCACTACTTAAATATTCTGCCTCCTCCTCATCCTCCTCCAGTCTGATCTGAGTAGGACCCGCTGGAATGCTGTCTGCGGAAAGACTGGGGCCTTGAGAGCTAGGGAAGGCCTCCTCTTCCTCCCGCTTCTCTGCCTCTAGAGCCACATCTATAATTCCCAGCAGAGTGTGCTCCAGCAGGAACACTAAAGGAATTGTGTCACTGATGCATGCACTGTCCCTGCTCACCATCCTCGTTGCCTCCTCAAATGGTGACAGTGCATGCATCCTTGATCATCAGCCACTGCGGGGGGGGGAAACCAAGTTGACCTGAACCTGTCCTTGTGCCATACTCACACAGGTACTCGTTGATGGCCCTCTTCTGCTTGTGCAGACGCTGCAGCATTGCTAATGTCGAGTTCCACCTGGTGGGCATGTTACAGATCAGACGGTTTGTGGGAAGGTGGAATTCTCTTTGAAATTCTTCCAGGCGAACGCTTGCTGGGAATGACCGTCTAAAGTGGCTGCAGACTTTTCTGGCCTGGATGAGAAGCTCTGGCAGCCCTGGGTACTTGGTTAGGAAACGCTGTACCACCAGATTTAGGACGTGTGCTAGGCATGGTACATGCATCAATTTACCCTTGCGTAGGGCGGAGAGAAGGTTGGTGCCATTATCGCAGACGATCATTCCCAGCTGAAGCTGGCATGGTGTTAACCATCTCTGCACCTGCCCTTGCAGAGCTGACAGAATTTCTGGCCCGGTGTGGCTCCTGTCCCCTAAACAAACCAGCTCAAGCACAGTATGGCATCTTTTTGCTTGAGCCATTGCGTAGACCCTGTCAGGCGTCGGTTTAACTGCCACTTCGCCAGAAACAGAGAAGGAGGAGGAGGAGGAGGAAGAGGGAGAGGTGGTGGTGGTGGAGCAGACAGACCTCATATAAGCAGCTTTCTGGAGGCGTGGTGGATGAACAAGCTCCAGCACAGAGCCCCGTCTTGGATCCCTCCCAGCTGCAATCAGAATTAACAGGCAATTGAAAGGAATGCAGCACAGGTGTTCTCTTGGACCCATACACCATAGAAATGGATCTGGTCAGCAATGTCACTGCTGTTGCAGTAGGCTCTATTATAAATGTATCCTTTATCCACAAATATCCTAATTCTAATATATTGCCTAATTTTAAACATTTTATGCTGGGGGTTATTCATACTATGTAAGCGGTTAATTATTAGGGTGACTGTGTGGACCATGTTTAAAGGGACACATGAATAAGTCTTGCACTGAAACATGTATTATTTAAATGCTGCAGCAGGGAAATTTGTGCCGCTCACCTGGCCTTCCTTTTGGATCTATTAAATGCAGTGTAAGGTTTCTACATGCTGTCGGGTCGCATTTATCATGTATTGCCCATCAGCCTTAATATACAGTGGCAAGAAAAAGTATTTGAAGCCTTTGGGATTACGTGGAGTTTTGCATGAATTGGTCTTAAAATGTGCTCTGATCTTCATCTAATTCACAACAATTTGAAAAACACAGTCTGCTTAAAATAATACAACACAAACATTATATGTTTTCATGTTTTTATTGAACAGAACATGTAAACATTCACAGTGCAGGGTGGAAAAAGTATGTGAACCTTTGGACTTAATAACTGGTTGACCCTCCTTTGGCAGCAATAACCTCAACCAAGCGTTTCCTGTAGTTGCAGATCAGACCTGCACAATGATCTGGAGTAATTTTGGACCACTCCTCTTCACAAAGCTGTTTCAGTGTAGCAATATTCTTGGGATATCTGGTGTGAATCGCTCTCTTAAGGTCATGCCACAGCATTTCAATCGGGCTGAGGTCAGGACTCTGACTGGGCCACTCCAGAAGGCGTATTTTGTTTTGTTGAAGACATTCTTTTGTTGAATTTCTTGTATGCTTTGGGTCATTGTCCTGTTGCATCACCCATCCTCTGCGGAGCTTCAGTTGGCGTATAGATGGTCTTACGTTTTCCTGCAAAATGTCTTGATAAACTCTGGAATTCATTTTTCCATCAATGACAACAATCCGTCCAGGCCCTGAGGCAGCAAAGCAGCCCCAAACCATGATGCTCCCTCCACCATGTTTTACAGTGGGGATGAGGTTTTGATGTTGGTGTGCAGTGCCTTTTTTTCTCCACACATAGTGTTGTGTGTTTTTTCCAAACAACTCAATTTTGATTTCATCTGTCCACAGAATATTTTGCCAGTAGTGCTGTGGAACATCCAGGTGCTCTTTTGCAAATTTCAAACGTGCTGCAATATTCTTTTTGGACAGCAAAGGCTTCCCCCATGGTGTCCTCCCATGTACTCCATTCTTGTTTAATGTTTTCCTTATTGTAGATGTGTCAACAAAAATGTTAGCATGTGCCAGAGATTTCTGTAAGTCTTTAGCTGACACTCTAGAATTCTTCTTTACCTCATTAAGCATTCTGCGCTGTGCTCTTGCAGTCATCTTTACAGGACAACCACGCTTAGGGAGAGTAGCAACAGTGCTGAACTTTCTCCATTTGTAGACAGTCTGTCTTACCATGGACACATGAACATCAAGTCTTTTGGAGATACTTTTGTAACCCTTTCCAGCTTCATGCATGTCAACAATTCTTGAACGTATGTCTTCTGAGAGATCTTTTCTGCGAGGCATGGTTCAGATCAGGCAGTGCTTCTTGAAACCAGTAAACCCAAAACTGGTGTGTGTTTTTAAAGGGCAGGACAGCTTTCAGCAACACATCCAATAATATCACACTGATTGGACTCAAGTTTGGCTCACTCCTGGCTCCAATTAGCTCTTGGAGAAGTCATTAGGCTAGGGGTTCACATACTTTTTCCACCCTGCACTGTGAATGTTTAATAAACACATGAAAACATATAATGTTTGTGTTGTATTAGTTTAAGAAGACTGTGTTTTTCAAATTGTTGTGACTTAGATGAAGATCAGAGCACATTTTATGACCAATTCATGCAAAACTCCACGTAATCCCAAAGGGTTCACATACTTTTTCTTGCCACTGTATGTGTGCATCAAAACAAGGATGATACGACCACCGTGGAGGATTTTAATAATGCAGGGGTGTGAGGTTATTCACTGGATGTGTTCATATTCAAGCTTGTGAGGGCGCGGGATAGGTATGGTCCAGCACTCTGCACTGGAAAAAAAACAGTTCTATCCGGTACACAACTGCATTAGTTTCCCTAGCGTGCGCTAAACGACCTTGTTCATGGACTAGCGCGGACAAGGTGATCTGTTAGTAGGTCGTCAGGCACTACATTTTAGCGACTCGCGCTAAATTTTTCCTTTAGTAATGGTGTTTTAGCTCACATCAGGTGATAGGGCCCTTAGTTTTATTCAGTGGTATGATTTAGTGGTGAAAATTATTAGTGCCCCTCAGTTTTGACTGAGGTATCCTATGTGCCCCCCCCCCATAATATTGTTCCTAGAGTCGCCACTGGACCTAAGTGAAGCCTGAAGTGGACCTAATTGGAGCCAGCCTGGACTTGGAATCAGCCAGTGGGAACTGTTGGGGTGGGCGGGAAGTTTTAATGTGTCTGTCATAAATACCCGTGTTTCTGTGCCCAAAAAATCAGATCCCCTGTTTGAACCTACATACAGCCTGCCTGGTGTTTGTTCTTGCGCTACAACCAGTTCTCCGCTTGAACTTTCATACGGCTTGACTGGTGTCTGTTCAAGGTACTAAGCAGCCAGATTTGGAAGGCACTCAGCGGCTGTCCGAATCCCTTCCAGCAACAGAGCATCACATCGGCCGAGTGTGACGGAAACGCTCACTTCCGCCTGTCCTGCTCTCCAGACACCACCTCGTTGCGGTCAGCCCATCTACTGGGAACACGGTCCTCAGCACCTCGAGCAGCTTGACCCGCTTGCTTACGCCTGCTGGGGGGCTGGCTGTTCGGGATCTGTGCCAGTGCTGGGCCGAAGTTACAGCAGCTTCTGGGGATCTGCAGGCTTTCCGATAATTCTGGCAATCGATCTCCCAACTTGTAGACTCGATATTATATCAGTCTTACAAATGGCCGCTCAGTGCCTTCTGATGGTGAGTGTAGTGGAATAATGCAGAGGAATAACACACCAGTCAAGCTGAATATATAAACCAGGAACTATCTGCCTTTACCGAGTTTTACAGGAGTATTTATACAAAATACACGGACACCGATGCATCCTCTCTGTCAACAGCTATGAGGTAAAGTACACAAGCAGCAATCTGTTATCAACCATAATCCATTGTCCCGTGACTCAGATTGGGACAGTGTTTGCCCACAAGGTTGACTCACACCTCACACATGCAGGTAAACAGACACAGCATTCTTGCATAATCACAAAACAACATGCCACCTGGACAACCAGATGCCAACTGTGATCTAGGTCCCTAATCGTAAATTTTATTAGTCACAAACTGACAATACAGTATAAAAAACATATAATGTGAATTGAAAAAGGATAGGACAGAATATCATGTGCACATGAGTAATACCAAAAAGTGGAATAATACAGGGAATTGTGCTTTAAATAAAGAAAACCAATGAGTCATATGGAAAAAAAAAGGAAATCACCAGCGCTGGCTCAGTCACTTTGCAGCACATCCTGATTGCATATCATAGTGTATTACTATGGGGATGCTTCATGGCTCACCAAAATACACGTATGGTACAAATGCACAGATATCCTAATCCTGGAAAACTGTTAAAACCACAAGCAACTCAACGCGTATTGCCTGTTTTGCAGGCTTTTTCAAGAGTGAGTTGCCTTATCACATATATCTGATTAGGGACCTAGATCCCAGTCGGCATCTGGTTGTCCATGTGGATTGTTTTGTTGTTGGTAGGTGGGTTAGGCCCTTTGGGATCTGGTGTCTAGCACCACCCTGTGGTCCTGTGTGGGGCCACAACAGTGTTTGTTTGTGTACTATTTCTTGCATAATCACACTTCCACACAAACATTCTGTACCTCCTGTAGCGCTGCTTTGAAAACTGTATTCTGGTGCATTGAACTATTGCTGCCACCAGAGGGAGACATTGTGGAATATGCTAGACAGAGCGGACTCCATCTCCCATCATCTTTTGCGTGAGGACAGGAAGTGGGTGGTACAAAGAGGAGGATATACTGGGGAGCCTCGTGGTTGACGCGCGAAGAGTGAGTGGAGCAGTGAAAGGTGGAGGACGCACGTTGGATCTGTCAGGGATCGCAACCAGGCTGGAGTACAGATGCTGTCTTACTGGTGCTGGAGATCTGGACAGAAATCGTGCTGGGACCTACCTACCCAGCACTGAGAGGTCTGGAGGACAAGCTGGTTCCAGCAGGACCCCGCGTTAGGAGGCCGCGCCAATCTATTGGGAGTGCAGGCGGCGGATCGATTGTTCCAGTTGCGGAGATTTGGCAAGCAGGGAGCAGATTCGGTGGCACAGAGTCCCAGTACACAGTGGAGAAGATCCTTTGGTCGAGGCATCGAGGGCTGGACAGTTTCGTTCGTCAGATGGGTGAGAGGCCTCCAGGCCACAGTTCCAAAACAGCAACGCACACTGCAATATTGTTTAAATTCACAGGGCCCCAACGGTGACTAGTCGAAGATTGCTCTTTTTGTTCACTGGCCAGTCGAACACAGTACCCGGGTACCCTAAACTTTGTACATATATATTTTGAGCTATTTTGCGGGACTTACACTCCAGAACTGAGGGAGTTAACTGTTCTTTTTCTGCTGCGTGTTTTTCCTGCGTGACGCATCCTGTAATTTCATTCAACGCACATTTATCTTTTAGTAAAGCATATAAAACTCGAAAATCCACAACAGTGCTGGTGTGTAATAATTCCTAGTGCGGTGAGACTATCCCGAAGTTTATTCAGTGGCTCCTCCGGGGTGAGCACTTCACTCCATTTTGTGCTATGTCAGTTCTTTGTCCCTGGGACCCATGGCTGGCTTGTGGAAATAGCGTTCCGGGGTTGGGTAGAACAGGGTACACAGTAAAATGAGTCTTTACAGCCCTCTGCAATGAAAACCACATCTACAGTACAAAAAACATTTAAACTTACACCACACAATAAATGAAAATAGAGTCTTTCCCAAAGCAAATGTCTGTGGGCCCTATTACATACTTTATGTTAACGTTAGCACTCACCTGCGTGAGCGTTAACGCTAGCCCAAGTAGTCACTGCAAATTACAATCTAAATGCTAACGGGTTAAGTAACCCGTTTATGTTTGGTACCTTGCGCTTTTCAGCGTGAGGTTACTGTACTTTGCGCTCCTTATACTTAATATGGGGAGCGCAAAGTGTTAATCAGCGTTAGGATTACAAAGTCCTAACGGTGATTAACGTCCGGCTGTGGTTATCAAAATGTTAACCAGAGCCAGGACTTGGTGCTAACGGATTCCACTTCTGCAGAATCCACTAGCACCATCCAGAAACCCCCCCAAAAATCAATATACTCAACTCCTATCCCGCGGCGAGGACCGCAGCTCTGTCCACCTTCTCAGTCTGGTGGGAACAGGGAGAGACTGGGGGAAAAAAGTCCCCCAGTCTCCCCCTGCGTATCACTATGCTGACCGGCCAGATCTCGCAAAGCTCCATTGAGAGGAAGCGCGCGGCAGCCCTTAGCGCTGCCGCGTGCATCCTGGGGCTTAGCGCCCGGTAACAATGCAGGCAGCTTTTGAAGCACCTGCATTGTAATTCCTCGCCAAAATGGGGCACTAAGGGGAAAACTCCGGGCGCAGTCTTTCCTTCCTAGCGCCTCCATTTTAGCATTAGGATCGTAATTTAGCCCTGTGTCTTTTTGCTCTGGGTTTTTGCCAGGAAGATAAGCGATCCTGGTAACTGAAGTGGAGAGCGCTACGTCAGGAGATCAGAAGGAAGGAGATCAAATTGGAGCTGCAGGTCGAAGGATTGAATTGGCCGCTGGAGACATCGAATCAGAGAGTGATACAGAGGCTGGCCGATCTCAGTGAGTGGATGTCTGGAGAGCCAGACAGGCGGACAGAGGGCCCGCCCATCACAGCATTTTAATAGGGGGAGCTGACAACGGTCCTCACACACCTGACCAGTGCTGGAGGTCTGGTGGAGCAGCAGCGTGCCAGCCCACTCATCCCTATGCTGCCTATATGGCCACCATCACCAATACAGCCATCCCTGGAGATCATTGTTCCAGTGCCCGCATGCAGGGGATGGTTTGCGTTAGACATGTGCATCTGGTATCCTCAAAATTTAGTTTCGTCTGAGATTTGCATTTTCGTTATTTTTTTCGGTTCCGAAAAACGTTATATCGGCCGTCCGATATTGCAATTAGAAAATGATCCAAAACGATATCAAATGGAACTGAATGATTTGAAAATAGAAAAATTTAATGAAAATGACCCAAAATGGAACATAATGTTCCAAAAGGAAAAAAAAAAAGCGTAATGAAAATGACACAAAGCGAAAAAAAAAATGGAACAAAATGATTTCAAAGTTATAAAAACTGTTTTTTTTTTAACATTGCAATTTATAGGATTCGCCTTTAGGTTTTAATGTTCAAAAAATCCCCGTTTTTTATTTAATATTTCTTAAACTATATTATATTTAATTCATTGCAGTAAAAAGCCATTTTGTATATTTATTTTTTTAGATTTTTCTGGCATTTTTTGGGTGAAATTTTAGGTTTCCTAACTTTTTTTTATAGAAACTAAGTTATTTTCCCCATAGCTTTCAATGTGAAAAAAAATGTTCGCGTTTTTATTAAATATTTCTTAAACCATTTATTTTTTTCACATGCAGACATTTTGTTTATGTATATTTTAGGATTTTTTGGCATTTTCTGGATTTATTTTGGGTGAAATTGAAGGTTTCATAACTTTTTTTAAAGTTTTTGTTCAACGTTTTTTTTGAGGACAGTGTTTCAAAAATGAAGAGGAATTGGATCCGATCAATGAATCGGATCTGAAAACGATATTGGACCATCTGCTAATTTGAAACGGAACCAAATTATGAATCGCGGTGAAATATCGAATGAGCTGGAACAAAAAAAAAAGTTTAAAATTACCCGAAATCACTCAAAACGAAAAAAAAAACAGGACAAAAATTCCATAAAAAAAAAAGAAGAAGCTGTGCACAAGTCTAGTTTGCATCATTTGTTGCCCCGTCAGCTGCCTCCGTCCAGCCTGGTGCCTCTGCATCTGCTCCCCCTGCCTCTGCCACCACCTCCAGAGAGTGTATCCGATTCAGATCTAAGAGGCAGCGGAGCAAGTAATTTTTTTAATTTAAGGTGTATATGGGTGATGTTATTTGTTTTGGTTTTTCCATATAGGTTTATTTCAGGTTTCTTATGTTCTATTGAATGTGTCTCATCTATATATATATAAAAGTGAAATGCCACTCGCGTGACATCACGATATCTCCAGAACCGTAAAGCCTACAACCTTGAAATTTGGCACGTATGTTCCTCTCGGCTTCTAGGTGCTCACTAAGAAAGAATTTTTCGAAAAATAACCATCAGAGCATTCGTTATTAACACGCTCTGATGCTCAGGAGTCATGCTCCCCCTCCCCACCTGAAAAAAAAAGCTGGTCCAGCTGCCACTTGCCTCACATGCCGTTATCTCAGTTCAAACTGGCAGACGTTGCTCTCCTTCATTCAGGAGCGTCTGGGGAGCCTTACAGCACTAAACCTAAGCTACCTCACCAAGATGTCCACAACTTCCACCTATGGAACTGCTTCCGAACTCAAAGTGGAGGGAGATATATTTCCTTATGAGTTTCAATCACCCACCAGCACTGAGCCAACGGATTGTGAACCAGATTTCTCCTGCATAGTGTCCCAGCCCCAAATCACTTCTTACACTGATCTCCTCAGTTCAGACGAATCGGCCCCTTCCACTGTAACAACAGTTAAAGGGAAAAGAGGGAAAAAACACAGAAAAAGATTTACAGATGTGATTAGGAAAACACAAGGGAAGCTGGAAAAAAGTATTGTGAAACTCATCCCTGAATCAGAGCGGCTGTAATAAAGTATGCATCTAATAATAACCCCTACATTGATGAGCAGAGCCGTAGCTAGCTCCTTTTGCATCCGAGGCAAGAATAGAAAATTGTGCCCCCCACACGTACAATATTTTTAGAGGTTATTTAGAGGAAAATAGGTAATAAGTAACAAGAAAATTAATAATACTAACTAACGTTAGTCTCCCCTCTGTTAGTCAGCAGAGGCGGCTCCAGATTTGGTGAGGCCTTAGGTGAAGCTCAGATATGAGGCCCCACAGGGCCAGAGACCAAGCTATTCACAGATGTTTTAGAGGACCGTGTGTGTATGAGTGTATCAGAGCACCACAGCAATAAAACTCACAGTAATGTGCGGTGTGTATGAGCGTATCACAGAGCTCCACAGCAATAAAACTCACAGTAATGTGTATTGATTGGGTATTGAACATGAGAGCGTTGTGGATTGCGTATTGAACATGAGAGCGTTGTGGATTGGGTAGTGAACATGAGAGCGTTGTGGATTGGGTAGCGAACATGAGAGCGTTGTGGATTGGGTAGCGAACATGAGAGCGTTGTGGATTGGGTAGCGAACACGAGAGCGTTGTGGATTGGGTAGGGAACACAAGAGCGTTGTGGATTGGGTAGTGAACACGAGAGCGTTGTGGATTGGGTAGCGAACACGAGAGCGTTGTGGATTGGGTAGCGAACACGAGAGCATTGTGGATTGTGTATTGAACATGAGAGCGTTGTGGATTGCGTAGGGAACATGAGAGCGTTGTGGATTGGGTAGTGAACATGAGAGCGTTGTGGATTGGGTAGCGAACATGAGAGCGGTGTGGATTGGGTAGCGAACATGAGAGTGTTGTGGATTGCGTATTGAACATGAGAGCGTTGTGGATTGCGTAGGGAACATGAGAGCGTTGTGGATTGGGTAGTGAACATGAGAGCGTTGTAGATTGCGTATTGAACATGAGAGCGTTGTGGATTGTGTATTGAACATGAGAGCGTTGTGTTTTATTCAATGAGAGGAGCATTATTATATGTATATTAACCTCCCTGGCAGCAACCACGAGTGTGGCTCGGGGTTAATTTTCAGTACACTGCTTCCGGGTCCCCTTCCTTGCCTGCCTCATGATGCTGGGGGGGGACATGGCGAGGGATGCAGAAAAAAATCCTATTTAAAAGAAATTACTGATTTGACATAAAATCGGAGAGGGGAGGAAAACTTATAAGGGGAGTGGGTAGAGATGTGGGGGGAAGAGAGCTGGGGGCCTGGGGTGAAGAGAGCTGGGGCTGGGGTAGAGATGTGGGGATAGAGAGCTGGGGGGCTGTGGGAGAGGAGTGGGGATAGAGAGCTGGGGGGTTGGGTTTAGATATGTGGAAGTAGAGATCTGGGGGGGCTGGGGGAAGAGATATGGGGATAGAGAGCTGGGGGGGAGAGATGTGGGGATAGAGAGCTGAGGGTTGGGTAGATATGTGGAAGTAGAGATCGGGGGCTGGGGTAGAGATGTGGGCTAGAGGGCTGGGGAGAGATGTGGGGGTAGAGATCTGGGGAGCTGGGGTAGAGATGTGGGGATAGACAGCTGGGGAGAGATGTGGGGGTAGAGAGCTGGGGGTTTGTCGGGTAGATATATGGAAGTAGAGATCTGGGGGCTGGGGTTTAGAGGGCTGAGGGGTAGAGAGCTGGGGGGGCTGGGGTAGAGAATGGGGGGCTGGGGTAGAGATGTGGAGATGTGGGGGTGGGGGTAGAGAGCTGGGGGGTCTCAGGGTAGAAAGCTGGGGGGTAGAGATGTGGGGGTAGAGCTTGGGGGGCTGGGGTGTACAGAGCTGGGGGAAAGCTGCTAAATAGGGGGTGGAGATCTTATAGGGGTAGAGAGCTGGGGAGGTAGAGCTAATGAGGGGGAGCTGGGAGGGGGAGCTGCAGGAGAGGGGGCTGTTTGAGGGGAGAGCAGCTGGGGGTGATCTTACCTAAGAGGTATCCCCCTGGCTGCAGCTGCAGTGCTCTGCTCTCCTGTCCTGCTTCTTCTCTTCCCTGCTCCCTCCCTTCCACGTGGTGTGGGGACAGGAAGTCTTGCAGGAGGATGGGAGGAGCACCTTCTGCCGGCTCCTTCCCATCCTCCTGCACGTCTCCCATCTCGCTGCTCTCAGCAAGTGAATGCAGCAGCCCCAAGCATCCCCTGCGCCCCGTTGCAGCTGTTCCCGAGGCGAGTGCCTCACTCGCCTCACCCTCCTTATGGCTCTGGATCCTATTTGAAAATACAGCCTGCCTGGTATCTCATTCAGGGTACTCACAATCACCCTCAGAAGGCAGGGAGTGACCATCAGGAAATTCAAAGAGGCAGAGGATCAGATAAGGGAGGTTTTAGTGTAATCTAATTAGATTTACGTAGACGGTCAAATTAAGCATTACGTAACATTTCTAAAGGAGTCAAAACAAGGGATTATGATAACAGGTACACAAGGGCCAGACAAAAGGCAGATAATGTGGGAGTATTTGCATATTCCAGATTACACAAATTTAATTACATTGCTCTAGTTCAACAAAGAAATAAGATTCAAATGAAATCACAAAGAATAGACAGTGCATTCCTACATAATCACAAATCACACATTCTGCACACTGGGCAATGAAAATAATAACAAAGCACAGGCCTGCACCCCAAACCCATCTCAATGCCCACGCACCCCAAGTCCAAAGTGACGCACATCACATATCTCTCCCTTCGAGAACGGCTGGGTGCCAGGAGTTGTGCCGGCTTCCGGAGCTCGCGGGACTGGCCAGGAGGCGGGGCACAGCATTATAATGCATGCCTGCCAGGTTTAAATACAGACAGCGCGATCTGGCTCATAGCGCTGTCGTGGAGTTTGCTTCCCTCAGTGCTGAGCGTCTCCGGGCAATTCACTTCTTGGTTGTTTTTTTCTGTCTCTGTTATTACTTTACTTGTATGACAACCAACCCCTGTGTACCAGTCCGTGGCTATTCCTTGACCTATAACTCTGATTTTGGCTTATATGATAGATACCCATTGTGTACTGTTTTGGCTATCCCTTACCACTCTAACACTGATCAATTTGGGCTTGTGTTAGAATACATCCTTGTATACCGTCTGGCTTGTTTTAGGTATACCCTGTCCTGTGTGTTGGTAAAACATTTCCCACTTGTTGTTGGTAAAACATTTCCCTGGGGTCGGGCTGGGCCCTGAGGTCTGGGTGGGCCTGGGGGTCTGGCTAGGCCCAGGGGTCTGGCTGGGCCCTGGGGTCTGGCTGGTCCTGGCACCTGGCTGTTCCTGGCTAGGCCCAGGGGTCTGGCTGGGCCTGGCACCTGGTTGGGCCTGAGGTCTGGCTGGGCCTGGGGTCTGGCTAGGTCCTGGGGTCTGGCTGGGACCTGGGGTCTGGCTGGGCCTCTGCTGGGCCCTAGGGTCTGGCTGGTTCTTGGGGTGTGGCTTGGCTGTGGGGTCTGGCTGGGCCCTGTCTCACCGCTCTGCCATCTTCTCTTCTAGCTTCCTTTTCTCTTCTTTCCCAGGAAGCTGCCGACCAGTACATCTCCAGATTTGGACTCCTTGAGTCCGATACCGGAGCTGAAAAACCGTCATTGTGCCGATGACGACGGGGCCCCGGTGGGCCGGGCCCCCTGGCCCCTTACTGTAACATTGGGTGTAATGCCCTGATGGCGGCCCTGACTCCACATATAGAAACTAAAGCCCATCTTGATGCTAGGGGAAGGTCCAACATTAAGAACATTATAGCCAGGTCTAGCCTATATTTGCATCTCAAGCAGTTCGGCACAGATATGCAGCCTCCCCCCCAAGCTGCAAAAAATGGAAAGCAGGAGAGATACTGCAAACGTAACTTTCTTAGATTCAGGAAGGAACCTGTTCCACCTCACATGTTGCTCTCCTAAATTATGTGTGCACACATGAATCAAGATTTATATTGCCGTTGATATGCACAGCACTGGGAGCAGGCCTGGATTTGCATCTCAGGAGTCAATAGCCACAGAAACTTTCAGTTTACATCAAACGAAGGGGCAGTATCAGTTGCCTTCGTTGAGTTAATGCAGTGCCATTGTTTTATATGTAAAAAGCATATATTGCTTCTGTAGAACAAAATATATTTAAAAAAAATGAAAAATTTGTTCGTCAGAAGCAATATATGCTTTTACATATAAATGTAACAATGCCACTGCATTAACTCAGCTAAAACAACAGATTCTGCCTCTTTTGATTTAAACACAGAAACTGTTTTAAAAAGGTTTACATGGTCATGTTTGGTATCATTGGAAAGACCAGACTCTGACCTTTCCAATGACACCTCACTAAACCATGTGCGGTGTACAATTCAGAGATGCAGGTTCCAAAATCCCCCCTCTGTCTCTCCTCACTGCAGTGCCATGGTCTAGGTTGCCGAAAGATCTAGGTTTAATCAATGCATTGCATCAACAGCTCCACACTTGGTGGGCATGTTGGAAATGAGAAGGGGAGTTAGCACAGCATCTCTGTTCACTTTATAATAGTACTGCATCATAAAAAGAAAAAGAAAGTGTTTTTTTTACATAAGATCTAACCTGGTTATATTTAGTATCACTGGAAAGGCCATAAACCGACCTTTCCAATGATACCTCACGTCCCTCTAGCTCTTAGGGCTCCCAAGATACAGTGGTCTAAAGACTTTTCTTTTTTTAAGTCACACACAAACACACAGGTGCCCCCTTGTGGCAGGCACATGCCTACTCTGCCTAAATTATAAATCTGGCCCTGACCGAGCATTTTTTGTTGATTTAAGTGAACAGTTTGACTAAAAATAAGTAATTTCCATGCAAGACGTGCTTTATGTCAAAAAGGGAGAATACTGATGAACACATTTTTCAGAGAAAGACCGCATGGACCTACACTGCATCAGTTGTAGTTCTAAGTTTAGGGTGCATGGGGGGGGCACAGGGGATGGATATTGAGCAAGGCAGCAGAATAAAGTGAAGGGTAGGCATTGGCATATAGTGAGAAAAATTCATAGAATGTACACGCTTTAAAATTATCTACAGTTTTATAGCGCAAGGTGCCCACCACAGGAGTTTCCTTTCTCTATATGTTATCCCATGATGGGTCACCTTGCTGTGAAATAGGGAACAAGCCTACTTGTAAATGCAGCCCTGATTAAAGTGCCACATTCTGTCTCCTATAAATGAAAGACCTAGGATCCCTCCATTCCCTGACAGACTGCTGAAAACCAGAAACAGGTCTCATCTCCGATAGAAATCTTTGCCAACTCTCTGCAGTATTTTAGCATCCGATACCTTACAACAAAAACGTCTGAGCTCTCGGATCGGGGGGTGCAAAAAAAGCTGTTTGTAAAGCCAAGCTGACTGCTGCAACTTTACCAACAGCTTCTGCCAAGTGTCTGAAGCCATTAGCTATTCTGGAAGCCCAGGGTCATTGCAAGAAGTGAATGTCACATGCAGGATGTGATTGAAGTCAGATAGCACAGAGTCCTTTTCGTTATCTTCACTTCATAAGGAGAGTAACAACAAATAAAAAGCTGACTTGAAGGAAGAGAGGGCTTCATAGGTGCCAGTGGCATAGAGTGAGGGGGCAATATCCTTTGAACCACTAATATTTAGAGATGTGTACCGCTAAAAATTTTGTTTCGTTTAGTTTTGTTTTGTTTTTATTTGCAGGGTTTTTATTGTTGTTTCGGGTCATTTTCGTTTTGAAATTTCGGATCGATTCGAAATTTCAGGTCAAATTTTGAATTGATAAAAAATAAAAAAAAATGATTTTTTTTTTAAAATGCTCAAACGAGCCTAAAAAAAATAATCTAAAAATAAAGAGATTCTTTACTGCAGAATATAAGCAACAGTTTTAGATATTTAATTAAAATGGGAATATTTTTAACATTGAAGCCTATGGGGTAAAACATTTCCCACACCTTTTTTAATATTTGAAATGAAATGAACTATTAAATGGATATCCATTTAATAGTTCATTTCAAATTCGATAGTCGATATCCAAATCGTTGCACATTTCTTTTTTTTAAAAAAAAAGAGTTTTTTTAACTTTATTTTCATTATTTCCTGTCCCCCAGGGCAGTACCCGGACCCCCATACACCTTTTATGGCCAATATCTTGCATATATGCCCTCTTGGAGGGCACTTTAAAATTCTAACTTTTGAGCCGCATAGACTTGCATTGAGTTTGAATTGTGTTCGCATGCGAATTCAAACTTTTTTAAAAGTTCGAGTTCAAATGCGAGCCGAACAAGGGGGTGTTCGGCCATCACTACTGTTGAGGTGCTGCCCGGCAGTGTGAGTATTCATATGCTGCAACTATCGAATTTGAAATGAACTATCAAATGGATATCAAGTAACTATCGAATTTGATCGAAACAATACGAAATTACGGAATCAGCAATGGAACCGAAAAATACGATGTCCAAAATCACGAATGGAACGAAAATGACTTGCGATTTTACAAATATCATGTTCATACGAAATTATTTCATTTCGGAAAAAATTTCGGATGCTGTGTATTTCGCTGCTGATCCGGAACATCGGACGAATCCGAAGCACCGAATCGGCCCAATTTGAGAAAAAAAAACAAATCGGTCCGAATCGAAATGCACATCCCTATTAAATATTAAGCTGTGTCACAGATTTTGTACTTGAATCAAATTAAACAGTGAAACAAAATTTGTTTCATAAAGTCCTTTGCTATTACTTGTATTGTAAATTAAGATCAATTTGATAGTCGATATCAATTTGAAATTTGATTTGAAATTCGATAGTGTGAGAAATGTTGTATCCCATAGGCTTCAATGTTAAAAATATTCCCGTTTTAATTCAATATGTAATAAACCGTTGCTTAGAATATTCTGCAGTAAAGAGTCTTTATTTTTAGATCTTTTAGGATCTTTAAAAAGAAGCAAAACGTTTTTTTTTACATATCAATTCTAAAATTGTGTGGTCGACACTTTGCATTCGGGATGCCCTCAGAAGCACGAAAATGTGAAATTTCGTAGGAAAAACAAATTGCACATCCCTACTAATATTTTCCAGCAGGGATCAGCAAGGTGTCCGCTCACAGACACTTATGTCCGTGAAAGGCCCTTGCATAGGAAGCCGCTAGTTTTGCAGCGCAGGCGATGACTTGCCACTCCGAAAATTCTGGTCCTGTCCTGACTCCTCCTTAACGCAGACATGAGTCATGTGAAGCCGCACAGCATTATTCCATGGAACACCCTGTACCACATTTGTCAGCCCCCCCTCAAAGCCATGTGCCAGCCCCCCGCCGCTGGCAGCCCTGCAGCCGCTGAACAGGAAGGAAGAAGGGAGGCGCCTGCCCTGCAGCACATTTAAAATCCAGTCCCCACTAAGTCCCCTGGACAGCTCCCCCTGGGCCACTAGCAACTCCACACAGGTAGAAAACACTGACACCAGAGCAGCGTGACCAACACAGTGAGGGAGTACGGGGAGTGGTTGACTGGAGGTTTGGGGGGAGAGTGACTGGGGGCACTTAGTGATGGGGTACTGGGACAGAGTGGCTGGGTATAGTGAGTGGAACTGTGCTAGTGTATACTGGGACAGGATGACTGGTAGCAGTGGCATTTTTTTTTTATTATACCAGTATTTTGTTAATATACAATACATGTGCTTGTGGGGTAAGGAGGTCAATACTCTACTGGTGGAAGGGAATCGGCCTGTCCACAGGTGGGGGGGGGCGCACAATTCTTGCTTTGCCCCGGGTGCTGACAACCCATGCTATGCCACTGATCGGTGTACCTTGTTATGGGGTCAAGCGTAAAAACAGGATGCAGTGACCGACAGGAAGGCAGGCTTTGCCAAGGAGGAAGTAAGACTGGGCCAAACTATGCGAGTTAGACAGGGAAAGCGGACTAGTCCAGGGGTGGGCATTTGTTTTGGCTCAGGGGCCACTTTGTGGGAGCGGAGGGCCGCACCTTTTAAAATTATGAAATAGTGTTAGTTTTATTCAATTTATTGCACTAATTTCATATCTATAGCTGCAAGCACATTTAATTTTAAACCAGTTTAATGAGACAAACGTATCCTATCACACTTTTCTACAATTTTTTGAAATCAGGAGTGCGATTGCTTGTTGAGATTCTCACCACAGCCTGCAAGTTATATATGGATTAGGGATGTGCGTTTCGGGTTTCGGAATTTCTGAATTTTCACAAAATTTCCCGATTCGTGTTTTCGGATGCGGCCGAATTTCCTAAAATTTTTTGACCCGAAAATGACCGAACCGAAAAGTTTTCCGAGCCAAAACGAAATATTTTCGGAATTTTCGAATGAACTTGAAATGTGTCAAATCGAAATCTATTGCTTTGAAATGAGAACAGACTTTCCGAAAAGCGAAAATTTTCCGAAAACGGCAAATCCGAAAATTTTCCGAGCCAAATCGAAAATTTTTCGGAATTTTCGAATGGACTTGAAATGTGTCAAATCGAAATTTATTTTCCCTCTATTCATGATTTCGGTTCCATTCGGGATTTCGACAATTCTGAACATCGTATATTTAACTATTATCGGTTATATCGCAGATTCTGTAAATTTTGTATTTATTTTGTAAATGGTAAAATGCGTATCACTTGGTTTTTTTTGTTTCCAATGATCCGATAATTCTGTCGATACGATAATTCGTACATGAATCGGGTCGGAATTCCGATTCGACCGCGTGTCGCGCATGCACTCGCGCGCGGATATCGTAACTTTATTGAGACAGTTTTGACAATTTTTTGACAGGCCAAAAAAATTGAAATTACTGTATTAGTAATGGATGAAAGACGAGACAGAGAGTCCCATTCGGACACCTCCTCGTCCTCATCTGCTTCCACCCCAGAGACACCCAGGAAGAAACGGGCCAGCAACATGGCATTTGAGGAGATGCTCGAGCTGGTCCGGATCTTTGATCGTAAGGATTACGATTGCTGTAAGGGCCCTTACGGCAGGAAGAAGAACGTTAGAAAGGATCGTATCTTAGATAAGCTACGCACCACCATTTTGGAGTTGTTCGGGAAGGACCGGACGAAGGACCAGCTCCGGAAACGCTGGTCTGATCTGAAAGTATGCGAGCAGGAGCAGCTTAGACACATCCGGTGCGTCATAGCGAAACGTAAGTGTTATGTTATATTGTAAAGCGCTGCACAAACTGTTGGTGCTATATAAATCCTGTATAATAATAATAATAATGTGCTTGCATGTGCTAATGTGCACAGAAATACGTTGATTTATCTAGTCCTGTTTTCATGCAATGTGATTGTGTATAGCTTTGCGTTTTCACGACTCGTCATACATGCATTTTTGCCATAGCTCTTCCTTTTTGTGATTTTACGTATTCGTGAAAATTGTGACATTTGATGTATGTAGATGAAGTTACAATGCTGGATTTCTTTTGGCACTGTGTGTATAGTCTGTAGTGTGCTGGGGGGGATGTTGTTGTGATTGAGTGATGCATACGAGATGACCCGCAGCTGGCCCAATATTGGCTCCCACCTGCGCATCAATAAAAATCTCTGCGTCTTTGCTAAGTGGTAGGATGGGACATGTAGTTGTTCTGAAAGTGCATCCAAACAGAGCTGCGTTCAATACATCCTCAGCAGCTGCTGAATTGTTGCAGCGCAGCGATTCAGTTTGCTGCAGCAGTGTGTTTATTGAACGCTTTAGATGCAAATTTCAAAACAAAATGGCGGATTTCTGTTGTTTCTGCAATATCCACAGTTTTATTCACAGAAACTGAAAGTGAAACTGAGGCTGAGGCCTTCTATAAAATAACTAAAAGCAGTCAGCACAATGCGCTTTGTACGCACACAACACAAATAATAGTTTTTATTGAATAAACGTAATGTTTCCTTCTGAAAAAAATATATAATTGAACGGTAATATATGTCTGTGCAGAGGAAATAAATAAATATTTTGTGACTTTAGAACTATGAGATGGGAGTAGTGGGGGGGTCAAGCTGAGGCCTGTTCAATACCTCAGCCGCTGCAAGTGCTAAGTTAGCAACTTGCCATTGAACGCCGTTCAACCGCTCAGCGCTCAGCAGTGCTAACCTAGCACTTGCAGCGACCCGAGGAGATGCTGAGTGTGACGTTTTAAAGATGGCCGCCGCCATGAAGCAGTAACAATGCCGTACAGCAAGATGGCCGCCGCCTCGAAGCAGGTAATAATTCCATACAGCAATGTTAATTTTGCGGTTTCTGTTCACCAAAGCACAAAATATTTATTTATTATTTCCCCCTGCACACATAGACATATATTACAGCTCAATTTATATATTGTTTCAGAAGTAAACATAACGTTTATTCATTAAAAACTATCATTTGTGGTGTGTGCATACAAAACGGAATTGTGCTGACTGCTTCTCTTTATTATATTTTGTCCGAGTGATCCGAAAAACAATCTGAATTTTTCATTAAGAAATCATCGGCCATTTTGGATTCAAAATTCGCATCCAAAGGGTTCAACGACACTGCTGCAGCAAACTGAATTGCTGCGCTGCACCAATTCAGCAGCTGCTGAGGTATTGAACAGGCCTCTGGTAGTGGGGTAGTGGAGGGGGTGTCGCAATACTTTCGGCAATATAGTGTATAGATATACCATTTTTTCCAGTCTGCATTATTTACGTGTTATTTTTTGGATTTGGCAGAAGACAGGAAGAAGGCAGCAGCATCTGCCCCGGCGGGCACCAGTGGAGGAGGAGGCGCCACGGGCGTCCACCAGCGCTGGTATATACTGTTTTATTTTGCAACGACTTTTGGTCAAAAACAGAAACATTTTTTGTTTACTGTATTTTAATTAATTTTTTTTATGTATAGCACAAGAGGAGGAGCAGGAGGAGGGCGATGAAGAGAGGGAGCTGGAGCAGCAGGAGGCCGCCAGTCCAGGTTTTTTTTTTTACTGTATTTTTTTTTGCATCGACTTTTGTTCAAAAATAAATCAGTCTTGTTGTTTACTGTATTTTTTATTTCTTTAATTTCTTACATATAGCACTGGATATGCTGACGGTGGTGGTGGAGGAGGAGTCGGAGCCTCAGGAGGCCGCCAGCACTGGTATATACTACTGTTATATTTTTTCAAGACTTTCAGTCAAAAATAGAAACCTGCTTTACTTACTGTATTTTCCTTCTTTTCATTTATTGGATATATAGAAGGAGAAGCCAGACCGAGCAATCGGGAGGCGATTGGCGAGCTACGCCTGGCAGTTAGAACACTTGATAATATCCAGGAACTGCGGGAGCACCTGAACAACACCGCGGACATCCTGGAGCGGCAGTAAGACAGACCAGTGGCAGCCTCCTCCCAAAATCTCAATACGGATGGGCCTCAGCTGCTCCTGCTCGCCTGCTTTGAGGTCGGACCAGCGTTTTCGGATCTGGTCCTTCGTCCGGTCTTTCCCAAACACCTCCAGGATGGTGGTGCGTAGCTTGTCAATGATACGATCCTTTCTAGAATTATTCTTCCTGCCGTAAGGGCCCTTACGGCAGTCATAATCTTTGTAATCAAAGATGCGGACCAGCTCCAACATCTCCTCAAATGCCAGTAATTCTCAAGTGAAAGTGAACCAATATTCTGAACAAGATGTTCGCCTGGAAGATGGCCGCCATTGTATGTTTGTTTGTGTTGTTTGTGCCCCTGTTGGGCAGTTTGCCATCCTTGGCATGTTCCCTTCCCCATGTTGTAAATAAATTTTCTATTTTTTCCCTATATATTTTCCTGTTTGTGTGCGTTGCTTTTCCTTACTTAATAAGTTAATATGTATTGCTTGGTTTCCACACTGTTAAAATTATATGTACATAAATTTGACATTTCTATGGACCCTTTGTCATAAATTTGTCAACATATTTGTGGCCATGAATGTGACTGGCCAAAAAATGTCACACACTAACACAACCTTGTTGTACTGCCTTGAGATTTGATTACCGACGTGGCATGGTTTTGTTAAGCTTAGGCGATGTCACAACAACATGGATTTTTGTCCACAGTCACATTCATTGTATAACCAAGAATTTATCAAAAAATATTGATGGCAGCACTGCGTGAAGTCTTCTCCAACACAACCCAAAGATCCTTAGTGCGGCTCAGGTCTAGTTTATTTGTCCCTGTTTGCAGCTTCACGCAACATCTCCCAGCTATGAGCGCTCTCTCTCTCCCCCTCTCCCCCCCCCCCTCACCGCTGACCGCTAAGATGCTGCCCGCCAACATGGTCACGTCTTTGCAGGAAGACAACAGCGTGGGGGAACAGCAGCTGCCAACAGTCCCAAGACCTCGTCACAATGACGTCAGTCCTGGAGTTAACCCCTAACTGCGACCAATGGTGGAGATAGGGGGGTTCCAATGAACCCTATCTCCTGATCCGCGGCAGCTATTGGTTGGTTAATGTTTGGTATCTTTGGATCGACCAGAGCATGGCCTTTCCAACAATACCAAAAACATGACAATGTTAAAAATTATAAAAAATTAAAATATAAAATAATGCAGCAATATTGTTGCCATTTCAATTATAATGTGAACAATGATGCTGCACTAAGGATTTTTGTATGGGTTGCATGTTAAAAATAGTGTAATTTTCACCCAAAAAAAAATAAAAAAAAATTGAAAAGGGGACTTGTTATAACAAACGCAACTCATAAAATAACCGCAAACACTCGCATGTTAAAAAAATAAATACTTTACACCTTGTAAAACAAACATTGAAAATTCAAATTTTATTGCATTTTTTGTTATAATATACAGACAGGACATGACGCATACATATGATGATATATTATGAATCGTCTGCCGGAAAGAACGATCTATAACATGTCTGGGTCATATTATAAAAGAAGGCTTCAAAACAAGAGGAACAAAACTGTTCAAAATTAGCTCAGCAGCAGACCGCAGTGCAGCACACATTCGTGAAGGGAAGCCGCGAAATGCCTCAGCAGCGAAAGGGTTAATTTATTTTTTGTCTGAAACTTTTAAATCATTTTTTTATTTTTTATTTTTTTTCATTTCAGATCATTTTGATCAACTATTGTTCCGTTAAAAAATAAAAACCAGAACAAAAGTTTTAAAAGTCAGACCATTCGGGTCAGTTTACCGTTTTGTTCTTTTTTTTTGTTCCTTGGCTTTCATACCATTTTTTTAATGTGATTAGATAAGAAAAAAAGGATCTTCATTTAATAATAAAAAAAAAAAAACACGATAGAATCGCCTGAATTAGCATATCGACAGAATGAATTATCGGATCCGAAAAACAAACCAAAAATTTATTATAAAAATATATAAAGTATAATAAAGTAAACTATAGTAGTTTACGTCAAAACGAACAGAGTTATACACTTTGAAACGAGAACAGACGTTCCGAAAAAAAAAAAAAAAAATGAAAATTTCCGAAATCACAAAAAGTCGATACGAAAAATGGTCGATATTCAAAAAAAAAAAAAAAAAAAAACACGACATGAAAAACGAGCCGAGCCAAACCGAATCGAAACAAAAAAAAAAAAAAAAAAAAAAAAAAAGCGGTCAAAACGAGCCGAAGCAAAAATGTTAAACATCAGAACAAATTGAACCGAACCGAAAAAAAAAAAAAAAAAAAATCTGTGCACAAGCCGATTTAATATCTGACATCCCGATGTGAAACATCGGGCCTTTTGCATTAGATTTCAACCATTATTTTTTTAACTTTTGGATAGTCGAAAATCGAAATCTATCCAAAAAGTCAATGTTTCACATCATTCTGAACTTTGTTTGGATAGAGTAAGTCTGTGGGCGTGCGGCCGTTAAATGTATATACGAGTGGCGTCGCTACATGGGGGGCGGCCCGCACCAGGTGACACCCGCCTTTAGGGTGACACCATCACCCTAAGGGCGGGTGTCTCACCCTCTGCCGCGTTTTTCGCTCCCTGCGAGCGTCCGAAGCATGCAGCTTCGGTGCTCGCCTGGAGGAAACACGTCACCACTCAGCCAAATCGCGGCTGGTCACGTGGCTCCCCCTGGCGAGCGCCCAAGCTGCGCGCTGCCGGACGCTCTGAGGGAGCGAAAAAGGCGGCGGAGGTGAGCTGGGGCCATTATCATGAGGTGCTGGGGCATTCCATGTGCTGGGGCAAATCCACGAGGAGCTGGGGCATGATCCACGAGGAGCTGGGGCATGATCCATGAGGATGTCGGATGTCGGCCAAGCTTCCGGGAACTCCCCCCTGAGGACTGGCATCGTGCATAGCACGATGACGCCAGTCCTGGAGTTAACCCCTAGCTGCCACCAATGGTGGAGATAGGGGGTTAATTGGAACCCCCTATCTCCCGATCCGTGGCAGCTAGGGGTTAAAGTTTGGTATTATTGGATCGGCCAGAGCATGGCCGTTCCAACGATACCAAACACGAATGTGAAAAACGTTTGTAAAGAGATTTTTTTTTTATTTTTTATTTTTTATTTTTAAAGTTTTTTTTCTCTTTTTTGGTTTGTTAATGCAGCAATATTGTTCCCATTTCAATTATAATGTGAACAATGATGCTGCACTAACGATTTTTGTATGCGGTGCGTTAGTTAAAAAGTGTGTAATTTTCCAAAAAAAAAATGTAACGAGACCCCATCTCTAATTTGTTTAACAAGCGCACCCCATACAAAATACAACCGCAATTGCTCGCGTGTTAAAATGTGAAAAAAAACACTTTACACGTTTTAAATTATTGAAAAATCATATTTTATTGCATTTTTTGTTATGTCATTATTATATGTATACGTCATGACCTATGAATCTGCCGAGTCTGCCGGAAAGAATGATATAATATGTCTGGGTCATATACTAAAATAAGCCTTCAAAACACGTTTAAACATGAGCAAAACCGGTAAAAAAAAATAAAAAAATTAGCTCAGCACAGGGGCGGGAAAAGCCTCAGCAGCGAAAGGGTTAATTAAAAAAAAACACGATAGAAGAATCGCCAGAATTATCGTAGCGACAGAATGAATCGGATCCGAAAAACAAACCAAAAATATAAAGTAGTATTAAAAAATTAAACCATAGTAGTTTACATCAAAACGAATAGAGTTAGAAAGCTTTGAAACGAGAACAGACGTTCCGAAAAAACGAAAATTACTGAAATCACGAAGTCGATACAAAAAAAAACAAAAACGAGCAGTGTGACACGAAATACGAAAAATGGGCGATATGCCGAAAACCATGTACAATTCCGAAAAACGAAAAGCCGATACAAAAACCGAGTAAAGTGACACGAAAAATGGTCGATATTCCGAAAAATAAATGTATCCGAAAAACGAATCGAAACGAAACAGAAAGCGGTCGAAACAAGCCGAATCGAAAAATCGAAAAAAAAAAAAAAAAGTGTGCACATCCCTAATATGGATATATATTGCCTCGTCGCCCTGTCATGGAGTTCTGTTCCCACATCGCTACTGATGCGGTGTATTGATTTTTGTTGCCAACCCGTTTCTGTATATGATCTCTGCTCCTTTTTGACCTGGCTTGTTTTGCCAATTCTAATTGCTGCTCGATTACAATAGCTTGTGTAGTGCTTTGGTGGTGTAACCCCATGATTGCCGCAGGGGTGTTCACACATTACTGGGGTGCTGTCCATTTGTGGGTATCATCTGTGGCCGCATTAGGTTCCTATACTCAACCCAAGGCTCATGTCTTCTTGCCACACATTTATGTAACAACTGCGATCGAAAGGTACTGTTTATATGAGGCTCATGTTTAGTGTGCACTCCTTGCCAAATATTCCTCAATACTGTCCCAACTATAGACCCCGATGCGTATGTGTTGCCTCTGAAGATCATAAAGTACCGTTGTCCTGTTCCAGATCAGAAAACGTTAAAGCGGCATATTTCCTTACTGCCCTGCAGTCTGCGCAATTCACCAACTGTCTGACGTATCTTTGTTTCTGAACATGCTCTAAGTTGTCTATCGGTCTCGAAACCTTTAGTGCTTAGTAGCAACTTAGTAGCATTCTCGCGAAATTGCGTGCTGGTCAGGTGGTTCCCATCCCAGGCGATGGCCAAGCTGCATGCCAGTGGCCGCTTGCCTCGGGAGTAGAAGAACACCCCAGTCTCTTTGCGGGCCGCAGAAAAGTGGCGGGCCGCATGTGGCCCACCCCTGGACTAGTCCATTTTAAAGTAATAACATTAGGGGGAAAACAAAATCAGGAATCTGGTTCCATTACATTGGAACATGATTAATACATCTTTAGATAAATAACCTGGTAGGCCAGAGGATAAAATCCCAATATCACTTTTAATGTAAATTGCCCTATAATGTACTCCCTGTTGGTTGATTGGCGTATTAAAAAACAGAATTCACTACTTTAAAAAGGGGCAATCTGATCTAGATTTCAGCTGTGAAGGGCCTTGAAGGAAGCGATTCAAGAAAGAAAATCTTTACCCGAGTTTGATTAGGGCCCAAATGAATGCTAGGAAAGAGACTGGACCGATCTTCAAGCACTCCCTTCACTTTCTCTGTAAATGCGTTCAAATCTTATGACCAATACCACAGCTCATCTTCGAGATGCAAGGCATCAAGAGAGGGTCATTGCAACAATCATTTAGGTTAAAATTATCACGCCAACATTTTAGATTAATGATCCCATTAATAAATGAGCTCAGAGATTAGAAGTGTACTTTTAGATGGCAATAGGATGTGAGTTTATTTGTAAAGCCTAGTAATTCCCAATGTTGTATCATTTACAATCTCAATTGTGTATCTCATTAGCTGTAAATATTTGAAAAAAAATAAAACTGAAAGCACAGGAGCAAAGAAAGGTTTTATTAGAAATTGTAAAACAAAAAACAAAAAAAAATAACAGGAAATGTAGTTAGACAATGCACCTTCTAAAAAGGAACATTAAAGCAAAAATGCACATGACATAACTAATGCAACATTTAGCAGATAGTGGCTGTACAGTTTACTCCCAGCAGAGCAAGTTTAACATTTGTCAGGTCCACACAAGGCAAGAACGATGGTTTCATAGTCTCCACTCAACTTCTCTTGCTGCCAATACAAAGGGACATTACATTATTACTTTATATAGCACCTGCATATTCTGCAGCGCTGAACAATGACCACAATTACATTGGTACCAAACGGATATACGTCAATATAAAACAGTCTGCATCATTCCAGTAATGGGCCATGCATGTCCCCTACCACCAACCTACGCAAACACCAGGGAGGAAGGGAAGGCAACCCCCCCCCCCCAAAGAGTGCTTTCCTTTTATTTTTTTTATTATTTTTTTTTGAGAAAGTATTTTACCAGGAAGGATACATTGAGATTTTGCTCTTTTTCAAGTATGTCCTGGGTGGCGAGTATGTACCATTCGGTGTCCTGCCCAAAGACACTTACTGGAGAGGTGCTCTTGCCAGGATTGAACCGGTGTCCACAGAGCAGTGATGTTACCTCTACTCCACCCAGCTGGAGTTTGCAAAGGCGTTTAACACTGTCAGACGGTGATTAGGGCTCTGGACCAGGTGAGCAGAAAATTGTTATTTGGTAATTGAATGAGCACTAATGTATAAACTTACTGCACAATGAGAAAATCTCCCTCCCTTTACCTGAGGAGCCTTGAAACACCTGGAGTAGTGGATGGTGCCACTACCAATCAAGTTGGCACACTGCACTATCTATAGAGCCAATAGGAGGGCTCCACCTTATTCATAATCCTCAATTGTTTTATTCCATATAACGGGACAATATTGTACTATTTTCATTTGAGAAATATGGATTTCATACCCATGCAAATGATCCCATCTGAAGGCGTATGATGTAATGAGCTTCGATTTTTCCTACTATACCACGGATTTGAAGAATTTATGGAATAAGCTCACCAAGTGGAAACACTTTTATACCACTCGTCATATCACTATATAAAGTCACATTCCGTATCAATTTAGGTTTATGTTTGAAAGGGATATGCAGTGTGTTCATAGACATATGCACTTTGTTATCAGAAGTTGGTGAAAGTGTTTCTCTATTTTAGGATTGCCCAAATAAGATGAATCTCCTACTTCGCATTAACAGTATAGCTGCACAGGTCTAAAGAAATGGCATGCTTCATACAGATTTTGTTTCGTTCTATTTTGACACTTTAGCAGACGCTGAAAACTAGAAATAAAAACATGTAATGTTCAAATATGCATAAACAGTCCTTGTCCCTCGTGCAAAATGAACATGTGTTTTAAACAGAAATATGAAATTCCATTACATCATTAACAGATAACAATGAGACCTCTGCTTTACATGTACAAACTCAAATTACCCAAGGGCCACTGGACAAGTTCATATCACATGGGGGCCGCATGCAAAATTTCACTCGTTTGAGAACAATGTTCAACCAAAATGCAGCATTTTATTCTAACTAATTATGCAAATCTATTTTTACAATTTGACACACATACTGTATATACTGGCCTTTCCAATGCCACCTCAACGGTCCTGTAGCCTTAAGGCTCTGGAGACACAGGGACCTAAAAGGAACCCTGCATCTCCCATACTGCTGGGCAGGGGGAATCTCAGGAGATGTCATTGCGATGACACCAGGGGGGGGGGGCACGCGCGCAACAGGCCAGGCATGGAGGGTCTTGCGCACTGGGGAGGGAATCCCCATGGTGCTCCATGCACATCTGCGCCTGCAGGGGCAGCAAGGCCAAACCAGGTAGGCTTTTTTTCACATTAGAACGTACCTTGACAGGTACTAACAGTATACAGTTCCTTGCCACCCTTTAAGTGTTCGGCTTGCAAAGTAGTAAGGCTGCAGGAGTTTCTTACCATGATAGCTTGACGAAGGGATTTCCCATAAATCTGTAGATATTGTGCTTTGATTTGCTGTAGGTCAATTTCAGAGCGGGAAACCAGGAGTCTAATGAAAAGCTTGTGTTTTGTTCCAGACCCCTGTAGAGACAATCATAAATATAGCTTTATAAAACCACCTCTTCAGTGACAAGCCCTCAACGAGGAGTTATCTGGATCATGAGTACATTTTTCTCTACGTAGAAGAAAAAAAACACAATAAAAAAAAAAAAAACAACTTTGATATAGAGCATGTATAGGAGGTCTATAGCGGACTAAAAATGGAGGAAACAAGTGGCGACAACATTAACAGAAAATGGTTTTATGCAACATTCAAGGTGGCAGCAAGCAAAAACGTGTGTGCTATGCATATTCTAATCAGTTGTATAGCGCCAATAGTTTTTGGAGCTTTACAATAACCAAAGGGAACAAGACACAAACTAGCATAAAATGGAGATCAGAGGCGTAAAGGGGTTAATAGTTTGTAAGCTACAAACCTTCATTGCCAGGTGGAATCTGTCAGCGAAATAAGCAGGAACACTTCCAGCACATTTAACTACAAATTAAACAAAATTTGTGAGAAGCACGCAACTTCCAAACCACATTGCCTTGTGATCCACAGCTGGACACTGCAGTACACCAATAAAGAAACGGATATAGGATACGACTGATCGCTTAACATATGCAAACAAGCATTCACGCTATAGACCAGAAGTTACAGTATAGAATTCAGTAGAACGACCATATACTTCAGTTTTACAATTCTACTTAGAGTTACATGTAGTATAAGCACTACAAACATTGCATTCCGTTATGTTCTGAACAATGTTTTATAAAGCACAAGACTATAAACCATTTAGCCCCTAGTTATAGTGTCAACTCTAGTAATAAAAAGGTCACTCACCAATAGACATCAGGCAGTTTTCAATATCACCCTTCATTTCAAGATCAATAGCCTTGCCCACATCATTCTTGCTGTACTTTGCATATCGTCTGGTAACTAGAAACACACTTTAATGAGTTTATTACCGTTGATGTTAAAATTGATATGGTTGTGCCATCTAAGGTCACACCTCTTCTCCCCCCCCCCAAATTAGGATTTATCAGCAACAAAATACGCATACCATTTTTTACCCTTTAGCAATTTCGATTACCAGTGAAGATGGAAAACAATACAACACATCAAATCATTCCATTAGTCTGTTCAATGGGAGGTGGGATGTCAAATAGAAGCAGCTGCCAGACCTTTAACTCTAATGGGTTTACATGCCTACTTTGTTAAGCATTAGGTTTTCCCAACCCAGAAAGACAGTCTATTTCCACTAGTTCTCATAATCAACACGATATTAGACTCCATTAGGATGTAATGTGACCACTCTGTATATTAATGTAACGACACATCAAGTATTTTAAAAGGCACCTTGCTGAAGATGTGGGAAACTTCTTGATGTTAAAATCTCAATGAATTTGCAGACATCTGTGCCCTTTCTCTTCTCACCAGCCTCATACAATGCCTGCAAAATAAAAATGTTATCCACGTATCAAAAGTAATTCCATGCTAAAAAGAAGAGATTATGATAGCGCTTACCCTGGCATCATTGTCAGCTTGCTCTTCATTAACCCTTGTATCTTCAGAGCGGTCACCCTAAGAAATTTAAAAAATATATATTTTTAACCCCTTCGCTGCTGAGGCATTTCACACCTGTGCTGAGCTCATTTTTACCCGTTTCGCTCATCGGGTTTAAACGTGTTTTGAAGCCTTATTTTATTATATGACCCAGACATATTATAGATCGTTCTTTCCGGCAGATTCATAATATGTCATTATTATATTATATTATACAGACAGGGCATGATGTATACATATAATAAAAAAAAAAAAAAAAGCCAATAAAATTTGAATATTAAAAATTCACAACATGTAAAGTTTTTTTTTCCTTCCACATTTTAACATGTGAGCAATTGGTTATATTTTGTATGGGGTGCGCCTGTTAAATTTTTTTACATGGGGTTCTTACATTTTTTGGGGGGGAAAATTACGCGATTTGACAATTGCACCCCAAAACAAAAATCATTAGTGCAGCATCATTGTTCACATAATTGAAATGGGAACAATATTGCCGCATTAACAAAAAAAATATATAAATTGTTGTTTTTTAAAAAAAACAACATTCTGCATGGTCACATTTGGTATCGTTGGAAAGGCCATGCTCTGGCCGATCCAACGATAAACATGAACCCCTACCTGCCACAGATAGGGGGTACATTGGAACCCCCTATCTCCACCATTGCTGGCAGGTAGGGGTTAACTCCAGGACTGGCATTATCATGCTATGCACGATGAGTCGCTAGGGGGAGTTCCCAGAGGCTTGGCTGACATCCAAGATGTCGGCCAGCTCCGGGAGAGGATCACGATCCAGCGCCGAATTGTGATCTGGCTCCCCAGGGGTTAATGTCAGCCACCGTTTGGAAGGGCAGGCTGTGCCCTTCCAAATGGTGCCTGCCTTAACCCTGTGACCCCCCCCCCGAGAGGCGCACTTGCGGGGGGGCACCTGAATTAGATGTCATCGTGCCACTGCAATGACATCTAATGGCCCCGTCGGGGTCCCAGGCTGACAAAAGAGGTCAGCCTGCACCAGGGGGGGGGGGGCCCCATCAATCGGCTGAAATCCCGGCCGATTGCGGCTTCCTGTGCATGGACGCGTCCATAGCACAGGAGAACCACTTGGCAGGAGCACGTCCTTAGCAGCCAAGTGGTTAAGGACCAGTGATGTAACTGTTTAAATTCAATGCATTTTATGATTTAAGTCCTTCAGCAGTATGAACTCGAATGAAAGCTACACAGTCTCAGGGTTCTAGATTTACAGGCCGCGTTTTTAAATACCTTTACGAGTGCAAGAAGAGCCTTCCGGAAGTCTCCAGATGTGTCTGATGTAATATCTTTAGCCAGGTCCTTTTTGAATTCTAATGTGCATATATGAATAAAAAAAAAATATATAGATGTACACACACAGGTCATGTAAAAGATTTTATCTTGTGTCACTCAATACAAGATTAATCCGAGGAGAGATCAATTTACTTTACATTGATTTATGCAGGAGTGAGCATCTTAAATGGAGTACCAAGAACTGGTTGGCAAATAACTCCGAATTGAAGACACAATAATGCCACTTAGGAATCACTGTTATATAGGCAGCGACCTCATGATTTGAGGTCACATTTTATTGAGCAGCATTTAAAGAAGAAAATCATAAACCAACGTTCCACCCAGATTCACGTTCTTCCTGTGCTGTGATCTAGTCCAACAACCCACTCTTTATCACAAAACCTTGCATGGAAGCAGTGCACATAAATTGTAAAAGAAATATGCTGCTTTATCAAGCATTCTTTACAGAGCGCGTGATGGAGTGCTTATAAGGAACACGAATACCGATTTTTTGTATTGTAAAGATGTCGTGCAGGTGTTTTGTGGAGACTCAAAATATCCTATTTAGGTTACAGCACAAGTCTTAAGGATTTACCATGCTACAGGACTGGGGACACACACACACACACACACACATTACCATTTTTGTAAACGCAGTTAATTTCTTTCATCTGAGAATTTGTCCTGGATACTAGAATTTCAATGAGAGTGTCCTCATCTGTTCCAAGTCCCTGAAAACAAAAAAAAAAGCTTTAAAAAAATGATAAAACATAATATGGGGGTTTGTTATATAATATTTCCAGAATTCAGCCATTTCTTACCGCTGTCACCACAAAATAACTCATACACGCCCTGGTAATCTCGACGCGACTATTGCAATAATCTCTTATCTGGCCTCCCTCTGTCCCGCCTCTCCCCCCTACAATCCATCCTCAACGCCTCCGCCAGGCTAATTCACCTCACCCGCTCCCCTCTGCGAGTCCCTTCACTGGCTCCCCATCCACTGCAGAATTAAGTTCAAAATCCTTATCCTTACCTACAAAACCCTCACTAACTCAGCTCCCCACTACCTGTCCTCACTAATCACCAAATACACCCCAGCCCGTTCCCTAAGGTCAAACAGTGACCTGCGCCTAGCTTCTCCCTGCATCACCACTTCCCATGATAGACTGCAGGATTTCTCACGCGCAGCCCCCACTCTCTGGAATACTCTCCCTCGTACTGTCAGACTTTCCCCTAACTTCTCTTCCTTCAAACGCTCCCTTAAAACATTCCTATTTAGGGAAGCCTACCACCCAACTCACTGACGCAACCATAAATCACTCTCACCTTGCAGTCCTCTCCTCCTGTTTCCAACCCCAACCCTCCCAGATTGTGAGTTCCTACGGGAATAGGGCCCTCATCTCCTCCTGTACTGTTTGTCAAATGTTGTTCAATGTATTGTATTGTAACCCTGTCTATACTGTGCCTATTTTACAGCGCTGCGGAATATGCTGGCGCTTTATAAATAAATAAAATGCTGTTTTAAAGGTCTTAAAGCATCAACAAAAGGCGTCTCTTTATACTTTTCTATAAAGTGCCACTTGTTCCATTATGCAATTTTAACTTTGGCTTTGTTAAAAAAGGTTGCTCCCAGAGCAAGTAGTAGATATAAGTAGTTGGCCATACCCTAAAACTAAAAATCAGCAAACTTTGGAAACTACGTCTGCCATTATGCTCACTCAGTAAGCTGAGCCTTATGGGACATGCTCCCAAACAACTGAAGGCGCATGGCTGCCTACCTCTGCCCTAAACTGAACTTGCTCATTTGAAGACCCAAATCTAGAAGATAAATGGTCATTCATGAAGACTTCACACGCTGTTATGTGTGTATCCAACTTTAAACCACAAGGATTTTCTGCTCCATACGCAAAGTGATGCAACAATTTAAAAGGCTTCTAAAATCCTAACCTTTTGGTTCTTGAGATTTGTAATACTATAGTTTTAGCAAATTCCATGTCTCGAGTGTCACCAAAAGCAAACTTAAGCATGGTATGGAAAGTCATCAATTTACCTTCATTGCAGCATTCAGCTCATGTGCATCATACTGAGCTGGGGTCTTCATTAATGCAAGGACAACTACTTCCAGGTTGCTTTTAAGAGCCTTCTTCAGAGCATCATCTAGAGACTAAGAAATACATTGAGGTCTTTGTCAATATTCTATAATGTTGCAAATCTGTTCTAAACTAAACTACACTACAGAAGCAAAAGCTGCCAAATTTACTATATCTCTAGCGCCAGGGGAATGGAGTTCCGCTACCATTTTTTCAGAGAACCAAGTTGTCACTGGCCCTGCACACTAAAGCTTAGAAGATGCGAGTGTTCAATCACAATATAGTATTTATCAGATTTAAAAAAAAAAAAAAAAAAAAAAACACATACCACAAATGAGATAGTCATCTCAGATTTGAGTGTGTGTCAAGTGAAAATAAAAATCGGGAGACCAGTCATGAGGAGTTAGGGCTCTTGCCCAAAAGTTAAGTGCACACGCCAAGTCTATATGTAAGGCCTAGACAGCAAACTGTAGAAATAATAATTTTAAAAATTAGTTCTGGTTCATACTGGATGACTAGCAAGCTATGAATTAGCATTGAGTAGTTAAAAACCTTTTTAAATTGACATTTCACATACTCAGCTATTACCCTCACCCCTCTTAGATTGTAAGCTCTTGGGCAGGGTCCTCTCCTAATGTTCTGTGTGTTTAACGTGTATGGACATTTGTTGTTATTCTGCCTCTCCCATTATACAGTGATACAGAACTTACAGGTATTTATAAAGCACTAGCAACTGTATAAACTAACACAAGCTGTGCAGCTCAGGCCTTCAGACTGGGGAACCGAGGAACTGCAGATTAGCATCTCTGCAACTGTGAAAGCAAAACTCACTCACCTGGTGACTCGCACAGACTCCCTGACATGCTCACTTGCGCTCTTTCATGGTTTACATGCTCCCTGTCTCACTCAAATCACCACCGTCACTTCCGCACACTTGTCACACTGTCTTGTGTGCGCGCTCGCTCACTGCACCTTTTCTTGCTGTCTCTTTATGGTTTCTTGCTGTGTATCTGCTTTTCTTTGTGGTCCCTCTGCGGCCTTTCTCCCTGTGTGTATGGATGTCTTTCCATGTCTCTGCAGTTGCTGGGGGTGAAAGTTCAGCCCGCCCTCCCCTCAGCTAAGAGTGCAGGAGGGAGGAGGAGCAACTCCAATACACATGCTCAGTGCGTTTTTAGCTCTCCCTAGGTATAAGCACTGATTGGTTAGCTCAAACTCCTGAGGTGGGCAGGGAAAACACCAAGACTGACTCACTCAAAAAGGAATAGCAAGTTTTTATAGGCACGTTAGCAAAGCATGCATGTCTCCTTAAGCAGACATGCCAAGCAATACTTGATTATTTTTAGGTTATGGTTGATGCAGAGAGGTCCTCATTAACAATGTAGAGGTTTATACCATAAAAATTCTTGCAAAGAGAGACAGCCATACCAATTAAAATCCCAGAAGGCAGGTAATGGGAGAATAGTCTGTCATGATACATATGTTCATTGCATCATAGGAAGTATATTCTACTGCAAGTGTAAATACATACCATACATTCAAAATGCCAATTCTGAAATCATGACAGTTTTGTAGTTACCTTTCCTGTTGCGTTCTGATAAGCTGCCCGGATTTGCTGACGCTCAGCATTTGTCCTTTTGGTCAATATATCAATAATTGTTCCTTCGTCAACACCTGTAAAAAAGTGATGAATGCAAGACCATAACTTCAAGAGGATGAAATCAGAAAGAAAAAAAAAAAAAAAAAAAAAGTCAATCCTTCTAGATTAGGCTGTCAAATGTTGCTGTGCTACAGGCATGAGAGAATTATTTCCCAGATCATTGTAGGCTCTGGATAATTTAACAAATCCTCTTTCCAGTGTTTAACCTCCCTGGGTCTAATTTTCTCAAAAATTTGTGTCTAAAAGCGTCTTTTAAAAAAAAAAAAAAAAAAATTAAAAAAGGAAATGTGTTTTTGTACATTAGTTAGCCTGTAATAATTAGGAATCCTGCACTGAAATCTGTGCAAGCAAGAGTCCTTACTGCTAAAAACCTTTATAAATAAAAATAGTAAATACATTGAGTCTGATAAAGTTTGAAACACGACATAATTTATTATTATCCCAAAAGTATTTGCATTATTTTGGATAATTATAATGAAAAACACTGAAAACAAGGGTGAGACTAGTGGCTGTTCAAACATTGGAATACAGTGTATTATAGAATAAAAAAAAAAGTTTGCTGCCTGGTCCCGCCCCCTGCATCGTGTGACTCGCAGGGAGCGTTACCTGGAAGCAACTCGCCGCGATCACACTGCAGGGGACAGCCAGGGAGCGCAGGAGGAGGGGAGTATGCATCCAGCCGAGTGTGGCTCGGGGGTTACCATTCGCAGTAGTGAAATTTAACCGAGTCACTCGGGAATACCACCAGGGAGGTTAAAAGAACACTGTACTCATCCTGACAGCTTTACACTTTTAAAGTGGTCAGGATGTGTAGGGCCTCCCCACTAGGGATGAGCACCGTGTTCGGTTTGCATTTGAACAATTTCCAAAAGTTCGAACGCGAACCAATCTCAATGGGACTCGAAAGTTCGATTTTTAGAGTGCCCTTTAAGAGGGCATATATGCAAGATATTTGCCATAAAAGGTGTATGGGGGTCCATGTAGTGCCCTGAGGGACAGGAAACATGGACAAAAAAAAGTTAAAAAAAAAAAAAAGGAATTTTTCACATTCATTTCATGGAAAACTCACTGTTCCTTCAAATATCGTGCCTAATAGGTCACCATAACTTGCCCGTGAAGTGGTAGATTTGTAGGATGTATAAAAACATTTAAAAACAAAAAAAAAATGACGTTTCAAATGACGGGAAACAGTTTTCCTTTAATCTATTCATAAACAACTACTTGGGGCGGTAGTCTGTATTAAAAGAGGAGACATTTTAGGACATGCAGAACAAGTTTAGTGATTTTTTTGGCTAAATTATGGTGAAACTTATGCAGGCTTTGGATGAAAGTAACAATAGGGGTTTTAAAATTGGGCATTTAGTGTCGGCAACAGTGCCATCACACCGTAACCTCTTTGCGGAAGAGTGCAGTGGAGGAGGTTGTGAATGCAGAAGAGATCCGATCTATTCCTTTATGTCAGCATCAGGGGATTGATAGCTGCTGATCCAGGACGGATTCATTTTTATAAATGGCAGCCGGTCTACAGAGTCGGTGGACAGACGCACTCTTTTGTCTGACAAAACCTCCAGCGGCACTGAACGTCCTTTCAGAAAGCACGCTGGATGAAGGGCAACCTAGTAGCTCCATAGCATATTGGCCAGTGATCCAATCAACACCTAGTAAGCCAGTGGATCATCTGCTGGAAAGGTATCCAGGTCTGCCCTTCCCCTAGGTAGTCCTGCCCCATATGGTGAAGACGCTGGCAATGGGTGCCTACATTTGACGTCCCTGGGCGTCGTGAACTAAGAAAAAATTGGAAAAGGCATCAGTCAAGCAGCCCCTTTCACCGCTCTTCCTCTAAATCATACGCAGCCTCAGAAGCACCTGTGTCATCACTTGGTAACCTGTGCCTGGAAAGGTGTTACACAAGTGTCGCTTTAAAGCGTCCAAGTTTTTTCATCCTGTGCTCCCTCTGTGCGGGCAGGATGAGCTCTGCAACTTTCCCCTTGTATCGTGGATCAAGAAGGGTTGCCAACCAGTAATGATCCCTCTCCTTGATAGCACGAATCCTGGGGTCCTTTAGCAGGCTTTGCATCATTAGGGAGCCCCATGCAGCGTAGGTTGGAGGTGGCATTAGCTGCCGAGTCTTCCTGGTCAATGAGGATGACCCCATCGTGCACTTCCTCCTCCCTGCCACGTACTAGTCCTTGGGCATACAAAACCCTCCCTTGAGGAATCCCCACCTTCAATGCCCCCACTACTTAAATATTCATCCTCCTCCTCCGTCTGATAGGAGGACCCGCTGGAATGCTGTCAGCGTAAAGACTGGGGCCTTGAGAGCTAGGGAAGGCCTCCTCTTCCTCCCGCTGCTCTGCCTCTAAAGCCACATCTAGAATTCCCCACAGAGTGTGCTCCAGCAGGAACACAAAAGGAATTGTGTCACTGATGCATGCACTGTCCCTGCTCACCATCCTCGTTGCCTCCTCAAATGGTGACAGTACAGTGCATGCATCCTTGATCAGCCACTGCGGGGGGGGGGGAACCATGTTGACCTGAACCTGTCCTTGTGCCATACTCACACAGGTACTCATTGATGGCCCTCTTCTGCTTGTGCAGACGCTGCAGCATTGCTAATGTCGAGTTCCACCTGGTGGGCTTGTCACAGATCAGACAGTTTGTGGGAAGGTGGAATTCGCTTTGAATTTCTGCCAGGCGAACACTTGCTGGGAATGACCGTCTGAAGTGGCTGCAGACGTTTCTGGCCTGGCTGAGAAGCTCTGCCAGCCCTGGGTACCTGGTTAGGAAACACTGTACCACCAGATTTAGGATGTGTGCTAGGCATGGTACATGCGTCAACTTACCCTGGCGTATGGCAGAGAGAAGGTTGCTGCCATTATCACAACCATTCCCAGCTGAAGCTGGCGTGGTGTTAACCATCTCTGCACCTGGCCCTGCAGAGCTGACAGAATTTCTGGCCCGGTGTGGCTCCTGTCCCCTAAACAAACCAGCTCAAGCACAGTATGGAATATTTTTGCTTGAGCCATTGCATAGACCCTGTCAGGCGTCGGTTTAACTGCCACTTCAGAAGGGGGAGAGGGGGTGGAGCAGACAGACCTCATACAAGCAACGTTCTGGAGGTGTGGTGGATGAACAAGCTCCAGCACAGAGCCCGTCTTGGATCCCTCCCAGCTGCAGAGTTACCCAGTGTGCCGTGAAGGAAATGTAACAGCCCTGTCCATGCTTGATGGACCACATGCCTAAAGTCATGGTGCACCTTGCTGCCGACTGCCTTTCCCAATGACTCCATAACAATTGTCTGCCATGTGCTGGAATGGCCTGCTGTGAAAAGGCATGGCGTTTAGGAACCTGCCACTGTGGTACAGCACATTCAGCAAATTCACAGAAGAAAGCAGAGTCCACCAGCTGGAAAGGCAGCAGCTGCAATGAGAGTAATTTTGTTAAGCTGGCATTTAGATGCTATGCTTGGACTATATTTTTTATTACACAGCAGCAGCTGGGGCAACGTAATCTGACTGCGTAAATCTTCAGCTGTTGGGATGCGGTCACATTGTGAGGAAGGACCTGGTACATCCATTACTGTAGTATCATCCCTGTCAGTGGAGGTTGGAGTCAATGACATGGCAGGACATATAGTGGGGGTAGAGACAGGGGAGGAGGACCTATACAAAGTGTTGCGCCAACGGGATGCATGGCAGGTGGTCATATTTCACCTCAAGCACATGGTACCCAAGCGTCCAGTGTCTTTCCCATGCTTTATCCTCAGACAGATTACAAATAGCAACAGTGCGGTCTGCTGCACATTTCTTAAAGAACTCCCAGAGTTCCTGGATGTGTGCTTTGAGACAACAGCGCTCTGCACCTGAGAAGCTCTGACATCTGATACCTTGGACTGGCTAGGGTTTGTCAGAGGTCGTGCCTCATCCTTCTCACTTGACTCATCTGTTCCATCAGGCACCCAGGTGGAGTCAGTGTCATCACCCCCTATCTCCTCATCACTGGAGCCAACTTGGCAGTATGCTGCAGCTGCTGGGGCAACATGAGTGCCAGTTATTTGTGTATCACTGGCACCCCCTTCCTCTAGGTCAGTGGCGTAACTAGAAACCTGAGGGCCCCGGTGCAAGAATCCATGAAGGGCCCCAACAAAAAGATCTATATTTTTACTTTTTTTCCTGCAATATAAAAAAAGATAGTATTGCCCCAGCTCACACGGACATATATTGCCCCCAGCTCATGGATATATTTTCCCCCAGCTCATGGATAGATTTGCCCCCAGCTCATATGGGTATATAGGGCCCCACAGCTCACCTCAGGCTCCTCTGCTGCTGCCGCCGTTCCTCTCCGGAGGTGAGCAGCTGCTGAAAGCATGCAGCCTGGCCGCTCACCGGAAACCTGACCAGCGCAGCCGAGTTCTCGCGAGATCTCGTGCGCTGGTCAGCTAGTTCCCATCCCATGCGAGCAGCCAAGCTGCAAGCCAGCGGGCCACTCGCAGGGAGGGGGGGGGGGAAACGACAGCCGGCGCCGTTTCTCCCAGATACCGGCACTTTATGCCGGAATCTGGCAGCGGCGCTGGGCCCCCCCTCCAGTGGCGGAATGCCAGGGCCCGGTCGCAACTGTGACCCTGGTACTTCCACCACTGCTCTAGGTTGATTATACTCCCTCAACCTCAGTTTGAATCAGAGCACTGTACTTGTTGCGCATCCTCAAGCAGCAGGTCACCCTCATTGTAGTCAAACAATTCAGCTGACTCCGTGTGTGATAGCGAGGCTATGGCAGGAGTAGCTGTGGACATGGAGGCTGCATTAGATGCTTTGGCAGCTGAGGTGGACTGTAAAGCACTACAAGCCTGGGTGGCAGAGGACTGGGGGAGGAGGATGGCCTGGTTAGCCAATCCTGCAAATCCTCTGTATGTTGCTGCTGCTTAAGACTGCCAGCACCAGTTAGAAAGGACAAGCGTGCCCCTGCAGAGGATGCACCACGTCCATGTCAACCAGAAGCACAGCCTCCCGACACATGGGTTGCTTGCCCTCTTATCTGTGTCTGAGCGTCTGCCTGTCCTTTTTGGTCTTTGACATGGTGAGTGATAGATTAAAAGATATACAGAACTCTGATTCAATGGTTATCTAGTTTAAAGATTTCCAGAAACCTTTCTATAAAATCTGTGAGACCCCCTGATGGGTGGCAGTGACAATACACAAATTACAATTCCCAGGAACCTCCTATAAATCAGCCCCGATGGGTGCAGTGTAACAAGACAGATTACAATTCGCAGAAATCTGCTAGAAGTATGTGGGACCCCCGATGGGTGGCAGTGAGAAAAGATTACAACAATTCCCAGATATTTTGTAGATATGAGACCCCCCCTCAATAGCTGGTGGCAGACTGGCAGTGAGAACACACTAACAACAATCTCCTCTCAAAAAACATGTGCTGGGGCTGCAAGGGACACCTTATAGTGTCCTGCGGGACATAGCTCTGAGCCCATGATTGAGCTGTGATTGGCATAGTCTTGCACCTAAACTGTGGGTCAGGTGCAGGTGGTAGCCCATTACAAGCTTCAGGCCAGTGGAAAAGTGCATTGTGGTCCATTGTGGGCAAACATGTGGAAATGTTCAAAGTTTGCGAACATACGAATGAGCCATGTTCGAATCGAACTCCGAACATATCGAACCGAACAGCTCATCCCTACTTCTGAGACCAATAGCATTAGCGCTCAGTCGAGTGATCGGATAAACACATGCAGCTCCGGTCCATTGTTTTGTGCAGTCACTATGGAACTTGCATACATAAAGTGCACAAGTCCCATGGTGCTGCACAATTTGCTATGCACTTAGCAAAGGAGCAAAAACTTGCCCAGAAAAGAGTCAGGAACCTCTAGATGTAGAGAATGAGCACACTGAGGGACTAAAGAAAGGATTTCAGCAGCCTTTGCCCCTTTTTATTAGCAGAAAAGGGACTTTAAATGGTGTTCCTTTTTAATTACTTGCAAAAAAGGAAAAATTATATTTCTACAGTAATATTTGCAGGTATCAAACAGTGGTGTACATTATATGCATACATTTTCTTGTCTCTTGACCTTCTGACATCACACCCATCAGGTGATATTGACCAAATTTAAAGCTTAAAGGAGTTTTTTTTTAGTTTATGTTCACGTGGGAAAGAAAATCTGCATATTATTTCAAATGAAATAGAAAATTTAAGACAACTTAAATATGATTGCTGTTGCAGTTAAGGCTAGGGTCAAACGAACGCATTATTCGCAGCGACAGTCAAAAAGTGCATCCGAACACATGGAAGTATTTTTTTCACGGAATGCGCAAAAATGGTCAGACGATACATTTTCGTGCGTGATTTTTTTATGGATCGTCAAAACACTTTTTGCGTCTGGACGTTATGTAGGCTGAACATTAGCGTCTGACATCTAAATCACGTACACACGCCGCCGCAGCGCACGCTGTACGTCAGTACTAGCGGTTCTGCGTTCGAAAGAAGGCTTCATTTTTCACTTGCGTTGGACAGCCAGACTTTCGTGCGGCCGGACTTTGTATATTGGCCGTCATTTGCTGGTTACTGCGGACGTGATCAAGTGCACCTCAGGCTAGGGTCAGACGAACGCATTTTTGTGTTGTCTGTGAAAGTGCGTTTGAACGAATGGACGCATTTTTTCACGGAGTACGCGACAGCGGTCATACGATGCGCCTTATCGTCCGTGATTTTGTACGGATCATCAATAAAACACTTTGTGTCTGGACGTTATGTTGGCCGGACATTAGCAGCGTCTGACGTCTCCCAATCACGCCTCTAGCGGATGCAGCGCACTCTGTACGTCAATACTAGCGGTTTGACGTTCTAGAAAAAATGCGTTCGTTTGCCACTTGCGTTGCGCGGACGAACTTTCGTGCGGCTGTACTTCATTTGCTGCTAGCACGGCCGTGATTTTGTGCGTCTAAACGCACGTTAAGACTGCTTTCGTCTGACCCTAGCCTAAAAGCACATTAATAATGCGTTAGTCTGACCCCAGCGAGAGTAAATTTGAGGGACAATATGTGCATTTCATCTGCAGCATCCAGATTTCTAGCTTTGGTTTTTAATGCTGCCAAGAGCTGAAAATTTAAATGAATAATTTAATAGCTGTGTGCTTTTGGCAAAGAAAGCTATTTGAGAGCATAAAGTTATTTTATTGAAGAAATTTTGATTGACCGAAGGCTTGGCTCTACAACTCCCTAAGATCACACTTTCACATCAGCATCAACCTACTAGGCCTATTCACTAAATCAGCATCTCCCAGACCTGTCCTCAGGTACCCCTAACAGGCCAGATTTTGCAGATCACCTTGGGGAAATGCAGACTGAATCCTTCAACTCACTGAGGAGCAAATGATATCACCTGTGCTGTGTTTCAGATATCTGGAAAACCTGTCAGCGGGTCCTAGAAGGACAGGTTTGGGAAACACTGCACAAGAGTGAAATCTGGAGAATAGGCAGGAAAACGTGAAAAAAACCTAGGCCGAAATAGTTAAACCAGAACAATGCTCCCCCATTTCTCACTTTCCAAATTGGTTCACTGGTCTATTCACAAGAAAAAGTGAAACTCTGTACAATTGGCAGGAAAAGAACAATCTAGACCAAATTGCGGATTTGGAACAGGAGATAAGAATTTTTCTGGTTTGGCCATTTTGATCTGGGATTTTTCACTTCAGTCAATTCTCCCGTTCCACCTTTATTGAACAGACCTGAGAGTCAAAATTAAAAGGTGAAAGAATTTAAAAAAAAAAAACTGTTAGAAAAACTACACAATGTCATGAGATTATCCAGAGGACTCAAAATATTGTCACAAATCCATTGTGAGACATCCCAGTTTCTCTAGAAAGAATGGTCACGTAACCCCGTACAGAGACTGGACTGTACTAAAACCTTGCTCCTCCGCTATTCCGCTCATTTAAGCCACCGGTCTGTTTAGCTTTTCATATTAAAAGTGGCGTTTTTTTGTGACCCCAATCAGAGCATAGTCCAAATGCCTTTAAGCCGGTCCCACTTGCTCCCTGACACCAGGGGGAAGTCTGGTTTTGAAACCCCAGCCAATCACCATCCAGGAGTCAGACATGCCAAACAATCCCATTCAAGGACCACACGGCATTCACTTTAAACTCCAGTGCCCCGAAAACCCTTTGCCCCAGCAGGGTGCTCTTTCTGGGGTTAGGGTCCTCTTCATGGAAACTGCATTGGCGGGGGGGGGGGCGATTTTCAGAAGGGAGCTCCATCGGGAACCTGAGCCTTTCTTGGCACAAGGCAGCAGATCTGGGCACTCTTTGGACTGTGACACCATAGGGGCCCGAGCTATCAAATGGTACCCATGGATTGCAACTGCTCCCCTGAAATCCTCCCAAACAAGGACCCTTGCTCTGTATGACTGCAGTTATTTATAAAAGCACCAAGTTCCGTAGCACTTGTATGTATATTGGTTATTCTTTCAAGTTAAAACACAGAACAGTAGAAGAGAGGACCCTGCTCAAGAGCTTACAATCTGAGGAGGACCCGATTGAGACCAGGGTGAACTGGTCGGTGCTGAGATGTCTGGGGTGTTAGCGGTTATCGGATTCTGTACAAAAAAAAAAAAAAAAAAAAAAAAAAAAGGCTGCTGAAATGGCCAGAGAGTCTGCTTAAACCAATATGACCAGTCTCGTCAGCTTTAGTGGGAGAAATTAAGAATGGACATTGATTTAGCGCTGCTTGCTGAGGGAAGAATCCAGGAACTAGTAGGAAAAGGAGCCACGACTGCTGAGGGAAAATATTTGACTTGGGCTCTTGTAACAAGAACATTCTCCAAAGTTGGAAAGTTTGCATAGTGGCGTTACCGCAAGCCTTTTTTCCAAAGTTCCTGTTTTTTTGCTTTAAGGCAGCAACCTTTGCAGTCTTATCCAGACATCAACTTGTGATCCTTTAAAATGCTGAGGTTATTAACCTCCCTGGCAGTGTTAGAGTGTGTCTCGGGGTTAAATTTCACCGCTGAGAGCGGTAACCGAGACATTACCTCTGTGCACTCCCTCGATCTCTGCAGTCTCCACCGGCAATCGCAGCGTTTTACTTCCTGGATTCCTTCTCGTGAGGAGGAAACCAGGAAGTAATGAGGTCGCTGGAAGGAGACAGCTGGGGACTTCTAGGGAGCGTAGGAGAGACAATGTATCCAGCGGCATCCCGAGTGTTGCTCAGGGTTACCGCTTCCAACATAGGAATTTAACCCTGAGCCACACTCGATGCAAAAAAAAAAAAAAAAAAAAAAAAAAAAAAGCGCGTTCAAAGAATTTGCTGAATAGACCGCCAGGGAGGTTAAAGCATGAAAATGCATCCGAGATGAACCAAAGACACAGAAGCATTGGCTTTCAAAATTCATCACAATTCTTAAAATAAATGTGGCAGTCTCAGCCCTTTATTCCATAATACGAAGAAGCGGTCACATTAAGGCCAACACAAGTCTACAGGAAAACTTCAGGTTTGGCAAAGTATTTTAAAACAACCCAATTCAAATGCCAGAGACGAAATGAGCGTTACAACGTGAATAGCGGTGGACATGGCAAATTTCAATTCTCAGAAATGTTTTTTTAATGCCAGGGCATGGCAATTGAAAAAAAAACAGTGTAGATCATAATCACTACTTGACAGAACTGAGCCTTCAAAGACAGATTTTCTTCCCAGCATGGTAGGTGCACCATTCCTGTATATGAAATCCAATTTGCCTTCAGAAATTTCTCTTCAGTTTGAGCGCAGCTTTTAAAACAGTGTTTCCAAGCCTGTCCAAAGACCCTGAACCAGGCCAGATTTTGCAGATCACCTTGGGGAAAGCAGACTGAATCCTGCAATCACTGAGCAGCAAATTGTATTACCTGTGCTGTGCTTCACATATCCTGCAAACCTGGCGAGGCGGAGGGTCCTGAGGACAGGTTTGGGAAACTCTGTTTTAAAAGTTAGTAAGCATTGATTCATTGAAAAGAACTTGTGCATCTCCCAATGTCAGGGGGACTGGCAGTTCTTTAGGTGTTGTTGTGAGCCCAAAGATGCAGTGAAGGGAATAGACAGGTTATGGGGCACAAGCAGGGTTTATTTGCAAGAAACAGATAATAGACAAGAGAGACTAGAACTAAAGCACAACAGTATACCACAGGATATAAACAAACAACAGGGAGGGGGTGCAAGATAGGTACAGGCTAGGGCAGAGAGAAGATGCAGGAAAAGGCTAAAGTCAACAGATGAGGGCTGAGAGTAGAGGGAGCGGGAGAACTGAATATTGGAGCAGCTAGGAGGCAGGAGAAACAATAAGAGAATGGAATGCTAGAAGGAGAGAGAAACTGTAGACAGAGGGAAACTAATAGTACATAAAGGACAGACACTGAATAAACCAATACTACAAATTGTAGATATTCTAGGATCAGGCAAATCGAATAGTCAGAATAAGAAGCAGGGGTCTAGCAACAGCAATCAAGGTCCGAGCAAGGGGTCTGGTACACGAGATGTCCAAAGATAAGGGGGCATCGGAGGGTACTGGTGGAAAAGGTCCAGGAAGTACAACAGGGTTGTCTGCACTGGTGAGCAGTCAAGACTACTTCAATGTGGAAGCAAGGATTAAAGGGCATTGCTTCCTTTTAAGCTGGCCTGATTAGAGCAAGAGTTCAGATGAGGCTCCACAGCTCAAGTGCAAAGTGCAGGCAGATGTCCAGGAACCGGCATATTCTATGCAGGTTTTAAAAGGGGCTGTCAGGGGTCAGAACATCTTGGGCATGACACACAACACCCAAGAGTTGACTGCATGGAGCTACATCTGTGCCTTCATCCAAGTCAGAAGGCCAGAGTCACTTGGAGCTCCTTCATGAACTGATCCAAAACATCTCTCCAAATCTTGAATTTATGACATCATTTGACAGTGATATTTCAGCAGTTTCTTACCTCTGCTCATGCCAGAGAACAACTTCGACCATGTTAAGGTCACTCACAAGGCTTGAACAGTGTTTTGAGAAAAATAAAAAAATCATGTGACTTGTTATTTGCGATCATATAGGACACTGCATGGGAGGCCTCCAGGAGCAAGTTTTTAGTAGCTCCAAAACAAAGTGAAATCTTACAAGATGGCTGGAATAAAGCATTTTTTTTTTGCTTGTTTTCCACTTGTCTTCAGAATTCACAGCGTGCATCTTTGCAAAATGTTCTTCCAGTTTGGCAGGCCTCATGTTATTGTTGCAGAGAACCTTTGCACATAGTTTTTGCATTCCATCAAATCAACAAAGCATGTGAACCCAAATCACAAGTTATCCTCACATGACTTTTTTTGCATTTTAAAAAAGATACTGGTCAGTCACCACTACCTTGAAAGATTGTAGTTCAGGAAACCCAGGGCAAAAATGGGGAGCTGTCCCGGGTTCTAGGACACTACATGGGCCACTGAAGCCCTATAGTTTCTGCCCCTTACCTCAAAAAGAAGTACTTACCAGAGTGCATGACAGGTTTTGGTTTTCCCAGCTCTTAACATTTCACTCCATTATTGTAGTGCCCAGGTTTGCTTAGCCTCTTCCAGCTACCATTCTTTACCTCATTAGTCATTAACCATGTCCATCCTATTGGCCAGCTTCCCTTAGATGCCACCTTTTCAATCTACTGCCCCTTTCCCAGTCAATGACTTAATTTAATTTTGGCTGACTTGTTTATTTCCTCCACTTTACTCATTTTTTCTTTGCATGTGCCGCGACACTGGCAAGATCTTTATTTTTAACCTTTTCAATGCCAAGACAATGATCTTCTGTACTTTTAAAATATGCATTAAACAATTTCTAGTTGAAAAGCTACCCACACCTCCCCTGAAGTAAGATCACCCCCCCCCATATGTTAAGAATCCCAGGTGTAGATGGAGGCAGAGACTTCTTAATTTAGCACATGCAAGCCAATACTTTGACACCCATTACCTACCTTTTGCTTTGATGGCTTTTTCCAATTCTGCCGCATCTGCTGCAGCATTGAATCTAGGATCGGCTTTTAGGGTTGCTCCAGCATCCTCGGCCTTTAAAAATGGAATACAAGACCGGATCATATAAAAATAGTAAGTACCATCAAGTTTAAAAAAAAAAAAAAAAAAGGCAAGTTCAAGCCGAAATCCACTAGTAATTGGACACTCTAGGCATTATGACCAAACTAAAGGGAGTAGCCACAGTGCCTTGAGTATCTTCAACCCTCTCCTCAGTCTGGGGGGTACTTTTGGCAGGTCGATTCAGCTGTCCAAGTGCAGGGGCCCCAACTTCTGTTTTAATCCTGGCATGTCCCTTTAGCCAGAGGGATTCATGTATAGGAGTTGCAAAGGTTTACATAACTACACCCTACACCAAGGTTTGAATCTAGTGCCTAGTAGGGATGAGCTGTTCGATCAGTTCAGAGTTCGACTCGAACATTGGCAGTTCGAAAGTTCAAACTTTGGCGTGTTCGGTTCGAGTGCGAAAAAAAAAAAAAAAAAAAAAAAAACACAACTCTTTACTGCAGAATATTATAAGCAACGGTTTATTAGATATTAAATTAAACTACCCAGGGCTAGAAGGCACACATGTGGGCGATGATTAGCAATGGACGGACTGTGTACGTCATCAAGAAGCGGTATGTATAATAGCATAAACATGTTACATACATCTACCAACGTATGTCAACACATGCTGCAGCGTAATGTATCATCTGTCAGACAAATGTGACGGTCATAAAATTATTCGGGCTTTATTTAAAATATTTGCACACGTGTACTTTTCTGAAACAGTCACACCTCAAAATTACATGAGCTTAGAGTGCATGAGGCTTGCATAGGATTTTTTGCGCCGCCTGTGTGTTTCATCTTTAAAATGCTGCAATGGGTGATGTGGATTTTCTAGCTTACAAGGAAAGCATGCTTTACAGTCTGCCTAATGTCTAGGTGCAAAGATTCTCACCCCTAAATGACATGTGCTTACAGCAGGGCTCTCAAACGGCATAAACAACAGGTGTTAGTGTTTGGAAACAACATGTGTTTCTAATTAGTCTGGTCTCATGAATTTGATACATTGCCTGCAGACTGGGTGTGGCTCCTGCACATGTATGAACACTGTGCTTCTGAATTCTAAGCAGAATTCATTTCTAAAGCCAATCATTAATGTAGATATTACGTCATTTGTCATCAAGGGCTTAATAAAATCTTTATCACACTCCTTAAACGTAATATTCCAGTATTTGTATATCATGTATCTCTCCTGAAGGGCCTATGAGCATACAATTATTATTGGGTTAGATCTATAGTTTTGTGCAAGCGTGGAAGGGCTTGCTGCTTCTGCATTAGTAACACAACATGAAAAGGTCTATCATAAAGTGTACAAGCTGAGTCCCTAGAGTCTCTGACTATCCATTGTCATACACCTTGCTTTATACATATAATACATTCCCTCATCTAACAGGATAGTAGCCAGTCCCTGTGCATTTTAACCCCTTAAGGATGGCTAGGTGTCGTGTGTGGGTCTCTGATGGCGATATTTCTATACATCCTACAAATCCGCCACTTCACGGGCAGGTTATGGGGACCTCCTAGGCATGATATTTGAAGGAATTTTTCGTTTTTAATTTTAACCCTTATTTTGTGGAAAACACAGTTCCTTTAAAAACGTCTTTTTAAACTTTGTCCTTGTTTCCTGTCCCCCAGGGCACTACCCGGACACCCATACACCTTTTATGGCAAATATCTTGCATATATGCCCTCTTGGAGGGCACTCTAAAAACAAAACAACGAACTTTTGAGTCCCATTGACCTGCATTGAGTTCGGTTCGTGTTCGAACCTGAAATTGTTAGAGTTCAAATGCAAACCGAACACGGGGGTGTTCGGCTCATCCCTAGTAAGTTATAAAAACATTGGTAGTTTTACGAAAAAAAGGAAAAGGAATAAAACTAAACATCCGTGTCTATTGCTTTAAAAACTGATGCATTTATAACACAAGGCCATTATACATTGCATAGTGTATTGAAAGACTAAAGTGGGGCTTTAGGTGTTACGTGACAACAAATGCAAATTCATCACTTCCAAAGATCTTCAGAATTTTCCTATCTGTATTCAGATGACGGGATATCCACCTGCAAATCTTTTTAATCCTGGCTTTGCAGAATTACAATACTTCCTATGGAATGTAAATGATGCACAGGAAAGGACATTACAAGCAGGATACTGCTTACATTTTAATACGCATGTAAACTTACAGAACAGGGGGGGTGGCCTCCATCCGCATTAAAGTTTGCTTGTGCGAGAAAAGCTTGCATAAAAGACATGATGAACCTGGATGACCAAAATATAAATTAGACCACGATAAATATATTGCTGTCAGAACAAAAACATTACACTGGCAGAATCTGATTTTTTTTTGGAGAAAGAAAACACCAATCACATTTCAGCAGCTTAGGCATGTTCCTCATTGTGTAGTTTTAGTATGCACCATTGCAAACGGAGTGCAACTTTTTTATTGAAATAGATTAATGAAGGTTGGATTAAGGGAATGCTAGGTACTAAACCTGGTATAAAATGGGTCTGGCAAGTTTGAGTTCTGGTTAAGCCTATAGAGTGGTTTACATCAGTCAAGAAATCTACCCCATAGTCACTTTGATAGTCTCATTTGTGTCAGTGCTTTAAGTTTTAGACACCAAGGGGGTTACTACGCAAGGTCCAATGCTGAAAGACCTCAGCATTAAGAAAATAAAAAAAATGGATGCCATCCTTTGGATCTGTGTTTCATAGCATTGCAACACAGGCATTGAATTCCCCAAAGATCTTTCTGTACTAGAATTTAATTTCCATTATGCAATTCTGCTAAAGTTTGGTTTTGACTGGATAGACTACAAAAAAAAAAAAAAAAAAAAAACACAGAACGAAATTATCAAAAACAAAATCAAAGGATCCAAAAAAGGTTTTTAATGCAGCATATGCAGGGGTCAAGTCCAGGGGGAACAGAGTTCCTGCACTAATTTGGCAGAGAGATGAGAATTGCTAATTGAGGGACAGAAATCTTTGGGAGTTACTTTTTTTTTTTTTTTTTTTTAGGACTTGACCCTTGAGCATATGAATCCACACACTGCTGGGAATCACCTCCCTGCAGTATAATTAAAGCGGGATATGAATCCAAGAAAAGAAGTGAAACACACATGGATTTGAACAAGTCAAACATACCATGCTTCTCTGCTTGATGGACCAGTTCATAGCTATGGATTACATTGTCAAAATGCGATGTTACCTTCAGCACCATGGTTTGCTACAGTAGCTGTCAAAGGCAGGCCCGTCTTTAATGGATTGGACCCTGGGTTTACATCCCCCCGCCCGAAAGCCCGCTGGATATGCCGAGGACCAGGATTGGCTGGGATGCATCAGCCGCCTGCTGCTTCCTCTCAGACTAGCAGCCGTCACATAAAGGAGCATAAGGAGTGATTTTCCACTAAGCATTTGCAACACACACGTATCAAAGAATTACACCTTTATATAAGATATGCTTTCTTTGGGACTGTAAGGACTGCTGTGTTTGTCTAATTTGTGTCCATGTGTTTCATTCCATGTAGGTTTATGCTCATGTGTTCATGACCTGTGCAGGGAATCCTTCCAGACCCAGCGGTACGGTCACAGTTCGTACTTCGTTCTGACAGCAGCAGTAACTCCAGTCCTCCTGTGTGCTGCTGCAACGAGCCGGGCGATGCGCTGGCAGCTAATTTGGGCCTAGGCTGGGCTGGTTAAGCAGCTGCCGGCCTTCTTCTGTGAAATGCAGTTGTGCAGACACCAACAGTGAGACATACAGGGATGTTCTTCAAATGCACGGCGCCCTGCATCTTGTGGTACGTGAAGAGGGCGACACCAGTGTGAGTGCCGTTCCCAGCCTTTTGTCCACTGGAAGGCATGCATGCTGCAGCGGCTGCCAGCCCAGCCCCTCCATGACTCGGCGGGGTGTCAGACAAATGAAATCAGCTCTGGATTCATACCAGAGTCCGGAGCTGAGGACAAAAATGAACAGGTAGTTTTCGGTGGCAGTCATTGCCACGGGTCCAAGGGAGCAGCTGCTTTGGGTCCCTTAAGTGACTGGGCTACTGCCCCTTTTGCCCCGTGTTAAAGACAGCCCTGGTCAAAAGGTCCTGATAAATTGTTCCAGACCAGCAGTTCAGCACTATGGACAGCTACAATACAGCTGTCCAAGTGTCCTACCCCATCGTGCTGAACTTAACTGATGGTCTGGATACATTGTTTCAGACTTTGGACAGCTATTGTAGCCAACCATGGTGCTGAAATTAACATTTGAAACCTAAAAGTTTAAACTTTCACCCAAAACAAAGGCTTATTGCTGCATGTGAGCAAAAAGTTTAAATATTTAATAAAAACAGGGATTATTTTAACATTGAAACCTATGGGATTATTTTGGTACTTTTTCACTGTAGTATACCGGCTGTATTTTTTGAGGCAATGTAAGCCTTGAACTGGTCCATCTAGCAAGGTATGTTTGTCTTGTTAAAATCCACATATGTGCTTCACTTCTTTTCTTGTAGGATTCATATGCTGCAATTATACTACAGAGGTGCATCCCAGCAGTGTGTGGATTCATATGTTGCATTGAAACCTATGGGGGGGGGGGGGGAATAAAAAAAAAAAAAAAAAGGAGACTTTCATTTTAATCGGTAGTAATCCGTTTCCCATTCAGAAATAAGTAAAAAAGTGAAAAAAAGTCATGCACATCTCTATTGACATCCCTAGTTATATGAACCAAGCCATCAATTTCTCATACAGACCAAATTACTCAGTGACAGATAAGAGGAATAGTCAAATACAGCTCTTTGGGGGGGGGGGGGGTCAATTTCTGTAGGAAGGAACAGACGTTTTGCATCCAGGTGGGTTCCCTTTCGTCACAGCAGGGGTTGGGAGGCAGTGCTGGGGATGTTTGTAGGCAATTCTAGGGAGTTGTCGGTAATAAGGGGTCAGATGTAACTTTTTGAAGAGCCGGGCAATTTTGGTAAGGGATAAGAGTTAGTTAAGTATTTCTGTAGATACGAGTATAACGCTAGATTTGTGTGACAAAATTTACCTTAAAATTGGAGGGGGTTGCATTATATGCGAGACATCTGCTTTGCATGTAAAATAAAAAATTACTCAGGGATCTCAAGTCTCCCGGAAGTTCCGGTAGTCTCCCTGAAGTGAATGTGGGGCTCCCTGACACCCGCAAACACTTCAGGAACTCCCAGATTCGGGAGATGTGGGATCCGTCCTTCACCAATAGCCAGTCCCAACCTGTTTTTGCCCTTTCCTGATGGCACTGCAGACGCACTGAGCGATTCTCCTTACATTCTGAATGCCAGGAGCACGTAAAGACAGGTGGCCTGCGGCTTCATACTTAGTAACAACTACAATCATTCTAGAGAGGAGAGCCTGAATGTTAAGAGAACCTGGAAGGATTTTAATGGTTTACCGGTACAGTATACTTTTAGAATTTTGCTCCTCGCGTTATATTGCGAGTCAAGTAGGCTCTCATTTCCATAAAAAAAAAAAAATCTATCCATCGTGTTATATTCGGGTCGCACTATACGCGAGTATCTACGGTAATATTTATGGGTAACACGGATTAAAGAAAATTGGTGGCGGAAAATAATGAAGTTTAAAAATTGTGTGTAAGAATTCATAAGCACTGTCATTATGGAAGTAATGTATACGTGTCCATTGAATACAGGGTTGTAAAGCTGTGGCCTGAATATTCCAAAAAAATAAAAAATTCTGAGTTTTGGCTGGAATGTGTTGTGCAAAAAAAAAAAAAAAAATATATATAAAAATAATTCTGTCGTACCACCATTTACCATTGTTGCAACCAAGGTCAACTGACCCAAAAGATGGAAATTTAAAACAGCAAAATTTTATTTAACCCCTTTCTGCTGGGTAGGTTATGCCTGGCGACAGGGTGTTAAACACCAGCGGGTATGCCCTGCATGCCAGCTCCTGCAGTGAGCACCTCCTCCAGCCTGCCTTTTGCAGCAGAGATATGGTGCGATTTATTGGATGCAGAAGGATGGCCTGAGATCGGGCGGTCCCACAGCAGCCAATGACATACACCACATGCCAACTGGTGGGAGGGACGGTCATGTTCCATAGACTAACAGGACGTACCATGCCACCCCATGGCATTAAAGCCCACCCTCCACAGTAGGAAAGGGTTAATGAAACAGTTGCCTGAGGTTTGTTTTGCCGGAGTTCAGAGGTTTGTGACAACAGCAAGCGCCATTTCGAAAATAAGACCAGGTTACGTAATTACAGTTTCTCTCCTGCAGGATATAAAATATACATGTTGCAGGGCAGTGGTTTCCATTTGCCTTTCTCAAAGCAATAATCAGAACCTTCCTCATTTATGCCTGATGCTATTGGATTTAGCTGCAGATGAGGTTTTGACCATTGAAGGTGATGGATTTTGCGAATATGAAACCATTGGTTTTGGAAGCTTCAGGCAATATTAAATTGAACTAGTGACATAGACTATATGACATATACAAATATAGCATTCCCATAAGGAACACGAAGAGACCAGTGACAGAGTCAGACATCCCTGGTAGAATTTGAAAGTATTGCCAAGTAGACTTGATCAGCATACACTGGCATAGGAGATTACAGCAAAGGAATGCTGTGCTCATGTAGCGTTCCTCCCAAATTTCTCTCTCCCCCCCCATGACTAATCTCCACACCCATTGAAATAGGAATTGAGTAACATTTAACCGCTTACAGAACTTGTTCCACCCAAGCACTTAATAGCCACTTACAACAGGATAGCAGTTTAACCATACGTGGCTCGGTTACGACTGAGCCTCTGTTAGTGGGTGAGTATTTGAGAGTAGCTGATGGACACCGGCAGCAGTCGATATGCACTTATGATCCAGGTTTAATTTGTGAATTGAGAGGAAGCCACACTCAAACCCCCTCCTCTGCATCAATTTTAAAGTGATTTTCCAGATAGGCAAAAAAAAAAAAAAAAAAAAAAACTTAACCGTTCCTTAAGTTCTCAGATACTAAATTGCGCGTCAAGATCCCCTCTCCCTTTCGTTGATTGTAAGAAGCAAACTATGGATAAACCTGTAAACTCAAATGGAATCTGCAAATACATGCAGCTTACACTTCAAGGCAATGTGCAATCATCAGTTTGCAAAAGGCTTTATAGAGGAAGAGGAAAAAATTATATATATATATATATATAATATATATATATATATATATATATATAATATAATTTTTCCTCTTCCTCTATAAAGCCTTTTGCAAACTGATGATTGCACGTTACGTGCAGCTTAGATTCGTGCACCATGCGAACTTGAAAAACTAGTTCATTAGGAGGACAATGCTCCTTTAGTCGAAAAAAAAAAAAAGGTGTCTGTGTAGATCAATTGAATTCCTAAAGTGTTCAAGGCAATTCAGCGATCGGTATAAAGTATCCATGCACAGAAACAGAATGCAGCTAAAACCAGTAACATTTCAGTTTCTCAGTTACCCAGGATATGCGATTAAAAAAAATTAAATTAAAAAAATAACACCCAAATACACACATCACCACACCACACACCCCATCCTTGGCACAAGATGCAGAAGGCCTGTTTTGAGTTTGCAGAGAAGCAGAAGGAGTTGAATTTCCTGTGACTCAGTTAAACGGAATGTAGTGGTATTTTAGCAGTGGGGGAAAAAAAAACCTCAAACCGCACCCTGATGTCCCATCCAGTAAAAAAAGAAGCATTAGGCTTCATTTATCTGCATTTTGTTTACGCTATATAAATAAGCTCTTAAAGGTCGATTTGCACATTTTAAGAAAAAGTGATTGTTTTGGTTTAACAATGTAACCAGTTTGCTTTTCTTAAACTTTACAAATAAAACAGTTGTGGAACAAGTTTCCATAACTACAGCAATTTCTGCATGCAGAGCTAAGAAGTATTCTTTGAGCATTAGAAAAATACTCACCGTTTTGGGCTTTAGGAGGAGACTGGCTTTATCTGTACTGGAAGCTGGAAAAGAGCTGAAATCTGAGTTTCTGACTTTTATGAAGAGGTTGGCAAACCACACCTAGCGACCAGTGCATACCTCCTCACATGTTCTGATTGGCTGTAAAGCAAGCAGACTCAGACAAAGCTCTAATTTTCTGGCACATTCAGACATAAAACATTTCCAGAAGAAGAGAACTGCAGCATTAAAGAGGAAGTTTCCCAAAAAATCTTTAATTCTTCTAACGGAATAACATTTAATAGTGTCGTACAGTCATTATTTGGGAATTGATTGTATTTTTCAGCGATGTTTGTTTCAGCATGTTTATGTTGAATTGAATAACATGTAAACAAGAGATCTCAAACTCTACCCCCCTAATGGTTTCAGAACTACAACTCCCATGGTTCTCTGGCCATTTACTGAATTCCACAAAATCTGTCAATTTTAGGCAATAAACATCTGGGGGCCAGAGTTTGAGATACCTGATGTAAACAATACTTTTGCAAGAGGCTTTCTGTGCAAGGTACTGCAGAGTAAATAAAATTAGCAGTACCCCACATACTAGGGCTTGCGATCACATTTGGAGTTATTTAGGACAGAGTGTGCAGTTACTAGTTTACAAACTTACAATCGTCATGGGAGTTACAGTTACAGGCAGGGTTTGGGTTATTATGCATTTATTTATATAGATACATTACACTCTAAGGCTAGGGTCAGACGAACGCATTTTCGCGTTGTCTGTGAAAAAGTGCGTTCGAACGAATGGACGCATTTTTTCACGGAGTACGCGAGAGCGGTCATACGATGCGCATTTGCGTCCGTGATTTTGTACGGATCATCAATAAAACACTTTGTGCATCTGAACGTTATGTTGGCCGGACATTAGCAGGGTCTGACATCTCCTAATCACGCACACACACCGCTAGCGGGCGCAGCGCACTCTGTACGTCAGTACTAGCAGTTTAACGTTCTCAAAAAAATGCGTTCGTTTGCCACTTGCGTTGCGCGGCCGGACTTTCGTGCGACCGTACTTTGTATATTGGCCGTCATTGCCCGTCATTTGCTGCTAGTGCGGCCGTGATTATGTGCGCCTGCACGCGCGTTCGCACTGCCTCAGTCTGACCCCAGCCTAAACCCCACCACTCTCAACCAGAACTAGATTAGCATGAAGAAATTCAATACAGGGTTGTGGAGATCACGCTCACACAGATGTCTATAAACTCACTGGGCTCTCACTTTGTCAGTCCTTGAATATTTACTAAACCTTAAGCCCGCCCCTTGCGGTGCAAGAAACTCGCCATTATAAGTATAGGAGCTTGCAAATCCATGCATCCCTATGAACTCGAAGCTTCCAAGCTGGCACCAGAGGGGAACCCCTTCCACAAAACCACTGATTTTATTAAAAATAAAATTTTTAAATTTGCTTCAAATACACCAGGGGCCTCTAAACTCTTGTGCCAGCACACAGCATAGTGAAATAACAGAACGAGCAGCCCCGAGAAGCTGCTCTTCATGGTGCTGAATAGACATGTGTACAGCACAAAATTTTGTTTTGACCTAATGGATTAGTCCTAAAATGCAATTTATTTAGTTGCTAAAGAAATTCGTTTTCAGTTCTTTAGTATGAAAACTATTTTCATTCATCCGAAAACCAGTGGATACAATTACTATTTGTCACGGAACGGACATGAGAGCTCTTTTCAGCGAGCCACAGGACTAAAGACTGAACCCTTTTTAAAGACCATTTTTCCTGTTTTCGTTTTGGTTTTGCGTGTGAGCCTATGGACCTCTTATTTTATTGCTAGATGTGGTTTTATTAGTGTAATGTAATAAAAATGTACCCTGTATGATGTGACTGTAAAAGTATGAAAGAAACCGTTTGTATGTGTTTTTCCCCGTCGCCATTTTGCTCATCCCAGCATGGTTTCACAGAACAAAGGATCTCATGCCCCAAGAAGGAGGATGCAGCGGGCCAGAGGATTGTAGGCTTTTCCAAGACCTCATCTGCCTAATCCCTGGACAATGGGAAGGCTGAAAGGGCAAAATAGAGGATACAGCAAGCCAGTTGATTGGAGGCTTTTCCAAGACCTCATCTGCCTAATCCCTGGACAATGGGAAGGCTGAAAGGGACCTGATAGGGAACAGGTGGCTGGGAAAGGAGCCAATCAGTGCTGGTTGTGTGGGTGAGGGAGTTGGTAATCTGTTTGTGTGAAGTTGTATAAATGACCCTGTTGAAACCCATAAAATGGAGTTCACTGTTTTAAAGCATACAGCCACGTCTGGTGTCTTCATTTCAGAGCTACAATCACTATTGCAGGAGACACTCAGCGGTCTCCTGCATCACCACTCAACCCAGGAACGGGATCCCCAAGGCAACACCGCACCATCTCTCCAGACGCCGGACCAACGCCATTTCATCCTCCAGGCCGCTTGAGACGCCGAGTGCCGTACCACTCGGTAGTCGGGCCGGACGCCATCAAAGGGGGGGTCAGATAGAGCAGGACCGCAGGCGGACTTCCATCCCGCCACACTATTGTAGTGGCTGCTCAGAGGGCTGAGATCGCTGCTTGTTACAGTATCTCTCACTCTCAGCACAATGTGTCAGGCAAAGCTGTTACAGTAACTGACTGTTGCTCATCACATTGCTCAGAGTTTCAGTAAAACTAGTAAATATTTTTATATATAAGAGGTTAGAACAATATTATTTCCTTGTTTTACTGAAACTCTCAGCGCTGTTACAGTCAGTTACTGTAACAGCTGAGCCTGATACATTGTACTGAGAGATAATATAACAAGCAGCCGATGTCAGCGCTCACAGCCACTGCATTTAAAGGGCTAAAAAAAGGCTCCTCTCTGCATAATGTATAGAACATCCTCCTGCATTAATTAATACCCCGCACTGTATAATGTAGATAACATCCTCCTGCATTAATTAATACCCCTCTCTGTATAATGTATACAACATCCACCTGCATTAATTAATGTCCCTCTCTGTATAGAACATCCTACTGCATTGGCATGTGGAGGGTGCAGAACTTCGGAATGCAATGCTTATCCAGCACAGGAGAGGGAACTTTTGCTTAAACATTGTATCTCTGTGGGGGAGACACAGGAATATAAACGCAGGAGAGAGGGAAAATATTAAGGTAAATCGGTCTGAAAGCTCAGAGAAGAGATGACTGGTGCAAATAGATTTTTATAATAAAATAAAGCACTTTAAACCTAGGGAAAACATTCAAATAAATCACACTGAAGGCTCATAATGACAGAGTAACTGAGAGAGCTGGATACTAAATGTAGCAGACTTAAAAAAAACCTTTATAACAAATCAACAAGCAGCACTGGGAGAGGAGAGGGACTTTATATAAAACGTGTATTATTGATGAGGAAAGGGGGATAGTGCTCCTGGATAATATAAAATGTATCAGACCTAAGCCCCTCTTATGTAGAGCAGGAGAGAACACACATTTTATAAAGTCCCTCTCTTCTCCCAGCGCACTTGTTATAAAGTGGTTTTTACTATCCAGCCCTCCTCTGTCATTAGCTTTCAGTGTGATTTATTTGAATGTTTTCCTTCTCCAGCTGCTTTTATCATCTTGTCTGCCTCATAGACATGCAAGGGTTAAGTAAAGGTTTCCTCTCCTGTGCTGACTGTCTGTGCTGCGAGTGAGTATTCTGGAGCTCTATCACTGTCAGATTTTCGGGTAGGGGTCGGGAAGGATTATGCATACAAACCTTTTCTGTAGCTTTGCGATGTTGCGCTTCATTGCTGGTCTCCTTCACTCAATGTAATATCACAAAAAGGACTAAAACTAAAATGTAGTGCATTTAATTTTAGTTTCTTTCGTTTTTTGTAATGAGCAGTTTCGTATCTCTTGAGTCATACTAAAACTAAATTATCCCTAAATCGTTTTAGTACTAAAACGAATGCACATGTCTAGTGCTGAATAGGTTTCAACTGCAAGGAAAGGGTCCCCAGTATTATTATTTTTTTTACTGTGCCCTGTGAGTTGCCCATTAACACCTGACTGGGTTACACTGTGCCTTGTGAGATGCCAATAACCCATTGCTTTGTTTTGCATCAATTTTTTTTTTCTTTATTTCGTTTCAGATATTTTTCGTTTCTGTTTTTTCGTTGTTACCACGATTTATATTTTCCGATTCGTAAATTTGGACGGAGCAGAAGTGCTTCCGAAAAATGAATCAGGTCAATTTCATCTGAATTTGATTATGTACAAAACGAAACGCACATCTCTAATAAAAAAGAAATAGGTAATAAAAACAAAATACGAAATGACCAGGTGTGGGCTACTCCTTCATTATTTCTTCATCAATTAAGCCAGGTAAAAGGTCTGAAGTTGATTCAATTGCTGTGAACCTACATCATGTGTTCAAAGGAGCTGTCCATGCAAGTGAAACAGGCCATTGTAAGGCTTCAAAAAGAAAACAAATATATCAGAGATAGCAACACCATTAGGAGTAGCCAAATCAACAGTTTGGTACATTTGGAGGAAAGAAGACTGCACTGGTGAGCTCAGCAACATAAAAAGGCCTGGACGTCCGCGGAAGACAACAGTGGTGGATGAACGCAGAATCCTCTCTATGGTAAAGAAAATCCCATTCACAACGTCCAGACAAGTGCAGGACACTCTCCAGGAGGTGGGCGTATCATTGTTAAAGTCTACAAATCAGATTTCAAAAGCGCAAATACAGAGGCTTCACCACAAGGTACAAACCATTCATAAGCCTGAAGAATAGAAAAGCCAAATTAGACTTTGCCAAAAAACATCTAAAAAAGCCAGACCAGTTTTGGAAAAGCATTCTTTGAAGAAATGAAACTAAGATGAATCTGTACCAGAATGACAGGAAGAAAAAAGTGTGGAGAATACTTTGAACAACTCATGATCTAAAGCACACAACTTCATCTGTAAAACATGGTGGAGGCAGTGTGATGGCATGGGCAGGCATGGCTTCCAGTGACAGTGGGTCTATGATATTTATTAATGATGTGACAGAAGGCAGAAGCAGCCTGATGAATTCAGCAGTGTTTAGAGATATACTGGCAGCCCAGATTCAGCCAAATTTCACTTACCTCCTAGATATAATGCCTAATCCCTATAGTGCCTGGAGTCGTTATGTCCAGAGCAGGTAGTCAGACAGGAGGCCAAAGGGGTCAACAGCCAGGAGAATCATCAGATAAACTGAATCGGTACACAGGTGATCCGAAGGAACAATAGCAAAGAATGCACTGACGAGTGAAAACCACATCAGGGCAAGTAACCAAGGCTCAAGTGTCTGATTTTAAACTCGGTGGGCACGCATCATCATGCCACATCCCGCCCACAACCACGACCTGTGACCACGTTCGTCCGATACTTCACTCAGCGGCCAGCCAGCGAGCAGCAAGGAAGGTGCTGTCAGCTGCCAGGACATGGGCACATCAGCGCGGGAAGGGAGATAAAAGCAGTAGAGTTGATTGGATGGTACTTCCCAGTACAGATGGACAATGATCCAAAATACACTGCAAAAGCAACCCAGGAGTTTTTATTTATTTGTTTGCAAAGTATTTTACCAGGAAGGATACAGTTGCAAGAAAAAGTATGTGAACCCTTTGGGATTACGTGGAGTTTTGCATGAATTGGTCATAAAATGTGCTCTGATTTTCATCTAAGTCACAACAATTTGAAAAACACAGTCTGCTTAAAATAATACAACACAAACATTATAGGTTTTCATGTGTTTATTGAACATAACATGTAAACATTCACAGTGCAGGGTGGAAAAGTATGTGAACCCCTAGCCTAATGACTTCTCCAAGAGCTAATTGGAGCCAGGAGTGAGCCAACCTTGAGTCCAATCAGTGTGATATTATTGGATGTGTTGCTGAAAGCTGTCCTGCCCTTTAAAAACACACACCAGTTTTGGGTTTACTGGGTTCAAGAAGCACTGCCTGATCTGAACCATGCCTCGCAGAAAAGAGCTCTCAGAAGACCTACGATCAAGAATTGTTGACTTGCATGAAGCTGGAAAGGGTTACAAAAGTATCTCCAAAAGCCTTGATGTTCATGTGTCCACGGTAACACAGACTGTCTACAAATGGAGAAAGTTCAGCACTGTTGCTACTCTCCCTAAGCGTGGTTGTCCTGTAAAGATGACTGCAAGAGCACAGCGCAGAATGCTTAATGAGGTAAAGAAAGAACAATTCTAGAGTGTCAGCTAAAGACTTACAGAAATCTCTGGCACATGTTAACATTTTTGTTGACACATCTACAATAAGGAAAACATTAAACAAGAATGGAGTACATGGGAGGACACCACGGAGGAAGCCATTGCTGTCCAAAAAGAATATTGCAGCACGTTTGAAGTTTGCAAAAGAGCACCTGGATGTTCCACAGCACTACTGGCAAAATATTCTGTGGACAGATGAAACCAAAATTGAGTTGTTTGGAAAAAGCACACAACACAGTCAGGGTTATCCAAAGAGATTCGAAAAGTCACTGCACGTTCGGTGACTTTTCGTTCTCTTCAATTCGGTTCCTTTTGCCGATTGCATTTCGGTGACCCTGCGGTGTATTCAGCAAGAACCACAGGGTCCCCGAATTGCAGGGAAAAGCTGCCGCAAACCTGACGAAAACTAACCGAATGCACGCTGAAAACAAGCAAAAACATCTGGATTAACCTTCGAAAAAGCCGAACAGGAGCCGAACAGGAGCCGAACATGAGCCGAATCACACAGAGCCGAAGCAGCTGTGAAGTAGAGGAGGCAGTGAATAAATTAGCAAAACCATTTGTATGAATCTGGGAAAAAGAAACGCTGTTTGCAAAGAAACTACTGAGCGAAAATGTCTGAAATTTTCACAGGAGGTCCAGGGAATGATAATAAAGAGGGCTGTTACAAAAAAATAAGTAAACTGAAAAAAAAAAAAAATGCTTAAAGTATCCTAAAAAATCTATAAGTAAAGAGACTTTTTGCTGCAGAATTTTATAATGAACGGTTTATTAGATATTGAATTAAAACGGGAATATTTTTAACATTGAAGTCTATGGGATTCTCCTGAATTAACTTGCCGAATTAAACCACCGAATGGCAGGGCATTTCAGGAACCTTTCACTGCTGGTTTGGGTTCTCTGAATAGCCGAAGCAGTGCTTTTCATGGGGATTTCACTGCCCTCGAACAGACACCGAACAGGCACCGTATGTTCAGGCAATTCGCCAGGATTTGACGAATTGCCTGCTCTCTGGATAGCCGAATGGCCAGGAAAGGTAACCGAACGCTGATTTTCAGCGTTCGGTTACCTTTCTCAAGCAATTCGGATCTCTTTGGATAACCCTGTATGTGTGGAGAAAAAAAGGCACAGCACACCAACATCAAAACCTCATCCCCACTGTAAAACATGGCAGAGGGAGCAGCATGGTTTGGGGCTGCTTTGTTGCCTCAGGGCCTGGACAGATTGTTGTCATTGATGGAAAAATGAATTCCAGAGTTTATCAAGACATTTTGCAGGAAAAAGTAAGACCATCTGTCCGCCAACTGAAGCTCCGCAGAGGATGGGTGATGCAACAGGACAATGACCCAAAGCATACAAGTAATTCAACAAAAGAATGGCTTTAACAAAACAAAATACGCCTTCTGGAGTGGCCCAGTCAGAGTCCTGACTTCAACCCGATTGAAATGCTGTGGCATGACCTTAACAGAGTGATTCACACCAGACATCCCAAGAATATTGCTACACTGAAACAGCTTTGTGAAGAGGAGTGGTCCAAAATTACTCCAGATCGTTGTGCAGGTCTGATCTGCAACTACAGGAAACATTTGGTTGAGGTTATTGCTGCCAAAGGAGTGTCAACCAGTTATTAAGTCCATAGGTTCACATACTTTTTAACCCTGCACTGTGAATGTTTACATGTTCTGTTCAATAAAAACATGAAAACATATAATTTTTGTGTTGTATTATTTTAAGCAGACTGTGTTTTTCAAATTGTTGTGACTTCGATGAAGATCAGAGCACATTTTATGAACAATTCATGCAAAACTCCATGTAATCCCAAAGGGTTCACATACTTTTTCTTGCAACTGTACATTGAGATTTCAAGTCTGTCCTGGGTTCGAGAACATTGAAATTTTTACAGTCGTTACAGTAATACAAAGTAATAAATTGCAAGATATTAAAAACAAAAACACAAATATACAGATTAACAGAAAATAAATATGTAGGAAATATAGTCATTATGTTACATGTTTGCAGGTGCATTCTGTATTGAGGTATGTTAATAGGGAGCTCTTGAGTGACTTAAGACTGGGGAAGATTTGATGGCATCTGGGAGGTTATTCCATAACTGTGGTGCTCTGTAGGGAAATGATGATCGAGCCACTTTCTTTTTGTATTGTGGTATTGCAAGTAAGGTGCTGGTCCTGGATTGGATGTTATAGGATGAGGGAACTGCTGGGGGAAGCAGCCTATCCAGGTAGGGTGGTAGCTTCCCAGAAAACCTCTTGAACACCAGGTTGGAAAGGTGAAGGGTGCATCTAAATTCCAGCGATGGCCAGTTTAGCTCTTTTAACATCTCTTTTTTTTAAGGAAAACATCTGGAATATTGTGCAATGGCCGAGCAATCACTTGATCTCAATCCAATTGAGCATGAATTTTACTTGCTGAAGGCAAAACTAAAGGCAGAAAGACCCACAAACAAAGTACAACTGAAGACACAAGCAGTTAGAGCGTGGCAATGCGCCAGAAAGGAGGAAACCTACAGGGTTATTCAGAGAGAGTGAAAAGCAGGAGAATGGCTGGAGAATGAAAAATTCTACGTCAAAATAGCCAAACCGGAAAAATTCTCCCTTTCATCTCACTTTCCAAATCGGCTATTTTGACCTAGAATTTTTCATTCTCCAGTCATTCTCCTGCTTTTCACGCTCTCTGAATAACCCTGCAAGTCTTTGGTAATGTCCATGGGTTCCAGACTTCAAGCAGTCATTGCCAGTAAAGGATTTTCAGCAAAATAATAAAAATGATCATTTTGTTTAGGACTATATTTATTTGTTCAATTTGTATAAAAATGGTTGCAGTTCCTATAATTTGTACTTGATATTTGTGTTCAACCCCAGGAATTAAAGCTGAAAGTCTGCACTTCATATTCATTTGAATTGTTTCGTTTTAATATTATTTTGGTGGCGTACAGAGCCAAAAGTATGAAAATTGTGCCTGTGTCCAAATATATATATATGGCCCTAACTGAGATATATATATATATATATATCAGTTAAATATATATAAAAATCAAACTTAAAGAACTAACCAGCTAAACCCTGGACCAGTCCTTATAATGGCCAGGTTAGAAGCTAAGCTAAAAAAAGAGAAACTGATAGGACCCTCTTCCGACCTTGGTGCAAACTTTAACAAAGTTATTGTAATCTTAAGAATTCTATAGACTATAATGGCTCTGGGATGTTTACAACAGCTCTGCTTAAGTTTATGGTTGGAATAGAACCCATAGTCAGATATTGCCACGGTCAGAAAGCCAGAATGAAACAAATACAAATAGACAAAGCTGAGGTTACGCATTCCTGAAAACAGACAGCAATGAAGAGATAGCTGTCCATCCCTTTTCAGACCTTGGCCTAAGTCAAACAAAGTCAAGGGTTGGTACACAGAATATCAAGCTTTGATGAGTTAAAATCTGAAGTAATCATGAATATTAGTGTTATCACTTTCCCACAGAGGGGCTATTCAGAGAATTGCTTTATTGGTAACTCAATTCATGATAAAACCTACTATTTTGTTAGACAACTATTAGTGAATGATGCCATTTAACTTTAGCTGTCAATTTACATAGAAAAACTGGTGGGATTATGAGAGGACTGCTTGAATGAAGGGCTCAATTAAAAAATTGTACTTCAACCTGATTAGCTAAATCATGACATGACTGAAACTTTAACAGTCAGGAAACCTTATACAAACTGTCAGCTGGTGTGTTGTTGATATTGTTGTTCACATATGGAACTAGCTTTTTGACTTTCCTTTATCTTTTTGGGGTTCCCTTTGCCAATTCAGCTCTACTCTATAAGCCATCAAGCTCAGAAAGGCCTTTCCCATGATCAATAAAGCTTTATTTCTAAGCCTTTGAAGCTCTCAGTGAGCTTTCACAATGAGGCAGACTATTAATAATTTCTTACAAGGGAATTCCTCATTTCTGATTCACCTCTGGTTGCACCAAAACCATACGTCTGAAGTCAGTTCTTCTATTACTGGTCATGCACTGCAGGTTAATAAAATCCAGAGAACTACTAGAAACAGTGTCTTAAGTAGAATTACAATTTATTCAAGTCTCTCAAAAAATGGAATCCCGGTAATGACAATGGCTCTGACAAATTAAATGTGGTACAGATATATGATCCTCTGGGAAAAATGCTTTTGGAAAAAATGGCTGTTTATATGCTTCGTTTTGGCTCTTTTTTTTTTTTTTTTTAGTGTGATATAAAAAAAACTTCTGAGAATATCCACTTATTTGTGTTGCAGTTTCAAAACCTGTATCTAGGTTAGTGTAGTGGCTGCTGGCTCAGGGCATTTATGTAACTTTATGAGTATTTTGATCCACAGACTGGTTTGTGCTTCTCCTCTCTGCTTTTTTAATTGTATCTTTCAATGCTTTTGGATCTCACCCGGCTCTCTATTTCCTGCAAGTTTCCAAAACATGTCTGTTCCTGATGAATCATCTTCACCTCTAGACATGTGCACAGCACAAAATTTTGTTTTGAACTAATGGATTAGTCCTAAAATGCAATTTATTTAGTTGCTAAAGAAATTCGTTTTCAGTTCTTTAGTATGAAGACTAATTTCATTCATCAGAAAACCAGCGGATACAATTACTATTGTAGTGGCTCCTCATAGGGCTGAGATCGCTGCTTGTTACAGTATCTCTCACTTTCAGCACAATGTGGGCCATATTACATAGTTGGTGCTATCTTAACCAGAGCTGTTGTAAACTTCCCAGAGCCATTATAGCCTATGGAGGTTTTCAGTTTACAACAGCTCTGGTTAAGTTAGCACCAACATTGTAATACTGCCCCGTGTCAGGCAAAGCTGTTACAGTAACTGACTGCTGCTCATCACAGCGCTCAGAGTTTCAGTAAAACTAGTAAATAATATTTTTATATATAAGAGGTTAGAACAATATTATTTCCTTGTTTTACTGAAACTCTGAGAGCTGTTACAGTCCATTACTGTAATAGCTGAGCCTGATACATTGTACTGAGAGATAATGTAACATGCAGCCGATCTCAGTGCTCACAGCCACTGGATTTAAAGGGCTAAAAAAAAAAAAAGGCTCCTCTCTCTATAATGTTTAGAACATCCTCCTGCATTAATTAATACTCCTCTCTGTATAATATATAGAACATCCTCCTGAATTAATTAATGTCCCTCTCTGTATAGAACATCCTCCTCAATTTTATAAGTATATAACTCTCTCTGCATTAATACTCTCTGTATAATGTATAGAACATCCTCCTGCATTAATTAATGCCCCTCTCTGTATAGAACATCCTACTGCATTGGCATGTGGAGGGTGCAGAACTTCGGATGTTGCGATGTTGCACTCTTCATTGCTGGTCTCCTTCACTCATCAATGTAATATCACAAAAAGAACTGAAACTAAAATGTAGTGCATTTTATTTTAGTTTCTTTCGTTTTTTGCACTGAGCAGTTTCGTTTCTCTTGAGTCATACGAAAACGATATTATCCGAAAATTCGGACTAAATCGTTTTAGTACTAAAACGAATGCACATGTCTATTCACCTCTATTTTGCATTAGATTGCTTTTCAGTGGATTCAATAGCCATGAGTCAACTGGACAGTCATGAGTCAACTGGCCCAGTCTAAATTAAGTTAGAAACATGTGATATATAAGATATAATTACTATAGTAGCTATGGTTATTATTTTGATAACAGTTATAATATAATATGTAGATGTTGAAGATTTACAGTATTGCAGAAAGGAAGAAACAAATCCTTTTCTAAACTTAAAAAGGGCCGTGACTAACTGAAACACTAGCATAACAAGGTCGCTCAAAGTCAATCGGAAAAGTGTATGCTGTTAAAGGAAAGCAACATCATTAGAATCATTTTCCGGGTGTGTCTTTATAAACCAGTTTCCAAAGAGACTCTTGTAGGTGTGTTAAGAGATATGGCTTTAATTGTAGAAGTTCACAACAAGTAAACCAACTCCTGAGTCCATGAATGGATCTTATCAAATGTTTTACTAAGCGCATAAAGCCACGTTTTGTCGATTTAAACCTTTATGAAAGTCAGGGTGTAGCTAAATCTTACTATTACATCTAAATGGTTAAAAAGAGAGGATTCGTTTAGGTATCTGATTCACAAATGCAAAAAATATTTTCAAGTATATTCCAATAATAAAGAACACCAATATGTATCTGTTCCTCTAAACTATCTCTTTAAAGGAAGAAATGTATCTTTATAATGCATTTAATAAAAGAAAATGAAAAATGTCTGTAAAAAAAAAAATTCATGTAAATTGAGAGGCATAATTTCATATAAACATCATTTATCAAATTGAAATACATTTACAAAAGGAACCTTGACTGGATGTGCTTCTTGTATAGGATGCTCAGAAAAGAGACGATATGGGCATCTTCAATTTTGAAATATTCATCATTTGTTTACAGTATAAAAAAAATATATATAAACAACTTAATATAAAGTATTATACACAGAGGTGTTGCTGCTCATGTTTTGCTTATCAACCCTGTAACTTCTACATTTAGACTTCTTCAGGGATGTGTTTTTTTTAATTTTTTGTACTTTTCACAGAAATTGTTTAACTGCTTATTACTGCATCACGAAAAGTTTTATCCATTTGTGCTTGTGGAATTCGGGAGCCTTGGGGACCTGGAGAGTCCTTCTAAATGCAGCATATTGGAGTTCAGACATTAGGGTTTAATAAAGCAGCCATAAGATTACTGATAACCATTTGCAGGTTAAAACAGGTATTTTAGTCTCTTCAGTTCAAGCTGTTTCACACCCATAGTCCAGAGCTGTATTTAGTACATTTAGTAACATAATTCATACTAATTGTTCAGTTGGCAGTTTTAGTTCAGAATTATTTTTTTTAATGGTTCAAATGAACCAGTCACATGCTGTTCTTTTTCTCAGCATCTAGGGTTGTTTTTCCTCTTCCTTGTGCTGCCCTTGGCTCCAATATTAATGTGATTTTTTTTGAATGAATATATATATATATGTTACCGTAAAGTGCAGAAATCAGTTAGCGGTAACATATACACTAAATATATATCTATAAATTAGTGTGTTTATTATTGCAGAAGCCACCTGCACATCATAGCAGCTCAAAGAATTGCATCCCGGAGTTCCTGTGCCACATTCCCCATATGCAGCAAGGAATTCTAGGTAGGATATGCAAATTACCTCTGTCTCACTTTTATGTATCCTGGATCTGTTAGTACACAGAACCCTAAAATCAATGCTATGCCACACTGTGGCTTTCTAGCAGAAATAAGGTTATGCAACTGATCAAAGCCACTCCTTGGACAGGGCTGTTTTTGTTTTATTGAAAAAATTGCTTTTATTTGGCAATAAAAAACAGTTTTTAACCCCATCGACGCATTAGTCGCGGGTCCAAAAATGCAGCCGGGTCTGAACACTGTTTGTGATGCAGTACACATGGTATTCCATGTGCATTACACCATAGGTTTATCGAATACTGTGTTCGCAGCACAGACAGTCAAAGTACTGTGCAGTACAACACAGCCCCACATACAGGAATACACCATCCCGACGAACATAAATATGTGGTGTATCCCTTTCAGACACACACAGAATTATGCATCCTGGTGTTTCTAAGGTCTAGGGGAACCGGGTAACGCTGTACTGGTGTGAATCACCTTTATTAGAGCCAGTCCCGGCCCCCCTTACATATTAGTTAACTGCACTAGTGGAGAAGATTTGGGGGGTATAGAAGGGAGAGTTGGGACAAGAGTGGGGTATGGGGTGGAGGAGGGTGGGGTAAAAGTGTACATGGAAATACAGACATGAAAAAAATCAAACCAAACTTACTCCTCGTCATCGTCGTTGCTGTCTGGTCGTCTTCTCCTAACGAAGCTGTCGATAATAGCATACTCCCGTAGCATGCTTCGAACCAGCCTCACGCAGTCTCCGATGCTGACGTCCTCACGGTGCAGTACCTTACGGTCAGGGCCGGAATAACATGGGGCAGATGGAGCAGCAGCTCCAGGCCCATGCCTCAGAATAGGCCCAGAGAAAGGTTAACTATGTCTGCATATGGACCCATGTATCTCCAACTTCATAGCAGCTACAGGATCACTTGAGGTATCACTGGAAAGGCCAGAGAATGGCCTTTCCAATTATACCAAACATGACCAGGTTTTAAATAAAAAAAAAAAAAATTACTTTTTCTTTCCAACAGTAATATTTTTCAATTATAAAGAAACAATGAGGCTGCACAAACCATCACATTTCTCATGTCACCAACAAGTGTGGAGGTGATGGGTGATGGTACAATCTATTGTTATGAATTGTTACTTCAAAAACCTAAACCACTGCACTGCAGCAACAATGCAAGGAACTTTGGACCCCTGCGTCACTAATCTTTACACCTCACAAGGTCAAGTGAGGTGTCATTGGACAGGGCAGAGTCTGGCCTTTGCATTAATACCAAACCTGACAATGTAAAATCTAAAGGAAAAGAGAACAAATTTTTATTTATTTATTTTTAGTTCCAAAGCGATGGCATGGTCAATTTGTCAGGTATAAAATGAGCAACACCACTGCCATTACTCCCCTTCTCATTTCCCATGCTGGGAGCAAGGTCAGTGTTTTATACATAGTCATATTATTCCTAAAAAAAAAATGTTCCAAAACATAAGGGAAATATTTCTTTTTTATTTTTCATTTTTTTGGTAAAAATTGTATATTTTCTCAGAAAAATGCAATAACAGGTTCCCATTTTTTTTTTAACAAGAATGCCCTATAGACTATATAACCACAAAAAGTTTGGATGATAAAATGGGGGAAAATTTTTTTACACTCTTTAAATGATTGAAATGTGAATGAAAATTTCCTCACACAGTGTATGCCTGGTTAGATACACCTGTATCTGCACTATTAAATAACAAAAAATATGTTTTTATTTCACTAAATTACAAAAAAAAACACCAAAATCTTCAGCTCCAGGCCCATAGAGATCTTAATCCGGGCCTGCTTGTGGTTCCGGGCGAACCACAAGGCGTCCTTGACACAACACATCAGGTGCCATGCACGTGCAATGGCAGCCTCGGTGTTTGTGCGCCGTGGAAAAGTCCGTAGAGCAACGCATAAAGAATAATTTTCTCAATGGGTACAGAGTCTATGAAGTCCTGTTCCAGGGCAGTCAGTAGCGCCTGGGCAAACTGGCAGTGCCAGAAGCCAAGGCATGCATCGCCGTTTCCTCAAACACCACACAATGCAGGCAATGTCTGTACCTGCCCAGGCCCCTTGAGTGCATGAAAGTCCTGAGGGACAATCCTCCCTGGATTGCCATCCACGCCAAGTTTTTGTGTCGGTTAACCTGTCAGAAGCCACGTTCTGCCATACCAGGCATCCTGTGGCCCCAGGCAACCCGACTCCTCCACGTCTTGAGCTCTCAGCAACTTGTAGTTGACTCGTGGCTTCCACAAATCCGGTTTCACTCCCTCCAGCTGGAACTCCCGCATGAACTTCTCAACGTCCTGGTAGAACCACAGCGTCGTCCAGTTGAAAGGGATAGAACTGTCCCACTTCTTCCAGCCAATCTTCCGGAGAAGAGGGGCTAGGAACAAGAGAGTGTCACGGATCCCCCTGATACTAGAGTGGTGGTCCCTATACGCAGGACACTCTCTACCCTTCCGATCCTTAGAGTGGTCGGCACGACTAGACAGACTACTAGAATGGCAGTACAGAGCACATACAAGAGAGACGTCACGGATCTTTCTGCTTATCTGACTAGTGGTCCCTAGATGCAGGACACTCTCTACCCTTCCGATCCTTAGAGTGGTCGGCACGACTAGACAGACATAGAATGATACACAAGACCTTAGAACAATTTGCTCTTCCCAAGACCCTAACAACAAGGGGTAGTCTGATGTGTGCTTAGGGTGCCACACAGACTGACCTCAATACCAGAATTAGAAGAGTTAATGCCAATACCAAGGGTTACGCACAGAATGGTTCGTTCGCCAATGCCAAGGATCATACACAGAGTGGTTCGTTCGCCAATGCCAGGGGTCATACACAGAATCGTTAGTTTGCCAATGCCAAGGGTCATACACAGAATCGTTAGTTTGCCAATGCCAAGGGTCATACACAGAGTGGTTCGTTCGCCAATGCCAGGGGTCATACACAGAATCGTTAGTTTGCCAATGCCAAGGGTCATACACAGAATCGTTAGTTTGCCAATGCCAAGGGTCATACACAGAGTGGTTCGTTCGCCAATGCCAGGGGTCATACACAGAATCGTTAGTTTGCCAATGCCAAGGGTCGTACACAGAATCGTTAATTAGTCAAAATATACAAGAGCTCTGCGGGAAGTAACTACCACGTCAGGGCACCGGCGTCTCTGTGAGTCTGGGCTTATAAACCCGGCGGGTCCGCGTCTCGCCGCCAGGCCCCGCCCCTCGGCGTCCCACGTGTGCGGAAGCGCCCGCAATATCACTCGGCGCCTGGCCAGCGAGCAGCGAGGAAGCTGCTGCCAGGCGCCGGGGGGGGTGCGGGGGCCACCGTGACAGAACCCCCCCTCTACGGGCGGCCACTGGACGACCCCCAGGAGCGCGGGGATGAGCCAAATAGAAAGCCCTCACCAACCGAGGAGCATGAACCTCAGTAGCCGGGAGCCAAGAGCGATCCTCTGGACCGTAGCCCACCCAGTCAACCAAGTACTGAAGGACCCCCCTAGAAACCCTGGCGTCCAGAATGGCCTCAACTTCAAACTCCTCCTCGCCCTCCACAGAGACAGGAGGAGGGGGGACACGGACCCTGGTGTACCGATTACACAAGAGTGGTTTTAAAAGGCTCACGTGGAACACATTGTGTATCCTGATATGAGAGGGCAGTGCCAAAGCATAGGAGACCGGATTGATTCGCCGCAGAATCTTATAGGGCCCTATGTATCTGGGTGCCAGTTTCATAGAGGGTACTAAGAGCTTGATGTTCCGTGAAGAAAGCCAAACCCTGTCCCCAACTTGATACACGGGTGCCGGCCTCCTGTGTCTGTCGGCCTTGATCTTCTGGATACCACTGCTATCCTCCAGTGCCCTTTTAACCCTTCCCCAAGTTTCTTTCAATGACGCTAAATGCTCATCCAGAGCAGGAATCGCGGTATCAGGAAACGTAGCAGGGAGCACGGAGGATCAAAACCGTAAACAGTGAAGAAAGGGGAATGTCCTGTGGCTTCGCTCACTGCACTGTTCAAGGCATACTCTGCCCACGGTATCAGGTCTGACCAGTTATCTTGTCGTTCGGATATAAAGCACCTGAGATATTTCTCTATATTTTGATTGGCTCGTTCTGCTGCTCCGTTGGTCTGGGGGTGATAGGCCGAAGAGAAGGATAGGTCTATCCCCACATTCTTGCAAAACCCTTTCCAGAATCTGGAGACGAATTGGGTCCCCCTATCAGAGACAATCCAAGAGGAATACCGTGTATGCGGACCACATTGGTAATGAAAATGGGCACCAGTTCGGCTGCCGAAGGAAGTTTCCGAAGAGGAACATAGTGACCCATTTTGGAGAATCGATCAATGACCGTGAGTATTACAGTATTCCCTTTAGACTCGGGTAACTCTACTATAAAATCCATAGCTAAATGCGACCATGGTCGTTCGGGGATTGGCAGAGGCTGGAGTAAACCAATGGGCGCTGTTTTGGGACTTTTATGTCTTGTGCACACCTCGCACACGGTTATGTAATCCTTAACATCACGGCGCACCGTGGGCCACCAGAGGAGTTTACGTATACTAGACACTGTTTTGGTGATCCCCATATGCCCAGAGGTTTTGTTATCATGATAAAGTTTTAGTACTTCTTCTCTTTCGTTCTCAGGTACAAAGAGTTTCGCAGGAGGTCTCCCCCCAGGAGCTGTACCCTGGGCGGTCTGCAATCTTAACATCAGAGGAGACGAGACACTAATCGTGGTAAGGGCTATAATCCTTCCTGGGGTACAATGGGATGCTGATCTTGGATGTTATGTTCGTAGGATTCGTATTGTCTTGACAATGCGTCTGCTTTAATGTTTCTTGACCCAGGTCTATATGTGAGGACGAAATTAAAGCTTGAAAGAAACAATGACCATCTCGCTTGTCTGGCATTTAACCGTTTAGCGTCTCCAATGTACGTAAGATTCTTATGATCGGTTATGATGACAATGGGGTCCCTAGACCCCTCCAATAAATATCTCCATTCCGTCAAGGCTGCGATAACTGCTAACAATTCTCTATTTCCAATATCATAGTTTCTCTCTGCCGGGGACAACTTTCTGAATAGAGCCGCATGGATGCAAGGGTTTGTCGGGTGCCTCCCTTTGGGACAAGACTGCACCAAGACCTAGCTCGGAGGCGTCAACTTCAACCTGGAAAGGCAGAGCCGGATCTGGATGTCGGAGAACAGGGGCAGTTGTGAATGCCTGTTTAAGTGCCTCAAAGGCTTGACTGGCCTGGGGTGTCCATTTCTGATTCACCAGCCCTTTTTTAGTCATAGCCGTGAGGGGAGCTACCAAGGCCGAAAAGTTTTTAATGAACCTCCGGTAGTAATTAGTAAACCCCAGAAACCTCTGGATGGCTTTAAGCCCTTGGGGTAAAGGCCAGTCAAGAATCGCTGAGAGTTTTTTAGGATCCATTTGGAAACCCTCAGGGGTTATTATATACCCAAGGAAGTGCACTGTCTCTATGTCGAATAAGCATTTCTCTAGTTTACAATATAACCCAGCCTTCAATAATCTCTTCAACACTTGTTGCACATGGACGTGATGGGTGTCCTTATCAGGAGAGTATATCAGGATGTCGTCCAGATATACTATAACGAACGTTTGCAGAAAGTCCCGTAGGGTGTCGTTTATGAGGTCCTGGAAAACGGCTGGCGCATTGCATAACCCAAAGGGCATCACCAAGTATTCGTAATGCCCGCTACGTGTATTAAAAGCCGTTTTCCATTCATGCCCCTTCTTAACCCTGACCAGGTTGTACGCTCCGCGTAAATCAAGTTTCGTATAAATACGGGCCCCTTTTAATCGGTCGAACAATTCTGTTATAAGAGGTATTGGATATGCATTTCTTATGGTAATCCTATTCAAACCTCTGTAATCGATGCAAGGTCGCAGGTCACCCTCTTTTTTGGAAACGAAAAAGAAACCTGCTCCTGCTGGAGAGGAGGATCGTCTGATAAATCCTCGCTCTAGATTCTCCCTTATATATTCCTCCATAATGTCGTTTTCCTTTTGTGACAAAGGGTATACGTGTCCTCTAGGAGGCATAGTACCAGGGAGCAACTCTATAGCACAGTCATAAGGCGATGCGGTGGTAGGACCTCAGTCCTGGTTTTAGAGAACACCTCCTTTAGCGCCATATAACATTCAGGGACTTCGGTGGACAAAGGAGGTGCTGTAGCAATATTGAGGCTACCAATCGCATTAACCCTGCCCAGGCACTTTGACTGGCAACTAGGACCCCAACACTTTATATCTCGCTGGGCCCAATCAATCACCGGGTTATGCTCTATTAACCATGGAAACCCAAGAACGACAGGACATGAGGGAGAGTCGATAATCTGGAATCGTATGGTTTCACGGTGCAGAACTCCTGTAGTCATGCATACATCAATAGTGTCGTGAGTGATATGGGGACATGACAGGGGTTTTCCGTCTATGGCTTCCACCATTAGAGGCCTCTCCTTTAGAACCAGAGGTAAGAGGTTTTTGGCGGCAAAACATCTGTCCATAAAATTACCTGAGGCTCCAGAGTCTAGGAATGCCTCAGTCTCGAGGTGAACCCCCTCCCAGATGAGGGAGATAGGTACCAGAATCCGGGTTTTTTTTTTTTCATCGTCCACAAAGGAGGCATACAGAGAACCGATAACCTGGGTATTAGCTGTTCTTTGACCTGATTTGTAGTCTCACCCCTGCTACCCCTGGGTCTCTGAGGACATTGAAGGCGAAAATGATCTGCCCCAGCACAATAAAAGCAGAGCCCCCTTTCTCTTCTGTGGCTCTTTCTGCCTCTGAAATACCCGTTTTTCCTATCTGCATGGGTTCAACGGCCGGTACATCAGTCTTTGCGGTCTCCGGGTTGCCTGATGTAGTGGTGTGTCTGGGTACTAAGGGCAAAGGGGGCAGGACCCTTCTGGGTCTATCCCTGGGGTGTCTCCTTTCCCTGATTTGATCGTCCATGGCAATGCAGAAATCAACCAAATGATCCAGATGTTCTGGTAATTTTAAGGGAGCCAACTCAAACATAAAAGCCTCGTTCAGGCCTTCGGTAAAGGCTAGGGTTAAAACGTCGTTCGGCCAGTGTACCTCAGAAGACAAAGTCTTAAACTCTATGGCATAGTCGGAGACCCTCCTATTACCCTGTTTGATGTGAAACAGGGATCTACCCGCATTGGTAGCCCTTCTAGAGGGATCGAAGGTACGCTTTAACTCGGAGGTAAAACCCTCATAGTCATAAATGATGGGTTTCTTATTCTCCCACAAGGGCGTGGCCCATAATAAAGCTTTTTCGGTTAGATGATTAATCAGATAGCCTACTTTGGCTTTATCAGACATACAGGACCCTGGATTGTTCTCGAACAGGATCTCGAGTTGGGTCAGAAAGCCCCGCATAAGTTTGGTGTACCATGTAGTGCCGATCATAGCTGATGCCTTCATATGAGCCCTACCCTCCTCGGGAGCGGCCGAACTGACCCTAGGCACTACTGGGTCTGGAGGGCTTGCAGTTCCAGAACTGGATCGATTTAACAGGGTTTGCAGGGCAAGAGCAATCTGGTCCATCCTATGGTCCTGCTCTTCTTGTCTGGCTGCAATACGGGTCAACTGATTAGAGAGGTCTGCGGGATCCATTGGCCCTGACATAATGTCACGGATCCCCCTGATACTAGAGTGGTGGTCCCTATACGCAGGACACTCTCTACCCTTCCGATCCTTAGAGTGGTCGGCACGACTAGACAGACTACTAGAATGGCAGTACAGAGCACATACAAGAGAGACGTCACGGATCTTTCTGCTTATCTGACTAGTGGTCCCTAGACGCAGGACACTCTCTACCCTTCCGATCCTTAGAGTGGTCGGCACACGACTAGACAGACATAGAATGATACACAAGACCTTAGAACAATTTGCTCTTCCCAAGACCCTAACAACAGGAGTGTCTGATGTGTGCTTAGGGTGCCACACAGACTGACCTCAATACCAGAATTAGAAGAGTTAATGCCAATACCAGGGTTACGCACAGAATGTTCAAGGTCATACACAGATGGTTCGTTCGCCAATGCCAGGGGTCATACACAGAATCGTTAGTTTGCCAATGCCAAGGGTCATACACAGAATCGTTAGTTTGCCAATGCCAAGGGTCATACACAGAGTGGTTCGTTCGCCAATGCCAGGGGATACACGATATTAGTTTGCCAATGCCAAGGGTCATACACAGAATCGTTAGTTTGCCAATGCAAGGGTCATACACAGTGGTTCGTTCGCCAATGCCAGGGGTCATACACAGAATCGTAGTAGTTTGCCAATGCCAAGGGTCGTACACAGAATCGTTAATTAGTCAAAATATACAAGAGCTCTCTGGGAAGTAACTACCACGTCAGGGCACCGGCGTCTCTGCGTCTCTGGAGTCTGGCTTAAACCCGGCGGGTCCGCGTCTCGCCGCCAGGCCCCGCCCCCCGGCGTCCCACGTGTGCGGAAGCGCCCGCAATATCACTCGGCGCCTGGCCAGCGAGCAGCGAGGAAGCTGCTGCCAGGCGCCGGGGGGGTGCGGGGGCCACCGTGACAGAGAGACATGGAGCGCCCTGCCGAACCTTGTCCGTCTGCTCCAAATATACGCCTCACGCAGTTACACACAAAGATGATCCTCAGCAAGGTGGGGATGTCAGGTATACCCTTCCCACCCTTCGAGGGATCCTTGTACATTACTACGCACTTTACTCTGTCCATCCTGGAACCCCAAAGTGAAAGACGGCTTTGGCAATGGTCTTCCTGACCGTAATCAGGGGGGGCACACTTGTGCCACGTACTGCAGCACACGAAGAATCTCTGTCTACAATACAAGTTTCTTTCCCTCCATCGTGAGGTCCCGAAGACCCCAGAGCCTGACCTTCTGATTGACCTTTGACAAGCGCTCCTGCCAGCTTTTCAGGGCCGCCCCTTCCCCACCGAACCAGATACCCAGGATCTTGTGGTGCCGTGTCTGGACGACGGGGAAGGGAATGGGATCCGTAGCCACCTCCTAACCACCAAACAGCATGGCTTCAGACTTTGCATAGTTTATCTTAGCACCTGATGCTCTGCCGAAGAGGTCGCAGGTATCTGCTAGCGTTCAAACCGAATCTGTATCTCGGCAGAAGACAGTGACGTCGTCCATGTAGAGCGAGCACTTCACCGACTTCTGACGTTCGCCTGGTGGTTGTATCCCTTTGATCCCTGGGTTAAGTCTGATGCTCTCGGCAAAAAGCTCTATGCAGCACACGAAAAGCAGGGGTGACAAAGGGCAGCCTTGCCTGACCCCACACTGAATGGGGAAAGGGTCGGTTGCCCCCTTTTTATGGAACTCCCTCCCCTGCAACATTAGACTCTCCCCGTCTCTCTAGTCCTTTAGAGAAGTCTATCGGCTCATTTCATAATCCCGCATTGTGCATTTCCTGCTACTTCACATACTCAGCTATTCCCCTCACCTAGTGTGTCACCCCTCTCCTCTTATATTGTAAAGTCGCAAGTAGGGTCCTCCGCCCTAATTTTCTGTGTGTTTAACTTATTTATATTTGTTATTTTGTGTCACCCATTGTTCAGCGCTACAGAACTTTTGGAACTTAATAAATACCTGTAACTATGTATATTTTAATACTATTTTCTTGTCTTTTTATTTTTTTGCTTTGAGCAGTCTAGCTAGATTTTTTGTGAGTGTATGCTTTCTTAATTTTTTCTTTGAGTTATGGATCTGGAGGATTGTTTTATAATTATAATAAAGTTACATTTTAGCAGCACCTCGGGGACATGTATGTGGCTCAGCCTGCTCTTTCTAGGGTGTAGACACAAGAGCTGAAACAACTAATCGATTAATAGACAACTAATCGATGATGAAAATAACCAATAATGAGAATAGTTGACAACTAATCGGCTGTCGATTAATCAATGTGTACAGCACACACTGGTTAGAGTCAGACTGAGTTAATCACGTGAACTGGGTGCAATATATATCCATGTGAGTGAGCTGGGGGCAATATATATTCATGTGAGTGAGCTGGGGCAATATATATTCATGTGAGTGAGCTGGGGGCAATATATATCCATGTGAGCCGGGGCCAATATATATGCATGTGAGCTGGGGGCCAATATATATCCATGTGAGCTGGGGGCAATATATATCCATGTGAGCTGGGGCAATATATATCCATGTGAGCTGGGGGCAATATATATATAAAATGTGAACTGGGGGCAATATATATATAAAATGTGAGCTGGGGGCAATATATATATATATATATATATATATATATAAAATACACGAGAGGGGCAGCACTCAACCTTAACTACGTTTTCAGTGCGGGTGCATCTCAAGACAACATGATATACAACAAAACAGAAGGAGAGCACACCAAACATATTAGCAGCATATTAACAGCAGCTAAATTCATTTAAACAGAGATTTTCCAGATTTAACCCTTTAAATGCTTACAAACATTTCTTAACCCCTTCAAAGTCACTGTAGTTCTTAACCCTTACATACATTCAATACTGAGCTCTGTTGAACAATGGTGGAAGTTTAGTTCTGTTCTCCTTCTGTTTTGTTGTATATCATGTTGTCTTGAGATCAGGGATGTGCAGTCAGGGGCGGCAGGGGAGGCAGAGCCTCCCCTACCATTCCAGTAAATTAATAGGGTCATTGTGCTGTAATGACATGTGTGATGTGTATATTTAAACTGTAAATAAAATGTTATTTATTGAAAAAAGTTCTCGTACTCACCTCTCCACGCTCCCCTCGCTGTGCTTCTCTGTCCTCTGCTTTTTTTGTTTTCTACTTTCAGTTTGCCAGCTGCTGTGTGTGTGATTCCCTACACAGACAGCAGGGGCAGCACTGAGCCAGTCTAGCCTATGCAATTTGCGCAGCTGAATGCTACACTAATTGTGTAGCTCAAGCTGATTTGCTGGTTCTACGCTTTTCAGTGCCTCCAGAGGCAATGAGAGCAATGGAAAGCTTGAGCCAATGGGAAAGCTCCATTGCTCCATTGGTCTCAAGCACTTCTTTTTTTAAAAAAAAAAACGCCCCCCATAAGAGGCAGAGCTCCCCATGGATTGATTGACGCAGGACAGTCAGTCGGACTAGTCAGTCATGGGAGGACAGGCAGAGCTCAACAATCAGCATGTGTGTAATGGCACCCTCTATTAGTCAGTATTGTAAGTGCTCTTAGTACTCTTAGCTGAAAAAAAATAAAAAAATTCAAACTTTACTTTATAAATAGTGAAACTGTTCTCATATATAACGATAATCAAATGCGTAAATTGCGACTGCGTAACCCTGTGTATATCTGGCTCTGATACTAGCCATTGCCTCACCAGCCACTGACCTCACCGCATGTCACTGCTTGAGATGCACCTGCACTGAAAGCGTAGTTAAGGTTGAGTGCTGCCCCTCTCGTGTATTTTGTATAATATAGGGTTGACAACCCTTTGGGCAAGCACCCCTCCCTGTCACAGGTGCTCCACCCACAGGTTCTATTTAAACCTTGATCTGCAGGGAGCTTCAGAAAGGACTGGGTCCTCAATAAGTAAGTTTATCCCATAAGAGCAGTCATTAGGTTAGTATGATAGGACCTGCCAGGGGTGGAATACATTGTCCCTGTTGGCAGGCTTACGCAATTCATGGCCATCCATTGCAAACTAAACTTCCACCATTGTTCAACAGAGCTCAGTATTGAATTTATGTAAGGGTTAAGAAATACAGTGACATTGAAGGGGTTAAGAAATGTTTGCAAGCATTTAAAGGGTTAAATCTGGAAAATCTCTATGTTTAAATGAATTTAGCTGCTGTTGTGGTTTTTGTATTGTTTGAATAATATGTTTGGTGTGCTCTCCTTCTGTTTTATTATATATATATATATATATATATATATGTGAGCTGGGGCAATATATATCCATGTGAGCTGGGGCAATATATATCCATGTGAGCTGGGGGGCAATATATATCCATGTGAGCTGGGGGGCAATATATATCCATTTGAGCTGGGGGGCAATATATATATAAAATGTGAGCTGGGGGCAATATATATCCATTTGAGCTGGGGACAATATATATATAAAATGTGAGCTGGGGCAATATATTAAATGTGAGCTGGGGCAATATATTACATGTGAGCTGGGGGCAATATATTACATGTGAGCTGGGGGGTACCCTGGGCCCCTGGTATGAAAAGGGTTTGCAGGGCTCATGAGCCACATGAGGACAGACCCTGTGCATGTACTGGGGAAAGTGAGTGTAATGAGCACAGCTTGCGATTAGGCGCGTCTCTGCCTGTCACTGCAAACCCAACACCAGCTCTTAGCCAAAACTGGTAGAGTGCCCCCCTGAAACCTGTATCTGGATCCACCCCTGGAAGTGTTATAAACACAAACCCTGTAGATACTGCCACTGGGTGTGGGTGCTGTATCGCTGGTGTTTTAAACTTACTTAAAGCTGGAGTCCTCTGTCACCACCTCAACCTGCCTGTCACCCCCTCTTGGTCTGGAGCTGCCATTCTCTACCTTTGGTCCGGTGCCTTCCCACAAACTCCTACCCACATTCAGGTCTGGTCTTTTGCTCAAACCAACTTCCTCTCCTACTTGGTTCAAGTCCCTTGAACAAACTCCCTCCCTTCCTCCTCCGGACCATCTTCCTGCTCAGTTTGTTCATGAAATTATTGTAAAGGGACACTCTAATAAGCTAAAGTGGTCAGGCTGTGTGGAGTGTCCTCCGTTCTAACCCTGCAGTCTTGCTGACATCATGTCTATCTGAAAGCTTGTAGCAGTGTTTGTGGAGAAAGAAGACGTGGGCTTAACCTCCTCGGTGGTTTTCCTGAGTGTGGCTCGGGGTTACATTTCAATGCTGAAAGCAGTAACCCCCGAGCCGCACTCGGGCTGATACATACCTGTACCTGCGCTCTCTCTCTGACTTGCCGCTGTCACCTCCGGCCAATCGCGTCGTCCTGCTTCCGGGTTCCCATCACGAAAAGGGAACCTGGAAGTAGTCTACAGGATGCCACAATTGGCTGGAGGTGACAGCGGGAGGTCGGCGAGGGAGCCCAGGGACAGGTATGTATCCAGCCCAAGTGTTGCTCAGGGTTACCGCTTTCAACATTGAAATTTAACCCCCGAGCCACACTTGAATACCACCAGGGGGCTGAATAAATGTACCGATTTTGGCATATAAAATATGTCAGAAACGGACCGTCAGGGGGTTAAGCTGTGCACACAGCACCAATCCTTCACTGTGACCAGGTGCTCGTGTACATTGTGTGCGAAAAGTATGCAATTTGTGCATGTACGTACAAATGTAATGTACGCTATGCAAATTGCTTAAGAAAAAAAGGAGTGGGGAGGCAGGGGGTTATTTTTTCATAATATTCCTTTTAACCCTTTCGCTGCTGAGGCTTTTCCCGCCCCTGTGCTGAGGTCATTTTTACCGGTTTTGCTCATCATGTTTAAACGTGTTTTGAAGGCTTATTTTAGTATATGACCCAGACATATTATATATCGTTCTTTCCGTCAGACTCGGTAGATTCATAATATGTCATTATTATATGTATACGTTATGTCATGTCTGTATATTATAACAAAAAATGCAATAAAATATGTATTTTCAATAATTTACAATGTGTAAAGTGTTTTTTTTCACATTTTAACATGCGAGCAATTGCGGTTATATTTTGTATGGGGTGCGCTTGTTAAAAAAATTAGAGATGGGGTCTCGTTACATTTTTTTTTGGGGAAAATTACACTATTTTTAACAAACGCACCGCATACAAAAATCGTTAGTGCAGCATCATTGTTCACATTATAATTGAAATGGGAACAATATTGCTGCATTAACGAACCAAAAAAAAGAAAAAAAAAGTGTTTATTTTTTTTTTATAATTTATTTTTTAATTTTTTATTTTTTTTTTTTTATTTTTTTTTTTTTACAAACTTTTTCACTTTCATGTTTTGGTATCGTTGGAACGGCCATGCTCTGGCCGATCCAACCATACCAAACATTAACCCCTAACTGCCACGGATCGGGAGATAGGGAGTTCATTGGAACTCCTATCTCCACAGTTGGTGGCAGTTAGGGTTAAGTCCAGGACTGGCGTCATCGTGCTACGCATGATGACGCCAGTCCTCAGGGGGAGTTCCCGGAGGCTTGGCCGAGATCCAAGATGTCGGCCAGCTCCGGGAAAGGATCGCGAACCGGCGCTTTTCAGCGCCGATTCGCGATCCAGCTCCCCAGGGGTTAATGCCAGGCACCATTTGGAAGGGCAGGCTGTGCCCTTCCAAATGATGCCTGGGTTAACCCCCGCAGAGCCGCCGATCGGGAGGGAGAGAGGTCTGAAGGACCTCCCCCTCCCTTTCAGGCGCCTCCTCCGCACATGCGGGGGGGGGCGCTGAATTAGGTGTCATCGCGCTGCGCGATGACACCTAATTCCGGCGGCTGCGGTCCCGGATGCCGGGCTGACATCGAGGATGTCAGCCCGCACCGGGGGGGCCAGCGATCGGCCGGAACCCGGCCGAACGCTGACCCCAATGGGAGGACGCGCTCAGCGCGTCCTCCGCATACCAGCGGTAATGCTGAGGACGCGCTGAGTGCGTCCTCAGCATTGAAGTGGTTAAGGAAACAAATTGTATTCTTTTATACGATGAATCGATTAGTCAAAAAAATAATCGGCCAACTAATCGATTATGAAAATAAATGTTAGTTGCAGCCCTAGTAGACACTGGTTTGTGGTATTTGATATTGGGGTTAATCCCCTGGACCCCATATAGGGCGGTATTACAAAGTTGGTGCTAACTTAACCAGAGCTGTTGTTAACTTAACAGCTCCATAGGCTATAATGGCTCTGGTAAGTTTACAGCAGCTCTGGTTAAGTTAGCACCAATTTTGTAATATGGCCCATAGTGTTTATTAGTGAGATGTTATTATTATACCTGGTTGCACTGCTGACATAAGTTAGTAACTGTTGCCTATTAGGCTCGTGTCAGTGTCAGGACCTGGCACTCCGACTCCCTGGCGCCCCCTTTTTATACCCTTTTCATGTCACGTACTGCATGATTCATGCAGGTTCCAGGACTTGATACTTGAACTTTCCATACAAGCCCTGGAGCCTCACCTGCACTTGATCCTGCCTGATTACCTCAGCATAAGAGGAAGCTACGCCCTCCCAAGGATGCTTCCTCATTGATGTTGCTATGCTCGTAATCCAAGGTATTACTGTATATTTTTACAGAGCAAGGTGCCCTCTTGTGGCAGGTGTCTGTAGGCACATGCCTACTCCACCTAGTTATAACTCCAGCCCTGTCTGTAGGTGTCACCTAAGGTTCACAGATCGGCCATGGTTTCTTGTACACATAATTTATTCATGCTGATGGGAAACACATTAAAACTGCAACCCTGCAGCATGTAGAATCAATATGCTGGAGGTAAAAGCCCTTCCTTCAGCATATGAATTTCATATGTTGCAGGGCAGCACTTTTCCCTGTGCTCCCTTCTGCATGAATTAGTAATAAGTGTCGAAAAACACAAAGCTGACCTGGCACCCCTAGGGTTGTCACATCGGCCATGTTTTCCAGTGCACATATTACTAGTTCATGCACAGGGGAGCACAACTACTGCCCTGCAACATGTGTAATTTTTAAGCTGCAGGAAGGAAGTTAAGGTAGGTCAGCTGGGATTCCTTTATTATTTCCTACGTGCAGTGTATGGATTATACATGCTGTGGGGTGACATTTTTCATGCACAAAACCCATGGCCGATGTGTCAACCCTATTACCTCCTCTCCTCTTAGATTGGAAGCTCGAGCAAGGTCCTCTTTTCCTGTTGTTTAATTTGTTTGTTGCTCTTAATTTGGTTTGTTTTGTCCTACCCTTTACACAGCGCTGTGGAATTTGTTGATGCTTTTGTAGCGCTGCTTTTAAGACTGTGTTTTGCTGCATTTAATTATTATGACCACCAGAGGGAGACAGAGACATAATGGACTATGCTGGACATAAACTGAACTACAATTTCCATCATGCTTTGTGTGAGTACAGGAAGTGGGTGGTGTAGGAAGAGGAAAGACATCAGCAGCCTCATGCAGGGGACAGGCAGAGTGAGCTGAGCGGTGAAAGGTGGAGGACACACGTGAAAACTGTCAAGGATCATGACCAGGCCAGAGTACAGGCACTGCCTCACTGGTGCTGGAGATCGGGACGGTGACCCTGCGGAGACCTACCAACGCAGCACTGAGAGGTCTGGATGCAAATCTGGTTCCGGCTGGACCCCGAGTGAGGAGACCGCGCTGATCGATTGGGAGTGCAGGCGGTGGATCGTTGTTCCTGTTGCAGAGATTCAACAAGCAGGGAGCGGATCCAGTGGCACAGAGTCCCAGTGCATGGCAGGAGAAGATCCTTGATCGGGTGCTGGACAGTTTGTCTAACGGATGGATGAGAGGCCTCCCAGGCCGCAGTTCCAAAAATAAGAAACGCACGCTGCAGTATTGTTTAAATCCACAGTGACTAGTCGAAGATTGTTTGTTTCATTCACTGGCCAGTTGAATACAGTACCTGGGTACCCGAGACAATACACATACACATTTCAGAGCTATTATTCACGGGATTTACACTCCAGAACTGAGGGGGTTAATCTTTCTCTTTTGCAGCTACGTGTTTTTTTTCCCGCGTTACGAAATCCTTTCGTTTATATATGTTGCTTTATTGGGATCAGTAAAGAATATAATCTATAAAAATCCACAACAGTGCTGGTGTATAGTTATTCCCTAATGCAGTGAGACTAACCCGGGGTTAATTCAGTGGCTCCTCCGGGAGTGAGCGCTACACTTTATAAATCCTTATAATTGTAATCCTTAGACAGGGCCAGATTAACATAGCAGCTATTGGAGCTGCAGCTCCAGGCTCATGCCCCATAATAGGCCGAGACAAAGGAGAACTATGGCTGCACTGATGGTCATTTGGACCGCTGTATCTCCAGAACCGTAGCATCTGCAAGGTCATATGAGATATCATTGGAAAGGGAAGAGCAGGTTTTATAGGTCGTAAGAAAAAATATATATATATATTTTATTTTTATAGTTATGGTTTACAGTTATAAAGTGAACAATGATGCGGCTAACTTACTATCTCATTTTCCATGTCGGCAAGAGCAGAGATGTGCGGCAAGCGCACTTTAAGTGGGGCCCAAGTTGCTGCTTTATGGGCCTCTGGGATGTACTTACACCTAGGCCAAAAGCTGCCAGTCAGCCCCCTGATAATGGAACATTGGGAGGTGAGTGGAAGGGGCAGAGGAACCTAACTCTTCTGCTCCAGGCCCATGAATGTCTTAAACCAGGGTTGCCAGGTTTTCCATGCTTTCCTGGACACATCTAACTTATTCATACTGATGGGCAGTGCATGATAAATGCCACCCCAAAGCATGTATAATCCATACGCAGCATGTGGGGAATCCCAGACAACCTGCCTTGATTTTCTTCCTGTAGCGTATGATTTATACATGTTACAGGGCAGTACATTTCCCTGCACTCTTCCTCTGCATGAAATGGTAATATGTGTCTAGGAAAACATGGCCGATCTGGCAACCCTGCCTTAAACTGTGCTTAGGGCAGGACTGTCAAACTCATGGCCCCCCAGATGTTGATGCTTACAATTCCCAGAATTTTTTCAATAAAGAATGGCTGGGGAATCATGGGAGTTGTAGGTCATAAACATCTAGGGGGGTGGGAGTTTGAAAGCCCTACCTTAGGGGGTTATTTAAAAAGTGCTGGTATTTGCCGGTGTTCTACAAAAGGAAAATCGAAACAACAGGTGAAGCTTCTCTTTTTGTGTTCTCCGTACAATGATTTGAGCACCCAAATCAACAAATAGACATTTCATAGTGAAAATACTAACAAAACAGTGACTGGCTGCACATATGAGAATTGGGTGTAGCACAGAGAGTGTCAAAAGTGGGATTTTGTGCGGGGGCGGAGCTAGCTGTGGAAGCGAGCAGCAGCATTTTGGAGGAGCTCTGTGTCTACCACAGATTTTATTGCTTTTTTCGCCGTTTGCACTGCCCTGTGAGCTTCCCGGTTGGCTAGAGGGACCCTGGAGAGTTGAGGTACCTGATTTAGCCCTGAGTTTTGTGCCCGGGGACGGATTTCTGCCGGCAGCGCGATTTGGGCCTAGTCACCGCGGCCATCTTGGAAGCCTACTCGAGGCGTATTGAGATTTCCTCACCGCCCTGCGACCTCGTGCCAGCCCAGTATCTCCGGAACCATGCCTACCGGTCGTTCTCAGCGACGGGCCCCCCGACAGAGGGACATTCAGGATGTTTTGCGAGGTGGGTCCGCTTTTACGGGACTGACTGCTTCTTCCTCCCTCCCCCCGGGCTATGGCTCCTCGGAGGCTGACAGCGACTATGAACCTCAGGGGGGTATTACTGGGATGCCCTGGCTTGCCCCGCAGTCACCGGCGTCCAACTCCCGACCCCTCTCGGCGGCTGCTAGGAAACGGGCACAGAAGAAGAGAAAATCAGCAATGCGGACGTCGTCCGGGGCAACGCCGGACACAGAGGATATTTTTGATGGGGACCCGACTGAGATTCCCCTTACCTCCGCCAGTAACAGTGTGACCTCGGATCATCGGTCTGCAGTGGGGACGGGACTTCGACAGCAACAGGTGCAGGAGGAGGACGACCATCTCCCCTCCACGAAGGGGGATCTCCGCAGGATCTTGGAGGAGCTCCGGGTGATGCGTGAGGTGTGGCAGCCTGAGGTGGCGGCGGTCCGCACGGAGATAGCGGCGATGCGTGCTCAGGTGAAGGTGGTACAGGAGACGACTTCTGCTGTGACAACGGAACACACTCACCTGTCTGGTCAGGTTGCTGGTTTGCGATCCCAAGTCGAACTTCTGACACGCACTGTGGAGATGCTTGAAACGAGACACAGACGCCGAAACATCAGGGTCAGGGGTGTCCCAGACTCTATTACCTCCGACGCTCTGCCGTCCTACGTGACTCGTCTTGTGCTTCAGGTCACGGGGCTTCCCCCTGACACACCTGACAGGAGACCTGCGACGAACCCACCTGGGGCTCCTCGAGACGTCGTGGTGGCCTTCCGTGAAGTGGCTTTCAAGGTCAAGGTTATGTCTGCTCCGGGCGCGAGGGATCCCGTACGCTTTGAGGGCTCCACTCTGGCCCTGTATCATGATCTCCCATTCCAGACCCTGATGGCTCGCAGGCGTTTTCGTGAAGTGACATCAGTTCTTCGCCGACAGGGTGTCCGATATCGCTGGGGTCTGGCAGGAGCTTTGGTGGTGACCCACGCAAATGTCCCCTATACCATCACGGATCCCGCGGTGGCTTGGAATGACCTTGCGGCGGCGGGCCTCTCACCGGATCCTCCAGACCCTCGACCGGATTGAAGGCTGGTTTCTATGCCCTCTACCTCTCCAGGACTAAGCTTTACTGAATTACCCCCCCTCCCCTGCATTTCTCTTATATGCTTACGTGTCCCTGGTCTCTAGCTTGGCCTAGTGCCTGGACTTTTAGGACGGTTCGTAATTTGTTTTGATTAGTCCCAGCCTGCATTGCATAGGGCTTTTGCTTTTTTGCCTGCACATGGTACTTTCTGCCTTTTTATTAATTTTTACCGCCCTGTCCTTCTTTGCGACGCATGTTTTTTGACCAGCTGACCGTAGTTACCTTGGCCGGACCTTAAGTGGCTGCATTTATATATGTTTGATTTCCCACCTTGATGAGACCCCCCGTTTAGGGGATGTTTTTTTGTTAATATTGCTATCCTTAGAAGTTTTCGATTCGCTGTTTCTATGATGACATTTTTTTTTATTTTTTTTTGGCCCTGTGTGGTTTCAGTTGCTTGTTATGTCTTCTTGTTTGGCCCTGTAAGGTCATCCATTATTTTACAGTATGATGTAATGCTGACTTATTTCAAAATAAAAATTTAAAATTACAAATTTAAAAAAAAAAAAAAAAAAAAAAAGGGGGATTTTGTGCACGGCTTTCCAACTGTAATTTTTAAGGACTTCTGGATAAAGTAAGTCATGGGTTAACTGTGGGGAGAGATGTTCTTTTAGGTGATTTGCTTCACTGAAGATGTGTCTGAACTCTAGAGGTTTTGTAAGACCTCAGGGAGTGCCTGGGTGAGGTAGCTCATTCCATAGTAACAGCTCACATGGTAGATTTAGCTTTCAACTTTGTTTTTTTACCTATTCAATAGTTTAAATGTTAAAGTTTCATAAAAATCAAACGAAGTTGTAGCAGACATGTTTGGGATTATAAAATCATACCGAATTAATTTGTATATTCTACTATAAAGTCGAATGTGTAGAAGCAAATGCGCATAACAGATACTGCCAGTGTTATTTTTATTACTGAATAGGACTGTAGCATTATTATTTTATCTGTTGCACAGACTCTGCAAATAACCTTTGCACAAATTCATATCATTACTTTGGTTGTAATATCCTTTTTAAAATGGATAGCGGGAGTAGGTGATATACCTGAATTATAAAGGGTCAGCAGCTTATAATCATACACTCAGCTACTTAAAGCAAGTATGCCAGTGTTTCCCAATCCTGTCCTCAGGAGTCAGGACCCCCTAACAGGCCAGATTTTGCAGATCAGCTTGGGGAAATGCAGACTGAATCCTGCAATCACTGAGCAGCAAATCATATCACCTGTGCTGTGCTTCAGATATCTGAAAACCTGGCCTGTCAGCGGGTCCTGAGGACAGGTTTGGGAAACACTGAAGTAGACTCTGAGCTGAAGTCATATGGCAATTGTAGGTTGCACATTTTCAGTTTATAAAAACTGCAGCTACTCCAGGAATAAAAATATAACCATGCAAAATAGGAAAATTATGCTCATACTTTAAAGGACCTTTTAATGAGATTGCAGTCTTCTTGACTGCACTTGCAAGAGGTTGTAGCTATATGTGATTGAGTATTCCCTCAGATTATATTGTTTTTGGCCCTTCTGAGTTTCTGATGTCTCGGAGGTTAAAAATATCTATGGATCAATACATGTTTAATGCTGCAGGATGATTGAGCATTTTTCTAACATTTGTGTTGTGTAGTTTTCATGAAAATATTCACGTTTTTAGTCTCTGTTTAGATTGTATTTACTCTCTAGGTGCTGGCGCTCTGACTTTGACCTCTCCTGTGACTTTTAAATAGATATATACATCTGTTTTATATGAGCCAGACTATTTGAGCTTTTCATTTTAAGTCTTAAATCATTAACATTTATTTTTTTCCCTTTCAGTTATGAATAATGGGGGTCTAGCATACTGGCCCCTCCTGATAATTTTAAACTTCTGTCTCCTGTTATGCTCAACCTAAACACTGGCCAATAATAGTTAATCATGGGAGGCACAAGGATGCTGCTCCCTGGTCTGGGCCTGGGCAAGTGATTGACATATCTGGTGCCTAAAGGGTTACATTGCAAATTGTTTGATTTAAATTGAACTTCCCTTTAGGTCAAACTCTCTTATTGCAAAGACCATTTCATGATTTGTTTCTGATGATCGGAAAACAACGTGATAACTTGCAGAAACACTTGCTTCACTAATATGTGTTTATAAAATTGCACAGAACAAAACACATAGAAGATGGAGATACAGTAAATATTTAGATTTTTTTCTTTTTTAAATAATAACGTACAATTACTCCCGTGGCACAAACTAACTGGTGGAATTTAAATCTGGTCAACCTAGGAAAGTGGTTGTCCACCCTGTCCTCGAGTACCCCTATAACAGGTCAGGTTTGCCAGATATCTGAAGCACAGGTGATATGATTTGCTCAGTGATTACAGGATTCAGTCTGCATTTTCCCCCAGATAATCCTTAAAATCTGGCCTGTTAGAGGTACTTAAGGACAGGGTTGTAAAAAACTGACTTAGGTAACCTTACCTAAGCAAGTCAAACCAGTATTTTCCACATTCCTAATTTTATTTGGATTCCGAAGTTTACTAAATTCTAACTGCAAGGTAAAAATTTATTTTGGTGAAACCAAAATGTTTGCCTAAATAAATAATAAATGAGTCAGAAATAATAGTGGTTATTCTCCTAATGTATCTGATCTATTTACATTCTCTTTTTTTATCAGCAGGTCACTTCACTCTGATAATATCCTCTCCCTGTATCGCATCCCTCATTCTAAACTTCAGGACTTTCCTTGAGCTGCTCCTTTTTTATGGAACTCCCTACCTTGCAAAATTCAACTGTCCCTGTGCCTCCAGTTTTCAAAGTCTCGAAAAAAAGCATAACGTCAGAGAAGCTTATCCACTCACTCCATTGCACCTTTCCTGTCCGATCTCAACACACAGCCCCCATCCTAGGCATCTCTACAGGAGGCAATTGCCCCCCAGGTTATTACTTGCCCCCTTCCAACGTTCAAGGTTCAGCATCCTGCTTCCCCCACTTCCTTTGGACTGCTGTATCTCCATCCTTATACATGGTAGAAGGTGGCATTGCAGAGGGAAGAGTCTGACCTTTCCACTGACCCCTAATATATTCAGTGTAAAATTATAAGTAATGAAATAAAACCGTAACTGCGTCAGAAGCCTCTGCACCTTTCCAATGACTTAGATTCCAAACGTCTGAGACTGGCCGACGTGGGCACTCGCAGCATTACCCACATTTCATATACACTGTGTGCCCTTTGGAGAGGAGTGAATGCCAGCCTCATGCCCACAGACTATAGGTGATTATGGCAGAGAATGTTCATAGAGCATTTGGGAATTGCCATACTGTTTGTGATTTAGTTTAAAGCTTGTGTAGCACTGGTTTAAATCCTGCCGCTGTAATTACTCATTTCTGGCCACCAGGGGGAGACGAGCGCAATGTAAACCAATACTGGACACTTTCGGACTACGTTTTCCAGCATGCTTTGGGTCAGGGACAGGAAGTGGGTGGGGAGAACCGAGAGACATCCGCAACCTCGTGCAGAGGAGAGCCAGTGCGCGCCAAGGGGTGAACAGAGCAAGACGCACGTGAGACAAGGAGCGATTGTGACCAGGCCGGAGTGCAGGTGCTGCCTTGCGGAGCTGGAGATCGGTTTAAATTACTTGCCAGAGACCTAGTAATCCACCGGTGAGAAGTTTACACAGATACAGAGCTGCAGAAGGACCCTGAGTTAGGAGACCGCGATGATCTAATGGGAGTGCAGGCGGTGAGCTGAGCATCTTGTGGCAGAAACGGACAGGCAAGACAAGCGGATCCGGTGGCACAGAGTCCCAGTCAAGTTGAGCGGAAAGACGTCCTGGATCGAGCAGAGCATCTGGCGGATGGGTCAGAGGCCTTCCCGGCCACAGTAAAATAATAAAGCACGCTGCAGTTTATCTAAACCTACAGGGCCCCAACATGACTAGTCGAAGACACATTGAAATCATTCACTGGCCAGTTGAATCTAGTACCCGGGTACCAATGCACACACACCTTCTTCGGACACAACCTGTACGGGACTCACATTCCAGCAACGAAGGGGTTAAAATTCCTTTTTCTTTTCCGCTGCGAGTTTCTCGCATTACGAACTTCTGTAAATATATATGTATACCGTGCTGCTCTATATATGCCAGTTTATTTGAGATCAGTAAACTATATAACTTATAAAATCCACAACAGTGCTGGTGTATATTTATTCCCTAGTGCGGGGAGACTGACCCGAGGTTTAAATTCAGCGACTCCTCCGAGAGTGAGCGCTACACTTGTTTCTGTGATTATGCAAGAATGCTATTGTCTGTTATTTTGCTGAAAGGATTAGCCGTCCAGCCGACCCTTCTCAGGAATGTGTTATCTGTTTCTATTTGAATAGGTTTTAAATCTGCGGACTGTAATCTGTTTTCATCCCGATTCCCATTGTCCTGCCTCGTTAGAAGTGTTACATAATGTTTGATTTAATTGTTTCACCTTACAAGGTGCATGCGTGCGTGCGTTCACTCGCTTCCCTCCCATCCCTCCCATCCAGTACATGCAGTCATGACTCATGGTTTGAGTAGCAGCTATATTCTGTTCACTGTTCGAACCCAAAGACCTCAGATCTACTAATTTTCGAATTTTCCCTTGATTAATGGGTAGGCTACATACCCTACTTTTATGGCATTCTAGGGGTTATGGAAGTTAGACTCTAAAGGGTCTATTCATCTTTAGACCTTTTGCTTTCTGTCACATTTTGGGGAATACAAAAATGTCACTGAGAATATGGTGAATTCCCTCTTTAGTGAATGGTCACCGTAATTTGTGAGTCACTAAAGCAATTATCGGACTGCAGTGAAATCACCGAATTGCGGTGAATAAAATGTATCACGTTAGTACCTCAAAGGTATCCTAGCACAACAATACTCTGATATTTTGGAATCTTATTTATATATACACATTTTTTTTTCAGGGGCATGATTTGGGGAAAATTATTAGTGATCCCCACCCCCGCTTTGACTGGGGTATCTTCTGTGCCACCCCCCCCCATATATTGTTCCTACATTTGCCACTGGCCCCCATGCGTCCCATTACTTTTCACACTCTGAAATTTACAGTATATCACCCCTCTCCTCTTAGATTGGAAGCTCTTGAGCAGGGTCTCCCTTTTCCATTGATTTTGTGTGTCTAAGTTCTTTGTTTTGGCTTACCCATTGTACGGTCCTGCATATATTTCTGCACTTTATAAATAACTGATTGCATGTAGGATGTTTTATATATTTCCAGTTTGAACAATTCCTGATCCTCTTGTATCAGAAAACGAGAAACTCTCCTGATGTCAGACATGTGTGTGCTAATAAAAACACATTGCTCACTCATCTGGCACCAAAATGTTTAGATGCAGTGAAATTATCAACAATAGCTACATGTTGGTCCACGAGTGCATTACCGTAACCTAAATTATCATGTGATTTATCAGCATTTCATGCTTTAGCCCTTCAGCGGTTCATGTGACTATAATTACAGCACAAGTCACTGATTTTTTTTTTTTTTCTTCTGAGTTTTCACTTGTAAAAAAATTAGCAGGAAAGTGCTCAATCTGTAAAATTCGTTTTTTATAAGGTGCCATTTGAGAATAATGCTCAAAGCAAAATTACTCCATGGGGAACAAAAAAAATGTGTTCATGTTGTCTTCTGTTTACATCTCCGTGCATTGGTAAAGTTCAAAGCAGTTGATCTCTAAAATCACTTACACACAACTTACTTTACATTAAATAAAACCAATTTTCAATGGGCCTGTTTGTGTCTTAGGGTGGCGTAACCATGGAAATGGTTATGATGAGACATTGACTCATGGATGAGTCATTTCCTGATCCTGCCATAGGAGAAATGCTGTTTGCAAGACTAATGGCGGTTTCAATATATTAAACATTTAAACTGTTTAAATTCGAGTTGTTGTGGTTTGTTTACTTGATATTGTAGTCATTATGCTAAAGCAAATAGTCTAAAGCTGAGAGAAAAGGAATCCAGGACAGGTCTATGCAACATTCTTTTAGTTCCACACCCTGAATATTTAAAGCAAATCTAAAGCCTGTATTGTCACCACCTACTGGTAGACAACTGTTACGTCTCCAAAATAAAGGTTTCAAATACTGGATACGCTTCCGTTTTATGTTACTGATTCCTGAAATCTGAATTTATATTTAGAAACCAGTCACATAACGTAAATATATGTATCCAAAAATCCACCTTCTTCATAATAAAATCTTCACCATAGAGTAACAAAAAAATAACACATTGTAATAAAATCACTTTGGTCGTTGGATTGTCACTCGGGTTATTCAGAGAGAGAGAGGTGAAAACCCAGGAGAATTGCCAGGAGAATGAACAATCTAGACCAAATAGCCGATAAATGGAAAGTGAGATCAATGGGAGAATTTTTCTGGTTTGGCTATTTTGCACTAGAATTTTCACTTCTCCAGTCATTCTCCTGCTTTTCACCTGTCTCTGAATAACCCTGACCTGTCCTGGGAGCTTACAATCTAGAGCAGTGTGTCACAACTAAGGCTAATGTCAGATGAACGCATTCTGAGCACACTGTGCGTCCATGCACAAATTACGTACTTTCTGGCTGATACTGTAGACACCACACGATCCGTTTTTTTTGAGATGTGAAATAAAATTAATATGTAAAATGAAAAAAATTGATACATGATATGAAAAAACATTTTGTCCATCAAAAATGAAGTCTGTCTGACTACGTTCCATCACTCACACACAAAGCTACGTGGACGTGGCGCACTCTGTGCGTCTGTCCTAGCGGTTTGACGTTCTTGCCTAAATTGCGTCCGGTGCCACGTGTGTTGTGCATCCGCACTCCTTTGCGGACGTACTTCGTTTTTGTCTCCTGATCATAATTTTATGCTAAAACGGACGTTTAAAATTTGGGGCAACACGGACGTGATCACTGCATTCTTCTGACACGGGCCTAATGGTTTCAAGTACACAAGGCTGGATTTACATCTCAGGAGCCTGTAGGCACATAAATGTGGAGCACTCCTACCACCTCCTTCCCATCCCTCAAAACAAAAGTGCCAAAACTGGGGAAAATAATTTTAGAATTTTTACTTTAGGGCAAACAAATTATTGTAAAATATTGAAAAAAAAGATTCTCACTGCACTCACATGAAAAGAAGGGTCCGAATCTGCTCTCCATTCACACCTGAGACCTTGTAACACTAACGAGTCACATGACATCGCGGAGGGAAAATCTTAGGGGTGTAGTCACTTTTGTTGCCAGTGGTTTACACATTAATGGCTGTGTGTTGAGTTATTTTGAGGGTACAGCACATTTACACTGTTATACAAGCTGTACACTCATTACTTTACATTGTAGCAAAGTGTCATTTCTTCAGTGTTGTCACATGAAAAGATATTATAAAATATTTACAAAAATGTGAGGGGTGTACTCACTTCTTTGAGATACTGTATATTCAATGAGTTCTATCTATTTAGGTACCGTTAGATGCAGATCATGATGTTTCTGTGCTGTTTTATGGGCCTATGATCTCGGTTTACCTTTCTCAGCCATAATATTCCACTATTCTGTATTTGACACCCATCCACCCCCCCCCCCTTCTGCTTGATTCTTTATTGTTCAATTCCATGATTTTTGCTCAGTGTAGCTTGCAGACCTGAAGAGAGGTATACTCTCGCTTGTCTTTTTTAAATTTAACATTAGTCCAATAAAAAAAGTATCAGTACGTACTGCCACACTCTGGTGCTTTTGGCATCTGGACTAACACCGCTTATCTATCATTATGTATGCATTGAAAATCTCAATCCGTATGGTAGAGAAAATACAACTTTTAATTGTTTTATATTAAAAGGGAGACAAACCACAATGGATTAAATGCATTTGAGAGGAAAACAGGCCTTTACTGTAAACAACCATCCTTCATAGTGACAACTGACACACTGCATAGACCTGGACGTCACTTAGGAGCCACTCCTCTAAGGCTAAGGTCAGACGAAAGCAGTTTTAACGTGCGTTTAGCCGCACGAAATCACGGCCTTGCTAGCAGCAAATGACGTCCAATGCCGGGGAACATACGACGAACGGCCGCACGAAAGTTCGTCCGTGCAACGCAAGTGGCAAACGAACGCATTTTTTCGAGAACGTCGAACCGCTACTACTGACGTACAGAGTGCGCTGCGGCCGCATAGCGGCGTGTTTGCGTGATTGGGAGACGTCAGACGCTGCACACGTCCGGCCAACATAACGTCCAGACGCAAAAAGGGTTTTATTGATGATCCGTACAAAATCACGGACGAAAATGCTCATCGTATGACCGCTATTGCGTATTCCGTGAAAAAATACGTCCATTCCTTCGAACGCACTTTTTCACGGACAACGTGAAAAATGCGTTCGTCTGACCCTAGCCTAAAAAGGCTAATTGGATATGTCCGTCCAATACTATTCTCCAGCACACAGGCTTCCTTGTAAAGAGCTGTAGCGTTACACCTAGTATGAGCTCACCATAACACGGAGAGGTTATGGAGGTGAAGAGTTAAAATCAGGGTTATTCAAAGAGAATCGAAAAGCCACCGCACGTTTGGTTCAATTCGGTTCCATTTAGCGATCCCATTTCGGCGACCCTGCGGTGTATTCAGCAAGCTCACAAGGGCCGTCGAAATGCAGGGAAAAGTCACCGTAAAACGAGGGCGAACGCACACCGATACCTGCAAAAACATCTGAATTAACCCGCCGAAAATACCAGAAAAACCCGAGCAGGAGCCGATCACTCGCATGGCAACCGCCAGAAAAACCCAGCACCGCAGACGAATGCAGTGAATAAATTTAAAAAAACGTTTGCTTGAATGTTTGAAAAGTGAAACGCTGTTTGCAAAGAAACTACTGAGCGAAAATGTCTGAAATTTACATATGAGATCCAAGGAATGATAATAAAAAGGGCTGTTACAGAAAAATAAGTTTAAAACAAATTTCCGAATTATTTTTAAGAAAAATCCCCCAAAAATGCTTAAAATATCCTAAAAAATCTATAAAGAGACTCTTTACTGCAGACTATTATAATCAACGGTTTATTAGATATTGAATTAAGATGGGAATATTTTTAACATTGAAGCCTATGGGATTCGCCTGAATAAATGTGCCGAATTAAACCACCGAATGGCAGGGCATTTCGGGAACCTTTCACTGCTGTTTTTTGTTCTCTGAATAGACGAAGCATTGCTTCTCTATGGGGTTTTCACTGCCCTCGAACAGGCACCGTATGTGCAGGCAATTCGCCAGGATTTGGCAAATTGCCCGGTCTCTGAATAGCCGAATGGACAAGAAAGGTAACCGAACGCTGATTTTCAGCGTTCAGTTCCCTTTCGGGAGCCATTCGGATCTCTTTCAATAACCCTGTATGTGTCCTACTAGAGATAGGAAAGTATGTTCTTTTCGCCAGAGTGATAAGAATTGGGTGTAATGAGATAAGGACAGTGAGTCCTAACACTATAAAAAAATCAGACTTTCGCTAAATGACGTTATTGTTGAGCAACTGATCTTTTCATATTTGAAATACTTGTTTTTGTCCCTGCTTTTTTGTGTAATGCTGCATAGGGTGAAAAGAGGCCGACTTATTTTGTTATGTGCAGTTTGAGCAGAGCGATCAGATTACGTTTTGCCTCAAGCAAGAGAAGTCCTGGCAGTGGCAACGCCCTGTAGCGTCTATTGGAAAAGAAAACAAAGGAAAATTCCTACAAATGTTAACCAAAGAGTGTGCTCTTCTTTATACACAATTCACTAATCTCAAACTTTTTTAATGTATTCTGACCCCCAGTTGATTGTGACCCCATACTGACACTATAACATTTTGTTTTGATACTAAAAATCGTATTTTACATGTGTATATCAGAAAAAGCATACTTCTTTTTAGACGTGTATCCTGATCTTGTCTGCACGGTAAGCAAGCCAAGGCTAGACTACAAATTTATAAGATTAAGCGACACCACGAAAAAGACAATGGTTAAACCTCTGAAATGGTTTACTGTGCAGGAGCTTTAATCCTATTCACCAGAGTAGAAAGTCCACGTTAAGACTTTGAAAAATATATAGTCTAGAAAAATATTGCAGGAAACCACAAAGGATATTTGCATTTCGTACCTCTGAACAGGGAACATAATTACTCCACCTTTTTTTTTTTTAACACATTATTTCTGCTTTATAACTAGTAGTTCTATGGGTCAGTAGTCAATTGGAAGAGCTTGTGTTTTTAATTTGGCCAAATACCTCAGGGTTAGTAAATCTTGTCCCACCTTTGAAAATTGCTATGGGCCCTAATCTGGCCAAGCCTTTAGTGTTCACAATAATAGACTTTGTATAGAAAGCACTAACCTGGACGCAGCTGCAAAATAACAAGCCATTCCAATTTCAATCTTCTAGATTGCAGACGGTGATGGAAAAAAAATTGGACTGCAAAAATCTGAATTTCGCTCTAGTATTTATTTATTTATTTATAAAGGATTTTACCAGGAAGGATACATTGAGATTTCTCTTGTTTTCAAGTATGTCCTGGGTTCAAGAACAGTATCCTTGCGTGCTGCTAGTAACGAAGAAAGAGTACGTGCTGCTAAAAACTAATGACTTGAGTTGGTAATGTAGGAGCAGCCTTGTCATAGAAAGCCGCAAATGGTCAAGAGCACATGCCATTATTGGCATCTCCCTTTTACTGCCACCGCTGTAATGGGACCCTATATATTTAAAAAAACGTCATTTCCAGCACTGCCTTTCTTCAAGTGCCCGCTGTTGCTCATGTTCACTGCTTCTTCATTTGAAGAAGTTGGACCAAGGACTTATTTGCAGTTGACTAGCTGATGAACTGGTTTCCTTTGTTGAAAGATGTGGCCATTTGTAGACTTTCCCTTCTTTTAAAATGCACATTTAGGTTGAGGGCCAACATTGTAGTTTTGCACATATCTGTCAAAATAGTTAATCTTGAAACTAAAAATGTCACCGGTTTCGATTTTGAAATCTTTTTAAATATGTAGGGCTAGATACCAAGATACCAAGCCTGGTGTATACTTAATCAGGGCTGTGGTAAGCTTACCAATGTCAACCACAGTTCCTGTTTAGTTTACACCAGGCTTGGAATTCAGACCGGAATGTACTGGATTGTATGTGTTCATATTTTTCCAAACCTATTTTCACAAAACTTAAAGGGATACTCTAGGACACATGACCACCTAAGCTTTTTTAGGTGGTCATGATGACCTAAGTTTGCCCTTTTCTTTCCTCACCCCTCCGCTGAGCTGATCGGCTGAAACAGATGAGACGCCGAGGACTTTCCTCTGCCCTCCCAGCTGTCAGTCAGCAGAGCGGGATTTGTATTTCCCGTTTCTACCGACTATTGCCGAGTAGGAGACGTTATCGCGCTTTCAGCGCAATGACGTCTCCAACTCGCCGCAGTAGCTGGCGGGAGCGAGCTGTCGGCAAGTCAGCGGCTGTGATTAGTGTTGCGCGCATCCTCTTGCGCGTAACACTAATCAAAGAAGGTGGAGCTGTCAAACCTCCGGGTTCAGAAAGCTTGAAGAGAAAGACAAGGGAGGCACGGGATTAGAAAAAAAACGCTGTGTTAAAATGCCTCAGTTTTAAGGTAAGTATAACAACATTTAAAAAAAAAAATGTAGAATGACTAGGTAGGGCAGTAGCATTTTTATAATGCAAAAAAAGGGGGGGCTCATTTTCAGCATAGAGTGTTCCTTTAAAAGCTCTTGGTAAATCATCCTGAACAAGATTACTGTTCACTTGATCTTGTTTTTATAAATACGATCTGTTTAGAAAGTCCTACAAGAAAACACCATTAAATTGACATCTTTTATCAACCAATGACCGTTAATAAGTGAGCTGCTTTATCAAATCATAATCTGGGATCAGTTAAAATAGTTTAGAAGCTCACTCGTAACATTCCAAATGTTTATGTTTATATAGCACATGATTGATTGGTTTTGTTTGCTTCATAATCATGCTTAGAGTGGCAATGGGAATTTGTTTATTCATTTGGGATGGATTTTCTTAATTTCTAATTTCTCTGAAAATTAAATCCCTATGAGGATTATTCACTAACGTCCAAATTTGCCACATGATGGTGAATTTCATGGTAGGTGCAATTTTGGGGCAATTCGTGTTTCCACTAAGCTGTCAATTCACCATATACAGGCGAATTGACAGCGAAATACATTTCATTTTGGCAGTATTGACTCCGATGCAAAAGGGGTTAACTTTTATGTAACAAACCTCTGGAGTTCACTTGATTTCAAGCCGATTTCTTGTTTACACTCAAAGTAAGTGTGTGTGTGTGTGTGTGTGTGTGTGCAGTGCCAACCAGCCACCGGAAAATGCCGACGAACGGGGTAAAAGAGAAGCGATTGAAAGTTTCAAATTTCAAACACGGTTTGCAAAAACAACTACTGCACGAAGGTTCTATGAATATTGATAAAAAGGTCGGTTACAGACCTTTTGCTGCAAATTAAAAAAATAAACTGTTTAATAGATATTCACTAAGGCTAATGTCAGATGAAAGCATTCTGAGCACACTGTGCGTCCGGCCCGTTTTTTTTTTGACTGATGTAGATGGGAAATAAAATTAATATGTAAAATGAAAAAAATTGATACATGATATGAAAAAACATTTTGTCTGTCAAAAATGCAGTCTGTCTGACTACGTTCCATCACTCACACACAAAGCTACGCGGACGTGGCGCACTCTGTGCGTCCGTCCTAGCGGTTTGACGTTCTTGCCTAAATTGCATCCGGTACCACGTGCGTTCGCACTTCTGTGTGGGTCTCTGATCATAATTTTATGCTACGATGGACGTTAAAATGTGAGGCAACACAGACGTGATCACTGCATTCGTTTGACACGGGCCTAAACGGGAATATTTTTAACATTGAAACCCATTGGATTTGCCTGATTTAAACCTGCCGAATGAAACCAGCAAACATCAGGTGATTTCACTGCCATCGAGCGGGCACAGTATTTGCTGTCCTTTTGCCAAAATTTGGCAAATGGTATGCTTTCTGAATAGCCGAATTGCCACAATATTGCACCGTACGGGGGGAAATTAGCTGTTCAGGGCAGTTTCGGGGCCAGATTGACTTTCTCTTATTAACGCTGTATTTTTCTGAGAAAATATGCAATTTTAGCTAAAACTTTAAAAATAAGGTTACATAGTTACATAGTTATATAGGCTGAAAAAAGACATGCGTCCATTGGGTTCAGCCTCTCCCACATCACCTACTGCTGTTGATCCAAAAGAAGGCAAAAAACCCAGTCTGAATGCTTGCCAATATGCAACATACTGGGAAAAAATTCCTTCTTGACCCCAGAATGGCAGTCAGATTTCTCCTTGGATCAAGAAGCTTTTACCCACATATTAAATATTATAACCCTTAATATTCTGTGTCTGCAGGAAGTCATCTAGTCGTTTTTTAAAAGTCTGTACAGACTCTGACCCAACCACCTCAACAGGCAGAGAATTCCACAGCTTTATTGTTCTCACCGTAAATTAATCCTTCCTATGCTTTAAGCTAAATTTTCTTTCTTCCAGTCTAAATGGATGACCCCTTGTCCTATGTATAGTCCTGTTAATGAATAGGTTATCAGACAATGGTTGATAATGGCCCCGTATATATTTATATAAGGTTATCAGATCCCCTCTAAGGCGCCGTTTCTCTAAACTAAACAGGTTTAAGCTTGTTAGTCTTTCCTCATAACTTAACCCTTCCATTCCCCTTATTAATTTAGTTGCCCGTCTCTGCACTTTTTCTAACGCTATAATATCTTTTTTTAAGACCGGTGCCCAAAATTGCACGGCATATTCAAGGTGCGGCCTGACCATTGATTTATACAGAGGCAAAATTATGTTTTCATCCCGTGAGTGAACTCCCCTTTTAATGCATGCCAATACTTTGCTTGCCTTGGCGGCTGCTGTTTGACATTGCACATTGTTACTTAGTTTGAAGTCTATGATTATTCCCAAATCCTTCTCCTGCTTGGATTTCCCTAACTCCGTACCATTTAGGGTATAAATTACTTGTGTGTTCTTCACTCAAGGTGTGATAGTGCAGCATCATTGTTTACATTATATTTGAAAAGTGATCATTATTTTATTTTTACACGTAACCTGGTCATGTTTGGTATCATGTTCTGGCCTTTCGAATGATACCAAATTTGACCTTCTCACTGCCACACATCGGGAGATAGGGGGGTGGGTCTTTTGAACCCCCCCTTATTTCCTCCATAGGTATTTCCATAGGGAAATCCCTGGCAGCTAGGGGTTAATTCCCTTACTGATGTCATTACAGATGGGCGTGATGACATCAATGGGTGGGGGAGGCCCTGGAGGCTGGGCTGACATCCAAGATGTCAGCCACCTCCGGGAGATAAAAGAAGAAAAAATTACCCAAGCACTCGGTCTCCCCTAGATTTGCTTCCACCCCAGTGGGTGCTTCCTAATACCCACAAATGAAAGTCACCAGGAAGAAAAGATGCTGGATGTGGATTAGCGCTTCATAGAAGTCCCCAGAGGAAAAGCACAGGAGTGGGAGTAACACTTTTAGGCAAAGTGGTCACACTTCAGCAGGTCGCTTCGCTGAGATATCAGGTGGATCTTCTTATATGTGAAAACCTGCTTACCCCAAAACGATCCTTCTGGATAGCTCCTCGGCGTCTTTACTGGATGGATACTGGTGGATAATTCACCAATAAATAAACCAAATGGTAGGTAAAGAAAAAGTGTTTAATCAGAAAATGGTATTAAAATACATAAGCCAAAATGGGGGGTAAGGGCAAATGCTCTCTTTCTATAGCCAAACAGAAGTGCGGACTCACGTCGCACTGGATGCAATTTAGGCAAGAAAGTCAAACCGCTAGGACAGACGCACAGAGTGCACCATTATATATTAAGGCTAATGTCAGACGAATGCATTCTGAGCACACTGTGCCTCCGTGCACAACTGACATACTTTCTGACTGATGATACTGTAGACACCACACGGTCCGTTTGTTTTGACTGATGTAGATGGAAAATAAAATTAATATGTAAAATGAAAAAAATTTATACATGATATGAAAAACCATTTTGTCTGTCCAAAAATGCAGTCCGTCTGACTATGTTCCATCACTCACACACAAAGCTATGTGGACGTTGCGAACGTGGCGCACTCCGCACGTCCGTTCTAGCGGTTTTACGTTCTTGCCTAACTTGCGTCCGTTTGCCGCGTCCGTTGTGCGTCCGCACTTCTGTGCAGACGTACTTGGTGTGTGGGTCTCTATTGATCATAATTGGATGCTACCATGGACATTAGAATGTGCGGCAACACGGACGTGAACACTGCGCTCGTCTGACTTGAGCCTGAATCCTGCAATCACTGAGCAGCAAATCATATCACCTGTGCTGTGCTTCAGATATCTGTCAAACCTGGCGAGGCAGAGGGTCCAGAGGACAGGTTTGGGAAACACTGTTTTAGATGAATAACTCCTAATGGACCGAATCACTTCACTGATGGTGACATCCTACCTCTATGCAAAAGTTGATGGACTCTCAGGGAACATAATCAAGGGGCCGGGGTCAGCATCATGTGACTGATGATTAATCTCAGTTTATGAAAATGTATTTTTCAGTATATGACCTATGGATTTCAGTATATAGAACTGTGTTTCTCAAACCTCTACTTGGGAGCCCTATCTACGCCAGATTTTGCAGATCACTTTGTGGAAATGCAGACTGAATCCTGTAATCATTGAGCAGCAAATCATTACCTGTGCTGTGCTTCACATTTCTGGAAAACCTGGCCTGGTTGGGGGTCCCGAGGAGAGGTTTGAGAAACACTGATATAGAATATGGATTCCAGTGTGTGTATATATATATTATAGTACCAGCTGGGTGGAGTAGCGGTAACATCACTGCCCTATGACTTTGGAGACTCAGGTTCGAATCCCAGCAAGAGCACCTCTCCAGTAAGTATCCTTTGCAAGACACCTAACGGTACATACTCGCCACCCAGGACATACTTGAAAACGAGGTTAATCTCAATGTATCCTTCCTGGTAAACTACTTTCATAAAAATAGAATATGGATTTCAGTATATGCCATAAGGATTCCAGTATATATGAATTTCAATATATGATCTGTGGATTTCAGTATATTGCATATAAATTACAGTATGTGAAATATGTATTTCATTATATAGTATATGATCTGAAGTACCTGTATATAACATATCAGTTTCACTATGACATCTGGATTTCAGTGTATGATATATTACATTCAGGGCCGGCCCATCCATGGAGCAGGGTGGATCAGCTGCTCCAGGCGGCCCTTTGTCAGGGGCGGCAAAATGCCGCTCTCTGTGGCAAGGAGCACCTGTCCTGGACAAAGCACAGCCCTCCTCTCCCGTGATACCAGGCTGACTGCACCTCTCGGCGGGCGGAGACCCACCCTCCTCACACCTGCGGAGCAGTGCCCGTCCGCCCCCTCACACGTGCGGAGGGGCACCCGCCCCCTTTACACGTGAGGACCAGGCCCCGGATCCATGCCCCAGGACCAGGCCCTGGAGCCATGCCCCAGGACCAGGCCCCAGAGCCAGGCCCCAGGACCAGGACCAGGAGCAAGGCCTCGACCAGGTCCTCGAGTGTGCTGGAGCACGACCAGGCCCAATGGCATCCAACGACCCCTCCACTGTGTGGGTAAGTTTATGTGTAACTGTATGTATGTTTGGATGTGTGTGACTGTGGATGTTTGTGACTGTGGATGGTTGTGTGTGTGTGTGGATGTGTGTGACTGTGTGTAGGTGTGTGTGTGACTGTAGGTATGAGTGACAGTGGGCAGGGATATGTGGAGCTCTGTGATACTCATACACATGGCACGTTACAATGCGTTTTATTGCTGTGGAGCTCGAATTCGCTCATACATGTCACGTGTTGTTGTTTTTTTTTGGGGGGGCAGCATTTCATCTTTTGCTCCAGGCAGCACAGTGGCTTGTGCCGGCCCTGATTACGTTTGGTATATAGTCCATGGACTTCAGTATATATGTTAAATGGATTTCACTATATAATACAGGGTGTCCATAAAGTCTCTTACAACTTCAAAAATTTATTGCAAAGGCAAATGAAAAGACAGATAAGTGAAAATTAAGGTGTGTTTCTTTTTTGCCTTATTTAATACACCTCTTTATGGGCACCATTAGTTGCACAAAGCACATCAAGACGCTACTCTATTTCTTGCCATGTTCGCTGTAGCATACCCTCATCAATGGTGGCATTGGCCTCAGTGATCCTCTGCTTTAGATTAGTGATGTCCCGAATCTTTGTTCGATACACAATATCTTTAACATAACCCCATAGAAAGAAGATGAGGGGAGTGATATCTGGTGAACGAGGTGGCCAGGGAATTGGGCCACCCCTTCCAATCCACCGGTCTGGAATGTATAATTTAGGAACCCACAAACATGCTGTCCCCAATGTGGTGGTGCACCATCTTGCTGGAAAATGATGGTTGGTTGTAGGTCATGTAGTTGTGGTGCCACGTATTCAGTCAAAAGGTCAAGGTAAACATTTGCAGTAATTGATGTCTCGCCAAAGAAAAATTACTTCTTTCTATGGGGTTATGTTAAAGATATTGTGTATGGAACAAAGGTACGGGACATCACTAACCTAAAGCAGAGGTCAGCGTATTACGCAGCGTTGTACAATGGACACAATATAGACAGGGTTACAATATATTGAACAACATTTTGACAAACCAGTACAGGAGGAAACGAGTGCTCTATTTCCGTGGGAACACACAATCTAGAAGGGTTGGGGGTGAAAACTGGAGTGATGGACTGCAAGGTGGGAGTGATGGACTGGTTGCGTCAGTGAGTCGCATGGTTGGCTTCCCTAATTAGGAATGTCTTAAGGGAGCATTTGAAGGAAGAGAAAATAGGGGAAAGTCTCACCGTATGAGGGAGAGCGTTCCAGAGGAGGGGGGCTGTGTGTGAGAAATCCTGCAATCTATCATAGGAAGAGGTGATGCGGGGGGAAGCTAGGCCTAGGTCACTGTTTGATCTTAGGGAGCGAGCTGGGGTGTATTTGGTGACTGAGGACAAGTAGTGGGGAGCTGAGTTCGTGAGAGCTTTGTAGGTCAGGGTAAGGATTTTGCATTTAATTCTGCAGTGGATGGGGAGCCAGGGAAGGGACTCGCAGATGAGAGCGGCAGGTGAGGTGGATGAGCCTGGCAGAGGCGTTCAGAATGGATTGTAGGGGGGAGAGGCTGGAGAGAGGGAGGCCAGCTAAAAGATTATTACAATAGTCAAGTTGGGAGATTACAAGGGTGTGGATGAGTTGCTTTGTGGTTTCAGTGGTAAGAAAAGGTTGAATTCTGGAAATATTGCATAGTTGATAGCGGCAGGAGGAGGAAAGAGATTGAATGTGGAGGATGAAGGAAAGAGCAGAGTCAAGTGTAAATCCGAGACAACAAACCTGGCTTGATGGGGAGATAGTGATGATGCAAATGATTCTGTGATTAAAAGCTAACAGTCCCTCATACAGCTTTTTTAATGTTATTACAAGAGAAGCTAAATGGAAGTGTTGACAAGTAGCAGGGATTTCTATGCAAAAGAAGAAAAAAACGTTTCCAGACCGAATTAACCTTAATGACAGCAAAACACTGACATCCTGTGGAGTTATTTGGGAATAACACCTATTCTTGGTTTTTATATTATTACTACTTTAACATTTAGAATCGGAAAGCGCAAATAAGGCAGTCAATATATTGCAGCAGTCTTCCTTCACTATAGGTGTATGTCTCAATGGAATTTCTTTACGTTGTAATAACTACAATAAAAACCAAAAACCAATTGTGCAATATCGTTGGAAGAAATATCACTCACAAGTATAGAGCCGGTGGACTCATTTTGGTTGCATTTAGGCCTCTATGGGGGGCCCCTCCCACCGACACGATATCGTCATCCACACCAATGGGAAGATTCTTCTCTTTTGTCAGTGTACCTCAATAAAAAGCTGCATATGGCACAGTAACGTATTGATTAGCTTATACTTTATATAAGTGGAATATCATACCTATATAAAGTATATGCTTATCAATACGTTACTGTTTTGGCGCTTTTTATGTCCTTTACTCGAGTAGTTCGCATCAAGACACTGGAGTTGCCACCTTTATGGTGTATGTGAGTGCCATTGAATTTGTCGAATCATCATTGTAAGCTCAATTTCTTGCTTTTAGCAGGAGACACAGGCCAGGGCAATATTGGCAGTATATAGGTGCTCTAGGCAGGGTCTTGCCTGGGCATTGGGGATGAGGACCCTGCTCATGAGCTTACAATCTAAGAGGAGAGGGGGGACCCTGCTACGTCCCCCACGCACTTCGTCGGGCTGGCTCACACACTCTTTGGCAGCACTCCCCCCCCCCTCCTGCTGTCTCATGGGGGCTGGCATATTAGGCTTTTGTTTGTGCCATTGAGCTAGAGATCATCCACATACAGGGTTATTCAAAGAGAATCGAAAAGTCACCGCAAGTTCAGGGACTTTTCGTTCTCTTCAATTCGGTGTGATTTGGCGATTCCATTTCAGCGACCCTGCGGTGTATTCAGCAAGCACCACAGGGCTGTCGTAGTGCAGGGAAAAGCCGCCGCAAACCCGGCGAACACTCACTGCAAAACCCGGCGAACTCACACCGAAACCCACAAAAACATCTGGATTAACCCTGCCGAACACGCCGGAGAAACCCGAGCAGCCGCTGATCACAGCGCAAAGCAGCGGCCGGAAAAAGCCAACACAAAAAAACCCAGTACAATTGAATGCTTGAAAAGTGAAACGCGTTTTTCAAAGAAACTACTGAACGAAAATGTCTGAAATTTACATATAAGATCCAATGAAAGATATTAAAAAGGGCTGTTACAGAAAAAAGAAACGATTTAAAAAAAAATAAAAAAAATCGCAAAAAAATCCCAAAAAATGCCTAAAAGATCCCAAGGGCAGTGTTACAAAGTTGGTGCTAACTTAACCAGAGCTGTTGTTAACGTATCAGAGCCATTATAGCCTACGGAGCTGTTAAGTTAACAACCGCTCTGGTTAAGTTAGCACCAACTATGTAATATGGTCCTAATAGTCAATAAATAAAGACTTTATACTGCAGAATATTCTAATCAACGGTTTATTAGACATTGCATTAAAACAGGAATATTTTTAACATTGAAGCCTATGGGATTCTCCTGAATAAACCTGTCAAATGAAACCACCAAACAGCAGGGCAATTCGGCAACTTTTCACTGCTGGTTTTTGTTCTCTGAATAGACGAAGCATTGCTTCACTATGGGGATTTCACTGGCCTCGAACAGGCAACGAACAGGCACCGTATGTGCAGGCAATTCGCCAGGATTTGGCGAACTGTCTGCTCTCTGAATAGCCGAATGGCCAGGAAAGGTAACCATACGCTGAATTTCACTATTTGGTTACCTTTTGGCCCAATTCGGATCTCTTTGAATAACCCTGATAGTAAAACATTCTTTAATATGATGATTTCATCACAAAGCCAAACTAGACTTGCATCATGTTTTGCAGCTTCTTTATTACTATGCTTTATTTTATGACTGTCCCCTTCATGACATTCTCAAAAGGGCAGAATATGGATGCCATTAAAATGTTGCCCCCCCCCCCCCGGAAAGATTTCTGCGGACGCCCACGATAATCGCTTATTGATGAGGTCAAGAAAGAGTATGGACAAAAAACATATTACATCCTTTATATATCGCTTATAATCTAATAAAATAGAAGTACTCCACCATTTGGATAGCCATTCAAACTTTCCATAAGAATCTCTTACGGCCAGTGAATCAGTATAACGCATCACAAAACATGCATAGTGACTGTTAAAAAATATGCTAAATGAGTTTCATCACTTTTAGGTATGTGGCTTCATCAGGAGATATAAATTGACCACCCCTTTTGCTTCCTTAAATACTGTGCTCCCTTCAATGATGTCCATGTGACGTTCCATGCTACCATTCCCTTTACTTCCTGGCTTCCTCTGAAGCTTGCCAATGGCGTCTATCGGCTTCCTTGCCCAGCGAATTTCGCACATGTGTGATCTGTCGCTCTGTCAGACTCTGTACCTACATCATTACCTGCATGTGGGCAGCTACTTGAAGAGTGCTGCCCTCAGCTCTGAACCAGCAAACTGTTGAAACCACTCCCCCCTGGTCATGTGACACACCCATGAATAAAGGCAACATGCAGGCCATGTGACACACCCATGAATAAAGTCACTACGCTTCCCTCCTGACATTGCTCTATTGTTATTGTAGCCCTCAGTCAGAACAGCGCTCTACTCTGCTGATCAGAATCAGTCATTTCCTGATTTTACCTGGATCCCTATCAACCACCTTATTCCTGGTGTCCCTCTCAGTTACTCCAACACCGGTCAGTACAACCTCAGTGATCCTGTTCCACCCTTCCTGGTATCAGCCCCCTGCATAATGGACTCAGGCATCCCTGTACCTATGCTGCCACCCCAGTGGCATAACCTGACACGCAGGCCCGAACTGGCCATCGGGCTCCACTGTTCTCAGTGACTCCGAGCACGGCACACGCGGATAACATCAGCGTGCCGAGTGGGAACTCGCTGTCACTCAGGAGCCAGCGCGAGTGGAGCCTGGGCATCTCCCATCCTGACCGCCAGGGAGACATGACCAGCGTTCTCAGCGCAGCTCAGCAGAGGACTCCCAGGGAGAAATAACCCACTTCTCACACCTCTGCCCACCAGTGATTTGGCCCACTCCCTGAACAAAGGTGAGAAGAGGTGAAAATGATTAATATATTAATACTATAATAATGTATATTTTATTGTTAAAATTATTAAAATCTATAAAATTATGTATTACTCTTTTTATTTAATATTTACATTTATTTTAGTGTAATTACTTTTTAACGTGTATTTTAATTGAAAATACTATTTTTTGTTTCATTGCTGTTGAGCTCTGTGATACGCTCATACACACCGCACATTACTGTGTCACAGAGTTCAACAGCACTGAAACTAAAAAATAGTATTTTCAATTAAAATACACGTTAAAAAGTAATTACACTAAAATAAATGTAAATATTATATATTATTTTTTTTTATTAAAATATATTTTTTAATATATAATATTTACATTTATTTTAGTGTAATTACTTTTTAACGTGTGTTTGAAAATACTATTATTTTTTTAGTTTCATTGCTGTTGAGCTCTGTGATACAGTAATGTGCGGTGTGTATCAGCGTATCACAGAGCTCCACAACAATAGAACTCATAGTAATGTGCAGTGTATATGAGCTCCACAGAAATAAACCTCATGCTCATACACGCTGTACATTACTGTGAGTTTTATTGCTGTGAAGCTCTGTGATATACGCATACAAACCGCACATCAGAGCTTCACAGCAATAAAACTCACAGTAATGTACAGTGTGTATGAGCTCACACACTGCATATTACTGGATGTGGATTCTGTGATATAGCAATTAGGGATGAGCTTATCGGTTCGGAGTTCGATTTGAACATCACCTGTTCGCATGTTCACGAACTACGAACATTTCCGCGTGTTCACCGCATGTTCGCCCACAATGGACCACAATGCACTTTTCCACTGGCCTGAAGCTTGTAATTGGCTACAGCCTTGCACCTGACCACAGGTCAGGTGCAAGACAGGTTCAAGACTATGCCAATCACTGCTCAGATTCCTGATTGGGCAAATTTTGCCCAATCATGGGCTCACAGAGCTAAGTCCCGCAGCACCCTATATAAGGCTTCACACAGCGCTTCAGCACGTGTTTGAGAGGAGATTGTTCTTGTGTTAGTGTGTGTTCTCACTGCCAGTCTGCCACCAGCTACTGGGGGGGGGTCTAATTTCTACAAAATATTTGGGAATTGTCTAATCCGTGTGTTCTCACTGCCACCAAGTATTTTGGGGGGGGTCAGTAATTTCTACAAAATATTCAGTAATTGTTCTAATCTGTGTGTTCTCACTGCCACCAAGTATTTTGGAGGTCATTCGTTTCTACAAAATATCTGGGAATTGTTGTAATCTTTGTGTTCTCACTGCCAGCAGCAATTGTGGGGTCTCATTTCTACAAAATATCTGGGAATTGTGGTAATCTGTGTGTTCTCACTGCCACCAAGTATTTTGGAGGTCATTCGTTTCTACAAAATATCTGGGAATTGTTGTAATCTTTGTGTTCTCACTGCCAGCAGCAATTGTGGGGTCTCATTTCTACAAAATATCTGGGAATTGTGGTAATCTGTGTGTTCTCACTGCCACCTATCAGGGGGTCTCACTGATTTATAGGAGGTTTCTGGGAATTGTAATCTGTGTCTTCTCACTGCCAGCTATCAGGGGGTCCCACATACTTCTAGCAGATTTCTGCAAATTGTAATTCGTGTCTTGTCACTGTTGCAACTATCAGGGTGTCCTATCAGGGGGTCTCACTGACTTGTAGGTGGTTTCTGGGAATAGCAATTTGTATTTCGTCACTGCCACCCATCAGGGGGTCTCACTGATTTATAGGAGGTTTCTGGGAATTGTAATCTGTGTTGTCACTGGCTGCCAGCTATCAGGGTGTCTCACTGAGTTATACCAGAGTTCTGGAAATCTTTAATCTTTATACCAGAGTTTAATCAGAGTTCTGCAGCATATCTCCAATTTTTCTAACAGAGTTGAATCAGAGTTCTGTATATCTTTAATCTATATATCACTCACCATGTCAGAAAGACCAAAAAGGACAGGCAGACGCTCCCAGGCACAGATAAGAGGGCAAGCAGCCTCTGTGTCGAGAGGCTGTGCCTCTGGTCGTCATGGACGTGGTGCATCCTCTGCAGGGGCACGCTTGTCCTTTCTAACTGGTGCTGGCCGTCTTAAGCAGCAGCAACATACAGAGGATTTGGTGGATTGGCTAACCAGGCCATCCTCATCCTTTGAGTCCTCTGCCAGTCAGACTTGTAGTGCTTTACAGCCCACCTCAGCTGCCAAAGCATCTAATGCAGCCTCCATGTCCACAGCTACTCCTGCCGTAGCCTCACTATCACACACGGAGGAGTCAGCTGAATTGTTTGACTACAATGACAGTGACATGCTGCTTGAGGATGCGCACCAACTACAGTGCTCTGATTCAATCTCTGAGGTTGAGGAAGGGAGTATAATCAACCTAGAGGAAGGGGGTGCCAGTGACACACAAATAACTGGCACTCATGTTGCCCCAGCAGCTGCAGCATACTGCCAAGTTGGCTCCAGTGACGAGGAGATAGGGGGTGATGGCAATGATGATGAGGTCACTGACTCCACCTGGGTGCCTGATCGAAAAGAGGGGTCAAGTGAGGAGGAGGCACAACAAACACGAGGCACAACATCCTCTATGACCAACCGTAGCACTAGGCAGTCCAAGGAATCAGATGTCAGAGCTGCTCAGGTGCAGAGCGCTGTTGTCTCAAAGCACACATCCAGGAACTCTGCTGTCTGGGAGTTCTGTAAGAAATGTACAGCAGACTGCACCGTTACTATTTGTAATCTGTCAGATGAGGCTCAAGCGTGGGAAAGACACCGGATGCTTGGGTACCATGTGCTTGAGGTGACATATGACCACCTGCTATGCATCCCGTTGGCGCAAAACTTTGCGTAGGTCCTCCTCACCTGTCTCTACCCCCATTATATGTCCTGCCATGTCATTGACTCCAACCTCCACTGACAGGGATGCTGCTACAGTAATGGATGTACCAGGTCCTTCCTCACAATGTGACAGCATCCCATCAGCTGAAGATTTACGCAGTCAGATTACGTTGCCCCAGCTGCTGCAGCGTAAGAAAAAATCTAGTCCCAACCATCCCCAAGCACAGCGTCTAAATGCCAGCTTAGAAAAACTACTCGCATTGCAACTGCTGCCTTTCCAGCTGGTGGACTCTGCACCCTTCCGTGAATTTGCTAAATGTGTTGTACCACAGTGGCAGGTTCCAAAACACCATTACTTTTCACGGAAGGCCATTCCAGCACGTGGAAGACAATGTTATCGAGTCATTGGGAAAGGCAGTCAGCAGCAAGGTGCATGTGACTTTAGACACATGGTCTAGCAAGCATGAACAGGGGCGTTACATTTCCTTCACAGCACACTGGGTAACTCTGATTGCAGCTGGGAGGGATCCAGGACGGGGCTCTGTGCTGGAGCTTGTTCATACACCACGCCTCCAGAAAGCTGTTTGTATGAGGTCTGTCTGCTCCACCACCACCTCTCCCTCTTCCTCCTCCTCCTTCTATATCTCTGACAATGGCTCAAGCAAAAAGATGCCATACTGTGCTTGAGCTGGTTTGTTTAGGGGACAGGAGCCCCACCGGGCCAGAAATTCTGTCAGCTCTGCAAGGGCAGGTGCAGAGATTGTTAACAACATGCCAACTTGAGTTGGGAATGGTCGTCTGTGATAATGGCAGCAACCTTCTCTCCGCCCTACGCCTGGGTAAGTTGACGTATGTACCATGCCTAGCACACGTCCTAAATCTGGTGGTACAGCGTTTCCTAACCAGGTACCCAGGGCTGGCAGAGCTTCTGAGCCAGGCCACAAAAGTCTGCAGCAACTTCAGGTGGTCATTCCCAGCAAGTGTTCGCCTGGCAGAAATTCAAAGAGAATTACACCTTCCCACAAACCGTCTGATCTGTGACATGCCCACGAGGTGGAACTCGACATTAGCAATGCTGCAGCATCTGCACAAGCAGCAGAGGGCCATCATTGAATCCTGTGTGAGTATGGCACAAGGACAGGTTCAGGCCAACTTGTTTCCCCCCCCTGAAGTGGCTGATGATCAAGGATGCATGCACTGTACTGTCAACATTTGAGGAGGCAACGAGGATGGTGAGCAGGGACAGTGCATGCATCAGTGACACAATTCCTTTAGTGTTCCTGCTGGAGCACACTCTGCGGGGAATTATAGATGTGGCTCTAGAGGCAGAGCAGCAGGAGGAAGAGGAGGCCTTCCCTAGATTTGAAGGCCCCAGTCTTTCCGCAGACAGCATTCCTGCGGGTCCTCAGATCAGACAGGAAGAGGATGAGGAGGCGGAGGAATATTTAAGTAGTGGGGGCATTGAAGGTGGGGATTCCTCAAGGGAGGGTTTTGTGTGCCCAGAAAAACAAGGACTAGTACGTGGCTGGGAGGAGAGGTGCACGATGGGGTCATCCTCCTCATTGACCAGAAAGACTCGGAAGCTAATGCCACCTCCAACCTACGCTGCATGGGCTCCCTTATAATGCAAAGCCTGGTAAAGGACCTCAGGATTTGTGCTATCAAGGAGAGGGATCATTACTGGTTGCCAAGCCTTTTTGATCCACGATACAAGGGTAAAGTTGCAGAGCTCATCCTGCCCGCACAGATGGAGGACAGGATGAAAAAACTTGAGGATGCTCTAAAGTGACACTTGTGTAACACCTTTCCAGGCACTGGTAGGTTACCAAGTGATGACACAGGTGCTTCTGAGGCTGCGGATGATCAGAGGAATAGAGGTGAAGGCCGGGGTTGCTTGACTGATGCCTTTTTAAATTTTTTTAGTCCATGATGCCCTGGAACATCAAATGTAGGCACCCATTGCCAGCGTCTTCACCATAAGGTACAGGACTACCTAGGGGCAAGGGCAGACCTGGATACCTTTCCAGCAGATGATCCACTGGCTTACTGGGTGTTGAGATTGGATCACTGGCCAGAATTTAGCAAATCTGCTATGCAGCTACTAGGTTGCCCTTCATCCAGCGTGCTTTCTGAATGGACGTTCAGTGCCGCTGGAGGTTTTGTCACAGACAAAAGAATGCGTCTGTCCACCGACTCTGTAGACTGGCTGACATTTATAAAAATGAATCAGTCCTGGATCAGCAGCTATCAATCCCCTGATGCTGACGTAACGGAATAGATTGGGGATCTCTTCTGCATTCACAAAACCTCCACCACTGAACTCTTCCACAATACCACAAAAGGGTTACGGTGTGAAGGCATTTGCTGCCACCAAAGGCACAATATTTGGGTGCACTGCCACTGACACCTATATTACCAGATTCATATCATTTTAATATTGGACCGCAGGGTCCAACCCTGCACTCTTCCACAATACCACAAAAGGGTTACGGTGTGAAGGCACTTGCTGCCATGAAAGGCACATTATTTGGGTGCACTGACGCCTGTACCAGATTTATATCATTTTAATTTTTTGAACCGCAGGGTCCAACCCTGCACTCTTCCACAATACCACAGAGAGGTTACGGTGTGACGGCACTGTTGCCGACACTAAAAGCCCAATTTTAAAGCACCTATTGCTACTTTCATCCAAAACCTGCATACGTTTCACCATAATTTAGCCAAAAAAATCCTAAACTTGTTCTGCGTGTCCTAAAAGGTCTCCTCTTTTAATACAGACTGCCGTCCCAAGCAGTTGTTTATGAATAGACTAAAGGAAAACCGTTTACCGTCATTTGAAACATAATTTTTTTGTTTTTAAACGTTTCTATACATCCTACAAATCCGCCACTTCACGGGCAGGTTATGGGGACCTCCTAGGCACGATATTTGAAGGAATTTTTCATTTTTATTTTTAACCCTTATTTCATGGAAAACTCACTGTCCCTTTAAAAACTTTTTTTTTAAACTTTTTGTCCTTGGGCACTATCCGGACCCCCATACACCTTTTATGGCAAATATCTTGCATATATGCCCTCTTGGAGGGCACTCTAAAAACCGAACTTTTGAGTCCCATTGACTTGCATTGAGTTCGGTTCGTGTTCGATCTCGAACTTTCGAAATTGTTCGAGTTCGAATGCGAACCGAACACGAGGGTGTTCGGCTCATCCCTAATAGTAATGTGCGTTGTGTATGAGCATGAGTTTTATTGCTGTGTGCGCCCATATGGGTGTATAATCTGGGTGTGTAGGGTGTGTGTATACAGTGGTTCGGGTATAAGGGGGAATATCGAGGAGTGTATAAATAGACTGTAAACTCCTATGAGCAGGACCCTCTGCACCTTACGTTTCCATCCTATGTCCATTGATCTGTATCTCGTTCCTTTTTGGTTATTTTAAAGCGCTGCGGAAACTGTTGTTGCTACAGTTGTGTTCAAAATTATTCAACCCCCAGCAATTATTCAACTTGCTGTAAAGGGTTTTAGGGAATTTAGTGTACATTTGTAATTTTATTCAGAATGAAATCCTACAAGGACTTTTTAAAGAACCATATGCAACTAAAATGACATCAATTGGTTTTATAATACAGTAGTAAATGTTTCTATTGTGAATTCTTCATTGACACAATTATTCAACCCCTTAAAGACTACCACTCTGAAGAACAGAGGTTCATTCAAGTGTTTTCAATCAGGTATTGGAAACACCTGTGGATGTCACGGAGCAGCAATAAAGTATAATAAGCACAAATTAGGCAGCTTTAAAATGACTGTGATACTCAGCTCCTTCTAGACATTTACTGGTGTGGTTACAAACATGGTGAAGTCAAGAGAATGGTCCAGGAAGACAAGAGAAGAGGTGATTACTCTTCACAGGAAGGGCAATGGCTATAAGAAGATTGCAAAGATGTTAAACATACCAAGAGAAACCATAGGAAGCATCATTCGCAAATTCAAGGCAAAGGGCACTGTTGAAACGCTACCTGGTCGTGGCAGAAAGAAGATGCTTACTTCGACTGCTGTGCGCTACCTGAAGCGTAGAGTGGAGAAAAGTCCCCGTGTGACTGCTGAGGAACTGAGAAAAGATTTGTCAGATGTGGGTATTGAAGTTTCAGCTCAGACAATACGGCGCACACTGCGTAATGAAGGCCTCCATGCCAGAACTCCTAAGCGCACCCCCTTGCTGTCTCCAAAGAATAAGAAGAGTCGACTGCAGTATGCCAAAAGTCATGTGGACAAACCACAGAAGTTTTGGGATAGTATTCTGTGGACTGATGAAACAAAATTAGAACTGTTTTGGCCCATGGATCAACGCTATGTTTGGAGGAGGAAGAACAAGGCCTATGAAGAAAAGAACACCTTGCCTACTGTGAAGCATGGCGGGGGGGTCAATCATGCTTTGGGGCTGTTTTGCTTCTGCAGGTACAGGGAAGCTTCAGCGTGTGCAAGGTACCATGAATTCTCTTCAGTACCAGGAGATATTGGATGACAATGTGATGCAGTCCGTCACAAACCTGAGGCTTGGGAGACGTTGGACCTTTCAACAGGACAATGATCCCAAGCATACCTCCAAGTCCACTAGAGCATGGTTGCAGATTAAAGGCTGGAACATTTTGGAGTGGCCATCGCAGTCACCTGACTTAAATCCGATTGAGAACCTCTGGTGGGACCTAAAGAAAGCAGTTGCAGTGCGCAAGCCTAAGAATGTGACTGAACTGGAGGCTTTTGCCCATGACGAATGGGCGAAGATACCCGTAGATTGCTGCAAGACACTTGTGTCAAGCTATGCTTCACGTTTAAAATCTGTTAGTACTTAGTACAACATCCTTTTACAGTTATAAGATTGAATGTCACTTGGGGGTTGAATAAAACTGATAATGATGTGAGCACAGAAAAGATATTTGTGGTTATTTCATTATAAATGTTATGTTATATTTGTCTGACCTACACATGCCTCTTTGATTTAATTGTAAGCAAGATGACTGAATGATCAAAATCCATGTCAAACTGGCCAAAACACTCAATTTCAGTGAGGGTTGAATAATTTTGAACACAATTGTATATAAATGATGACCATAATAATATGTGTGTTTCTGTATCACAGTAAATGAAAGTGGGCTGCTCAACTTAAAATGCCCGGGCCTAGTTTTTGTCCCAGTACAGGCCTGCTGGCACGCTCAGAAACTGGACACACACTGGCGGGTCCTCAGTCACTACTTAATGATGACTAGCGCGTCATGCTGCCGAGCGCACTCCACCCACTATTCCACCTATCAAAGCTTCACATGAACTGCATTTCTTGCTCCATCTTGTCCACAGCCCCCATGCACCCACTATTTCACATACTCAGCTATTCCCTCAACTAGTGTTTCACCCCCTTTCCTCTTAGATTGTAAGCTCTTGGGCAGGGTCCTCCCTCCTACTGTTCTGTGTGTTTAACTTGTATGGACATTTTTTATTCTGCCTCTCCCATTGTACAGCACTAAGGAACTTGCTAGCACTTTATAGATAGGGATGTGCATGGCTGAAAAATTTGTTTCGTTTAGTTACGTTTTTAATTAATTTTGTTTTCGGAATTTCGTAACTAATTTAATTTCGTTTAGTTTTGGATCGATTTTTGAAATTTCAAATTGATTCGAATTTCATATATCAATTCGATAGTTGATATCAATTCGAATTTTGGATCACTAAATAAAATCACAATTAATCAAATTTTACTGTTAAAATTTAACCCTGGCTTTTGTTTCAAGCTGTGTCACAGATTTACAGGGTAATTCAAAGAGCTCCGAATTGCTTGAGAAAGGTAACCGAACGCTGAAAATCAGCGTTCGGTTACCTTTCCTGGCCATTCGGCTATCCAGAGAGCAGGCAATTCGCCAAATCTTAGCGAATTGCCTGAACATACGGTGCCTGTTCGGTGGCTGTTCGAGGGCAGTGAAAACCCCATGAAAAGCACTGCTTCGGCTATTCAGAGAACACAAACCAGCAGTGAAAGGTTCCCCTAATGTCCTGCCATTCGGTGGTTTCATGCGGCAAATTTATTCAGGAGAATCCCATAGGCTTCAATGTTAAAAATATTCCCGTTTTAATTCAATATCTAATAAACCGTTCATTATAAAATTCTGCAGTAAAGAGTCTCTTTATTTATAGATTTTTTAGGATATTGAGCATTTTTCTGATTTTTTTTTTTTCTAAAAGTCCGATTTTTTTTTTTTAAAGTTATTTTTTCTGTAACAGCCCTCTTATCATTCCCTGGACCTCATATGCAAATTTCAGACATTTTCGCTCAGTAGTTTCTTTGCAAACAGCGTTTCATTTTCAAACATTCATACAAACTGTTTTGCTAATTTATTCACTGCGTCGTCTGCGGTCTCAGCTGCTTCGCTGCGTGTGATCGGCTCCTGCTCCGGTTTTTCGATGGGTTAATCCAGAAGTTTTTGGGGGTTTTCGGTGTGCATTCGGTAGGTTTTGCGGTTCGTTTTCGTCAGGCTTGCGGTAGCTTTTCCCTGCAATTCGGGGACCCTGTGGTGTTTGCTGAATACACCGCAGGGTCACCGAACTGGGATTGGCAAAAGGAACCGAATTAAAGAGAACGAAAAGTCACCGAATGTGCGGTGACTTTTCAAATCTCTTTGAATTACCCTGTTAGTATTTGAGTCCAATTAAATAGTGAAACTAAATTAATTTGTTTCATAAAGTCCTTTGCTGTCTATTACTTGTATTTTAAGTTAAGATAAATTTGATAGTTGATATCAATTTGATAGTTCATTTCAAATTCGATAGTTGATATCAATTATTCAAATTTTTCTTTTATGATGACAGTGTAAAACGAAATAAATTCGTTATATACCATTTCGAATTTGTATCTTCTGAACCACAAATTATCAAATTTCGTTCCAGATTCCAAATGTTTTCCGAAATGAATGCTCATCTCTATTTAAATACCGGTGACTGTATGAACCAACACAAGCTGTACACACTCAGGACCTCAGACAGAGGAACTGACTATTAGCACCTTTCATGTGCTGCCTGGATTCAGGATGCTGGCACGGTACAGGCAGCGATGAGGATCCTGACATTTACTGTGTCTCTGGGCTTTTGTTGCTGTACCTCTCTCTGTTGTCTTTTTTGCACTGTGTGTATGGATTCCTTTCCTTCCCTGTATCTACAGTAGCTGGGGGCGAATGTTCAGCCTCACCCTCCCCTCAGTTCACAGTGCAGGAGGGAGGAGGAGAAACTCAGTCGCACATGCTCAGCGTGTTGTATTTTTTTATTTATTTATGCATATCAAAGTATGCACACTGATTGTGTTAAATACAATATATATTTAAATCAATATTCCTATTCATATTTACCTAAGCATGCATCCAAGAATACCTGTTATTTTTCTTCTCATATAACAAAACACAAAGCAGGGCTACGCAATAGCAGAGATAACTGAAGACAGTCACACAGAATTTGGTCCTTCAAGTATATCTGACGCGTCTTTGTTCAGCCAGTTCTTTTATTTATTTATTTATTTATTTTTTGAGAAAGGATTTTACCAGGAAGGATACATTGAGATTTCTCTTGTTTTCAAGTGTCCTGGGTGGTGAGTATGAACCGTTAGGTGTCTTGCCCAAGGACACTTACTGGAGAGGTTGCTCGCTCTTGTCCATGTCGCCACACAGTTTAACATCTGCCGTAGCATTAATTTGTGATCAATAGAGACCAACACACAAAGTACGTGCGCACCTGTCTTCCTGTTGTGGCCATGGATGTGGAACGACTCATTACTGCAGTACAACAACACCCCGATGTCACAGTCAGTCACAACGGCGGTACCCGGCATGCGCCGAATAAGGCCCTAGAAGGAGTAAAAGCCCCTATGCAGAGATGCACAACACAATAAACAACAATATATATATATGTATATGAACACAGAAGAAACTGGGGACCCCTGCACGGCTATACCAAAGGAGCCCTATACTGATAGATCGGTCCTTAGAGTGGCCGAATCTGCACTAATAGAAAAAGGTTACCTAGTAGCTGTACAGAGTCCCAGGTTGTACACAGAATACCTGAAGGAGTTATACTCCACAACTTGCAGGGAAGGACTTCAATCATAAAACCCGTGGTTGGCAGGGACACACAACATATACCTCTATATACACAGTACACCTAGGGATGTCCAGAAGAGTAGTCAGTGAATAAGGCAGGAGTCAAAACCAAAACGTTTACCTTAAGCCAAAACGGGGATACACCACCAGAGAAAATCCGTCTGCAAGGCCAGAGGGTCAATACCAGGAGATCAAATCAGAAGATATAACAGCGGCGAGACACTTAAACTAACACACGGGAAACGCTAGACATGAACTGGAACCTGGGAATACTGAAAGAAGCAACAGACGGATAAACCAAAGAAATAAGGTAAACATGAAAAACTTAGATTAAATCAGACAGCACAACAGGGAGCTCTCAGGAACAAAACACATAAACTGATGTGAACCAATGCAAGAGCATTGTGAAATGGGCCCATTGCATTATATAGGAGGAGTGATCAGCCCAAATCCACAACAGGAGATCTAACGAGCAAACCAAATAGCAACCAAACTTAGCCCCTGAGCTGCATCCCATGGAAAGCAGCATAGGGAAACACATAGGAACCATACATAAGGAATACAGAGGGCAGGTGGACAGGGCTGGAACATGGGAACGTGACAGTAGCCCCCTCCAAAAAAGGTGACCTCTGGGCACCTACAAAAAACAGAAAAACACACTCATTCATCTGAGTCATCTGAATCGTTAGCTAAATTTCTCATGATACTAGGGCATCGCTGGAGCACGGCCCATTGTGCCTCACGGAACAGTAACCCAGAAGGAGTCCTCACAAATCCCTCAGGAACTTACCTCCATTTAGGAAACATTTTCCCAACCAGACTGCCTGCTTGCTGACTTTCCTCAAGGCAAGCCAGGAGTCCTGCCTTATCAGGCTCAGAATAGAGCGTGGCCTTCTCGGACCCTGGATGGAGAGTGGCAACCTTGGACCCTGGGCAGAGAGTGGCATCCACGGACCCAACGAGACTAGAGCTGGTCCCCTTTTTACGTTTCCTCCTTGAGCGAGACTTAACCGAGGTGACCGTATCACAGGATATGACACTAGTGGAACCATTGTGGGACATGGGCACAATTGTTTTGCAGTGTGGCTCTGGTACCGCTGACACACAGCTCGACTGGGTTTCTGGAACCGCTGACACACAGCTCGACTGGGTTTCTGGAACCGCTGACACACAGCTCGACTGGGTTTCTGGAACCGCTGACACACAGCTCGACTGGGTTTATGGAACCGCTGACACACAGCTCGACTGGGTTTCTGGAACCGCTGACACACAGCTTGACTGGGTTTCTGGAACCGCTGACATACAACTTGACTGGGTTTTCGTTACCACTGATACACAGCATGACTGGGTTTCCGTTACCGCTGACACACAGCTTGACTGGGTTTGTGTAACCACTGACACACAGCTTGGGAGGGTAACCGCTGACACACAGCTTGGGAAGGTAACCGCTGACACACAGCTTGGGACTGGCACCATGCCAGGTTTAGGCATCACGACTGACACCGCGCCAGGAAGCATCGCTGACACCACACCAGGATTAGGCAGCATCGCTGACACCGTGCCAGGATCAAATATCGTGGGTGGCACGTAGCCAGCATCAGACGTGGGTGGCACGTTGCCAACAACAGATGTGACAGCTTCACTGTCGGACAAAGGTAACTTGGTTACACCAGTAGACATAAACACAGTGGTTTCGCCGCTGGACATGATTGCGACTTCGCCGCTGGACAACGTGATTGCAGCTTCACCGCTAGACAACATGATTGCGGCTTCACCAATAAACATGATTGAAGCTTCACCGCTAGACATGATTGCGGCATCACCGCTAGACATGATTGCGGCCTTGCCGCCAGAGCCCAGGATTGCGGCTTCGCCGCCTGGCACTATGAGTGCGGTGGGTGATACAGAAAAGCAGACAGCACCGCAGGTAAGACGACCTGCAACTATACGATGCCCTGGACCACCATTTGGGTGTCTGGCCGTTTGGCGAGGCCACAAACGAGAGGCATTAATGGGAACAACCTCCATCGCTTCATCCTCTGACTCCCTGGCTGAGAAGGAGTCAAACTCCATTTGTTCCTCGGGACCAGATGGGGAACACTCGGCTGGGTCTGAAACATCAGTTGCCCCCTGCACAGACCTGGTTACCCTTGGGAGGGTTCTCCTAGGCCTGGACGAAAAAGGGGGTCTGACCTTGGGTACATAACGGGGTCTGGTGCCATCAGACCCAGAACAGGGTCTGGCACCATCTAATAGTCAGAAAATTCAGCAGAAACCTTAACATCAGTTGCCCCCCTCTCAGGCCTGGTTGCCCTAGGAAGGGCTCTCCTAGACCTGGATGGTACAGGGGGTCGGATTTCCTTGGATTCATGACGGGACCTGGCCTTGGTGACCAAACTGTGGGACGTAGGCACAGCGGGCACCTTGCTAGTCTCGGCGCGCACTGGAACTTTGCCAGCCTTGGTGCGCACTGGCACTTTGCCAGCCTTGGCGCGCACTGGCACTTTGCCAGCCTCGGCGCGCACTGGCACTTTGCCAGCCTCGGCGCGCACTGGCTTAAGCGGGCACCATGAAATGAAATGCGACGAACTGGCACAATAAAAACAGTTTGCCAGTTCGCCTTCTATTCATCTCCTCTGAGGAAAGCGGACCACATATCCTGCTTACTTGAACAGCTGGATCATCAGAAGGGAGAAAAATTGTGTCCATTAACCCCTTCCACTTAGACATGAAATCACCAAACAGGTGCAGCATAGACCAACACTTTACGCACCTCTGCGGGCTTTATGGTTGGCTCTTGCATTATGTCACAGTCAGTCACAACGGCGGTACCCGGCATGCACTGAATAAGGCCCTAGAAGGAGTAAAAGCCCCTATGCAGAGATGCACGATACAATAAACAACAATATATATGTATATGAACACAGAAGAAACTGGGGACCCCTGCACGGCTATACCAAAGGAGCCCTATACTGATAGATCGGTCCTTAGAAAAAGGTTACCTAGTAGCTGTACAGAGTCCCAGAGTCCCAGGGTGTACACAGAATACCTGATGGAGTTATACTCCACAACTTGCAGGGAAGGACTTCAATCACAAAACCCGTGGTCGGCAGGGACACACAACATATACCTCAATATACGCAGTACACCTAGGGATGTCCAGAAGAGTCGTCATTGAAAAAGCCAGGAGTCAAAACGTTTACCTTAAGCCAAAGCGGGGATATACCACCAGAGAAAATCCATCAGCTAGGCCAGAGGGTCAATACCAGGAGATCAAATCAGAAGATATAACAGCGGCGAGACACTTAAACTAACACACGGGTGTCACGGATCCCTCTGATTACCAAAAGTGTGGTCCCTTTACGCAGACCGCTCTCTACCCTTCCGATCCGTGAATGGTCGGAAAAACTAGAAAGACAATTAACCAGACAATATATAAACAAGGGGTAACACCAGACAGAGGTATTGAATAGAGTATTGTCACGAATCCTTCTGACTACCAAGATATTGATCTCTTTATGTAGCTCCCTTTCTACTCTTCCGATCCTTGAATGGTCGGCAAAGCTATATAGACAATGAAGCAGGTAACAGATAAAGAAAGGGAAACACCAGACAGGGGTACAGACCAGATCACAAGTCCTCCCTAGGACTTTAGTAATAGCAGAGGTAATCTGATGCGTGCTTAGGGTGCCACATAGACTGACCTCGGTACCAACGTTAAGGGCAGAACCTAGAGCAGAGTAAATGCCAATACCAGGAGTCATACACAGGAGGGTTCGTTTGCCAATGCCAAGGGTCATACACAGGAGGGTTCGTTTGCCAATGCCAAGGGTCATACACAGGAGGGTTCGTTTGCCAATGCCAAGGGTCATACACAGGAGGGTTCGTTTGCCAATGCCAAGGGTCATACACAGGAGGGTTCGTTTGCCAATGCCAAGGGTCATACACAGGAGGGTTCGTTTGCCAATGCCAAGGGTCATACACAGGAGAGTTCGTTTGCCAATGCCAAGGGTTATACACAAGAGGATTTGTTTGCCAAATATCACAAGAGCTCTGCGGGAGGTGAATACCACGTCAGGGCACCGGTGTAATGGTGAGACTGGGTTTTAAACCCGGCGGGTCCGCGTCACAACGCCAGGCCCCGCCCCTCGGCGTCCCACGTGAGCGCACCCGGAAGCGTTTACATTCGGCGCCTGGCCAGCGAGCAGCGAGGAAGCTGCTGCCAGGCGCCCCATCCCCTGACCCACCGTGACAACGGGAAACGCTAGACATGAACTGGAACCTGGGAATACTGAAAGAAGCAACAGACGGATAAACCAAAAAAATAAGGTAAACATGAAAAACTTAGATTAAATCAGACATCACAACAGGGAGCTCTCAGGAACAAAACACATAAGCCGATGTGAACCCATGCAAGAGCATTGTGAAATGGGCCCATTGCATTATATAGGAGGAGTGATCAGCCCAAATCCACAACAGGAGATCTAACGAGCAAACCAAATAGCAACCAAACTTAACCCCTGAGCTGAATCCCATGGAAAGCAGCGTAGGGAAACACATAGGAACCATACATAAGGAATACAGAGGGCAGGGGGACAGGGTGGAACATGGGAACGTGACACCCGAATTGTGGGACACTGCATGTGACCTATACAAGGATAAGGTGAAGAAAGCGAGTGCATGGGGTGAAGTGGCCAAAGGAGTGTTCCCACCATACGATACCTGGTCAGATCATGAGCAGAAGATTCAAAGTATGTATACCAATTTTTTTTATTCATAAACAAAAGCTTTCCAATCCTATTCAAATGTAAATGCTAACAAGTAACTGATAGTCTTCAGATTTCAAATCCTCCGCTGCTGCCATGGCAATTGACCACCTTCGCTACAAAAATAATTTGCCAAAGCATCTCTGAACCTATTGGTATGTATATTCACTGGCAAAATATCATTATTTACATATTCTTCTAAACCATTACACTCCAAGAATCATCAAAATTATACTCCTCCCTCTCACAAACGAAATTGTGCAATACACAGCAGCACTTTACAATGTCAACAGAAAATTCCACATTGGCATCCAATGGCCTATGGAAAATACACCATTTGTTAATGAGGATACCGAAGGAGCACACCACATAGCGTCTAGCCCATGACAGGTGATAGTTGAAGATGTGTTTTTTCTCATTCAGGTGTGTCCCCAAATATGGTAACAGCAAGTGAGTTGTCAGTCCAAATGCTTCGTCCCCCACAAATGCATATGGAAATGTGATGTCAGTGCCAGGCAAAGGTGTGGGTCTGGGGATCTTCAGGTTCATGCTCTGTATCTGATCCCAGAGTGTGGAGTTCTGGGACAACGTAGAGTCCGAGTCCTTGCCCTAGGATCCAACATCCACACATGTGAACCGGTAGTTGGCATCTGCCACTTGCGGTAGGCCTATGGAAAAGAAATGTTTCTAGTTCTGGTAAAGTGAACAACTTTACTGTGGCTTCACAATACGAATGTGCTTCCATCCACAGCTCCAAGGCAGTTTGGGAAGTTGGCTCTATCCCGAAATCCTTCGTCAATTTCTGCCCTTGACTCTTCTGTGAGTGTGGGGATACATTCCTTTCATTGTGTCCCAAATAGTCTGGCACACTTTCCGTACAATCTCGCCTGCTATTGATCTCCCAATACTGAAATTTTAATGTAGATCCTGCAAACTGCAGCCACTCGCAAAATACCTTGAAAAAAGGAAAATATGTTTTGTTATTATCACATTCAATGAACTTGACCTATGTCATTCTTCTCATGTTTTGCAGCTCAAAAAGCCGTGTTCAAATGATGCACTATGTGGGACAACTACGTCTGGAATTTGAAGAAGCAGGAGAAATCTTTGCGGTCTGGATCAGGGGCAAAGAAGACCCGGACATACATATATGCGGAACAATTGTCGTTCCTCAAAAAAAGCCTGGAGCCAAGACCCAGCATGAGCAGCATCAATCCCTCAACATCTGGCTCGAAGGATCAAGACCCCACCCCACCAAGCACAACCTCCAGCTTCTCCATTGATGCTGAGCAAAGGGAGTAAGATTTCTAGGTTGAGGGAGAAGGTGATGCTGAACAAGTGCCAGTTCCTGCATCTACTGCCACTGCAAAACCTCTGTCCAGCCGTAAAAGGGGGGAGGTGTCAATCTGGAGCAGGTCATGGTTACATTCATGGAGTCCCATCAGCCACAGCCAACACCACCACCTCCACCAAAATCCATGGTGGAGGAGAATGATGATCTGGCTTTTTTTCTATTCCTGCCTGCCCATGCGCCAGAGAACGACACATGATCAGAACTTGACATTTCACATGCAGACCATCAGCACGATCTGCAACATCCTATCCCCGCTTCCAAACCCACCCACGTCCCATGGTGCTGAGCCTCAAACACACTCTGACAGTGCCTACTACTGCAGATACATGCCAGGTTCTTTTGCCCCTGAAGTGTGGGACTATGTTGATTTGCAGTGTGTTTTCAGACACTTTTGTTTGTAGATGTCATGTTCAAGAGTCTATACTTTGTTGTCAATAAGATATGTTGTAAATATTTTGTTTTATTTTCATTTCATATGTTTATGGATAAAACATTTATGCAGCAAACATTGTTGCTGGTGTCATAAATTGAGTACGTGTGATGGAATGTGATGCCTGAGTGTGTGTGAGTATGAATGAGCGAGTGGACATATCACTGCAGACCTCAACAGTAGGGGCTCAGCACCCCGAGCACATGTCTGGTGACTGGCAGTGAGGTCCTGAATAGGGATGAGCTGTTCGGGTTCGGACAGTTCGGGGTTCGACCCGAACTTAGCCTGTTCGAGCAGATCGCGAACACCGAACATTTCCAGGTGTTCGCCGCATGTTCGACCACAATGGACCACAATGCATTTTCCCACTGGCCTGAAGCTCGTAATTGGCTACAGCCTTGCACCTGACCACAGGTCTGGTGCAAGACTGGTTGAACACTATGCCAATCACCGCTCAATCATGGGCTCACAGAGCTAAGTCTATACAAGGTTTCCATGCAGCGCTTCTGCACGCATTTCAGAGGAGATTTCAAAGGAGATAGTTGTGTGTGTTGTTACTGCCGGTCTGCCACGCTACTGGGGGGGTCTCATTTCGACCAAATATCAGGGAATTTAGGTGATGTGTGTCTTGTCACTGTGCCAGCAAGTTTTTTTGGGGTTTACAACTTTATTTAAAACATTTGTGAATTGAGGTGATTTTCTGGGTCTTGTCACTGTGCCAGCAAATCTTTTTGGGTCTCATTTATACCAAATATCAGGGAATTTAGGTGATGTGTGTCTTGTCAATGGTGCCAGCAAGTTTTTTTGGGGTTTACAACTTTATTTAAAACACTTGTGAATTAAGATGATCTTCTGTGTCTCGTCACACAGCCAGCAAGTTTTTTTGGGGCTCACTAATTTCTTTAAAACACTTGTGAATTAAGGTGATCTGTGTCTCGTCACACACAAACAGTACCACGCTGTATTTTGGGGCTCACTAATTTATTTAAAACATTTGTGAATTGAGGTGATCTTCTGTGTCTCGTCACACAGCCAGCAAGTTTTTTTGGGGCTCACTAATTTCTTTAAAACACTTGTGAATTAAGGTGATCTGTGTCTCGTCACACAAACAGTACCACGCTGTATTTTGGGGCTCACTAATTTATTTAAAACATTTGTGAATTAAGGTGATCTGTCTCTTGTCACTGGCTGCCAGCTATCAGTGTGTCTCACTGAGTTATACCAGAGTTATTTAAATCTTTATACCAGAGTTGAATCAGAGTTCTGTATATATTAATCTATATATCACTCACCATGTCTGAAAGAATAAAAAGGACAGGCAGACGCTCCCAGCCACAGATAAGAGGGCAAGCAGCCCCTGTGTCGGGAGGCTGTGTCTCTGGTCGTGGTGGACGTGGTGCATCCTCTGCAGGGGCATGCTTGTCCTTTCTAACTGGTGCTGGCTGTCTTAAGCAGCAGCAACATACAGAGGACTTGGTGGATTGGCTAACCAGGCCATCCTCATCCTCTGAGTCCTCTGCCAGCCAGGCTTCTAGTGCTTTACAGTCCACCTCAGCTGCCAAAGCATCTAATGCAGCCTCCATGTCCACAGCTACTCCTGCCGTAGCCTCGCTATCACACATGGAGGAGTCAGCTGAATTGTTTGACTACAATGAGAGTGACATGCTGCTTGAGGATGCGCAGCAAGTACAGTGCTCTGATTCAATCTCTGAGGTTGAGCAAGGGAGTATAAATCAACCTAGAGGAAGGGGGTGCCAGTGATGACACAAATAACTGGCACTCATGTTGCCCCAGCAGCTGCAACATACTGCCAAGTTGGCTCCAGTGACGAGGAGATAGGGAGTGAAGATGACATTGATGATGATGAGGTCACTGACTCCACCTGGGTGCCAGATCGAACTGAGGAATCAAGTGAGGAGGAGGGGGAGGTGCAGAGATGGTTAACACCAGGCCAGCTTGAGCTGGGAATGATCATCTGCGATAATGGCAGCAACCTTCTCTCCGCCCTACGCCAGGGTAAGTTGACGCATGTACCATGCCTAGCACACATCCTAAATCTGGTGGTACAGTGTTTCCTAACCAGGTACCCAGAGCTTCTCAGCCAGGCCAGTAACGTCTGCAGCCACTTCAGACGGTCATTCCCAGCAAGTGTTCACCTGGCAGAAATTCAAAGAGAATTCCACCTTCCCACAAACCATCTGATCTGTGACATGCCCACCAGGTGGAACTCGACATTAGCAATGCTGCAGCGTCTGCACAAGCAGAAGAGGGCCATCAATGAGTACCTGTGTGAGTATGGCACAAGGACAGGTTCAGGTCAACTTGGTTTTTTTCCCCCCCGCAGTGGCTGATGATCAAGGATGCATGCACTGTACTGTCACCATTTGAGGAGGCAACGAGGATGGTGAGCAGGGACAGTGCATGCATCAGTGACACAATTCCTTTAGTGTTCCTGCTGGCGCACACTCTGCGGGGAATTATAGATGTGGCTCTAGAGGCAGAGCAGCGGGAGGAAGAGGAGGCCTTCCCTTGCTCTCAAGGCCCCAGTCTTTCCGCAGACAGCATTCCAGCGGGTCCTACTCAGGTCAGACAGAAGGAGGATGAGGAGGAGGAGGACTATTTAAGTAGTGGGGGAATTGAAGGTGGGGATTCCTCAAGGGAGGGTTTTGTGTGCCCTGAAAAAGAAGGGCTTGTGCGTGGCTGGGAGGAGGAAGTGCACGATACGGTCATCCTCATTGACCAGGAAGACTCGGCAGCTAATGCCACCTCCAACCTACGCTGCATGGGCTCCTTAATGATGAAAAGCCTGCTAAAGGACCCCAGGATTCATGCTATCAAGGAGAGGGATCATTACTGGTTGGCAACCCTTCTTGATCCACGATACAAGGGGAAAGTTGCAGAGCTCATCCTGCCCACACAGAGGGAGCACAGGATGACAAAACTTGAGGACGCTCTAAAGCGACACTTGTGTAACACCTTTCCAGGCACTGGTAGATTACCAAGTGCTGACACACGTGCTTCTGAGGCTGCAGGTGATCAGAGGAATAGCGGTGAAGGCCAGGGCCGCTTGACTGATGCTTTTTTAAATTTTTTTAGTCCACGACGCCCAAGGACGTCAAATGTAGGCACCCATTGCCAGCGTCTTCACCATATGGTGCAGGACTACCTAGGGGCAAGGGCAGACCTGGATACCTTTCCAGCAGATGATCCACTGGCTTACTGGGTGTTGTGATTGGATCACTGGCCAGAACTTAGCCAATATGCTATGCAGCTACTAGGTTGCCCTTCATATAGCGTGCTTTCCAAAAGGACGTTCAGTGCCGCTGGAGGTTTTGTCACAGACAAAAGAGTGCGTCTGTCCACCGACTCTGTAGACCGGCTGACATTTATAAAAATGAATCAGTCCTGGATCAGCAGCTATCAATCCCCTGATGCTGAAGTAATGGAATAGATAGGGGATGTCCTCTTCTGCAAAACCTCCAGCACTGAACTCTTCCACAATACCACAAAAGGGTTACGGTGCGAAGGCACTTGCTGCCATGAAAGGCACAATATTTGGCTGCACTGACGCCTGTGCCAGATTTATATCATTTTATTTTTTTGAACCTCAGGGTCCAACCCTGCACTCTTCCACAATACCACAGAGGGGGTTACTGTATGATGATACTTGATGGCGTGGCATTAAAGGCACAATATCTGGGTGCACTGACGCCCATTAACAGATAAAAAAAAATTCAATATAGGACCAACCACATGGTCCACCCCTGAACTCTTCCACAATACTACAGAGGGGTTACTGTATGATGATACTTGATGGCCTGGCATTAAAAGCACAATATCTGGGTGCACTGACGCCCATTAACAGATAAAAAACTTTTCAATATAGGACCACATGGTCCACCCCTGCACTCTTCCACAATACCACAGAGGGGTTACTGTATGATGATACTTGCTGGCCTGGCATTAAAGGCACAATATCTGGGTGCACTGACGCCCATTAACAGATAAAAAAAAAAAATTCAATATAGGACCAACCACATTGTCCACCCCTGAACTCTTCCACAATACTACAGAGGGGTTACTGTATGATGATACTTGATGGCCTGGCATTAAAGGCACAATATCTGGGTGCACTGATGCCCATTAACAAATAAAAAAAAATTCAATATAGGACCACATGGTCCACCCCTGCACTCTTCCACAAGCAGCGTCCTCCCTTTGGGGCCAGCGTTCGGCCGGGTTCCGGCCGATCGCTGGGCCCCCCAGTGTGGGCTGGCATCCTCGATGTCAGCCCAGCTCCCGGAACCGCCGCCGGCCTAATTAGGTGTCATTGCGGCAGCGCGATGACACCTAATTCAGGCGCCCCCCCTGCATGTGCGGAGGAGGCGCCTGAAAGGGAGGGGTGGGAGGTCCTTTGGACCTCTCTCCCTCCCGATCGCCGGCGTTGCTGGGGTTAATCCAGGCACCGTTTGGAAGGGCACAGCCTGCCCTTCCTAACGGTACCTGGAATTAACCCCATGGGGGATGGATCACGTATCGGCGCCGAAAAGCGCCGGTTCGTGATCCTTTCCCGGAGCTGGCCGACATCTTGGATGTCAGCCAAGCTTCCGGGAATTCCCCCTGAGGACTGGCGTCATCGTGCATAGCAGGAGTTAACCCCTAACTGACACCAATGGTGGAGATAGGGGGTTCCAATGAACCCCCTATCTCCCTATCCTTGGCAGTTAGGGGTTAATGTTTGGTATTGTTCGATCGGCCAGAGCATGGCCGTTCCAACAATACCAAACTTGACTATGAAAAAGTTTTTTAAAAAAAATGAAAAATTAAAAAAAAAAAAAAAATTATTAAAAAAAAATAAACAAGTTTTTTTTCTTTTTTTTTGGTTCGTTAATGCAGCAATATTGTTCCCATTTCAATTATAATGTGAACAATGATGCTGCACTAATGATTTTTGTATGCGGTGCGTTTGTTAAAAATCTCGTAATTTTCCCCAAAAAAAAATGTAACGAGACCCCATCTCTAATTTTTTTAACAAGCACACCCCATACAAAATATAACCGCAATTGCTCGCATGTTAAAATGTGAAAAAAAAACACCTTACACGTTGTAAATTATTGAAAATTCATATTTTATTGAATTTTTTGTTATAATATAAAGACAGGTCATGACGTATACATATAATAATGACATATTATGAATCTGCCGAGTCTGACGGAAAGAACGATATATAATATGTCTGGGTCATATACTAAAATAAGCCTTCAAAACACGTTTAAACATGATGAGCAAAATCGGTAAAAATTAGCTCAGCACAGAGGCGGGAAATGCCTCAGCAGCGAAAGGGTTAACAGATAAAAAAAAAATTCAATATAGGACCAACCACATGGTCCACCCCTGAACTCTTCCACAATACTATAGAGGGGTTACTGTATGATGATACTTGATGGCCTGGCATTAGAGGCACAATATCTGGGTGCACTGACGCCCATTACCAGATCAAAAACTTTTCAATATAGAACCACATGGTCCACCCCTGCACTCTTCCACCATACCACAGAGGGGTTACTGTATGATGATACTTGCTGGCCTGGCAGTCTTGCACCAAAGGCAGAATATCTGGGTGCACTGACGCCCATTCCCAGATTCATATCTTTTTAATATAGGACCGTATGGTCCACCCCTGCACTCTTCCACAAATACCACAGAGGGGTTACTGTATGATAGTACTTGCATGCCTGGCACTAAAGGCACAATATCTGGGTGCACTGCCATTGACGCCTGTATCAGATTCATATCCTCAGAGGGGTTACGTGTGACGGCACTGTTGCCGACGCTAAAAGCCCAATTTTAAAGCACCTATTGTTACTTTCATCCAAAGCCTGCATAAGTTTCACAATAATTTAGCCCAAAAAAACACTAAACTTTTTCTGCGCGTCCTAAAATGTCTTTTCATACAGGCTGCCGCCCCAAGCAGTTATTTATGGATAGATTAAAGGAAAAGCATTTACCATCATATGAAACATCATTTTTTTGTTTTTAAGTGTTTCTATACATCCTAGAAATCCGCCACTTCACAGGCAGGTTATGGGGACCTCCTAGACACGATATTTGAAGGAATTTTTTGTTTTTATTTTTAACCCTCATTTCATGGAAAACTCACTGTCCCTTTAAAAACGTTTTTTTTAAAACTTTTTGTCCTTGTTTCCCGTCCCCCAGGGCACTACCCAGACCCCCATACACCTTTTATGGCAAATATGTAGCATATATGCCCTCTTGGAGGGCACTCTAAAAAAGACACTCTAAAAAAAATTTTCAGCCCCATTGACTTGCATGGGGGTTCGGGTTCGGGTTCGGTCCCGAACAAATGGGAAGTTCGGGTTCGGTCCCGAACAAATGGGAAGTTCGGGTTCAGGCTCGAACCGAACTCGGGGAGTGTTCGGCTCATCCCTAGTCCTGAATGCTGGCGTTTTTGAGTATACTTGGCGTAATCTGATGACCAGCATCTCCTCTGGTGGTATGGCGGCCCTCATATTGGTGTCCATCTTTGTCAGCCTTTCTTGTACATTGGACAACTGCTCATCAAGAGTTTATGGACATACATAGATAGTTGAAACATTTCACCGGGTCCTTCTCTCTGAGTGGCCTGTACAGTGTCACAAAGTGCCCATGGTGTATCTGCCGGAGTTGATGGGATGAACCCACCACCTTCTTTTCTTTTTTATCTTCAGATACGGGTATGCCATTTCAAAAAACAGAAAAGCTTCTCCTGCATCCATCTTGGATCAAACTCCACTCTCCACAAAATCGTAGCTCCCACAGATTTTAGCTTGTCTTCCACCATTAGTTGTTTGAGGTATTATTGTATGATTAAAGGAACATAAGCTGTAACTAGATTACTTGTTACATAAACTTTTTTTTTTCTTTTTATTAATCGCATATATAAAGGACACCTAAACAAAGTTAGGTGTTTATTTCCTGTTTCCATTTATTCCATGATGCAGCATTTACCAAAATGTTAGGTCTAGCCTCATTTTAATACTGTGGTATAGGATAGAGCAATAATGAAGAGGCAATGAAATTGAGGGAATGTTTAGACAAGGCTACAGGGAATCTATTGTTGTCTATGCTAACCAAGATAAGAGATGGCAGCTGAATAGAACTGATAGTGGACTTTCAATACTGGTAATGGTATTCCATGGTGGTGTCATTTACATATGTAGCGCTCACCCCCGAAGGAGCCACTGAATAACCTCGGGATAATCTCACCGCACTAGGAATTATTACATACCAGCACTGTTGTGGGTTTTCTAGGTTTATATGCTTTATTAAAAGATAAATGCGCGTTGAATGAAATTACAGGATGTGTCACGCGGGAAAAACACGCAGCGGAAAAAAAACGGTTAACCCCCTCAGTTCTGAAGTGTAAGTCCCGAAAAATAGCTCAATATATATATTTAGAAAGTTTAGGGTACCCAGGTACTGTGTTCGACTGGCCAGTGAATGAAAAGAGCAATCTTCGACTAGTCACTGTCGGGGCCCTGTGAATTTAAACAATATTGCAGCGTGCGTTTCTGTTTTGGCCTGGGAGGCCTCTCACCCATCCGATGAACGAAACTGTCTAGCACTCGATGCCTCCACCAAAAGATCTTCTCTGCTTTGTACTGGGACTCCGTGCCACTGAATCTGCTCCCTGCTAGCCAAATCTCAGCAACTGGAACAAACGATCTGCTGCCTGCACTCCCAATCGATCGGCGCGGCTTCCTAACGTGGGGTCCCGCCGGAACCAGCTTTTCCTCCAGACCTCTCAGCGCTGCGCAGGTAGGTCCCAACACGATTACTGTCCCGATCTCCAGCACCAGTAAGACCGCGTCTGTACTCCGGCCTGGTTGTGATCCCTGACAGCTCTAACGTGCGTCCTCTACCTTTCACTGCTCTGCTCGCTCTGCCATGCCTTGCATGAGGCTGCTGATCTGTTTCCTCCTCCTTGTACCACCTACTTCCTGTCCTCACGCAAAGGGTGATGGTAGATGTAGTTCAGTTTTGTCCAGCATAGTCCACAATGTCTCTGTCTCCCTCTGGTGGCAGCAATAGTTCAATGCACCAGAATGCAGTTTTTTTTAAAGCAGCGCTACACATACATTCCACACAATGCAAATCAATTGGTCAGTTTCCTGGACTTCTGAAACAGAATGTCCATTTTATTCCCAATGCCACATTTTGAGGAGCAAGTGCTGTAAAGACACTGTAGTTGGGGGCAGTTTACAACACAAAATATCACATTATGGATGCAAACAGTGACACATACTGGGCAAAATATTTTCTTAACTAAACCTACATGAGAAAACCAAAGCAAATCCCAGATGTCGGCACTCACTGTGGGATCATGGGAGGCGCGATGACTTCTAATTTACCAGCTGTTCTGGGATCCCTTAGGATGGGGGTCATTTTGACACCTCTCACTCCTCATAGCTGAGGGGCACAGTAAAAAGAGAAGCATATCTGGAAAGGTCAGTCTGGCCTTTCCAGTGATTCCCCTCTTTACCCCTTAAGTACCAGGACCACGTTCTGGTGTCGGATCGTAGCCCTCCTTTGGTGGGGGCTGACATCTTGGATGTCAACTCCACCTCCTGGCCTTGCCCTCTATACTGAAATCAACGCACATTGCGTAAAGATGTCATTATGAGAAACCCTCCCTATCCGTGCAGGGGATTCCCTATGTTAGCGATATGTTGGTTGTTTGGACCTCTGTATCTCATGATTGGTGAGGGACATAGGGTCGTGTTTGGTATCATTAGAAAGGCCAGAGCCTGTCCTTTCCAATGATGCTTAACATGACCAGGTTAACTCTTTTTTTTATTATTTTTGTTATGATGCTGCACGAACTCACCTTCTTATTAAACACAGTGAAAAATGACATTCAGTGTTAGCTAAAATTACATATTTTCACAGAAAAATACAATAACGGGTTCCCATTTCTAAATTTAGTACCCCATAGAATATATAACCGTAAAGGCTTGGGTGGTAAAATATATAAAAAATAATTTTACATTCTATAAATGCTTGATCTGAATGTAAATTCAAATGTTTTTGCATTTTTTTATTATAGCCTTCTTACAAGACGTGACGAATACATATAATAATGATATATTATGAATCTGTTGAGTGTTCTGTAAAAACGATGTGTAATTTGTCTCTGTTGTATAACACAACATTTCTTCAAATCAAGTTTAAACGTGAGCACAAAACGGTCAAAATGAGCTCCGCGCACAGAGGTGAAATTGCTCAGCAGTGAAGGGGTTAACAGATCGCTATTGATGCCTGAATAATTCTGTAGCCACACATTAGATAGCAGATGAAAACAACTCAAGGATTTGGTTTCAGTTCTGTGAGATTTAAAGGAATTCAATGAAGGATGGTTTTTACCACACATTTTAGTGCAAGTCCTACTGGAATGTACACCCCATTTCATTATAATGTGCAACCAGAACCTTTATCAGTCAGATGCAGGTAATTTTTTTTTTGGTTTTACTGTGACCCAGATATGTAACATCCATGAAGTTTAGGAGTGGATCTAAAGAGTGCCGACTCACCCAAGCATAGATTGTGCCTAGGCACAATAAACACTTTTTACGCCCAGTGCAAACATACCTTATAATTTGTTAGGGCTTTAGTCTAATGAATTTTTTCTTGTTTTAAATAAGCATTAGAATTTGAACTACATATTTCACTAAATGTTTGTGCTACAGCTCCTACTCCGAGCTCCACATTTCTCTCTTGAAATGTTGTCATGTCCTTTCTTTCCTTAAGGTGTCAATAGAGTTCCACATTAGAAGTTATTTGTCAACTTTGAACAAATCTAAAAGCTCAATCTAGTAAATTCATATATAATATATATATTACACATATGCTCGCGCACACTTAGACTTATTGTATATAAAATAAATTTTGTAAGTTAACACATGAATTTCCGTTCCAAAAATTAAAGTCAGTGACTATCTATGGATCCTGCAAGTCACATACCATAATCTGCAAATTCTATTAAATATATCGACACAAATCAAAACGATAAGGGGTTATTCAGAGAGCAGTGACATTTTAGTGCTTGCTTGTACGGCACACTTCAGCGAGTGCAATTCGCTGACCCTGCAGTGAATTCAGTGTCCACCACAGATCCTCGAAGTACGCCAAATCAACCTGCCGAATGCATCCTCAAACCATCGCAAAACCTGCCCAATCGATCCGATAATCCACTCTAAAAAAAAGCCGTTTGCATCCAACGATCCGCCGAACATCTCCAGGGAAAAAAAAAGCCGACCAGCTGCCGAACAGGGGTAAAAAAATTAAAAAATATAAACTGCAACTTTTAAAAGGATTTTTTTTTAAATGTAGTGCTTGAGAATGCCTGAAAATAATATATTAGGCCCTGTGAATAACAATAAAAAGGTCTGTTATAGAATAAAAAAAGCCATTTTAAAAATATTGGAATCAAAAATTTCACTGAAAAAAACCACTTAAAACGGCTAAAAAAATATGTAAAAGAAAATTGGTAAAGAGACTTTTTGCTGCAAATGAAAAAAATGGTTGAATAAATATTTAAGAAAAACAAGGCATTTTTTTTTTTTACATTGAAACTTATAGAATTCGTCTGCTAAAACCTGTCAAATGAAACCACTGAAAATCAGGGCATTTTACTCACATTGTACGGTTTCTCTGAATAGATTAACCACTGCTTCTCTATGGGGGATTTCACTGCCGGCAAACTGCACCATATTTCGCTGGCAATTCACTAATGCTTTTGAGACCGCCTGGAGGTCCCCGGCGGTAACGAGTTATTTTATATTACAGGTATACCACCCCTTATTCAAAATACAGTGATTCTAACTGCTTTCAGTTAAAACCCATAGTAAACTCAGCGGTTTTACGAAAATCCGTCCTTTAGTGCCCGCTGCGGTTTTTACTTTTTACGTTTCTGCGCTGTTTGTGTTCGATCAAATTTTCCTCTTACTCGTTTATGCAACGCACACATATTATATACCGTTTTTCCCGCCATACACAATTCCCTCCCCTTTTTTGGCTAGGGTCAGAGTGGGGCAGTCGGAACGCGCGTGCAGGCGCACTAAATCACGGCGGCAGTAGCAGCACATAACGGCCAATGACGGCCAATATACGCAGTACGTGCGTACAAAAGTGCGCCGACACCACGCAACCGGCAAATGAACGCATTTTTCTCAGAACGTGAAACCGCTGCTACAGACGTACAGAGTGCGCTGCGGCCGCATGGCAGCGTGTGTGCGTGATTAGGAGACGTCAGACGCTGCTAGTGTGCGGCCTACATAACGTTCAAACAGCCGGATTTCCCTAGAATTGCGTTGGTGAGTACCTGCGACTGTGCGACTGTGGTCGTCTGACCACTTAAGCGTATTCCGTGAAAAAATGCGTGCGCACGCATCGACGTACATTTTGACGGTGGCCGCAGAAAATGCGCTCATCTGTCCCTAGCCTTAGCTGAGCCACTTCACTTCTGTGCGCTGAGCTCATTCTGACCGTTTTCTATGCTCATAATTTTTAGATGCCAGCTTAAGTCCTATTTAAATACCCCCCCAGACAAAAAATAAAAAATCTTTCGTTGTAAACAAAACAAAAAAAACCTGGTCATGTTTGGTATCATTGGAAAGACCGTGATCAGGCCTTTCCAATGATCTCAAACATGACCCTCTAGCTTCCAAAGGATCCCCGTATCTCTGCTTGGCAGCTAGGGGGTTAACTGGCCAACCGACAGCCTCACACATATGGTGAGAATGTCAGTGGGTGGGGGTGACCCAGAGGGTTGGCTGACATCCAAGATGTCAGCTACCTCCGGCTTTGAATATTTTGGTGCCAAATGGCAAACCGCAACATAGGGGTTAACTTTATGCACCGCTGCAAAGTGGAGACTCTCCCCTTTCCAGCGGTGCTATCTAAAACAATTGGAGATAGAGGGCTCCAAAGGAGCCCCCCCTCCCCTTCCTGATTTTTACAGCACGCGCCGGGTAGCACCTGCCGATGACATCATCGCGCACTGTGATGACAATGTCGTGCCGGCTGGGCCCCCTGAAAAGGTGGGGCAGGCTGCCAGACCACCGCGAGAACCCGGCGAGGAAGTTGAGTATCGGGCGGGAGGGAGGTTAGCGGACCCTGACGTACCATGTACATCCGCGATTCTAAGAGAGACTTCCCGATTGGATGTACATGGTACATATAAAAAAGTGGGTTGATTTTATAACCTCAACATCCCTCATTTTGGGGCAAAAGATTTCCTAATCATCCGAAAATTTGTAATCCTTGCTTTCTCTCTCTGTGCCTTCTAATAGAAATTTTGGGTTGTATAAAAAACACGTGGTAGAAGAATGACTATCTGCTTATAGAGATACTAGTCTAATCTAATGGGACGTTTAAGTGGTTATTCGCAAAGCAAATCCTGGAGAAAAACATCAGTGTAGCAGCACAGATAAACGGCAGCATTTTAGAAAGATAAAATACACAGCTTGACAATAGAAGATGCATAGGAAAGCTTCCCCTGTTCATTTGCACTGCAATTACCAGCAGAAACTGACACATAAGGGGTTATTCAGAGAGCACCAAATTGGCCACTAAATTGCACCAAACAATGAATTTCCCCGTATGGTGCCATTTCGTGGCCATTCAGCTATTCAAAATGCTGCTGACTCACCAAATATTGCCGCTTTGCCAAAGAAATACGGTGCCTTTTGGTCGCAGTGCAATTCCCCATAGAGAAGTAATATTTAATCTATTCAGAGAACACCGAATATCAGTGAAATGCCCTGATTTTCGGTGGCTTCTTTTTACAGGTTTAAGCAGTAGCATTCCATAGATTTCAATGTAAAAAAGACTTTCCTTTTCAGTTACAGGCATGTATACAGCGCCAGCATATTCCGTAGTGCTTTACAATGGGGAGCACAAAACCCGAGACTTAAATGACGAAAAGACAACCTCGCCCGTAGGATAACTGTCCAGGTAATACAGCACTTTGACCAAGTGCTCAGCCAGACGTCCTGCGAGCTTACAATATAAGGGATGGGTATTTGAAACAAATGGGAACAGAGGGAAAGTGATGCTGGTGGCCAGAAAGAATATAGCAGGGTTTGCATGAGAAGGAGTAGAAGCTTGGGTTTAGTAAGAGTAATTAGAGAGAGAAGAGGACAGAGCTGGAAAGGAGACCTGAAATTGGGGACCTGGCTGAGGGGGGCAACAGAGTGAAGAATGTAGTTTTGCGAGTATGCTGTGTGGAAAAAGAGTGAGATTTAGTAAGAGTGTAACAGAGAGTAACAGTGGTATTCTCTATGAAAAATAGAGGGAGGTTTAAAAGGAAACTAATCAACCAGAAATTAATAAATGCACACATAGAATACAATTGCAAAAATAGAGCAGACTGGAGTATAGTGGAGGACAGCATGTTGAATCCTGGATACCTTTGTGCTGGTTACAGGGAGCAGGGTGAAGAAATGTTGTTCTGTCTGTGAGTATGTTGTGTTTTTCTTAAATCTTTATTCATACCTTTTTATTCTTTTCATTTTCAGCAAAATGTCTAAGGCCCCTATTACATTCCTTGCGCATCGGTTTTGCGGGCACACAAATGTGCATTTGCGCGAGGACAAAACCATTTACGCAGAACGTCGTATTTCAACGTTCGCGCAAACGATGCGCGTTATCGTTTGACGCAGATGGACTTGCGCCAGCGTGATGAACGGTGCGCGTCCTATCTTTAACATTGTGAGCGCAAATGCGTTAAGCGGATGGTATTTCAATAGATGCGCAACTTCCTACGAACGACGTTTGCACGCATAATTTTAACGTCTTTGAAAACCTGGTGTTAACTGCAAATCTGAACGTTCTGGCCGAAACAAAATATACCAGCACGAAAAAAAAAAAAATACAGCACAGTATAGTTACACATTCTACACATACCCAAACCAAAAAATTGTGAATTCGTGCATATTTTTTTTATTGCTGCAGCATGTATACTCAGATTTATTTTGACAGGCACAAAAACGTTAGTAAGGTTCTTAATTCTGATTGGCTGAATCCCGCAAAAAAAAACAGTCCGTGCACTGATTTACATGCTCAACGTTACTCCGCGCATATTACACTTCGTTTTGCGTGCTTTTTTTACTAACGTTATTTTCTGACATATTAGAAAATGCGTTCAGATCCGAATATCACGTTAATTTTCACGCGATAACGCTGGACAATGCGCGCAAAAAATTGCACATTTGCGCAGATAATGTAATATGGCCCTATATATTTTCCGTTAATCTGTATATTTGTGCTGTTTTGTGTTTTTTTTGTTGTTTTTTTTTAATATCTTGCATTTTATTACTTTGCATTTCTGTAACAATTCAATGTTCTTGAACCCAGGACATACTTGAAAGTGAGAGTAATCTCAATGTATCCTTCCTGGTAAAATCTTTTATAAATAAATAAATATATTATTTCAAGGCATTTTCATACACTAGTTAGTTTTTTTTTTGTTTTTTTTAAACTTGTTTCAAGTTGCAATATTTTATTTTTTTTAAGCTCTTTTCGGTGGCTGGTCGGCTTTTTCTGGCTGCTGGTCAGTGGTCTATTTGGTGGGTCATCGGCGGTTTGAGGAACAATTCGGTGGTCTGTTCGGCGGTCGTGGGCATTTTTCAGTGGGTTTGCGGCTGTGGTCATTTTTTCAAATCGATGTGGTTTGAGGATGCAGAGCACACGGATCACAATGATCCACACAAAGGATGCGAAAGTACCTCAAAAACTAAAAATAAAAAAGTTTTATTAATAGAACATGGTAAAACCACACAAAAATAGCAAAAAATGATAACACCAAAATGTGCAGGACCTGAACAAAAATTATATATATATAATACGCATCACTCTGGACCGATATGCATACAGGAAGAGGAAAATACACTCAATTATTCCATCTCAACTATAATGGAGAACGGTGCCAGGTGAAGCAGAGCACCTGTCTGCAACTTAATTGTGTCACAGGGGCTATCCAGAGACAAAATGCACCTCTGTCTATAGATCATATTACACTTTACACTTATATGTGCCGATTGCTAAATGTAGAGCAATAGGGCAAATGCAGTAACTATCATAGATAATAGCTGTGGGTAAGATTAACACACATCTAATGTCCAAAAACATAAATAATCCATTCCTGAAAGCCCACAATGTCGGCAGGTAAAAATAAACCACAAAGTCCCACTCACTCAATTACAATATGTTGCCAATCAAAAATCATAATGCATAGGCATATGTTAGCTGCATACCGCTATACATCAACCGCATAAATTAACCATGTCACACAAATAGAGAAAGGTATCCATAATAGAAAATATCAGTGGAAGTTCGATTCTCAAACATGTATACAGCACATAGAGGAGGGAAGAAATAAGAAACAATTAGCACGTCCAACGTGCGTTTCGCATGGATCTGCTCATCAGGGACACAAGGAAACAATGTAATACGCTTCAGATGTAGGTAGCTGAAAAGGTACAGTTGCCCTAATAGTTGATGAATATTGTCGACGGACAGCCCGCCTTGAAGATCAATGGTATGCAGTGGCCAATAACAGATCAGCATCACAAGGTTGCTAGGTAACCGGATGAGAAGAGAATCAGCTCGTCCGTGAGCCATACCCACATTTAATCGGTCTGATAATACATGCAGCATATTTAAATCTTAATTGTCCTCAAATGAATGTAAATGTGGAGCTCAAACCGTCCTATCATTCAATATTAGTTACGATCTCGTTATTGCTCCTGAGGAAACTGCCGATAGAGCGGCAGAGAAACGCGCGTTGAGCCTTCTTTAATGTCAATATGACAAAAATGTTCTTCTTTCACAGCTAATTTAGTTGAGCCTGTCAGGCTGATTATAATTGTATTTGTATTGGGTGGTCGAGATTTTGTGTGGTGGTCCACAATTTGACACTGTCAATTGCAGTTAGTCTTGGGCATGATTTTGGTCCTGAATCGAAGTGACATGCAATTATTTTGTGTCGTTGTTTGCGCTCATGCAAGCACCTAAGGGGAAGGCACTGCCTTTGTCCACAACAGAGGATATCTATATCACCGTTGCTGATAACAGCTAAGCATCAGGTTCCCTGTATTGAATCAGACTTCAATGCTAGTGCATGTTATTGCAGCAAGTGTTACTAGTGGACCACTACAATATTGGACATACCTGCTTTTCATCCGGTTGGATGTTTGTTTTTAAATCTTGTTTTTCAATCATGGTGTGCATAATTGAATGCTCTTAAATATCGTAATAAAAGTTCATTTTTAACGCAAGGGAGACATTTCTCCTCCTCTTTTAGAGGAAACTATTGTTCTAGCACCATACTGAAGTCCCTTCCATTTCTACAAGAAGTCATGATGGAAAAATAATAGTCATAACCATACCCATGTAAAGAGTGTAGATCCAAGAATAATCAAAACCAAAGTAAATCCATATATTCCTGGATCACAACAAGTCCCATCGAACCAAAAGACAAACCCAATAAGGTAATGGCATAGAAATAGACTTTCATGTATATAATGGAAACTCACAATGGTCTTATAAAAAAAGAGGTATAGTTGAATTCCTCATTTAGACCTGCCGGATATTGGGTACCCAGTCTAAAGATCCATCTGGCTTCATTTTGGCTCAGTTTTTTGTCAAAATCTCCTTTTCTGGGTCCCATTTCCAGACGCTCAATAGCTTGGAAGGAAAGGCAAGAGGCATTACCGTCATGGTATCAACCTCGTTTGTAACACTGCCCACATGTTGCAGAATACGTCTTTGCAATTGCTGATATTGTCCACATTTTGTTTAGTACATGTACATGTAATCAAGTAAATCACCATGGTGGAGATACAGTTGGCGAATTGCCTTGTAGAAAATGTCCTTTTAGTAACACCGCTGCTAATGGTTTTGGACTTCATAATAAAGTCACATGCCTTGCAAAGTGTAACCATATGATCTATAGACAGAGGTGCATTTTGTCTCTACACAGGGTATTCTGAATACAATGATTGGATAGCCCAGGTGACACAATGAAGTTGCAGACACCTCTTCACCTGGCCCCATTCTCCAGTATAGTTGAGATGGAATAATTGAGGGTATTTTCCTCTTCCTGTATGCATATCGGTTCAGAGTGATGTGTATTTTATATATAATGTTTGTTCAGGTCCTGCACATTTTCGTTTTTTGGTGTTATCGTTTTTTGCTATTTTTGTGTGGTTTTACCACATTCTAGTAATAAAACGTTTTTATTTTTATATATTTTTTGAGTTATTTTGTCATCCTTTGTGTGGATCATTGTGATCCGTGTACTGTTCATATATTTAGCTGTTCATGCCCTGCAAGTTCTGGGTGAGGTGATTTCCCGGATCCAACCTTTTGATACTTGCACCTCTCCTACTTACCCCCCCCCCTTGTGTTGGAGGGATCTGGTTGCGGTTTGAGGATGTGCTCAGCAGGTCAATTCACCGCACTTCGAACAAGAGTGCGCCAAAATGTTGGTTACTTTTTAGTGCGTTATGTATAACCCCTTTAGTGAATTAACCCTTTAGTTTGTTGCCAGTTTCAAGTCAAATAACTTCAAACTTAAAAATTTACCATAGCAGTTTTTGTACATTTGTACTCCGGAGAGTATCTGTAACTTTGTAATCGTGTTAATAAGGTGTTGAGTTATTTTGCTACTTTTATATCTTTTAACAACATGTTCAACATGTTCTTTCTAAAGAACAAGATATATATTGTATATTAAAAGGATCAGTTAAAACCCCCTGTTTTCTGTCAATTCAAGTATTATGTTTTCTTAAACGCTTTGTACACTTTCAGTATTTAAGTCAATCAAGAATGTCAGAATTTCGAGATTGTCTGTACTTTACTCAGAACCAATCATCTGTCCTTCAGCAGATTGCCGTCATCCTTCTGAATGGAACTTGAAGTGTTCTTGAAATGTCAAAACGGCTGATAGAGTCATAGGCCAGAGTGGGATACTATGTTAGTAGTTTTAGTTTCCCTATAACTATTCTTGCAGGTTTTTAAGGCTATTTCATTTTGATTCCAGTGCGATAAGAGATATGGAAAATGCAGTTTTGTTCTCTTTACTAAATACTAAATACAATAATTATCTTCTTAATTGGTGACATATGCTTCATTTATTAATTAATGAAATCTAAATGTATTACAGCCAGGGATGATTAATCTTTACAAAGGAAACAAAGGATATTCTAAAAATGTTACATTCAAAATCATATTGATATAATATTAGATGAAGCAGCCATCAAAAGTAAATACAAGTATTGACCCCTTCACTACCAAGGGATTAAATCAGTCTCAGGAATCAGTGGCTTTAGGGAAAATCCCTTTGTAGTAGCCAACCAATGAGCGTGTGCTTGGAAATCTCAGCGCATTTTCGTACGGTATGGACTATTTGTCAGGCTATGCTTTCTAGCCTAAAAAGGACAGTTAAAAACTCAAGCTGTATAAACTGTTTACATGTCTCCAGAATTATATCACTTGGAGTACAGTTTATATTGGGGCACCAGCAGGCACTTTGAAGGTCACGTATAATACACCTTGGTAGTGAATTGGTTGAAAAGAAACTTCAAGCATTGTGAACCTTCAATGTAATTTTGAGTGGTTACATGGACCTCATTGCCTTCATACAACTCTTGTGCTGATCTCCACTTCCTCAGAATCAGGACTCTCAAGTCTTCCTGCAATTAATGGTTTTCATTGTGCTCACATTGAGAGTCATTTAATTGGTTGAACACTCGCATGAGTGTCCAACCTCCCCACGAACAATGTTGCTGCTGTGGCTTACTGGGTGCCAGGGGAGCAGCAGTGTAGCCACAGACTGCATTTAAAGGGATATGCATGTCTAGAAAAAGTTTTTTAAATTGACATTTAAACACTTTTGTACCTATAGACAAATTAGAATAAATCAATAAAGGTTTTAAAAATGTGTAAAAAATTATTATTTTCTTGCTTTAAACTGTTATTGCATCTTATCCAGCGACGCCCCTCAGCTAGGGGTGTTTCTTCAGCTCATACTTCCTGAATATTCCCTGTCCACTACTCCACCCACTATTGTGCCAATCAAAGCTTCACATGAACCACATTTCTTGCTCCATCTTGCCCACAGCCCCCATACACCCCGCTACTTCACATACTCAGCTATTACCCTCACCTAGTGTGTCACCCCTCTCCTCTTAGATTGTAAGCTCTTGGGCAGGGTCCTCTCTCCTACTGTTCTATGTGTTTAACTTGTTTGAACATTTGTTATTCTGTCTAACCCATACAGCGCTATGGAACTTGTTAGCACATTTTAAATACCTGTGACTATATGAACTAACACAAGCTGTGCAGCTAAGGACCTCAGACTGGGGAAACCGAGGAACTGAATATCAGCATCTCTGCAACTGTGAAAACAAAACTCACTCACCTGCTGACTCGATCACACACTCACCCGCTGACTCATTCACACACTCACCCGCTGACTCGTTCACACAGAGACTCACTCACCCGCTGACATGCTCACTTGCTCTCTTTCAAGATTTACATACTCACTGTCTTACTCAAACTCCCTCTCACAGTCACTCACTCTCACACTCTTTCTTGTGCTGTCTCTTGTACGCGCTCTCTCTCACTGCAACTTTTCTTGTGCTCTCTCTGCTTTATATTGCTGTCTTTCTCTGCTTTATCGTTTCTTGCTGTGTCTCTGTGCTTTTCTTTGTTGTCCCTCTCTTTCTGCTGTCTCTTTTTCTCCCTGTGTGTTTTGATTTCTTTCCTTCCCTGTCTCTGCAGTAGCTGGGGTGAACATTCAGCCCCGCCCTCCCCTCAGCTCACAGTGCAGGAGGGAGGAGAAGCAACTCGGACGCACATGCTCAGTGTGTTTAACCCTCCCTAGGTATAAGCACTGATTGGTTAGCTCAAACTGCCTCCTGAGGTGGGCGTGGAAAACACCAAGAAAGAAAAGCAGGTAAATATGAAAAAATATCATATTTACGTTTTAACTCTGCTGAATGACACTACTGACTCATTCAAAAGGCATTGCACATTTTTAAAAGCACACTAGCAAAGCATGCATGTCCCTTTAACAATGTTTTTAATGCTACTTCTATGGTTAAAATGTGAGGGAGTGTAGATGTTCATACATGTCATAATACCCATCCCATATTAACCCTACCTAGAGCATCCCTTAAATTTTGCCTGGTTAGGTAGTAGGATAAGCCAGAACTAAGAAACTCAGAGCTCTGCCAATTCATCATATTCCAGATTGCCGAACAGAAAAATGCAGAGAGCAGAGTGGCGCTAAATATTGACTAAACAAATCTGCAGCTCAAAGTAAACACCTGTGTACACCCTATACAACCAATCAGATATAAAAACAATAGGCACTAGCCCCGGTGTGAGCGCACTTAACTGTTAAGGAGTAACTTGAGTGGAAAACTTCAACAATGATCTTGATATTTCCTTATTATGAAATCATAATCAACATGACCTAATATTGAGAGATAAAAAACTCCATGGTGCAATAACGTTTAGGTAAACAATTTTGTTTACCTAAACTTTATTGCACCATGGAGTTTTTTATCTCTCAATATTAGGTCATGTTGATAATGATTTCATAATCAGGAAATATCAAGATCATTGTTGAAATTTTCCACTCAAGTTACTCCTTAATAGTTAAGTGCGCTCACACCGGGGCTAGTGCCTACTGTTTTTATATTCCAGATTCCAACCAGGATTTTAAGAAGTGATCAAGTTCCCATGCCTGCTTAAATTCAATTACTGTTTTGGCCTCTACCACTTCAACTGGAAGGCTGTTCCATGTATCCATCACCCTCTCAGTAAAATAATGCTTCCTGATGTTACTTTTAAACCTTTGCCCCTCTAATCTAAGACTATGTCCTCTTGTTTTGCTACTTTGTTTCCTTTTAAATATACTCCCTTCCTCTACCTTGTGGATTCCCTTTACATATTTAAATGTTTCTATCATATCTCCTCTGTCTCGTCTTTTTTCCAAGCTGTACATGTTAAGATCATTAAGCCTTTCCTGGTAACTTTTCTCCTTCAAGCCGTACACCATTTTAGTAGCCCTTCTCTGAACTCTCTCTAAGATGTCTATATCCTTCTGGAGATACGGTCTCCAGTACTGCACACAGTACTCCAAGGGAGGTCTCACCAGTGCTCTGTACAGTGGCATGAGCACTTCCCTTTTCCTACTGCTAATGTAACCGGAATCTACTTGGTTCACTCGGGACGAGGCCGGGCCGACACAAACAAGGATTGTCTAAACACGAGTCTCTTCAGGAAAGGCAAACTTTATTGTGATATCACAGATGCTCAGACAGGATTGAATCGCTAAGACTGAGCATCGATTTTCCCGTGACATGAGATCTTATACCCCAAATACATAATTAGGTACATCCCAATTAGCCCACCTCCCGGCGACACTATCCCACCCCACGTGGGTCCGTACCTCCCTCAATCTAATACAAAGGCATTCCATTCTTTGGTCATAAATTGGCAAGCTTCATGTTAGTTTGACAGAAGATGATTTGCTGCTATGCTCAATCCGGCCTGTGCCCACCTCCCTAGAGCCTGTTTGTTATTTGTTGTAGATAAGACCTGGTCTGTTTCTACGCTCTTCTTTGTCTCGCTGCAGGCCTCTGTGACCTTGGTGTATCCATTTCTCATTCTGTCCCTGTGTGCCAGGAACGGCCCGGATCTTTCTTAATTTTAATTGCTTCTCTGCTAAACTAACACATTCCTAAGATTCTATGTAAGCTTCATTCTAATTCCAACTAAAATCTACCTAGTTAATTTCAAGTGAACCAATATTCTGAACAAGATGGTCGCCTGGCTCATAATGGCGACCATCTTCTGGCCTGATTCTCCTTCATTCCCCCCTTGGCTCAAGCCTCAGGTTCTCCTCCTGAGACTTGTAGCCACTACACCCCACTAATATTATTCTTGAGTTCCTCGTACTTTGGGGGACCTATTTTTGTCAGGAACATATCTTGTGGGATAATCAGTGGTATCTTTTGTGTCTGTGTAGGTGTCAGTGCTCTCTTGCACAGTGGCCATAGACATAGCCCTATGCGGTACAGTAGTGTCCCTATGACCAAGATCACCACCAACATCAGAATTATGGATCCAATATGTGAAATAAATCTCAGGATGGATCCGAACCACTCTCCAAATGCTCCGAACCCACGGAGTGGATTCCAGCCTTCGGCAGCGATCCGTCTTGCTGTGTTCTGCAACTGTGCTACCTTCTCCTGGTGATCTTGGATTACCTGGTAATAGTCAGGGACATCATGTGTGGTGTTCTTGGTGAAGGTGCAACATTCATAATGCATTGTCATCTCACACAGTCCATTCAGAGTTGCACTGATCTGTTCCAGTGCCAAATCGTGTATCATTTGTACCTTTCGTATCTCTCGTACTTCCAGATTCAGCAACTGAATATCCATACTAGTCTTATTCAAAATCTCATCCATCAGACTGGCATAACTGTTCATTCTTACCATTAACTCTCTTCCCCATCCAGTCCATGCCGGGAACCATGCCCACACACCTTTCTTAAACAACTCTCTCTTCTGTCTTTCAAACACCAGTGGGTACCTAGGGTGAAGTGCTGTGTCTGTATCAGTGTCATCTCTCCTTACTCTCTGAATTGGAATCAGTTTAGCCAGATAACACATTCCCGTTATTGTAGGTGGTACCCATGTGTAACACACCCTTTCACAACACACCTGGTACCCCCCTTTCAATATAAATGGTGATAAATGTAGTGTTCCCTTTGATATTTCTATCGTCAGTTGTCTCAGTCGTCTCATCATATCCAATGCACTCTGCCTTCCATTGGTCACATTCGCAATCACCTCCTCCTGGTCTTTTGTGAGTTTTCTACATCGTATATATAGGAAATTTGCCTTCTCTTTTGTGTTAAATGTGTAAATGTATGATGTCCAGTTGAACTTACTTGAATTACACAGCCCACCCTCGTTACTTGTGTCTTTATCTGGTCCTAATTGAGAACACCATTCTGGAGGGTACACTGGTCCTGTTATTGGGTACCCGGGACTGAATGCCTCTGGTTTTTCTCGTAGTGCATCAAAAGCATGTATTGTGACATTTCCTGATGCAAACATACTTAAATTCATCGGAACAGAAGCAAATGGTATATGAATTGTCTCTGGGTGCAGTCTACTACACACCCAGCATGCGGTTTGCCCAGACTTCTTAGCATAGTCATATTTGAATTGCACAAGTAAATGTCCACTTGGCATAATCTCGGATATCACCTCTCGTTTCTGTCTCCACATGGTATGGTTCTCCATCACCGGGTGCGTACCATTCCAGATATGGGAAATATCCACTTTCTTGGTGGTGCTTGGGCACCTGGGGCATGCTCCGTGTGATAGTCCATAAATCAAATTTGCAAGGTACAAAATCAGTACCACAAATGCCCCAAATGTCAAAATCCCTTGGGCAATTCTTTTCACAGTCACATAAACCCAATCCCTCCCCACCGGAATTTCAAAAACAAAAGACATTTCCGGTTGATCAAGGGTCGGTGCCGGGCCCCTAAAAATAGCCCTTGGGGTATCCCCCGGGGGATCCCTTTGTTCCCTTGTTGGTGGATGGTCAGGCATTATTGTGTCCATCAAAACACCCACTTGTTAAATCTTTTGGGTGCTCACAACTGAATCTTTTAGGTGCTCGCAACTGTGGTCTTTGTCAGCTTTAGCCTCAATGGATTGGTCTCGTTGGTGACGACCTTCCACTCTGGTTCAGGATTGGTGTAACGTTGGGAGCTTCCAGCCCTACCTGTGTGCTTGAGGGCAGCATGTCTGATGCTGCTCGCTGACCAATGCCCGGTTTAAATGGAGACAGGCAGGGAGGTGGTTGCATGAGGCGCGGCTTGAGTGGGGGGCGTGGCCTGGTGAAGGTCTTTAAAAACCCTCAGTGTATTCTCAGCAGTTGCCAGATCGTGGTTATCCATACCTGAGCTCCTTGTACCTGACTGCTATATTGAATTAACCCGTTATTGACCTCTGCTTGTTTCTGACTATTCTGCCTTCTGTTGCCCTAGACCATTTTCTTGTACTACGCCACTGCTCTGATATCGACCCGGCTATTCCATTTGACCATTCTGAACTCTGTATTCCTGATTCTGGCTCGGCTAACTACTCCCTGTGTTGTTAACCCTTTCTGTCTAGCTAGTTTACCTGGCCAATTCTAAGGACCAGACAGTTAGAGATCTTTCACAGCTTCTCTGTTGGTAGCTTCTGGGCTCTGTGGAGTGTGGGGTGTTAAGTACTGCGTGGTGGGATCTGGGAACTGTGACATTACGATCTGCCCACTATGGATCCCGCAGACTTAACACAGCACTTGGCTAACTTTGTATCCAGACAGGATGAGCAGGATCATAGGATGGATCAGTTTGCTATTGCCTTACAAACTATCCTGACTCGTACGGCTCACCTGGAACCAGCTGGGGTTGCACCCCCGCTTGATATACCTGTGTCCCCTGTCGTTCAGACATCCCAGGTACACATGACCGCTCCTATGAGGTTTGACGGTACTCCCTCAGAGTGCCGGGGATTTTTGGTCCATGTGGATATTCATTTTAAATTAAATCCACAGATGTTTTTCTCTGACATTGCCAAAGTGGGGTTCATTATTAATCATCTGTCTGGCAGAGCATTGACATGGGCGACTCCGTTATGGGAGGCAGAGAAGCCTATCATACGGGATTATAAAGAATTCATAGCCGAGTTACAACGTACATTTAATCCTACCAGAAAGGCCACGGTAGCTGGCAAATCCTTGTTCCGCATACGTCAAGGGAACAGGACTGTTTCTGATTATGCCATAGAATTTAGAACCTTGATCTCTGATGTGAACTGGACAAATGAGACACTTGTTCTGGCTTTTATAGAGGGGTTATCAGAGTCATTGATGTATGAATTGGCTCCACGTAAACTACCTGAGGTATTGTGTGAACTCATTGTTTATTGTATAGATCTGGATAATCAGATAAGGGGCAGAAGGACTCCAAGAGAGAAGCCCAAGAGACCGTTACCTAGGTTGGCCCCTGTCTTTCAGGCACCACCAAGAGAGTTATCTCCTCCCTCTGAGCCTATGCAACTAGGCCGTACTAGGCTTACAGAGGAAGAGAGAACAAGGCGTTTTCGTGAGGGATTGTGGCTGTATTGTGGTTTGGGGGGTCATGTACGATTTCAATGTCCTACTCGTCCTAAGATGCATGATAAGCCGGAAAAACTACCGCACCTAAGGCAGCTGAGGAGACAGGCCTTGGGTGTGAGGTGCATGTCTCCTGTCAAAGACACTAAACTTATGTTAACAGTATCCTTGGCTTGGGAGACCAAGACCACACATACTACTGCTTTTTTGGATTCGGGGGCTGCTGGCAACTTTATCGATGTTAACTACGCTTCTTCCATTTCTCTACCTCTGGTTGTAAGAGAGACACCCTTAGCCGTCGAAGCCATAGACGGCAGACCGTTATCCTGCCCTAGGATTACTCACGATACGGTTACAGTGGTTCTTACCACTGGTCTCTTGCATAAAGAAGAAATCATATTTCAAGTTATCCATTCACCTTCCGATCCTGTTGTACTTGGTTTCCCTTGGTTGGTGGAACATAATCCTGTTATTGATTGGGCTAAGGGAGAGATACTGTCTTGGAGTCCTGCTTGTTTTGGGACTTGTTTAATACAGATTCAGCATGTCGGTGCCCTGAACACACCCACAGCTCCTCCATTGTCTACAGAGGTTCCTGACCAATACGCCGACCTCAGGGCTGTATTTGATAAAAGAGAGGCAGAGAAACTGCCTCCACATAGACCATATGATTGTGCCATTGATATTCATCCTGGTACCATGCCTCCTCGAGGCAAAGTATATCCTCTTTCCGTAAAGGAGAACCAAATTATGGAAGAGTACATAAAGGAGAATTTGGAGAGAGGTTTTATCCGACGTTCCTCTTCTCCAGCAGGGGCTGGGTTCTTTTTTGTGTCTAAAAAAGAGGGAGATTTACGCCCGTGTATCGATTATAGGGGGCTTAACAAGATCACCATTAAGAACGTGTACCCTATCCCTCTCATATCAGAACTGTTCGACAGGTTAAGGGGGTCAGCAGTATACACAAAACTTGATTTAAGAGGAGCTTACAACCTGATACGTATAAAAGAGGGGCATGAGTGGAGAACAGCATTTAACACCAGGAGTGGGCATTATGAATACTTGGTCATGCCTTTCGGTCTTTGTAATGCTCCAGCGGTATTCCAGGATTTTATTAATGATGTGCTCAGAGATTTCTTACAAACCTTTGTTATAGTATACCTAGACGATATATTGATTTACTCTCCCGATCTGAAAACCCACCATGCACATGTCAGACAGGTATTAGCAAAATTACTGGACAATGGTCTTTATTGCAAACTAGAGAAGTGTTTATTCGACATTACTACTGTGAAATTCCTTGGGTATATTATCACTCCACAAGGTTTTGAGATGGATCCTTCTAAACTCACGGCCATCTCAGAATGGCCTCTCCCTCAAGGTCTCAAGGCCATACAGAGGTTTCTGGGGTTTTCCAACTATTATAGGAGATTTATCAAGAATTATTCCGCTGTAGCCTCCCCTATCATTAATATGACACGTAAAGGTCTGAAGAACCAGATCTGGTCTTCTCAATCCAAACAAGCATTCGAAGCCCTCAAACAAGCTTTCACTTCCGCTCCCGTGTTACGGCATCCTGATCCCAGGATTCCGTTTTTTCTTGAGGTTGATGCTTCCGAGATAGGCATTGGGGCTGTCCTGTCTCAAAGAGAGTCTCCAGGAAAACCTCTACATCCTTGTGGGTTCTTTTCAAGAAATTATCACCAGCAGAACGCAATTATGATATCGGTAACAGAGAATTGCTTGCTATTGTGTCTGCCCTATCAGAGTGGAGACATTTGTTGGAAGGTACTCTTGACCCTTTATTGATAATTACTGATCATAAGAACCTTACGTACATCGGGGATGCTAAACATTTGAACGCGAGACAGGCCAGGTGGTCATTGCTACTGTCTCGGTTTAATTTTGTATTGACTTACAGACCAGGTGACTGCAATGTAAAGGCTGATGCCTTATCTCGTCAATATGACCCGTATGAGTCTAATACACAAGACCGCAATCCTATAGTTCCTCCTGAACGTATTGTGGCTTCCACAGTCTTGTCTGTCTCCTCGCCTTTCCTGGAACGCCTCCAGGCAGTTCAAGTAGGGGCTCCACCTGACAAGCCTCCAGATATGTTGTTTGTACCTGAAAAGGAAAGACAAGAATTAATCATAATGTTTCATGATTCCAAACCAGCAGGTCATTCTGGTATTACTAAGACTCTTACCAGTATCTCCAGACAGTTCTGGAGGCCCACCATGCGACAGGACGTACGTCTGTTTGTTTTGGCTTGTCAAGTCTGTGCCAGAAGCAAAACCAGTAAATCCTTGCCTGTCGGTCTATTGCAGCCTTTACCCATGCCTAAGAGGCCTTGGTCTCATCTATCTATGGATTTTATTGTGGACTTGCCGAAGTCCAAGGGTCATACTGTGGTTCTGACAGTTGTAGACCGCTTCTCCAAAATGGCTCATTTTGTCCCTGTACCTAAGCTTCCTACAGCCAAAGAACTGGCGGTTGTATTTGCTAGAGAGATTGTACGAATACATGGGGTTCCGTCTGAAATAGTCTCTGACAGAGGAGCCCAGTTCGTCTCTCGTTTCTGGAGGGTTTTCTGTGCAGAGATGGGGGTGCGATTGGCCTTCTCTTCAGCATATCATCCACAAACCAATGGGGCAGCAGAGAGGGCAAATCAGGGTCTCGAGCAGTACATACGTTGCTTTACCACACAACAACAAGACAATTGGTCGGAGTTGTTGCCCTGGGCTGAGTATGCACGTAATAATGCCGTTAACGAGACCACTGGCCACTCTCCTTTTTCTGCCATCTATGGTTTTTTCCCTCCGGCTCTACCGCTTCAGTTTACTGAACAGGCCATCCCGGCTCTCGATGACCATCTCACTCAACTGCAAGAGATTTGGAGACAGATTCGAGAAAATATGGAGCACAATGTTGCTGTCCAGAAACGCAAGGCTGACAGGCATAGGTTACAAGCTCCCTCCTATAACGTGGGGGATAGAGTTTGGTTGTCCACTAGGAACGTGAAGTTGAAGGTGCCTTCTATGAAAATGGCACCTCAGTTTATAGATCCATATAGGATCATTCGCCGCGTTAATCCTGTGGCTTATGCTCTTGCCCTTCCTAAACATCTTCACATGCACAACGTCTTCCACAACTCCCTACTGAAGCCATTGTTGTGTAACAGGTACACGCGGGTCGTTCCTCCTCCTCCACCTATTCAGGTTGATGGTGAATCTGAGTATGAGGTTAGGAGGGTTTTGGATTCTAGGCTGTGCAGGGGCGCTCTGCAGTACTTGGTCGATTGGGTGGGCTATGGTCCAGAAGACCGGTCCTGGATTCCAGCTTCCGACTTGTCTGCCTCTAGGTTGGTCAGGGCGTTCCATGCCTCACACCCCGATCGCCCTGGTGGTCATCCTGCCGCTCATCCTGTTGGTCGTCCGGTGGCCTCCCGTGGAGAGGGGGTACTGTAACGTTGGGAGCTTCCTGCCCTACCTGTGTGCTTGAGGGCAGCATGTCTGATGATGCTCGCTGACCAATGCCCGGTTTAAATGGAGACAGGCAGGGAGGTGGTTGCATGAGGTGCGGCTTGAGTGGGGGGCGTGGCCTGGTGAAGGTCTTTAAAAACCCTCAGTGTATTCTCAGCAGTTGCCAGATCGTGGTTATCCATACCTGAGCTCCTTGTACCTGACTGCTATATTGAATTAACCCGTTATTGACCTCTGCTTGTTTCTGACTATTCTGCCTTCTGTTGCCCTAGACCATTTTCTTGTACTACGCCACTGCTCTGATATCGACCTGGCTATTCCATTTGACCATTCTGAACTCTGTATTCCTGATTCTGGCTCGGCTGACTACTCCCTGTGTTGTTAACCCTTTCTGTCTAGCTAGTTTACCTGGCCAATTCTAAGGACCAGACAGTTAGAGATCTTTCACGGCTACTCTGTTGGTAGCTTCTGGGCTCTGTGGAGTGTGGGGTGTTAAGTACTGCGTGGTGGGATCTGGGAACCGTGACAATTGGCTGCAGCTACCTTCAGTCTGGAGTGATGTATCCACGGGACCACCTCTGCAACCTTCACTGCTGTAGGGGTTGATAACAGGACAAGGTAAGGACCTCTCCATTTTGGGCCTAGTGGGTCATTTTTTCCACTCCTTCACCCATACTGAGTCACCTGGAAAATACTTATGCAGTGGGGGATATAGAAAGTGAGGTATATTATCTCCCACCCAAGTATTCAATTTCTGCATTGATTTACCTAACAGTACAACCTGTTCATTTAGTTTAGTTTCTCCCAATGCCCGAAGGTCCCCCCTTAGTCCATTAATCAGAGGGGTAGGCCATCCGAACATAAGCTCGTATGGAATTTGCTTCAATTGGGGGGTTGGCCTGCACCTAATGTGCAATAGAACTATTGTCAACACATCCAACCAGCCTAGTGACGTCTGATGGCACAGTTTGGACATCGAAGTCTTTTGGGTGCGGTTCATTCTTTCGACTTTTCCCGAGCTTTGGGGCCTGTAAGCAGTATGTAGCTTCCAGGTGATGCCCAACAGACGGGCAAGCTGTTGTAAACAGTTCTGTATGAATGCGGGGCCATTGTCCGACCCGATCTCGAGGGGAAGTCCATAGCGTGGTATTATTTCTTTCATCAGACGTTTCACCACCTCCACTGTCTTCTCCGTTCTCGTCGGGAAAGCTTCTACCCATCCTGTACACACCATTACCAGTAGATATTTATATCCCTTGCAGGGTGGCAGCACTGTGAAGTCTATCTGTAATGATGCCATTCGGGACAGCCCGATTGGCTGCTTCCCTGGAGGTTGAGATGGGTCTGTTCTTGGATTATTTTTGGCACATGTCGCGCACTGCTGGGCTATTGCTTTGCAGACTACTGACAGTCCTGGTACGTAGAAATGTGGCTCCAACTGTTGTTCCATCATTTCTCTTCCTCCATGGGTACTTGCGTGAAGCGCTCTCACAATCTCAGGCACCAATGTTGCTGGTAGGACTATTTGTCCGTTCTTCAACTGGAACCATCCGTCTTCTCCATATCCGCCTTGTTCTTCTGATAGCCATTTCTTCTCTTTCTCTGAATACACAGGTGTCCATTCACTCAGTAGTGCCGGTAGGAGTGCAGCCACCACCGGTGTTGCTTTGTATCATGCCAATTCTCCCCGGTTTCCCCAGACAAATTCTTCTTTTGGGAAATAATATCGCCAGGCAAAGAACAGCAGATCTTGTCTCTCCTGCGTATCTCTCACTGCTGGTACAAAAAAGTTCATCACACTTTTCTTCATTCTTGGCAGTCTATTTTTGATAAGGGTCTTTTTGAGAAAGAACCTCACCAACGGGGCTTGGTATTCTTCTGCTCCCAATTCTCCCAAACTTAGCAGTATTCGTGTGATCCATAAATTATTATGAGGGTTGGCTGTTAGATTGTCAAAACGTGAGGCGAAATTTTCTGCTCGTTCAACTTCGGTTACTTCTGTATCTTCTCCATACTCCCCCACTATTTTTACGTCGAAGAATTTCAGCATCATTTTGTATACTCTCCGGAGTCTTTGCTGAACTTCTGAGGTGTTAATCATAAGACGGGTTTCTTGAGGGTTCAGAGGAGTGAAGTAGAAATTTCGGCCTTGGGACCGTCTTGGGAAAAGCCATTGGATATAATCATGGTTGTCTTCTAATAGTTCATGATCGTAGTGCCATTAGTGCAAAATAATTTCAATAAATTCGCCTTTTGGTTCAAATTTTCTCCAGTTCATGTAGAATTCGTAATTAGGCATGGGAGGTTGAGCCTCTTGCTTGCAGAGCAGGACCTTGGCTTGAACAGGTGATATTAATGGTTTTGCAGCAGCGTTTGCAGCTTGGTCAGCACGCCTGTTGCCTTTTGGGATTTCATCATGATCTTTCTGGTGGCCACGACAGTGCATAATACTGACAGCACTTGGTTTCCATACAGCTTCTAGGAGGGCTGCGATTTCAGCTGCATACTTGATTTGCTGTCCTGAGGAAGTAAGCAGGCCTCTTTCTTTGTAGAGTGCACCGTGTGCATGGACAGTCATGGACTCTTTTGCCTTCGGAAATTTCCAGAGCCCTGGTCAGGGCTGTTATTTCAGCCAGTTGTGCCGACGTATGGCCTGGTAGAGGATTTGCTTCAATAATTTCTTCTGCTGAGACAACTGCATAGCCGGAGACTTTCTTCCCATCATCCATGTAGCTGCTACCATCAGTAAATAACTGTAGATCGTATTTGTCTAGGGGGTATGTCTTTCAAATCTGGTTTGTTACTGAACACTTCTTCCATGACTTGGAGGCATTCATGATTTGGATCCGGTTCACAGTCAGGCAGTAATGTAGCAGGGTTCAAGGTAGCGATGAGGTCCAAATGAACCCGTGGATTCTCACACATCATAGCTTGGTACTTCGTCATCTGGCTATTGCTGAACCAGTAACTTCCTTTTACATCAAGCAGGGCTTTGACTGCATGTGGCACTTTGACATGAAGAACTTGTCCAAGGGTCAGCTTGTCTGTTTCTGCTATCACCATTGCGGTGGCTGCCACTGCTTTCAGACATGCGGGTAGGCCGCAGGCCACAGGGTCAAGTTGCTTGGATAGATAGGCCACAGGCCTTGGCCATGAGCCAAAGTTCTGAATCAGCACTCCTGTGGCTGTTTGGTTGTGTTCATGCACATACAGCTGGAAGGGCTTGCTGTGATCTGGAAGTCCCAGTGCTGGAGCTTCCATCAGGAGAGTTTTTAATTTCAGGAAAGCTGCCGCTTGTTCTTCTTCCCAGAGGAAGGGGTCATGCTCTCCCCCCTTGGTGGCTTGATGAAGGGGCTTAGCAATGTCTGCAAAGTTGGGGATCCACAGGCGGCAGAAGCCTGCAGCTCCTAGGAATTCACGGACTTGTCTCCTTGTCTTTGGTTGGGGTATTCGGCATACTGCTTCTTTTCTTTCTGCCCCAATGCACGCTTGGTACCTGTTAATTGAAAACCTAGGTATTTTACACTTTGTTTGCATATTTGTGCTTTCTTTTTGGAAACTCTGTAACCTGCAAGGCACAGCAGATGCAGCAGAGCTTTTGTGGTAGAGAGACAGTCTTTTTCTGTGGAGGATGTAAACAATAAATCATCTACATAATGTAGTAAAACAATTTTGTCTGGCTGAGCGTTGAAGGACAGGAGATCCTGGCTGAGCGCGCAGCCATTGTAGATTCCTCCCACTGAAAAATAAAAAGGGGTTGGCTTGCCGGAGCGAGACGGATGCAGAAGAAAACGTCTCTTAAATCAAGCACCGTGTAGTATTTTGTATCGCCGGGAATTAATGCCAATAAATTGTATAGATTGGGAACCACAGGGTGTAAGGTTACTGTGGCTTCATTGACGGCCCGTAAATCTTGGACTGGGCAGTACTCTTGTGTGTCCTCTTTCTGTACTGGCAACAGTGGTGTGTTCCACGGTGACACACAGAATTTCAATATCCCGTGGTCTTTAAATCTTTGCAAATGTGTCTGTATATTTTGCTTGGCTTTCTGTGGAATGTGATATTGGCTTATAGCCACAGGCGTTGCACCAGGTTTCAAGTCAACGTACACTGGAGGGATATTTACAGCTAGTCCGGGCCGGTTTTCCTCCACCCAGACTCCAGGGATTCCCAGGAGTAGTGTGTACGGGTCTGAGGCGGCTGGCGGGGTTGTTGCCGTTCACTATTTTTCTTCTCTTGGCATAATTACTGCAATTTTTACAGGATGGGTATGCTGGATGGCTGGGCTGTACTGCCGTGTAGAGCTGCCACTCAGGCAGGTCTAATCTAGCGTGACCGCCGGGAAAAAATATAATTTGGGCTTGCAATTTGCAAAGGATGTCCCGCCCCAGGAATTGGATGGGACATTCGGGCATATACATATACACATTGTATATTTTAACTAAAAAGAAAGACCATCTACATATACAAACAATATTCACAGAGGTCTCTCTCCCGTAGCCAAAACGGACTCTTAATACCACATCAGAAAAAATAAAATAAAATCAATAATCATTTAAAATACTCTTATAACAATAGAATAACTATCTCATGAGAAATTAAATAGAAATATATTTTAATTGAATTTTTAATCATACTTTTGCTATATCTTAACTATATAGGACATGAAACAGTATAAAACTAGTTACTTTAATTAATTCTAGAACTGCTCTTTTAATATTATCTTCTAACCGTTTCATATATTTCTATTTAGTTTGTTAATAAATTTTATTATATTTTGGTAGACAATATTGTATATTATTATATACTTTAAATTTACTTCATAAAATACATGTTGTATTATAAATACTCACTATTGTTACACTCTGTAACAATATAAAAACCAGGATACCCTCTTTTATTTAATTCTAGCTCTGTGAACAAAACTAGAGTTTTTGGAATAATATCAACACATTACACAATATTGCTTGAAACAACTGGACAACAATACTAGACAATATAAAACTTTCTCACATATAGCCTAGATTATATACAGTAAAACTATTTTAAAATAGTCTGTCAAGACAGACTTAACCAAATATTTCAACACAAAATATAAACATACATCTTGCACTCGACAGACTTCATGCATTCTATTGTAGCACACATTAAAAATTAGCTAAACATAGTAATTTTTCTTCTTTATTTCATTGGTAAACTTAAATTCGCTGCACAGACACATAAAAGGTTGCTTCCTTTGTTCATCAGAGAACAAGGAATTGACTCCCTCCCTCCCCTCTGTGCAGACAGTGTGTGCCAGAAAGGAGGGGGGAGCGAATACGGAAAAAAAAACTGTTAATCTCATTACCTCTCAGCCATCACGCACTCTAAATTAACATATAAAACTTATTACAAAGATCTTTTGTAACTACTTATCACACTCTACTCTTACTTTGAACAGTTTGATAGATCAATTATAGACACAATCAGACAAAAACATTCTACCATATATCATTTGATTATACAGAACACACTATTTATTAATAACATTCTCTGACTTCATACTCACGCAGGACGGTACAGATATCACATCCGGATGATCAGTCCGAATTACATACACAAATTATACAGCACTGTAATCATTTTTTTTTAAAACCTTCGAGATTACCATCTGATCCATTGATCATCTCTTTTTCTTCTGGCCCAGAGTGAAGTGGGGGCTCAGAGACTCCTGCAGATCATTACATAGTCCACACACAGAGCTTGTAAATTATCTTTGTTTAATTTACTGGTATATTAAAACATTAAATATATTATAGACTTATTTTCACACTCATATTTATATTTATTTGAGGGCATATTTTTTTTTCTTTGCCCTACTAACATAACAAAATGGCTTTTATCTCTCACACAGTACCTCCATATATCTATTAACGGTATTGTTCAGGATGACCATATCTCCCGGTTACCTGGGAGTGCACTCTCTGTATTAGCTCCGGGTCCACTAACAGTGGCCATACTATTGTACACATTAATTTCAATTTCTCCTTACTCAAATCCACACCATAATCATGTGTTGCATACAACACTTCAAAATTCCGCACCATATACTCCAAGGGCGTCTCACCCTTCTTAGCCTTCTTGGGTTTGGATGACCCGATACCCATTATTACTCTTAAAGCAGTAACTTTTTCACAATGCAGATATTACTTTCAGCAAAAACACTTGAAATCAACGGTCTGGTACTTCAGTCAACAATTCATATATATATCGTATTCGCTTCCTCCGTCAGTAGCCGAATGCAGTCGCCTGAACTGGAAACGTACTTTAGGAGTCCACTCTCAAGTTTGCTTCCTCGCTAGGCAAGTAGGCGCACAATCACTCACAGCACTCTCAGCAATCAATCACAACCCATACTGTACCAGATACATCCAGCACAAAACAATTGTAGCACTGGTTTTAATTCACTGTCGTTGTAGTACTTGCCTTTGGCCACCAGATGGAGACAAGCACGATGTAAGACATTGGACATTGGGACTACATTTTCCAGCATGCTTTGTGGGCGGGAACAGGAAGTGGGTGGGAAAAAGACAGACTGACATCTGCAGCCTCGTGGAGAGAACCGGCAGAGCGCGCCGAGGAGTGAGAAGAGCAAGACGCAAGTGACGGAGATAGCGATTGCGAACAGTCCAGAGCGCAGGTACGGCCTAGCAGAGCTGGAGATCGGTTTCCCCTTTTACTGGTCGAAGACCTAGTGATCCACCGCTAGTAACCCTACACAGATACAGAGTAAGCTGAAGGACCCCGAGTTAGGAGACCGCAGACGATCTAACAGGGAGTGCAGGCGGTGAGCTGGACATCTTGTGGCAGACACAGACAAGCAAGACAGCGGATCCGGTGGCACAGAATCCCAGTCAAAATCGAGCGGAGAGACGTCCTGGGTCGAGCGGAGCGCAGAGTATCTGGCGGATGGGTGAGAGGCCTTCCCGGCCACCGTAAAATAATAAAGCACGCTGCAGTTTTGTCCAAACCTACAGGGCCCCAACGTGACTAGTCGAAGATACACCTGAAATCATTCACTGGCCAGTTGAATATTGTACCCATGTACCAATACACACCTACACATACACTTTCTTGGGACACAACCTGTACGGGACTCACACTTCAACCACGAAGGGGTTAAAATTCCTTTTCCTTTTCCGCTACGCGTTTCTCACATTACGAACTACTGTAAATATATATACGTATACCGTGTTACTCTTTATATGCCAGTTTATTCAGTAAACTATATAATTTATAAAATCCACAACGGTGCTGGAGTATATTTATTCCCTAGTGCGGGGAGATTGACCCGAGGTTTAAATTCAGCAGTTCCTCCGGGAGTGAGCGCTACACGATACATAAACAATTCTACTCTTTCTACTAGCCGAGGGCTCGCTGACCCTCCTCTTGGCTCCTTATACCCAGTTAATTGAACTCTTGTCTGCTTGTGACTATGTGCACCCCGTTCTATGACAACACTCCGTCTGCAATTCCAATTTGCCTATGGGCAATGTACCCACTCGGCACCACTCCCGCTGCAGCTACCGCTGGCCCCAATTGGCCCCCTTCACTAGCACCGACTCAGGGCTCTTGGCCCAGTCACAGAAATCCCTCCTCCTTTTCTTGTCCACGTGTAGAAGCTCTATTTACAAACATTGACTATAACAATGCAACTCCACGTGGCTACCCTCTCCCTCACATACAGAACTACCCTTTGGTTAACATCCGATCCCCCGGGTTCAGACACGCGCTAGCCACTCGGGCTCCTTTGCTTGTCTGTGCTGTCGGCGGCAGGTGCGGTATGTCAACGAAACCGTGGCCGCGGGTTTCCTTATCCAACTATGGTTGGACGTCCCCCTTATACCGGTATCTCCAATACACATACAAACATAGAAGACACTTTACCTATCGCCGTGCTGCTCGCTGTTTCCTCGAACTCGGTGGTGTCCCAGTGTTCCCGGGCCGGGGGTCCGTTTAGGACAAGACGAAGTCCACTGAACAGGAAATCCTGCTTGGCGCCTGCAGATGTCAGCTCACCTTCAACGGACGCCCCACCGGCGGGATCACTCGCACCTGCAGTCAACCGCTACAGTGTCCAGCAGTCGTTGCCGTGCCGGCAAAAGGCCCATATCCTGGCTCACAAGCCCCCAAGAAATGTAACCGGAATCTACTTGGTTCACTCGGGACGAGGCTGGGCCGACACAAACAAGGATTGTCTAAACACGAGTCTCTTCAGGAAAGGCAAGCTTTATTGTGATATCACAGATGCTCAGACAGGATGGAATCGCTAAGACTGAGCATCGATTTTCCCGTGACATGAGATCTTATACCTCAAATACATAATTAGGTACATCCCAATTAGCCCACCTCCCGGTGACACTATCCCACCCCACGTGGGTCCGTACCTCCCTTAATCTAATACAAAGGCATTCCATTCTTTGGTCATAAATTGGCAAGCTTCATGTTGGTTTGACAGAAGATGATTTGCTGCTACGCTCAATCCGGCCTGTGCCCACCTCCCTAGAGCCTGTTTGTTATTTGTTGTAGATAAGACCTGGTCTGTTTCTACGCTCTTCTTTGTCTCGCTGCAGACCTCTGTGACCTTGGTGTATCCATTTTTATCATCCTGTCGCTGTGTGCCAGGAACGGCCTGGATCTTTCTTAATTTTAATTGCTTCTCTGCTAAGCTAACACATTCCTAAAATTCTATGTAAGCTTCATTCTAATTCCAACTAAAATCTACCTAGTTAATTTCAAGTGAACCAATATTCTGAACAAGATGGCTGCCTGGCTCATAATGGCGACCATCTTCTGGCCTGATTCTCCTTCACTAATACCTCTCCCTACAGAACCAAGCATTCTGCTAGCATTTCCTGCTACTCTATTACATTGACTACTTACCCTTAGATCCTCTGAAATAATAACCCCATAATCCCGTTCCTCAGATGTTGAGGTTAGGACTGTATCAAATATTCTATATTCAGCCCTTGGGTTTTTACGTCCCAGGTGCATTATCTTGTACTTATCCACATTAAAACTCAATTGCCACAGCTCCGACCATTGTTTTAGTTTACCTTAATCATTAGTCATTTGGTTGATCCCTCCAGGAACGTCAACCCTGTTGCAAATCTTTGTGTCATCAGCAAAATACCTTTCCATTAATACCTTCTGCAATATCACTAATAAAAATATTAAAGAGAATGGGTCCAAGTACTGACCCCTGAGGTACCCCACTGGTAACAAGACCTTGCGCCGAATAAACTCCATTTACCACAACCCTCTGTTGCCTGTCACTCAGCCACTGCCTAATCCATTCAACAATATTGGAATCCAAGCTCAAAGATTGCAATTTATTGATAAGCTTTCAATGCGGAACAGTATCTAAAGCCTTACTGAAATCTAAATAAGCAATGTCTACTGCACCACCCGTGTCTATTATTTTTGTTACCCAATCAAAAAAATCAATAAGAGTAGTTTGGCACGATCTCCCTGAGGTAAACCCATGTTGTTTCCATGTCCAATCCTTCCAATGTCTCCACTGGACCTCAGTCGTTCAAGCTTCTGTCTGTCTCAATGGAGTAGTTTGGACTCCTGGAGCTGATAAGCGTCTGGCGCTTACCACCATTGCTGTTATCTTCTAAAACCTCAAAAGTATTATGACTCGTGCTGCTGAGAAAGCGGCTCATTCAGAATACAGGTGTTAAATGTCAGACGCTAATGGAAAACATCTGACACCCAGAATTTCCAGTACTGCATATAGGACTTCATCAGGGACAATCCAATCTCGGACGTCCTATAGAAGATTGTGGTGGTCGAAACACATTGGGACTTTGCTATACGTGTATGCATTTTTTCTTCTGTTTTCTATAGAAAATACAATATTTTTTTTTATCTGCAAACCCTGAGACTTCGAATCCTTCTGGCATGGATGGTTGAGGTGGATAGAGGGAACCTGGAAACTGCCCAGTGGGTAGACACTGACGTAAGGCGGTGCACCTGTGAAAGACTGCAGCGCCCATTATCAGATACGCCTGTTTTTATTATTCATCTGGTGTGCAGATTTTTTACTTGGCAAGCCAGATATACCTGGCTGTACAGAGTTATTGCTTTTATTTTGTGTAATGTCCTCATTTGGTATATGTGTTAATGTGCAGAAGAAGAATGAGCTAGTCTGATGAGCTTGTCCTCCATCTGCACCAGACGTTTTTCAGGTTTGAATAACGAGTTTTCAACTCTGGTATTAAATGATTGCACTTCAGCACCATCACTTAACTTATGAATCTGACCCCACTAAAAAAATCTTATACATGCCTTGATCCATTGATGGAGAAAGTGGTGCAACACGCTGGTTCCTTTCTCTATGCACAACTCACACTGGGAAAAAGTTTCTCTGAAAATCCTTGCCCCGTCCCAGCCAGAACCAGTTTGCACAAGCTCACCTCTAGGTCTATGGAGTCCTATGGACTCCTGGAGTTTATAACCGAGGCGGCATGCAGCAATGTTGGTATTATCCACACGCTCGTACATATTACAACTCAGGCAACTGAAAAAGTGGCTCGGTGGGAATACAGACGTTAAAAGGGAACCGCAAATGGAAAATGGCTAACACTCATGTTTTCCATTTGTAGCTTTTCTTTAATGTCTTGCATGTAATCGGATCCTATTTCGGGCTACATTTATTTTGCCCATTTTCCTTATATGATTATGACCTTGTCATTAGCAATTAAATAATTGCTCATATTGGACTTATAGCATTATTATTACAATAGACAAATATATCTTGCGTTATGTACTATGGTAGGCTGTTTACTGCATAAATTATTGAAATAGTGAAGTAAGATTATTTCACTTATTAACCCATTCCCTGCAAATGATGTGTGGGGAACATCCTCATTGACTCCCGCTGTATGCGGAGGACGTTCCCCACACGTCATCCGCAAACCCGGGAGCCAGGAGAGATACTCGCCTCTCAGATGCCACTTTTAAAGGCCATCCCAACATAACAACGTTATTGCGTCGGACGCAATGACGTAATTTTCAGGCGACCCCCCTGGCAAAGCTGGGAGATCACCTGAACGAGGGAGGGGGAGGATCCTTTTGGATCCCTCTCCCTCCCGATCGGGAGGACCTAGCGGGAAAAGGCCCCTGAGGCACAGGGCCGCAATTCGACACCGGATTGCGGCCTAGTCCCAGTGGGGGCCCAAGGAAATTCCCAGGTGGAGATGGGGGGGTTCCTTTGAACCCCCATATCTCTCGAACGGTGGCAGCCAGAACATGGCCTTTCCAATGATATCAAACATGACCATGTTCAAAGCAAAAACAAAATATTAAAAAAAAATAAAAAAAATTTTTTTTTTTTTTATTATGCAGCAATATTGCTCCCATTTCAATTTTAATGTGAACAATAATTCTGCAATAATATTTTTTTTCTATGGGGGTGTTTGCTATAAATTCTGTAATTTCCCCCCCAAAAAAATGTAACGAGTCCCCATTTCTATTTTTTTTAACAAGCACACCCCATAGAAAATATAACCACAAAGGCTCGGATCAAAAAATGTAAAAAAAAAAACACTTTACACGCTGTAGATGATTGAAAATTCTAATTTTATTGCATTTTTTTTTTACAATATTCAGGCAGGGCATGATATATACATATAATAATGATCTATTATGAATCTGCCGAGTCTGCCGAAATAAAGGATATATAATATGTCTGGGTTGTATAATAAAACGTGACATCAAATCGCGTTTAAACATGATGAGCAAAAGCGGTAAAAATGAGCTCAGCACACAGCGGTGAAATGGCTCAGCAGTGAAGGGGTTAAACAATGACTACTTATGTCAATTTCAATTATAGTGCTATAAGTTATTACCCATAAGAATGTGAAATAACTAAACCTATCTATTCTTTTCCAACTATAGTACTACATTTGTATGTACGGATATTCGTTTTCAATTAAACATCTGGTCCTTAGAACATAAATAATAGAATTGAAGGAATTAGCCAATCTCTGGAAGAATAAAAATAAATCTTTTCTTCATATTTTTAACTTCTAGTTTAGATACATTGGATCACTTGAAATGATATTACTTATGACATAGGGTAAGCTTTTATTTGCAGGATTCATCTTTCTAACAGCGTAACCCACTAGGTATTTCTCATGAGATTCTTCAAAATGAATATATATATATATATATATATCCCTCTTTAATGGGCATTTTATTTTTTAACCTGAGCAGCCTGTAAAGCAAATCTGCTGCTTTTAAAAATAATTGATTCTTCCCTTTTTTAATGGCGAATAGATAATTTGTTCTGCCATAGTACATACTTTAGTACATGAATCCATTCTTTAAGATTAAATTATACTATTACAACTTTAAAGTAGACACTATTCAGAGAAATAGAAATGTCAAGAACTCAAAACAAAAGCATTCTGTTTTAAATGGTATTCAAGGACTTTCCCTGAAGGAATATAGCATAGTGCAGTCAGTCACCATGTTAAACCATTTATTTTTTCATGTGGGATAAAATGTTCTTTGCTTACGTTTCCTGCCTTGCCAACATTCCAAATCATTGAGTCGTCATCTGCCTTTTTTTTATCACTGAACATTTTAACAAACAAGAAACAGTTCACTCATTAACAAAACTTTCAGGGATTTTAGGGGCTCAATTCCAAATGATCCGTTTATAAATAATGAGTGAACTGTAAATTATAACAACTCCACTCATGAATCATAACCTCTATCCTAATACTGTAGCCAAGCTGCACCCTGGGCTTACTGCCTAAAGGGACATGCATGTCTAGATTTTTTCCCCTTTTTTTTGTAATTGACAGTCAAACACTTTTATACCAATAGGCAAACTAGGATAAATCTGTTTTAAGAATATGTTAAAAAATATTATTTTCTTGCTCTAAATTGTCATTTCCTTCTCTCTGGCCACGCCCCTCAGCTAGGGGTGTTTCTTCTACTCCCACTTCCTACATATTCCCGCTTCCTCCCCACCCACTACTCTACCCATCAACGCTTCACCTGAACTAGCACAAGCTGTGCACATGAAACTCTGTGCACGCACAGAACCTCAGACTGGGGAAATTGAGGAACTGAATATTAGCATCTCTGCAACTGTGAGAGCAAGTCAGGCTCATTGCTGACTCGCTCTCACACACTCAGGCACCCACTGACTTGCTCACACTCACTCACCCACTGATTGGCTCACTTGCGCTCTTTCATGGTTTGCATACTCACTGTCTCACTCAAGCTCCCTAACAAGTCACTCACTCTCACATCCTTTCTTGTGCTGTCTCTTGCGTGGTCTCTCTATCTCGGTTTCTGTTGTGTGCTCTCTGCATTTTCTTGTCTCTTTCTGCTTTTTTTTGCTGTAGTCTGTCTGCTGTCTTTTTTTAACTGCGTGTATTTATTTCCTTCCCTGTTTTTCCAGTAACTGTGGGTGAAAAGGTTAGACTGGAACTTAACTCAGCCCCTCGATCCCCACATCTCACAGTGCAGGAGAGAGGAGGAGTAAATCAGTCGCATATGCTCATATTTTTTATGCCTTCCAGAGAACACACACTGGTTAGATCAGTGTGTCTTCTACGTTGGGCGTGGAAAACCCCAAAAAAGAAAAGCAGGTAAATATGAAAAAAATATATATATTTACTTTTTATGCCTGTTGAAGGAGTCTACTGGCTTATTCAAAAGGTGTATAGTATTTTTTTAAAGGTACATTGACATAGCATGAAGGTCCCTTTACGCCTTTCACGCCGGGCTTGGCAGGTGGTTCTAGTATATCCTGCTAGCCGGCTGCTGCAGTGGGCCCCTCCTTCGGCCCGCCTACGCAGCAGATGCAGGCCTGAACCAGGCTGTCCCCAGCAGTGAAAGGCGTGCACCAGCTTGTGGGCATGGTCAGGAGACTCATAGACGCTAGTGGGGTGTACTATACCACCCTGCAGAGTTCAGGCCCACTCGCCATGGAGACTGTATAGCACGCCCCACGGTGGCAATGGGTTAACTATTGCAGAAGCATACTGTGGCTGTTTGTTGGAAGCTCAAATTTGTAACCAGTTGGAGAATGAGTGATTCCATGGTAAGGCATCATTCTTTTTTTTTTTTAAAAAAAATGGGCCTCAGAACCTGGTGTTGTGTTTTGGGTTTTTTGCATCCACCAACTCTTTTTTGCCACTTTCCACTTGCAGGAAGACAGTGGAAACAAATAGTTCCCAGTGTCTTTCCACTGACCCTAAATTTGCGAGCTTGTGCAGAGCCTTTTCTCCTAAGACCCCCGCAAGACAAGAGGCCAGTGGCCGTGGTACGGCTGGTGTCAGGGACTTAGAAGGAGTTAGAGCCCAGGATGCAAAAGATGGTGCACACCCTTGCAGGACCTCCCTATACAGAATAACCAGAGTGCTGGCCTTTGCATGGTGGGAGTAGGCACAGGGCAGGTCCAGGTACAAGGAACAGAGCAGGGGTAATCCAGGGATGTAGTCAAATGGTGCAAAAGTCAGGTCCAGCAGAACAGGATCATGAATGACAAAACAGGCAGAGGTCAAGTCCAGAAGAGTAAATCCAAAAGCAGGCACGTAAATCACCACACACTCGGTGTACGCAGAAAAAGGAGAAATGAGGCCTGAAGGAAGCTGGATTATATCAGCAGTAAAGTGCCATCATTTGGGTGTGTTAATTGCCCATTCACTGCAGGTGTAAATTCAGAAGGGTGATCCAGCAAAGGTTCACTGCATCTCCAGACAATTGCAGTGATCTGAGAAGTCCAGGGGCAGACTGGAAAGAAACCCAGACTAACATGCTAGCTGTCATGGTTCAAATCCTGGCTGGTGTAGTAAAGGGGCAGCTATGTCTGGCTGGCTGCAGTCCTCGATGTGATCACTGAAGCTGGATTCCGTTAGCAGCTCCTTACGATTTATGATTCGCTGATCTAGGGGCTCAATTCCAATAAAGCCAGTCATAAGGAATTGTTAAGGGTTAACTACTTGCACCCCATTTACTCATTAAAAGCTCCCTATTGGCTCAGCTATTATAGAGCACTAGGTTTATCACTATTTGGCCCTTGTCAAAGTCAGTCAGATCTTCTCACTTGTCTATTCAAACGAAATTGAAGAACCGACTGTTCATTTGCTGTCAGACAGATGCCACTTCACCTGTCAGTGATCTTGATGTTGTGACTGATCGGTATGTATGTACTGTATGTGTATATATAATATAATCTATATATTCTATCTCTGCAAAGCCTCAACTGTACATATGTTCGCAGATGACACCATAACCTATACCAGCAAACCAAATCTCCCAAAGCTGGAGGCAGTGCTGCAAGAACAATTCAGAGGTAGAAAAGTGGATTGCAAATAACAAATGTTTTTTTAAATATTGACAAAATGGTCACAACAGTATCTAAATTACACCCTTCCGATCTTTATCAGCACAAATCCTGCCTGAGCCAAACCGGAAGCAAGCAGATAGTACAACAAATGCTTACGCGGGTCATTGAATACGGAGATGTAGTATATGCAGCTGCCCCGTAAACACACCTTCATAATTTTACTACATTGTATAACTCATTCTGCCACTTTGTGCTACAATGTAAGTACATGACCCGCCACTGTGACATGTTAACAGCTGAACTGTCCGTCACCGGAATCTAGATGCACCCTTCACCTTTCCAACCTGGTGTTCAAGAGATTTTCTGGGAAGATACTACCCTACCTGAATAGACTGCTTCCCACAACAGTTCCCTCATCCTTTAACCTCCAATCCAGGACCAGCCTCTTACTTACTAGTATACCACAATACAGAAAGAAAGTGGCTCGATCCTCATTTTCCTACAGAGCACCACAATTCTAGAATAACCTCCCAGACACCATCAAATCTTCCCCCAGTCTAAAGTCACTTAAGAGATCGCTATTAATATACCTCAATACAGAATGCACCTGTAAACCTGTAACATAGTGAGTATATTTCCACATATACAGATTTACACAGAAAATAAATATTTGTGTTATTTTTAATATCTTGCCTTTTATTACTTTATATTTCTGTACCCTACTGTAAAAATTCTGTGTTCTTGAACCAAGGACATACTTGAAAATTAGTGAAATCTCAATGTATCTTTCGTGGTAAAATATTTTATATATAAATATAATGCCTGTGTGTGTGTGTGTCTGTGTGTGTGTGTCTTTTGTCTGTCAATGGAATCAAATCCAGCACCGTGTCTATGTATTATTAACAGAAACTGAAGGCCAGATGAGTTCATTGCTAACTACAATCTGGCGGATGTGTGCAAATCATTGTATCAAAGCATCCTTGGCACAGTTTTATGGCAGATGCAGTCTCAGTTACTACGCTTACTGTGGTTAAGCATTTGGGTATAGTTTTTGCACCAACAAAGAAAGGACATTTTGGAACAGCTGGTGAAAGAGAAAAATGTACTTCAAGTAACCTAAAATTGATGATGGAATACGAAGTCTAAATTCTGATGGGAATAGTCTTCATGTCCAATGTTGTGGGAATAGCTGGGAAATACTTTTTATTCTTCTGTTTCTGTGAATGCTTGTCACATAGAATAGTAAAACAAATAAAGTTAAATAACAGTTTACTCCTATCTTATAGCTATAAAACATGAATTTATAACTAAACGACAACTATGTAGAATTTCAATAAAGTAGCCACAGTGAACTGTAAATTCGTTTGATGCAATCTAATTACAATGTAGCAATCATTTCTGCAGCAATGTAATATTTATGGACTCCTGAATAAGAATCTGATTGTCATCTAGAGCTATGTGGAGGCGATAGCTGTATACTAGAACAAAGAAATGGGGTCATCAAAATGACATTTTCTTTGCTCTGAAGGTTAGTGCTGGGCTCTCTGTTAAGGGTCCCAAGGTAGAATGTGGGAGCTCAAGATCACAACAGTGAGTTGAGTTGGAATATGTCGCTGTTGCTTGGAGCTGTTATTAACAGCTCACACACAATGTAAATGTTTATAAATAAATAAATGTGAAAGATTTCATCATTTGCAGTAAGAAGCTTCTAGTGCCAAGCTGCGTCCAGCCATAATGTAGCTTGAGCCATTAGCCTGAAGTCCCAGTTGGAATAGAGCCCTAAGCGTTTTATAACATAGTAAACTTCATAGGAATGTTGTTAAACAGAACACATAATGTTCATTACACAATCATTTTAGGAGAGAGGTACTTGCTGACAGCATGGAAATGCTGACCTTGTACTTTGTGGAATAAACTTGGATAAACCATAGCTCGTGAAGGGACACTCAGTTAATCATTATAGCAATATTTGACTATGCTTTTTGCAAGTCATCTACAACTGACATTTTTGGGGTTTCTTGTTTATTTTGCTTGTGCAATGTTTTTTTATTATTATCTCACTAGCTGGTTTATCAGATGGTATTCCTAATTTCTTTAGTCTTTCTGGTTTCAGTAGATGTCTGGAGTGGTTAGTATTCAATCAAGGCACACCTCAGCTTGTCACATGGCACCTCCATTACCCTAATTCATCCCATCGCTTCATTTCCTCTTCATAGAGAAACACATCACTCATTAGACTAAATAAAGGAATGATAACAGAAGCGGACAGAATTTACTTTTTGTACCTGTCAATTTGCTTTTATTTTTATCATTGGCAGAATTATAATACAAAGGAATAAGGAGACAGGTTAATCTGTCACCTATTTTACTTTACAGCTCGTGATCATTAATTTCTGGAAACAGAAAAAGAATTTAAGAATAAATCATGCATGTGGTAGATGATGTTGAAATGTCAACCACGTGGGAATTTAATATACTATACAGATTAAAGGCAAGTAGTAAAAATAAGTCAATCATTTACAGATTGCACAGTTATTTCTAGATATGTTACATTTGGATCAGTACAATTGATGTCAGAAATTATTTATTTAAAGTATTTTACCAGGAAGGAATGGTTTGTTTGAATATAGTATTGCCACGCCGTTCATAACATTAACAGTAAGATATAAGGCATGTATAGTATCTATTAAAGTGAACCTGCAATGTCCATAGGAATTTGAGCTCATTTGCAAATAAATAGCGAATTTTATATGGGCCCTATTACATTCTTCTTGCATTTGTTTTGCACGCGTGCAAATGCACATTTGCGCAAGTGCAAAACCATTTGAGCAGAACGTCGTATTACGACGTTCGCGCAAACGATGCGCGTAATCGTCTACCGCGATTGACCCTGCGCGAACATAAATTCGTGCGCGCATCCTATGCTTAACATTGTCAGCACAAATGCGTTAGTGCGCCGGTACGCGGATGGTATTACAAACTTCACGCAACGCCGTCCGAACGACATTTGTGCGAATTTTTCTAACGTCTTTGAAAAGCAGGTGGTAACTGTAAATTTGATCGTTGTGGTCGAACCCAAATACACCAGCACGAAAAAAAAAAATATGCACAGTACAGTTATACATTCTACACATACCCAAACAATAAAATGAGTAAATTGTTTAAATAATTTTTTGGCTGCAGCATATATATGCAGATTGACTTTGACAGGCGCAACAACCTAACTTTGGAAAACGGTGGTTCTTAATTCTCATTGGCTGAATCCCGTGGAAAAACAGTCTGCCCACCGATTTCTGTGCCCAACGTCAATGCGTGCACGATTTTGCCTTTTTATTATCAGTCATTGGATTCCATATGTAAATTTCAGACATTGTCGCTCAGTAGTTTATTTGCAAACAGCGTTTCACTTTTCAAACATTCAAGCGTACTGTTTCTTTTTTTTCTTCACCTCCTTTGTCTTTGGTGACTGCTTTTTGCGGTGGCTGTGCTGCATGTGATCTGCTCCTGCTCGGGTTTTCCCGGCGTTTTCAGTGGGTTAATCCAGATGTGTTTGCGAGTTTCGGTGTGCGTTCGCCGTCGTTTTGCGGTGAGTTGTCACTGTTGTGCGATGAGCTAATTTTTAACACTTAAACGGGATTTGTAGCCTAGGGGAAAGTTTCATCACCAACGAATTCATTATCATTCAGTCATTGGATGTTCTATGTAAAACCCATACATTTTACTTCTGTATCTTTTTCCACACAGCGTTTCAGTAACGGTCGACCTTTTCGCAAACATCGCAGACATTGGAAATTTTCCAGATTTTCTAAAGGCCGATGTTAAATGGGAACTCATGTTCGACTCGAACCGGCAGCCCATCCCTATCTGTAAGTATGTAAGCATTTTAAATGTAATGATATTCCTATGCTTGTAATATCTGTTATCATTGTGAGTTGGTGGATTTGTGCAAATCTCTGTGTGTAGCTGCCTCCTCTCACTGTCCAAGACTGTAGGTGCCTCTGAGTGACAAGCTCACCATAACACTATTGTCACCTGCATACTTACACAAGCACGCTCATGCAACACATTCACTCACAAATACTGTAACTGATGAAGCCAACAACAAGGTTTGATGACTAAACTATTTTTATTTTATTTTCAATGGCACCATAAAATATTGCTTAACTCGCTTGACACGCTCCTGTTTGCCCGCCCTCTGTCCCCTCCCTCTACCTCTACTATATACGCACTTTTACAATCTTCGCTACCTACCAAACTCCCCTGGGCAGCTATAACTAGATGGACCACAATCTTTCCCAAGCTTTCCACGCCGGACTTGATTGAAGCCACCTTACTATACAGGCCCTCCCTTCCTTTTGCTAACTACTGGGACATGTTTTATAGAATACTCCATCGTGCGTATATGGCGCCTGACAGAATGGTTCGCGCGGGATTGTCACCAACCGCAATTTTTTTTAAATGTCAAGGTGCTCATGCTCACTTACGGCATTGCTTATGGTCATGTCCCTTTATCCAAGTATTTTGGGATACAATACGACGATTTGGTTCACAGGTTCTTTGTCTAGAAATTCCTTTTACCCCGGAATGGGCCATCTTTAATCGTCCGACCCCTCTCACCCCCAGACCGTTTGATAAGTGCCATAGATTTTGGCTAACCCTGTTAGCTGCAACGGGCAAGAAAGCGATCTTATCACAATGGATTTCCGCTGCCCCTCCTTCCTTTCGCATTGGTTTATGACAGAATCTACGCCATATTTTTGGCGGACTGGACCGAGGCTGCAATGCAGCAAGAAAAGAAGACTCAGTCCTTCTTTACCAATTGGACCCCCCTTATTCACACCCTGCCATGCAAAACTAAGGACTCCCTACGTCATACCTTTTTCTGCACCCCTTGGTACTCATTACAGATACTGCGGGGTATCCCACCCATCCCTCAAGATCACCCTGACCACTCCTTATCCTGTTTTCTAGTTTCCTCCCCCTCGGACCCTGTAGATGCCCGCATTTAACAGACGCTCTTACTCTTGGGAATTGTCTTCTTTGGTTCTAATAGGAGTTGTACAATAACTTCTTCATTAACTGCTGGATGCCACATATTTGTACTAGTTGAATATCTGATAATGATGCATAATAAGATGTCTCTCTGTGTGTTTTTTCTGTAAGTTGATCCAAGATAAAAAAAAAATATGTTTTAAAAAAAAAAAAATATTGCTTAACAAATAAAAAGGAGATTATCAAAAAATAAAATGATTATGAAAATAAAACTACAAATTTGTATACTCGGGCGTGTCATCGTCCAGCAATTCGGACAGGTAGCCAGAATATGTGCTGCTGGCAGATGGTTGAGGGCCTGCTTCGTCACATGTTGGTGGTGGCTGCTGTGGATGCAGGATGCTGTCTATAGTTTGCAGCATCTGGACCCGGAAGTGGATGGTCTGCTTCATATCCATCCTTCGCAGCATGGGCAGGAGCATTTTAGGAAGGCCATGTGGTCATCCTCATCTACATGGCCAGTAGCAGCAGCTCCCGCAGGACCTGCCACACCTTCGGCCTCCGCTGCTCCCACTTCAGCCTCCGCACCTCCCTCTGGCTCAACGCTGGTCCCAGCTGCACAGGGCTCCACACCTTTGTCCAGGAACGACAGTAGTGCTGCAAATCTATAAGTGTGTGGACACTTGGCCCCTGAGCTGGACGGTCCGGCTTGCAACTTCCACACGTGACGTACGTAGTCACGACTGAAAATCCATGAGCCCATATAGCGGAGGGTCTATTGATTCATAAATTCCTTTGCAAATGATTTCTGTACTGCCTGCGTTCACGTGCTATGGCAGCTTGGGAGAAATTGACTTTGTTCTCACTGTTTGTACATTCATACAGAACATGTTGTTGCTAAATACTTGTACGTTTTTGTATATAGTCATTGTAAGTTAATTTATATTACGCTTCTGTTGGGCTGGGGTCAGACGAACGCATTCTGTGCAGACCGTCCGTGCACAACGGATGTACTTTCTGACTGACGACAAGGTAGTGGCCACACGGTTCGTTCTTGTGACTGACGTTTTGTCAACTGATGTAGTAGGGAAAATAAATTAACATTTTGTCCGTCACAAATGTTGGACGCATAAATGCAGTCCGTCTGACTATTTGCCATCACACACAAAGCTACGTGACAGTTGCGGACGTGACCCACTCCGCACGTCTGTTCTAGTGGTTTTACATTCTTGCCTAACTTGCGTCTGTTTGCTGCCTCAAATAAATAAATTATTTAACAGGAACATATGGTTCCACCTCTTTTCTGGGTCCATCAAGGTCTGATAGTCTGGGTACATCGCGATGCACACTGCCAGCCATTCTTCCTCCTTCTCAGTCCTGCACCTGTGGGTGATGTGTTTTCTGTCCCAAATCACTGTGTGTTGCTCCACAATTGGGATCAGAAGCTTGGCATCCATGTTGCCTACAGACAGCTCACACCTCTACCCCTGCAGCGAAGCTCGACGCTGGTGCGCAGCTGCAATGATGTTTTGTCCCGCCTTTCCTGGCTGGAGCGTGTCAATATATAGCGCAAAACGCTATTTTTTCCTAGCTCCGTCAAAAATCACTCTGTTGACTTCCGTCAAAACGTTTGATTTTGTGCGCAGTCCGCACCAAAAATGCGGTCGTCTGACGGACTCGCGTTAAACTTATTGTTATTGCGTGCATTTTTGCGTGTCGCTTTTACGAACGTTATTTCTTGACGGACGAAAAAATGCGTGAGGATTGTAATATCCCGTTAATTTTCGCACGATAACGCATTTTGCTGTGCGCAAAAAAAAATGCGCTGCACGAGCGCAATTGCGGGAAGAATGTAATAGGGCCCTATATGTAAGCAATTTTTTGCTGATGAATAGAATTGAAAAAGGGGATTCTTTTTTTCAAAGTTTTGTTGTCCATAATGTGACTGTGGCATGCTGCAGGGAGAGGGACAGCTCTCAATGGAAGTCCTCTGTTCTGTCCATGTGTTCATGTGTTCTGTTCTGTCCATGTGTGTCCAGTACAGATTTACATTAATACTGGCAAATATTTTGAATGCTATAAATGGTGCTTAAATTCAACATACTATCGGTGGGTTTTGATCATAAAACTTGACTGACCTACAAGAGTAATACTTGCAATTAGGTTGGACACATTGTCTGTTTCTAACAGGAATCCTCTTCGGTGCAGGGTGACTCCCTTTTCATAGTGTCCCCATTGTTGTACAGAGCATTGTATTGTGAGGAATTACCAATTAATTGGATCCATCTCTGCTCCTTCACATCATGGCCTTGACATGTCACTTGAAACTTGGCCTCTACTTCCTAATAGCAAATCTGATTCCAACCAAGTCATTAAGTTAGCGTCTCAAGCTGCTAGTCCAAACAAGCATTGCCTGTAGCTTGGACATTAAGGCTCCTTGAAATAGATTAATGGCTTAATGTACTTTTTATAGAAACCACTAATAACGGCTCGGACCGAGAACAGTAACCTCCTTCATGGTAGCTCACTGTTCTCGATAGAATACCGCCTCTCAGAGCCTGGTGTTAATCGATTGTGCTTTAGCAGTGTGTTCAGTTGGTAGGACAAAAACAAATCACATTAACAAGTTAGACCCACTGATGATGATGGGAAAAGAGGACCCTTCTTAAGCGTTTACAGTCTAAGAGGAGGGTTTTGACAACAAAGGAGAGGGTAAATGTCTGAGTATCAGAAGAAACGGGATGAATGGAGGCTGTGTGGGAGGTAGATCAGGAAAGGTACAATGGGGAATTAACAAGTTACCTCTCTAAAGTAATGTGTTTCTAGAAGGAAAGACTGGAGGCATGGGGACAGTTGAATTTTATGATGATAGGGGCAGCTCGGAGAAGTCCTGTATGCGAGAGTATTGAGTGCAGGTATGAGGAGAGGACAATAACATATCGCAAAAGAGAAGTGACTGGGATGGAACATACTATCAGGCTTATTCAAAGCGATCCGCCCTGGCCCTGATATTGCACTGAAGAGTGAATTTGCCTGTACGGTGCAATTTTGGGGCCATTCGGCTATTCAAAAGCTGGGAATTTCACCAATATTTGATGAATTGCCAGCGAAATACGGTACATGTTTGAAGGCAGAGAAAGTTCCCATAGAAAAGCAATTGTTAATCTATTCAGTGAACACCGAACAGCAGTGAAATGCCCTGGTGTTCGGTGGTTCCATTTGGCAGGTTTAATCAGATGATTCCCATAGGTCTTAATGTTCAATATATTCTTGTTTTTATACAATATCTAATAAACCGTTTATTCTTTTAATTTGCAGTGAAAAGTCTTTACTTTTTCTGTGAATTTTTTTTCAGATTATTTCTTTTAAATCGCATTTTTTCTGTGACAGACCGTTTCGATTATTATTCATAGGACCTTTTTATAGGTAATTGTCAGGCAATTTTGTGCAGTAGTAGGGTTGATAATAACCCCATTGTGACCGGGCTATTTTACCATTGTCTGTCCGAAAGTACCCACTGCTGTTTTTAAGTTTCTGCACTGTTTGTGTTTAGTTCTGTTTTCCTCTTACTCGTTTACTATACCCACACATATTATATACTGGTTTTGTCTTCATTAAATGGACTTTATGATGATACCATTATTTTCCTTATATCATGTAGTTTACTGTAAAAAAAAATATGAAATGTGATGAATTTAAAAAGGTTACGAACTTTGACCCCCAAAATCTCTTGCGCATCTACAACCGCCTAAAAAGACCCCCGGGTAAACACTTTCTAAATTTTGTCCTGTGTTTAGAAATACCTAATGTTTACTTGTGTTTTTTATTTTTAATCCCTTCAGTGCTGAGCCATTTCACCTGTGTGCTGATCTCATTTTGATCGTTTTGTGCTCATCATGTTTAAATGCAAGTCCTGTAATATACGATCCAGACAAAATAGTTTTTTAAAAAAAAACGTTCGATTTTATTTTTATTAATTTTTTTTATATTTTTTTTTACCTCAAACATGGTCATGCTCTGGTCTTTCCAATGATACCAAACATGACCCTCTAGGCATCAACAATCGGGAGATAGGGTGAGTCCTTTGGACCCTCATATTTCCACCATAGGGATTTCCATAGGAAATACTTGCCCACCTAGGGCTTAATTGCTCTACTGACATCATGCGCATACTGTGACCTTTCCACATTGTGACCTTTCCAACCATGAATCTCTTCAAGCTGGTTCTCCTTGGAAGATATCCAAAGGACCACCCCCCTCCTTTTCAGGCACTCTCCTGGCTCTGCCTGGCATTTATGTCACTACTACAGCCAGGGCCGGCCCAAGCCACTGTGCTGCCTGGAGCGAAAGATGAAATGCTGCCCCCCCCAACAACAAAAAAAACAACACGTGACATGTATGAGCGTATCAGAGCCCCACAGCAATATAACTCACAATAATGTGGGGGGCAGGTATGAGCATATCCCAGAGCTCCACAGTAATAAAACTCACAGTAATGTGCGGTGCGTATGAGCGTATCACAGAGCAAACTCACACTCATACACACTGCACATTACTGTGAGTTTTATTGCTGTGGAGCTCTGTGATACGCTCATACACACTACACATTACTGTATCACAGAGCTGCACAGCAATAAAACTCACAGTAATGTGCGCTGTGCATGTGCGTATCACAGAATCCACAGCGAAACAATTCACAGTAATGTCCGCTGTGTAGGAGTGTATCACAGAGCTCCACATATCCCGGCCCACTGTCACACACACCTGCATACAGTCACACACATCCACACACACACCTGGATACCGTCACATACATCCACACAAACACACCTGCATACTGTCACACACATCCACACACACACACACACACACCTGCATACAGTCACGCACACACACACCTCTATACAGTCACACACACACCTGCATACAGTCACACCTACATGCACACACACCTACATACAGTCAGACACACACATCCACGCACAGTCACACACACACCCACACACAGTCACACACATCCACACGCAGTCACACACACATCCACACAGTCACCCACACACCCACACACAGTCACACACAAATCCACACACACATCCACACAGTCACCCACACCCACATAAATCCACACAGTCACACACACACATCCAGACACAGTCACATAAACTTACCCACACAGTGGAGGGCTTGCTGGACACCATCGGGATGGGCCTGGTCATGCTCCAGCACACTTGTGACTTGACTACCTGGTCGAGACCTGGCCGAGGGCTTGCTCCGCGCATGGCACTGGGGCTTGCTCCAGGCCTGGCACTGGGCCAGGCCGAGGCCTTGCTTCAGGCCTAGTTGAGGCCTGGCCCCCGTGGCTGTCTCCGGGCCAGGTCGAGGCCTTGCTCCCGGCCTGGTCAAGGGCTGGCTCTGACCGAGGCCTTGCTCCAGGCCTGGCCGAGGTTTTGCTCCGGGGCTGGCTCTGGACCCCCGCGCTGGAGGACGAGGACCCCCGCGCTGGAGGACCGCTGGATGGGGAGGACCCCCGTGCTGGAGGACCGCTGGAGGACCCCCGTGCTGGAGGACCCCTGGAGGGGGAGGACCCTGCGCTGGAGGACCGCTGGAGGGGGAGGACCCCTGAGCTGGAGGACCCCTGCGCTGGGGAACCGCTGGATGGGGAGGACCCCTGCGCTGGAGGGGGAGGACCCCCGTGCTGGGCTGGAGGACCGGCTGAAAGGGCGGGCTCTGACTTCCTGCACATGTGGGCGCTGCTCCGCCTGTGTGAAGGAGGTGGGAGCCGCTCATCTCTTGTGAGGAGGGCGGGCGCTGGTTCGTCGAGAGGGGCAAGCGCAGCCTGGCTTCGCAGGATGCTGGAGGGCTGTGCCTTGTCCAGGACGGGTACTCCGCCACGGCCCATGAGAGTGGCATTTTGCCGCCCCTGACAAAGGGCCACCTGGAACCGCTGCTCCACCCCGCTCCATGGACGGGTCGGCCCTGACTACAGCCGGGGACCATAAAAGCAGTGGTCTGACTTCAAGGAAGTCAGACCACTGCGTGATCCTGGTCAGAGAGGTGAGTATAGGGATATATACCAGGTACGTCTTTGGTTGTTAAGCGACCGTTTTTGTAGGACGTGCCTGGTACATCAATGGTCACTATGGGGTTAAACAACAAAATATGTGAGGGCTTCGAGTACAGGTAACATCACAAGGTCTGTGAGGATCTTGAACAAGTTACAGCAAAAGTGGGCAGCCCTCTGTTGGGTTCTCGCTCAGATCTAACAAGGTTTTAGCTCAATGGTGCTATTACAAAGGAGGCTGAACCATATCCAAATCAGTCTATCAACCAGAAAGGTCATACCTTTTACCAAAGGTTTTTTTTCCCTCTGTGGTTTATCTAATCTACAGTATTTAAACTTTTTTAATGAGATTGAGGGAGGGGAATGTTTAGATAAAGCAGGGGATATTGTTCTACAGGCTACTCAAGAGCTGGCAGTTAAATGAAATAAAACCGGAAGTTTAAAAGACTTCTACTCTACCCCTGGTGATGTCCGTTTGAATACATCCCACACAAAACAAGTAGATTTGACACTGTGATCGACCCATAGACTCCACTATATGGCCATTGCCGCAGAGTGAAAAACAAGTGGATGCACCCAGTGACAGGTATATAAAGTAAAATAATAATTAAAAAATACAAGCGAAAAACAAAGCACATTTTAAGATATCTGCAACATAAAATAAACACATTAAGGACATTTCATTTTCTGGTGGTAGTGGCCCTTTAACAAGACTTGAACACGGTGTGACAAATGTTGAACATGACAAAACCTTGCCAGCTGTGAGTCCATTTGATGGTGAAATAAATAGTAAAAATTAATACTAGATGCAAAATTCTTTCTTGAATCATTTTGTCTGCTAAGTTTTAATTCTGTTGATCTCCAACTCTGCATAGTGATGGACATGACCTCCTGCCCACTCCTCCAATGAAGGAACTTTAGCAGACAAATCTTTAAGAATTTCTGATGTAGTTCAGTGCATTTAGGAATATGATGCAGAATCACAAAATCCCTGTATAGTGCAACTACATTGTAACTATTCATGATATCAGGCATTATTCACTCCTACAGTTTGGATGCTATATTACTGATATTTAACTTGGCTGTCATATTAAGTTCATTGACTTTGGCTGCATTCGGAAACCTTTTTAATTGTGGACAGTATTAGCTGGCTGAATTCAAATTATGATTACATAAACAAGATCATATGACAAATGCCTTAAACAATCCTGCAGCCTATGTGAATAATTAATTCCTACCTAGAACATTTTTTGATTAAAAAAAAAATAGCATATCATTTATTTGAAACCTGGTTTGTGTAGGATAAATGTAGGAGAAAATAGCAGTTTTGCATTTATTATTATCATTATTCTTTATTTATGTAGCGCCAGCATATTCCATAGTGCTGAACTATGGGCTCAAAATAGACAGGGTTACAATACATTGTGACTGAATAGCATTTTGATAAACCAGTAGAGGAGGAAACAATCTAGAGGTGTTGGTGGTGGAAGCAGAGGGAGAGGACTGCAAGGTGAGAGTGAATGACTGGTTGGGGCAGTATAGTATATTCGTGAGTCGAGTGTTATCTTTTGGCTCCAGTACAAGTGAGTGTATACTATCCCTATTATTCCTTTTATTACTGGAAATGGAGTCTGTACTATGTTTTTACTATCTTTGTCTCTCGAGGGTTAACAAAGGCTAACTTGGAAATCATAGACCATGCATATAATCATTTGAGGTAATAGATGACTACTAAAAACCTAGAAGCTAGAATTTGACATCTGAGAGGCTCATATTTGTGTGAAAGGGATTTCCTTCCATACATTATTGATTTCTTGTACCATTATAGAAATTCACTATGTAGTGTTTTTCTCTGTTCTTTGGTTACAGTTACAGGATTTATAAAGTGCTAACAAGTTCCGTAGTGCTGTACAATGGGAGAGACAGAATAACACTAAAAACATTACTGTGCTGCACCCAGTAAATGGTAAAGTAATATCTGGGTGCTATCCAGAAATGCAGTCACCCCTTATGACTGAAATAAATCTAAATCTCAAACAGTTTTGGAGCTCTACATGATCTGTCTATAACTCATCAATATAGATTATTCCTAATGGATTTGCTATCGATTGTTCTGAGTAGAAATTATTTCTATCTACAGATCCAGGGTACTTCCATGGGTTCAAATATGACACCATCATATGCCAATCTTTTTATGTCATCATTTGAGGAAGCTTTTGTGTATACAGATGTGGTTTTTCAACAATATGCATTATATTGGCTGAGGTTCATTGACGATATATTCTTTATTTTGACCGGTGATTTAGTGTCCCTTCAGGAATTTGCTGCATGCATCAATGGATACTTACCTACCATAAAGTTCATGATGGAACCTAGTAAAGACAATTTAAACTTCCTGGATGTAGAGCTTAAGGTGAGTGATAATTTACTCACTTTTGATTTATTTGTTAAGCCTACAGACAGACCAACGTACATTCATGCTGAATCTTTTCATCCAAAACATCTTATTCAATATTTGCCATATGCACAATTTTTACGGGCTAGACGTAACACGAGCCAGTTAGAAGATTATGATCTTCGGGGATCAACTGATCAAGAATTTTTTGTCACGTGGATATCCAGAGGATCTTTTACTCGGGTGCAAACAGAAGGCATGCAATTTCCAACAAATGGATCTTTTGACTCCGAAAAAGCATAATCCAACATCAAGGCTACATGTATTAACACTTTCAGGGCCGTCTCTCCTAGAGTTAGACGTATAATTGGTAACAATCTGACAGGAAATTATATGATCTTTTCCAGGACAGACCCTTGATGGCTCATAAGCGGTCTCGTAACTTGGGTGATTTTTTTTAAACTAAGAACATCGACCTTACTCTAAGACAGGTGCAAGGAGCAACATTGTTGCAACGTCAACGAGGTATGTATAAGTGTGGCCGCTGTGCTCACTGCAGCGGAGTCTTGACAGGTCCTCGTTTTACTCATCCAAGATCTGGAAAGTTTTTTGACATAAAATCACGTGTAGATTGTCAGTCGGATTTTGTAGTATATCTTTAAAGTGTCCTTGTGGACTGGGATACTATGGCCAGACTCAAAGATCATTCACTGTCTGGATTAGGGAGCATAAAAGCAACATTCGGACACAAAAATTACAATATCCTGTGGCCAGACACTTTGTTGATACCGGGCATACTGTGGCGCACCCCGCTATACAATCGTTGAGAAGGTTTCCCGCCCCAAGAATGGGGGGAATCGTTAAAATTTGTTGGAGACTTGAACTCCACTGGATCTATCTCTTACAAACACTGGCCCTGTTGGGCTTGAATGAAGATCATGATTTGTCTCCTATTCTTTTTGAGTGACAGGGGAATGCATTCTGCCTGTTGATTTGTTTTTATTACTTGTTTTTAATTTTGTCTTCTTCTTCTTTATTGTTTTTAGGCGTTCATATTGGTTGGCTTTCATTGTCCCCAGCTGAGGATGATGTGGTGATTGATTTGTGCAATTGTTACTGTACTGTGGAGATATTATGGAATGGTGCTTTGTGGTGGATCGAGGATTGATACCGCTTCCATGCATAGTGCTACACTTGGATGGATTTGAGTAGACTTATGTCAGAATTTTTGTAAATTGAACTGTATACTTGATGTATCTTTGCATATTGATATGCATTATTACCTAGCTTGCATTTATGGTGGGATACAGGGAGTGGGTGTCACCTGCACTGGTGAAATGGTGTTCTGTGATATGGATGATATTTTTTTGTGTTTACATGTCGTTCTTTGTCTACGATGTGTTTCTCAATCCGACCTTTTTATTCTACATTTATTTTTACGGACACTCCAGTTTTTTTGATACCGTCCTTTGATGTGGCCGGTTGGCTTAATGGCATAACAGTTCACAATATGGTAATGTTGTGTTATATATATATATATATATATATATATATATATTTTTCTGTTTTTTTCCCCTTTAGTCTATTTTTGTCTACAAAGGATCTTTGCAGTAATTTCTGCATTCTCCACATTCTTTCCGATATGAGCATTTCTATATTACTGTTCTGTGCGCAAATAATACATTGTTTTGATTGGGTAGCTGCTTGGTGAGTTGGGTAATGTAGTTTAGGCATGGATTGCATGTTGCATGCACTCTGGATGGATTTGCGCATGCGCATATGTCCATTGAGACGTCAGTGTGTATCTGCTGCGTTCTTCGGCGCTGAACCGCTGAGGTCATCACAAGTGGCCGCTTGTATCAGCATATGGGGTAATTGAACGCTCAGTATTTTGCAAGCATTTTTTGTATGTATAAATATTTCTGGAGAAGTCAAGAACTTTGTAACCGTTGATAAAGGCTTTACGTCGAAACGTTGGGGGTACCGGATCTCGGTAGGTGCGTCTCTCCAGTGGGGCTCTTGATGTCCATGTAATTTTGTTTGCTAGTATTGGTAGGGAGATATTCACACTATTTGTCTATCAGGATGCTGATATTGCCTTGTCTCTTTATTTTTGCTTTACTGCCATGTTATTTGTATGTTATATATTATTGAGTTGCTGCTTCTTTACTCTATATGAATTGTTGATCCATCTTTTGATTCCTTTTAGGGAATATTGGTGGTGGTATTCAATAGTATATTGGACCTATTGGCATATTTATTTTTCAGCTATCCACTGTGTGTATTGATATTTGTGACATTGTATTAATAAAGCTTTATATTTCTTTATTGGTGTGCATCCGTTTTTTGTTTGAGTTTGAAACAGAATAACAAACATATGTTAAATACACAGAACAGTAGGAGAGAGGATCCTTCTCAAGAGCTTACAATCTAAGTGGGGAGGGGTGACACAATAGGTGAGGGTAAATGGATAACATGATGTAGCAAAGTGGATGTGGGCTGGGTAGGTGGATGGAATTAAGAAATGAACAGTGGGGGATTAGGGAGAGAGGTAAACTTCTCTAAAGTAATGTGTTTTCAGAGACTTCTTGAAGGACTGGAAAGACAGAGAGTCTGATGTTGCGGGGGAGGGAGTTCCATAGAAATAGGACAGCACGGAAGATGTCCTGAAGGTGAGAGTTGGGGGTGCGGGTCCATAGAGACAATAACGTCAGATCATTGGCAGAGTGAAGTGGTCAGGATGGGATGTACCTGTTAATAAGGAAGGAGATGTAGGCATTGTGTAATTTTGGAGAGCTTTTGTAGGTGACGCCAGTATTTTGAATTGGATTTGTGTGGAGGAGTCATTATCAGACTGGAGGAGTTTAAAGGGAGTCCAGGAGAAATGGGATTATTTAAAGGAAGCATTATTGAAGGCCACAGGAAATTGCATTCAGCTTGTTAGCAAAAACAAAAAAGGGAAGAAACCACTGTGGTACTCTGCAGAAGTGGCCAAAATAGTGAAGAACAAAAAGGGAGCATTCAATAATTATAAAAAAACTCAGAGTGAAGAAGATAGGCAAACCTATAAAATTAGGCAGAAAGAGGCAAAGCAATTTATAAGAGCTTCCAAAGCACACGCAGAAGAGAAAATAGCTCAGTCAGTAAAAAAGGGGGACAAAACATTTTTTAGATACATAAACGAGAAAAGAAAAGTAAAACAAGGATTAGTTAGATTAAAAACAAAGGAAGGAAGGTATGTAGAAGAGGATAAAAGTCTCGCTGACTGCCTCAATGAATATTTTTGTTCAGTCTTTGCAGAAGAAAAGGAAGGAAAGGGACCTCAGTTAGGAGAGAACACTAAAGAGACATTTACATATCAGTTTACAGAGGAGGAGGTTCTACAGCAGCTGTCTAAAGTAAAGACAAATAAGTCAATGGGGCCTGATGGGATCCACCCTAAATTATTAAAAGAGCTCAGTGATGTAATAGCAAAACCATTAACAGATTTATTTAACCAATCCTTGTTAACGGGAGTCGTCCCAGAAGACTGGAAATTAGCAAATGTTGTGCCCATTTACAAGAAGGGTAGTAGGGAGGAATCGGGGAACTATAGGCCAGTTAGTCTTACGTCAGTAGTGGGGAAATTAATGGAAACCATGTTAAAGGAAAGGATTGTTGAACATCTAAAAACACATAGATTACAGGATCAGAAACAACATGGGTTTACCTCAGGGAGATCATGCCAAACTAATCTTATTGATTTTTTTGATTGGGTAACAAAAATAATAGACACAGGTGGTGCAGTAGACATTGCTTATTTAGATTTCAGTAAGGCTTTTGATACTGTTCCGCATAGAAGGCTTATCAATAAATTGCAATCTTTGAGCTTGGATTCCAATATTGTTGACTGGATTAGGCAGTGGCTGAGTGACAGACAACAGAGGGTTGTGGTAAATGGAGTTTATTCGGCGCAAGGTCTTGTTACCAGTGGGGTACCTCAGGGGTCAGTACTTGGACCCATTCTCTTTAATATTTTTATTAGTGATATTGCAGAAGGTATTAATGGAAAAGTATGTCTTTTTGCTGATGACACAAAGATTTACAACAGGGTTGACGTTCCTGGAGGGATCAGCCAAATGACAAATGATTTAGGTAAACTAAAAAAATGGTCGGAGTTGTGGCAATTGAGTTTTAATGTGGATAAGTGCAAGATAATGCACCTGGGACGTAAAAACCCAAGGGCTGAATATAGAATATTTGATACAGTCCTAACCTCAACATCTGAGGAAAGGGATTTAGGGGTCATTATTTCAGAGGATCTAAGGGTAAGTAGTCAATGTAATAGAGCAGCAGGAAATGCTAGCAGAATGCTTGGTTGTGTAGGGAGAGGTATTAGCAGTAGGAAAAGGGAAGTGCTCATGCCACTGTACAGAGCACTGGTGAGACCTCACTTGGAGTACTGTGTGCAGTACTGGAGACCGTATCTCCAGAAGGATATAGACATCTTAGAGAGAGTTCAGAGAAGGGCTACTAAAATGGTGTACGGCTTGAAGGAGAAAAGTTACCAGGAAAGGCTTAATGATCTTAACATGTACAGCTTGGAAAAAAGACGAGACAGAGGAGATATGATAGAAACATTTAAATACGTAAAGGGAATCCACAAGGTAGAGGAAGGGAGTATATTTAAAAGGAAACAAAATAGCAAAACAAGAGGACATAGTCTTAGATTAGAGGGGCAAAGGTTTAAAAGTAACATCAGGAAGCATTATTTTACTGAGAGGGTGGTGGATACATGGAACAGTCTTCCAGTAGAAGTGGTAGAGGCCAAAACAGTGATTGAATTTAAGCAAGCATGGGATAGACATAAGGCTATCCTAAACAAAAGATAAATCCAGGTAAAGTATCCATGTAATTGGGCAGACTAGATGGGCCGAAAGGTTCTTATCTGCCGACATTTTTCTATGTTTCTATGTTTCTATGATTCTAAAGGAAACAGGGAGCCAGTGTAGAGATTGACAGAGGGGAAAGGTGCAAGAGTTGAGCTGGATAAGCCTGGCACAGGCATTCATAACAGATTCAGTGGGAGAATCTGGGATCTCTTAAGGCCAGAGAAAAGGAGGTTACAATAGTCAAGGCAGGAGATAAGATCTTGGATGAGCATTTTAGCAGTCCTGATTTAAGGAAAGGATGGATGCGTGCAATGGTTTTTTTGGGTGGAAGTAGCAGGATTTGGTTAGTGACTGAAATGTGAGGAGTGAAGGAGAGCTCAGAGTCTAAGAGGGAATCGAGCCTGTGAGGTATAGGTAATAGTGACACCATTCACCTGAAAGGAAATGGGTGCAGGAGTGTAGGATTTAGAGGGACGGAAGATGAGAAGTTCAGTTTTAGAGGTTAAACTTTAGGAAACAGGATGTCATCCAGACAGCAGACAGGCAGGCAGTTACACGTTCCAACACAGAGAGATTGGGAGAGGAAAGGTATATTTTGGTGCCGTCAGCATAGAGCTGACATACTTGAAAATGAGAGGAATCTCAATGTATCCTTCCTGGTAAAATCCTTCATAAATAAATAAATTGAAATCATAGGAAGAGATGAGGTTACTGGTGTGGATCAAGTAGAAAGTTAGCAGTGAGAAAATCGGTGAGCTGGTTATAGACCAGGCGTTCTAAGATTTTCCATCATCAGTTTGGTAGTAATATATATATACATTACCACCATACAATTAGATGATTTTTCCACTGGTGCACCACCTCCTGTTTTTACATTGAATTGATAGTTTTAAGATGCCTTCTTCTTTCCTAGTTACCTAAATTATAGCATGCACTAGATTGCGATCTATTGATGTCTTGACTGAATATTAAATTTTTAAAACATTACAAAAAGAAAATCTAAATTGTAATAGCAGTAGTATCTGTCAGAATTGTTTTGAATTTTTTGATACCATTAAGAAAAAGTGAAACATATGGTTTGCTTTTTGTATTCTATTTTGCGTCAAGAAAGTGATTTAACAAAAAAAACAAGGGATTTCGTCATCAAAGCCATCTTCCAGATAACTGTGAATGGTCTTCCCCATTATAAAAAAAAAAGAAAGAAAATCTGTTTGCGGATAAGTGCCTTTCCACATTTCTAAGACAATTCTTCTTTTGGAAACTTATTTTCAAAAGAAGTGAATTGGATTGACAGGAAGGTGGTGGAAGATGAGAAATGGCCAACATGTCAAACTGCCAATGCTTATTTCATGGTTAGAAGGATGAGTGGTACGTGCCACCAGTACAGCAAGCTAACTTTGCTCTGCAGATGAATGAAAAAGGGTTTTTCAGCTGGTTCATAGTAATCTTGCCCATTATTGCACAAGTTACAACTTGCAGAAGACTTCTGATGAGAACCCTGATACATTTGTTACAAAGTAAGATTTTATGCTTGTATTTGCTACCACATATTCTAAAAATTGCACTGTATGCTATTTGATATTGTCTTTTAGCAGGAGCAGTGTTTGGATGGGGACATTGTTACAATTTTGTAGAAATAAATTGTATGTATAAATGCTTAAATTCTTCTTTGACTGTATGTGTTGTATGCTGTAATGCTTTAGGGTTTATATTTCTCGGAATGTAATTTATCAAATTAACACGATTTTATATACTTTTTTAGTATAGAGTGATGGTTGTGTCTTTTTCAAATTATATCTCAAGAATTATATCTGCAGGACATACATGATGTTTTCTAACATTATTAGTAATTAAAGATAATTCTAAATTGATTCGACATAAATTACTGTATATATAAATAACCTTAACTGTAATATTGTATTAAAATGCCTGGGACTTCACAGTTAATTTTATATTTTTATTTTGACAATGCAGTTAGGAATTTTCTAAGTTTCTGATTACACTAATTGTTCCAAGGTGTGAGGAAATCCTTTCCCCAAGATAGTCTTGTCTTTTGTTAAGTTTATGAAAACTACGTTCAATCTTGCAAAATAATTTGTGTGACCATGTTTAACAATTGCGTTTACTCTAAGTTGTAGCAGTCGTGTCACGCTTAACTTTGTTGCAAGAGAGAATTGTGTATATTTCCTACAATATGAGTGTGTTTTATACCCTCTGCACGCAAATAACCATTTCGACTAGCAACATAAGGCTTTACCAGACTGCAATATCAAATAAATCTTAGTGTGAGCACAAATGCATTTAATTTATTTCCACTTTAATTTAGCCAATATTTTACATGTTAATTTGTCACTGCAGAACCAAGCCGGCAACTATTAAAGAAAATAATAATAAAATATTATGTGCAGCAATATGTATCTTATTTATCAGTCAAATAATAAAAAAATTAAGTTATAAATAAAATCATGCAAGTTAAATCCACAAATACAAAGATTTTCAAACTAGAATAATAAAAATAATAGATGTATATAACAACTGATACAAGATCAGTGTTCTATTCTATTTTTGATTTTAGATATAAAACAATCTGTTTGTGCAACAAGCATAATAAAACCTTGTCACCTAGCAAAATCTGGAAAAAAATGTGATAATAGGTTATAGTGTGCTTTACCACATTAATTCAATCATGAAAAATATTAAAAAGTAAATCTCAAATCAATATTAATCAAATCAATTACATAATTAACATGCTTACACACGTGTTCTAACAAAGAACTTTCAGTAAGTACTTCTGACAAAGCAGTAGATAGATCCTTAAAGGTTGTATTTGTAATGTATATATGGGCAACAAGCTAAATGTCAGGTAAGTGTTTGTGTATATGTAATATATGTATATGTCATTATAAGAATCAAACATACTTATCTTAATCTCATTATGCAACTGCAATTTAAATCAGAAATAAAGAATGCTTCTAGATTTGTGTGTGACGGAATTGTGAGGAATCATCTGGTTATTAAGGAGTAGTACATATTATTATTATTATTCTTTATTTATAAAGCGCCAGCATATTACACACTTGTATTTTGTCTATGCTAAGCCTAAAACCAATGAAGAAAATTTGTAATGCAATAAAAGGAATTCAGGAATTCGTATTTCCATAGTTGACATGATCAGTACTCTTCCAAGGGAGACATAGAATCCTTTTTATCATTAAAAGTGTGGAAACTCATATTTTCTCAGTACTTTGTTTGCATCTTATTTTGCTTGCAATAGTAAACTACAAGCTTGTGCGCTTGTGATCACTTGCGAGAAACAGCAATGCTTTGCCAATATTATCAGATTAAGTTCCAAACAAACTGTGTGCTTACATCAGTAATTAATGTGTTTTTCTTGAAGAAATGAACAAGCATTTGAGGTATCTATCTACAAAGACTGCATTGAATGCATTTTGAAACTCTTAAGTCATTTCCTGATTCAAAATAGATGAAACCTTGAGGCTAGAGTCAAACGAACGCATTTTTCACATCGACCGTCAAAAAGTGAGTCCGAACGCATTGACATATTGTTTGTACGGTGGACGCGACAGCGGTCAAAAGATGCGCATTTTCGTGCGTGTTTTTTTACGGATCGTCAATAAAACACTTTTTGCGTCTGGACATTATACAGGCTGGACATTAGCTGCGTCTGACGTCTCCTAATCACGCACACACGCCGCTTTGCCGCCGCAGCGCACTCTGTACGTCAGTACTAGCGGTTCTACGTTCTCGAAAAAATGCATTCGTTTGTCGCTTGCGTTGCACGGCCGGACTTTCGTGCGACCGTGCTTCGTATATTGGCCGTCATTGCCCGTCATTTGCTGCTACTACGGCCGTGATTAAGTGCACCTAAACGCACGTTAAAAATGCGATAGTCTGACCCCAGCCTTAATCAACCAGGGAATTCTTTTCTAAGTCGTAAAATGTATATGTTCATCATGTCGGTGGAGATTAATGTAAGTGTGTGTGACACAAACTTAACAAACATTATTGAAATATCCTGTTTAATTTTCAATATATCAAATTGTTTGATGTAAATTTTCTGCCCTTCATAAGGAATATAATTAACTCTCTATCAACTGGAGTACTGTGTGCAGTACTGGAGACCGTATCTGCAGAAGGATATAGACATCTTAGAGAGAGTTCAGAGAAGGGCTACTAAAATGGTGTACGGCTTGAAGGAGAAAAGTTACCAGGAAAGGCTTAATGATCTTAACATGTACAGCTTGGAAAAAAGACGAGACAGAGGAGATATGATAGAAACATTTAAATACGTAAAGGGAATCCACAAGGTAGAGGAAGGGAGTATATTTAAAAGGAAACAAAATAGCAAAACAAGAGGACATAGTCTTAGATTAGAGGGGCAAAGGTTTAAAAGTAACATCAGGAAGCATTATTTTACTGAGAGGGTGGTGGATACATGGAACAGTCTTCCAGTAGAAGTGGTAGAGGCCAAAACAGTTATTGAATTTAAGCAGGCATGGGATAGGCATAAGACTATCCTAAACAAAAGATAAATCCAGGTTAAGTATCCATGTAATTGGGCAGACTAGATGGGCCGAAAGGTTCTTATCTGCCGACATTTTTCTATGTTTCTATGTTTCTAACTATGATATTCAAACGATTGAAACCGCTATTTGTGGAAACCCTTTTGATAGAAACTCAACATTTTCAGCACGAAGCTGAATTTAAGGCTAGGGTCAGACTAACGCATTTTTCACGTTGTCCGTGAAAAAGTGCGTTCGAACGAATGGACGTATTTTTTCACGGAATACGCGATAGCGGTCATACGATGCGCATCTTCGTCCGTGATTTTGTACGGATCATCAATAAAACACTTTTTGTGTCTGGACGTTATGTTGGCCGGACATTAGCAGCGTCTGACGTCTCCTAATCACGCACACACGCCGCTAGCGGACGCAGCGCACTCTGTACGTCAGTACTAGTGGTTTCACGTTCTCGAAAAAATGCGTTTGTTTGCCGCTTGCGTTGCGCGGCCGCACTTTTGTGCGACCGTACTTCGTATATTGGCCGTCATTGCCCGGCATCTGCTGCTAGCACGGCCGTGATTAAGTGCGGCTGCACGCGCGTTCGCACTGCCTCAGTCTGACCCTAGCCTTAAGCGGCAAACCTTTTTGTATATGAAATCATTAGGAATGTGGACTTGCAAAGCAGATGACACACAACAAATTTCTGCACTTTGTCTTAAAGTATGGGGGGAAATATCCTATTCTATTAAGAAGGTGCATGCCTTTCTTTGTTACTGTCCTTAATATATTAATGAGATGTATAACCTTTTCTAACCGTTTCTAAAAGATGTTACCATAAAAAAATCTATACGTAATACCATCAAGAATTAATAGTAATCATGTTATAGTTGTACAGTAAAGCATCTTTGTTAAATATATCTGAAGACTATCTCTTTTATACAGGTCATATATATATATATACTGTATATATATACATATATAATAATGTCTACAGATTATTTATATTTTATGTATGTTATTTAGTTCAAGCAAATAATTCATGGTTTTTAATGTTCTTTCCTTCATCGTTGATCTACTCTTTTGGAGTCACACACTATAAAGGAAAGCATTATTCCCACTCTCACTGGAAAGTGGTTGGCAATTCATCTGCATGTGAATGACAGTAGGAAATGGTGTAACAAAAAAAACAACAAACAAGTTCCATGTTAGCCTACGATGTATTACAGATAATCCCCCTGCTTTACCGAAAAAAAATTTCCTCCTCAATCTGAAACCCAATGGAAATTCATCCATTTGGGTAGCAGAGGCAGTACACCACTATTTTCTTGACCCCGCCCACAAATAAAATAAAAAACCACATGGAGTCGAAAGGTTATTTTTATTATTTTTTTTCCTGGGAGCGTGTAGGCGTATGAGTAAGAAAAAGAAGATCATTTTCTCACAGAGAGCATTTAACATAAGCTCTGTATGTTTTTATTTAGGATGGTTCTGCCCTCTCCAGCAATTACTTTGACTCAAGGATCTTTGGGAAAAACATGCACTCATTATGGCTTTCATACTCCTTTGCTCAAGGCCATAGAAAGGGCATCCAGTGTCAGGAAAGATGAGTAGCATAAACAAAGCCGAGATTGGTCAGCATCACCAGTAGCAGATGCATACTGCTAAATTTTCTTCCACTCCTAATTTCCCAATCCCCTCCATGATGTCCATGACCCCCCTCTGATAGAACCACAGCCAGCCTGTGGCCCAACAACTCAGCTGATCTATGGCCTAGTAACCTAGCTGGCTTTCAGTCTCCATAATGCCCCTGCCTCTCCAATGTAACTATAGTTCATATATGGTCCATTTTTGTGGCCTAATTGCTCAGTCAGCTAGCAGTCAAAACATTCAACCAACTTGTGGCCTAATGGTGTGACATGGCATTGCTCTGAGCGGCTGGTCCATTTTTAAAATCTGCGATGGGTCTGCTTTTAAAAGAGTGGCCAGTTAAATTTTTCATTAGGGTGCCTGGTTAATTTTTTAAAAAAAAAGCATCCAGTCCACTTTAAAAAAAGACCAGCCACTCTGCCTTTAACGATGTCTTCTGTACCACTGTCGAGCAGTCTATGGGTAAAGGTGTGTTGGGTGCTATTTCTCTTATTTATTTATATATATTTTTTTCAACCTTGCAATGGTTTACTGGCAAGACGTTACTGCGTATATAGCACTTAGACGTCTGGCTTTCTTTCTGCTGTTTCCTATTTACTCACTTTGGTTCTCCCAAGTGCACAGGGAGTCAGAATGAAGTTATTTTTGGGAAAAATTCAATATGGGAAGTATTGCCCTAAAGTCCCCTCGCTTGGGTAAATAACCCTTGCTTTGTTTTCAGGGAACCCGATAGGCAGTGCAAAATATAAGAATTTTGTAACATATTGATACATCTTTCAAACTTCGTATAGTATTGGGATTATATTATTCACAGATGGGGTTCATCAAGAATACAGTTTTATTTTTATTTTTTTTATTTCATGTGTAATATGTTACGGTTTTAATTCCGAAGTATGGTTAATCCTAGGATTACCCGGGTAATCCTGACATTACCCAGGCGTCATTAGCAAAAGTCCAAAGTGAATTGAAATTTCAGACTTTATCCGGGTAATCCAGTAGTATCCAGAGGCCTTTGGGTACTCCGGTTTTCTGCTGTGTTTTACCTGGGTAAAATGCACATTACCCTAGTGTTGCTAGATAAAGTGCGATGTGCAATGAAACATCGGATTTTATCCAGGTAATCTGCAAAGTATCCAAACGCCTCTGGGTATTCCTCTTTTCTTTGGTTTTCAGCAGGTTACAGTTGACTGAATTCCAAGGATTACCTGAATAAAGCTGCAAACTGTTATCTGATTTATATTCATTATATCCTTAATACATTTTAATGTTTGTCTTTTGCCATTTTCGTTTATAATATCCATAGATAATAGCAAAATGCACTGTTACTCAAACGGGGTTGGATGCTCCACAGATTATTCAAACTGAAATGTATTGATGTTTCTACCGCTATTAAATTCGATTTGTCAGATTTCAGTGATGGGCATACTGGCATTTAATTTCTCCTAAATCCAGCTAAATTTTCAGCCCTTGTGCCTTTTCTTGCTAATAATCATTTTGGCATACCCTCTTTATGTCAGATTTATCAGTAAGTCAGATGTCAGATGCTTCCCTGGTGGTCCGGTGGCTGTGGGGTGCTGCATTTCGGTCTGTGCTTCGCACACAGATCGCAAAGCAGGTCCCACAGTGTGTGACTGGACACGAGCATCGGCGATCGCAGGTGACCTGTCACCTGACCGCCGGCACTCTCACACAGTCATTGATCGCCGGCGATTTTGCACTCGTTTCCAGTCACTCACTGTGGGACGTGCTCTGCGGCCTGTGCGCGAAGCACAGACTGAAATGCAGCACCCCACAGCCACCGGACCACCAGGGAAGCAGAAGCTGCTGCCAGACCTGCGGAAATGAAGGGTCCCGGCGGCTATCCATGGGATGGGGCCAGCCGGGAACCAGAGTGTTCTGCGGGCCTGCGGGGTGTGCCGGGGGCCGGCATTAAGGTGTGCCCAGGCACACCCAGCACACCCTGTGCGCACACCTATGGTGGCAACCTAGACACGCCTACACAAAGGACCAATGAAACCTTGTGCCACAAACGATAGCTGGTTCCAGTGAAGATCATGAGAAAGAGAATGCTGAACTGTACAGATAACCAGTTCGTATAACCGTTCTGCTTATAAAATGTCCAGCTACACAGGTTGTTTTAACCTCCCTGGCGGTAAATGAAAATGGTAACCCCGAGTCACACTCGGGCTGGTAAATACCATGTCCCTGCGTTCCCTCTCTGTCCTCCCACTGTCTCCTCCGGCCGATCCTGTTTCTGGGTTCCCTTTCCTGTGAGCGTCACGACGCAGGGGGCGGGACCTGGCAGCAAATTAAAATGATAATCTTCACACAGAATAAATTGTAACCAGTCAGGATTAAGTTGTGTCAATCGATTTCACCTCAGGTTTATCCCTAATGCTTTGTCCAGTGCGCTGCCTGAACTTTTGAACGTCCATGACATCCAAAAAGTGTCCCTGTAGGTCAAACACGGTTTTAGACCAGCTAGAAAGCCGCAACAGTGAATTAGAATTACTTGCAGAATTGAACGATCGTGATTCATGGGGAAATTTATCATCAGACACTGAAAGTGGCGACGATTCTGCGACTGCGCTCAGTCATGTGCAAACTTCCTGCTCTATTGACTGTGGTGCTGATCAGGCAGTGCCCCAAGATTCCCATTTACTGGAGCACCTGGTATGAAAGTAGATGTTGAACACGACAACCCCCTGGCATACTTGCAATTATTTGTGACCGATAAAGTTATTGAAAAAATCGTTTGAGACAAACCGGTACCAAGAGCAACAATTGGTTACTCTGCAGCAGAAGTTTGCAAGAAGCAGAAAGTGGGAACCAGTGACCACAAATGACATTTAGAAATTTCATTGCCTAATAATACTTCAGGGAGTGGTGGGGAAACCCCTGCAGAAGTGGTATTGGACAACTAATAAATTACTTGGTACAGGAGGAGCGGGGTCGCACCTATTCCCCAATGGGGCAGCTGCAACCACCAAATGTATCCAGCCCAGCAACATGTATAGAACTGGGGCAGTATATCCATGTGCTGGGGCAGTATATCCATGTGCTAGGGCAGTATATCCATGAGCTGGGGCAGTATCCATATGTTGGGCAGTATCCATGAGCTGGGGCATTATCCATGAGCTGGGACAGTATCCATGAGCTGGGGCAGTATCCATGAGCTGGGGCATATCCATGAGCTGGGGCAGTATCCATGAGCTGGGGCAGTATCCATGAGCTGGGGTAAATCCATGAGCTGGGGCAAATCCATGAGCTGGGGGCATTATCCATGAGCTGGGGCAAATCCATGAGCTGGGGCATATCCATGAGCTGGGGCAAATCCATGAGCTGGGGCATATCCATGAGCTGGGACAGTATATCGATGTGCTGGGGCAGTATCCATGAGCTGGGGCAGTATATCCATGTGCTGGGGCAGTATCCATGAGCTGGGGCAGTATATCCATGAGCTGGGGCAGTATATCCATGTGCTGGGGCAGTATCCATGAGCTGGGGCAGTATATCCATGAGCTGGGGCAGTATCCATGAGCTGGGGCAGTATCCATGAGCTGGGGCAATATCCATGAGCTGGGGCAGTATCCATGAGCTGGGGCAAATCCATGAGCTGGGGCATTATCCATGAGCTGGGGCATTATCCATGAGCTGGGGCATATCCATGAGCTGGGGCATTATCCATGAGCTGGGGCATTATCCATGAGCTGGGGCAAATCCATGAGCAGGGGCATTATCCATGAGCTGGGGCATTATCCATGAGCTGGGGCATATCCATGAGCTGGGGCATTATCCATGAGCTGGGGCATATCCATGAGCTGGGGCATTATCCATGAGCTGGGGCATTATCCATGAGCTGGGGCAAATCCATGAGCGGGGCATTATCCATGAGCTGGGGCATTATCCATGAGCTGGGGCATATCCATGAGCTGGGGCATATCCATGAGCTGGGGCATTATATCCATGAGCTGGGGCATTATCCATGAGCTGGAGCATATCCATGAGCTGGGGCATTATCCATGAGCTGGGGCATTATCCATGAGCTGGGGCAAATCCATGAGCAGGGGCATTATCCATGAGCTGGGGCATTATCCATGAGCTGGGGCATTATCCATGAGCTGGGGCATTATCCATGAGCTGGGGCATTATCCATGAGCTGGGGCAAATCCATGAGCGGGGCATTATCCATGAGCTGGGGCATTATCCATGAGCTGGGGCATATCCATGAGCTGGGGCATATCCATGAGCTGGGGCATTATATCCATGAGCTGGGGCAGTATATCCATGAGCTGGGGCATATCCATGAGCTGGGGCAAAATCCATGAGAGGAGCTGGGGCAGTATATCCATGAGAGGAGCTGGGGCAGTATATCCATGAGAGGAGCTGGGGCAATATCCATGAGAGGAGCTGGGGCAATATCCATGAGAGCTGCTGGGGCATATCCATGAGAGCTCCTGGGGCATATCCATGAGAGCTGGGGCATATCCATGAGAGCTGGGGAATATCCATGTGTGCTGGAGGCAGTATCCATGTGTGCTTGGGGCAGTATCCATGTGTGCTGGGGGCATATCCATGGGAGCTGGGGCAATATCCATGTGTGAGCTGGTCTGGGGGCAATATATCCATGTGTGAGCTGGTCTGGGGCAATATATCCATGTGTGAGCTGGTCTGGGGCAATATATCCATGTGTGAGCTGGTCTGGGGCAATATATCCATATGTGAGCTGAGGCGCAATATATCCATATGTGAGCTGGGGCAATATATATCCATGGGTGAGCTGCTGGGGGCAATATATAATTGTGAACTGGGGCAATATATCCATATGTGAGCTGGGGGCAATATATATCCATGGGTGAGCTGCTGGGGGCAATATATCCAGAGCTGCTGGGGGCAATATATATCCATGTGTGCTTTCACTGCCTTCGAACAGGACCGTACTTGCTGGCAGTTGGCAAAAATTTGTGCGAGCGTATGAGAGACCTCTACAGCAAATAAACCTCACAGTAATGTGCGCTGTGTGTATGAGCATTCAGTGTTACATGGGAGTACTGATTTAGGAGTAAGAGTAGTTAAAAAAAAATCCGTCAAACTCGGGGGGGGGGGTGACACCATAAGTTACTGCACCGGGTGACACCAACCCTACTGACGCCACTGCCTCCAGCCAGGTCATCTTCGCAGCTAATTCTGTTCCATTACTTTGTTTTTTGATCCCATGGTGGATTTCTACATATCTACGGTGACAACGAAATATCATTCCAATAAGGTGTGGACCACCACGGAATAGTCCTGGAGTGTACCTTGATGCTGTGACCCACTCAGAGCAGGTGATAGGGCTCTATGTTTGTGAGTGGAGCAACTATATGCCATTTAACATCTGTATATTTTATTGCGATTTGCTGCACTATTATGTTTTCTTGCTTCTTTGTATATATCCATGTGGATTATGTTATGTGAGGGAGCAATCCTAGGTCCTGAGAGCGATCCAGGTCGCGCTGACCAGATATTTATACATTCTTCAAGTTTCTGGTTTAGGGGAAACCACTAATCATCTGGTCTGGCTTCTTTTGGTGGTGGTGCATGCAGTGGGCGCTTGCCATTTCTCTTTTGCAATCTGGAATTGGAAAATACCCTACCATCTGCAATGGCTTTTATTCTGGAAAGCAAAGGCCTATCTAAACCTACTGTTTTCCCTTTCGTAAGTGGCACCAATTGTATTTCTGTGATGGTATGAGGCATAGCTGGAATGCCCAAATTCCCTTTCGATGCTCTTAATTATCTTCTTGAGGATCACATCATTCCAACCTCTATGACTTAATGAACACCAATTGTGATCCTCCTCTTATTGTACCCCACTAATGCAACATTTCCCTTCTCTCTTGGATTGTACAGGGTCTTAACTCCTTAATAAAAAAAGACAAAAAATACTTTCCTACCTAACTAAATATACACCTGCAGTTATATTTTTACAGGAGACCCACTAGCATAAAACCCCCAAAGATCTTTGGCTAGGAATATGTAGTTCTGCCTAATTTCCTTTAAAAAACAGAAGCATGCCCATAAGCTTTGACAAAAACCTTCCACATTCGATTTTAAATCTACAATCTGTGGTCCTCTCCATGAGTTTATTCATGTCTCTGTTGAGCTGAAAAATGTTAAGTATTCTTTCCTGAAGATATTTGCTTATAACAAACCTCACACATCTTTATTTTCCAATTTGTATACTATCTTTATAGATGTTGATTATCATGACATCATTCTGGAACAGGATTTAAACTCGGCACCAGACGCAGTTCTGGACAACATCTACACTTAGGGACCCTGACCCTGAACCTTCCCCAGTAGTATGCATTTCTCAAGACCAACTAGAATTGGTGGACACATGGAGAAAATTACACCCAACTGGAAAACTTTACATTTTATTTACATACTTGTGACTCCTTTTTCAATACAGAGCTCTTCTTCATATATATCTATCCTTGACCTATTCCTTCAAAGATACTACATAATCTCAGCCTTTTCCATTTTAATGATGGTAACTCTACTCATCCCAATGCCACGTTCATAGAATTGGTGGTTTCCTGCACAACTATATCACTTGACAACTTTTAGGGTCTATATTGACACCTACTGGCTCAATTATGGCCCATTAATTGCAACTGCCATAGAATTTAAAGAATAAATGACATCCCAAAAGCAGGCTTCAAGAGGAATTGAGGACTAACACTCAACACTTACAGGTCCATTCACTAAAGGGGGGAAGTCTGTAGAATTGGCAGGAGAAAAGAAACAAACATCAAATAGCCGATTTGGAAAGTGCGATAAATGGGAGAATTTTTAATTTCTCCTGCCAATTCTCTTGATTTCCCCCTTTAGTGAATATACTTGATAATGTATGTGGGGTTCTATCTGCAATTATAGCTTTCATGTTATACTTTGAAATAAACTCAATTATGAGTTGTAATACATAAAAGGCCTTTGACTGTATGTCTAAGGACTATTTAAAGAAGTTTTTCAAATTTCACATTTTGAAATAGCTTTCCTATACATGTTCAGGCAATGTGTATGCCTCACTGGTGGCATGGGTTCCTCTCAAACTCTTTCAATCTTCTAGCAGTAACTGAAACCTGGCTCTCCTCCTTTGACACTGCCTCCATTGCTGCCCTCACACATGGCGGTCTCCACTTTAGTCACACTCCTAGGCTGGAATCGAAGCTAAGAGGTGGTGTTGGGATCCTGCTTTCTCCCACCTGCACCTATCAGTCCCTGCCCCACCCCCTCTCTGTCCTTCTCCTCCTTTGAAGCTCATTGTATACGCCTGTTCTCCCCCCTCTCTCTCAGAATTGCTGTTATCTATCGCCCTCCTGGACCGACCGACCAGTTCCTCGACAATTTCCCAGCCTGGACATCTCACTTCCTGTCTTCTAATGTACCAACACCAATTCTAGGCGACTTCAATATTCCCATCGATAACCCTTCTGCCCCTGCTACCACTAAACTTCTTTCTATTACATCCTCCTTTGGCCTCTTACAGTCCACCGTTTCCCTTACTCAACGTGATGGACACTCTATTGACTTAGTGTTTTCCTACCTCTGCACCATTTCAGACTTCACCAATCAGCCATTCCCCATCTCTGACCACCATCTGCTCTCCTTTAAAATCAACCCATCAACGGAACCAACTTTGTCTCCTCCATCCTCTCCCTGTACCCAGAGGAATCTCCAGGCCTTGGATCCTCTGAGATTCTCAAATCTCATACAAAGTCCCCTGTCCCACACTAACACTATAACCTGCCCCGACCGTGCGACATCCCACTACATTAACACACTCTCATCTACTCTAGACTCTCTTGCTCCTAAACAACTGCACAAAATTCCACGTCGCCAGTTTCAGCCCTGGCACTCTAAGCAGACCCGCTACTTGCAGAGATGCTCCCGCGCTGCTGAGCGTGCTTGGAAGAAATCCCACTCTGAAGCTGACTTCATCAACTATAAGTTCCTTCTCCGCTCATACACAACTGCCCTTCACCTCGCCAAACAAACTTACTGCTCCTCTCTTATATCTTCACTTTCTTCCAACCCCAAAAGATTGTTCTCAAATCTCAACCTTCAACTCGCTCCTCTACCCACCTGCGCCACCTCCCCCATCCGACCTCAGCGCTCAAGATCTTGCTGACTACTACATAACGAAAACACTCACAATCCGTAACAATATCCCAGCACAAGCATACAACACTTCTCCTCCCCCAGCCGACCCCACATCGACTCTCAGCCTCTTTGCCCCAACCACAGAGGATGAGGTCCATTCTCTACTGTCTTCTTCACGGCTCACTACCTTCCCACTAGACCCTATCCCTTCACACCTACTATCTTCTCTGTCCACATCTATCACTCCTGCTCTTACACACATTTTCAACCTCTCTCTTTCTTCTGCTCATTCCCCTCTCCTTTCAATCATGCCACTATCACACCCATTCTCAAGAAACCCTCCCTCGACCCACATTCTCCTGAAAACTACCCTTCAGTTTCACTACTTCCACTAGCATCAAAATTGCTAGAAAGACTAGTCTACGACCGCTTAATCCTCTTCCTATCCTGTAACTGCTTGCTTGACCCACTGCAATCTGGCTTTCGCGCTCAACATTCAACAGAAACTGCTCTCACAAAGGTTACTAATGACCTCCTCTCTGCTAAATGCAATGGCCACTACTCCATACTGTAGGAACTTGACCTCTCAGCTGCCTTCGATACAGTCGACCATCCCCTCCTCATAGAGACCCTTTCTCTCTTGGTCTCTGTGATACCACCCTCTCCTGGCTAAAATTGTACCTCTCCAACAGATCCTTCTCAGTATCCCTTGCTGGCAATTCCTCCTCTTCAATGCCTCTGTCTGTCGGTGTACCTCAAGGCTCAGTCCTAGGTCCTCTGCTCTTCTCCATCTATACCTCCTCACTGGGTAAACTCATCACCAGCTATGGCTTAAAGTATCACCTATACGCTGATGACACTCAGATCTTCCTCTCCACTCCTGATCTCTCCCCCTCGGTTCTCTCTCAGATCAGTGATTGTCTGCCTGGTATCTCTGTCTGGATGGCCGCTCACTACCTGAAGATCAACATGTCCAAGACCGAGCTCCTTCTTATTCCCCCCTCTAACTCTACTCCAATTTCTGACTTCTCCATAATTGTTGACAGTATCACTATCCTTCCTTCTGCACAAGTCCGTTGCCTCGGAGTGACACTTGACTCCAGTCTTTCCTTCAGCCCCTACATCCAATCACTCTCATCATCTTGCCGCAATCACCTCCGTAACATTGCCAAAATGTGTCCATTTCTGACTGCTAAAACCACCAAACAACTTATCCACTCGCTTGTTATCTCCCGCCTGGACTACTGCAACAACCTCCTGACTGGCCTTCCTATCTCCCACCTCTCCCCCCTGCAGTCCATCCTAAACACATCAGCCCGGCTTATCCATCTCACTCGTCGCTCTGTTTCTGCTGCTCCTCTCTGTGAATCCCTGCACTGGCTCCCCATCCACAGCAGAATCAAAACTACTCACCCTGACCTACAAAACTCACTAACACTGCCCCGCACTACCTGTCCTCCCTAATCACCAAATACACCCCAGCCCGTCCCCTACGATCCAACAATGACCTGCGCCTGGCATCCTCCATCATTACCTCTTCACATGCCAGATTGCAGGACTTTTCTCATGTGGTGCTGACCCTATTTAACGTGCTTCCTCGCAATATCGGACTGTCCCCAAATCTGGCTTCATTTAAACGCTCCCTAAAGACCCTTCTATTTAGGGAAGCCTATCACCCGACTCTGTAACAAGACATCCGACTGACCCAAAAATAGTCCTTACCTCTCCCTGCATTAGCTCATCACTGCAGTCCCCCCCCTCCTGTTTCTAATCCCCTCACCACCTAGATTGTAAATTCCCATGGGAATAGGGTCCTCATATCCTCATGTATCTGCTGGCAGGAATACTGACCTGTCTCCTGTATGTATTGTAGAATTGTCCTGTCTTTACCCATTACACCTTGTACAGCGCTGCGGAATGTGTTGGCGCTTAATAAATAATAATAATAATAATAATTAGTTATTGTTGCCAATTTAAATTGAATTAAGCTTCAAGTTTTGTATGAGCAAGACATGAGACAGGGTTGCCCGCTGCCGCTATTATTTTTTCAACCTGGCCATCAAATCACAGATTATTCTAGGGTAAGTGGAAATTCAGTGGATTTCCTTGAGTCAAGGAAATCAAAGTGCAGGCCTTCCATGATGACCTGCTGCTATTCTTCTCAAACCCAAAGAAGGTTCAAGACTGTGCTTTGCCTTCTTCAACATTTTGATGCAACTTCTGGATTTTAGGGGAATTACCATTGGTGCTTCACCCTGAACCCAAACAGGATTGAGCTGACAAAATAAATTGCAATAGATAGGAACTTCTTTAACTGCGAATATATCTACTATAACAGGATACTATCACCATTGCTACTTTCCATATTTATCAAACACTAATAGATTGGAATATATTATCCCACTGCTGGCTGTGTTTAAATTTGGACTATCATATTTCCTAAATTGCTTTATTTAATCTTCACTAGATCTGACTTGAAAACCCTACACTACAATGTTTTGTTGCTCCAGGCTTGAATGCCATCATTTTGCCATCATTTTGTGGGTGAGTTTGTTACGCATGCAGCTGAGTAAGGACCCTTTGCTGGCACAACCATATTAATTGAGGGCTACTTTTATTTTGATGCTGTATGTGTCTGTTCTCTTTTTGCGTAGGTTGGTTTTTGCCACTTTTTGACCTTATTTTTTCCTGGCACAACCATGACTCCATTCTGCCACAATAAGAAAGCATGATTGCACTGCTTAAACTCCCACAACAGCTATGTTTGAGGCGATATCTGCTTGAGCATTAGAATACAACCTAGCAGCAGTATAAGTAATTGTAGTTTACTGTTTCACCTTTAGTAGTCCAAAGAGAGACCTAATAACCCAACCAGTAGTCCTTCACTTACCACCTTGTTCTCTTCCCGCTTTCATTCTCAATATATGTGTAGCTTGGTAGAATCAGTCCTGTAGCTAACTGCTTTCTCCCTGTTCTGAGCAACCTTCATTTCATGATGGCTCCCATTCAGAAATATTTTACTAACTGGTAGAAAACACAATTAGTATATTGCCTTCAGAGACACTCTCTCAAATTTTGTTCTGACCTAGACTTGCTGATGGTTCTACTTTCTACAATAGATTCAGTGTTTTCTACTAATACTTTAGCAACCATTGAGACACAAACTTTCCTGTCCACGTTTAACAAGCCACGCTACCAGTATCTTCTCTTGTGCACGCAACCTGTTTGCTATGTACAATATTCCAATTTACCCTAGACGTGGAAGGGTGCACCCAGGGATTGGCCGCATGGCCAAGAGAACCTCTAGATCTCAGTGGAAAGGAAACTGTGGCAGCAACCGTTACAATCATTGAAAGTTACTTAAGATTCTACATCGAGCTAATTTTCTAACTCCTTTGCATGTCTTTTAAGTTCGCAGTATGGAGCTCAACTCTTGCATTGCTTTTGAGATTGCCCATGTCTGCAACCCCTTCAAATAAGCTTCAAAGTTTTGCTACCTGAGTCTTAAAATTTTGCTTTCAATTGTCGCCCTACTGGGCCTATTTTTTATTTTAAAGTCTAAGGGAGGTTGGAGAGCAAAGAAAGACACACACTATTTGTTCTAGGCATTGCCTGCTGTTTGTTGCAGTCATTTTACAACCTTTTCCTTCAAGCATATTTTTTATTAAATTGCTAACAACCTTCTACTTTCATTAGTTCAAAAACTACATCCGTCATGCTAAATGAATCCATAATTTTTGTTTTTGCTATTTGGACCCATCTTATTCTATTCCTTCACAAATTTATCAATGGCCTACTTAAATACTTATTTCACAGCATAGAATGGTTCCTCCTGGAAGTTTCCCACTTTTTTAAAGATCCCATTCCAGAATAATCTCAAATTTAGGATCCATTTTAAACATACACTCCCTTTTAATTAGAGTAATCTTTCTTTTAATGTAAAGGTGAAAGTGACATGCTAATTTAATGTTCAGATGTGTTGCATTGTATATTTTATTTTGTATGGGACTGACACTTTTCCTAATGTCAAACAATGTTGTAAACAATTGTATCAGCTCAATAACGATATGGGGAAAAAAAGTTTAAACTCATTTGGAGATGAATATGGTCCAAAGAAGTCAATCTAGTCTTTCTTTTTCTGTTCTACAGTTTCTAAAAATAATTAAATCCCAAACTGCAATTACTGACACCTGTCAGGAATATATATGATGACCCAACACCTAGACAAGCAGTGATGGATAGAGAAGATTCCTAAACTATAACCTAATAAATGAATCTCTTTCATGGCCAGGCTTAAAGTCTAAACTGTAGAAAGGTCAGAAAATAAGTTATCATTGGAACAACAGATATGCACAGATGAGAAAACCAAGCCAGAGGTCAAAGTATTGGAAAATAACGGATAGTCCGGGACAATCCAAAATCGGTACACAAAGGAACAATGAGAAATTCAAGGGAAATTTGTGGCAATTCCAAGGACAGAACATACATTTGTAGTAGACACTTTGGCGGCTCTAATTCCTACAATACGTCTAGGTAATCCCACACAATTCTCAAATAAAAGGCCCAGCTCCCATTTGTGCTGTCAAGATGCTTTTCACTTTTCATCTCTTTGGATGAGCTGTACAAATTTTACTAGCTCAACCAACAGGATTGGAAGGAGTTTGTGTTCATGTTACATGTATATACTGTATAGTTTCCATGCTTATTTTTAATTTGTAGTTATTAGATGTTTTACAAATTATGTATTCTTCTATGTTGGTGGCAGATTGTAGCATTACAGCAAAACATTAGAAGGCAAGCAAATTACAAATCTAAATAGCCCCTTCTGTAAACTGGCTGTGAAATCTTCAATAACATTATAGATTAAGTGAGACAGAGGGAAAATTCCTATCATCGATGTGAAAGTTTAAAGTTTCTTGCTTCATTTCATTTAAATGAAAATGTAAACTCTGGTATTAACAGGTTTTCTTTTCCCCCCTTAAACACATACGTATATACACTGATCAGCCACAACATTAGATCCACCTGCCTATTATCTTGTATGTCCCCCCTTGTGCTGCAAAAACAGCTCTGATGCACCAAGACATGGACTTCATCAGACATCTAAATGTATCTTGTAGTATCTAGCAGCAAGACATTAGCAGAAGATCTTTTAAGCCCTGAAAGAGAAGAGACCAGGCTGCAAAGAATTAGATTTGTTGTTCCAGCGCATCCCACAGATGCTTAATCAGATTGAAATCTGGGGAATTAGAGGCAAAGGTAACACCTTGTGCTCTTTCTCATGTTCCTCAAACCATTCTTGAAAAATTTTGCAGCATGGCAGGGTGCATTATCATGCTGAAAGAGGCAACTGACATTAGGGAACACTATTGCCATGAAGGGGTGCTCATGGTCTGCAACAATCTCTAGGTTGGAGGTATGTGTCATATGTATTTTTACAACTTTATATCATGACCAACAGCAAATAAAAGCTTTTCTGGGAAGCTGCCACCCTATCTGTATAGACTGCTTCTTCCATCAGTTCCCTCCTCCTATAACCTCCGATCCAGGACCTGCACCTTACTTGCAATACCACCATACAAAAAGACAGTGGCTCGGTCCTCATTTTCCTACAGAGCACCACAATTATGGAATAACCTCCCGGATGCCATCAAATCTTCCCCCAGTCTTAAGTCACTCAAGAGCTCCGTATTAACATACCTCAATACAGAATGCACCTGTAAACATGTAACATAGTGACTATATCCTACATATTTATTTTCTGTTAATCTGTATTTGTGTTGGTTTTTTTTTATATCTTGCATTGTATTACTTTGTATTTCTGTAACTGTAACACTTCAATGTTCTTGAACCCAGGACATACTTGAAAACGAGAGAAATCTCAATTTATCCTTCCTGGTAAAATCCTTTATAAATAAATAAAATAAATAAATAAAATAGAGCTACTGTAGCTCTTCTATGTGATTGGACCAGATGGGCTAGCCTTCGCTCCCCTAGATGAATCTATGAGCCTTGGATGTCCATGACCCTGATGTCAGCTCACCAGTTGTCCTTCCTTGCGCCACTTTTGGTAGTTACTAACCCCTACATATCAGGAACACCCCACAAAACTTGCCATTTTGGAGATGTTTTGACCGATTTGTCCAGCCTTCACTATTTCACCTTTATATTGAGGCATGGACTCTGCAAAAATCACTGAAGAATGTGTCCTGTGGAGTCACTAACAGCATATCCTTTAAGTATTGCAAGTTTCGAAATGGGGGCTCCATGGATCGGATTTGTTGTTCCAGCACATTCCACAGATGCTCAATTGGATTGAGATCTGGAAGATTTGCAGGCCAAGGCAACACCTTGAAACTTTGTCATGTATCTCAAACCATTCATGTGCAAATTTTTGCAGTGTGGTGCTGAAAGAGGCCACTGCCATTGGGGACACCACTACCATGAAGAAGTATATGTGGTGTCCAACAGTATTTGGGTTGATGGTACGTATCAAGTGTGTTCTGACACCTTTCTTCTTTTTGCTGCTTTCAACGCTTGAAATTCAAGAACTGACAGTTCACTTGCTGCGTAATATATCCCACCATGTCACAGGTGCCAGTGTAATGATATAATCAATGTTATTCACAAAATTTTTTGTTGTGGTTGATCAATGTACAGTATATATCTATGTGTGACATGAATCTTTGAATGCCTGTGTTATACTTTATATAGTCATCAAAATGACAAGACTGGATTAAGTGGATTAAGCATTTAAATACTTTGTATTGTTTACACAATTTATGTGAACAAAATGTGTGCTCTATAGAGCTTCATCAGTCTAAATGCCCATGGAAGTTTACGGTCATACATGATCAGCATTTCAAAGACTTTAAGAACTCTTTATTCCTTTCTGTATACAAAGAAAATAATTTGAATGCACCGCTACACCATGAGACAGGATTTACTCTATATGCTCATAATGAATGGTTTTTGAAAACAATAATGTGCTTCTTTGCTAATCCCCAGTTAGAATTTACGTTTTTCTTTTAGTTGTAAATTGAATTTGGTGCATTACAGAACATTTAAAGAAACACTATAGCAAATAAATAAACAGCATAGAGACTGAATAATATGCACATGGTTATCAATATTATGCACACACATGAATTAATTACTGCGAGTAGGAATGAGAGACAGGAATTCTATGTTTAAAGATGATATATTAAAACGACACATCCCACTCATTTACCAAGCACTGGGAAACAGCTGCTTATACTAAACGTGGATGAGAGGACAAGTAGACCATCTAATTAGTCCTTAAGGAGTTGAATGGATTGTTGAAAGCGGAGAAACGGGACATATTATTATGACAAGATACATGTAAGCATAGAAAATTTCTCATTGTCTATTGAATTTATTTACAAATCCTAGTCATCATAAACTGCAACATTCTCATTCCTCTTGCCTAGGTAATCTAATTTGGATATGGAAGTTTTTAAGTCACAGGCTTTCACATGATAGTATACATATTTTAAAATAACCCCCTTGTGACAATGACTGTTCTGAACCTGAAGCCGGCTGAAGGATGAGAGCACCCTTTACATTACAATACCATATAATCAATATGGCAGCTAATCACACAAACCATACAACTGTGGAGAAGTGCAACGGGCACTGCTTGCCAGCTTCACATAAAGGGCAGTTGGCAGCAGTGACTGCAGCACAATCCCGGTAGCTGGTGGTAAGTATAACCTCTTAAACTAATGATGTGCTATGACAATCACTTGCCCTCTAGGGACAGTTTTTGTGACTGTTCAGGCATGTCACTTGGTGTCAAGTGGTTGAACAGTGAGCTGATATATGTAAGCAGAGTTTGGGGAGTTGGAAAATCAACACCCCCAAAACAGTGAAGAATTTTTGCTTGGAATCCTTTTTACCAAACCAAAAGGCCTTGGACGGAACTTTTCAATCGCTCTTAACCAATTTTTGCTAGCTGCCAGATATCACTGATATAAATATTTAAACCTTTTGTTATATTAGGAGTTTGCAGGTTTTAGTTTTTGTGAAATCATTGTATGACTTACAGAATGTGTTTGAGAATAATGCTTTATTTTATACAGCCAGTATGTATTTTCTCTGGCTACTTACTAACACAAGCATTCTCCTTTCACGATTTACAGTTACAGTCACCATTTACTTTCCAGTTTTAAATAATGCTGTATTTGCACAATGATAAACATTACGGTGCAATGCTTGCTTTAGTATTAGTCAAACACCTTTTGTTATTTATTGCAGTTTATTTTGTTGCATTGGATGAGTGACCTGATGAGTGATGGAAGTTGCACTTTTTAAACAAATCATTATATTCAAATGGAAACTGTGACCATATGTCTTCATAAGTTATGATTCTGGTTAACGCATTTAAAGAAACCTCAAGCAAACAAAAACCTGTTCATAAGTTTCACAACCTGGATGTTAAAGGCAATACACAAATGTTTTCCTCTGCCTTTTTCCAGTGGCTCACCTTTAACATTTGTATTATGACAGAACCGCTTTGCCAGCAATAGTCGGAATATGGCCGAGCTGCAACAAGATTACACTAGCAGCACTGAGCACTTATCTGCTCCTGGGGTCCATAGGACTCCAAGGAGATGGATGAGATCTTGCATGTGGTCAGCAAGAGCTCGCGCAAATGTGATCTGGCCTGGTCGAGTAGGGATACGAGAGGAACACTGGGAACTATTTGTTCCCAGTGTACCTCTGCCTGTGGAGCTAGGAAGTGGCAGATCAGGGATCTCAGGTGAGTATTGGATGTTTGGGTGGGTTTAGTTTTGTGTGTTATATGACTGTGTAGACGCATATTCACTTAACACCAGGGTCTGAAACTTTTCAGAATAACGTCAGGCGCAGATGATGAACGAACAGGTTGCTACAGCTCATTCTCTATCTGCTGAGGCCACACTAGCATTTCCTATACTTTGTATGGGAGATGCTAATGTACAGTAACTTGGTGCACCATTCAAGATGCTAGTTCAGCTTGCATCTTGAACAGAAGAGGATGGATAAAAATTAAGCACAGTACTCCAGCCGTTATGATGTATGACTCAACTGCTGTGCTTAGCGTCCAGGTTGTGATTCCCCCCCCCCCGATTCAGTAATTAGCACTATGATTTAGTCAACAGTGTTGTGCTGGGCATTCACCACCATAGATGATATCGGTGCAGGAATTTGACATTTCTATACTCTAATCTCATGTTTGCCAAGGGATGTGACAGACCCTTTGAGATGTCTGGTGAAAGTGAACTTATTTACAATGTTTATATTGAGAAAACTGAATTTGATTGTACATTATTAGGATAACCGGTCTATGCCAAATAAATATAAGTCGCTAATCAAAGGGATCAACCAACCCGATTTAATGATTCTATATATAGCACCGCCCAATGATGGTGTGGATGGGTACTACCCTCAAGGAACTGCCAGTAATTTCCATACTCCCAGGGACACTCTACTGCCTTTTAGTAACAGCTGAAATCTGGGCACGCCACTGCTCCTGGTCTCTTCCATCATGGAGGAGTAGTCATGCCAACTTGTGAACAGCTCAAAACAGTCCAAACATGAGCAGGGTGCGTATCCCAAAAAATTTATGTGCCATGGAGATTGTCAATGTTTGGAATGATTAAAACCATTTGATTGAGGATGTTCATATTTAGTATGCTGATCCATTCCTGTCAAAGCGGGAAATATTCAGTGATTACTAGTTCTCTGCGCAGGAAAGGCCACGAGGCACAAAGTTCAGAAAAGGGATCCAGCTATTTAATTTCACCTTTGAAGCAGGTGAAGTGAAATGGTTTGCCCGGGACTCTACTATATATCACGTAGCAAGTTGATATTTAGAATTTCAGATTGCTCCATATTTATATACAAACTGGACAGCGAGCCCAAATATAATCTACTAAACTGTGTACTAATTATAGCGACAAAACTCTGGAACATTGAACAGTTATCAGCTTTTCCCAGACCCCCATAAGGCTGCTTTAAATTAATCTGAACTAAACAGCGGATGGGACATAGTACTGTAGACAAGACTGACAAGCCAGCTGGATGCACAGCGATGAGAAAAGCCCTTTCTCTTGCTGGCAAGCGTTAAATCTGCCCTTGGCACAGTCTTTGTCAGCCAATGTAATGGTGACATCAGTGGTATTGTATCATATCTTATAGATTGTTTTACTGTTTCTGAAAATTCTTTTAGTTAACCTGTGCATCAACTAAAGTTTTAATTTACTAGATTTACCTTTTATTGTAATGCTGCACCTCTTTTAACGTTAACATGGCTGTTGGTAGGAACAGACGTTAGGTAAGCCCGCAATAAAGAAAAAGTGTAGAAATATGCTCTAAAGTTCAGTTGTGGTCCAAAAATCCTTTTAATGGGTAACACTTCATTTAGTAAGGTTACATTTACTCTTACAAAATGTTAATTCAATAAATGTTAGAAACATTAGGAGCAGTGGCGGAAGTACCAGGGTTGCAGCGGTCGCAGTTGCGACCGGGCCCTGGCATTCTGCTACTGGAGGGGGGCCCAGCGCCGCCACCAGATTCCGGCAGTCATCCGCCGGCTGTTCCTCTCTCTGCGAGCGGCCCACTGGCTTGCAGTTTGGCAGCTCGCGTGGGATGGGAACTAGCTGACCAGCGCACGAGATCTCGCGAGAACTCGGCTACGCTGGTCAGGTGGTTCCCGGCGAGCGGCCAAGCTGCATCATGCCAGCTGCCACTCGCATCGTGAAGAACAGTGCAGAGCAAGGTGAGCGCTGGGGGCAAATACATCCATGAACTGGGGGCAAATACATCCATGAGCTGGGGCAAATACATCCATGAGCTGGGCAATACATCCATGAGCTGGGGGCAATATATCCATGAGCTGGGGGCAAATACATCCATGAGCTGGGGGCAAATACATCCATGTGAGTTGCGGCAAATACATCCATGTGAGCTGGGGCAAATACATTCATGAGCTGGGGCAATACATCCATGTGAGCTGGGGGCAAATATATCCATGAGCTGGGGGCAAATATATCCGTGAGCTGGGGGCAAATATATCCGTGAGCTGAGGGCAAATACATCCATGAGCTGGGGCAAATACATCCATGAGCTGGGGGGCAATATATCCATGAGCCGGGCCAAATACATCCATGTGAGCTGGGGGCAAATACATCCATGTGAGCTGGGGCAATATATCCATGTGTGAGCTGGGGGAAATATATATCCATGTGAGCTGGGGCAATATATATATCCATGTGAGCTGGGGCAATACTATCTTTTTTATATTGCAGGGGAAAAAAAGTAAAAATATAGATTTTTTGGGGGGGGAGGGGGTTGGGGGGCCCTTCATGGATTCTTGCACTGGGGCCCTCAGGTTTCTAGTTACACCACTGATTAGGAGTCTAATTCCAATGTAGCCCGAATCAGTAAGTAAAAATAAATGTTGCAAACAGATAACTCTAAGGCTGGGGTCAGACCAGCGCATTTTTAACGTACGTTCTGGCGCACATAATCACGGCCGCACTAGCAGCAAATGACGGGCAATGACGGCCAATATACGAAGTACGGTCGCACGAAAGTCCGGTCGCGCAACGCAAGTGGAAAATGAACGCATTTTTTCGAGAACGCAGAACCTCTAGTACGGACGTACAGAGTGCGCTGCGCCCGCTAGCGGTGTGTGTGTGTGTGATTTGGAGACGTCAGACCCTGCTCATTTCCGGCCAACATAACGTCCAGACGCAAAAAGTTTCCTGGTTTGGATTCGTAAAACATCACGCACGAACATGCGCATCGTATGACCGTTTTCGCATATTCCGTGAATAAATACATCAATCCGTTCGGACGCACTTTTTTACGTTCGCGTGTAAAAATGCTTTCTTTTGACCCTAGCCTTAGTAGCTTCCTATTACTGGTTGTATTACAATGAGTCTCAACAGGATTGAGCTGTTACACATTACTAGTAGTGGCAATTTGCACCGCCGCTGGTATTGGCTTCTGGAAACCCATAGAAGCAAGCATGAACCTGTGCAAGCTTACATAATCGGGATGTCCCGGGGTCTCTGAAGGACTTTAGGAACTATTTGTTTTTTGGCTGGAATAAACAGTGGATGATGTACCAAGGGTCCTGAGGCAAGTAAATAAACGTTAGTAAATGTTAGAATATAGGCTTGACAATCACTACACTATCACTTTCAGATGGCAATGCTTACAGGATAATTCAGAAAGATCTGAATTGGCCCCGAAATTACACCAAAAAGTGAATTTCCTATAATGCAATTTCATGATCATTCGGCTTTTCAAAAAGCAGGCAACTTGCCAAATATTGGCAAATTGCCAGCAAAATACGGTGTCTGTTAAAAGACAGTGAACTCCCCATAGGGAAGCAATGGTTAACCTATTCACAGAACACTGAACGGTAGAGAAATGTCAGTGAAATGTCCTGATGTTCGGTGGTTTCTTTCGGCAGGTTTAATCAGGCGAATCTTATAGGTTTCAAAGTTAAAAATATTCCTGTTTTTATTTAATATCTATTAAGCTGGTTTTTTTTTCTGCAAATTTTTTTCAATAATTGTTATTCAGAGAAACTTCTATGTTAAATCCAAACATTTTTGTCAATTAGTTTTTTTTTCCAAACAGCGTTTAAATTTTTGAAAGTATCAATCACTATCAGGGTTATTCAAAGAGATTCGAAAAGTCACCGCACGTTCGGTGACTTTTCGTTCTCTTCAATTCGGTTCCTTTTGCCGATCCCATTTCGGTGACCCTGCGGTTTATTCAGCAAGCACCACAAGGTCCCCGAATTGCAGGGAAAAGCTGCCGCAAACCTGACGAAAACTAACCGCAAAACCCACCGAATGCACGCCGAAAACAAGCAAAAACATCTGGATTAACCTTCGAAAAACCCGAGCAGGAGCCGATAACACGCAGCGAAGCAGCCGAACAGGAGCCGAATCACACAGAGCCGAAGCAGCTGAGACGCAGAGGAGGCAGTGAATAAATTAGCAAAACCGTTTGTATGAATCTGTGAAAATGAAAAGCTGTTTGCAAAGAAACTACTGAGCGAAAATGTCTGAAATTTACACAGGAGGTCCAGGGAATGATAATAAAAAGGGCTGTTACAGAAAAAATAAGTAAACTTAAAAAAAATAAAAAAATAAAAATCGGACTTTTAAACAAAAATAAAAATTAACAAAAATGCTTAAAGTATCCTAAAAAATCTATAAATAAAGAGACTTTTTGCTGCAGAATTTTATAATGAATGGTTTTTTAGATATTGAATTAAAACGGGAATATTTTTAACATTGAAGTTTATGGGATTCTCCTGAATAAATTTGCCGAATTAAACCACCGAATGGCAGGGCATTAGGGGAACCTTTCACTGCTGGTTTGTGTTCTCTGAATAGCCGAAGCAGTGCTTTTTCATGGGGATTTCACTGCCCTCGAACAGGCACCGAACAGGCACCGTATGTGCAGGCAATTCGCCAGGATTTGGCGAATTGCCTGCTCTCTGGATAGCCGAATGGCCAGGAAAGGTAACCGAACGCTGATTTTCAGCGTTTGGTTACCTTTCTCAAGCAATTCGGATCTCTTTGGATAACCCTGTCAGGTTTGCAAACAGCGTTTCATTTTCACAGATTCATACAAACGGTTTTGCTAATTTATTCACTGCCTCCTCTGCGTCTCAGCTGCTTGCTCTGTGTGATTCGGCTCCTGTTCGGCTGCTTTGCTGCGTGTGATTCGGCTCCTGCTCGGGTTTTTCGAAGGTCAATCAAGATGTTTTTGGGGGTTTTCTGCGTGCATTTGGTGGGTTTTGCGGTTAGTTTTCGTCAGGTTTGCGGCAGCCTTTCCCTGCAATTCGGGGGCCCTGTGGTGCTTGCTGAATACACCGCAGGGTCACCGAAATGGGATCGGCAAAACAAACCAAATTGAAGAGAACGAAAAGTCACCGAACGTGCGGTGACTTTTCGAATCTCTTTGAATAACCCCGTGTATGGTTTTTTTGTTTGTTTTTTTTCCAGATTCGTCAGTTTTGCAACGGTTTTTCCCTACACTTCTGTCACCCTGCAGTGAATGCTGAATTCACCACAGGGTCAGGGAATTTGATTCACAGAAGTGCGGGGAACGAGAGAGCACCGAAATGTCTGTGTATTGTGTGTACTAGAGTGTCAGACGTGTTTAATGCGTATAGGATGAGCATCAAAAACAAATGTAATTCCCATTACATTGAAAAAGACACCAGATGAAATAATTTCTATGAAATGTGTCGAATGGTTAGGACTTTGGTGACTTTCTATTCTTTTTTTATTTCAATCTGTATTGGGATTAGTACTCCATTACTAGTGCAATCTATACCCATTGGATAACGTCCTCTCTGCCTGCTGCCTAATTTATATCTGCTGGATAGTGTCCTCTTCGTCTGCTTTTACGCTATATATATTTTTTTGTTGTTGTATATAGCACCTTGCACTATATCTAAAGGAACGCTGTTGGTTCATCGTTACTCCACGCCAGTCACCATTTCCATACTTTGTTGCAGAGGCAGTGGGTATACGTGAGTGATTAGTGTGGTTTGGAAGGTGTATAATTTACGATATACTTTTTATTTTTTTAATTGAAAGGTTCTAGACTATAAACATTTCTTTTTGATGCTCATCCTATGCATTAACCCTTTCGCTGCTGAGGCTTTTCCCGTCTCTGTGCTGAGGTCATTTTTACCGGTTTTGCTCATCATGTTTAAACGCGTTTTGAAGGCTTATTTTATTATATGACCCAGACATATTATATATCGTTCTTTCCGTCAGACTCGGCAGATTAATAATATGTCATTATTATATGTATACGTCATGACCTGTCTGTATATTATAACAAAAAATTCAATAAAATATGAATTTTCAATAATTTACAGCGTGTAAAGTGGTTTTTTTCCACATTTTAACATGCGAGCAATTGCGGTTATATTTTGTATGGGGTGCGCTTGTTAAAAAAATTAGAGATGGGGTCTCGTTACATTTTTTTTTGGGGAAAATTACACGATTTTTAACAAACGCACCGCATACAAAAATCGTTAGTGCAGCATCATTGTTCACATTATAATTGAAATGGGAACAATATTGCTGCATTAACAAACCAAAAAAAAGAAAAAAAAGTGTTTATTTTTTTTTATAATTTTTTTTAAAATATTTTTTTATTTTTATTTTATTTTATTTATTTATTTTTACAAACTTTTTCACATTCGAGTTTGGTATCGTTGGAACGGCCATGCTCTGGCCGATCCAACAATACCAAACGTTAACCCCTAGCTGCCACGGATCGGGAGATAGGGAGTTCATTGGAACTCCCTATCTCCACCGTTGGTGGCAGTTAGGGGTTAACTCCAGGACTGGCGTCATCGTGCTATGCACAATGACGCCAGTCCTCAGGGGAGTTCCCGGAGGCTTGGCCGACATCCAAGATGTCGGCCAGCTCCGGGAAAGGATCACGAACCGGCGCTTTTCAGCGCCGATTCGTGATCCAGCTCCCCAGGGGTTAATGCCAGGTACCATTTGGAAGGGCAGGCTGTGCCCTTCCAAATGGTGCCTGGGTTAACACCCGCAACGCCGCCGATCGGGAGGAGAGAGGTCCGAAGGACCTCCCCCCCTCCCTTTCAGGCGCCTCCTCCGCACATGCGGGGGGCGCCTGAATTAGGTGTCATCGCGCTGCCGCGATGACACCTAATTTCACCGGCAGCGGTTCCGGATGCTGGGCTGACATCGAGGATGTCAGCCCGCACCGGGGGGACCAGCGATCGGCCGGAACCCGGCCGAACGCTGACCCCAAAGGGAGGACGCGCTCAGCGCGTCCTCAGCACAGCAGGAGCCATGCGGAGGACGCGCTCAGCGTGTCCTCCGCATCGAAGTGGTTAAACAAAGATGACACTAGTTCACTTTTTTGGTGAAAGATAGAGCTGACACAAATGACCGTCACTTTTTGAATATACACTTTGATGTATTTATTTTGCACAACTGCTAAGGAACTTGTTGGTGCTTTTATAAATACTTGTAACTGTAACACTGAGGCATAGGGTGGTCCACACTACACTGTATAATGTACAATGGACCTTGAGCTTCCAAATCTCACAGCTTCTTACTAAGCAGCACATTTGGAGCAGGTGGTGGTCCTTCACTTCCCTGTGGGCTCTGACAGTCAACTGTTATTTGACTAGATCTCCCACAATTCTCTGTGGTTCCCACAGCCTCACCACACAATGCTGATAAACTGCTCTTTTCTCATTAACACAATTACCATGTGGGATAAAGTGTCAGTTCAATAGGATCTAAGACCTGCAAATTGTAAGGAACAGGAGTTTCCCTTCAAGACTCTGCCTGGCTTCGTTTGCAAGGTTTGAGGACTGTTGTCTCCAAAACATGTCATAAGTCTGATGGAAAGAACATGGGTCACCTTTAACTCCCTGCATGTCTTCTCTTCAATCAAAAGTCTTTCTGTTTCCAGCAGTGTCTCCAGCTGGAGTTTTGGGCTGCGGTGGTGGCGCCACTCTCTGTTTTTAACCTTCTGTTCAAGTCGTCTATATGCACATTGTTGCAGGAGTACACAAGCTCATGTAGTGGCACTGCCCCAAGACAGTCTTTTATTGGAAGGAGGCCTGCACTTTGGCAAATCCCGCTCTCCAATTCCCAATTCCTGGAAAGACTGTGGTGGAGAATGACACGCCACAGAGTTGAGACTGTAGTGAAGAATTTTTCAAATAATTGTGGATGTTCATTTGATGGATGAATTACCTGCTAAACTTCACCGTTCTCTGCCAGATGAAATCAGAAAGGTGTTTTGCAGCTCACTGCAAGACTTGTCTTAAAAATGATTATTATTGTCATCATTTATATAGCCCAGTGTTTCTCAAGTAGTGGGTCACGACCCAAAAGTGGGGCGCGACCAGGGGTGGACTGGGTCGCAAGGCAAATGCCCCCAGGCCTCTCTAATGTGTGAGGTCAGTGGCTGGTGAGGCACTGGCTAGTATCAGAGCCAGATATACACAGGTTACGTAGGTTCAGGTTCAGTGCTCCCCAGGATCTGGCTGCTCTCAGTGCTCCCCAGGATCTGGCTGCTCTCAGTGCTCTCCAGGATTTGGTTGCTCTCAGTGCTCCCCAGGATCTGGGTCGTCCACTCCAGGCAGCTGAGTGTCAGTCGCACACTGTCCACTCCACCTGCAGGGAGGAGGTGCCGCCACAGTGAACAGTCACACTGAGGCCACACCCCAAGCACAGCCCTGTGCCCACTGACTGTGCGAGACGAAGACAGTCACATGACTGTCTTACATCAATCAATGCATGGGAGGCCAGCCTCTCATGGAGGTGTTTTTTTGAATGGCTTGGACCAATGGTGCGTTCCCATTAGTCCAAGCTATTCAATTGCTCTCAGTGCCTCTCTGAGGCACTGAATAGCCTAGGTTTAAGAAGTAGGCAATGCCAGACATTCGCTGAAGACTTCTCAATCTATTGGCTTGAGCTTACTTGATTAACGTAGCATTCAGCTGTGCAAATTGCATAGGCTCTGGGAGGGCAGTCTGCCGCTGCTGTGAAGAAATAATGCACGCAGAGACAGATGGCGGGGGAGTGTGGAGCAGAGTAGTTTAAGTTTTTATAATATTTTATTATTCATTCAGTAGTGATTTAAATTAGTGTTGCTTTGTCTACCATCACCCCAGACTTTGAGACCCTTATTAAGAGCAAGAAGCATCTACAGTTTTCCCATAAATTCTAATTTCGTATGTTTCAATTGCAGTTTATTTTATTGGGTTTTTGCCTCAACAACACTTACATTTTCACTAGTTCTGTTATTACTGCACTATCCATTTTAGAAAGAATCCCTGCTTGTTTACAAAATTGTTTAAAAAGTGCATACATTGTAGAATATTGCACAAGTTGTTTTGTGGAATAAATTATAATGTTTCAGAAATTCTGACCAATGGAGCCCCACACACGAAGTACGTCCGCACGGAAGTGCGGATGCATGGCGGACACAGCAAACGGACGCAGGTTAGGCAAGAACGTAATACTGCTAGAACGGACGTGCGGAGTGCGCCACGTCCGCAACATCCATGTAGCTTTGTATGTGAGTGATTAAACGAGGTCAGATGGACTGCATTTATACGTCCAGCATTTTTGATGGACAGAATGTTTTTTCATTTTAATTTATTTTCCCTGCTACATCAGTCAAAAAATACGTCAGTGAAAAAAACGGACTGTTTGGCCACTACCTTGTTGTCAGTCAGTAAGTACGTCCATACTGCACGGACGCACAGTCCGTACAAAATGCGCTCATCTGACCCTAGCCTTAGATGTTATTTTGAATTTTTTTCAAACACAAGTTAACCACTTGGCTGCTATGGACGCGCTCAGCGCGTCCAGCCAAGTGGTTCTCCTGTGCTATGGACGCGCTGACTCCGGCGGATTGCTGCGCCCCCCGGTGCGGGCTGACATCTTGGATGTCAGCCCAGCACTCCGGGACCCCGGCGGAGCAATTAGATGTCAACGCGGCGGCGCGATGACATCTAATTCAGGCCCCCCCGCATGTGCGGAGGAAGCGCCTGAAAGGGAGGGGAGGTCCTTCAGACCTCTCTCCCTCCCGATCGCCGGGGGGCAGGGGGTTAATCCAGGCACCGTTTGGAAGGGCACAGCCTGCCCTTCCAAACGGTGGCTGTGATTAACCCCTGGGGAGCCAGATCACGAATCGGCGCTGAAAAGCGCCGGATCGTGATCCTCTCCTGGAGCTGGCCGACATCTTGGATGTCGGCCAAGCCTCCAGGAACTCCCCCTGAGGACTGGTGTCATCGTGCATAGCACGATGACGCCAGTCCTGGAGTTAACCCCTAGCTGCCACCAATGGTGGAGATAGGGGGTTCCAATGAACCCCCTATCTCCCGATCCGTGGCAGCTAGGGGTTGTTTGATATCGTTGGATCAGCCAGAGCATGGCCTTTCCAAGGATACCAAACCTGAGCATGAAAAATGTTTTAAAAATAAAAATAAAAAAAATAAAAAAATATTTTTAAAAAAATTCTAAAAAAAATAAACAAGTTTTTTTTGTTTTTGTTTTGTTAATGCAGCAATATTGTTCCCATTTCAATTATAATGTGAACAATAATGCTGCACTAACGATTTTTGTATGCGGTGCGTTTGTTAAAAAAAGCAAAATTTTCCCCAAAAAAAAATGTAACGAGACCCCATTTCTAATTTTTTTAACAAGCGCACCCCATACAAAATATAACCGCAAACGATCGCATGTTAAAATGTGAAAAAAAACACTTTACACATAATAAATTATTGAAAATTCAAATTTTATTGCATTTTTGTTATAATATACAGACATGACATAACGTATACATATAATAATGGCATATTATGAATCTGCCAAGTCTGCCGGAAAGAACGATATATAATATGTCTGGGTCATATATCAAAATATGGCTACAAAACGCGGTTAATCATGAGGAGCGAAAGTGGTAAAAATGACCTCAGCACAGAGGTGTGAAAAGCCTCAGCAGTGAAAGGGTTAAATGCAGCATATTAGGATGTTTTAGGGAAATTAATTCTCAAATCTCAATCAGAAGCAGACACCACCCCACCCTCAGTATGTTGTACAATGTATCAAATTGATTACCAGACTAAAAACACCTGGTGTTATGCCCGTTTGTGAACAGAGGTCATTTAGAGTTGATAATCTTTCCACGTACACATTAGTTTTTAATTCAATATCTAATAAACCATTGCTTATAATATTCTGCAGTAAAGAGTCTCTTTATTTCTAGATTTCTTTAGTATTTTTTTTAAGCATTTTCTATACTTTTTTCAAAATTTCTTTTTTTTTTCGAACTCGAACTGAACAGACCCAAAAAGTTCGAAATTCGCGAACTTTCGAACTGCCAAAGTTCGGGTCGAACTCCGAACCGTCCGAACCCGAACAGCTCATCCCTACTTGCATTACCACAATGCAAAATGAAAGTGTCTCGATCCTCATTTTCCTACAGAGCACCACAATTATGGAATAACCTCCCAGACACCATCATATCTTCCCCCAGTCTTATGTCACTTAAGAGCTCCCTATTAATATACCTCAATAAGGAATGCACCTGTAAACATGTAACATAATGACTTTATTTCCTACATATTTATTTTTCTGTTAATCTGTATATTTGGTTTTGTGTTAATATCTTGCATTTTACTATTTTGTATTTCTGTAACCACTCAATGTTCTTGAACCCAGGACATACTTGAAAACGAGAGAAATCTCAATGTATCCTTCCTGGTAAAATCCTTTATAAATAAATAAATAAATTCCAGATTTTAATGCTTTACTTACGTACTCCCCTTTGCGTATCTGAATTTACAAACTATATCACATCTTTTCAACTTATTATTCGGTATGGTTCCACCATTGTTCTAATGTCCTATTTACCAAGTACCTTCTCTCTTGACACATCCTTCTCCCTTCTTTCCCTTGAACCCTAATCATCTCCTCCCCATTTGCTTATACCAACCCTTGCTTTCACACTCCTTCTGTATTTTTTACCCCTCTTGTTTAAGCTCTCATAATAGATTTGGATATTTTTAAAAAGTCCTGTCTCGTGTTGACCAAATTGACAAGAGATTGAACACTATACCCTGTACTTGATATCTGTGACTTGTTTTTTTTACTTTTGAATTGGTTTGCTCCAAGTTTTTACCAATTTTACTGTTCTGCGTATTGATTGGTTTGCGATTTCATACATTTTAGCATGTAAAAATGTGGTTCCTAACTCTGTTGCGAAGGATGAAAAACTGATTTAACGGTGTTGAACGCATACAGGGTTATTCAAAGAGATTCGAAAAGTCACCGCACGTTTGGTGACTTTTCATTTTCTTCAATTCGGTTTGTTTTGCCGATCCCATTTCGGTGACCCTGCGGTGTATTCAGCAAGCACCACAGGGCCCCCGAATTGCAGGGAAAAGCTGCAGCAAACCTGACGAAAACTAACCGCAAAACCCGGCGAATGCACGCCGAAAACCCTCAAAAACATCTGGATTAACTTGCCGAAAACCACAGAAAAAGCCAGAGCAGGAGCCAATCGCAGCCTTTGACACAGCAGAAGAGGCAGTGAATAAATTAGGAAAACAGTTTGTATGAATGTGTGAAAGTGAAAGGCTGTTTGCAAAGAAACTACTGAGCGAAAATGTCTGAAATTTGCATATGAGGTCCAAGGAATGATAATAAAGAGGGCTGTTACAGAAAAAAGAAGTAAACTTAAAAAAAAAATTAAAAAAAATCGGACTGTTAAAAAAAAATCAGAAAAATGCTTAGAATATCCTAAAAAATCTATAAATAAAGAGACTCTTTACTGCAGAATTTTATAATGAACGGTTTATTAGATATTGAATTAAAACCGGAATATTTTTAACATCGAAGCCTATGGGATTCTCCTGAATAAACTTGCCGAATTAAACCACTGAATGGCAGGGCATTAGGGGAACCTTTCACTGCTGGTTTGTGTTCTCTGAATAGCCGAAGCAGTGCTTTTCATAGGGATTTCACTGCCCTCGAACAGGCACCGAACAGGCACCGTATGTGCAGGCAATTCGCCAGGATTTGGCGAAATGCCTGCTCTCTGGGTAGCCGAATGGCCAAGAAAGGTAACCAAAAGCTGATTTTCAGCATTCGGTTACCTTTCTCAAGCAATTCGGATCTCTTTGAATTACCCTGATAATATGTTATTCTGACATTGTAATTCAAAAGGACAGCTGGGACATAACCAGCTGGACTACCTCACTGGATCATTTCAGGTACAGTTTATATTTAGACGATTTATTAAACTGAAGTTATGAATTATGGAGAGCAGGTAATCTCACATGTGGCATAAATCGTCCCATTTAAACTGCTTACCTCCCTTAAATAATAATAATTATAATTTGCCTTTTTTTGCATTACATGGACTTTTGATGGTGGTTTGCATGCAATTACATTTCGACATCTCTCTAGAGGCTATACTGAGATTGTAATCATGACAGAACAGATCTGTTGCAAGCAAACAAAAAAAGTCTGTTGAAGCAATTGCCTCATTATTTCCTAAAATGGTTAAGCAAGCATTGGTTGTTTTTGTTATTATTGACGTTCATAATTAAAGAAAAGAAAATCCTAATTGTGCTATACTGCTTAGCAGATCTTGATGATTTTGGTAGATGCTTTTATTATGAAACACCTTTTGATTATATTGAATTCAAACGTAAAATCATTTTAAGTAGACTTGTTTGTTTATTTATTTATTTATTTATAAAGGATTTTACCAGGAAGGATACTTGTTATCAGTCACATGCTATTTTCTGACAAAACTCAGTTAATAGAAATAATAATTTGTCTCAAAAACAAGGGCCCTGAGCGGTTTAAGATCCTCGCACTTTTCAGAAGTTAATTCGGATATTATATATATCCTATCATATAGAAGCGGTTATATTTATTTATAAAAGATTTTACCAGGAAGGATACATTGAGATTTCTCTCGTTTTCAAGCATGTCCTGGATTCAAGAAGAATGAATTGTTACAGCCATATGACCTAGCCAAGTGCTATAAAAAGATTAAATTTCTTACTCTATGTATGAGTAAAGTAAAACATTTTATTTCTTTTTTTTAGAAACTGATTGAAGTATTTGGAAAGTTGAAGTTCATGTTTACGCATCTAATAGTTCAACTATGTCTACATGGCAGCCTTACAGAATATTGTTAACCATTCATAAACACATAAATAAGATTGACACTGACAAAATATTGTATACTATACAGACCTAGCTAGCTACATGAATAGATATAGTGATCTGTGAATATAGCTTATATATGGCACAATGTAACAAACCTTTGCAGATATGTAAAACAAAATAAAAGCTTTTAGATGGAGGGGCTGGTATAGTAGTGTTCTATTTCCTGACTATGTGTGGGTGCGTCCAATCATATCTTTGTATGCAAATATTCTTATTCACTGTGGGTTAAAAGGCAAAAAGAAAGCAGAGTCTTCAGTCAGGATAAAACCACTGAGCCTGACTCACACTGTACTTTGCTTCACCTGTATTTCAGTAAATAGCTCAAAAATGTCCAGCGAAACACAGCAAAGTGCTCAGCAGAATCCTGCTCCAGCTCCCAATATCCCTGCTCCACTCAGAAACTTGGAAATAAAATACACCAAGGTAGGAGAAAAAGCATTAACATATATATTTACTGATTCATGATTTTTGTGTGTTTGTGTTCAAATGAATGCTGTTTGTTATATTGTTTAGTGCACACTGGTTCTATCTTTAATTGAATATTTTCACTTATATTTTATGTAGTATAAACAGGTCACCATAAAATGATCTAAACAGCCCAGGAAAAAACCTGGAAAATAATGTAATATACATACTTACCCAAAATAAATATTACTTGGAACTGTGATAGAGCATAGTTTTTTGTTTTTTTCAATGTAATCGTGATATTTTATATAAAATAGCTTTTACTGTAATAATGTGGTGGTAATGAGCTACATATGTGTGTGTATATATATATATCTATATAATCATTCCAATTATATATGTCTGGATTTTTTTTTAACTGTTCAACAATTCTGTCTTTTGATTATAAAGGTAAGTCTTTCTCTTTATCACATGCAGAATATACACATGTTACCAGTATTATTTGATAGCCCTTTGTAATTTGAGATCAGTATATTTATTTCTTTTAAAAGTGGATTGTTTTATAGACATGCAATAATCATTTCTTAACGTCCTATTTTATAATGTTATATGGGTATGCAGGTAAGTAATACATCCCACCATATTTTATTTTTTGCGTTCAGCCTGGTGCTCAGTGGGTTTATATGTGTGTGTATATATATATATATATATATAATATATATTTCTGTTTCTGTTTTTGTCCTTTCGCAAATGCTGGACACTCAATAAACACATTCGATCAATATATACTTTTAAAAGCAGCAGTGCATTTTAATAAACATGGACTGCTCTTCCAGAAAGCTTAAGCAAAGAGTAAATTCAGGTTTAGTGACATATAATTTTCAAAAATACAGTTGTAGGCCCATCGTTTAAGAAAGCTGTCACGCTTTGAGCTGCTGGCAGAAGTTGTTTTACATGTATCATATTTACTGTAACCTTTGTACACACTGCATTAGACATTGGAACACAGCACCGTGCAAACATGTTAAGAAACCAATGGTTTTTACTCCTTGCTTCGCTTGTCATTCTGAAAATGTATATCTTGTTTTCTTTTTTTTTTTCAGTAGTGGGAAGGTTGCATTCCTGCTCTGTGTTTTGTTACTTTTTTTTCTTTCAGCTTTAAAAATTTTTCTGAACACCCATGTCGAATAACAGCAATTCTCCACTCCGTCTGTTAAGGGTCTGTTTTTGATTTTTGCATGTCGACATAGCTGATGTGGGATTTTTGTTTGCAAACACAGTGAGACAGGTTTCTGAAAGCAAGAATTATAAGGATTTACGAAACGCTAATTGTACGCTTCGTAATTATCTTGAAAACAAAACTTTCCTGTACATAATGGACATTCTGAATCCCAGTGCAATGACTCAAGAAAGTACACGCATTTAAATTTACAGTGCAGATAGACCTAAAATACTAAACCGTGACAGCTTTAAAGAGTTATATTAATGAAACCTACTGATTACACAATGTACATGTAGAATCTAGCGATGGCTTAATTTGACAAGAATCTAGCGAAGGCTACATTAAATGAAATGCCTCCTGCTTATTCAATAAATTCATAATATGTTAGAAATTGTTCACCTTATCGGATATGTTTTATCTTAAACCTACTTTATCGAACAGCTCACTAACAGGAATAACTAAGAATAGGACCTGTACAGTATCCACCTCTGGGGCAAAGTTCTAAAATGTTGCAGCCATCAGGAGTGTTCAGTTGACGCTGAAGGAGATTGCCCTACCTATTCAACTTTGCCTTACAGCTTTGCACTTAGCTTTGTCCAAAAAAGTCTGTTGAGCTGACTTTTGAAACAGAGTGTAAGGGGCAGCTATAAGCTTGCTCAAGATACACCGAAATAAAATGACTTGATTATTTGGAGAAATCTCTTGATTATTGCTGATTGTCTCTAATGTGCTTCTCAGCTTGAAATATTAATCTTTCACCGAACAATAAATCCACATTAATAACTGGTCATGGACAATCTGGCAGAGAAATCTTTTGGGGTACTATAACACCCTCATAGTGTCTCTTTTTTTCTTCTTCTATTAAATGGTTGTTCCAGTCAGGGCATCAAGAACATCCACCTTTTTGCTTGTATCTTGAACTAGTGGCTGGACTAACTTGTATGAGTTGGGTTTATGTTGGAGGTTTAATGAATTGGTTTATTTCTTTTTTTTGGCTTTTTATTCAGAGTATTTTCATCATGTTTGCAACAAATCCGTAAGGTCAGTAAGTACATCATAAGTGCAGGACTAGCGGAGACTTGTACTAATCCTTTATCACAATCAAGGAGCAAAGTGTTTACACATGTAAAAAAATCCCCTAGAAGAAGTTATGGTACAATTAACCCATGAAATACCAGAGCAACATGTAAAGTAATAAGTTAATAAAATAAATACGTACCTATACTGTTTATTGCATATGTTATTGGGTATTTCTAGGGTTGTAAATAGTTATCATTTAGTTTGCAATAGTGCAATAATGACAACCTATGTACCCGATATCTCTAAACTGCTTTCCACCACATGATGGAATTTGTCACATCATCTGCACCTTCAGGACTTCAGAGGGGGTCTAGGCACTCGGCGTGATGATGCGGAGGCCGGCCTTAAATGCAGGGCGCTCGATTTGGCTCATCGCCCTGACGTGGAGTTAGTTCCCACATCGCCTGGTGTATTCTCTCATTGATTCACTGATTCTTTTGCTCTGTTGCTGAAACAGATTGTATGAGGACCCTGATTGTTGCTGACTTGGACTGCCTTCCTGACCATTCTCTTTCTGACCAAGCCTGTATATGTGTTGTGCCTAAAGCAGACTCAGAGTGCATGTTGCGTTTGCACCACGGTGACCCAGAGTGTATAACTATCTTGTATAACATTGATACAGAGTATATGTCTGTCCTGAATAGCGCTGACTCAGATAATCCATCGATCTGCCCTGTTGCCAAATCGGAGTGTATGAGGACTTGTTTGTTGCCCAAACTGCCTGTATGAAAACCCTCTCTGTTGCCAACTCGGAACGTTTGTAGGACCACGCTTCTGTTAACCCCTGGTGTATAAGCACACTGCTAAAACCTCTTCCTGACTGCTTCCCACTTTTCGGTGAAGTTAACCCTTTGTGGCTCAGTGATGACGTGATCTCGAAACCTACTGTGACTAGACTATACTTATTATTGTTGGTCTGTCTTCTCTCCCTGGCTGGGAGTGATAGGGTTAATCGTCCCGACCATTCAAGCATCGGAGGGTCTAGAAGTCTGTCCAAAAGGATTCACACCACGGTTGTGAGGGATGAGCGCAAACGTGACAGAATTATTCTGTCTAAAGTCCTTCGATGAATAATTCCACCTTGCAGCGTAACCCATTACTGCCAGGTGGATTGTGCCCGTTGGGGGCGTTAACGCCGGTGAGGCATACTAGTACACTCTGCTTGCCAGCTGCTGCAAGCGGCTCCTCCCCAGCTCACCTATGCAGCTGATGCGTGGCACGTGTCATTGGCTGCAGGTGGGCGGCCTGAGCTCAGTGTGTGCCCAGCAGCCCACGACATACGTCACGTGCCAACTGGTCGACGGGCCTGTCGCAGCTCATAGACTCCAGTAAGGCATGCAATACAGTGCCTCAGCATTCAGTACTACCTGTCGCAGGGACAGCATAGTACACCCAGCGGCGGCTAATCATTAAACTATGCTCTGCACTCACTGCAGGTTGATGCGGTTGCTTGGTGCCACAGCATCCATGACACACCAGCAGCAGCAAATCTCAATGTCCCAGCACATGTGATCTCTTTTGAGAGACAATCACGTGATCAATGAGGAGCATAGCACACTAAACTGTCACTCGCTCTCTTTCAGTGTGTGTGCTGTGAAGGCGCAAGAGAAGCAGAGATCAGACTGATACATTTATTCCTGTATGGAGCCCCGCTGGTGTCATATAGGAAAAAAAAAAATCCACATGGGAACGATGTGTTAGGTTGTGGGAACGATGTTCCCACATTTAAGCCTTAGTGTGCACACGACATGGCTGTTCCGTGCGTACACAGAGATTCCCTCCAAGTTCTTTTAGCTAGGGGCCGGGGCCTCAGTCTCCCACAGCCCTCCGTCACCACTGCAGATTTTCTCATGGGACATGGAGCCATGCCCATATCAGCTACCATGCTCCTCCCTGCCCTGCTCTTTTCATCATTTAGTGATCAGCAAAGCAGCATGTATCAATGTGTTGGGCCGTGGCTCAGAGTGTTAATATTATTACTATTGTGCTTGTTTTGGGAAGTAAAAAAAAAGGCACAGGTAGATGATTAAAAAAAAAAAAGTACAGGCACTACTAAGATTTAATCGCAGGACCTCCAGTTTACCATTCAGGCGCATTAACACACTGAGCCATGGCCCAACGCATTGTTACATGCTGCTCTTCTGATTACTAAAGGATGCAAATGCCAGGACAGGGAGGAGCATGGCAGCTGATAGGTCCCCCACCAATTGTATTTGAAGGGCATCACACAATTGTGTCATCTATAAACCCCCCCCCCTCAAGGGCTCATGTCGATTCAGGCCTTGACGATGAAATATTCTTTAAGCCCTGACCTCTGCTATTCCTTCCTGCAGCTTAGGTCCTGTCTCACTAAATATCATATGCTGAAATTTTCCAACCCGGTGGACCTGCTGACCCCCTTTGAACAGTATTTTGTTTCGCCCTACCACATCACCTGCCCAGTGCCGTAGCGTGGGTTGTCAGCGCCCGGGGCCAGCCAAGAATTGTGCGCCCCCTCAATATTGCCCAGCTCTCATGGATATATTGCCCAGCTCTCATTGATATACTGCCCAGCTCTCATGGATATATTACCCAGCTCTCATTGATATATTGCCCAGCTCTCATGGATATATTGCCCAGCTCTCATGGATATATTGCCCAGCTCTCATTGATATATTGCCCAGCTCTCATTGATATAGGCTATAGGCTGGATGCCATGCAGGGGGGTGCCCAGTCCTGAATAACGTGAGAGTCCATGGAAAGAGCGGGTGGCTGCGCACGTGCATGTGTATGTGCAGGTCACGCAGTCTGGCCAGTCAGGTGGTACAGAGACTCAGTACCACCTGACTGGCCAGACCGCGTGACCTGCGCACGCACGCAGCTGCCTCCCCTTCAACACAGACTCTCACGCTATTCAGGACCGGGCACCCCCCTGCATGGCATATGGGCCCCCTCAACCCGTGGGCCCTTGGGTGGCGCACGAGGGCCCGACGGGTCAGTCCGGGCCTGCTGGCTGGGAACTTTTAGGGGCGCAAATTTCTTACGCCCCCAGCCCCCCCATACTACACCACTGCACCCGCCTTCTAGCCTTACTTTACCGCCTATTATTGTCTGCTCCTCCTTTGAATAAGTGGCGCTTTATAGATAATTGGGAAAGGGACTTAGGGGGACAGATTTCCAAATCCTTCTGGAAAGACTGCTTCCTCCACGATGCCTCTAAGTTTAGATGTGTATCCTTGGTTGAGGCACAAGAAAGTGCAATTCAGATGGTACATTACCCCTGATTGAGAACATCATTTCAATCAGAATGTCTCGCGTTATGCTAGAGATGTGAAGAGGTATCAGGCTCTTTCTTCCACATCTGGTGGAGAAACAGGTTACTGGCCCCATTCTGGGTATTGGTGGCTCGCTTGTGCTCGAAGATTGTAGGCTCATATAGCTCCAACCCCCGAGATACTACTTCTCCAGATGTTCCCTGACTCCCTCTCCTGTTATCAGAATCAATCTTTGGCCCATACAGTATATTATCTTTCACATCGACTCTGATCACAGCTCATTGGAAATCCCCCACACTTCCTACTCTAAAAGACATCACCCCTAGACTGGGAGAACTAAGACTCTTAGTTGAGATGTCCAGGGACCTCACGGGTTTACCGCAGAGCCAAAGGGACCATTGGTTCACCTGGGATAATTATTTGGTTAAAATGTAACCTTATACTGTGCCATTGATGGTATATATTAGGCTTGTGCACCAATTTTTTTTTTGGTTCGATTCGGTTCGATTTTTCGGATTTTTAAACTTTTCGATTCGGCTCGTTTCGACCGATTTCGGTTTCGATTCGATTCGGTTCGGCTCGTTTTTCGGGTACATTTTTTTTCGGAATATCGACCATTTTTCATATTTTCGTGTCACTGCTCGGTTTTTGTATCGACTTTTCGTGATTTCGGAAATTTCCGTTTTTCGGAATTGTGCATTTTTCGGAATATCGACCATTTTTTGTATTTTTCGTGTCACTTTGCCCGTTTTTTGTATCGACTTTTCGTTTTTTCGGAAAATTTTCGTTTCCATAAAATTTTCGTTTCTCAGAAAAATTTCGTTTTTCAGGAAATTTTCGTTTTTCGGAAAATTTTTGTTTTTTCCGAACGTCTGTTCTCCTCGTTTGACACATTTCAAGTCCATTCGAAAAATCCGAAAATATTTCGTTTCGGCTCGGAAAACGTTTCGGATCTGACATTTTCGGATCTAAAAATTTTCGGAAAATCGGCCGCATCCGAAAACACGAATCGGGAAATTTTGTGAAAATTCCGAAATTCCGAAACCCGAAACGCACATCCCTAGTATATATCTGTTCTTGCAATTTTGCTAGTCCTTTCTGGTTTCAACGTTCCCCTGTCACCCTCCTTTTCTTTTCTGTATCCCTTTACTTCCTTGTTTTTTTTCATGTGAAAATAATAAAAACATTATATTTTAAAAAAAGAAAAAAGTTGGTAAAAGATGACCAGAGCTGACAAAAGAAGTGCAAATTATAGATTTTTTTTTTTTTGTCCGGTTTGGTGATTCACAATTGAGCAAACAACGTGCAGATGTATGCTTACTACAATAGTACAATAAACTGTTAAATCCCATTCTTGTATCTTTTACCTTTTTGTTTGAAAAGCCTTTCATAAATGTAATCCAAGTCTGTCTCTAAGAATCACTTTTATTCAATTATAACGCTGTAATGACATCACCCTGTAAGACTCTATGCTTATAAAAATGAAATACATTTTCTCCTTCTGAAACAACTCTATTATTTGCATAAATGTAATAACCCCTAGACAATGAAAGTGACTCAGCACCCAAGTTCCTATTATTCCCGATCAATGTCACATCAAAGTAAAGTGACAATATGTGTTGGTGCAGAAAATGGGTAAGATGGAAATACATTTTTTGCACTCATCGCAAAAATATTAAAATAATTTGGGTCTCAAAGTACCAAACAAGCAAAATGAGGTTTAGGGCTTAACCTACTAAGGCAGGGCTCAAAATTTCAAGTCCCAAGCTACTAGCCAGACCTTAAAAGTTACTCGCCCCCAGTTGCCCCACCCTGCTCCGAACTCCGCCCCTAAACACACCCTCTTAAATTATCTTATGAAATTATACTGTTAAAGGTTTTATTCAGAATAAAGTTACAAAAATAAATAACTTTAACCAGACGGAGACTCCAGATACATGTATATCCAGACATCAGACGCGAGATACATATACCCAGACTTCAGACGCCAGATACATATATACCCAGACATCAGATCCAAGTAATATCTTCCATTAAGTACAGACTCCTCTCCAACAGTTTTTAGGACCAAATTAATTTGGGGTTTATGCATCCGATATATCAAGTGGAACCGAATACTCTCTTTTAATTGTTCGTATGCCAGATTATCATAAGAAGTTAGAAGACCCCATAGTCAGTTTTCCCCCTTGGATGCTAATACAGATGAATCCATTAAAATTCGTGTGCGATACTTCCATCCCCATTTCTTTTTTTGCACCTTCCGTATCACTCATCTTTCTTTATAAATAAATATATTTAATTTTGCTGAACCTCAAACGCCTACGCCACCATTTCACCAATTATGTCCCCTCACGGGAAAGGTTAGTTCTGCCAAGGGCCCCCTTTAATTCATTTCTCTCTCCCCTGTAATTCATTTCTCTCTCCCCCTGTAATTAATTTCTCTCTCCCCCTGTAATTCATTTCTCTCTCCCCCTGTAATTCATTTCTCTCTCCCCCTGTAATTCATTTCTCCCCCTCCCCTGTAATTCATTTCTCTCTCCCCCTGTAATTCATTTCTCTCTCCCCCTGTAATTCATTTCTCCCCCTCCCCTGTAATTCATTTCTCTCTCCCCCTGTAATTCATTTCTCTCTCCCCCTGTAATTCATTTCTCTCTCCCCCTGTAATTCATTTCTCTCTTCCCCGGTAATTAATTTCTCCCCCTTCCCTGCAATTCATTTCTCCCCCTCCCCTGCAATTTTCATCCCCCCCACTCCCCTGCAATTTTTAACCCCCCCACTCCCCTGCAATTCATCCCCTTCCCACTCCCCTGCAATTTTCATCCCCCCCACTCCCCTGCAATTTTTAACCCCCCCACTCCCCTGCAATTCATCCCCTTCCCACTCCCCTGCAATTTTCATCCCACTCCCCTGCAATTTTCATCCCCCTCCCACTCCCCTGCAATTTTCACCCCCTCCCACTCCCCTGCAATTTTCACCCCCCTCCCACTCCCCTTCAATTCATCCCCCTCCCTTTACCTGACATCGCGAGTAGTAGAGTGAGGGGGCGGGGATAATCCCTGCTTCCTTCAATCGCTGAAGCACGCTGAGTCCTCCTTCACGCTGTGCCCGGAAGAGGAGGAGCGCAGCGTGAAGGGACATCCAGCATGTAACACCGGTAAAAGGGGGGCGGGAGAGGGAATTTACACCTCCCTGTTGTGACACTTTGAGGACCAATTGATTCCTCACGCCGGATGTTTCCCATCTCTGGTCATGCTGTACCCGGCGTGCCCTCTGTCTCTCCATGCTACACTGACGCTGCTTTGGGGAGACGGGATGAACCTCTTACTGATTCGAGATGTTAGCTCGGCGCAGTTTCCCGTGATCCGTTCACATGGTGCAGCAAACGATCCAGCGAGTGCGCCGAGCAAAACTCTGAGATCAGTAAGAGGTTCAACCCGTCTCCCCGAAGCAGCGTCAGTGAGAGTGTAGCATGGAGAGATAGAGGGCATGCCGGGTACAGCATGAAAACCAGAGATGGGAAACATCCGGCGCGAGGAATCAATTGGTCCTCAGAGTGCCACAACAGGGAGGTGCAAATTCCCTCTCCCGCCCCCCTTTTACCGGACCTGCCTGCTACACGCTGGATGTCCCTTCACGCCGGCTGAAAAGTGACGGACAGTAAACGCGCCAGAAGTGGCTTCTGCCGGCCGAAAAAAAAACGTCTGCCACTGGAATACGCAGCGCAGGCAGAACGATATACTTTATCGTGCTGCCTGCGTTTGCATCTCTTTGCAGGCGAGTGGAAATTTTGACCCCTGTACTAAGGGGTTAAGGAACCCATATGGAGTTTTAGCAAATATTTTCTTTTCCAATGATATGATTTGCTGAGTTTGTTTTTCATCTGAAATATATTGTATGTCAGGTTTTTTTCCGTTTTTTTCCAACATGAATAACCACAGCAAACTGGTTCTATCCGGGACCAAACTTTCTAAGTTTGGTCCCGCATAGAACCAGTTTTCTGTGGTTATTCATGTTGGAAAAAAACGGAAAAAAACCTGACATACAATATATTTCAGATGAAAAACAAACTCAGCAAATCATATCATTGGAAAAGAAAATCTTTGCTAAAACTCCATATGGGTTCCTTAACCCCTTAGTAGGTTAAGCACTAAACTCCATTTTGGTGCGACATAAAAACGTTTATTGTAAATAAACTAAACACAAAGCAATATAGAGGTACAGTATATTTTCCAATTTCAGGTAGTTGGAGTCGGTGGTTATGGTTACAATGCCAGCTTTGTTCTGTTCTTAAAATCAGTGGTGCATTCTGATTCACTGATTGTATAAAATTATACTTTACAAATTTCAGTGTCAAACAGGTAAATTGTTGCGTTGTTTGTTCCTTCTACATAAATGCGCAAAAGAATATTTTGAGTCAGGTTCTGAAAATTGCAAGTATGATTTTTGTATTTATTTAAGATAAGAAATTGTTGTTCATATGTAAACGATCATTTCAACCTGCTATCTTTATAGCACACCAGACTGTTTAATCAAAGTATTGGTACCAAAGTCCTTGGTAATATATAAAATCTGTACAAACAATAAAAGTGTGTGTGTGTTTTTAGTTATATAAAGAAACCCCAGTGAAAACTGGATGGACGCAAAACGGATGGGAGAAGCTTACGGGCAGTATTTTAACATGATCTTTGAATAAAACATTGTTTTTTACTTTTATCTAAGACCCTGAGTGCGTCCATCCAGTTTTCACTGGGGTTTCTACATTTTTCATACAGATTTTTGTACCTGGGCAACCTAGTATTTGGTGCATGCAGGTTTATATTGGAATATAAACAGGAACCAGGAACAGGAAATGCTGGCAGAATGCTTGGTTGTGTAGGGAGAGGTATTAGCAGTAGGAAAAGGGAAGTGCTCATGCCACTGTACAGAGCACTGGTGAGACCTCACTTGGAGTACTGTGTGCAGTACTGGAGACCGTATCTCCAGAAGGATATAGACATCTTAGAGAGAGTTCAGAGAAGGACTACTAAAATGGTGTACGGCTTGAAGGAAAAAAGTTACCAGGAAAGGCTTAATGATCTTAACATGTACAGCTTGGAAAAAACAGAGGAGATATGATAGAAACATTTAAATACGTAAAGGGAATCCACAAGGTAGAGGAAGGGAGTATATTTAAAAGGAAACAAAATAGCAAAACAAGAGGACATAGTCTTAGATTAGAGGGGCAAAGGTTTAAAAGTAACATCAGGAAGCATTATTTTACTGAGAGGGTGGTGGATACATGGAACAGTCTTCCAGTAGAAGTGGTAGAGGCCAAAACAGTAATTGAATTTAAGCAGGCATGGGATAGGCATAAGGCTATCCTAAACAAAAGATAAATCCAGGTAAAGTATCCATGTAATTGGGCAGACTAGATGGGCCGAAAGGTTCTTATCTGCCGACATTTTTCTATGTTCTATGTTTCTAATATATATATATATATATGTATTTATTCCAATATGACCCTGCAGGCACCAAATACAAGGTTGCCCAGGTGCAAAAATCCATATGAATATATAATTATATATTTTTTTATCTTTTCAGTGGTGGTTGGCTAGCAAGCTTTGGCCAGCTGCCATTAATTTGACTCCCAATGTGCTCTATATATTTGCTGCAGTTGTCAAATATTCAATTCCACTTTTTATATTCTCAGGTCTGAATTTTATGTGTAAAACAAATCACGTATGTGTTTAATATCAGTTTTTTCAAATCATAAAAAAAATCATACTAGATGGTTTGGGTGATTGAATGATTTCACATTACCCACTAATATTTGAAAGTTTTCAACAAAGTATTCGGTAAACATCTATTACTGCACTATTCCTTTAATAAGCAAATATAATCATAAACGTATCAGCTTGGCTACCCTTCTCTGTACTTTGCAACATTATCATCTTGCAATAGCACATTGTATCATACAGCTCTACAACCAGATCTTCAAATAGCTGTGGACTGGAAGTCCCATGATCACACAGAACATATAGCTAAACATGATGGGTGCAGCAGTCCACACTACAATGTGATCCTATAATTGTAATTATCTTTTTAACCAATATATTGCGTCATTTAACCCTAACTCCTCAACACTCCTCATATAGGGGATTATAATGGAGTGTGTAATCCATAATTTGTAAATTAAGGTGAAAGAGTAACAATTAATTTTTTCCTGCAGAGGAGGCAGAGAACATCTGTAAACAATGTAGAGGTTGCAGTCTTCCTAATTAGACACAGGTGTCATACTCTTCTTAACACTGCTTAAAGGGACATGCATGCTTTGCTAGTGTGCTTTTAAAAACATGCTATGCCTTTTGAATGAATCCGTAATGTCATTCAGCAGGCATAGAAAACAAGTAAATATGATATTTTTTCATATTTACCTGCTTTTCTTTCTTGGCGTTTTCCACACCCACCTCAGGAGGCACTTTAAGCTAACCAATCAGTGTGCGTAATTTGGTATACATAAAAAATGCATTGAGCATGTGCGACTGAGTTGCTCCTCCTCCCTCCTGCACTGTGAGCTGAGGGGAGGGCGGGCTGAACTTTCACCCCCAGCTACTGCAGAGACAGGGAAGGAAAGAAATCCATACACGCACAGAAAAAAAGACAGCAGAGAGAGGTACCGCAAAATTAAGCACATAGACACATCAATAAACAGTAAAAAGAGAAAGCAGGAAAAGCAGAGGGCCACCAAGAAAAGGTGCAGTGAGAGCACGCACAAGAAACAGTACAAAGGGTGTGAGAGGGAGTGACTGTGTGAGGGGGTTTGAGTGCGACATTGAGTATGTAAACTATCAAAGAGCAAAAGCGTGTCAAGAGTCTGTGAGAGCTTGAGTGTGTTTTTGCGTTCAGTTGCAGAGATGGCTAATATTCAGTTCCTCAGTTCCTCAGTGCAGGCTGCTGGATTAGCGCCTACACCGTAATATCACACTAAAACAGGGACGCTGAGGAGAAACCTGCAGGCGCAGGTTATTCTCCTTAGCGTTCCCGTTTTAGCTTCATTATTGTAATATGGCCCAAAAGGTGTACTGTGAGGGTGAAGCCTACCCCTAATATACAACTAAACCAAGGCAAAGACCAAAGTAATACACAATGTAATATATAGTCTGACCATTAACCCTTTCACCGCTGATCCATTTCAACCCTGAAAAGTAAACATAATATTTAAATTTTACATTGAATATGGTCATGTTGGGTATCATTGGAAAGGCCAGACTCTGCCCTTTCCAATGACCTCTCGATGTTCGATGCACAGGGATGGAGATACAGCAGTCCAAATAAATGGGGGAAGCTGGATGCTGATCCCTGGTGGGGGTACATGGGGAGGCAAGGAATAACCTAGGGGGGCAATTGCCCCCCCTGTAGAGACGCCTATGGAGGTCAATGTAAAATACACAAAGCCAGCCTATCTCCCCATTCTGGAGTTATTTGGCCAGAATAGTAGGGAAACATTTTCCCTAATCTGTTGTGAAACTGAATAACATCTACCTACCTGTGGCCACTATCTGTTCCAGCTATATCATGTGAGCAATAGTCAAAACTTAGTTTAGTCAGAGAAGGACCTGCAGTTTCTTAATGTAGAACCCGCCTCCCCCCATCTCACCATTACAGGCATGCTGCTACTCTAAAGAGTGGAGAATAGCATATATTTTAGCAAACTATCTGGGTTATTCAGAGAAAGGTGAAACTCTAGAACTTTTGGAGAAGTGAAAATTCTAGGTCAAAATGGCCAAATCAGAAAAATTGCCCAATTTATCTCACTTTCCAAATCCGCTATTTTGACCTAGAATTTTCACTTCTCCAAATGTTCTCCAGAGTTTCACCTTTCTCTGAATAACCCTGTAAATAACAGTCGCTTGTAAGTATGGGTCTACAATATTTTCTGTTGTTTCTAGGCTGGAGGTCAAGCAGGATGAGCAAGCACCCAACTTGGGCAAACGCATGTGCAATATTATCTATTCTTCACTACAGCATATTAGCTGTTTTAATAACTAAATTAATAGTACTCATTATACAAATATAAAAACCTTACTTATTAGTACATCAATAAAAATACTGATTCATAAACCTTCATGCATTATAGCAACAGTACAGACGCAACTCCTATATTTCCAAATACTACTTGTATTTCAAATAAGAAAAATCTTAACAATAAAATCATCTTGATTTTGAAATTGAGGATACTCAGTTTCCACTAAATTTATCAACTCATGAACTGATTAAACTGTGTGAATACATATTTATAATTTGGCAAAGATACATTATCATCTTTAGTTGATTATTAAAAACAAGGGAATTCCAGCTTAAATTTCCCCCACCCGTTCTCTCTGGAGTTTTCCTCCTCTCCCTCTGTTGTAATGCCATTCATTTACAAGTTCATAAGGGATGTCACTATGGAGTTTGTTGATGAGTGCATCAATTACATAATCTGTTCTGTCACTGTGATCGTATTGATGATTTTGTGCAGAGCTCCCAAGGTACTTAGAGATGTAGATATATTGACGTAAAAGCAAGAGAACAGAACGTATTGAATCAGAAAAAAAGTTATTTGTGGATTAATCTTGATAATAGCAATTGCCCTCAAGGAGGAATTTGTTTGGCTTTGATGTATGAGTTACGTACTTTGTGATTATCCTCGGTTATATTTATATTTTGAACAAAACGTTCCAGCTTCTTTTCTGTAATGTGAATAAGAGGTTGTGGCAACGGACCTATCAATAGTGACTTTAAGAAGGTACAGATACACAAGAATTGAAAACGACGCAACTGAAAAGGACTAGCCTAAAATAGCACTTTGACTTAAAATGTAATGTCTGGATTAAAAAGTGAAGGCTTTTCATAACATTGCGTTTTATTACTAGCTTTTCATTGGGTAGCAGAATAATATGTTCCAGCTTGTATTGGTATCTCCAGCTCATGTATTTGATTAGCAGCTGGGAAACACTAAAGAATAAAATCTAAAATGTACAATAACTCCGATCCTGCTTCTAACATAGAGAAGTGGATCGAAAGTCTTCAAAGAAAGATGTAGTTTTCCTAGAATGTTGACAAATACCTCAAGAGATTTGCAGGCTAGATTGTTACTGCCTGCAGCATTCTTCAGCATTCTTCAAAACAAATAACAATTTAATTGATGAAAGAAGACGAAAAAGACAAAACAATATTATTTGAAGCAAGCAAACATGGTAAGGGATTGAATTATGTAAAAAATACACCCACAAACGCTCCTGTTTCCCACAAGCTTCTTAAAAACCCACCACTTCTATTTTACTCAAACGGCTAGAGAAAGGATAATAGGGTTATTCAAAGAGATCCGAATTGTGTCCGAAAAGGTAACGGAACAGTGAAATTCAGTGTACGGTTACCTTTCCTGGGCATTCGGCCATCCAGAGAGCAGGCAGTTCGCCAAATGTTGGCGAATTGCCTGCACATATGGTGCCTGGTCGGTGCCTTTTTTGCAGTTTAGTTTTAAAATAGTTTTTTTTTTTTTCTGTAACAGCCTTTTTTATTATCATTCATTGGATCTTATATGTAAATTTCAGACATTTTCGTTTGTAGTTTCTTTGCAAATAGCCTTTCACCTTTCAAACATTGAAGCTTACTTGTTTTTTTTTTTTCACTCCATTCGTCTACGGTGTCGGCTTTTTCCGACAGCTGCTCTGCGCTGTGATCCGCGGCTGCTCAGGTTTCTCCTGCGTGTTTGGCGGGGTTATTCCAGATGTTTTTGCGGGTTTTGGTGAGTGTTCGGCTAGTTTGTGGTGGCTTTTCCCTGCTCTGCGATGGCCCTGTGGTGCTTGCTGAATACACTGCAGGGTCACCAAAATGGGATCGCCAAATCGTACCGTATTGAAGAGAACGAAAAGTCACTGAACGTGCGGTGACTTTTCGATTCTCTTTGAATAACCCTGGTGATGTCAATATGCAAGCAAGATTTAGCTAGTAGCCATCTACTTCTTAAATTTATTTTAGAATTTGTGCAATTGAGGGCCAGTCAAAACAGATAAAAGAAAGGTCATGGATCAAGCTGCACTTGATTTTATAGGCTCTCTCCAAAGAGGCAGTCCAAAAGAGCTATTATATATATGAAATAAGATCTATAGTGCATTGTACTGTCTCACAAAGGTTTTTCTAACCTTATATTGCTACAGAACAGACCAAGATATATTCCTAAATCTTGCTTGCATATTGACATCACCAGGGTTATTCATGATTGTAGATAGTGTCCTGTTCCATGCATCACTTCTTTAGGGTATTGTTCTATTCTATAGTGAGGTTGTAGACCAAGCCCTTTAATCACAATGTCATTCAGGATGATTCAGGCTTTATCCATACCCTTTTCCAGACCACTATTTGAGCAGGCGGGCTAATAGGATATTAGGATTTCTAGTTTTTACTGGATTATATAAGTAAATTTAAATAATTATATAAAAACGATACAGATCATCTGATGTTCCTGTGAATCCATAGGAATTGTTCAGCTCTACTGAAACCAAGGAAATGACATGTCACCTTTTAACACATTTTTCTGGATTATTGAGGTATGGGAATAGCCCTATAAATCAGGTGCGCAAAAGTATTCTGCAGAATATGTATTACAGGCTGTGCGGGTGAAAAGTAGTCAAAATGAAAAAAACATGTATCTCTTGGAAATATTTACTATATATACTTCTGGTCTGTAGCATCGCAGAGAGAATCAATTAGGGTTATTCAGAGAGAGGTGAAAAAGGAGAATGACTGGAGAAGTGAAAATTCTAGGTCAAAATAGCCAAACCAGAAAAATTCTCCCATTTATCTCACTTCTCAAATCGGCTATTTGGTCTAGAATTTTCCATTCTACAGTCATTCTCCTGCTTTTCACCTTTCTCTGAATAACACTGATAGTTTTTTCCAAGACCACTCCATCCATGCCCTCTTTGCCAGCTTGTGTTGGAATCCCAGCTGATCACAGATGAACTAACATGTCGAATGTATCGTTAGGGATCACCAAGATCGTGAAATGCCCGGAAGATCAATCGGCAGAGGCGGACCAATTAATTGGCCTCCTCTCACACCAGATTTAACCCCACTGGATTTTCTTCCTGTGGTATTATCTCAAAATATTGTTTCATCGGCACCCTTAGCCTCCAGATGTTTCAGAACTATATCCCCATGATGCTCATTCACTCGTTAGTGCCGAAGATACTCATGTAGTTCCAAAATATCTGGAGGGCCAAGGTTCCGTATCCTTGGTCTAACACAGGGGTCAGCAACCTTGGCTCCCAGATGTTTTGGGGAACTACATTTCCCATGTGGCTCAGTCAGCCTAATGGATGACTGAGCATCATGGGAGATGAAGTTCCCAAAACATCAGGGAGCCAAGGTTGCTGACCCCTGGTCTAACAGATCAAGATCACCAATTTTACGCACCTGAAAACATGCATAATGGATGCTGTGGCTACAGTTGCACTGAATATACTTCAACCAACATGAAGGGTTTCCAGGAAAGTGTAAGCATCCTTCTCAGTCTTCAGCTGTAAAATGAGAAGGTTTCTTTTAATTGATGCAGTTATAAGATACTCTGTACAGAGGTGAGGAACCTCATTGTATGAGACCCTATGCAATAAGCATGGTTTTCCCCCTCATTCTTGGAGCTTGGATATACAGTATATCTTTTCTATTTTATCATAAACATTTCACCTTTTTTTATATCAAACAAAAACACAAACGCATTTATGCCAAGGCAATATAGTACCTTTTAATATCATAGCTTTATAGAGTGAAACAATGTAATTCTCTTATGTATAGAAGAATTCTGGTTGTAGAACATTCTATCAGAACCCGTAACTAGTTTATTTTTTATTGTTAGGGTTAGTAAGTGTATTTAAACACTTAACCGCTTCACTGCTGAGCCATTTCACGTCTTAAATAAAACACATTTTTCTTTTTTTAATTATTATTTTTATTATTTTTTGTCTTTACTTTAAACATGGTCGTGTTTGGTATCGTTGGAAAGGCCATACCAAACATGACCCTGCTAGCTGCAAACAGTCGGGAGATATCGGGGTTCAAATGAACCCCCTATCTCCACCCCATCTTTCCTTAGGTTGTCAATGAGGACGTTCCCCACACGTCCTCAGCAGTGAAAGGGTTAAGAATAAATTAAATTGGTTGTCACAATGACGAGTATTATTATTTATATAGCGCCAACAGTTTCTGCAGCGCTTTACAATAACCAAAGGGAACACGATAGATAATTGGACAGGATGGAAACATGAGGTGTAGTGGGCCCTGCTCAAAGGAGTTTACAATCTAGAGGGATTGGGGATGAGGATGATAAGGGGAGTTTTACTGGATGTCAGGATGATTAGTGCCAGTGGTTTGGGAATGGTGGGGTCATAGAAGCGGCTTCAATCCTGTGTGAGTAGGTGAGCAGAGGGATGAGGTGCATCAGTGATGTGGTACGCTAATCTGAAGAGATGGGTTTTAATATAATGAAATATAATAATATAAGGAGTATAGTGAAAGTGTTGCAGAAACATATAAAATAAACAATTTCTAAAAGAATTATCCTGGTTTAAAGTAATTTTTTTGCAAAAGTAGAAGAAAAAAATGACTTCAAAATACAATTTAATGGGGGCGTGGTTTGGACGTCAGCTAAGATGGCCGCCTAGCGTCTGAGCTCCGCTACACCCGCGCTGTAACCTGCGAATATCTTCTCCCCCCGGGATTTTAATACTCACCACAGGACGCTGTAAGGGATCCACACCATGCCTGGACCCTCCAAATCGGCGAAAACTAAAGATGCGGCCGTCGCGCCGTTGTTTACCCCGCGCCGGACCACAGCTTCCCAAGATGGCGGCCGCCCGAAATCGCGGCCTACCTCCACCGGCGGATCAGGAGATAAGGATGGAGGTGAATCGGATGCAGGGGTAAGCCGGGCAGATGCGGTTACTATTATGAGTCAGATGGCCGAAATGAGAACTTTTTTGGCGGGGGAGATGGACCGTAATACAAAGGCCTTACAGGCTGACATCCTGGCCTTGGGACAGCGCACCTCAGATTTGGAGGGTCGTACTGATGAACTTTCGGGGGCCTATAATTCCCTTATTGACCACTCTAACGCTATGTCACATAAGGTGGATTACTTAGAGACTCAATTGGAAGATTTGACCAACAGGTCCAGAAGGAATAATTTAAGGATCCGGGGTTTGCCTGAACGGGCAGAGGATGACCCCTTAGGAGACTTTATCGTCGCCATGCTCAGACCGTTAGCTCCAGAGCTCCCAGACCACGCTTGGGAACTCGACCGTGCCCACAGAGCTCTTCGCGCCCGCAGCGCTACCGACGAACGCCCTCGAGACATTATTGTCCGCTTTCTACACTTCTCCACGAAAGAACTTATCCTCAAAAAAAACCGTACTAAACCGATATTATATGACGGATCTCCCCTACAGCTTTTTCAGGATATTTCTCCAGACACACTTCGTCGACGCCGTTCATGGAAGCCCGTAGCGGATCTACTTCGTTCGCACAATATCGCGTTTGCATGGGGCCATCCTTTTAAGATCTTGGCATTCCGCAACAAAAGAACATATGTTCTGCTTCCGCATTCGGATCCCATGAAGTTCTTTCGGGCCTTGGATATCCAACCCCCAGAGGACTTTGCTTCTCCGGAAGGTCCTACGCCACCGCTCCCGCGTCTCTCCAGGGAATGGAGTACAGTAAACCGTCCTCACCGTTGAACAAAGATTCCCGATTCTACATGGTTCGTTTACTACCACCGAGACATGGGCTCCTTGGTTTTTCTTCTTATAGCCTCTTCGGTAGTTTGTTGCTGGACTGCTTCTGGTTCTTCTTCTCCTCCGGAATTTTTAGTTCCACGAAAGCTACTCCGGCTGGAACGTTTCTCTCCTTGTTTCACGCTACTGAAACACAGTGACCGTCTCTATTTCTACAGCCCATCGATCAGGTCTTCCCGGGGGCCAAATTTTTTTTTTTCCTTGTGGGTGGGGGCTCTTTACTGGGCCATCTTTGATCTCCATGGCCTGGAGGGTTTGTTCCCTTTTTCCCCCACAGGTCCCGGCAGTGGGTAAGTCCGGGCTTTTTGGACTCTGTTTTCCCTTTTTTTTACTTTCCGTTGGTTATGTACATTTTGTTTTCATTGTTTTTTTTCCTTTTTTCACCTTATCCTTCCATCATCAAAGTATTCGGTTCTTGTTGCTGGGTGGGGGTGGTGGGGCATTGGAGGTTCATCGCTCGGGGGATTGTATTGCTGGAGGGGTCTGTGATTGGGTGTCGGGCCCGCTGCTCATGGAACGAGGTGATCTGTTGCGCTTCTCATGGCACTGAAACTGACCTCTCTTAATGTTAAGGGCCTCAATTCCCCTACAAAGCGTAGATTACTCTTCCGCACTCTGAAATCTGACAAAATTGATATCGCCTTTCTTCAGGAAATTCACCTGACTAAATCTGCTAAAATTACATTAACTGATCACGTCTATACACGGGCGTATGTATCTGGTGCCTTGAGTAAGCGCAACGGAGTTGCCATATTGATTCGGAAAACATGTCCATTTCAACTTATATCGCAAAAGATTGATACCGAGGGTCGATATGTATTGCTTACGGGTACTCTATACTCTATGACCTACCATTTTTTGAATATTTATGCTCCTACTACCCCCTCTGTTGACTTCTGGGATTCCATATGCAACTTGGTTTCGGCCCTTCCTCGAGGGGCGGTGATATTAGGAGGTGATATGAATGCAGTGGCGTGCCCAGCAGTGGATCGAGGCGGTCGCCAAGCTTCCACAGTTACGCCAACCTTGGGTAGACAAGATAAGTTATTCGCCCGCTTTTTACGCCAAGTAGGGCTTATTGATGTATGGCGGGTGTTATATCCGAGTGTAAAGGATTATTCCTTTTACTCTGCTCCCCATGGGACTTACTCTCGCATAGATCTGTTTCTGGTTAATGGTTTGGCTATGTCCAATGTAATTCAAGCGGAGATTAACTCCATCTCGTGGTCTGACCACGCCGACATTGCACTTTACCTCCATACCCCGAAGCTGGCGGCCTCTTGGTCTTGGAGGTTGAACTCGTCTCTCCTGCGAGATCCAGAGGTAGTGAGTCAACTACGTACTTTATCGATACAATATTTTCAAGACAACCTGCCAGGTGAGACGTCTCTATCCACGATATGGGCTGCTCATAAAGCGGTTATGAGGGGTCACCTCATTAAGATTGCCACTCATAGAAAACGCACCAAATTACATTCTCTCGTAACCTTACAACAGTCTCTCCGTCGTCTGGAGATGAGCCATAAGTCCTCCCCCTCCCCTGAACTTCTCTCTGAACTATTACGCACTCGCTCTTCCCTGAAAAGGTTGTTACTTGATGATGTAGCCAAACAATTACTTTGGTCCCGCCGAATGTTTTTTGAGAAGGCCAATAAACTAGATACTCTACTGGCCCGCTCTCTCAAACCCCGGAGTAAATTCTCCTCTATCTCTGCAGTTAAAACAATAGATGATGTATTGGTCAATTCCCCACAGGAGATCTGCGCAGCTTTCACAGCATATTATTCAGACCTATACAACCACTCTCCCCATCATAACCTCGCTGACAAACCCCATTTAGACGCCATCTCCTCCTTTTTAGACTCCCTTTCTTTGCCACAGTTAGAAGACTCCCATATATCGAGCCTTAGCGCTACTATCTTAGAAGAAGAGGTTAATTGCGCCATTTCTGCCCTGGGAGGTACGAAGGCCCCAGGCCCGGATGGGTTCTCAGGGGGTTACTATAAAGTATTACGTCCGGAGCTCGTTCCTTTTTTGACGTCGGTTTTTAACGACTGCGCGGAGGGAGGGTCTCTCCACCCTGATTTGCTTGTGGCTAACATTGCCCTTATACCTAAAGAGGGTAGGGACCCAGTGGCGGTTGAGAGCTACCGCCCTATCTCCCTTATCAATTTTGATGCCAAGATTTTTGCTAAGGTCCTGGCGAACCGCCTTAGTCCGCTCCTCCAAGTTCTGGTTCACCCGGACCAGGTCGGTTTCGTCCCTAATCGTCAACTCTTCGATAACACCAGACGTAATGCCGACCTGATCTGGTGGCTATCCTCTCGGGCAACGCCTTCTCTGATCCTGTCGTTAGACGCGGAGAAGGCTTTTGACAGGGTGGAGTGGCCGTTCCTCTTCTCTACCCTCTCTCGTCTAGGCCTCCCGGATTTTTATATTAATATGGTGAGGGCTCTTTACTCGGGAATGTCTGCACAGGTTCGTGTCCCGGGCAGTAGCCCCATTCGATTCCCCATCTGTAATGGCACTCGCCAGGGCTGTCCCCTTTCACCTCTTCTTTTTCTCCTCTCTCTTGAGCCCCTATTGGCTGCGATACGAGATCACCCTGAGATCAGGGGGGTTCGGGTCGGAGGAGATTCTTTCACTGTCTCTGCTTACGCCGACGACATCCTGCTCACTTTAACGGATCCCATCTCCTCTCTCTCCCATCTCAGACCGGTACTATCCGACTTTGGTGAAATCGCAGGGTTTCGCATAAACTACACTAAATCCTGTGCGATGCCCCTCTACATGTTACACACAGATACCGCCTCGATTGAATCAGGGTTTGGGTTCCGTCTTGCTCCCTCTGAATTGTCATACTTGGGTATTCTACTGATGGCAAATCCAACAGCCCTTTGTAGCAAGAACTTTATGACCATGGTTCGTCAGATCAAGTGTGATCTGGAGCATTGGTGTGATAAACCCATATCGTGGATAGGACGCATTCATAGTGTAAAGATGAACATACTCCCACGTATTCTATTTCTGTTCCAGACTCTACCCTTACTACTGACTCGGCGGGACTTAGCCGGGCTACAACAGGCGATCGACTCCTTTATTTGGCAAAATAAGAGACATAGGGTTGCGCGCCGCATTCTGTATCGCCCTAAGACCCGTGGAGGGCTGGGGCTCCCTAACCTATACCTTTATTATTGCGCAGCTCAGTTGACTCAGGTGGTGGCCTGGCACTCTTCCGCTTCTACTAGAAGGTGGGTTGCACTAGAAACTGCTTTTATGTTCCCTGACCTCTACATATGGCTTCCCAGAGCCTCCAGACCCATTTTACGCACGACATGCCCTTCGATTTTGACATCTCTTTGGCTTTTTGACCTGGCTAGGACGAAATTTGAGCTGATGGGGGCTCCCTCTCCCCTCACCCCCTTACTCCGTAACAGAGAATTTCCACCGGGCCTGAGGGCCTCAGATTTTGGGGGTCTGGCGGGAGTGGGGCTTCTGAGGTACCGTGACCTTTACCATAATGGACGAATTATTACTTTTTCAGAGCTCCAGGAGCGTGGCGATCTATCTCCCTCCTCTTTTTTCCGATTCTTACAGATTCGACATTTTGCTACGGCCCAGATGTTAGAGAAGGTCTCAACTGCCCCTCTTTCCACTCTAGAGCACGTTTTTATGGCTGATGGCCCACTGAAAGGGCTTATATCCCGGTTATACCTACTCCTTAGCTCCAGTCCAGGTCAATGGGGCCCCCTTACATACTGTGATAAGTGGGAGGTCGATTTGTGCGATCCTTTGCCGGGTGATGAGTGGGAGGATATATGGGAGCAAACGTCCAGGTCCTCCATATGTGTCACACACCAGGAACAATCTTACAAAACACTACTCCGTTGGTACGTTACCCCGGTTTCCCTTTATCGCATGGGTGCCACATCCAGTGATTTCTGTTGGCGGGACTGTGGGAAAAAGGGCACTTATATTCATATGTGGTGGGACTGCCCGGTGGTACGCCGCTTTTGGTCTCTAGTTCACGCTGAATTCCAGAAAATATTCCACCGACAACTGCCTATGGATCCCTGGGCTTTCCCCCTCTCTCGTCCCTTGTCAGTTCTATCTCGTCCTGAGCAACTCTTATTTAATAGACTGGCCCTTGCTGTTCGACGGGCCTTGGCGGCATCGTGGAGCCAGAGTATTCTCCCTTCCTGGTCTGTGGTGACGGCGAAGATTGTCGACGCCTGTCTTATGGACGAGTTAACGGCTAAGGTCAGGGACACCATGAGTTCCTTTTCTAAGACGTGGTCCCTTTGGGAGGAGTATTCCTCAGCCCCTAATGGTAATTTAATTTTAAATTAATTAAATCTGACATTAATCTCACTTATACTCCAGCCGTTTTGCCCAGCCCCTACATGTGTTGATGCCCCGGAGGTCCCGCCCGGCGACACGTCCACTACAAATGTCTGGAAGGTTTCCCCCTTTTTCTTTTTCCTCTTTGTGTTACTTTATGTTTTTGATTTGTTTTCTTGTTTTTATGTGTTTTTTTTTTTCTACGGCTTGGGGTTCTCCTCATACTCCGTGAGTTTTTTATTTTCTATATAATGGATAAAATAAGCGTTACTGTACCCATCTGTTGATATGTACATATTCTTGCTGTATTTCATATGCTATTGGATACATGACGCTTTAAATAAAGAATTTCAAAAAAAAAAAAAATACAATTTAATGACCATCAAGTGTATTAAATAGCAATTACACAGACGCAGGGCTCTATTCCCTACTGAATGCTAACTGTAGCGTTCGGGTGAGTAAGCATTAACGCCAGGATACGTGACTTTAACGCATGCCACCCATATTACCTTCCTGACGCTAAACCCCTGAAAAATCTATTTGCTCAACGGTGGTTGCGCTAGCTTGAGTGAGCTTACTGTACTTTGCGCTCCCTATGTTAAGTATAGGATGCGCAATCATTAAGATAAGTAAGGTATTACAAAATCATAGTGCTAATTATCGCACCAATGTGCTAGCCAAAAATTTTGCGACACCACCTAAAAGCTGAGTGCGAGATTGCGCAGGGCGTGTGGCCCATCAGTGCAACATTCCATGGAGTCCTATGCACTCCAGGAGGTGATACTTGCAGCGGCATAGAAGCGATTCCAGGACAAGGTGCTGAAGCAGCGCCTGCCCCGGAATCTAGCGCTTGAATAGGGGCACTACGAGGAAACCTGCAGGCACAGGTTTTCCCTATTAGCATCTCCATTTTGGCATTAGGGAGGGAATAGGGCACACATTTTTTAATCTTTCTCATACCAGATCATCAATGAAACTGCAACAACACCAGTCCAGCTGTGTCCAATAAAAGATTAGTTCACTTCTTTGAAATGAAACTGGTAACTTGCATGTAAGGATGCTCCCTTAATGAGAAACACATTACCTATTTCAAAAGTGTCCATGCAATATCCTTTTCATCTTGACATACAATAATTTTTTTCCATTGAGATAATGTGCAGAACAGGCACATCTCAAGCCAACAAGATAATATGTTGAAAAGGGTCAGTGTTGTGAGTGGATGAATGAATGAGAAAAACAGTTATTCAGAGAGAGCCGAACTGGCCCTGCAATTACTGTGCAATTTCAGGGCCATTCGGCTATTCAAAACCTGGCAATTCACCAAATATTGGTTGCCAGCAACATACAGTGCCTGTTCGACGGCAGTGAAAACCCCCATAGAGAAGCAATGGTTAATCTATTCAGAGAACACCGAACAGCAGTGAAAAGTCAGTGAAATGGCTCGATTTTCAGTGGTTTCATTCGGCAGGTTTAATCAGACAAATCCCATAGGTTTCAAAGTAAAAAAATTATTCCCATTTTTTAAAAAATTTCTATTAAAACCGTTTTTCTTTTAATTTGCAGCAAAAAGTCTCTTTATTTTTTTTCCTTAGGTATTTTTTCGGCAAAATTTCAGATTTTTTAAATAGCGTTTTTTTTCTGTAACCGATCTTTTAATATTATTCATAGGACTTTATATGTTAATTTCAATCATTTTGTTTGTTTTAGTTTTTTTATGCTGTTCGTCGGCTTGTCTGCTTTTTATCAGTGGCTGGCCGGCACTGTATTCGGCGGATTTTTTCAGACATGTTCAGCGGGTTTGCGGCTAATCATCGAGTATGTTTGGTGGGTTTTCTGTGGTGTTTGGGATAGATATATATTTCTCAACTATTTGTGGACAATTTTTCGGATCCGTTCGGCCTCTTTTCCTTGCACTTCTGGGACCCTGCAGTGAATGCTAATTTCACCTTAAGGTCGGGGAATTTGATTCCCCGAAGTGTGGGGAACGAGAGCGGTGCTTTCTGAATAACCCCTAAAGTTGTGATTCCCAAAACTGCCCTCAGGACCCGCTGATAGGCCAGGTTCGCCAGATATGTGATTGTGAAGCACAGCGCAGATGATATGATTTGCTGCTCAGTGATTGTAGGATTCAGTCTGCATTTCCCCAAGGTGATCTGTAAAATCTAGTTGGTTGAGGCCAGGTTTAGGAAACCAACTAGACCTGGTTTTCTCTTTGACAAAATATACTTTATGTCATGAACAGCTGGTATCATTGTAAAACACTTTCAAGTGACTAATTCTTATTCTGCCAAATGTGGCACAAGTATAATTCATATTTTGCTGCTAGTCGACCTAGGGTCTTCTGTATAGTATGGAGCTTCAGGGCCTGACTAGCATAGGGCAGGTCAGCTTAGTGGTCTGTTGGCAGAATGCACTGAGCTCAGGGGGTGAACGATATGTAGCCTGGGCTAGTGTAATGTTCCGTTCTCGGTGTCAGAAGCACCATGACAGAATGTCTGAAAACAATAATAATAAGAAACTTAACTCCTAGGACCTGCATTTCTTACTAATCAAGTCCGCGCTTCCTGTGGTTTTTCTAAAGTAAATCCCTTTGAAATTAATGCGAAACTTGCCATGCATGGGTGAGTGAAATAGGGAACCATATACAGTTGAACACAGCTTGAGTTCTGCATAATGAGGTCTGGTTAACCCTGAGCACTCACATCTAAGGGAAATGTTTGCCTTTTGGCAAAACGCTTTGAGTATCAAAGGCGAGCAGTGTGATTTGTGTAATCACTACAAACTTGCTTAGTCAGTGAAAAAAAAATCCTTAGCACCCTGTCCAAAGTCATTTTAAATTCCAGAAAATGTAAAAACACTGATTTTATGGCTTATTTGCGTCTCAATTTACAGTTAGTAATATTTTATGATTATCATTATGGGGTCTTTATTTCCAATTACTTCTAAAACCAGTCTACAGTAGATTGATAATATTCAAGCTGTTGAGCTCCTGCATTCTCATTGGACAAGAAACACTAAGGCCCCGTTCACACTGTGCGATTTATCGCGCGGATTTTGCCGCGACGTCGCAGCAAAATCCGCGTGACGTCGCACTATGTAGCTTCTCCAATGCATTTCAATGGAGCTGGTCACATCTTGCCGCGCGATGTCGTGCAATGTCGCATGTCGCATGTCGCTCGTCGCAGAAGCATGTCACTGGTACATGACCCTTTTTTTGCGATTTGCTATCTACAATTTTGCGATTTGTATTGGTGGTGCTTTGCAAAAATCGCACAAAACAGCGATGTCGCGCGACATTATCGCGCCATGTCGCGAATATGAAAATCGCGCGGAAAGTCGCGCGACTTTCAAATCGCACAGTGTGAACGGGGCCTAATTACAATTATGCAAGAAAGGGTATATTCCTACTTCAAAAAATTCAAAAGTCACTATCACCGTTGTTGCAACTACAGTGAACCTTTGCAATCCAGAGAAGGAAATTTAAACACTGGCAGGTGAGTTTCATCAATGTTGAACAGTAGTACCTTTTGTTATTTTTATGTTTGAAACCACAGTGGATATATTTTGGCAGTTTTGTGGTGGCAATCTCCATAGACCTTCTACAAAAACTATGGTGAGAACAGCGGTAAGAACCACTCCTTGATTGAAACAACACTGGGAAAAACAGTGACCTTTGTATTTAGGACGGCAGCTACACTGGAAACACCAGTGGAAAGCTGATTGAAACCAATGCTGAGCACTACGCAAACTAACTAAGGTAGAAATAACTGGAAAGCATATTGAAAACTATGGCAAACTCCGGTGGCGGTCCACTCAATCGTGTTCATTGTAGCTATGCCATAGTCGACTGCTGTTGTTCACTGAAGTTGAACCAAAGTACTTTCAAGGTTTGTGAATATCCCTCTATTCTCAAATATGTTTGCAAACACAAACAAAAAAAGTTAGAAGTGTGGAAAAATATGCAAGTACACAAAAAAACTAACCACTTTGGCAACTCCAAAGGTTGCTATTAACACTGAGAAAACTAAGGAACATCCAATGTGCTACCAGATCAATGAGGCCAGTGATCACATTTTCGCAGTTGAGAATAACTCGCAGAGAAAGAAAAAAATGGATGTGTGGAAAACTGATACTCATCCCAAACAAGCCATACATGCTACACATGTCATAAAGATGGCATAAGAGATAATGGTTTATTGGTAGTGAGATCATGCATGCAGTCATCCAAACCTTAACACAGATTGTCGTGCTGCAGTGTTAATGCAGCCACAATGCCAAGTATTGTTACACCCATTAGCAATTGGCTCATGTGCTAATGATATGCAATGCATTGTGACTTTGGATTTTCAATGATTTCATAACCAACTAACATAGAGTCCAAAACGACCAATACAGAATCTAGGCCAGTACTTTCTAATTCTGCTAAAGTTATACGTGAATGCTTTAAGTATTTTTTACCCTTATCAGTAAACAGTTTCTGATATTCAGGCTCAAACATAAAGGGCTATATTACAAAGCTGGTGCTAACTTAACCAGAGCTGTTGTAAACTTCCCAGAGCCATTATAGCCTATGGAGCTGTTAAGTTTACAAAAGCTCTGGTTAAGTTAGCACCAACTTTGTAATACTGCCCAAAGTATGAAACCCTTCAAGTCCTTCTGTGGAGAAAAAGGACCCTAACGCTAGCACTCACATAAGTGAGTGTTAGCACTAGGTTAAATGAGATGATAGCGTAATGCACAGACCAACTCCCGATTGCTAACAGGTTAAACAATCTACTAGCGCATCGGTATTAGTGCTTTTTAGTGCAAACTTACTGTACTTTGCTCTCTATGCTTAACATGGGGAACGCAAAGTGTAAGCAGAGAGTAATTAACGATGGGATCACAAAGTCCTAACACTAATTACTTACCACTGCTGCTAACTGATTCCAGTTCTGCGGAATCAGTAACAGCTGGAACCCCCCAAAAATTAGATACCTCTCATCCCTCGGTGAGAACGGTGGCCTAAACCGCCACTTCTGGCCGCTGGGAGCAGAGTGAGACTGTGAAAAAAAGTCCCCAGTCTCCCTCTGCGATCACTATGCGTGACATGTGACTCGGCAGCAGAAGCCTCAATGGAGTCCTATGGACTCCAGGAGGGGATGCTCGCGATGGATCGTTGGCACTGCTGCAACAATCCTAGATGCTAGTGGCCATTACAGGGACTACTTGCAAAACAGGGACGCTAAGGGGAAACTTGCAAATGCAAATTTTTCCCCTTAGCATCCCCATTTTAGCTTAGGGCACATGATAGTGCCCAAAGTGTTTAACCAAATGTTTTAGAAGTTGATACCAATTGTCTCACTACACTACATTAGAGGTTTATTCTTGGACACACCAACTTTGCCCATGCCTAGGGCAGCTGATTGTGGAAGGTGTCATATATTTTTCCCCATAATGTTTTTTTTTTTCTTTCAAGAGGTCTAGTGTATTTGAGGTGTGTAAGTTTACAACAGAGCTGCAAAGCCGTAAAATGTCCAACAATGTCTCTCTAAACTTAAATAAATGTTCTAAGAAATCAGGTGGTGTAAATTAAATGCTTTGCTTGGGTTCTAAGTTATATGTTTATTTTCGTAAATAGTATTGACATACTGTGCCTTCTGTGGTTTCTTTCAGATATTTATAAACAATGAATGGCACAATTCTATTAGTGGAAAAAAATTTCCTGTCTACAATCCAGCTACAGAAGAATTAATCTGTGAAATTGAAGAAGGAGATAAGGTATTGTAGTAATGGATGTTTAACACATGTTAGTCATGGTCAAGAAAAGATATAGTCATGGGACTGTCAGACATTTTACTTAGCATTATTTCTGCATTGGTTGTGTAAAAAGATGAGAACTGCTGTATCTGGCTGAACCATCCTAAGAAAAATGGTGTCACATTCTAGCCTGGGATCAGCGTTTTCTGTGCCGTCCATCCGTAAGCAGCACTGTGTCATACAGCACCCAATTGTAACTGTAATTGTTCCAACCCTGTAAAAAGTCATATCGATATAATTTGTATGAGTAAACTGCGGTGTCCCACGAGAAGAATGTGCCTTTATCTATAATGAAGATATTTTGGTATTGTAATGCTCAGAAACAGAAATAGCTGTCGATAGAGGAATTCTTTGTTTCGGAACACAACCCATAGTCCCCTATTCTCTGTATGCCTATTTTTCCTTCCCTACTGCACAACTCATTAGTGCCGGAAGTTCGCATAATAAAGAGTTTAACAGGTGTCTACAGTACTGAATAAGAGGATCCAGTCAAGTGGAACGGTTTCTCTAGAACTCAAGTCTGCCTTTATTTTCACCACAGATGTCTTGTTTTCATACCCTCAAATGGTCACCACATACCCCTTGATTTGAGACCTCTGCTTCTCCTACCTCCAAATGAAGTTATATTTTTAAACCCTAGGGCTAACCTTCCCTACACGCCGACCAAGACGACTGACACGATCTGCATTGGCACAATACTAGGCCTCAGTTGGGGTCAAACTACTCTCTATACTAGACTTGTGCACTGATTTTTTTTTCGGTTCGATTTGGTTCGGTTCGTCCGTATTTTGTAAATTTTCGTTTCGGTTCGTTTCCGTTTCGTTTTTCGTATCGACTTTTTTTCGTAATTTCGGAAATTTTCGTGTTTTTCAGAACGTCTGTTCTCCTCGTTTCAAAGTGTCTATTCGTTTTGACGTAAACTAATGGTTTTTCGGATCCGATATTTCTGCCATTGAGATTTCTCATGTTTTACAAGAAGGATACATTGAGATTTCTCTGGTTTTACAAGAAGGATACATTGAGATTTCTCTGGTTTCACAAGAAGGATACATTGAGATTTCTCTGGTTTTCCAGGAAGGATACATTGAGATTTCTCTGGTTTTACAAGAAGGATACATTGAGATTGGAATGATACAAAATTACAGAATCAGCGATATAACCAAAAAATATGTTGTCCGAAATTACTGAAATGGAACTGAAATCAGGAATGGAGCCGAAATTACGAATGGAACGAAAATGATTTTCGATTTTACACATTTCTAGTCCATTCGAAAATTCCGAACAAATTTCGTTTCGTTTCGTAAATGTTTCGTTTCCGGAAAATTCGGATCTGAAAATTTTCGTAAAATTGGCCGAATCCGAATGCACGAATCGGGAAATTTCGTGGAAATTCCGAAACCCGAAACGCACATCCCTACTCTATACCATAAAGATGCTAATGCTAGGAAAGCGAGGACAAATATGTAGGGTTAATTAGAAATGTTCCCATATGTATTCCCATATTATGTCCAATACTGTACTATTATAATACATTAAATAATCAGAATTAAAGTATGTGAATTGTATTAATGAAGCTGTCTGCAACATCACATCCATCCATGACACCTTTTACTAAGTTTAATGTAAATCATTAGCAGATTAGACGAGAAATTTTAAGCATGTTACATTTCTATCTTACCCCCTCCCTAGAATCACACAAATGTGTTTCCTTCCACAGGAAGATGTAGACAAAGCAGTGAAAGCAGCCAGAGAAGCATTCCAGCTGGGGTCCCCATGGCGCAGAATGGATGCTTCAGAGAGAGGAAAGATCTTGAATAAATTGGCTGACCTCATAGAACGGGATATTCTAATTCTAAGTGTAAGTGATAACATCATATTTTACAAAAGCCATTTGGTTTCATTTTGCATTTTTTTTTACATTTTGGTCTTTCACAATACATCCACAGTAAACATAACATGACTTGCCTTTTTTTATGCAAATATTTTTATGAGCTTTCTCTGCTACAAAATTTGGTATAGCAGTGCCACACATATTAATTGCCTCGAATTATGTTCTCATATGCAAATGCAAACCTTACATTACATACTTAGAATCTACCATATACATCACACTCAATTTATGCAACTTTAAAGATATAAAACCACTTTGCTTTGCTAAATAATGGGGAAATTGCAAGCTAATGCTATCATATAGTGCACAATCATTCCACAATGTCCATGTGCCCCTTCTCTATAGGTGTTACCTATGACTGCTCTTGTGAGATAAGCCTGCTTATGTGGGACATACATCCTCCTGTGGCTCTTCGCAGTTCAAGGTTTAAAGGGACACTACCACTTACATAAGCTGTAACTAGATTACCCATTCACTCCTTTCTTTGCTCAAAGCCACCCAGTGAGAAGCAAGTGATGGAAACAAATGGGGGGGGGGGCAGTTTACAACAATAGAAAAATTACAAAATGAATGCACCCACTGACACATATAGAGTAACATTTTCTTAACTAACAACACAAGAGAAAAACAAAAGCACATGTAAGATATCCGCAACATAAAATAAACACAATAAGGACATTTAATTTTTTGGTGGTAGTTACCATTTACCGTAGAGTTTTGTTTGTTACACACCACAACTCCTCCAGTATCTAAATGGGTTTAGTAGTGTGTGTAGCATGGTACCTCACGCTTTAATGACATCATGGGCCTTGATTCCCCTCAAGATGGTAATAAAGAGCCATTAATGGCATAATTCCATGTGACCTGGTAAACATTAGAGACATCCTGTTACAGGCCCTACTATGAGCGAGCTGCTGTCATAGCAGCTTGACTTCTAATATATGGGAGTCACAAGAAAGATACCAGCTATAGCGCCACTTACCAGTATTAGTTTCCTCTCCTAGAGGTTAATCTAATTTAAATGTTCTGTTCTGTGAATTTGCAATTGAACAATCACTTCACACTAGCTGTAGACTGCCAATATTTTTAAATATCAGCTGCAGACGAGAATAACAAGTGATACTGGAATTGCTTTTATTTTCTCTGACTTCAATACATTTGCTCTTCCTCTAAAGTATAGGAAATGCAAATTAACAGAAACCCCACTTTTTAATGCATTGAGTGGAATAGAGCCCCTTATCTTTAACATTTTACTTTAGAAAAGGTATTGAGCACATTATTATTATTACCATCATTTATATAGCAGCAACAGTTTCCACAGCACTTCACAATAACCAGTGGAAACAAGACACAATTAAACAAACATTAAAGGAACAGAAACATACACAATTAAAAGAACAGAAATATGAGGTGCTAGGCCCTATTTGACTGATTTTACAATCTAGAAGGATTGTGGTGGAGGAAGATGAGATTTATTGGTTGTCAATAGGGATGCACCAATACCTTTTTTTAAGACTAAGTAAAAGCACCGATACTTTTTTCAGGTACTCACCATTACCAATTACTGATACTTTTACTTATTGTCATGTGACAGCTTTTCAATAAATAATTTAGGATTTTGCTGAAAGTCTATCCAATTTATGTTACTATTGAAATGAATAGCCAGACACCCCATTTACCCACTGCACAGGGATGCACACACACAGACACCAGATCTCAGATATATATATGCATATAAATTCACACACAACAGAACTCAGATACAAGTATACCCACACCAGATTTCCGATATATGTATGAAAACTTTATATATATATATATATATATGTGTTTAATATTGCAGAAGCCACCTGCACATCATAGCAATTCAAAGAATTGCATCCCAGAGCTCCTGTGCCACATTCCCCATATGCAGCAAGGAATTCTGGTAGGATATGCAAATGACCTCTGTCTCACTTTTATGCATCCCGGATCTGTAATTACACAGAACCCTAAAATCAATGCTATGCCACACCGTGGCTTTGTAGCAAAGATAAGGTTATGCAATTGGTGATTTTAGGGTTCTGTGTAATAACAGATCCAGGATGTATAAAAGTGAGACAGAGGTCATTTGCATATCCTACCCAGAATTCCTTGCTGCATATGGGGAATGTGGCACAGGAGCTCTGGGATGCAATTCTTTGAATTGCTATGATGTGCAGGTGGCTTCTGCAATATTAAACACACTTATTATAGTGTGGAGGCTTTTTATCTCACTTTTAGTCTTTCACCACAACCCTTATATATATATACAGTTATATATATATATAATGTTTATTATTGCAGAAGCCACTTGCACATCACAGCAATTCAAAGAATTGCATCCCAGAGCTCCTGTGCCACATTCCCCATATGCAGCAAGGAATTCTGGGTAGGATATGCAAATGATATCTGTCTCACTTTTATGCATCCTGGGTCTGTTTTACAGAACCCTAAAATCAATACTATGCCACACTATGGCATTTTAGCAGAGAGAAGGTTTATGCAACTTATTTCCTCAGTGGAGGAAAGGTATATTTTAATGTCATCAACTTATAGGTGATACTGGAATCCAAAGGAGCTGATCAGTTTACCTAGAGAGGCAGTGTAGATCAAAAAAAAGAAGAGGGCCAAGCACTGAACCTTTGGGCACCTCACAAAAGACAGGCCGCAGGGAGGAAGTGTTTCCAGAAAGAGACGTTAAATGATCATTGGGACAGGTAGGAAGAGAGCCTTGAAAGAGCAGCACCTTGAAGGCCTTTGTCATGGAGGGTTTGAAGGAGGGACCCATGGACCAATGTATCGAAGGTGGCTGAGAGGTCAAAGATCAGTAGAGAGTAGCACCTATTAGATTTTGCAGTCACAAGGTCATTGGTTAATTAAGTAAGAGCGGTGTCTGTCAAGTGCAGGGAGGGAAAACTAGATTGCGTAGGGTCAAGGAGAGAGTCAGAATTGAGGTAGTCAATTAGAGCGGCAAATGCAAGCTTTTCAAGGAGATTGGAGGTGAGAGGGCGTAGGGATACAGGAAGGTAGTTGAAAGGCAGTCAGATCCAGAGATGGCTTTTTTTAGTATAATGACTACAGTGGCATGCTTGAGGGGAGTAGGGAAAGCTTTAGAGGATAAGGACAGATTAATGGGTTAAGGGCAGAACAAGAAAAGTGGAAAGTGTTTTGGGAAGGCGCGAGGGAATGGGGTCAAAACGACAGGTTATAGGATGAGAGGATTATAATAATGTAAAAATCTCTTGTTCAGTTCCAGGAGGGAATGAGTTAAATATGTGAGGATAGTCCTGATGAATATCTTCTTGCAGGGGTGATAATGGCATTGTTAAAAAAATTTCTTAAAAGCCCCCCCCAAAAAAACCACATAAGGGTCTAAATGCATTTACATGAGTCAAGAGTAAATTTATTGTTTTCTGGTTTATGTATTCCAGACCTTGGAATCCATTGATGCTGGAAAGCCATTTGCAACCACATATTTTTTTGATTTGCCAGGAGCTATAAAATCATTGAGATACTCTGCTGGCTGGGCAGATAAAAATACTGGCCGAACCATACCAATGGGTAAGTTTTGTTACAAAATCTATCAAATCAAGACAATCCGGTGTCTGCTGAAGTTGCACACAACACTGAAAAATTACATTGTTGCAATGGCAAACAAATATTGACGTATCAAAAAGAGAAAAACAAATAGTGTCAGGAAAAGCTTTACCTGTGAAGCTTCTACCATCACCATTTGGATTTCTCTTTTGTGAAACCTAAATTGTGATGGGCTCTGAGGGCAAGGGTTAATATTTTTCTGTTCTACTTATTTTGATTTAAAAAAAAATTAAGTTGAAGTGATCTATTCCTGTTAAGCTAGTATGTACATATTTTCATGTTGAGGACAGCAATCCAGCTCTAAGTCCCCATGTAGGATCAACATGCGTTTAGGTCCAAGTCCAACAATTATGGTAAAGGTGCTTTTTCCAGTTCATGATGCAATCACCTAACACGAGGTCCCATATAAAGGGCTCTTTGCAGATATGTGAAACTGCAAGAATGCGTATAGAAATTGAGGGCTGCCAAAATTCTTCAACTTTCTCTATAAACTATTGGTTAAGAAAAATGACAAATGTATCTGTAATTTTGTCATGTTGAGGGGCTGAGAGATAAAAGTAATAATAATAATATACCAGAGTACTATATGATAGACTAGTTACAAGTATTTTTATAAAGCGCCAACAAGTTCCGTAGCGCTGGCTACCTTCCCCAGTTGCAGATAATCTTTGGAGAATACTATATTACATTCATCAAAGCTCACATGCAATTTAAATGGTTGTATACTTCAGGGATCAGAAATCTTAGCCCTCCAGATGGTTTGGAACTACATTTCCTTCAAGGCTCTGTCGACCTATGAGAGAAAGTATTTTTTCCAGGAAAGATACATTGAGATTTCTCTCGTTTTCAAGTATGTCCTGGGTGGCGAGTATGTACCGTTAGGTGTCTTACCTAAGGACACTTACTGGAGAGGTGCTCTTGCCGGGATCGAACTTGTGTCTCCTCAGCTCTCTCCATGGTTATAGAGCAGTGATGTTAACTCAACTCCACCCAGCCAGCACTGTTTCACAGGAATTGTAGTTTCAACACATCTGTAGAGCCAAGGATGAGATATTTACCCTCACCTAGTGCGTCACCCCTCTACTCGTAGATCATAAGCTCTCAAGCAGGGTCCTCTCTCCTACTGTTCTGTGTGTTTGACTTGTGTTTATAATTTTTGTTCTGTGCTACCCGATGTACAGCGCTTTATAAATCCTTGTAATTGTAACTAACCCATGGTATACTCTACTCTCTAATCCTCAGTAAGATGGGAAGAAACTAATTTGTATTTATTCCAAATCTTGCTTGAAATATTTTGTCATGTAATGTACTGACTTTCTTTTAGATGGAGACTACTTTACTTTCACAAGACATGAGCCTGTTGGAGTGTGTGGTCAAATAATCCCTGTAAGTAAACAAGAGGATTTGTGTTCTAATGACTGTTATTTTATTTTAATTTAAAAAAAACTTACTAAAAAAAGTTAAATATAAAGCTGGAATAACATAGGACCTGGTCCATGCACCAAAGTAGGATTATTGTTATTTTTTAAAGCTTGGTTTTACCAAACGTGCATGGAATTAAACAAAGCTGGTAAAACAAGACCGTGTTATATGTCATCCTTTCAAACAATCATTTCCTGAAATCATAGCACAAAGGAGTGCATGACAGCATGTCCTATGGCCAGGGGCGTATTAACCATTAAGGCTGGCGGCACACTAGCAAACATTTTGCGACTGTCTGACCATACTGTTTGACGTCCGTTGTAGCTTTATGAAGGAGTCACTGAAACCCACCACACGAAGCACCTGCACACTTTTTCACGGACGGGCAACGCATATAGCTACGGACGCGACAACAACATCGACGTGAAAAAGCTAAACGGACGCAGAAACAACGCCGCCATGCATTTTCCTAGGGTGTGGAGACATCAGACATTACGGACGCACTTTATGCAGTACTCACAGTATCTCCCATGAAAAAGTGCGTACTTAACGGACGCAGTACAGTATGCTCGTGTGCCGTCTCCCTAAGCAGACTAAGCATGTGCTTAGGGCACCAGGCTCCAAGGGGGCACCACAAAGTTGAGAAAAGGGAGAAAAAAAATAAAAAATGAATGAAGCTTTGTAAAAAAAATAATTGATAAAATGTGTGCAAATTAAATCATAATCAGAGGCACAAGTGATAGGGGGAGAAGGAGGGGCCACAGCACCTGAGTCCTTGAAGCTGGAGGGGCCTCAGGGACCTATTTTTAGGGCCCCTCCAAGATTTCAGGGTGTTTTTTTAGGGGCCCCTCCAGGTATTCTGGGTGTGTGGGTGTATTTTTAGGGCCCATCCAGGTAATCAGGGTGTGTGGGTGTCTTTTTAGGGTCCCTCCAGGTATTCTGGGTCTGTGGGTGTTTTTTTAGGGGGCCCCCAGGTATTCTGGGTCTGTGGGTGTTTTTTAAGGGCCCACTCAAGAAATCAGGGTGTGTGGGTGTCTTTTTAGGGCCCCTCCAGGTATTCAGGGTGTGTGGGTGTCTTTTTAGGACTTCTTAAAATAGATGTTGTATTGCATTTTTGTAGAACTTTATGTAGTCTAAGCTTGGCTTAGTTTGTACAGTATTTTATGTTGTCATAAGAATACATTTTTGTACTGCTGCACCCTGCATTGTATGTCTAGTCAGACAGGTCAACAACTAAAATGGACTGGGTCAGCGGGGAAAGGAGGGGGCACCAAGATTTGTCAGTGCTTAGGGCTCCAGTGAGCCTTAATCCGCCCCAGCCTTTGGCCATAGTGTTCCTACAAATCAATTTGGCAGAATTATACCTAAATTAAGATGTTTTAAAATGTTTCTGTGTATTTCTATAGGATTTTTTTAATTGTTCCATGTTCTTTGTATTCTATCCATATGAAGTAGGACTGGAAGAGATTCCATTGTTCATTCACTTGAAAACCATCGTTACTTGAAATGTACTTTTTGAATTGAATGGGAAATCCAAACTAAAGCAGTGTATTCTATGAAACCTAAACTACAGCAATTTATTTCATTATTTACCTTATTTAGCTCAGTAATTGCACAAGGGGTTAAATAGATCGAAAAATATCCCACATCCTATTACAAAAAAAACACATTAAAACTGTTAAATAGCAATTGTTAAAATGGGAGATCTAGAAGATAGCAAGATTATTTGAACTCCCACTAAGATATGTTTATGAATTGTGTTTAAGATTTTAATTTTTAATATAATTTATACGGATTGTGAGGCTAAATAAACAATTTGATAAATAACAGGCTGACAATAATGATCCAGCTGTATATTTTTGGGCTGTTTTTGCTGTTCCTTATAATCTTTCAGCAAATCTTCATTCAAATAAACCATTTGGTTTTAATAAAGTTATTTTTGGACTATGAGTTTCAAAGGCATTTTCTTAAACTGTTATGAGAAACAAAATCTTTTTCTGCATCTTTGAAATATTTTTAAATTAAAAGTTTGTGTTTAAACTACATAAAAAAAAACACCTTCTAAAGTTAAATCAACGTGTGTGTGTGTGTGTGTGTGTATATACATAATACATATATATATATTTTTTTTCCCCCAGTGGAATTTTCCTATAGTTATGTTTGCATGGAAAATCGCTCCTGCGCTCTGCTGTGGAAACACAGTTGTCATCAAGCCAGCCGAACAAACACCACTGACGGCAATTTATATGGGAGCACTAATAAAAGAGGTAAGGGGGGTACGAGGACTATCACATTGTGTTGTTACATAATAGGAATTACGATGAGCCTAAAGCAAGAACAGCAATGCAAGTACTATGCATAAATATTTCATAATGCAAATCATCCCTCGCTTCATTTTACTCTTTGGCATTAAATGTGCCAAAAAAAACTATCTAAAAGGTTTTGTAACTTTGACTCCACTTGCCATGCAGAAATATACTCCTTTATCCCCTTGCAAAGCTCTGATTGGAACACAGGCAATAAGCGCGCAAGTCAAACACATGCCAGGTGACTTGCAAACTGGTTGTTTGTATTTCTCCTGTAAAACTCTGATCAAGACACAATCTTGCAGACCATTTGAGCCGATATTACACGGTCACATGAAATTTGAGTATTGGTTATACTAAAGACTGTTTAATTAAGGGTCAGAAACCTGGACCAACCAGATTTTTGGAACTACATCTCCCATGGTGCTCAGTCGCTCATTAGGTTAGCAGAGCCTCATGGACGATGTAGTTCCAAAACATCTGGAGTGCCGAGGTTGCTGACCCCTGCTCATTAATCTTGTATATGTTAAACCATATTACCGTGGGGATAATAAAGCATTTTAAGTCCTCTGTGGCGAGTTTTGTGGCATCGCTGAAAATGACATTTTTTTGCACTCGTTATTTGTTTATGAAGATATATTTTTCGTTGTCTTGTGTTTAGTGTTTTATTCTACACAGTCACGTTTGAAAGTGTTGGTATGGGATGGAATGTCTGCTGAGCTGGTTGTCATGCTCTGCACCTGTTTATATTGCTCATATTCTGTCGCAGATTACTTACATCTGGCTCTGAGCTGTCATAGGGCACTACTGATTGCATCGACACATAGATGACTTGTCTCTTGTTACTGTAACGCCTGCCAGGATGTGTGTCTACAACTATTGGGCATTGCAAGGCCTCCCCTGACACTGTGTATATGACGGCACAGATAAAGTGAAATTAGGTGTTAAATGGTTACAAAGTGCCTCTAGATGGAGATCATTATTGTACAAAAGTTCCCATTTAGCTCAAATAGTTTCAGAATGTTTTGAAATGTTACCTTTACCTTGTAGAACAACTATGTATGAAATGGACAAATTCTCATGTGTTCAAACTAAATGAGTTATTGAGGTGTTAAGAGCTTGAATGGGTATATTCTGAGCGTATGAAGACGATGCAAGTAAGAGTAAAGAAATTTATAATTGATAGTCCCTGCTCTGTAACTGTAATTATTATTTCATTGTTTATTTACCAATAGTTACTGTTGCACATTATAAGGATCAGGGGATACTGTACAAACAAATGTATAAACAAATTTAACAATCTACTAACTGCTCAATTTACAGCAAGGTAAATCAAATTTTAGACATATTTCTGTGATTGAACAGGTGCTCAACTGTGACATATCTTACTTAGAAGCAGCTTGACACATGTGGATATACTTGACGGTCTATCTTAACAGAGTAGTTGATTGGCTTAGGATGTAAACGTAGGTTTCTGCATTAATACCTGTCATTAAAAGGAGAGGCTAACAATTGCAGTAGTTTATGGAAATCACTGTAGCTATTATAGACATAATATGAAGGATGGCAGGGGAAAAGGTATATACTAGTACCAGAACCTATGTGAGGAGCATAGTTCGTTAAGGCATTTCTAAGGCAAATTTTGTGGTGCCCTACAGCAATGTTTCCCAACCCCTAGGGGCAGCTGGGAGGCGAGAAGTGGGGAGGGGGTTCCACACTTATTAATTACCACAAATTATATGTTATCATATGCAAATGCAAACATATGTAATACATATTTACAATTTACCATATACATCACACTCAATTTAAATCTAGCTTTTAAAGATATCAAACCACTTTACTTTGCTAGATAATGGGGAAATTGCAAGATCTCATAGTGCACAATCCTGCCACAATGTCAATGTGTCCCTTCTCTTTAGGTCTTACCTATGCCATTACCTACGACTGCTCTTGTGAGATAAGCCTGTTTATATGGGGCATACATCCTCCTGGGGCTTTTGCAGTTCAAGGGTTAACGGGACACTACCACTTGCTTAAACTGTAACTAGATTATTTGTGCATGACAAATAAAACCACTTTATAAAACACATGCTGCCATTTTTTTTTCTTTGTTGAAAGTAATTGCATATAAACAGGAAAAATTAATTTTGTGGTTCTTATCTCTTGTTTCCATTTTGTGGCTTTTTCCTAAAATGCAACATTTACCAAAATCTGTGCAAAAATTTTACTTTGTGGATGTGCTTCATCCTAAACAACATTTAACAGATGAGGTGGGAAAGGGAGTGTTTAGATAAGGCAGGGGGGTGTATTGTTCTCTAGGCAACTCAAGATAAGAGATTGCAGCTGAATGAGATAAGCCAGGGAGTTTAAAAAAACGTCTAATCTACCCCCTGGTGATGTCCTTTGAATACATCCCACACAATGTCAGTGATTGACCCATAGACTCCATTCTGTGGTCAAAGCTGTGAGGAACAAGTGATGTAAAGATATTGGGGGGGCAGTTTACAAAACCAAAGATCACAAATTGGATGCACCCAGTGATACATATAAGGTGAAATATTTTGTAGCTAAACACACAAGAGAAAAACAAATGTAAGATACCAGCAACATGAAATAAACAAAATAAGGACATCTCATTTTTCGTAATAGTGTCCATTAATAATGTCTTGCAATGAGGCTCCTTTTCATGGGTAGATGTTCGAAACCAAGAAAGATCGTCAGTCCTCAACATGTAACATACAAAGCCAGAATGATTGCGCTCGACCTGAAAATGCATTTTACTCGTAAGATTACTCCTGATGTGCAAGAAAGTAAAGAATATTTGATTTTTGTTGTAATTAACATCTCTTTTTCATTTTTTCATAGGCTGGGATACCTCCAGGTGTAGTGAACATTGTTCCAGGCTATGGCCCAACAGCAGGAGCAGCCATTTCTCACCATATGGATATTGATAAAGTGGCATTTACCGGTTCAACCGAGGTAATTCATTTTATATTTGATTTTGAAATAAACGTAGAAAAGTGGGGAGGTTGCAGATTTTTTAATATGCATCTTCTTCCAATCAAAAATTAAACCACAAATATTAGAATTGAATTACTAGACCATAAACTTTAGCATGCATTTAATTTGTCCCCGTCTTGTAATTGTCCCCCTGCAAGGAATAGGATATAATTGAATGGCGCATTCTGACATTTCCACTGCATGGCAAGCCTCATATCCCTTGGCTTAATACACTTATAAATATGTCATAATTTTATGACTTGGAAGCCATATATACCCACCTTGAAAACTCCCATAAAATTAAAAAGACTGATCCACAATGGAGCATGCTTCGTGATACTCAATGGAAGTCCTGTCTGGATGCAAAACTCTACACCTGCTGATATAACGTGTTGTGTATTTACTGCATACCCACCGTCTCCGTACCATACCTGGTTTCTAACATTGGAGATGTATAACTTGGAGGCTATCCTCATTGTATGTAATGTTTTATATAAATATGGAAAAATGTGGTGACAGTCCGCGCTTCCCTCTTTTTTTCTTTTTTTCCTTTCCTTTTCTCCCCCTAAAATCTTGGTCGAGGATCTTCTTTAAGCAGTTAATTGCTTTCTTTTATGCAGTCCTCAATTCTCAAGATATATGGGGATAGAAATGAGAAACATAGTGTGATCTATAAAAACACATCCAAGTCCCCAAAATACAATAGTTCAACTCACATTTGGAGGTGTCATAAATCAGACACTAGATGTATCTCACAACCGATATTTTTAGGAGATATCGGGCTCCCCTTTTCCTCCTCTGTCCGATGATGTTGCTCCAAATGAAAAAATAAGGTTGCAGGATATCGATGAACAAAATTAAAATTTATTAAAATTTTAAATTTATTCCATAAAACAATAAATAGACAAACACCAATACGCGTTTCGCGATGCACTCGCTTCATCAGTTGGCATGTAAATCAATTCCTTCACAATCTCCTGCAACCTCCTTATATACCCTTTAAAATGTGTTGTGATCAAAATTACAATTACTCATTCTGCACCTGCGTGTTACTCATTACAATTACAATTACTCATTCTGCACCTGCGTGGGGCATTCCAAATATCAGATCAACCCAAAAGATGGTGGTGATACATCTCGTAGTGCCCTCTTGCATGTTCCTTTTAAGATCTCTAGTGTTTAAACTCCTAAAGTTTCTGCTCCACCTTCTTTCTACCCACAAGGCTAATTATTATCTACCTTCATGTTCATCCCTAAATAGGTTATTCTGCAATTCTAGATACACATGTATTGCCACACCATTGGAAATCCAATAATGTGCTCTATATCTATATTTTACCGTGATGGAAAAAATCTCACACAAGGGGGGAGTGTGGAACTTTTTCCATCCTCTGAAATCCTCTGCGTGAGATGCTGATTTTTAAAGTGCTAAATTTATAGTGCCTTCTGCAAAATTTAATATGCTAATCTTAATTAAATGTATATGAATACTATTATCAGAACTGAAAAAGGGAACCCTTTTATATAAATATGTTCCCTGACTATGTAAAACTCATCTGTATGTACCCTATCAGCACAAGTCTCTTTACCGAAATAACATTAGGTCATTCTCTCCCAAAGAGGCAATACTTGACCTCATTTTGTATATTTTCTTGAAATTTTAAACATCTTTGCAATGTTTAGAATATTGCTCTTTATAATATATAAATCAGTTTACAGCCCACTTGAGAAATATAATGTCAAAGGTAAGTTCAAATAGTTACAGTAAGGTACTTGCAAGCCAATTCACAATGCTTAACAAGAATCAAAATGCAGTAGGACTAGTGATATTTTGAACTTGGTACGTGCTGGATGTTGTTGTATTCTTAGCTGTAACAAGAAGTGGTTGTCGTTTAAAAAGATTGAGATTGAGTGCAAGACACTGAAATTTCCTTTAAACAATGGTCATCAATCCATTACTTTGTGAATAAATATATGCAAAGCCTTAAGGGCAGCCTCAGATAGTCCAAGGCCCTTAGTGTTGATTATAAAAGCGTGCACTGTTTAAGGACCCAATGGCATGGCCTGTTAGTAAGGTCTAGTTGCCTTCAGGTCAGATCAAAGAACCTCTGAGGATTGTTAAGGGTTAAGACCCAGCCAATGAGGTAGTACCTCTTAGTTGTGCTTTTAACTAAATTTTCATAAAGTGTACAGTCTGTATATGGGTTTGGGTCAAAATCCCTACAACCAGGTTCCCTAATGCCAAAATCCCGACGGCTAGCTTCCCTACACAGACAACTCCCCGACGGCCAACTTCCAGACAACCAAAATCCCAGCGGCTAACACTAACCCTACTCCCTAACCCCCTGAACCTAGCCCTAACTCTAACCCCCTTAAACCTAGCCCTAACCCCCCAAAACCTAGCCCTAACCCCCTAAATCTAGCCCTAACCCCCTAGACCTAGTCCTAACCCCCTAAACCTAGCCCTAATCCTAACCTCCCTAAACCTAGCCATAACCCTAACCCCCTAAACCTAGCCCTAACCCTAACCCCCTAGCCCTAACCCTAACCCCCTAAACCTAGCCCTAACCCCCTAAACCTAGCCCTAACCCCCTTAAACCTAGGGTTAGGGTGTTAGTATTAGGTTTAGCTTCTGGGATTATGGATGTCTGGAAGTTGGCTGTGTACGGAACTTGGTATGTCCGGCACTTGTTCTGTCTGAAAGTTGGTCGTCGAGATGTTGGCATTAGGGAACCTGGCTGTAGGGATTTTGTCCGGCACGCTCTGTATATATCTATATGTAAACACAGCATTATGTTCTAAGTAAAGTAAAAGTGCATATAACAATTACTATTTTTTTTTCTCATTTTGATATTATAGGTTGGCAAGCTGATAAAAGAAGCAGCTGGAAAGAGTAACCTGAAAAGAGTTACACTGGAGCTTGGAGGAAAGAGTCCGAACATCATTTTTGCAGACGCAGACTGTTAGTAAAATCATATTTCCTATAATACATATCACTGCACTTTTTAAGCTATCTTACATATAATGAATTTTGTATTTGTGTATTTGTCTTATAGTGAACATAGCTGTCGAGGTGGCCCACCAGGGTTTGTTCTATCACCAAGGTCAATGTTGTATTGCTGGATCGAGGCTATTTGTGGAAGAGCCCATATATGAGGAATTTGTGCGCAGAAGTGTGGAAAGAGCCAAGAAACGGGTTCTAGGTGACACTCTTTCCCCAGGAGTTGATCAAGGTCCACAGGTGGGCAACCATTGACTATCATTAAATTCCAAAGCCAATATTTGTGCATATATATATATAATCATGCAAACACAGGACTCTCAACATTATTGAACTTTAAAGTTTTTTTCATGTTTCTTTTTTTAAACACCTGCCTTAGGCGGGGTTTTGTTTGCAAAAAAAATGATCATTTAGATGTTCCATAGATAGATACAGGTAGAGAACAACTAAAAAGTAGTCAGAATGCACTAAGCTACTTCACATGGTACCACCAAGCAAAAACCTTCGATACATGTGCTCATGGATTCTTGAGGCCAACCTCCTTAATTTCAAAAATCGGAATACAGGAACTCCAGGCACTAAACTCCAGAATCATGACATTTTAATGGGGAACGTTTCATGCTATGAAATAGCCATTCTAAAGGCTGGTGCACAACCAAAATGTTGCCAATAACTCATTAAAATACCATGATACTCGAGTTAGAGCCTAGAGTTCCTTTTTTCCTATTTCTGAATTTATAATTAGATTTGTACTTTATAGCTTTTCTTTACAATCAACAGGATTTAATTAAGACAGTGGTATTATAATACATTTGTATTATAATACCTTTATAATAATATATTAACATACAATTTAAGGATGTTAGACTTCTTCTTTGTGAATCCTATAATTTACAGGAGAATGGGAGGAAATCTGGTGTGTGGCATGTGAAATCAATTTAATAGTGGTGCAGTGTAGGTATTTAAAAAATGCTTTCGTAACAAATTGAGGAGACTCAATGAAGAGCACACTTTATGATATACTAGTCTACGGGCTCAATTGCGTGAGCATTAACGTTTGCCGTTGTATTTACCGCATATTGCAATCCAAAAAAACCCATTTGCGTTTGGTACCCTCCGCTCCTCTGCGCGAGGTTACTGTACTTTGCACTCCCTATACTTAACATGAGGAGCGCAAAGTGTTAATCAGCGCTGGATTACAAAGTCCCAGCGCTGATTAACGCCTGGCTCTGGTCAGCGAAAAGCGAAAAGTTAACCAGTGCCAGGACCTGGTGTCCCTCCTTTGCGCCCGCGTTTTAACGCCAACATCTTAATAGAGCCCTACTTGTTTCAGTAACCAAACATCCTTTAGATTCCTGTAGACCACTGATAAAACATTACATCAATGTAGCTAAGCATGGGTTATTTACAGTCACCATTTGCTTCTTCATGTTATGATAAAATATATTGTCCAAAAAAACCATAAATATTATATTTATTGTAATTCTTATTTTTTTGTTTTTAATTCTTCATATACAGCAACTCTTTAAAACAAACATTAATGGCAAGTGTCACCTAATATTCTGCTATTAGTTTCTGTAATGATAGCATACAAACCCGGTGTATACATTAATGAAAGAGTACAGTGCTGAATCAAGTCAAAAGGTATTATAATTATACATGCAAGTGAAAGCTGCAGTTTAAGAGCTCTGTGAATGTGCCAGGTTCCCAGGCTTTCTATGCTCAGGGATCAAAATGTGCAAGGAAATAACTATTCAGCCCTGGCAGGAATCCAAGGTGTTGTGTTCAGTTCTTGACCTGGCCACATGATTAAACATATTGCTTGAACAGTTACCAAATTGAATTCTGATGTGTACATCTTTTTTCTAAACCGATAAGAAGCCGGTATCTTGGTATGAAGAGATTATATGGTGGAACTTTGAGCTTGTTTATGCATTTTTAACAAGCAGCAGGTTATGCAATCGAAATGTACTTTTTGGCCAACTTTCCTTTCCAGGCTATCACTTTTCATGAACAAAGATCTAAAGCTTAAAATCCTCTTTGAAATTTCTACTGATAAAGTGGTATCACTATTAGTTCTCCAAGGCACAAAGTTTATTTTCTTTTGTTCTGAAAACAAAATCCTGGAGATTTTTCTTTTCCTGTTGTTTTAACAATATTAATTATAATGATACAACCAATTTCAAATAAAATGGTTCATTTGAGGTTTATTAGTAGAACATGTACTAGGTCAATGTATATTAGGGAAATGTAATGCAATCCTAGTATTTATTAATTTAATGTAAAACACACACACAGGACTATTCAAAGAAAGGTGAAACTCTGGAGAATGATCGAAGAAGTGAAAATTCAAGGTCAAAATAAGACAAACCAGAAAAATCCTCCCATTTATCTCACTTTCCAAATCGGCCATTTGATCTAGATTGTTCTCTTCTCCTGCCAGTTCTCCAAAGTTTCACCTTTCTCTGAATAACCTGGATAGTATTGACTAGATACTAGGGATGTGCGTTTCGGGTTTCGGAATTTCGGAATTTTCACGAAATTTCCCGATTTGTGTTTTTGGATGCGGCCGAAATTTCCGGAAATTTTTAGATCTGAAAATGGCAGATCCGAAAAGTTTTCCGAGCCGAAACGATATATTTTTGAATTTTCGAATGGACTTGAAATGTGTCAAATCGAAATTTATTGCTTTGAAACGAGGAGAACAGACTTTCCGAAAAAACGAAAATTTCCGAACTTACGAAAAGTCGATACAAAAAACGAGCAAAGTGACACGAAAACCCGAAAAATGGTCGATATTCCGAAAAAAAAAGTACACGAAAAACGAATCGAGCCGAACCGAATCGAAACAGAAATCGGTCGAAACGAGCCGAATCGAAAAGTTTAAAAATCTGAAAAATCGAACCGAATCGAACCGAAAAAAAAATCGGTGCACAAGCCTACTAGATACAAATAATAAATGCTAGCAATACAGAAAATTCCCTGTTTTATGGATAGATGCAGTGAGACAACAGAACATGGCCAGTTTAAACAGGAGAATTCTATGGGCGGGCCAAATTAGAGGCTTGGGTGGCACCTGGCGCCAAGGCGTACCTGTATGCCTCGCCACCGTTAACCCCTGCCCGACAGGTGACACCCACCCATTGTGAAGGGGTTAAGTAATTTAATATTATCGTCATCGTTTATATAGCACCGACCGTTTCCTCAGGGCTTCACTAAAGGATTGGACAAATTACAAAAAACTTAGGTACCAGAGCAAGAGGTGTGGAAGACCCTGGTCACAGGAGCATACATTCTATGCATTCTAAACTGCTGGTAAACAGCACGTATTCTTCTGTTGCATTATTCAGTAGCACGGGCCCGATTCTGACAGAGGCGCAAACAGAGAAATGGTAAGGGAGAAAATTTGCGCTAGCAGATTTCCCTTACCATCTCCCCTGTTACCAATGTTATTGCAAACCAGCCGGCTCGTCTGGAATAATTCAGAGCTGCGGGCATATACTAGCAGTGGCGCCCAGTGGCACCTTAGAAACAGCATCCCTGCGGAAGCTCTGATATTTAAAATCTGACGGAGGCATGGAGGGATGGCATGGAGGCGGATCGCGACACCCTCTGCACAGCGCAGACCCAGGTGAATACGGGATTTTCTGGTTGGGTTAAATTGAGGTATTGTATGATTCTGCACAAAGCAAAATAACTTGACACCAATATTTCAAAGTCTGTGCTCTGTTACTGAATACCAACTCTTGTAGAGGAGAGCAAGCTATGCTGGAATAGTTTGTTTTCCTCTAGGTGGGTGTAAATTAATGTCTCCTGTATAAAGTATAGGAGACATTTATTTACAGTATGCAGCCGCAGCATCCGAGCTGCAAGCAAGATTTTACGCTAACGACTGGAGCTATTTTCACTAACGGTTCCAGACATTAGTTTGGCATCCAGATTGGAAACGAGTCCTGTGTATTTTAATTAATTTTCATTTTCTACCTTTTTGCTTTAGAGTGTGAGTGTGTGTGTTAGTTATACCCAGGTCCCTATTACAACCAAGCCTTTAATAGTGTCTCATTAATGAATAACTTGTACTCAAGCTGTTATCCATTACAAGCTCACTATTAACAGCTCTATTTGACTGAGTTGCTGTTTTAGCAAATTAAGACAGAGTACAGTATTCCCCCGCATATTCGCGGTTCGGTAATCGCGGACTCAGTCATTCGCGGATTTTGCCGCTTACCACGTGGTAGCAGCATCCCGGTGTGTCATCTATGGTTCCTTATTGAATATTGTTCCAAGGAGCCTTCGGCAAAGAACGGAACTCCAGCTCCCCAGGCTCCAACACATCAGCGCCTCCCAAACACACCCCTTTGTGCAGCCCCCTGATGTGTTAGAGCCTGGTGAGGTGGAGTTCCGATCTTTGCCGAGGGCTCCTTTGAACAATATTCAATAAGGAACCATATAGGACACAACACCCCGGCAGAGAAGCTGCTCCTGTGCGTCTCCGGGCGCACGATCGTGGCCAGGGCATTCCCTTCTCTCGGCATCATTACGAGAGAGGAGATGCCGAGCCTCCTGGATCCCCGGACCACGCTTGCAGGGGTGCACAAGAGTCTCGGCATCTCTGAACGATGCCGAGAGAGGAGAATGCCCTGGCCACGATCGTGAGCCCGGAGACGCACAGGAGCAGCTTCTCTGCCGGGGTCTAAAGGTCTGGAGATGTACAGGAGCAGCCATTCTGCCAGGAGGACGGCGGCTCCTGGGTCCTAATGCCGCATGGCTGTGCTTTTTTTAGCACAGCCACAATTCGCGGTTTTTCAAAATTCGCGGGGGTTGTTGGAACGTAACCCCCGCGAATTTCGGGGGATTACTGTAATGGGAGCCGCTAATTGATGGCTGTAACAGTGCACTACAACGCTGCTGGCTTTGACTCTTGAAGTACATCGGACTCTATGGAGTTATGCACAACGCTGCATGAGCTCTGCACAAGCGTATTGGGGCCTCAAAAGCACAAGCAACTATCGGGTCTATTCACAAAGCACCAAAATTACGTGTAATTTTGGTGCTTTGCGTTTCGGCCCACTTTTCGGCGGGTCCACCTTGCCCAAAGTACAGTGAATTCACCATTTAGCGAATGGTCACCTTATTTTGCTGAAATTGGAGTCGACGAAGCAGTTATGTCACAGAAAGCTGCCGAATTGTGCCTAACAAAAAAAAAACCAGAAGTCTCCTATTAAGTGTTTAAACCAATAGAAACTGAGTAAAAATGTGTCTAAATAACAAAAAGAGTCCTTTAAAACGCTCCTTTTAAAAAATAAGACATAAATTTTGTCTAAAAAGTACAAAAAAGTGTTGTGAAAAATAAAAAGGCTTTTTTCTGAAAATGAAAAGGATAATTTGTTTTTAAATTTCACCAGTATTCAGGTGCAATTCGGCATTCTATGAATAGAAGACACGAACGTCTTCCAGGAGGCAATTGCATGCCACCGAATTGCAGTGAAATGTGGAGAATTGCACTGTATTTTGCTGTCAATTTGCCAGTATTTGGTGAAGTGACAACTTAGTGAGTAGAAAAATTGGCCTGAAATTGCGCCGAACGATGAAATTCACCTTCTGCTGCAATTCTGAGCCAAATCGGAGGTTGGTGAATAACATCTTATGTGTGTTCAGTGTTCTGTTTCATATGACCAGATGAAGCAGCAGATTGTGCCACCATCTGAACTGTGGTATCAGCGATAATTTTGGTATTTTTTAATGGAATTATTTTTTATTTATTAAGTGGAAGTGATTTCGCAAATGCAATATCACTTTAGACCAGTGTCTGGTAGCTCATTCTTCTCAACTTGAACCCATATCCTAAACAGAATAGCAACTACGTTGGAATAGCTTGTCTTTTCCATCTGGCTACAAATTGTCAGTTTGTATGGAAAGTACAGTATAAGAGCCATTAATTTACCTTATGCAGCTGCAACATTTGAGACTCGCAAGCAATGTCTCATTTGGAATAGCAGCTCGGTTGAATTTGGCCTGCAGAAAGGATATTTGAAGTCTGTGGAGGCTGCTGGTAACCCGGTATAAAGGGAAAAGCAATTCCCAGCCTGAATGCCTTAAGATGCTTACGTCGGTATATAAGCTATCAATAGAGTAATGAGAAAACTCGATTCACAACCCACAGTCCTACAGGTGTGTGAGCAATGAAAAGTAAGGTTATTGTCTCCCTAATCTTATCTTATTGAATTACCCTGAACGCCTATATATTATGAAATGTCATTATACCTAACAAGTAAGACCCTATTACAGCTTAAGTGCTCAGTCATTAGAGTTAATTACTCCATCAATTTGATATGGATCATATTACATTGTAATCTCATTATGAGCAACATGATCAAAATAAGAGAAAATTCCATAACTGAAGATCTTGGTGTAATTCTGTTGAATCGTGTTACAAAGCTATGAGAAAGTATAGGTTTAGATTTTTTAGTAACAAAATTTAGTGTCAGATAAACAAATAACTAATTCTGTTTTATGTCAAGGTAAACAGTTACTGGTTTACTTTAACTATAATAGGTCCTCATTAAATAGATCTACTCTGGTTATTAATGTCTCCTTTTCATGACTGAGAACATTTTAAGTACATATATGATGCCGGTATAGACAAGCACAGCTTACCTAGGATTTTGTTTCAATTATTGGCATTTGTGGATGTGATCAACTTCAATGTAACAAATCATGGTGATCCCTTCTGGCTACTGTTCTGTGTACTTCATTTAAAACATGCATGGATGTCAAACTCTTAGATGTTAGTAGCCTGTTGGGGCAGGAGGTGATAAACATTAGATCCTGGTCCTCACTCCATTTTCAATTTAACCTCCCTGGCGGTCTAATTTTTTCAAAATTTTGTGTCTAAGGCTGGGGTCAGACCAGCGCACTTTTAACGTGCGTTCTGGCGCACTTAATTACGGCCGCACTAGCAGCAAATGACGGGCAATGACGGCCAATATACGAAGTACGGTCGCACGAAAGTCCGGCCGCGTAACGCAAGTGGAAAATGAACGCTTTTTTTCGAGAAAGCAGAACCACTAGTACTGACGTACAGAGTGCGCTGCGTCCGCTAGCGGTGTGTGTGTGTGATTTGGAGACGTCAGACCCTGCTCGTGTCCGGCCAACATAACGTCCAGACACCCAAAGTTTCCTGGTTTGGATCCGCAAAAAATCACGCACGAAAATGCGCATCGTATGACCGTTTTCGCGAATTCCGTGAAAAAATACGTCAATGCGTTCGGACGCACTTTTTTACATTCGCGTGTAAAAATGCTTTAGTTTGACCCTAGCCTAAAAGCGTTAAAAAAAATTTGGGAAGAAAATGTGGGGCCCTATTACACTCTGCACGCTAACGATAGCGCTCACCTGCGTGAGCACTACCGTTAGCCGCGGTGTTCAGGGCATATTACAATCCAAACGCAAACGGGTTAAAAAAAACATTTGCGTTTGGGACCTTGCGCTTCTCAGCGCGAGGTTACTGCACTTTGCGCTCCCTATACTTAACATGGGGAGCGCAAAGTGTTAATCAGCGCTGGATTACAATGTCCGTTGGTGCAGAATCTGTTAACACCAGCTTAAAACAGTGAAAAAAAAAAAATCACATACTTACCCTGTGTCCCGCGGCGAGGACCGCGGCTCCGGTCGTCTCTGGCCAGCGGGAGCAGGGAAAGACGGGGGGAAAAAGTCCCCCCATCTCTCCCTGCGTATCCCTACGCCGACCGCCCGGATCTCGCGACCGGCAGAGAGGACCTCAATGGAGTCCTGCGCGAGCATCCTGATTTTTAACGGGTGCTACAATGCAGACAGCATTTTTTTGCGCCTGCATTGTAATCTGGCGCTAAAAAGCAGGTGCAAGGGGGAAAACTGTGGGCACAGTTTTTCCTCCCTTGCGCCTGCGTTTTAACGCCCAGATTGTAATAGGGCCCGTGTTGTTTTATATAGCAAGCCTGTATTCTGTAGGAATAAGTCACTGAAATCCGTGCAAGCAAGAGTCTAGTAAACACACTCAGTTTACTAGTCAGAGTCAGAGAAGGTTTGAAACAAAAAATAATAATTTATTATCCCAAAAATAATTATCCAAAATAATGGAAATAAATTATATTCAATAATATAATCAAACCAAAAAATGCCTCTTTCCTCTGGGTGCTGGGATTCCTGTGCAGTTGTGGACTTCTTTGCCAATGAAATATACAGGACACGGGCATACCAAAAAAAGAGTATTTATTCTCAAAGCAGCTTTACAGAAATAAAAGGCAAATAAAAATCATTTCTAAAATGTAATAAGGATTTGCAATACAAGTTTCGCTGGTGGATCTGGGCAAGCACCAGCGACACTTGTATTGCAAAGCCTTATTACATTTTAGAAATTATTTTTATTTGCCTTTTATTTCAGTAAAGCTGCTTTGAGAATAAAACCTCAAATTGTTTTGGTACCCCCGTGTCCTGTATATTTCATTGGCAAAGGAGTGTACATCTGAGCAAGAATCCCAGCACCCAAAAAGTTTATTTTACAGTATTTTTACAGTAATTTTTTTTTTACAGTTTTTCAAATTTGCCGCCTGGTCCCGCCCCTGTGCGTCACGTGCCTTGCAGGGAGCGGAACCAGGAAGCAAAGTCGCCGGCTGCCGCAATCACACTGCGGTGACTGCGGAGACAGCGAGGTAGCGAAGGATGCGGTGAGTATGCATCCAGCTCGAGTGTAGCTCGGGGTTACCGATCGTGGTAGCGAAATTTAACCCCGAGTCACACTCGGGAATACCGCCAGGCAGGTTAAAGGGTCTATTTAAAAATGCCCTTTATTACAGCACTAGAGTCTCCCTCAACACTCCTTCCTTCTGACAGATATGTTGCTTCTTGTAAGCACATGCTGCCAGTAGGCAGACGTTCACTCAAACACTAACAGGGTAATTCAAAGAGATTCGAAAAGTCACCGCACATTCGGTGACTTTTCGTTCTCTTCAATTCGGTTCCTTTTGCCGATCCCATTTCGGTGACCCTGCGGTGTATTCAGCAAGCACCACAGGGTCCCCGAATTTCAGGGGAAAGTCACTGCAAACCCACCGAAAACGAACCGCAAATCCCACCGAATGCACGCCGAAAACCCGCAAAAACATCTGGATTAACCACGGAAGCCGAAAACCACGGAAAAACCCGAGCAGGAGCCGATCACACTCGCAGCAGGAGAAAGAGCCGACACCACAGAGTGAAGTGAATAAATTAGAAAAACAGTTTGCATGAATGATTGAAAAGTGAAACGCTGTTTGCAAAGAAACTACTGAGCGAAAATGTCTGAAACTTACATATGAGGTTCAGGGAATGATAATAAAAAGGGCTGTTACAGAAAAAATAAGTAAACTTAAGAAAAAAAAAAATCGGACTTTTAAAAAAAAAAAATTCAGAAAAATGCTTAAAATATCCTAAAAAATCTATAAATAAAGAGACTTTTTACTGCAGAATTTTATAATGAACGGTTTATTAGATATTGAATTAAAACGGGAATATTTTTAACATTGAAGCCTATGGGATTCTCCTGAATAAACTTGCCGAATTAAACCACCGAATGGCAGGGCATTAGGGGAACCTTTCACTGCTGGTTTGTGTTCTCTGAATAGCCAAAGCAGTGCTTTTTCATGGGGTTTTCACTGCCCTCGAACAGGCACCGAACAGGCACCGTATGTGCAGGCAATTCGCCAGGATTTGGCGAATTGCCTGCTCTCTGGATAGCCGAATGGCCAAGAAAGGTAACCGAACGCTGATTTTCAGCGTTCGGTTACCTTTCTCAAGCAATTCGGAGCTCTTTGAATTACCCTGTAAGCCAATCCTATTCCTCTCAATATATAAGGCACTAGTTTTGCATTGCTAATCGAAACCCCTGAAGGCTGTGCATCATGAACTGGTCGACTGGCTGTCAAATGGAGAAAAGCCCTCTGCTATGGTACGGCTGTCGCAGCAAACCATGGAAAGCTGGGAGGGAGTGAGAAGGAGGAGTCAAACCTACCAACAACTTTCTTAGTTGGGTCATGGTGGCTACAGCATCTCTTTAATGTTTAAACGATATATAAAAAGCTATGCTACATTTAGAATATAGCAAAATAGGCCAATGAAGAAGGACTGATTCTTTACACAAAAGGCACCAAGGGAAGCCAGCACTAATTAAATATTGTGTGATGTATTCTAGTTTTGAAAATCCCTTTTGAATATCACATCAAACGTGGCAACAACAAAACATAGGCTACATCACACCCTTGCCATTAATAGTTAGTTGCAAAAACATTAAAGCTGGCACGTGTTTCTCTATTGTCTCTAGATGTCTCTATTTCAGCTGTCCTGCTGTATTAGAAGTTTTGAGCCAGAATCTTTTTTTAGCCGATGACTGATACCTGCAGCAGTGCTGTACACCACCACAGGAGTCTGCTCCTGAAGTCCTACAGACTCCATGGAGCCTCAGCTAGCTCATACATAATCTTGCTTAAGCACGGAAGTACAGGACCCATGGAAGGAGCTGGGGAAGAACAGTGGGAACTATTTGTTTCCAGTCTTCTGCTGTTCTCAATCTCCACCAGAGGAAGAGGTGGATCACACCAACTCTCAGAGTATTATCATTTTTGACAGGAAATGTTGTGAGATCATTTTTTTTTATTTCCCGTTTTATCTTTATTAGTATGTACTGTATATATTCTGTACACACATTGCGAACAGCAATATAGATTGTATCAGCATAAAGTACAAGACAAAGTGCAGTCCAGGGATAATAAACAGAAATGTGGATGCTATGTCATGTTATTATCTATATGACAATATAACCCACTGAGATTTAGGAGAAAATCATTAAACCCCTTGGTCTGTATTAAATTTATAGTTTAAGTGAGGTTATTTGCTAATCGCCAGTGTTGCCATCATGGCAAACTGTGAAAATCCCTGTTGCAAGAGCAGCAAAAAAAAAATAGAAATTAAAATCCTTTATTTAGCAATGAAGCTTCTCCTGTTGCTGTTTGAATTTCTCTTTTGCAGCACGTCAAACTTTGTCGTGGTTGCAACAGCAATTTTTGCTGTTGTTGGCAACTATGGCAAACACTGTTGCCAACTTGCCAAGTGATTATCCCCCAAAGTTTCTGTGCTGCGGTATTGTTATTATACAATGTTATAGTTAAAGGGCCACTATCTCTAAAAAAGAAATGACTTTATTTTATGTTACTGATAACATGTGCTTTGTTTTTCTCTTGTATGTTTTAGTTAAGAAAATATTTTACTCTGTGTCACTGGGTGCGTCAATTGTGTGATCTTTGGTGTTGTAAAGATAATGGCCCCTATTACGCTCTTAGTGTTAAAACGCGGGCGCAGGGGAGGAAAAACTGCGCCTGCAGTTTCCCGCCTTGCGCCCGTGTTTTAACACCAGATTACAATGCAGGCGCAAACAATGCTGCCTGCATTGTTATCGAGCGTTAAAAAACTTGATACTCGTGGCAGCGCTGAGCGCAGCCGCGAGCATCCACTCGCTGGAGTCCATAGGACTCCATTGAGGTCCTCTCTGCCGGTCACGTGACCGGCATAGTGATACGCAGGGAGAGACAGGGGGGACTTTTTCCCCCTGTCTTTCCCTGCTCCCGCCGGCCGGAGGAGGTGACCGGAGCCGCGGTCCTCGCCGCGGGACAGAGGGTGAGTATATGATGCGTTTTTTTTATTTTTTCAAGCTGGTGTTAACGGATTCTGCACCAGCGGAATCCATTAACACCAGGTCCTGGTTCTGGTTAACTTTTCGTTGACCAGAGCCAGGCGTTAATCAGCGCTGGGACATTGTAATCCAGCGCTGATTAACACTTTGCGCTCCCCATGTTAAGTATAGGGAGCACAAAGTGCAGTAACCTCGCGCTGAGAAGCACAAGGTACCAAACGCAAACGGGTTTTTTAACCCGTTTACATTTGGATTGTAATATGCCCTAAACACCGCAGCTAACGGTAGTGCTCACGCAGGTGAGCGCTACCGTTAGCGTGCAGAGTGTAATAGGGCCCAATGTGGGGGGGGGACAGTTTACAACACTAGCTCCTCACTGTGTGGCATTGGCCATAGAATAGAGTCTATGGGCCGATCACTGACTCAAATGATTGTATTATGTGGGATCTATTCAAAGGACATCACCAGGCGGTAGATTAGAAGTCTTTTAAATTCCCAGCCTTTTCTCATTCAGCTGCCATCCCTTATGTCGAGTAGTCTGGAGAACAATACACTACCTGCTGCCTATATCTAAACATTTCCTCCTGCACCACATTAACTCTTAAATACTGTATAAGATAAAGCACAGCCACAAAGTAAAACATTTGCATAGATTTCGATAAATGGTTGCATCATGGGAAAAATCCATGATATGAAAACAAGAGATTAAAAACAGAAATATATTTTTTCCTTTTGTATGCATCTACTTCAAACAAAGAAAAAAACAATGCAGCATGTGTTTTATAATGTGGTTTTATTTGCAATGCACACATAATCTATTTACAGTTTATACAAGTGGTAGTGTCCGTATTAACTCATTTAATGACTTAAACTTTCATTAATAGATTGACAAAGAACAGTTTGACAAAATCCTCGAGCTGATTGAAAGTGGAAAGAAAGAAGGAGCAAAGTTGGAATGTGGAGGCTGCGCACGTGAAGGCAAAGGTTTCTACATACAGCCAACTGTCTTCTCAGAAGTTAAAGATGACATGCGCATTGCCATAGAAGAGGTATGTTTATACTGAATACCAATATATTCTTTTTACTGCAATCCCAAATTAATTTTAACACAATCTATATAAAAGAGAGAATAATCTGTATACCACTGATTCCCATCCCTGTCCTCAGGGAGCACTAAAAAGCATATGATATGATGGAGACTGAACACACCCGGTTTATTCACCAGTTTCATTATCCGTGATGTGTAGAAATCCATTAACAGGATACTCTAAGGTTAAAATGGGAGGAGGAACATGGAATGGTTAAATGTAAATCTCTCTTGACCATCTCTGCATCCCACCTCCCATTTTAAACCATTAGATTATTTTTAATCTCCCCTGGAACTCCGTGCCAGTTGGCAATGCTCTAGATGTGGCAAGCTACTGCTTCCTGCTTGCATGTATCATGACCTAAGCGAGGCAGCCATTCCAATGAAAAGTTAAGAAATTTATACCAATGAGGGTGGAGGTTGTTCTCTGCAGCAACTTTACACAGGGATCAAGTCCTGGGGAAAAAAGTGCAGGAACTCACCCAAGAATTCCACAACCCGAAGAGAAAAAATAATAATAAATATATATATATTAACCCCCCCCCCCTGAGAATCATGTATAACCAGGCACAGACTACTAGCAGTGAATATACCCAGGCACAGACCCCCCAGGATTGAACATAGCCAGACAAAGACCACAGAATTAATTATAACCTGGCACATGCCCCCAGAATTAATTATAACCAGACATAATTGTGGAGAGAGACTGGAGACACAGGTTCGATCCCGGCAAGAGCACCTCTCCGGTAAGTGTCCTTGGGCAAGACACCCAACGGTACAAACTCGCCACCTAGGACATACTTGAAAACGACAGAAATCTCAATGCATCCTTCCTGGTAAAATACTTTCTCAAAAAAAATAATATGCCCCCAGAATTATTTATAACCAGGCACATGCCCCCAGAATTAATTATAACCTGGCACAGGCCCCCAGAATTAATTATAACCTGGCACAGGCCCCCAGAATTAATTATAACCAGGCACATGCCCCCAGAATTAATTATAACCTGGCACATGCCCCCAGAATTAATTATAACCTGGCACAGGCCCCCAGAATTAATTATAACCTGGCACAGGCCCCCAGAATTAATTATAACCAGGCACAGACCTCCAGAATTATACTTACCCAGCCTCAGGACCGGGTGTTCCCCCGAGCAGCTCAGGCGTTCTCCTGCATGCGATCGCCTCCTCACCCCTCTGAAGGCTGTGACATGCTCTTGCGAGACCTCGCGACTATAGGCCGCATCACAGACTTCAGTGGGCTGAGGAGGCCACCGCGCGAGGGATCACGCATCGCTCGGGGGAAGTGGCCAGTCGAGCAGCTGCTAGCGGGATGCTGTTAATGCATTATGCTAACAGCCCTGGCTGCACACAGTGGGAACCTGTGTTCTTTCTGCGGGAGAAGTGCGGGAACGCCTTTCCCACAGGACTCAAGCCCTGACTTTACAGTAACTCAGGGTTAGAGGAGAGATATATCGCAGACAAATTTATTTCTTCAAAGGGAGAAAACTAATTGTTTAATGAAAAGTTATGCAAATCAGGTTATCCCAATATTAACGTTTCATTATATTTCAAAACAGAATAATGTATATACCTTTTTGGTAGTTGAAAGGGTTACATTTGTCAGGATTACAGATACAGTATACAGTGAGCTTCTCGGAACCATCCAGGAGCCACATTATTTGTAGTTTAATCCACCTTCAGAAGTCCCATATACACATTAGATCAAGTTAAAGGGAAAGATGAATAAGTTTAGAGTAGTCAGACTATAACTATAGCTTATTGAATAACTTTTCATAGTTTCCGAATTTTTTCCTTTTTTTAACTTTACTTTTGATCTAACACCCATATGGTTATTTTATTTAGCATTAGAATTTTTGTTAGTGTTTCACTCTGGCTGTATGAACTTTATAAAAGTTATAGATAACACCAGATGTAGTGCCAGGAACTTTCTGTCTGACTGTTCAGAGTCCACAGAATAATCAAGATTGAAAGGGGAGGAAACTGGACAAGTCTCCCAGTAAGTGTTTCATTAACAATAGCATTCATACTATATGCTATGTGCTTGAAAAGGTCATGGGTAATGAACCGCCTTTAAAGTTAGGCAAACAATCCTGGTAAAACCTGATTGCTTAGTCTGTGAGACTAAAATACTTATGGTTCTGGTGTTTGTAAGGAAAAAAGAAAGGAGACCTCAGTGGAAGTGTTTTCTAAAGCTATTTTAATATACCTCTTCCATACGATACACTTTCTCCTGGTAATCAGCACTCCGGAGCTTCTTTAAAACTTCACCTTTACTTCTTAATCTTTCAAAACTTCACAAAGTTGACGATTCCGTTCCCTTAGTATAAGACAGATGCATAGGAGAACAGTTTGAAAAACAAACTTATATATACACACATACAACACACGTATTTCATATATAATTGTGTAACTGTAGTTATGTATGTTTATATGTAAAGCATGTCTTTTAAATGTCACGTTAGTCCAATAAAAAAGGTATCTACTACTGCCATACTCTGACAATTTTGCCATACTCCAGTTTTATACCCCTCCCACATACTGACGTCATCTCTCTGGGTGCGCTGAAGTCAGTTTCAGGTGCCCCCTGCCAGAGCAAGGAAAGTGCCTGAAGGGGAGGGCTGGCTCTTTGGACCCCTCTATCTCCCCATCGCCAAGGGGTACCTCGTCAAGAGAGGCATCACTGGAAAGGTCACAGTGGAGCTCCACCAGGACATGTCTGCTCTCATTGGTAGCAGGCCACGCCCCCTCGACATTAACTCCTCTTATACTATGTATAGGAAGCTCTTGTGCTAAGGCAGCCGAAGACTAACAAGCGATTTCAATGACACTCTTCATTCAGCAGCTAGATTAAAAGATAGCGGCCCCTATTACATTCTTCGCGCAATTTCGTTCGCGCAGCGCAAATTTTTTTGCGCGCATCATCCAGCATTATCGCGCGAAAATTAACTTGGTACTCGGATCTGATTGCATTTTCTCATCCGTCAAAAAATAATGTTCGTAAAAACGACGCGCAAAACAAAGTGTAATACACGCACAGTAACGTTGCGCACGTAAATCAGTGTGCGGACTGTTTTTCTCTGTGGGATTCAGCCAATCAGAATTAAAAACCTTAATTGACATCAATTTACCATAATTGACTCACTTACGTTTTTGAGCCTGTCAAAGTAAATCCGTATACAATAAAAAAAATATGCACGAATTCCAAATTTTTTGGTTTGGGTATGTTTTGTTTGGGTTTCGTGCTGGTGTTTTTCATTTCGGCCAGATCGTTCCGATTTAGTTACCACCAGCTTTTCAAAGACGTTAAAGTTATGCGCGCAAACGTCGTTCGTAAAAAGATGCACATCGATTGGAATACCATCCGTGTACCAGCGTACGAACGAATTTGCACTCACAATGTTAAGTATAGGACGTGTACAGTTCATCGCGCTCGTGCAGGTCCATCCGCGTTAAACGATAACGCGCATCATTTGCGCGAATGTTGTAATACAACGTTCAGCGCAAGGGGTTTTGCCCCTCGCGCAAATGCGCATTTGTGCACGCAAAACACACTGCGCTAAGAATGTAATAAGGGCCAACATCTTTCAAAAGCTGATGTCAAATGATTTAGCTGTAGGAAAGTTAATTGAAATACAGATTAAAACATTAGAAAAATCCTTTGTGCAGAGGACAGTAGAATTCACTGCCTCCTCTTGTCACTAGCAGAAGGAAATTTAGAACAAATAATTCTATGGCCCTATTCCAACTGAGCCATTATGAAGTCATTAGTACTAAAATGGTGAAAATACTATCTAGGAGAGTTCTACCATAGTACGATATCATTCCACTGTTGTTTCCACCATTGTTTTTGCTGAAGTTGTTCATCATAATACAGTGGCAAGACAAAGTATGTGAACCCTTTGGGATTACGTGGAGTTTTACATGAATTGGTCATAAAATGTGCTCTGATCTTCATCTAAGTCACAACAATTTGAAAAACACAGTCTGCTTAAAATAATACAACGCAAACATTATTAACATAACATGTAAACATTCACAGTGCAGGGTGGAAAAAGTAGGTGAACCCCTAGCCTAATGACTTCTCCAAGAGCTAATTGGAGCCAGGAGTGAGCCAACCTTGAGTCCAATCAGTGTGATATTATTGGATGTGTTGCTGAAAACTGTCCTGCCCTTTAAAAACACACACCAGTTTTGGGTTTACTGGTTTCAAGAAGAAGCACTGCCTGATGTGAACCATGCCTCGCAGAAAAGAGCTCTCAGAAGACCTACGATCAAGAATTGTTGACTTGCATGAAGCTGGAAAGGGTTACAAAAGTAGCTCCAAAAGCCTTGATGTTCATGTGTCTCCAATGGAGAAAGTTCAGCACTGTTGCTACTCTCCCTAGGCGTGGTCGTCCTGTAAAGATGATTGCAAGAGCACAGCACAGAATGCTTAATGAGGTAAAGAAGAATCCTAGAGTGTCAGCTAAAGACTTACAGAAATCCCTGGCACATGCTAACATTTTTGTTGACATATCTACAATAAGGGAAACATTAAACAAGAATGGAGTACATGGGAGGACACCACGGAGCAAGCCATTGCTGTCCATAAAGAATATTGCAGCACATTTGAAGTTTGCAAAAGAGCCCCTGGAGGTTCCTCAGCACTACTGGCAAAATATTCTGTGGACAGATGAAACCAAAATTGAGTTGTTTGGAAGAAACACACAACACTATGTGTGGAGAAAAAAAAGGCACAGCACACCAGCATCAAAACCTCATCCCCACTGTAAAACATGGCGGAGGGAGCATCATGGTTTGGGGCTGCTTTGCTGCCTCAGGGCCTGGACGGATTGTTGTCATTGATGGAAAAATGAATTCCAGAGTTTATCAAGACACTTTGCAGGAAAACCTAAGACCATCTGTCCGCCAACTGAAGCTCCGCAGAGGATGGGTGATGCAACAGGACAATGACCCAAAGCAAACAAGTAATTCAACAAAAGAATGGCTTCAACAAACAAAACACGCCTTCTGGAGTCCTGACCTCAACCTGATTGAAATGTTGTGGCATGACCTTAAGAGAGCGATTCACACCAGACATCCCAAGAATATTGCTACACTGAAACAGTTTTGTGAAGAGGAGTGGTCCAAAATTACTCCAGATAGTTGTGCAGGTCTGATCTGCAACTACAGGAAACGTTTGGTTGAGGTTATTGCTGCCAAAGGAGGGTCAACCAGTTATTAAGTCCAAATGTTCACATACTTTTTCCACCCTGCACTGTGAATGTTTACATGTTCTGTTCAATAAAAACATATAATGTTTGTGTTGTATTATTTTAAGCAGCCTGTGTTTTTCAAATTGTTGTGACTTAGATGAAGATCAGAGGACATTTTATGACCAATTCATGCAAAACTCCACGTAATCCCAAAGGGTTCACATACTTTTTCTTGCCACTGTATGTAGTATTTTTTTTTTGCGTGGTTTTAGTTTTTACTTTTGTTTTCAATGTGGTTTGAAAACAAGTTCAATGAGGAATGCCTCTTTAAAAATTGTCAACGTATGTTCACCATAGTTGCAAACAGTGGAACAGTAAATAGAATAGCTACAATTGACTTCTTCTATGGAAGAATAATGGTTGGCATTGTTGTTTACCATTGTTTGGCTATCCAAAGAAAGATAATGCAACAACGGCAGGTGACTCTGTTTCAAAGTTCACCGAAGCTTTAACAAAAGTGATTTTTACCATTGTTGGCAACTCCATTAAACTACTTGAGTTTTTGAGAACAACTCTTCCCTATTCTTTATAGAATGTGAGCATGTGAAGTAAAATAAGTTTTAACCACCACAGGAAGCAATACTGTACCAACTTTAATTGAGTACTGGTAAATACTGGGGTCTGTGGCAGTACCACAGGGATCCATCTCATGATAGGCTTGCAATTGTAAATATATGTTAGTAGAACTATTAATTACTGCATATTAATGGGAATAATTGATTTAGTTTGTAATATAGTTTTAGTTTACTTTAATTTGCTAATTTCAACACTAATCTACTTTTAGTTCCACATTATCTATATTTTATTTTGAGCTATGGAGAACATTATTATGTTATGTGTTCTACATTTCTTTTAACGAATGGAATGCTAACTGTTTTACATGTATTATCAATAGATATTTGGGCCGGTACAACAAATCCTAAAATTTAAAACCGTAGATGAAGTTATTAAAAGGGCAAACAACACAAGCTATGGATTAGCTGCTGGTGTTTTCACCAAAGATATGGACAAAGCATTGACCATGGCTACAGCACTTCAAGCCGGAACTGTGTGGTAAGAAAGCACATAAAAGATGTTATGGTGGCCACTAGCCTTTGTAACGTCTGCTGTTGTCGAGTATATTGTATAATAGACAATGTTTCATGATACTAAGCCAGGTAATGAGATAGCATCAAAGTCATTACAACTAGTAGCAATTATTGTGTTTTTCATCATCTGCAATAATTAGTGAATTCCTAATTTACCACATTTTAACCCTTTGGTTCCAGAAAAGGTTTGGGGGAAGTTTTAGTGCTTTACCGCAATCTGGGGAGGAAGTCCCCCACACGTCATTACTTGCCTGCAACCTTGAGGGAGATCACCGCCGGTCCAGGCGGATTCCCACGGTCGTCTGACTTTCTGGAAGTCAGACAATGCCTTGGGACCTCCCTCAACAGCTAATGTCCTCGCGCATGGGTGCGATGATGTCAAAAAGGGACTTCCACCACCCTCCAGTCAGGCAGGGAATTCCCTCTGTAGGAGATACAGGGCTCATTTGGACCCCCGAATCTTCTGAACAATAAGAAATTGGCCAGAGCATGGTCTTTCCAATGATATCAAACATGACCAGGTTATTTGGCGGTGGGAGGGCTTTGAATACACAGGGCCGCCTCAGCCCCTCCCCACAGCCTGTGTGCATGAAATTTACATATAAGGTCCAATGAATGATAATAAAAAGGGCTGTTACAGAAAAAAGAAAAAAACGATTTAAAAAAGACAAAAAAGTTTTGCTAAAAAATACTGAAAAATGCCTAAAAGATCCTACAAAATCTAAACATAAAGAGACTTTTTACTGCAGAATATTATAATCAACGGTTTATTAGATATTGAATTAAAACTGGAATATTTTTAACATTGAAGCCTATGGGAATCACCTGAATAAACCTGCCAAATGAAACCACCGAACAGCAGGGCAATTCGGCAACTTTTCACTGCTGGTTTTTGTTCTCTGAATAGACTAAGCATTTCTTCTCTATTGGGATTTCACTGCCCTCAAACAGGCAGCGTATGTGCAGGCAATTCGCCAGCATTTGGCGTACTGCCTGCTCTCTGAATAGCCGAATGGCCAGGAAAAGTAACCGTACGCTGAATTTCAGTGTTCGGTTACCTTTCGGCCACTATTCTGATCTCTTTGAATAACCCTTTTAGTCATATTATTCATAAAACCCAGTACTCCAAAATACAAGCAAACTCTTTTTTTTTTCCAGTTAAAATTGCAGTTTCTCAAATGCAAATGCAGTAACAGGTTCTCATTTCTAGCTTATCTATTTTAACAAGAGTGCCCCATAGAAAATTTAACTACAAAGGTTTGGGTGAAAAAAATGTGAAAGGGGGATTTTACAAGATATTACAGATTGAAAATTTTTACATGTGTTGTTATAGCATTCTGACGAGACATAACATATACACATAATGATATATTTTGAATCTGCCGTGTCTGCTGAAAATAAGGATATATAATATGTCAGGGTCTTATAATAAAACATGACTTTCAATCGTGTTTATACGTGATGATGAGCACAAAAAGGTCAAAATGAGCTCAGCACACAAGGTTGATGTGGCTCAGCAGTGAAAAGGTTAAGATTGCTCTGATTTACTCCGTTTTAGAGATAGACACATTGAGAAAAGAATACATAAATCGTAGCTGAAAAACAGGATAAGATAACTCATAATGAGTTTATATTGATTAATAATGTATTTATTTTCCAAAGTAAAAACATCTCTCGACTCTATGAAATATCTAATTCTAAGCGCATATGCAGAATTTTGGAGCAACTGCAGAGTGCTGAGACATTAAAACAATTTCAATAATTGAACCAGTTTCTGCCTCAGGAACACTAAAAAATGTCTTACGTTTGTGAAAATGAAGTGTAGAGTCATCTGTTGGGTCTACCTCAACACTTCCTTGCCTTTGTCAAGGCTAGCTGTGATAGATGATTTGCATAATTGTAACGTGTAAAGCCTTGTCAGTTAATGATACTCTTACAACCTGAAATACAAAAGCTCAACAGTTTTTGCTCCAGTTGTGTCATTGTGTTTGGTTCCTGGTAGTGTAGAGTCAACTCAGTCATTTATTGGGGGGGGGGTTAATATGGTTGAAAAAAAAGCATTGCTCACCTAACAATAATAAAGTATTGAGAAACCAGTTTGTGCTTGAAAGCTAAAACTATATAATTTGTGACTATTGTGACAGAGTATGGGAATCTGTGTATGTTAGCAGGAGGCTGAATGATGCAGTATACCCTGGTCAGTAAGGGGTTACACCTTCCCTGGCAGCAGACACAGCTGCAACCCCTTAACAAGCCAATATAACAGTTCCCAGCACAGAGGAAGGCAGAAAAAGATTGCGTTTGAAAGAGTGAGGTGTGGAATGCACAGAACACCAGCTTGTTGGCACTTATGTAAAAAGGGACAGAGTTTTTGTTTATACTGGGGGCAGAATAGCTGCCCCAGTATCCCGTAGTGAGGGGACAAATTTGTCTAGTTAGTCTCCTGAAGGAAGGAGTAGGCCAATTTGTTTGTGTTTAATTTTGTTTGGTAGTACAAGTGTACCCGGTGTTTAAAGAGACTTTGTTTTGTGGCGTTCAATAAAAGAGGTACACCTCCAAATCCTGTGCTTCTCTGAGTGGCCCTACCACACTATCTACAGTAATGGCCGAAATTGTTGGCACCCCAGAAATTTTTCCAGAAAATCAAGTATTTCTCACAGAAAAGTATTGCAGTAACACATGTTTTGCTATACACATGTTTATTCCCTTTGTGTGTATTGGAACAAAACAAAAAAAGGGAGGAAAAAAAGCAAATTGGACATAATGTCACACAAAACTCCAAAAATGGGCTGGACAAAATTATTGGCACCCTTTCAAAATTGTGGATAAATAAGATTGTTTCAAGCATGTGATGCTCCTGTAAACTCACCTGGGGCAAGTAACAGGTGTGGGCAATATAAAAATCACACCTGAAAGCAGATAAAAAGGAGAGACATTCACTTAGTCTTTGCATTGTGTGTCTGTGTGTGCCACACTAAGCATGAACAACAGAAAGAGAAGAGAACTGTCTGAGGACTTGAGAACCAAAATTGTCGAAAAATTTCAACAATCTCAAGGTTACAAGTCCATCTCCAGAGATCTAGATTTGCCTTTGTCCACAGTGCGCAACATTATCAAGAAGTTTGCAACCCATGGCACTGTAGCTACTCTCTCTGGGCGTGGACGGAAGAGAAAAATTGATGAAAGGTTGCAACGCAGGATAGTCCGGATGGTAGATAAGCAGCCCCAAACAAGTTCCAAAGAAATTCAAGCTGTCCTGCAGGCTCAGGGAGCATCAGTGTCAGTGCAAACTGTCGACATTTCAATGAAATGAAACGCTATGGCAGGAGCCCCAGGAGGACACCACTGCTGACACAGAGACATAAAAAAGCAAGACTACAGTTTGCCAAAATGTACTTGAGTAAGCCAAAATCCTTCTGGGAAAACGTCTTGTGGACAGATGAGACCAAGATAGAGTTTTTTGGTAAAGCACATCATTCTACTGTTTACCGAAAACTGAATGAGGCCTACAGAGAAAAGAACACAGTACCTACAGTGAAATATGGTGGAGGTTCAGTGATGTTTTGGGGTTGTTCTGCTGCCTCTGGCACTGGGTGCCTTGAATGTGTGCAGGGCATCATGAAATCTGAGGATTACCAAAGGATTTTGGGTCGCACTGTTGAGTCCAGTGTCAGAAAGCTGGGTTTGCGTCCAAAATCTTGGGTCTTCCAGCAGAACAATGACCCCAAACATACGTCACAAAGCACCCTGAAATGGATGGCAACAAAGCGCTGGAGAGTTCTGAAGTGGCCAGCAATGAGTCCAGATCTAAATCCCATTGAACACCTGTGGAGAGATCTTAAAATTGCTGTTGGGAAAAGGTGCCCTTCCAGTAAGAGAGACCTGGAGCAGTTTGCAAAGGAAGAGTGGTCCAAAATTCCGGGTGAGAGGTGTAAGAAGCTTATTGATGGTTATAGGAAGCAACTGATTTCAGTTATTTTTTTCAAAGGGTGTGAAAACAAATATTAAGTTAAGGGTGCCAATAATTTTGTCCAGCCCATTTTTGGAGTTTTGTGTGACATTATGTCCAATTTGCTTTTTTTCCTCCCTTTTTTTGTTTTGTTCCAATACAAGCAAAGGGAATAAACATGTGTATAGCAAAACATGTCTTACAGCAATATTTTCCTGTGAGAAATACTTGATTTTCTGGAAAAATGTCTGGGGTGCCAACAATTTCGGCCATGACTGTATAAGAATACCATTCCATAGTTCTATTGCAAGTTAAGTGGAAAATAAATTAATGATGAAGTATATTATGTTGCACAGTAAAATTAAACATTATGGACTGGTGCATTTGTTGTAGCATAAAATTCTTCTGTGAACCTAATATCTTAATAAAAAAAATAAAAATATTTTATGTAATCACCGGGTTGTTACTGTTTTTAAAGGTGTCAAATGTTGAATAGACTCTTATGTAAGCACATAAGCGTAAGTATAAGAGTATGACTGCAGGGTGAATTGCTCCTGCTTTTCACCTTTTAGGTTTCCATCTACATTTCTTCGAAAATTCAATCAGCGTAACGTGTGCGCACAACGTAAAAGATGGAATTTCCACACCTATGATTAACCGGTTCACTACAATGATCGTAAACTCAACTGCAGCAGTAGATACTGTGTTTTTATATTTGTCTTCACCCCTACCCCCATTTGTCGTTTTATCTTGGTACACATTTATGCTGTAGCCTTTACACTAGTGATCACTCATTAATCCATACTCTTCCTTTTGGTTGAAAAGGAAAAAGGGATGATAGAAGCAGTCAGTCAACAACTCCAATAATGCATAAATGAAGGGAACTGGAGAAGAAATTGGAATCATCACTGTCCCCCAAATAGAAATTATTGTTTTAGTAATCATGAACCAGCTGACGAATTCTAATGTGCTTACTTTTTGTTTCAGGATAAACTGCTACAGCGCAATGTCTCCACAGGCACCTTTTGGAGGATTTAAGATGTCTGGAAATGGACGTGAAATGTAAGTCAAAATAAAAACGTGTTAATTGTAGGACCAAACATCTATCTAGTCCTGAGAGCTATACAAAAATGTTTATTTAGCAACCAAAACGTAGACTTACAAAAAAAGAATGTTAAAGCCTTACATTTCAGTCCCATCTTCTTTTCCTGGAAAAATGACTAGCAGGGTTATTCAAAGAGATTCGAAAAGTCACCGCACGTTCGGTGACTTTTCGTTCTCTTCAATTCGGTTCCTTTTGCCGATCCCATTTCGGTGACCCTGCGGTGTATTCAGCAAGCACCACAGGGTCCCCGAATTGCAGGGAAAAGCTACCGCAAACCCTCAAAAACGAACCGTAAAACCCAGCGAATGCATGCCGAAAACACTCAAAAACATCTGGATTAACCTGCCGAAAACCATGGAAAAAGTCCGAACAGGAGCCGATCACACACAGCCGAAGCAGCCGAGACCGCAGACGAGGCAGTGAATAAATTAGCAAAATAGTTTGTGTGACTGTTTGAAAATGAAACGCTGTTTGCAAAGAAATTACTGAGCGAAAATGTCTGAAATTTACATATGAGGTCCAGGGAATGATAATAAAAAGGGCTGTTACAGAAAAAATAAGTAAACTTTTAAAAAAAAAAAAATCGGACTTTTAAAAAAAAAAAAATCAGAAAAATGCTTACAATATCCTAAAAAATCTATAAATGAAGAGACTCTTTACTGCAGAATTTTATAATGAACGGTTTATTAGATATTGAATTAAAACCGGAATATTTTTAACATTGAAGTCTATGGGATTCTCCTGAATAAACCTGTCGAATTAAACCACCGAATGGCAGGGCATTTCGGGAACCTTTCACTGCTGGTTTGTGTTCTCTGAATAGCCGAAGCAGTGCTTTTTCATGGGGATTTCACTGCCCTCGAACAGGCACCGAACAGGCACCGTATGTTCAGGCAATTCGCCAGGATTTGGCGAATTGCCTGCTCTCTGTATAGCCGAATGGCCAGGAAAGGTAACCGAACGCTGATTTTCAGCGTTCGGTTACCTTTCTCAAGCAATTCGGATCTCTTTGAATAACCCTGTAGATTAGATTAGGTTAACATTTTGATGGATTGCTATAGTGTTCTTTTTGCTTGGAAGAAAGTGCATAAATAGGGCTCATCTACAAATATGTAGCTGAACCAATTGCAGTAAAAATATAAATTTCAGATGGAATGCAGAGATTATCCTACAATAAAATCCTTACATTTCAGACATACAAGTACATGTTAGAAAAGCTTCTGCACAGGATAGAAATAACAAGGTGAAACATATCTTGACATATTGACTAAATTACTATTGAATCATATGAACCGAAGGAACTTTTCAATAAGCACAATCTTTATAAAGCTTTAGATACAATAAAAATCCTCTTTCAGAGCTGGGAATTAATTGCTTGTTCAGTTTATGGCAGATATGCTGCATTCCTATTGAAAATTGTAGAAGACCATTAGTTAATTTTGTTCAAACATATTTTGATCTCTCATTGTGGCATTCCTAGCAATGTAATCCTGGTGGTTGTATGCTGCTACCTTTAGTGAACACCCAGCGTAAATATATTAAAACTCCTGTCACTGTAGTAGATTGAGTTGAGTATATTATTTAAATACAGGCACATATTAACTAAATCCAAGCAAAAAATTAACATCTGTAGATAAATAGAGCAAAGTTTAGTTCCACTTGCTTTGAATAGATACAAAAATGTGGTTACACAGTTGAATAGATACAACTGTGGTTTAGTTCAGAATAGAGAGATCGTAGATTCCCATCCTGATGGAGATGATCCAATATCGTGGAAAGAACAAAGCGGGGGTAACCCTAGGTACTGGATATAACTTGAACACGATATGGAGTGGTGAAATTAAAACGTAGCATTAATTGTGATGTCACTAAAAGCCTTCACCCAAACCCAGCCCTTTCTGGGAGGAGCCCACTGGGGGTGACCACTCATGCCCCACACCTGGCTCCATGTATCCACTACTCCTTCACTATAAAACCTTCTGAAGCTAGAGGCTCTGTTCTGCTGTATTATCACAGACGTTATACCTTCTATCACTCTCAGAACACTCCCGAGGACAACACTTTGATGGCGATTCACATAGAGTGATGAGTGATTCTTAATTTTGTTCTCCTTTTGGTAACTGTGCTATCTATATATAGAGAAGGCTGATCTGAAGCACTTCTAGCCGCTCTCTTAACTACGGATTGTGTCAAGATGTTTGGACTAGTTACTCTTTATGCTGTATATGCTTATCATACATCCGATCTCTCTATGTACTAGTGCTTTGTTTTCTCCTTCTTTCCTATTTACCATGAACCCACGAAGGCTCACATTCCCACTTTATCAGGAGACTCAGCGCTAGCCTTAGAATCAGTATATATACAGTAAATATATATATTTATATATATATTCTCTCTTAGCCATAGGGGCACCATATGCTTTTACTTGTTAAAAGTCTTTCACTTGTTTGTTAGTGTGTGTCTGCTCTACCATAGGCAGCGTGTACTCTTAGTGACATCACAATAAATGTTACGTTTTAATTTCACCGCTTCATATCGCGTTCTCAAGTTATATCCAGCTTGCTTTGAATAATACGTGGGTCATTCAGCTGTTTTAATAATGAAAAATATCAAACAGATGAAGAGTTTAATGGGCAAGACCATAAACATGCATTGTATGTTGTATGGTCTCTTAATCTTTATTGCTGAAGATGAGTTAGTCATTGGTCAAGAGGGAAATGGAGAATGTTCCTGTCAAGTGTTATTCATATAACATGTCATGAGTGTTGCTGCAATATTGAATAAAAGCCATTTGATGTAGTGGAAAAAGTGAATCACATATAATGACCAGGAAAGGACAACAATAGATACGAACACTGTCAAGTTACCTAATGGTAGATGTTGTGGGTAGCATTATAATGTATGAGCATGTATATGTCATCCCAGCAATCACATCCAGTGCTCTAATCAGGAGTAAAAAGCTGGTGACAATGGAATTACTGTGGGCATTTGTAACCACTAGTCATTACTACCATTTAACAAGCCCACCTTCGAATAAAATGGCCTCTCATAGAAAATGAGAAAAAGCTTTAAAGGGACACTACCACTTACATAAGCTATAACTGGATTACTCGTGCATTACGAATCCATTATATAAAACAAATGCTGCTGTTTTGTTCTTTGTTTGAAGTAATTGCATGTAAAAAGGAAAAATAAAGTAAGGTTTTGATCTCCTTTTTCCAAGTTAACCCAGAGCCACACTCTGGAAAACCGTCAGGGGGGTTAATGAGGTGGAGGAGGGAACATTAGTTAAGGCAGCAGGAGGGTATGGTTTTCGAGGCTAACTGAGACAAGAGATGGCGGCGAAATTAGATATGACAGATAGCTTAAAATACTTATCTACCCCCTGGTGATGTCCTTTGAATACATCCCATACAATACAATGATTTGAGTTGGTTTCCATAACTACAGACAAATTCACTCCATTCTATGCCCAATGCAATAAGGAGCAAGTGATGTAAAGATATTGTGGGGGCAGTTTACAACAGAAAAGATCACACAATGGATGCACCCAGTGACACATATAGAGTAAAATATTTTCTTAACTAAACATACAAGAGAAAAACAAAGCACATTTAAGATATCAGGAACATAAAGAAAATAAGGTAATTTCTTTTTTGGAGATAGTGGCCTTTAACTATAACATTGTACAACAATACTGCAGCACAGAAACTTTGGCAGTTAATCACTTGGCACCAGTGTTTGCCGTAGTTGCCAACAACAGCAAAAATTGCTGTTGCTTGCAACCACGACAAACTTCGGTGTGTTGCAAAAGAGAAATTCAAACAGCAACAGGAGAAGCTTCATTGTTAAATTCAATAAATAATTAAAATTTTTATTTTTAAAATGCCAAAGTTTGTCGCTCTTGCAACAGGGATTTTCAGTTTGCAAGGATGACAAATAATCCCCTTGGTCTGTATTAAATTTACAGTTTAAGCGAGATTAATGATTTTCTCCTAAATCTCAGTGGGTTATATTTTCATATAGATAATAACGTGACATATTATCCACATTTCTGTTTATTATCCCTGGACTGCACTTTGTCTTGTACTTTATGCTGATACAATCTATATTGCTGTTTGCAATATGTGTACAGAATATATACAGTACATACTAATAAAGATAAAATTTGAAATGAAAAAAAATGATCTCAGTTTAACATGAAGCACTAAATTTCCTGTCAAAAATGATAATACTCTGATATCAGCAACATAAGACTAACACAATAGGACATTTAATTTTTTGGTGGGAGTGGCCCTTTAAATGTAGTGGGTCGATGTTTAGCCGTCCTAAAAAAATACAAAAGCAACATGCACAACTGGAGTCTATTCTGAGGGTGTATTGATTCTCTGCCAACATCATTCACATTTGCTTCAGCAACATTATTGCTCCAATTCTATATTAAAAATGTCTGCCACCCCAACCACTAATCAATGACCAGCATGAGGGTTTCTTTTCGTTACCTAGGACATACTTGAAAACGAGAGAAATCTCAATGTATCCTTCCTGGTAAAATTCTTTGCACATAAAGTGCTACTTTTATACCCAACTGATATTGAACTAATTTGGTAGGGAATCAGTCTGTAAATATGTGTTTTAGTATATTTTTGCCACCATTCAGAAAAAATAGGACTTCTTTCCCATCAACATTTTACTGTCATTCACTGCTACTGGCATGACACCAGCAGGCCTGGACTGGTCATCAGACAAACTGGGCGTTTTCCCGGCAGCCGCTAGCCTCCCGGGTTGGTCAGCCGCTAGCCTCCCTTGTCGGTGGGCCAGTCGGCCGCTAGTCTCCCTTGCTGGTCGGCCAGTCGACATAGCCAGTCACCCTGCAAGGCAGCCTAGGCCGACTGAAGAGCCCGATGACCTAATCAGAAGGAGCAAGCCGTCGCCTCCCGCTGATTAGGTCACACGACGCACCACGTGACCTCATCAGCGGGGCCGAATGCCAGCCGGCTCCCTCTGATTAGATCACAGGACGCCCCACACGGTGTCTGCCACCAGGGCATAGGGCGGCAGATGTCATGCGGCACACTCTGTAATCCAATCAGTCAGAGCTGGCCGCCATATAGAAGTCTGCAGGGCCACAGCAATGTGTGGGGAGTATGAAGGTTTTACAGAGCTTTATTGTAATGTGCAGTGTTTACTGTGGAGCTTTGTGACACCCTCATAAACACTGCACATTACTGTGGAGCTTTGTGACACCCTCATAAACACTGCACATTACTGTGGAGCTCTGTGACACCCTCATAAACACTGCTCATTACTGTGGAGCTCTGGGACCCCTCCATAATGTGCAGTGTTGTATGGGTGTCCCAGAGCTCCACAGTAATGTATAGTGTTTACAGTGGAGCTCTGTGACACCCTCATAAACACTGCACATTACTGTGGAGCTCTGTGACACATCCATAATGTGCAGTGTTCTATGAGTGTCCCAGAGCTCCACAGTAATGTGTAGTGTTTACTGTGGGGCTCTGTGACACGCACATAAATTCTACACCAGTGTTTCCCAACTGCGGTTCTCAAGTGCCCCGAACAGGTTAAGTTTTTCAGATAGCTGAAGCACAGCACAGGTGATAAGATTTGCTGCTCAGTGATTGCAGGACTCAGTCTGTATTTCCCCAAGGTAATCCTTAAAACCTGGCCTGTTAGGGGGACTTGAGGACCGCGGTTGGGAACTACTGCTCTACATATTACTGTGGAGCTCTGGGACACCCTCATAATGTGCAGTGTTTGAGGGTGTCAGAGCTCCACAGTAATGTGCGGTGTTCATGAGGGTGTCATAGAGCTGGACAGCAATGTGTGGTGTTTATGAGGGTGTCACAGAGCTCAACAGCAGTGTGCAATGTTTAGGAGGGTGTCACAAAGCTCCACAGAATGTGCGGTGTTTAGGAGGGCATCACAGAGCTCCATAGTAATGTGCGGTGTGTATGAGGGCATTACAGAGCTCCACAGTAACGTGCAGTGTTTAGGAGGGTATCACAGAGCTCCACGGTAATGTGCGGTGTGTATGAGGGTATTACAGAGCTCCACAGTAATCTGCAGCGTGTATGAGTGTATCACAGTGCTCCACAGCAATAAAGCTCACTGTAATGTGCGCTTTGTAGAAAAAAAAGTAGGCTGCTCAGTCCAAAGTGCCCAGGCCTATATTTTTGTCTCAGTCTGGGCCTGGACACCAGGGTGAATGGCGGCGTGATTTGAAGAGCCATGCGATGTCATGTGCACCAACTTTGTTACAGCTCCATTCTAAGCAAGGCCGTGTCCAGGGTGGGAAAGGTCTAAGGGAAGGGTATGATATCTCATCAAGAGATATCTCTCTGAGCGCAACCTGATTTTTTAAGACTGTTTGAAATATCCCATCAGTTTATGTGATATGCATCAGGTTATGCATATCGCATCAAAGTGCACCTGGCCAGTAAAAGTACCCTTTAAAGTAAATATATGGAATTTTTATGTACAGAAAGTAATTTTCAATTAAATTGTTGGTAACCATTCGAGTGTAATACATAGCCGTTGAAAGCCTCATATTGCGAGACTTGTATCTAGAATCCAAATGTTAAACTGTATGATGTGGTTATGGGAGCATATAGGAAAATATTCCAGACTATTTTTTATCTTTTAGCAAATATTGTTAGTCCAAATGGGTTTATGTTTGCCCAAAGTAATGTGGGATTCACAGTTGTATGGGCAATCGTCAAGCTAAAGTGACATTCTAGTATCTGTCACACGGATTTTGGGAGGACTGCGAGAAATGCACCTTTAATAGCTTATATAGTTAAAATAAGGGCTTTGTAAGCCCATACGCAAGAACTACAGCATTAATCATGTATGGGCAGTTCAGATTGGAAACTCAGCCACACAGCCTGTCATCCTGGCATGTATGATGCCCAAAGTGTCTGAGTAGTTAAGTGATTTTGTTGCTACAACAACACCTTAATGGGACACCCTATGCACCATGACTTTTTATAATCTATATATGTATTTTTTATTTGTTTTAAATTGCTAATTAAAAAACAATCCATTGATTGTAATAAAATATTTTTGTCTATGAATCCATATACAATGTCACATTAAGGTTAGAAATGTTTTCTCTGCCCGATATGTCCCACATATTCAAAAAACAAATCTATTTTCACTCCAAAATAATAAGGTTTATATTCATGAATGTATTACATTTCATGTATTCTTTGAAATATTTCAATTAAAGAAAAAAATGACAAATGATTGTTTTCTTTTCATTAGGGGAGAATATGGTCTGCATGAATACACTGAAGTCAAGACTGTTACCATTAAAATACCCCAGAAGAATTCCTAAAGGCTTTGCATTGAGTTTCTAAAACAACCGGTTATACAGGATCATGGGAAGCCATCTTCTTACATAGTTAATTTTAATTAGCTTCATATAAAACTGACTCATAATTCATAATCCTTACTCCTATAAAGCCAGCCACAGTAGATTTGTCTGTATTTTGTTTCAGATGAATTTCAATGTACTTCTAAATATATATGGTGTATTGTGAAATTTATTGTCTTCAAAAAGTGACCTTGTGATATAATCTATGTTGAATAGAATCTTAGAATCCTGGATTAACACTGTCTAACATTGCAAATGTGTAACCCTTATGACACCTGGCTTTTATAGAAACCCCATGGTATATAAAATATGAAAGTTGTTCTGAATCCTTCACATACAGTAATGTCATCACATTGAAGTTTGCTTTAATGATTTAGTAATCCATTCAATTCGGTAATAGCTTTATTAAGCATTGATTTGTTCTTAAAATATAAACCTTATTTCAAAGACGGTTAACAATGTTAGGTTCATAGGAATATCTCATATTTTACATATCAAAAAACCCATACTTGTCCGTACGTTTATCAGTTATGACCTATAATAGTACGGCCCAGAAGCAACTTAATAAGGTCATGTTCTAAATACGTTTAGTCTATCCAGAATTCAATAAGAATAATCTAATGCTATAGACAATGAACACATTAATCAACATTGTAAGCTTGTAGTGGTTGCTGATTTGTGTTTATTCTGGATATTCTATGGATGGGAGTATGGATTAATTAAATGTATTGTGCTAAGCAATGTTAATAAAAATTGTATGTTGTTGATTTATTCATTTATTCACTAGTAATCTTGGAATTTCTGGTCTTTCAAATTCCTTCCATTTCCTATTTCTTCCCAACTGCCTCGACGTGACCCTCAGATTTTACCCCAATTCTAATGTTTCTTTTAAAATGTCCGCTAAACAGTCTCTCAAAACTCCCATATACCCTACCTTTCCTGCCAAACTCTAATGTCTCATGTTCTCAGCACCAGCTCGTTATCCCTATGTTTCCCATTTTGCATTGAATAACACTTCAACACTCACCTGGTTTTCATTCATACAGTATAGTTGGGTAGGAATGTGTTACAGAGTTGTGCTTACTGTTGTGTCTCTTCAGTGAATTTACAGTGTGATACAGTGGTACCCTTCATGACTGAAAGGAAGGGACATGCTACAATATCCTGTCCATTGGTGAATAGCTACTAAATTCCTCTGGCACCAAACACAGTGATGTCTCATAGGAGAATTTGCAGTAAAATCTGAAGTCTACAGTATGATACCTCAAGGTTATGACTTGAAAAGTCAACATCTGGCTCTTTAGCCAACATCCTGTCACATATTGCTGCATAAAGAATAATTATATATATATATATATATATATATATGAATGAGAGAGTAAGGGAGCAGGATAAAGATAAACTTGAAAATCAGCTTCATATTACTCATATTTTCTCTAGAAGTACACATCAAAGGACTTTTCAAACTATCATAGAGCAAAATAGAGAATTAATAGGAGATGTCAACAAGATGTCTTTGAGATGTCCTGTAGGCATAGGCGTCTCTACAGGGGGGCAATCCCCCCCTAGGTTATTCCTTGCCCCCCACCAAAAATCAGCATCCAGCTGCCCCCACTTATTCGGTCCACTTTATCTCCGTCCCTGTGCACTGTATATGGACGATCTAAGTGTCATTGGAAAGGTATCAGGTTAGTATAATAAAAAGGTATTATTGCATCACATTACTCTGGGGTTTTGGAATCTTATTTATATACTTATTTAGGGCCCTATCACCTGGTGTGAGCTAACCCTAGCGTTGGCATTTTTCACGTTAGTGCCAGATTAATTCAGTCTAGCGCCTGAAAACAGATTGTTTGCATCCCACTCCACAAACGGGAAAAAAATCACTATAGCGCGTCGCTAATAGCGATTTGTACCGCAAGCTAACTGTACTTTCGACATCTTATATTTAAGAGATCTTTAGCGCTTTTGCAACTAACAAATAACTTTGTGCCTGCGCCTAATTTTTGAGGGACGCTATTTGAAGAATTTTACCTACTGCTAAACCCTGGTGCTAAGTTGCTAACTACAAGAAAAACAGGTCCTCACCCAAAATTAACAGGCAATTAACAGGCAATTGAAAGGAATGCAGCACAGGTGTTCTCTTGGCCCCATAAACCATAGTAATGGATCTGGTCAGCAATGTTGCTGCTGTTGCAGTAGGCTCTATTATAAATGTGAATAGGAGAGGGGTCGGTATGGGTGCTCTTGTCTAGGTGGAAGTATTTATTTGGGTTTGCTACCGTCTAGGGGGTAGCACAGACTCTCGAATTGGGTGTGCAGATATCAATAGAAAGGAAAGGGGGGTTCCTAGTGGCGCAATAGTTATTTACAACACATTACAGTGTCGTACTTTTGGACCATCAGACGTTGGGTGCGTAAATAATGCAGTCTAGAGCAGATGTATGTAATTTATAGGTCATCCATATACCCATAAATAGACACCAAGTATCCAGACCCAAGCCGCATCAGTTACCACAACGTTGATGCGTGTATCTGCACCTATCTGTAATTCATCAACCTGCTGTCACTGTTTTGCACTTTATATTGTGTAAATAGTAACACTTCCTGCGACACTAGCACCTGTTGTCTTGAGAGTCAATCCTATATAGAGCTGTATATGTGACGTACCCCCTACTGCGGCACCGTTACATACATCTGTTCTAGCCTGCATTATTTACGCACCCAATTTGTCACTGTTGCACTTTAATACTGCATAGACTGTGGCACCATCACTTTACCTTGAACCTGCACGACTAAAGTTGCACTCATACGAACCGTAAGGATTTATGCACGTCTGATGGTCCAAAAGTACGACACTGTAATGTGTTGTACATAACTTTTGCTCCACTAGGAACCCCCCCTTTCCTTTCTATTATAAATGTATCCTTTATTGACATATATCCTAATTCTATATATTGCCTAATTTGAACATTTTACGCTGGGGTTATTGATAGTATGTAAGCAGTTGATTATTAGGGTGACAGCTTGGACCATGTTAAAAGGGACACACGGACACAAGTCTTGCCCTGAAACATGTATTATTTATGCTGCAGCAGGGAAATTATTGTCCCTCACCTGGTCTTCCTTTTGGATCTATTAAATGCAGTATAATGATTCTACATGCTGTTGGGTGGCATTTATCATGCAATGACCATCAGCCATAATTAATATATGTGTGCATATAAACATGGATGATACGGCCACCATGGAGGATTTTAATAATGCAGGGGTGTAAGGGCTCTTCACTGGATCTGTTCATACTTATACAAGCTTGTGAGGGCAGGGGATAGGTATGGCCCGGCACTCTGCACTTTGTCAAAAAAAAAACAGTTCTATCCTGTACTCAGATGCGTTAGCACCTGGTCTCAGCCCGGGTCTTAGGGTTTCCCTAGCGTGCGTTAATTGACCTTGTACACGGACTCCCGTGGACAAGGTGCTCTGTTAGTAGGTCATCAGTTTTAGCGACTTGTGCTAACTTCTTCCTTTAGCGATGGTGTTTTAGCTCACACCAGGTGATAGGGTCCTTAGTTTTTTCAGTGGTATGATTTAGTGGCGAAAATTATTAGCGCCCCCCAGTTTTGACTGTGATATCTTATGTGCCCCCCCTAGATATTGTTCCTAGAGTCGCCACTGCCTCTAGGTTAGGTTTAAGGATGAGGTTACTAATAGAGGACAAATGAATGTCACTGGAATGATGAAGTGGTCACCCAGGAGTGTACCTGTGTATTAGGGATGTAAAAAAATGAAGAGTAGATTGGATCCAGAAAATACAAAAAAACTAAAGAACTGGCAAAGTAGTGACATGTTGAGTGAATGCTTAGAAAATAAACTTCATAAATGCTTAAAAAAAAACACACTCAGTCCTGTGCTCTACTTTGCTCTCTACTTTTACTACTAGGTTACTTTTCAGCCTCATTTCAGGCATAAAACTGGGCTATTGTTTTTAGTTAATTTGGGGAGGTTCTATATCAACTAAAAATACAATTTAAGAATATCCTGATTTAAGGTAGAAAACCTTGTTATGTAAACTTCTCAGCTCACAGTTTGAGTATAGACTGTTTTGACATTTACATTTTTTTTTCTTTACAAAAAAGTACATTTTATTTATGCATTAATTGTGCTTCATTCGGTAAAAGGGAATATTTTAATACATTTTGTTTTTCTTTATTATATGCTTTCTAAGCATTTGGAAAGTTATTTTGCATGCAACAGGCAATTATTAGAAATGGGCTTCACATGAGTAAACATTGTGTATTCACAAATCTATAATAAGGTGCAGATTTGCACCAATGTGTACATATGCAATGTGCGAATAAATAATATATAAAGCTTACAGGTTACTGACAGCATGGATTGATGGTACATCCTCTGATAGAGTCTGAGCTTGGGAGACGGGAAATTATTGCTATGGGTTGAAATTTGTCAGCATACGGAGACTCTTGACTATGGACTAAAAGAAGAGCAAGCCAAGGATAAATGGTAACCTAATAAACAGAGAACTCCGGCAAGGACGGGATTGACAAAAGAAATGCAAGACAAGGGCAACATGGAACCAAATAAACAGAACTTATGACAAGGCTCAAACACAGGATAGCTGGCATTCCAATGGACTCCAGGGCTGGAAGCAGGACACTAACATTATGACTCGAGCTGTTAAAAGACCAACCTCCCCCCCAGGGGCGTGGCTTGGCCGTCACCTAAGATGGCCGCTTAGTGCCTGAGCTCCGCTACACCCGCTCTGCAAACCGCGAATATCCTCTCCCCCCGGGACTTTGCTACTCACCGCTGCACACCGCAAGGGACCCAGACCATGCCTGCACCCGCCAAATTGGCAAAATCTAAAGATACGGTTGTCGCGCCGCTGTTTACACCGCGACGGACCACAGCCCTCCAAGATGGCGGCCACCCGAAATCGCGGCCTACCTCCGCTGTCGGTTCTGGAGATGAGGATGGAGGGGAGTCGGATTCAGGGGTAAGCCGAGCAGATGCTGCCACTATATTGAGCCAAATGGCCGAGATGAGAACTTTTTTAGCAGGCGAGATGGATCGTAATACGAAGGCCCTACAGACTGACATCCTGGCCTTGGGACAGCGTACCTCAGATCTGGAGGATCGCACTGATGAACTCTCAGGGGCCTATAACTCCCTTATTGACCACTCTAATGCTATGTCCCATAAGGTTGATTATTTAGAAGCTCAATTGGAAGATCTGACCAATAGGTCCCGAAGGAATAATTTGAGGATCCGAGGTCTACCTGAACGGGCGGAAGATGACCTCCTGGGGGATTTTATTGTCGCCATGCTTCGACCGCTAGCTCCAGAGCTCCCAGACTACGCTTGGGAACTCGATCGAGCTCCCAGAGCTCTACGTGCCCGCAGCACTGCTGATGAACGCCCTCGTGATATCATTGTCCGCTTTTTACACTTTTCCACGAAAGAACTTATCCTCAAGAAAAACCGTACTAAGCCGATATTATACGATGGGACTCCCCTGCAGCTTTTTCAGGATATTTCTCCTGACACCCTTTGGCGACGCCGTTTATGGAAGCCTGTCGCTGATTTACTTCGCTCCCATAATATTGCATTTGCCTGGGGCCATCCTTTCAAGATCCTGGCATTCCACAATAAGAAAACGTATGTCCTGCTCCCGCACTCGGATCCCACTAAGTTCTTCCGGGCCTTGGATATCCAACCCCCGGAGGACTTCTAGTACCGCTGTGACGTGGGCTTCCCGGTTCCTTTTTATGGCTTTTTGTGGTACTTTCTTGGACTGCCCCTGGCTCTCCTTTCCTTTGGAAGCTATTCTTCTTCTTACAAAAGCTACTCTGACTGGAACGTATTTTCCTTGTTTCCCACTCCTAACGTTTAGTGAATGGTTACACTCCTACAGCCTCTTGATCGGGCCTTCCCGGTGGTCAGCTTTTTTCCTTGTGGGTGGGGGCTCTCCACTGGGCCTTTTTTGATCTCTATGACCGTGAGGGTTTTTTTCCTTTCTCCCCCACAGGTCCCGGCTATGGGTAAGTCCGGGCTTTTTGGACTTTTTTTTTTTTTTCTTTTCTATTTCCCTTTTGTTATAAATGTTTTGATTATGTCGTTTTTTCCCTTTTTTTTGTTTTTTCCTTCCATCGCAAAAGCGTTCAGTTCTCGTTACTGGATGGGGCTATTGGGACATTGGACAATCTTTTCTCTGGGGCCTTTATTATTTCTGGGGAAAGTGATTGGGTTATGGGCATACTGCTAATTGGACGAGGTGCTCTGTTGCGCTTCTCATGGCACTGAAACTAACTTCTCTTAATGTCAAAGGCCTTAACTCACCTACGAAGCGTAGATTACTCTTCCGCACACTCAAATCTGATAAAATTGATATTGCGTTCTTCCAGGAAACTCACCTCACTAAATCTGCTAAAATTACGTTAACTGACCACGTCTATACACGGGCGTATGTTTCTGGTGCCTTGAGCAAGCGCAACGGAGTTGCCATTTTGATTCGGAAGAACGTGTCCATTTCAACTATTATCGCAAAAAATTGATACTGAGGGTCGATATGTATTGCTTACTGGTACCCTATACTCTATGACCTATCACTTCTTGAATATTTATGCTCCTACTACCCCCTCCGTTGACTTCTGGAACTCCATATGCACCTTAGTATCATCCCTTCCTCGAGGGGCAGTGATATTAGGAGGCGATATGAATGCAGTAGCGTGCCCAGCGGTGGATCGGAGTGACCGCCTGGCTCCCACAGGCACACCGACCTTGGGTAGACAAGACAAGTTATTTGCCCGTTTTTTACACCAAGTAGGGCTTATTGATGTATGGCGTGTTTTATATCCAAGTGTGAGAGACTACTCCTTCTATTCCGCTCCTCATGGGTCTTACTCTCGCATAGACCTTTTCCTGGTTAACGGCTTAGCTATGTCCAATGTGATTCGCGCCAAGATTAATTCTATCTCGTGGTCTGACCATGCCGATATTGCGCTGTATCTCCATACCCCGAAGCTCGCGACCTCCTGGTCGTGGAGGTTAAATTCGTCCCTTCTACGAGATCCAGATGTAATTCGACAACTGCGTACCTTATCGACACAATATTTTCAAGACAATCCACCTGGTGAGACATCCCTATCCACGACATGGGCAGCTCATAAAGCGGTCATGAGGGGTCACCTCATTAAGATTGCCACCCACAGAAAACGCACCAAATTACACTTACTCGTCTCTCTACAACAGTCCCTCCGTCGCCTTGAGATGCGACATAAGGCCTCTCCCTCCCCTGAACTTCTCTCTGAACTTATACGCACACGCTCCTCCCTGAAACAATTATTACTCGACGATGTAGCCAAACAGCTGCTCTGGTCCCGTCGGCTGTTTTTTGAGAAGGCTAATAAACTAGATACTCTACTGGCCCGCACTCTCAAACCCCGGAGTAAATTCTCCTCTATCCCTGCAGTTAAAACAGTAGACGATGTCTTAGTTAACTCCCCACAGGAGATCAGCACGGCTTTCACAGCATATTATTCTGACCTATACAACCATTCTCCCCACCATACTCCCTCTGACAAATCCCATTTAGATGCCATCTCCTCTTTTTTAGATTCCCTCTCTTTGCCGCAGCTTGAGGATTCTCACATATCGAGTCTTAGTGCTCCAATCCTGGAAGAGGAGGTTAGTTGCGCCATCTCTGCACTGGGAGGTACGAAGGCCCCGGGCCCGGATGGGTTTTCAGGGGGGTACTATAAAGCGCTGCGTCTGGAACTCGTCCCTTTTTTGACGTTGGTTTTTAACGACTGCGCTGAGGGTGGGTCTCTCCACCCTGATTTGCTCGTGGCCAATATTGCCCTTATTCCTAAAGAGGGTAAAGACCCTGCAGCGGTTGAGAGCTACCGCCCTATATCCCTCATCAATTTTGATGCCAAGATTCTTGCTAAGGTCCTGGCGACCCGCCTTAGTCCACTCCTCCAATTTTTAGTCCATCCGGATCAGGTCGGTTTTGTTCCTAATCGTCAACTATTTGATAACACTAGATGTAATGCCGACCTGATCTGGTGGCTATCTTCTCGAGTGACGCCTTCCCTTGTTTTATCATTGGACGCGGAGAAGGCTTTTGACAGGGTGGAATGGCCTTTCCTTTTCTCTACCCTCTCCCGCTTTGGCCTCCCAGATCTTTATCTTAATATGGTGCGTGCTCTTTACTCTGGTATGTCTGCGCAGGTCCGAATCCCGGGCTGTTGCCCCACTCGGTTCCCTATTCTTAATGGCACTCGTCAGGGCTGTCCCCTCTCGCCCCTCCTCTTTCTCCTCTCTCTCGAACCCTTATTAGCTGCCATACGAGGTCATCCCGGCATAAGGGGGGTTCCAGTCGGAGGAGATAATTTTACTGTCTCGGCCTACGCTGACGACATCCTTCTCACTTTGACGGATCCCATCTCTTCTCTTTCCCACCTTAGACCGTTATTATCCGACTTTGGTAAAATAGCGGGGTTTCGCATTAACTACACTAAATCCTGTGCTATGCCCCTTCATATGTTACACACAGACACAACCTTGATTGAATCAGATTTTGGGTTCCGTCTTGCTCCCTCTGAATTGCCGTACTTGGGTATCCTTTTAACAGCAGATCCGAAAGCTCTTTATAGCAAGAACTTCACAACCATGGTTCAGATTAAGTGTGATCTGGAGCATTGGTGCGATAAGCCCATATCGTGGATAGGACGCATTCATAGCATAAAGATGAACATACTCCAACGTATTCTTTTTCTGTTCCAGACACTACCTTTATTACTAACTCAAAGGGACTTAGCCGGGCTCCAACAGGCGATCGACTCGTTTATTTGGCAAAATAAGAGACATAGGGTGGCGCGCCGTATTCTATATCGCCCTAAGACCCGCGGAGGACTAGGGCTCCCTAACCTATATTTATATTATTGCGCAGCCCAGTTGACTCAGGTTGTGGCCTGGCTTCTACTAGACGGTGGGTCGCACTAGAATCTGCCTTTATGTTCCCTGACCGCCCTGACCTATACATATGGCTTCCTAGAACCTCCAGACCTATTTTGCGCACGGTGTGTCCCTCGATTTTGACATCTCTTCGCCTTTTTGAACTAGCTAGGAAGAAATTTGCGCTGGTGGGCGCTTCCTCTCCCCTCACCCCCTTACTACGTAATAGAGAATTTCCACCGGGACTGAGAGCCTCAGACTTTAGGGGACTGGTGGGAGCGGGGCTACTGAGGTACCGAGACCTCTATCAGAGTGGACGGCTCATCACTTTTTCCGAACTTCAGGAACGTGGCCATTTGACTCCTTTTTCCTTTTTCTTACAGATCCGACATTTTGCTACTGCTCTGACTTTAGAAAGGGTCTCAACTGTTCCCCTCACCACTTTAGAGCGCGTTTTTATGGCAGATGGCCCCCTGAAAGGGCTTATATCCCAATTATACCTTCTCCTTAGCTCCAGCCCAGGACAGTGGGGGCCCCTCACGTACTGTGATAAATGGGAGGTTGACTTATGCGATCCTTTGCCAGGTGACGAATGGGAGGATATATGGGAACAAACAGCCAGGTCCTCCATTTGTGTTACTCACCAGGAACAATCATACAAAATTCTACTCCGCTGGTACGTCACCCTGGTATCCCTTTATCGTATGGGAGTCACATCCAGTGATTTCTGTTGGCGAGACTACGGGGATAAGGGCACTTATATCCATATGTGGTGGGACTGCCCGGTTGTACGCCGCTTCTGGTCTCTAATTCACGCTGAATTTTCAGAAAATATTCCACCGACAACTACCTCTAGATCCCTGGGCATACCTCCTCTCTCGTCCCCTGTCAGCTCTGTCTCGACCTGAGCAACTTTTATTCAATAGGCTGGCCCTTGCTGTCAGACGGGCCTTGGCGGCATCTTGGCGCCAGAGTGTTCTCCCTTCCTGGACTGTAGTAACAGAAAAGATCGTTGATGCCTGTCTTATGGACGAACTGACGGCCAAGGTCAGAGACACTATCAGCTCCTTCACTAAAACATGGTCCCTATGGGAAGAGTACATCGCATGCCCCTAATTAGTAAATCATCTGATTTGCCATGATTAGCCCCTTTTCGGGCTAGTGCCCTGATGGTCCCACTTCATGACACACCATCAGCTGATGGTTGGAACATTCCCCTTTACCCCCTTTTATTTTGTTTTGTTTATTTTTATGATTTGTTATTTTTAATTTTTATGTGTTTTTTGTTTTTCCCTTTGAATAGGGTGTATTCCCATATTTCGTGGGATTGTTATTTGATGTGTAATTGATAAAATAAGCGTTACTGTGTCCTATCATCGCTATGTTCCTTTATCTACTGTGTATTATGTGCTAATGGATACATGACTCTTTAAATAAAGAATTTAAAAAAAAGACCAACCCCCAATGAAGTAGAGCCGGAAAAAGGGAGACACTTGTTTTTCTTATGGTTACTTCTGATATTTGTCATCAGAAGGTAAAGAAAATGTACATACTTGTGCTTCACAATATAATATGCTCTTTTATACTCAAACAAAATGGCTCATGTTGATTTTGACTTCACAGGCAATGCTCACTGTCTATCTGCCAGTCTCAATGTTCTAATACCAGTGTCAAACAAGCACAGACTAAGTAATGAAACGTAACCAAATGAATGTATTTTGAACTTTATTTTGATATAATATTTCAGGATTGCTAAGTCTTTTTCAACTAAGAGGGACATTTGAAAAATAAGATGTAATGAAGATTGAAATAGAAGAAAGAGTGTTTAGTTTAATGAGTTGTAATGATCCAGTTCATTGCAAACCTAAACATATTTGATGAGGTTAAATTAATTTGTATTAGCTGGAAGAAATACTTTATAAACAACAGCAGTATCATGGGCCCAAACAAGAATTTGATTTCAATGTAAGTGAAGTACAAAAAGATTTTCCCCTGAATTCTCAACGATCAGATTTATTAGCTCTTCCTCTTCCCATTTGAGGTCGGGCAGGCCTAGTTGCAGTTCTTTGGTTAGCAGATGGTATAGGTTGCTGCATTTGTCCTGCTGGCTTTGTAATGGTCAGACGAGGACCCGCCGACTCAGGTAATAAATGCTTAGCAGATTTCATGTTGGAGATTTTGTTAGCCGTGGCTTTGATTTCTACATTAATGCCATTAACTGAGACGGGTGTTCCATCTGTTAAAACAGCATAATATGATTATTAAACACAGACAACACAAGAGGAAATTACAATACGTATAAAGATGCACTTACTATTGATATAATTCTGGAAATTGTCTCTCTTTTTTGTTTTGTAAAATACTACCATCCATTATCAAACTTTTCACAGATATCCAGCACATTGAGGCATGCACATTAACATATAGACCTGGTTTTCTATGATACATGTGTGACAAAAAACAATGCATGGTCCTCAGGCATATAAATATTAATCCATGATATATAGCTGGTATGGTTTGGGTCCCTGGGGTGGAATATCTGGAGAGTAGGGTGGGCCAGTACTCCACACCATATTTTATACACAGCCCAGCAGGTGAGAGAGCCAGTTCAGGAGTTCTGGATTGCCCAGGGAGTTCTCCACCTGCTGGGTAAAAGGACTCTCAGATGGGGGGGGGGGAGAGGAGCAAGCTCTCTCCAGACAAATATGAAACCTGCGAGCTGGATAAAAGTAAAAGGTCAGTGTGTATTTTTGTCTTTCAGATGCCTGCAGATAAGCCAACCCCCATTTTATCATTAATACCTGCTCCAAAGGAGACGCGCGTGCTACTTTGGAATAGCTAATTTTTTTGCATCTAGCCACAAATTAGCAGCACCTATTCAAAGTATAGGAGCAGTTAATTTCCAGTAATCTGATGAAGCATCTGAGCCACAAGCAGAGCTTGCGTCTCTGTTATAATATGGTCAGTAGCCATTAGGATAGCATATGGATCTGATATAGCTAGTGGCTCCAGCCACGGTAAGTTGTGATCTAGCTCTAGAGTCTAATTAGAACTTAAATGATAAATAAAATGTTCTGTTTTTGAATATCTGTACCAAAAAAATAATAAAAGTATGAATAAAATCTGAAAAAAAAATCTTACCCTGCTGTTTTTCTTCCCTCTTAATCCCAAACCTCACACTGGGAGGGAGCAATTCTTCCAAATCCTTCATTGTTTCATCAGTGGTTGCTGTGTTATTTTTTTTATTCTTCTCATCTTCACGTGTCTTTTTTTTTTTTTACCATTCAAGTCAATTAAAAAGAGTATTATTAATGCTTACAACAATAATATTTTAACATATTAGTTCTACAACGTAATAGTTACTACTTTGTGATGCATCTACTAAGGATTTCCAGAGGCAAATACTGATCATGTATGTTAGTGATTAGCAAACTATGGGTGTTAAATACAGATATTACTGAATTACGTAGATTTAAAATATGTTATACTCAATAGCTAAGGCCTTACTAGAGAGAAAGAGCACCTAAGGCTGGGGTCAGACGAACGCAGTGCGAACGTGCGTTTAGGCGCACTTTATTACGGCCGTGGTAGCAGCAAATGACGTCCAACGCAGGCCCACACACGAAGTACGGCCGCACGAAAGTTCGGCCGCGCAACGCAAGCGGCAAATGAATGCATTTTTGCAAGAACGTCGAACCGCTAGTACTGACGTACAGAGTGCGCTGCATCCGCTGCGTCCGCATAGCGGCGTGTGTGTGTGATTAGGAGACGTCAGACGCTGCTCATGTCCAGCCAACATAACATCCAGACACACAAAGTTTCCTGGTTTGGATCCGTAAAAAATCACGGCCGAAATTGTGCATCGTATGACCGCTATCGCGTATTCCGTCAAAAAATGCATTCGGATGCATCAAGGCACTTTTTGACAGTAGACGTGAAAAATGCGTTCGTCTGACCCTAGCCTAAAACGTAACATTAAAAATCTCATGGTTTCCTCTGATTTTATAAAAACTTTAAGCAAACATTTACCAGCAATGTTCAAGAACGTTTATGAACCTCTTGGATAATTGACTGGTGTTAACAGATTGGACAAATCATTTCAGCCTGGCACGGCAGCTTGATTAATGTAGAAAAATCTGATTTCTTGTGGTTATCTGACAAAGGGGAAGCAACAGATATTCAACTTTTGTCAGACCAAAACCTAGGGCTCTTTTCTATTCAAATGTGAAGGGCAATGAAACTGGCAAAGTGTAATATTTTGTTGGTTTTGCCATTCTATTCTTGATGATAAATGGCTAGGCTGCAGGGCAGCTCACTCATCGCCATCCCTATCCCAGAAGTGATAGGAGCCTAAACAATTTGCTAAATAGGAGGAAACACTCTTCCCAACTAGACTTATCTTCTCTCTTGATAATTGCACCCATACTTAGGGTCGTATTCTGACTGAGCAGCTGGTTTTAACAAATGTGGCATAAGGCAGTTGAGTTCTGGACACACTTTTTAGGCAATATAGCAGTGTGATTTGCATATGGTATCATCTTTTTCTGTAATGGCACCAACAAGCCTAAATCTTATAAGACGTGAGCAGAGACTCACTAAAGGGCAGGCCACTTATGGTATCTTGCTGCCCCGTGCTCAGTGCTCTCATAAACCTGGTTCTGTTGTCTTTTGGTCTAGAGGGTAAGCCAGATGTATACATTTTGCTTGAAGTACCTGGAGATAGATATCAGCTACAGCCTCCAGACATGCCTAAAGTAGGCTCAAACGGAACATCAGAGTTGCTGTCTCTCATGCAGAGAAGGTATCTTTGCTTTTTAGCTCTGGACACCCTTTTTGGCCGATAGCAATCTCATTTGAATATGGTATTATTTAAAGGACCCCACATTTGAAATTGGTTTCATCCCCAAAGTATGCCAATACTTGATATGTATTCCTAAGCGAAGTCAAAGGGTCACCTACAAGATCTGCCATAATTTTTCCTAATTTCCTTCTATCCATAACCATAGCCTTAAAATATGATGGCTGTTAGAGCTAACAACAGTGAACTGACAGTTATTATTGATCTCCCACTTCTTTCTCTGTGATTCATCATCTATTTTTATCATAAATACGTGCATTCAGTTATTTTCCTTTACCCAATACATTCCTCATTGTTTGGGTGCCACCTGGTGGTGACCAACTTTTACTATTAGGTCACTATACAGCTTGTACAATGCAAATCTGTACAGCTTGTGTTGACTGTACAGATGCCCATTCCTTTAGACCAGTGTTTCTCAACTCGTATCCTCAGGACCCACTAACAGGCCTGGTTTGTGGGATATCCAAAACACAGCACAGGTGATATGATTTGCTGCTCAGTGATTGCAGTATTCAGTCTGCATTTCCCCAAGGTGATCTGCAAAATCTGGCCTGGAGTGGGTCCCGAGGACTGGAGTCGAGAAACCCTGCTTTAGACATTCTCATGCATATTTATTTTCCAAAATTTGCACTGACATATTCCAATTCTGCAGATTTCTAATGCCATCACTCTGGATTGTTATACACTATTCTGCTTCATGAAATCCTTTTATCTTTGCATTTTGACTACTCATGCATTTGCATATAGTTCGCTCTTGGCATTGTGTTCCATGAACACCGTTACCTTCATCATCATGTGCATCATATTTCTATAGAATGTTCATTTACATTTATTGGAGGGACTTGTGTCACATCTGGCCATTTCTAAGAAAAGATTATACACCCCTATATGTTTTCTTCCTCTCTATTCTTCACCTTGGTCCTGCATGAAGGAATAACTATATTCATACTGTTACATTCTTACATTGTTGAAAGTGAGAGCTAATTAAACAGGTTCAACTTAATTACATGGCTGTAAACTACATCAGCTTTAAATCCTCCTTTGAAAATAATACTAATTTCTGTGTTTCAAGGGGGAAAAAGAAACATTATTGCTTTTATTAAACCTTCACGGGAATATCATCAGAGACCGATCGCAAGAACTAAAAGGGCAATTTTTCAAAATGAGCAATCACGTCACATCTGGTGACGTGACATATGCTCATTCTCACAAATCCCACGGAGTGCACATGCGCACAAATAAACACTTGCTCCATCAAATTCAGCAATAAGCTCATACGCGCATGCGCGTTCCCCATAGATTTAGAAACGTGATCATATGCGCACGAGTGCGATAAACAATACAGCCATGATCTCTGATTGGCTGATAATGCCAATCATCCCGGATTCTGACAGCTCCATGTCTGCACGCATGAGCACTAAGTGGGACGAGATATCTCGCATGTGTAAAGAAGCTCAACCTAACCTCATCAAATTGCTAAATTTGATGAGGTTAGCGTATGCGCATTGATGCGCTCGTATCCGAAGGCTCAGAGGTGAAAATGCGCATATGTCACAACACCGGATGTGACATGATTGCTCATTTTGACAAATTGCCTTTTTTGACAGAACACATACAGTATAGTACTCCAAGTACCAGATGCTGCATATACAAGCGGTCCGTCTAGTTCTATATTATTAATTTTTGTGTATTGTACATGTACATGGGTTAAATTGGGGAACAGATTAAAGTGTAACTATGATACATGACATATTAGCTGTAGAGCTCATAGTAATTTTCAAACAAATATCTATATATATTTAAAAACTTACCCTCTGCATTTTCTTTTTTAATTCAATGTTAGCATTCTTATAAGCTTTTGATATGGCATTGAGGTAATATATTGCTAATCTGACAGGAAATAACAAGAAAGAATATTCTAATTATACACAAGGTGCATACACTGAATAGCAGAATTAAGAGCGGCTGAATGAAATCTACAATCCTACTGGTGTTACTATCACCATTTTTTATCGGAATAAACGTACATATTACATCTTCCTTAAACAAGATTGTCTGTGTATAGGTGAAAAGTTGTTCTTCCTCAGTCTTTCAAAAGGCCGGGGAAGGTATACAATCTGATATACAGTCAGGTCCAGAAATATTGGGACATCGACACAATTCTAACATCTTTGGCTCTATACAACACCACAACAGAGTTGGAATGAAACAAACACAATGTGCTTTAACTGCAGACTGTCGGCTTTAATTTGAGGGTATGTACATCCAACTCAGGTGAATGGTGTAGGACTTACAGCAGTTTGCAGATGTGCCTCCCACTTGTTAACCCTTTCACTGCTGACGACGTGTGGGACACGTCCTCATTGATGCACGTTACATGCTGAGGACGTGCCCCACACGTCATCAGCTGTGCGGGACCCCAAGCGGAGATACTCACCTCTCTGTCCCGTGGCGTTCTGACTTCAGCGTCCTCAGACGCTGAAGTCAAGCTCCTCCCGACGTAAATGACGTCATCACGCCATGCGCAATGATGTCATTTCCAGGCGACCCCGGCAATGCCGGGAGATAGCCTAGAATGGGGGGTGGATCCGTTCGGATCCCTCTCCCTCCCGATCGGGAAGGAGCAGCACCAAAAGCCAGGCACCGCTTAAAAGGGGAGAGTCTCCCCTTTTAAGCGGTGCCTGGCTTTAACCCCTCAAGCGCCGGGTTGCACTTCAGCGCCTTGCGGCGCCGAAGTGCAGCCTAGCTCCGGTGGGGGCCACCATCTTGGATGGCGGCTCCACCCCCGGGTCTCCCCTCGCTGCCTGACGTCATCACGCATAGCTTGATGACGTCAGATAGCCGGGAACCCCTAGCTTTCCCAAGGAAATCCCCTGGTGGAGATAGGGGGTTCTTGTGAACCCCGATATCTCCAGAACCGTGGCAGCTAGGGGGTCATGGCCTTTCGAATGATACCCAACATGACTAGTTACAAAGTAAAAAAAAATTAAATTAAAAAAATAATAATAAAAATTATAAATCAATTTAAAAAAAAATAAAAACATGTTTTTTTTTGTGTGTGTTGTTTTTATTAATGCAGCAATATTGTTCACATTTCAATTATAATGTGAACAATGAAGCTGCACTAATGATTTTTTTCTATGGGGTGTGTTTGCTAAAAATCACGTAATTCCCCCCACAAAATGTAACAAGTCCCCATTTCAAATTTTTGTACAAGCTCACCCCATAGAAAACATAACTGCAAACGCTCATGTGATAAAATGTGAAAAAAAAACAGTTTACACACTGCAGATGATTAAAAATTCAATTTTTATTGTATTTTTTGTTATAATATACAGGCAGGACATGACGTATACATATAAAAATAATATACTATGAATCTGCGGAGTCTGCCGGAAAGAACGATATATAATATGTCTGGGTCATTTATTAAAATGTGGCTTCAAATCGCGTTTAAACATGATGAGCGAAAGCGGTAAAAATGAGCTCAGCAAACAGCGGTGAAATGCCTCAGCAGTGAAGGGGTTAAGGGACCAAAATTAATGGGACAGAATAATAATCATAAATCAAACATTCCCTTCTTAATACTTGGTTGCAAATCCTTTGCAGTCAATCACAGCCTGAAGTCTGGAACGCATAGACATCACCAGACGCTGGGTTTCATCCCTGGTGATGCTGTGCCAGGCCTCTACTGCAACTGCCTTCAGTTCCTGCTTGTTCTTGGGGCATTTTCCCTACAGTTTTGTCTTCAGCAAGTGAAATGCATGCTCAATGGGATTCAGGTCAGGTGATTGACTTGGCCATTGCATAACATTCCACTTCTGTCCCTTCAAAAATTCTTTGGTTGCTGTTGCAGTATGCTTTGAGTCATTGTCCATCTGCACTGTGAAGCGCCTTCCAATGAGTTATGCAGCATTTGGCTGAATGTGAGCAGATAATATTGCCCAAAACACTTCAGAATTCATCCTGCTGCTTTTGTCAGCAGTCACATCATCAATAAATACAAGAGAACCAGTTCCATTAGCAGCCATACATGCCCACGCCATGACACTACCATCACCATGCTTCACTGATGAGGTGGTATGCTTAGGATCATGAGCAGTTCCTTTCTTTCTCCATACTCTTCTCTTCCCATCACTCTGGTAAAAGTTGATCTTGGTCTCATCTGTCCATAGGATATTGTTCCAGAACTGTGAAGGCTTTGTTAGGTGTTGTTTGGCAAACTCTAAGCTGGCCTTCCTGTTTTTGAGGCTCACCAATGGTTTACATCTTGTGGTGAACCCTCTGTATTTACTCTGGTAAAGTCTTCTCTTGATTTTTGACTTTGTCACACATACACCTACCTCCTGGAGAGTGTTCTTGATCTGGCCAACTGTTGTGAAGGGTGTTTTCTTCACCGGGGAAAGAATTCTTCATTCATCCAGCACAGTTGTTTTCTGTGGTCTCCCGGGTCTTTTGGTGTTGCTGAGCTCACCGGTGCATTCCTTCTTTTTGAGAATGTTCCAAACAGTTGTTTTGGCCACGCCTAATGTTCTTGCTATCTCTCTGATGGGTTTGTTTTGTTTCTTCAGCCTAATGATGGCTTGCTTCATTGATAGTGGAGGCTCTTTGGATCTCATCTTGAGAGTTGACAGCAACAGATTCCAAATGAAAATAGCACACTTAAAATGAACTCTGGGCCTTTTATCTGCACATTGTATTTGGGGTAATGAGGGAATATCACACACCCTGGCCATGGAACAGCTGAGAAGCCAATTGTCCCATTACTTTTGGTCCCTTAACAAGTGGGAGGCACATCTGCAAACTCCTGTAAGTCCTACACCATTCACCTGTTAAAATTAAAGCTGACAGTCTGCAGTTAAAGCACATTGTGTTTGTTTCATTCCAATTCCATTGTGGTGGTGTATAGAACCAAAGATGTTAGAATTGTGTCGATGTCCCAATATTTCTGGACCTGACTGTAAATGCAGATTTGGCAGTTGATGAGAGCGACAGGTACTTTGTGATAGTGCAGACTTCCACAATCATGCCTGTGCAGATCTAAACTCTATGTTCTTAGGTTAACTTTTAATTGCCAAGTATACACAAATATGAGAATCTGCAATCGGTTACTATATAATAGTATTATGTCAGACCTTTTCAGATATGAAATTTCTATAACGCAGGACTGTTTAAATTTGGGGCCAGCGATTGCTTCACACAGACAACTCGTCTGCGTCGTTAATATATAACAAGAATATGCGTTCTAAAGACAATAGACTAAACTCGTTATTGTTACGCATACAAGAAAAGACATTTTCCATTGATCAAATGGACTAATGGACTCTGGTTGTAAAAAATAAATAAAATAAACAAGCAGATGTTAGATCAAATGGTTTAAAAGTAAGGGAACACAATGACAACTGATCTTACCCTAGGATAGGTATCTCAGTATTGTGTTTATTTTGTCAGATCGAAACTCTGAAAGCCACGTAAACAGGGAACAATGGGTTGCCCAATAAAGGAAAAAACCCCAGAGAAGGTTAAATGGCTTGGATAAACCAGCTTGTAAGGCTATGCTATTCGGCGATATGATCTAACACTACATGGTATTTGAATATTTAATACAAATGTCTGGTGTACTAACATGTTATGTGGTCAAGCTTGTAAGGCTATGCTATTCGGCGATATGATCTAACACTACATGGTATTTGAATATTTAATACAAATGTCTGGTGTACTAACATGTTATGTGGTCAGTTAGAATAGATAACCTTGGCGTCTTATAAAAAAAAACAGAGGCCCCACCACATTCAGTTGATTATTCATGAAACAGATTAAGTCTGGTAATTGTGAATGTTAAAGACGATATTACGAATGAATGAATTAATGTATGTCTGCAGGATCCTCTCATAAAGGGGGTATGAAATGCACACACGCCGTGGCGAAGTATGCCGGCGATGCCACAATAGAAATAAATTTTGATTTGTTAATAAAATCTATAGAGTCCCGGGATATAGGAATAAAACGACCCCAAACCAGTAAAAGATTGGCCAAACACATAAATTAATTCCTGCAGAAGGTTGATGATTGATCTGAGAGCACCATCTGCTGGCCAGGTAATATAACACCTGGACAGACCCCTGGAGTTGATGAATATATATATCCTCCAATCAAATGAGGCCACATAGTGATGGGCTAGATCTAAAACTGGGCGGAAGATCACTATATAGAGGGGACAATCCAGAGCAGAAAAAAAACACACTGAGAAAAGCTTGGGGAGAGACCTGAGGGACGCTTGGAGGGGAGAAAGGGCAAATATCATCAGCCCCCCTTAAAATGCAACCACACCCTAATCTTCGACCACTCTATCTTCACTAACCGGATGGTAAAGTATGCCTGAATAACTTGATATCTATTTTCTAATTGCATAGTCCTTACTTTAGATGTCCATCACAAACTAAAGGAATATAAATGAATTATTTTGCTGTTTAAGCCTATTTAGTAGACTAGTAATTCAGCCTTTCCAGTCCCCTGCAGAGGATTGTTAAGGAAGAAACTATTCCCGGCTGAATACTTGAGCCATAATTTAGTGAAATTATTTATATTCCAAGAATACTGGTTGTGGACATCTAAAGATCAATTATATACCTATAGTGAGATACGCTGGGACTGTGAAATAGCTTTTATATGTCAAGTGCCGTCAGCCCCATTCGTAAAACTAGCATAACTCCTTCCATATCCATCTTGCAGCCCTTTCGATTGAATGCATGTACTGTAAGTCAATAAGAAGCGTTGGGTTAACGTATATTGAATGAAGTGCTGTGATTGATCTGTGGAAGAGATAGTCTCCCTATTGAGTGTGTTATGTATCTCCCTGAAGGAAGTTGCATTTAGTGAATAGGCCCCCACAATAATAAATTGTGCTGCAGGTGATGCCCAGTAACTGAGTGTTTATTTTAGCCAGGTGGAGGATTGGTTTATAATGGGAAAGATTTAAGTGAATAGAATAGAGCCTGGTGTTTAAGAACTGAGGCGTGTATATCTGTGGTGCGGTCTATAAACCTAAAATATTTGTCCATTAGATTATTGCGTGTCGCAGTATCGCTACTAATCACGATCTATAATCACTTGTAAATTGTATCTTGCTAATCCGTTGATAACATATGATTGTATGAAACTTGACGTGTGAATAAATTTTGGTTTGAATTGTTTTACCGTTACGCAGTCTCATATCATCTTTATTGATTTTATTGTGTTTAAAAATATCTAGATAGCATCAAAAGAACTCGGGATAACGCGCCATATATTTGTTAAGACGTATATTCATTGATTGGTTATTATCTTATTTTCTTAAGGGTAAAATATCAATTTATACCACTGGTATTGGAGGCACTGTCAATAATATATATATATATCTATATATGTCTACAATAAGAAAAATATACGTCATAATTAATATATCCCTGACCTATTAAAGAAGTCAATAATCTCTAACAATTATAAATAATTGTTTTACTGTTAATTATTGCTTCTACGTTTATTCATTTTCAGCTAAAAAAAAATGTAGTTAGCAATCATAAATTCAAGTGTAATTCTTTCCATTACGACAACCTCTCAGGTGTAGCCTACAAAGTGATGAATAAATGCACTATGTGGTGAGATGAGCTGTCAGTGGGCTTATATTTCTCATTTATTGGGTAGAAACATTACCTGCATTAGTATAAATACTACCGATACCAAGATATCTTGGGGTTCAAAGGCACCATCTGGTGCCCCGATATCGATATATCTCGATCTGCTGATCTGCAGCCCAAAAGCAAATGAAATTTGTTTCATTTGCTTTTGGGCTGCAGAAGGTGCCCCCAAAGTTTTAACCCTGTTGGCATAATGCCCAACAGCTAAAACTGTAAAATCAGCTGCTCAAAGCTCTGAAGTATCGGACTTTCAGCAGCCGATGCAGGGAGAAATAGAAGAAAATAGACCGGCTGCTCAAACCTCTAACTCAGTTTGGCAGTACATGGTGCCATCTACTGGCCAAAAATAGGTTATTTACCATAAGAAATACATTGAAGCTAGGGAGATGCTTTTTGCACCGCTGGAAAGGGGAAAGTCTCCCCTTTTCAGCGGTGTATAGCATTAACCATTTCGCTGCCGGATCGCATTTCGGCACTAATTGGCATCAAAACACGATTCGAACCTGGAGGGGGGCTGACATCTTGGATGTCAGCCAAGCCTCCAGGCTCCCCCACCCTCTGACAACCTCACCATATGTGTGAGGATGTCAGTGGGCCAGTTAACCCTCTAGCTGCCATACAGAGATAAGGGGATCCTATGGGATCCCCCTATCTCCCGATCCGTGGCAGCTAGATGGTCCTATTTGACATCATTGGAAAGGCCTGGTCATGACCAGGTTTGGTTTAAAAATAAAATTTAAAAAATAAAATAAAATAAAAAAAAAATAAAAAAATGAAATAAAATAAAAAAAAAATTTTTAAAAAAGTTTTTTTGTCTGGGGGGGTTTAGTTAAATAGGACCTAGGCTGTCATCTCAAAATAATTAGCACAAAATGGTCAGAATGAGCGCAGCGCACATAGGTGAACTGGCTCAGCAGGGAAGTGGTTAAAAAGCAAAAACTTATAAAAATTGGGTATTTCTAGTCTCGGGACAAAATTTTGAAACTATTTAGCCGGGGTCTTTTTTTGATTTTGGGGATTAAATTAGGAAAAAGTGTGTTTTTACCATTTTTTCGTCATATTTCATATTATTTTTTATAGTATATTATTCGATATGATGGAAATAATGGTATTTCTAGAAAGTCCATTTAATGGCGGGAAAAACGGTGTATAATATGTGTGGGTTGAATAAACGAGTAAGAGGAAAATGTGACCTAAACACTAACAACGCAGAAACGTAAAAACAGCAGCGGTCACTAAAGGACGGATTTGTGTAAAACCGCCCGGTCACTAAGGGGTTAATAAAACAAGTAAAACAGGAAAACACTTGTTTTTTAAATTTTTTGTTACGTTCAGAGAAGAAGAAAGAAAGAAGAAGAAGAAGTAATTAGAAGAAAAAAAAGAAGGAATCAGCTAATAATTGTTTTGGTCTGGCTTTGAGATACAATTTTAGAGAGGTGAATTTTGTAAAACTACATTAAAAAGTAAATTAAAACCAGTGGCTTGCACACAGTGTATCATTTTTCGCTATTTTGTTTCTGCAACTTACATCAAAAGAAGAACAGCTGCTATAATAAGTCCTGGATTTGATGCATAAACAAACACATTGTTGACGAATGGGGGGAAATCCTTTTCAATTGTTTCTTGAATTACTTCAAACATTCTCTTTTTTCCACTTGAAAATAATTGAAATCAAAGTGTTACTAAAATCTCATAAATTACATAATTACTTTCAAAAATTCAAAGGATTCCGAAGACCCCCTACACTACACCTGTCTTGCAATTTCCTTTTTACATGTAACAAAGGCTGAAGCTGTAACCATTTTTGACCGTGATCTAAGGAACATTTTTTTATCAATGCAATGTACAATTAAAGAAATAGGGCAGTATTACATAGCCCCTGCTAAAACGGGGACGCTAAGGAGGAAAACCTGCGCAGGTTTCTCCTGAGCGTCCCCTTTTTAGCTCCATATTATGGGGCAGGCACTGATTCAGCAGCCTGCCCCATACCGCCGCGCTAACCTCAGGATGCTCGAGGCAGCACTAAGCGCCGTCGTGAGCATCCCCTCGATGGAGTCGGATGGACAGTCGGATTGAGACTTCGACTGCTGGTCACATGACCTGCAGGATCTGGCCACTCGTGAGATCCTACAGGTCGGTGGAGTGATTCGCGGAGGGAGACTGAGTTCTAAATTTCCCCAGTCTCACTCTGCTCCTGGCTGCCAGAAGCGGCGGATCTAGCCATAGTTCTCGCCGCGGGGTGAGAGGTGAGCATCTGGTTTTGGAAGGATTTATAGCTGGTGATAACTGATTATGCAGAAGCAGAATCAGTTAGCACCAGCTCCAAGCTATGGTTAACTTTTCAGTTAGCTGCAGTGGGACGTAATTAGGAATTTGTAATGCTAATGCTAATTAACTCTTTGCGCTCTCCATGTTAAGCGTAGGGAGCGCAAAGTACAGTAAGCTCACAGTACAGCCACGCTAGGGCCACTTAAGCTAACGTTACGCTCACACAGCTGAGTGCTAAGCTATCGTTAGCAATGATAACAAATTTACATTTTCTTTTGAAAATCTTTGTGAGCTATGAAATTTATATGTTAACAAAGTCATTACTATAGACGGTAATCAATGCATGTAACGACATGTACTCTCAATATTATGTAACCCAGACATAATGGGCGGTATTACAGAGCTGGGGCTAACTTAACCAGAGTTATTGTAAACTTACCAGGGCCACTATAGGGCTCTATTAACTTCTTCGCGCAAACGTAAACGTGTGCGTAAAAACGCATTAACGCGAGGGGAAAAACCCTTTGCGCAGAACGTTGTATTACAATGTCCGTTCCAAAAAATACGCGTTAACATCTACCGCTGGTGAACCTGCGCAAACCATTTGCGAGCGTAATGTACATTGTGCGTCCGATACTTAACATTGTAAGCGCAAATGCGTTTGTGCGCTGGTACGCGGATGGTATTACAAATTAATTACAATCTATACGCAAATTTTAACGGACAACGTTTGCGCGCATAATTTTAACGTCTTTGAAAAGCTTGTGTTAACGGCAAATCTGAACGTCCTGGCCGAAACCAAGTACACCAGCCCAAAAAAAAAAATACAGCAAAGTATAGTTACACATTCTACGTATACCCAAACAATAAAATTTGAGAGGTTGTGCGTGTTTTTATTATTGCTGCAGCATATATACTCAGATTGATTTTGACAAAAAGTTAACGGGAGACAATTGTGGTTCTTAATTCAAATTGGCTGAATCGCGTGAAAAAACAATCCGCCCACCGATTTCTGCATGCAGCGTTAATGCGCGTGTGTTTTTGCGTGTCTTTTTTACGCGCGTTATTTTTTGACGGATGAAAATTGCGCTCGGATTGTAATACCAGCATTAATTTACACGTGTTAACGTTTAACGCTGCGCGAAAACAAAAAATAGCGCTGCGCATGTGCTTTTGCACGAAGAAGTTAATAGAGCCCATAGTCTATGGAATTGCTAAATTTACAACAGCTCTGGTTAAGTTAGCACCAGCTTTGTATTACTGCCCAATATGTCTTGAAAACTGTTGCTTTTTGCCCGTTGTTCTTCCTAAAATGTGTTGCTTTCTTTTAAAATGCTGTAAATAATTTAATAAATAGTACAGAAGTCCTGAGTTTGGTGGGTATATTTTCTGTACATTTGTATGATTAGTAGCAAACTAAAAGGTTTAGAAATGTCAGCACATTATATAATATCCTTAATCTATTTAGCAGTTGGAAAGCATAGGGCACTATTCCCTAGTCATTACTAACGTTACCGTTCGGACATGTAAGCGCTACCACCAGGATAAGTGACTTTAACACATACCCCCATATTACCTTCCTGACCTTAAACCTGTAAGAAATCACTTACAGGGTTATTCAAAGAGATTCGAAAAGTCACCGCACGTTCGGTGACTTTTCGTTCTCTTCAATTCAGTTCCTTTTGCCGATCCCATTTCGGTGACCCTGCGGTGTATTCAGCAAGCACCACAGGGTCCCCGAATTGCAGGGAAAAGCTACTGCAAACCCGACGAAGACAAACCGCAAAACCCACCGAATGCACGCCGAAAACCCGCAAAAACATCTGGATTAACCTGCCGAAAACCCGCAAAAACATCTGGATTAACCTGCCGAATACCACGGAAAAACCGAGCAGGAGCCGATCACACGCAGCCGAAGCCTCTGGAGAAAGCCGAGACCGCAGACAAGTGAAGTGAATAAATTAGCAAAACAGTTTGCTTGAATGTTTGAAAAGTGAAACACTGTTTGCAAAGAAACTACTGAGTGAAAATGTCTGAAATTTACATATGAGGTCCAGGGAATGATAATAAAAAGGGCTGTTACAGAAAAAATAAGTAAACTTAAAAAATAAAATAAAATCGGACTTCAAAATTCAGAAAAATGCTTAAAATATCCTAAAAAAAATCTATAAATAAAGCGACTCTTTACTGCAGAATTTTATAATGAACGGTTTATTAGATATTGAATTAAAATGGGAATATTTTTAACATTGAAGCCTATGGGATTCTACTGAATAAACTTGCCGAATTAAACCACCGAATGGCATGGCATTAGGGGAACCTTTCACTGCTGGTTTGTGTTCTCTGAATAGCCGAAGCAGTGCTTTTTCATGGTGATTTCACTGCCCTTGAACAGGCACCGTATGTGCAGGCAATGCGCCAGGATTTGGCAAATTGCCTGCTCTCTGATAGCCGAATGGCCAAGAAAGGTAACCGAACAAACTTTTCTCAAGCAATTCGGAGCTCTTTGAATTACCCTGTTAGTGCATCGTTGATTGTGCTAGCTTCCCCGAGCTTACTGTACTTTGTGCATACTATACTTAACATGGGGAGCGCAAGCATTAATTAGTGTTTTGATTAGTCCTATGGATTCCAGGAGGTAATACTAGTGGCAGCGTGGAAGCGCTAACGCAAGTATCCCAGTGGTTAGCGGTATGTTTTGAGGCAAGGTGCTGAGGTTGTGCCTGCCCCGGAATGTCACTCTACAATGGGGTCTCTGTGGTGATACCTGCAGGCGCAGATTTTCCCCGTTAGTTTCCCCATTTTAGTGCTCACTAAGGAAAAGGGCCCGCAGTTCATTGATACATACACTGATCAAGCACGACATTAAAACTACCTGCCTAATATCATGTAGGCTGCCTTCGTGCTGCCAAAACAGATCTTGTACATTGAGGCATGGACTCCACAAGACCTCTGAAAGTGTCCTGCTGGTATCTGGCAGAAAGACAATACCAGCAGATCCGTTAAGTCCTACAAGTTGTGTGATGGGACCTCCATGGATTTGATTTGTTCAAACGTATTGAGTTCTGAGGAATTTAGAGGGAAAAGCAATACCTTGAAATCAGTGTCACGTTGCTGAAACCATTCCTGAACAATTTTTGCAATGTGACAGGAGCACTATTCTAGTGAAAGAGGCCACTGCCAACAGAGAACAGCAGTGCCATGAAGAGGTATACATGGTCTGCAGCAATCTATAGGTAGTTGGCAAGAGTCAAGTGTGTTTTGACATTTTTCTATTATGGCCAGCATTATTGTTTCAGCAATGTGAGCTAAAGTAACTCTATGTAGTTGATAACAAGGAAAATTAGAAAAACAAATAGTAGAAACGTGAGGATTTGTTTAGAGTGAGAAGTTGGACTTTAGAGGCCCTATTATAGTGTTCATGCTAAAACGCGGACACTAAGGAGAAAAACCTGTGCCTGCAGGTTTCTCCTTAGCGTCCCCGTCTTAGCGTGATATTTCAGTTCAGGCACTAACCCAGCAGCCTGCACCATAACACGGCGCTAAGCCTCAGGATGCACGCGGCAACGCTAAGTGCCGCCGTAAGCATCCCTTTGATGGAGTCCATAGCACTCCATTGCAGCCTCCTCTGCCATGCACATGACCTGCAGGATCTCGCCTTGTGAGATCAGGCAAGTCAGCGTAGTGATTCACAGAGGGAGACTGAGGGACATTTTCCCTCAGTCTCTCTGCTCCTGGCGGCAAGGAGAAACGGATTGAGCCGGTTTCCTCGCCACGGGATGAGAGTTGACAATCAGGGTAATTCAAAGAGATTCGAAAAGTCACCGCACGTTCGGGGACTTTTCGTTCTCTTCAATTCGGTTTGTTTTGCCGATCCCATTTCGGCGACCCTGCGGTGTATTCAGCAAGCACCACAGGGTCCCCGAATTGCAGGGAAAGGCTACCGCAAACCCGGCGAAAACTAACCACAAAACCCGGCGAATGCACGCCGAAAACCCGCAAAAACATCTGGATTAACCCACCGAAAACCACGGGAAAACCCAAGTAGGAGTCGATCACACGCAGCGAAGCCGCCAGAAAAGCCGACCCCGCAGACGAGTGAAATGAATAAATTAGCAAAACAGTTTGCTTGAATGTGTAAAAAGTGAAACGCTGTTTCAAAAGAAACTACTGAGCGAAAAGGTCTGAAATTTACATATGAGGTCCAAAGAATGATAATAAAGAGGGCTGTTACAGAAAAAATAAGTAAATTTAAAAAGAAAAAAAAAGAAAAATTGGACTTTTGTTTTTAAAAAAAAATTCAAAGAAAAATGCTTAAAATATCCTAAAAAATCTATAAATAAAGAGACTCTTTACTGCAGAATTTTATAATGAACGGTTTATTAGATATTGAATTAAAACCAGAATATTTTTAATATTGAAGCCTATGGGATTCTCCTGAATAAATCTGCCGCATGAAGCCACCGAATGGCAGGGCATTAGGGGAACCTTTCACTGCTGGTTTGTGTTCTCTGAACAGCCGAAGCAGTGCTTTTTCATGGGGATTTCACTGCCCTCGAACAGGCACCGAACAGGCACCGTATGTGCAGGCAATTCACCAGGATTTGGCGAATTGCCTGCTCTCTGAATAGCCGAATGGCCAAGAAAGGTAACCGAACGCTGGTTTTCAGCTTTCGGTTATCTTTCTCAAGCAATTCGGATCTCTTTGAATTACCCTGAACGTGATTTTTGGGGGGGTTTCAGCTGGTGCTGACTGATTCCACAGAAGCGGAATAAATTAGCACCAGGTCCTAGCTGTGGTTAACTTTGCAGTTAACTGCAGCAAGATGGTAATTAGCATTTGGACTTTAATCAATGCATGTAGCGACATGTGCATTCAATATTATGTAACCCAGACATAATGGGCAGTATTACAAAGCTGGTGCTATTGCTAATTTAAAGATAAGTGACATAACTACACAACACTTTCTTACCTGAAAGGCCCACAATCAAAAGATGGAGAAATAGACATAATGGTGTATGCAACAGGCAGTAGACTCATAAAGAGAACAAGCAGCAGTAGCCCCATATAAAAATTATTTGATTTAGAAGCTTTGAATACGCGCTCATGGGGGACATTGCTGCTCATTACTGCCCAGCACTGTAAATACATCGATGACAAAAGTCGAAGAATGTTCACCAAAATTAAACCAGGAGCATAAAAGGAACCCATCCTGAATGAAATAAAAATGTATTAATCAATTATGCATGAACAATTGATAGTGAATTGGTGGAAAAGGGTAATTAAATGACTGGTGGAAAGACATCCTTCCATAGTAGATATAGTTAATAAAAATAACATATATAATAATTGACTTATAAAATTATAGCCAGTTATGAAGCTAAAAGTATTATAAAGGTATGTGATGAATGTTATCATGGTAAGCAGTATGAAGTAAAAGCTGCAAAAGCTAGATTACAATAGTGGCATCAATCTCATATTTCATCTTATTTTACCTACCAAGTGTATAGGGGTTATTCACAAACATCTGGCATTTACCAGTGTTGGGGCACTAACAAATGATTGAATTTCACTAAGGTTTAAACCAAAGTGTAGCAGGACAAGATTTAGTTTTGTGATGTGCCTGAAATTTTCAGCTCTGCAGCAGCAGCCGTTTTCGCTGGTGTTTGCTACACTGGCAAACACAACACTTTGTGTATAGCCCCTTTAGTAATCTATTCTTACTCTTATTAACCCCATAGTGAGTCTAGTGACCCGGCGATATTACCATTGTTTGTCTGAAAGTAGCCACTGCTGTTTTTACATTTCTGCGCTGTTTGTGTTTAGCTCTAATTTTCCCCTTACTTATTTAAGGAACCCACACATAAGGGGTTATTCGATCTGGCCCCGAAATGTCAGCGAACAGGGAATTTTCCCATACGGTGCCATTACGGGGCCAATCGGCTATTCAGAGAGCAGGCAGTTTGACAAATTTTGGCGAACTGCCAGCAAGTACGGTGCCTGTTCGAAGACATTAAAATTCCCCATAGAGAAGCAATGATTAATCTATTCAGAGAACACCGAACAGCAGAGAAAAGTTGCCAAAATGCCCTGCTGTTTGGTGGTTTCATTTGGCAGGTTTATTGAGGCGAACCCCATAGGCTTCAATGTTAAAAATATTCCCGGTTTTATCCAATATCTAATAAACCTTTTAGTCTGTAGTAAAATGTATTTTTATTTATAGATTTTTTTTAGGATTTTTATGGCAATTTCAAGATTTTTTCAGGAATATTTTTTTCCCATTTCTTTTTAAATAGCGTTTTCTCTTTTCTCTGTAACAGACCTTTTTATTATTATTCACAGGAACTTGTATGTTAATTTCAGACATTTTCGTTTAGTAGTTTTTTTTGCAAACAGCATTCCCCGCACTTCAGAGAAGTTCGCCGCAGGGTCCCCAGAGTGCAGGTAAACCTTTAGAAAACCTGCCAAAAAAACACAGAAAAACTGCCGATATCTCACCAAAAACCACCAGAACCACCGCAAAATACATGCCGAACACGTTGGAAATAACCGAAGAGCTGTCGAAAACCGCATAGACCAGCCGCCGGAAAAAAACCGACAAGCTGGTGAACAGGGTTAAAAACTAAAAAGGATTTGAAACTGTGAAAAAAAACCTACTCAACAAAATGTCTGGAATTAACATATAAGGTCCTATGAATGATAGTAAAAAGTTCTCTTACAGAAAAAAGAAAAAGCTCTTTAAAAAAAGGAAAAAAATTGACAAAAAAATTCCCGAAAAATGCCTAATAGATCCTAAAAAAAAAACAATAAATAAAGAGACTTTTTACTGCAAACTAAAATAATAAATAGTTTATTCGATTTTGAATAAAAACGGGAATATTTTTAACATTGAAACCTATGGGATTTGCCACCGAACAGCAGGGCATTTTGGCAACTTTTCACTGGTGTTCGGTGTTCTCTGATTAGATTAACCATTGCTTCTCTATGGGGGATTTCACTGCCTTCGGACAGGCACCGTACTTGCTGGCAGTTCACCAAACTTTGGCGAATGGCCCCGAGATGTCACCATACATTGAAATTCACTGTTCAGTGACATGTCGCGGCCAGATCAGATCTCTCTGAATAACCTGTTAAATAAAAGAGTCAATCACATCTTATCCAGAATTCTAAGATCTGGAAGATCAGGAAAACAGGAGTTTACGGAGCCGATTCCAGACCAGAGACACTTTGTATGGTCGCTGTTGATCAGGAACTCAGGTCCCAAGAGCTACATGTGACATGCCGCATATAGTCACGCTGACTCTGAGCAACATGTCTGTGAAAAAACAAGCTACAAAGGAATGAGGCTCAATAAACCACTCTACAGGGCATAACCCAACAATTATAAACCGAAACAATTTGCACAAAGTGCAACAAGAGTGGTGATAGAATATAATTTTATTGTTAAATAAGCATCTAAAAAGGAAGGATTGAAAAAGTAAGTATGTGGACAATAGCCCAAAGGGGGAAGGTAATACCGTACCAATTGAACGTTGCAAGAATTACTCATAAACAATAAGAGCTACCTGTGTTCCGGTGGTACAAGCCACCCAAGAAGACAAGGAATTGCTGTATAGAATAGAAGTAACAAGAGCATAAACCTAAGCAATGGTGGCTCACTATACCTGGGTGGTTCAAGCCACCTACATAACCAAATACAAAGGCACACTAGGTAAACAACCAGTATTAGCCATAGGGCAAGGTCCACAAGAAAATAGATTCAAAATAGAGCTGTTAAAAGCAAGAAGAAGGCATATCTCGACCGGTTTCGCCCGACCAGGGCTTAATCCAGAGATACAATGCCCGCCCAGTTCCCCCCTATAAATACCTCCGAGACCTTGGGTAATGAAGCGAAATCATGCGGCCAGCTGAGAGACCAACTAATTCCTGAGCGTAGAAGTCGTGAAAGTATTTCCTGACACGTGAGTAATCACGTGGCATCAGGGGACCAATGGTTGATCAGTTGTTGGTATCCTAGTAACTAGGCCTTTTGGATATACCGCCTTAATACCAGATCTCCATCAGGCCTTAACGAAGGCTTTACGTTTGTCCCTTTTATTTGAGCGTTATTTTTTAACGTGTTCCAAGTGTTGCTTTGACGTTTGTCATATTACATTGCTATTGTACCATTATTCATTTATTTTCTTATTGGTTATACATTAAGTTTTCTTTTCTTCGTATTTTATCCCTATTCCCCTTCTGTTCCTCCATTCTTTCAAGTTACATGTGACCTTCCCTTTCCTATACTCCCTTTTTTGTATCATTAAAGGGTTCATGTTTTGTCCTATTCTATAGGTGTAGCGATTATCTGGGTCCTTGTTTTCTTTCAGACAACTTTTGGCAATCTAATGGTTAACAAATTCAGTTATATGAAGACAGCTACAAATATGGGCGATTTGATACATTGTTCCTTTATTTTATTTATCCTTTCGCTTCTGTCTTACATGTACTTTGTTATTTCCATTCCTGTTACCCCTTGGATCACTAACAGATCGTTGCATACTTTGGTTATTCACACAATTTGTTATTATATTATCATTTGCGTCACTTTTGTGGCTATCACAGACCTCTTTATTTGGTATCAACAATTATCGTGATCCGAGTAGCTTATTGCGTCTTTGGTTGCTTCGATACCATCAATAGCTATATATATTGTTTTGGCCTGTTGATGTCACATGATTATACACGTGTCAGGAAGTCGCTCTCAACATTTACGTTCATGAAACCTTATTGTTTCTTGCCGCCTTGTCCATCGCGTCTTCAGTTACTAGGATACCAACAACTGATCAACCATTGGTCCCCTGATGCCACGTGATTACTCACGTGTCAGGAAATACTTTCACGACTTCTATGCTCAGGAATTAGTTGGTCTCTCAGCTGGCCGCATGATTTCGCTTCATTACCCAAGGTCTCGGAGGTATTTATAGGGGGGAACTGGGCGGCATTGTATCTCTGGATTAAGCCCTGGTCGGGCGAAACCGGTCGAGATATGCCTTCTTCTTGCTTTTAACAGCTCTATTTTGAATCTATTTTCTTGTGGACCTTGCCCTATGGCTAATACTGGTTGTTTACCTAGTGTGCCTTTGTATTTGGTTATGTAGGTGGCTTGAACCACCGAGGTATAGTGAGCCACCATTGCTTATGTTTATGCTCTTGTTACTTCTATTCTATACAGCAATTCCTTCTCTTCTTGGGTGGCTTGTACCACCAGGACACAGGTAGCTCTTATTGTCTGTGAAAAAATGCTGCAGAGCACTCCCAGCATGCGTACATGCTGGGAGCTGTAGATGAAGACTCTCCCACCAGGATCTCCTTTCTACGAAACATCGGATTCTCTCGGATACTGAAATCCGGAAGAATCCACAATGTGGAATGTCCGGGGTCCCAAGCATTCTGGATAACAGGTGCTCAACCCGTAGTATCATGTTTAGCCCCTAAATTATATAATGCTATCCAAAAACATTATTCTAAATTATTAAACTATACATTAAAATGAAAACTAAAAAATGAAATAATATAAATTATGCATCACTATGTAACAGTAAGGCCTTGGTGCATACAGGTCTCATGCATTCTCACCAGATCATGCCTTGATTGAAGATGAGACCAAGAACATTTCCACTTATATCAAATTCAGCATAGGAAGGCTACGGAACATGAAAAGTCAATTACATTAATTCAAAATATTATTCTAATGGAAATCTTAACTTCTTTATATAGTCATAACTTGGTGATATCACCAAAATTGTCTAGTGAGAATCAAAGAAGATTCAGGGATTTCAATTTAATCATCCTTGAGGCCAATTATAACATTTATGGAGAATATCTCCCGCTATAACTGGTTACTAGTCTATCTATTTCCATTGTCATCCACTCATATACAGCAAGAATCACTACCAAATAGTAGTCTTTAATGTCTTTAGTGTAACCGTGGTTTCTGCACCTTAAACACTACCTATGGATATGGTTATTCAATGAAAAAACATAAGGGCCTATTCACAAAGCACCTAAATTGCAGGCAATTGTGATTCCACTTTGCCAAAAATACGGTGAATTTCCGATTTAGTGAATGGTCACCGTATTTTACCGAAATTGGAGTCACTGAAGCAGTTATTGGACATCGGCGAAAACCACTGAAGTGCACCGTTAACCAGCAAATTACACCAAACTGGCATCAGCGAATTCCGCCATAGTGACAAAAAAAAGGAAGTCTCCTATCCTCCTAATAGACTTGGCGTGTCCGTCGCCAAGTCTGTACTGCGCATGCGCGCACAACCAGCGCATCCAACTGGCCAAACAGTATGACGGCAGAGTGTCGAATGCATGTGCAAACGCATTCTACACTCCGCCATTGTACTGTTTGTGCAGTTGTTTGCGCACCCAACGTACTGCTGGGTGCGCAATCGCATTATACACTCCACCGTATTATTTATTTATAAAGGATTTTACCAGGAAGGATACATTCAGATTTCTCTCGTTTTCAAGTATGTCCTGGGTTCAAGAACATTGAATGGTTACAGAAATACAAAGTAGTAGAATGCAAGATATTAACACAAAAACAAATATACAGATTAACAGAAAATAAATATGTAGGAAATAGTCACTATGTTACATGTTTACAGGTGCATTCTGTGTTGAGGTATGTTAATAGGGAACTATTAGGTATGTAAATGGGTCAGACCAGCACACTTTTAACTTGCGTTCTGGCGCACATAATTACGGCCGCACTAGCAGCAGATGACGGGCAATGACGGACAATATACGATGTACGGCCGCACAAAAGTCCGGCCGTGCAACACAAGTGGAATTTGAACGCATTTTTCTGAGAACGCTGAACCGCTAGTACTGACGTACTGAGTGCGCAGCTGCGGCATAGCGGCGTGTTTGCGTGATTAGGAGATGTCAGACGCTGCTAATGTCCGGCCTACATAACGTCCAGACGCAAAAAGATTTTTATTGACGATCCGTACAAAATCACGCCCGAAAATGCGCGTCGTCTGACCGTATTTGCGCATTCCGTGATAAAATACGTCAATGCGTTCGGAAGCACTTTTTCACGTTCGCGGGGAAAATTGCTTTCGTCTGACCCTAGCCTTAAGGGACTTTAGATGGGGGAAGATTTGATGGCGTCTGGGAGGTTATTCCATAATTGTGGTGCTCTGTAGAAAAATGAGGATCGAGGCACTTGAGTTTTGTATTGCGGTATTGCAAGTAAGGTGCTGGTCCTGGATCTGAGGTTATAGGATGAGGGAACTGCTGGGGGAAGCAGCCTATTCAGGTAGGGTGGTAGCTTCCCAGAAAAGCTCTTAAACACCAGGTTGGAAAGATGAAGGGTGCATCTAGAGTAATGATTTGGCGGTTGGATGCGCGCGCAGCTGGGTGCGCACGCAGCCAACCGCCGCAACACGCGCCCAGCATGCGCGAGGGACACAAAAAATCCAATCCATTGGAGAGGCGCTGTGCGCACAGCGCACAGCGCCTCTCCAATGCATCAGATTTTTGTGTCCCTCAAGGATCCCCCTGCCCAGAGTCTCCAAAGGTCTGCCAGCCATATTACCAGTCTGCCAGCCTTATTACAAATTGGAATTGCCCTTTATTTTCCATTTGCCTGTCAATTAGGGTTTACGATTAAAAAATATAGAAAAAGTTAATTTTCTGTAAGCTGCTGCTAGCCATGCCGCAAGGAATGTTTGCAGCTGTTATAGTTAACAAGTGAACCTTTACTGGTTAGTATAATTGCTCCATTCATTAACACTAAATGCTTACTTGAAATAGTGTTCAACTTAGGCACAACACACCTGGACAAAGACAACTTAGAGAATGAGAGTTTAAAAGGGATAATTAATAGAGAGGTTTAATTAATAGAGGTTTAATTAGTAGAGAAGACACTTCTTTGGAATAACCAGGTACACAACAGACCTCATAAAAGTCCCCGTTCACACTGTGCGATTTGAAAATCGTGCGTTTTTCCGCGCAATTTTCATATTCGCGACGTCGCAATTTTGCAAAACACCATCAATGGAAATCGCAAAACGCAAATCACAAAAAAAGGGTCATGTACCAGCGACATGCTACCGCGACGCGCGACATGCAGCAAGATGTGAACAGCTCCATTGAAATGCATTGGAGATGCTACATAGCGCGACATCGCACGGATTTTGCGGAACAATCGCACAGTCACAGTAATCAAGAGGTAAGACAAAAGCAATCTTATAACATAGAGTATAACTCACAAAGCCACTTTCCAGGTCCCAGCACCAGCAGTTGTTAAGAAATCTGACAATGACGGCCCTGCCAAAATCACCAAGTAAAATGGTAATGTAAGTCACCTGTGTGTCTGATATGGTCAGTTTCACAAACTCCTGCAAAGGTAGAAACATATATGTCATTTCATTTTAAAAGAAATAATTAATTGGCTTCAACAAAGTGTGTGCGAGCGAGAGATTTTTTCTTATGCTGGCAAAGTGTACTACAGGGTCTTTGTGGAAATACTGTTGCACAAATGATGGTGGCTTTCACCAAGACAATACCAAGTAAGCTTTAACTGCACTTCATCTATCTATTTATCAATTTTTCTCTCTCGGTTATAATATATAAAAAGCAGAGCATAAAAAATAAAGGTCTCGATTCTGATGTAGGCAATATACAGTAATTTATGAGTAAGCGATTAATTATCATGGTTCCACTGGTAAACATTAATGGTCCTCAAGCTTAGGCACAACTCCTGTTGTAGCTTGCCATGCACTGGCAGTTTAATGTACATTTATGCATCCTATACTTTGTGTACTTGGAATTGTAAAAAATGTAGTGTGAATTATTGATGCCCAATTGTGTCCTTTTCTGGTGTGTAGTATAAAAGTTACTGGCTCCCAAGTGCTAGTGTTGACGTACGTATAACGTATCAGAGATGTGCAATTCGTTTCGTTCCGAATCAAAATTCCTATGAAATTCCCTATTTTCGTATCTCGGGAGCATTTCCAAAAACAAAATGTTGACCATCCGAAAATTTCGGATCGATCCGAAATTCCGACGAGATTCGGATCGGTGATTCAGATCGTTTCAGCTCAATTCGGTGATTCGGATCGATTCAGGTGATTCAGATCAATTTGTTTTCTGCTTTTGTAAGAGTTATTTTGTTTTTCATTGCTTATTTAAGAATGGGAAGTAGATTACTACCAATAGAATGAAAGTTTCTTTACTTATTTTATTTTTTTTAGGATTTTTTTGCCATTTTTGGGTGAAATTTGAGGTTTTCTATTTTTTTTTTAAGAAACAAGGCTTTTTAGTCCATAGGTTTCAATGTAGCATTTGAATCCACACACTACTGGGAAGCGCCTCTCTGCAGTATAATGAATGCAGCATATGAATCCACACGCTGCCGGGAAGAAGTGCCTCTCTGCGGTATAATTAATGCAGCATATGAATCCACACACTGCTGGGAAGCGCCTCTCTGCAGTATAATTAATCTAGCATATGAATCCACACACTGCTGGGAAGCGCCTCTCTGCAGTATAATTAATGCAGCATATGAATCCACACACTGCCGGGAACAAGTGCCTCTCTGCGGTATAATTAATGCAGCATATGAATCCGCACACTGCTGCGAAGCGCCTCTCTGCAGTATAATTAATGCAGCATATGAATCCACACACTGCTGGGAACAAGCACCTCTCTGCGGTATAATTAATGCGTCATATGAATCCTCAAACTGCTGGGAAGCGCCTCTCTGCGGTATAATTAATGCAGCATATGAATCCACACACTGCTGCAAAGCGCCTCTCTACAGTATAATTAATGCAGCATATGAATTCACACACTGCTGGGAACAAGCGCCTCTCTGCGGTATAATTAATGCGTCATATGAATCCTCAAACTCCTGGGAAGTGCCTCTCTGTGGTATAATTAATGCAGCATATGAATCCACACACTGCTGTGAAGCGCCTCTCTGCAGTATAATTAATGCAGCATATGAATCCACACACTGCTGGGAACAAGCACCTCTCTGCGGTATAATTAATGCGTCATATGAATCCTCAAACTGCTGGGAAGCGCCTCTCTGCGGTATAATTAATGCAGCATATGAATCCACACACTGCTGCAAAGCGCCTCTCTGCAGTATAATTAATGCAGTATATGAATTCACACACTGCTGGGAACAAGCGCCTCTCTGCGGTATAATTAATGCCGCATTTGAATCCACAAACTGCTGGGAAGCGCCTCTCTGCGGTATAATTAATGCAGCATATGAATCCACACACTGCTGGGAAGTGCCTCTCTGCGGTATAATTAATGCAGCATATGAATCCACACACTGCTGGGAAGTGCCTCTCTGCAGTATAATTAATGCAGCATATGAATCCACACACTGCTGGGAAGCGCCTCTCTGCGGTATAATTAATGCAGCATATGAATCCACACACTGCTGGGAAGTGCCTCTCTGCGGTATAATTAATGCAGCATATGAATCCACACACTGCTGGGAAGTGCCTCTCTGCAGTATAATTAATGCAGCATATGAATCCACACACTGCTGGGAAGTGCCTCTCTGCGGTATAATTAATGCAGCATATGAATTCACACACTGCTGGGAAGTGCCTCTCTGCGGTATAATTAATGCAGCATATGAATCCACACACTGCTGGGAAGCGCCGCTCTACACTACAGTATAATTAATCCAGCATATGAATCTGCACATCTGGGCAGCCCTTCTCTGCAGATCAATTCGGTAATTTGGATCGATTAATTTTTCCGATCAGTTAGTTTTTAATGAGTTATAATTAATGCAGCATATGAATCCATACAGTGCTAGGAAGTTCCCAGCAGTGTGTGGATTCATATTCTGCATTAATTATACTGCAGAGAGGTGCTGCCCAGCAGTGTGTGGATTCATATGCTGCATTAATTATACTGCAGAGAGGCGCTTCCCAGCAGCAGGTGGATTCATATGTTGCATTAATTATACTGCAGAGAGGCGCTTCACAGCATTGTGTGGATTCATATGCTGCATTGAAACCTATGGGTTAAAAAGCCTTGTTTCTTTAAAAAAGAAACTTTCATTCTATTGGTACTAGTAATCTACTTCCCATTCTTAAATAAGCAATAAAAAACGAAATACCGTATATACTCGCGTATAAGCTGAGTTTTTTTACCACGATTTTGAGTCAAAAAACCGCGATTCGGCTTATACACGAGTCAAGGTCCTGATCAGCGTGAGTTCGTCCGTGTTGAAGGGGATGCGGCTGCGTGCAGGCGCAGCCGGTCACGTGGTCCGGCTAATCAGGTGGTACTGAGTCTCTGTACCACCTGACTGGCCGGACCGCGTGACCTGCGCACGCACGCAGCCGCATCCCCTTCAACACGGACGGACTCACGCTGTTCAGGACCGGGCAGGCACTCCCGCTGCCCGGCATCTGGGCCCCCTCAACCCCTGCTGGATCCGGAGCTGGGGCAAGTATCCATGTGAGAGCTGGCTGCCGCTGGGGCAATATCCAGGTGAGAGCTGGGGCATATCCATGAGCTGGTGCAAATCCATGAGCTGGGGCATATCCATGAGCTGGGGCATATCCATGAGCTGGGGCAAATCCATGAGCTGGGGCAGTATCCATGAGCTGGGGCAAATCCATGAGCTGGGGCAAATCCATGAGTTGGGGCAAATCCATGAGCTGGGGCATATCCATGAGCTGGGGCAGTGAGCTGGGGCAAATCCATGTGTGAGCTGGGACAATATCCATGTGTGAGCTGGGGCAATATCCCACTTAGGCTTATACGCAAGTCAATAAGTTTTCACAGGTTTTTTGGGAAAAAGTAGGGGGGTCGGCTTATACACGGGTCGGCTTATACCCGAGTATATACGGTAACTCCCAAAAAATGAAAAATCAACTGATCCGAATCACCCGAATCACAAAACCAAAACGAACAAGAAATTGTCCGAAATGGCCCAAAACAAAAAAAAACACTGAAAAAAACCAAAACAAAACGAAAAAAAGTCATGCACATCCCTATAACGTATAACTTGACATTATAAACATAAATAATAAATAGTTAATTAAAACTCACCTCTGTTTCCTAAGCCTGCTATCTCCAATTACTGTAAATGGAAAGACAAAGAGAACAAAAAGTTCTTCAGTATCATTCCATCCTAATAAGAAATATAGCTTAACCCTCCAAAACCTTGCTCAAGATATTTCATTCTAGGCTTTTGTGACGGTCCATGGAGTTCTAAACCTGCAGGGAAAGTTTCCACTGTGATGCACGGCAATGCTGCAGATATTCATTTGCCCGCTAGAACAAATGCTGCTGTTATTAGAGCCAACCCATAGATGATATGGTGTAGCGAAACTACAAAGACATAACAACTTATGTCAAAATTAAGTCCTTGAGGCTCCCTACTACTGGCCATGTTGAAATATGGCTTACAATTCTTAACTGGCAGTCCGCAAATAAAAAACAACTTAGAAAAAACATAAAACGTGTTGTTTATTTACCACTGATATCCTCACCTCCCTATAACTTGTTTTAATAGCCATCTTTATTACTAAGGTGTTATCATATCCCTAGTGATATCCCACATGTCTTATTCTAATTTTTCTGGTAAAACTATCAAGAATTTTATATATGGAAAAAAACAGGTATATCACTTTGAGAATGGTAATGGTAGCTGAAGAAAAGAGAATTTGAAATAGGCTTGGATATTTCTATTTCACAAACAAAATCTAACACAACTTGATTCCTATAAAGTTATGAATCACTTACAATGCCCACAGTTGTTTCCCAGCATGGACCTCTGGGTACATCAGCTGGGTTCAAGGAAATTTGGGTGCTTCCATTATTTTCCAAGGTGAGGTTGTACATCATCCATTGTGTCTTATTCCTAATAACTTCTTCTTCAGCTAACTGTTAAAATGATAAAAGTGAATAGATCAACGTGCTGTTTTTTTTAGAAAAAGTAAAAATACCTTTAAGTTGCAAAAAAATGAAATCGCAGTCTTACTACCATTAACAGCAACGATATGTATGGAAACATACTGTATGTTGCACAATGTGCAAAGCTAAGAAACAAAATTGTAAAGCTTCATCATCATGTATAAGCATTAGACTATCAGCTCTCGTCATTTCACTGTTTACACTGAAAAACCTCAACCTCTATAACATGTCTGCTCTTTCTTTCCCTGTATTGATCAGTCTATGTCAACCAAAAGATTGAGATATTTACATAATGGTTATTCAGACAGAACCGAATTGGCCACTGAATTGCACCGAACAGTGAATTTCCCCATACGTTGCAATTTCATGACCATTCAGCTATTCAAAAAGCTGGCAGTTCCCCAAATATTAGCAATTTGCCAGTGAAATACGATGACCTTCAGCGACAATGAAATTCCTTATAGTCAAGCAACAGTTAATCTATTCAGAGAACACCGAACAGCTGTGAAAAGTTGTTGAAATGCCCTGATTTTTCGTATTTTCATTCAACAGGTTTAACCAGTTATTCTTTTCATTTGAAGCAAAAAGTCTCTTTATTTATTTTTTTGATTCTTTTAGAAATTTTTCTGGGGGGTTTTCGGCAAAATGTTTGATTCCGTTTTTTTTTAATAGCGTTTTTTCTTTAATTCTATATATTAATAGAACTTTTTATTGGGATAAATCCTGCCTTGTATCAACAGTTCAGGCTGGTGGTGGTGGTAGTGTAATGCAAAATGTTTGATTCCGTTTTTTTTTTAATAGCGTTTTTTCTTTAATTCTATATATTAATAGAACTTTTTATTGGGATAAATCCTGCCTTGTATCAACAGTTCAGGCTGGTGGTGGTGGTAGTGTAATGCTGTGGGAGATATTTTCTTGGCACGCACTGGGCCCCTTAGTACCAATTGAGCATCGTTTAAATGCCTCCGCCTACCCGAGTATTGTAGCTAACCATGTCCATCCCTTTATGACCACAGTGTACCCATCTTCTGATGGCTAATTCTAGCAGAATAATGCTCCATGTCACAAAGCTCAAATCATCTCAAGGTGGTTAACCGAACATAACAATGAGTTTTTGTTTTCTTTTAGAGAATGGATTTTACCAGGAAGGATACATTAAGATTTCTCTTGTTTTCAAGTATGTCCTGGGTGGCAAGTATGTACCGTTAAGTGTCTTGCCACTTACTGGAGAGGTTGCTTGCTGGGATCGAACCCATGACTCCACAGGCTCTCTCCATGCAGAGCAGGGACATTACCTCTACTCCACCTAGCCGGTACCTCCAACAAGGTCCAAGTTCACTGTACTCCAATGGCCTCCAGTGTCACCAGATCTCAATCCAATAGAGCACCTTTAGGATGTGGCGGAACGGAAGATTCGTATCATGGATATGCAGCCGAAAAAAATCTGCAGCAACTGCGTTATGCTATCACGTCAATATGGAGCAAAATCTCTGAGGAATGATTCCAACACCTTGTTGAATCTATGCCACGAATAATTAAGGCAGTTCTTATGGTAAAAGGGGGTCCAACCTTGTACTATATATAGTGAATCTATATGTAGAATATAGATATTCTCTTAGATCATTCAAAAACTAAGACATTTGTTGATTATCTTTGTAATCCCGCTCTTATCTATTGGGGCCCATCACTCTAAAAGAAAAAAATTGTAAATTATTGTGATTAAATTATAATTTACAAGTTTACCTTTGAGTTCACGTCATCAATTAATGCCAGCAAAAATGTGTATAGATTTCCAAGGAAAAGAGCAAATATTCTCCCAAGTTGCCACTTCAATGCCAGTCTAGGATGATAATCTTCCATAACAGCAATGGTTTCAAACAGTGGAGGGCAAAACATGGACAGCAGAGACATCACAATTTCTATCTGTAAAAATTGGATCCTTATGTGAACAATGAATGTAATCAAATATCAAAAAATACTTTTATTATGCAAAGAATCTAGTTTTATTTATACTTCACAGTTGCCACATTTCGCTAAATTATTTGATGTTAAGTCATCATTTCAGTAACGACAGTGACAACTATTATGCTTATGTATATCCTTAGTGGACCTCAGAAACAAAGGCAAAACTAAACATTTGAAGATGAAAGAAAGTAGAGCATTCAAACAAAATGTTTAGGTGTACATGGAGACTAATGGTGTTAGGCCCATGTCAGACGAACGCAGTGATCACGTCCGTGTTGCCGCAAAGTTTAACGTCCGTCGTAGCACAGAATCATGAGCAATAGAGACCCACGCATGAAGTGCGTCCGCACCGAACTGCGTACGCACAATGCACGTTGCGAACGGACGCAAGCTAGGCAAGAACGTAAAACCGTTACCACGGACGTGCAGAGTGTGCCACGTCCTTGTAGCGTTCTGTGTGAGTGATGGGGAGATGTCAGATGCAGCGCATTTGCGACGTCCAGCACCTTGACGCACACAATGGCTTTTCATATCCTTTTCAAATTTTTATCCTTTTTCATATTATTTTTATTTCCCATAGTTCCCTTTTTTTTTCTACGTCCGTCAAGAAAAACGGATCGTGTGGTGAGCAACCATGGCCCTCCAGATGTTTTGGAACTACAGTATATTTCCCATGAGGTTCAGCCAGCTAGTTAGTGCAGAGCATCAGGGGAGATATCGTTTAAAAACACCTGGCAAGCCAAGGTTGCTGACTGATGCTCTAAGCTATTTTTTATAGTATATTTCATCTTTTAAGAACTTGTAAATATACAGGGCCATATTACATTACTAACGCTAATGTTAGCGCTCAGCTTTGTGACCGTTAACATTAGCTGTGGTAGCTAACCTAGCACGGTCGGACCATATTACATTCCGAACCTTAATGGGTTAAAAAAACCATTAGCGCTTCGGAGTTTGAGCTTTCCAGCGGGAGCTTACTGTACTTTGAGCTCCCTATGCTTAACATGGGGAGTGCAAAGTGTTAATTAGCGTTAGGATTAAAAAGTCCTGGTAGGATTGCAAAGAAAACTGCAGGTTTTCCTCCTTAGCATCCCCGTTTCAGCTTGAGGATTGTAATATACCCCACAGTGTATATCATTTGTACAAAATCGAATGCACATCTACCAAGATGGCAAACCCACACTATGTAACAAAAAGTTTTTTTTTATATATATAAAGAAGTCCTACCTCATTGTTCTGGTACCAGGATGGATTTCCCAGTTTCTTAAACTCCTGTGATCTCTTCATTACAAAGTAAATTAGATAACCACTTCCTCCCAAGCAAACTGTAATCAAAACATTGGACACCACTATTAAGAAACGCCTTAAGTGTACATTTTCTGCTTTTGTATTTTCTTGTTCATCCACAATGGACTCCTGTTGAGCGGAATGAGAATTATTATGTAGTATCATTGGATAGTTTGAGTTTAGATATCTATTGACAGTGCTGCAAATCCCTGATAAAACCTAATTATATTTGGAAAATAGTTTCCTATTATATCACTCCTGGAAAGCCAGGTAGCTGATGTACAGGGGTCAGCAACCTTGCCCCTCTAGATGTGTTTGGAATTCCATCTTCCATGATGTTCAGCTACTCATTAGGTTGGCAGAGACTCATCGGAAATGTAGTTCCAAAGCACCTGAAGGGCCAAGGTTGCTGATCCCTTCAATAGAGCAAAACATTGTTGGGTTCCAATACACAGACAGGCAAACAGACATCCAACCAATTAGAAAAATATGTCTACAATCGTGATTTTTACCTTCAAATGCATCAATGATAACAAATTAGTTAGATTGACTTAAAAGAACTTAATTACAGTTGCAGATAGTTTGACAAGGTTTCTGTATGTCTCAGACAACAGATTACCGCTGGAGCATGATTCAATAGAGCGCTCCTGGTTGTTCAAAGTTCCTCTCCACATCGTGGCACTTCTTCAGCTCAGATTTTACTTTGTTGAATATTTTCTATCAATATTTGCATGTGTATTTGTTTCAAACCTTAGCTTATGTTTAAGCTGAAAGCTAAGTTATTTTACTTTGCCAAATTAAGCCTTGATACCATTACACAGCTGCACAAATACTTTTCATTCGGATGTGACATCTACAAACTTTTCTGGTAAGAGATAAAACCTTGCTGATCTTACTCACTCCAGTAATAGTTAATTATTATCAAACCTCTTATGACAAGAAATAAATAGCATTTCTGACAAGTTCTAATGAGGACTTGTTTCAGCAGGGTATCGCAAATGTGTCTTCCCTGGAGGGAATCTTCACAAGGTACTGTTACTCAGTTCATATTTGAATGTATCTCTTGGACAGTATAGAATGTGACCATTTTAAAAATGTCTTCCCTATATTGACAAGAACATTATGAAAGTCTTTTGTATATATGTATGTATAAACAGGTAACTATAAAATAATCACAAGACATTTCTACCCATTCATTCATTCTTGAATTAGTAACGATTCATATTTACCTTGAATAAAGTTGTTATTGATGCATACTTATTGTCTGCAGTCTCTGGGTTTCCTATAAGATAGTCCCAACTAGTAAACATTTGGCAGCCGAATATAAACTCGTTGTCATTGTCAGATGTTGATTCATTGACATTCTTTGCCATCCTATTTTCCAACATGGAAATAAGGATAGAAAAAAAGAAATATATTGAAAAAACTATATGAATACATGGCGAACACAAATATATATATATATATATATATATATTCATTATTGCAGAAGTTATTTACACATCTCAGTAATTCAAAGAACTGCTTCACAGAGCTCATATGGTACATTCCCCATGTGCAACAAAGAACTCTGGGTAAGACATGCAAATGACGTTTGCAATTTCTTATTTTCCAGCATTCTGAATCTGTTTTAACACAGAACTCTCTAATCAATACCATGTCGTAGTAGACGGCTTTTTTTTTAGCAAATATCAGGTATATGCCACAGGTCACAGGTCAGGCATGTGACCTGTTGCATATACCTGATCTGTGCAAAAACAAAAAAAACATCAAGGTTGGCATTGATTAGAAGGTTCTGTGTTAAAACAGTGCCAGAAGGCATGCATTGCCGTTTCTGTAAACACCACACAGTGCGGGCAATGTCTGTACCTGCACAGGCCCCCCGAGTGCATGAAAGTCCTGAGGGGCAACCCTCCCTGGATCGCCATCCACGCCAAGTCTTTGTGTCGGTTGGTTAACCTGTCAGAAGCCACGTTCTGCCATACCAGGCGTCCCGTGGCCCCAGGCAACCCACAAACCGACTCCTCCACGTCTTGAGCTTTCAGCAACTTGTAGTTGACTCGCGGCTACCACAAATCCGGATTCACTCCCTCCAGCTGGAACTCCCGCACAAACTTCTCGACGTCCTGGTAGAACCACAGCATCGTCCAGTTGAAAGGGATAGAACTGTCCCACTTCTTCCAGCCAATCTTCCGGAGAAGAGGGGCTAGGAACAAGAGAGACATGGAGCGCCCTGCCGGACCTTGTCCTTCTGCTCCAAAGTTACGCCTCACGCAGTTACACACAAAGGTAGGGATATCGGGTATACCCTTCCCACCCTTCGAGGTATCCTTGTACATTACTATGCGCTTCACTCTGTCCATCTTGGAACCCCAGACAGAGTGAAAGACAGCTTTGGCGATGGTCTTTCTGACCGTAATCAGGGGGGCCACGCCTGTGCCACGTACTGCAGCACGGGAAGAATCTCAGTCTGCAATACAAGTTTCTTTCCCTCTATCGTGAGGTCCCGAAGACCCCAGAGCCCGACCTTCTGATTGACCTTTGACAAGCGCTCCAGCCATCTTTTCAGGGCCGCCACTTCTGCGCCAAACCAGACACCCAGGATCTTGAGGTGCAGTGTCTGGAGGAGGGGGAAGGGAATGGGATCTGTAGTAACCGACTCCCCTCTCTCAAATTCATCGCCATAGATCATATTCCTCCCCTCAACAGATGGGGCAGACGTTCTCAAATTCTCTTACAAAGGGAAACTTTTTTGATCAAAACTTTGCAGACTTTATCTCCCCATGGTTTAAATGAGTACATTTCATTTTCCTCCTTTCTCTATGATCGATAGATCTATTCTTTAGCTCGTAGCCCTCCCTTCCCTTTCGTTCCACTATTCATATTTCACTCTTATCCTTTTCCCACGTTTTTCCGTTACCCATCCTTCTTCCTTTTCTTTCTTTCCCCAGCTTACACTTTGTCTTCACTCTTTTCACTTTCATTTTTTGTTATTTTTTACACCTAGCCCCCTTTTTCATGGTTTTCATTTTTCACCATTCACATCCACTTATTTATGGCATTTTTCACCTATATCACCGACATCTTGTAGATTTCCCACTGCCCGACAGGTTTTTACCCTTCTTCATACCATTGACACACTTCACTTCCTTTGTGCATCTTTCCACTCTTTCTCACACCACTCTCCAGTCTTTTCAGTCATGTTCTCACCAGCACTGTACACAAATTTTTTCATGCATCTTCCACCATCATTTTACACTCATTCTCCATTCACATTCACACACATCTCCCTTTCACACTCATACTCCCCTTATTTTGTTGCACACACCTTTTTCTCTTAGCAGCTAACATTAACACATATTGCACGCACATTGTCATTTTTTACACATATTTAAATATATTAATTGATCCTCCACTTAAACCATGGATTTTTTTTATTTTTTTTCCTATGGATTCTTTCATTTAACACAGCATGTATTTGCTTTACCATTTCTGTTTGATCATAATATATGTATTGATCCTATGCTTTCCTCATCGTGCGCCAACTTTCCTGGCACTCACAATGTTGTGAGTTGCCAAAGCAACAGCATCTCGGATGCCCATGATGACGCGCTCACCCACGCGCCATACGTTCCACGTCCAACACAGGTGCGCCGGCTTGATTCATTTCCTGCGCAACCTCCGATGTAGCGGCAGACGACTGGGTGGTGAGTTTACATATTTTGTATATAAGTATGTTTGTATGTTTTACATTGATTCCCCTTGATGAAGGGTCATGGGAGCCGAAACGTTGGGTTTTTAATGTATACCTATTAAATATTTTTGGTTTTACAAGTCCCGGTGTGCACTTACCCCCTTTTTCCATTGTAACTAATCCATGAGTAGCACCCGGGCATTATATTTTCTACAATGTACGCATTGAGTGCTTTCTATTTCGAATATATGTCTGTGTATATATATATATATATATATTTATTTTATTGATCGTTATTATATGCAATCAGAACAATATGAACAGAACAGGGTATTTAAATGGAACTTAATGGACCTTTGACCAACTAGGGAGACCTATCAATATTGCCTGTTTGCCCATACAAACCAAATGAAAGAGAACTCATTGAATAACCAATACCTCTCAATGGTGGAAATCATCACCTCAGTCGTGCTCCTGTATTAGAGTTTCACTGCCATGCTACCAGTATAAATACTCTAATACATTTAGGATCAGATGACAAGAGGCACCAAAAGTAGTCATACACATTCACACCAGTTCCTGGACAATGAGGGTCCATCCACTGACTCATTCCCACCCCTTTTTGCCTGACGCATATTTCACTGAGCTATTAGTTGCTCTTCAAAGAGAATAAATTATTATAGTCTTTGTCCAGATGCACATATAATTAATAATGTCAAAATAGCACATACAGTTATCTGAACATATTTCTTCACACACAAGTAAAAGCACCAGGCTAAAATGAACACTTACACTCTTATGACAACTATTAGGCTGTACCCGAAAACACCTACACCAGCGAGAAAATATGCAAGTGGAAGCCTGAATTGTAGAAATCCAATGGTTCTCTGATTGTTGTAATATCCATAAAAAAGAGGTGAATATTTTAACAATCCCTAAAAGAGAAAATAAAACATGTAATCAGGCTTAGACCAGTACAATAGCTGTAGAACATGAGAAACCACATCACTGGTAACTAATTAAATTATTAAGAACAATGTTACAGTTCGTCCTCTTCAGCAAGCCACAACTTAATAGCTCCTATACAAAATATCTGCTAATATACAAATAATTTACAGACCTGTTAAAAGCAGGGCCACCATCATGACTATCTGCCTATGAAATGTGCAGCAGGATCAGTGTGAGTGGTTCAGGTCCTGTGTGAGTGGCTCAAGTTCTGTGCTAGTGCGAGAGAGTGACTCAGGTTCTGTGTGAGTGGCTCAGGGTCTCAATTGACATTTCATCAGAACGCCTGCACTCTCACTCATCAGCACCAGAGTACTGCATGGGAGATGCTTTGAGGTGTTTGCTAGATGCACCAGGGATGTGGGGGGGAAATCAGCCCAGCTGAAGGGGCTCGACGGCTGTATGGTGTATCACTGGACTACTAGGAATTCAGCCATCTCCATGTCTTCTATTTTGGGGGTGATTTTTTCTATTTTGGGGGGGCATGAGGGGCCCTATCCTGAGGCAGACATGTGCCGAACAAAAATTTTTGTTTAGTTTAGATCATTACGATTTTTTAGTTAATTTCAGTGAGTTTATTATTTTACCAGGATTCGTATTTTGGATCTATTCGTTATTTCGGGAGATTAGTAAACCGTATTTTGTATCGATTTGTCATTTTGTTATAATTTGTTATTTTGTATTTATTTGTTATTTCGGCATATGAAATAAAAAGATAAGTAATCCCCCTTTCCTAATCCCCCTGTCCTTGGTGCTGAAATATATTCGGGGGGCTCCAAAGCCCCTTAGTGCTGCTGTGTATGTTTCAGCACCAAGGACAGCAGCTCTGTGGGGCTCTGGAGCAAAAGATCCCCCAGTCCTTGCTGCTGAAACATATTCAGCACGAAGGACAGCACCCACCGAACGCAACCAGACTGAAAGAACAAAAATGCTGCATTCGACAAAGAAAAATAGCTTTGTCGTTTTTAAATAATTAGAAGTCCAACAATTTCACTGAAAAAATACCAAAAAAATACTATTTTTTTTAAAAAAAATACAATAAATAAAAAGGCTTTTTGCTGCAAATGAAAATAATAAAGGTTGTATGAATATTTAATGAAAACGGGGATTTTTTTACACTGAAACCGATCAGATTCACCTGTTTAAATTTCACTGACATTTCACTGACATTTCGGTGCAGTGTGGCGTTCTCTGATTAGATGAATCATTACTTGTCTTCAGGGAATTTCACTGCCACCAAACGGCACAATGCTGGCTGTCCATGGCCACTGGTGCTGAATATAACATGATTCAGCATCACTGCCAATGAACAGGGACGCGGTGCTGCTGAATCTGTGAAATGGAATAACAAATTGATTGGTAGAATCTGAATCAATTGGTTATATTCCATTTTGTTCTGTTTCGTTCCATTTCTTTTTTGTTCAGTTTCAGATGGTACCGATTCGTTATTTCGGACGTGCTTCCGAATTATGAACTGGTAAATTTCATCCGAATTGCAATTCGGAACGAATCGAAAAACATCTCTATCCTGAGGTTCTGTAAGGGGCCCAAGATTTATGATTGCTGCCCTGGTTAAAAGATCTACTAACTCACAGTAAGCTGCCAAGACAGCTTTTAATTTACAGTAAACGGCTGCAACATCTGAGCCACAAGCATAGCTTTCAACTTCATCGGACTAGTGGCTTGGGTTGCTAATATCATGACTGTAGCCACAAACACCAATAGCTCAAGGCAGTTGATTGGCTGGTTGGAAGGGCCATTTACTGGCAGTATCAGCAACACTTGCAAAATTAGACTGACTGTGATTGGCTACCACCTCTTGCAGGCAAAGTAATGCTCCCTTCCTTGTCATAAACCAAACAAAAACAAAAAAATATATACACTAATGGACCCCAATTATATAGGGAATATTCCTAAAAACTATAGGGTTTTTGATTTGGCAATGGATTTACAATAAGGACTGGGTTAGAGACAGCATATTTTAGAGATATACACATTTCTGATTTTATTCTGTAAGCACAATAAATATTTGGAGTTTTAATTTATCCTGACTGTCTGCACTATTTGTTTTTCTTTTTTTCCCCTCTGTTTTGGTCTTTAAGGCAGGCTGCATGGAAAATTCATCCAGGTTGGGGGACATTATCAACATTCATATTTATTGAACTTGAAAACAGGACTTGTTTTTGGATTCCTTTCATGTAGTGTGATCATTAGCTGGTATAGAGAGAGGGTTTTTTATACACATTTTTTATGTTTTTTAGGAATATACCCTATATATAATCGTGGTCCCTTGCTTGCCAGCGTGCATGGTATATATTAAACTCTTACACATGATATACCAACTATTATGCATAACATAACCTTTCTTGTGGAAGTTGTGGTTAAATGAAAAGTGATATAATACACTGCAAAGTTGAATCTGTGATCTTACAGACTCACAGGGATGTTGGGAGTGGAGCCATAGATAGAGGCCAAGAGGCAATAGTGACACTGGGCCCATGGTTGCAAATCCATTGGAAACCAGTAATAAGTCAATTACTGTTACCATTGTATAATAAGTTAATAGTAAAATAAGCTACATATTCAACATAAAAAGATGAGATGCACAGCTTAACCTATTCACTAATGTATGAATTTGCCATTGAATTGTAATAAAGGCTGTATTTCATCGTAGGTGCAATTTCGGGGCAACTCGTCTATTCAAAAAGCTGTCTATTCACTAAATAATGTCTATTAACAGACTGCCAAATTGAACTGAAATTTCGGTGAAATTACCTGATTTTCGGTGTTTCAATTCGACAGGTTTAAACAAGCAAATCGAAAAGGTTTCAGTGTAATAAAACTAATGCAATCTCATTCTTTTTGCAAAAACTTTTTAGACCATTTTGTATATTTTAGAAAACCGCTTTTTTATTTTTAAAACATTTTTTATTATTTTGCAACAGACCTTTTCATTTTTTTTATTTGGACACATTTTTACTACATTTTTATTGATTTAAAATCCTATTAGAAGAATAGGATACTTCTTTTTTTTTCAGTTTGGTGGAATTCAACAATGCCATTTTGGTGCAATTTGGCGGCTAGTGGAGCAATTCGGGGCTTTTTCGCTGATGTCCAATAACTGCTTCGCAACTTCAATTTTGGCAAAACATGATGACCGTTCACTAAACAATGAATTCACTGTATTTTTAGTGAAATTGAATAGCCGAAGTCAGCAGAAATGGGCTGAAATGCAAAGAACTGAAATTGCATTAACTTTTTGTGCTTTGTGAATAAATCCTTTAGTAAACTAGTAAAAAGTAACAAGACCAGATTTATTATTCCTATGTTTCTACAATTTATACACAACTACTTGTAAAATGTATTATAGTAGACAGAAAATTAGCTTTTTACCCCAAACTCACTAAGCACGCTATAGTCCATTGCGTTGGCTTTTTCTTCTGTTGGTATGGTCTTTCTTGAAATGCTTCCATATGGCACTCCCATTAATATCTAAGACAATGAAAATATATAAGAACAGGGAAATACATACCATGCACTTTGAATATTATATCACCTACCTGAAAATGTATTTTATCAATTTTTGTTTTCGTTGGAGCCACCATGCAGACTTGACAATCCACGATGGACTTTGAATCATTTGGAACCAGATTTATATCATTCTTTAACGTTAGATACTTACTATCTTGAACTATATTGTCTTTCACTGACAAAGAGCACAAACGATTCCTTTATAATGGGTATTTAAACATGGTAACATATATTTGCTGAACAAGAATGTATTTACCTTTTGTTAATGTGTGGGTGGGTGAACTCCACCAAAAACCTAAATTTTAAAGGACTACCAGCATCCTGCCAGCTCAGATCTCACAAGGTGTAAGTTCGATTGTGCCAATACAGGGATGACTGCTCATATGCAAATCAGACTGCTATCACCCAGATCACGATCATCGGGGGTTGCTACACCTCTCGTGCAGGGATGAAGTTCTTGGCGTTTTCAGTATTGGTCACCCTTTCTGGGTGATTGCAGTCTCATTGGCATATGGAATTGTCATCTCTGTAATAGCACAATCGAGCTAAAACCTTGTAAGACCTGAGCGGGCCCCACCATAGAGCAGGCCACTAGTGCTGTTGCTCGTTCTCAGGACCCTCACAAACTTCTCTTTTCTCACTATAAATCTAGATTTAATCTTCACAGTTTTGTATATAATATACAGTAAATTCTTTCTAGATTGACAATATGCACTTCTGCTTACTTTTGAAATTCTTTTCCAAAAGGTTTTCCAACAAAATTATTTTGTGGACCAATTATGATGAATTAGGTGACCATTTTCTACAGATGTCTTGTTTAAAATTTGGGGAAACAATACATTTCAAGTATAAATTAATAATATTATTGTAAGTGGTCTTTTGCTTTTTTGAATTTTGCTGGTATGAAACTATGGCAACAAGCCATTTACTCAAGTGAGCTGTAAAGTACTAACGCTAAACTCTCAGATACTCACAGCTCAGCTACTTTTCCAAGTTGAGTGATAACACATTTGCATCTCATATACATAAAGTTAGGAGACAGTGAGTAATGTTGAATTCCCAACCACTCATTGTTCCAGGTATGCAAAAAAATTTTACCAGCCCCTAAACCTGAAGCTTTATTGCACTCCTGACATTAAGCTAATGGCAGGAGCCATTATACATTACGACTCCAACAGATACCTTAATGGCTGGAGTTTACAGTCTGACCTTCCAAGCTTGAGGCTTGGTCATTGCAGCTCCTTACTGTACATTAATGGCTCCTATACTTTGTATAGTGATCATTATTTAGCGGTCAGAATGATAAGAAAGAGCTACTTCAAAATAGTTTGTTCTTCTCTTACGAGTATTTATGAAACAAATCACATAACATATTACAACAGCCTAAATATCCTTAACTTACCACTGATCCCACAGTGAAGAGGGCAGCCCGTTCCACCACTTCCTCTCATCTTACAAAGTGGGAGGCTGTGAACAAATAGCTCTTAGTGTCCTTCTACACTTTCTTCCTGGTTCCTGCATGATTCTGCTCATGCAAGCTCATACAGAGTTAGCTGCCAGGTTGCGTCTGGCTGTATAGAGTCCTATCGACCCCGGGAACTGTTACTAGTGCCAGCGGTGGTGTGCAGCACAATTTTCGGTGTCTGGCTGTGGCTCCAATTATTCTGACTCGAGCCACTAATACAGCAGGTGGGTTGGAATAGGTAGGGTAACAGGGGGCCAGTAAGGGATATTGTCTTGTGCCAATTTTTTCCCTTAGCTGCTCCCTGTTACCAGCAACAGTGGAATAGAGCTCCTGTTGTAATTAAATTTTGTGGTTTTAAAAAATTACTTAACACGTCTAACAATATACATAAGAATGTAAAAATAAAATGAATATGTCAAGCCTTATTGAAGAGGGAATGAGCCTTCCCCTTCTGGCTACAGTTTGAAAGACACAAACAACTAATTGTTATCCAATGTTCTTCCATCTTAGACTTGCAGGGTAATTCAAAGAGAATCGAAAAGTCACTGCACGTTCGGTGACTTTTAGTTCTCTTCAATTTGGTTCATTTTGCCGATCCCATTTCGGTGACTCTGTGGTGTATTCAGCAAGCACCACAGGGTCCCCGAATTGCAGGGAAAGGCTGCCGCAAACCTGACGAAAACTAACCGCAAAACCCGGCGAATGCACGCCAAAAACCCGCAAAAATATCTGGATTAACCCACCGAAAACCATGGAAAACCCCAGCAGGAGCCGATCACACGCAGCGCAGCCACCGGAAAAAGCCGACACCGCAGACGAATGAAGTGAATAGATTAGGAAAACAGTTTGCATGAATGTTTGAAAAGTGAAACGCTGTTTGCAAAGAAACAACTGAGCGAAAATGTCTGAAATTTACATATGAGGTCCAGGGAATGATAATAAAAAGGGCTGTTACAGAAAAAATAAGTAAACTAAAAAAAAATAAATCCAGAAAAATGCTTAAAATATCCTAAAAAATCTGTAGATAGACTCTTTACTGCAGAATTTTATAATAAAAGGTTTATTAGATATTGATTTAAAACGGGAATATTTTTAACATTGAAGCCTATGGGATTCGCCTGATAAATCTGCCGCTTGAAACCACCGAATGGCAGGGCATTTCGGGAACCTTTCACTGCTGGTTTGTGTTCTCTGAATAGCCGAAGCAGTGCTTTTTCAGGGGGATTTCACTGCCCTCAAACAGGCACCGAACAGGCACCGTATGTGCAGGCAATTCACCAGGATTTGGCGAATTGCCTGCTCTCTGGATAGCCGAATGGCCAAGAAAGGTAACTGAACGCTGTTACTTTTCTCAAGCAATTCGGATCTCTTTGAATTACCCTGATAGTAATCCCACTTTCTTTGGCCAGACACTTCAGTAAGATTAATGAACAACTGCAATGTCATTGTTTGAATAAATTTCAGAGATTTTTGTGGCAAACAATTGTACTACTGTAGTTTATTTAAAGAAAACTGTGTTAGTATAGTTTAGTTAAAAATGTAGAATTAGGGTTAGAGATATTTAGGAGTAAGGGAAGAATTAGGGTTGAGGTTAGAATTTAGGTTTAGGACTATAATTAGGTTTAAGGATAAAATTTGGTTTAATGTTACATTTAGGGTTTGGGGAGAGAGATTTAGAAACTGAATTAGGGCTTCAGTTAGGATTACAATTATGGCTAGGTTTAAGGCTATGTTTAGGTTTTTAAAATTGCTACTATCATTGTTGGAAGTTGAAGTTTCAAACAACGGCAGTGTCACTGTTTGAATAAACATCAGAGATTTTTACTTCTACCAAACGCATTGCTGTTGAAGCATGCAATTCCATTTAGATAACGGCAACTCTGTTATTTGAATACACTTTGGTTATTTACGTGTCAAACAACATCAATGCCGTTGACTGAATCTATTCTTAAATATTTGAATACTCACTATAAAATAATTGTTTGTTTCAGCAAAGTGACTTATTTAGTAACAGCTAATAAAGTCTGCTACAAGGTTTCACATATAATCAGGTAATACACAACCGGCAGAGACCTTCTCATCAGTGGGCTACCTCAGTCTCGAGATTTGTTATGTCAACGCAAAAGGTTTCCTTTAATGGTTAAATTGGTATTTTCAATGCCAATAATGTATTCAGTGTTTGTATTACCTCTGGAACTACAATCAGTCCTAGCACTAATCCCAAAAGGACTAGGTTCATTCCATACATCCACCTAAGGAATATGAAGTATGAAGCTACTGATGATCCAAAATGACCTAAAATATAAGAAAAAGTGGTTTCAGAGTTTCGTTAAAATATCAAAATACTGTATAGTCAAGGCCAATCAGCCCATGCAAACAACTCTGTTGTCAATTGTTACCATTAACAGTACTCTACAAGGGCACTAAGGTTGGTTTTCTATATAGATCGATATGGCTATTGTGGAGGCCATCTGCGAGTGTTTGTGAGCAGACACTCCAAAAACACTATCCATCACATATTGCTAAATCATGGGCTGATTGATAAGGAATGAAACAGCCAGCTATAAAGCTGGCCATGAAGGCTGCATGTCAAGTGGGAGCCTGGAACTTGATTCAACAAAGACTGGAACTCAATGTGATGACTGCCTGCATGATCTCATGGCAGGATAGAAGTGAAACTAGGCATCCCTCACTAACGGACCCAGTAGAAACACCAAGAAATAAATGTGTAAATACATGTTCACATTTACATTTTTCATTTAACATTATTTGCTGTGCTATTTATTATGCCGATTTTAAGTATTTCACTCTTAATGACCAAATAGTAAGTATTAAATTAATTATATATACTGTCATCCATTTATTTATTCATCATTTATGAGTGTGTTAATAGTGTCATTTAAAACTGCTCAAGTGTTGTATTCATAAATGTTGTTCTCTGCAGTTTACTAACGCACGCTATTGTTGTTACCCTGGAAAACACTAGTGGGATTCTACTATACAGTAAAACCACAGGTTGTAGCGTTTAAGGGAGACCTGCCAACGGGATACTAATTTCTAGAACAGAGGAACAGCGGTAAACCTTAGTTATATTTATGACCCTCCAATGGGGTTTTAATGTACCTTGCAGAAGACGAGCACACCAGCCAGAAAATAATGTACACTCCAGTGAAACAGCGGTGCTCATTAGGTCTATTGTAGAACCGTCAACAGGATTTTAATTTGTTGTACGGTAGAATCCATGTACAATGCAAAATACATAGAGATGAGAGAGCACACACAAATGCAGGAACCAAGTGGTAGTTGATGTACATTCAGGCCTAGGTCTTGGGGAATGTCTAACAAGTAGAAAGACTCCAAGGCTTCAATGTTTAGCATATTAATTGATGGATAGTTTCGCAGAAGGACCTGGAACAGTTTTCTCACATCATGCAAACGACATTTTGCAAGATTCTGTAAAATGTGCCTTTAATTTGCAACAGTGCTCATAGGGATCCAGGTGACCTATTCCCAGTAGTAACTACAACATAATGAATAGAACACCAGGCCCTTTTTTGTGTTGATCAACAGGAAATTTATTGTAACATCTGGAATGGCAAAGATTCGGCAGAAGAGGCTTGACAAAGACTGACTCTTCAGCCAAAATGTTGTTGTTTAAGATGTATCGATATAATTCCTCTTGATCCATGCAAAGGAGTGCCTGATTTACTAAATTGTATTTGCTTTGCAATGGGCCTGGCCACACGATCGAGGCTCAACACTTTGAAGGTGACAAGTTGTCTGTGTATTTCGGGTACTGAATGCTTTCCTGCACATTGGGCATTTGAGACGTGCTTGTAAATCTGCGGGAGAAAAATCAGGAGTTTTTCACTTTAATCATATTTCTTTCTAATGTACTAGGCAGAATTAGATCGGCGTGCATGTGACCCCATTGACCCCATTTTGAAATATGCACATGTCTACTCATAGCAACTCATCTGCAGGATCTTATAATGGCAAATAAATCATAGCTCTCCTGGGCAAGCTCAATTCTTTGGGTATACAGTGGGTTTTCTGCTGCAATTTTCCTGTGAGATGTCACAGATCTCATATTGCTGCATTGAAACATATTTGGGTATCCCACCCTTTTTTTAAGGTTTTTATATTATCAGATTTTGTAAATTCTACATGCAAATTTTAATTCAAAGATGGTAAGATGATTACGTTAACCAAACTCGCTTATAAAATGAACAAAGAATATTTTAATTTTCTTTGTTGTGATTACAGATACAGAATAATCGAATAAATATATTACAAAATTTAAAAAAAATCTGTCTTTAAAATATACTATTACAGTTCACTTAAAAAATACAGTATTTTGCATGATTTGCCTTGATGATGTTACAATAGGGTTCACAGTATAAGAAATAGGATTTTAAAAATTATTTTATAAATTGTACCAAAGGTTAATTAATTGAATAGAATACTTACTTTCAATTTCTTTTATTTTCATCTCCCATGGCACCATGGCTGTTTTAAAATTTTCAAAATCTCTTTTAAATTTCAACCATTTCTACATATAAGAAAGGTTTATCATTATTATTTTCGGATGAGCTGAACTTGCAAGTTTATAATACATTATGAATATTTCTTATATGTTATTAGTAAAGGAAAATGTATCTTCTTGATCAGATGTTTATCATTTATATACTAGGTTACTTAGAAATAACTGTGTTCATGTAGGAGAACCGTTAAATGTACCATTATATAATCCCTATATCTTTCATAATGAGCAAAAAACATAAAATCAATAATTGGCAACGATAAATTAAACCTTACAATACAATGCAAACCTTTCTATTTACTGCAAGTTACTTTTACACAGACACGGCTCTAATTCCTAGACAATCCAATCCAAGACTGAATGCCTATCTAATATTGTTAGCCTGGATTGTTGATACACATGTTCATGGGTTCAGGCTCTCTATGTGGATTTATTGCAGTAAAGGCCACTGCACAGTTTTACAGCAGAGGACGTTAAGTGTTGATTAGTCTCGGCATAGTATTTAATTGACGATGCAAAGATACCTTGTCACCTGTTGAGTTATGTACTAAAATGAAAAACAGAGACAGAACCCGGTGCACATTATAGCATGTCTATTGTATTTCTATGCAGGATTTCTCCTTTTATCTTCATTCCTTGCATGATGGTTGGTATTACAAGTACCCTCTGCTAAATGTAGGATGATTGAACAACTTTCTTTTTTATTTAGTTAATATCAGCCTGGTTAAGGCTGCTGTCAGACGAGCGTAGTGTTCACGTCCGTGATTGCGCCTAAAAGTACGTCCGTGATAGCATGACAGAAAGCCCATTGGAGCCTGACACATGAAGTATGTCCGCACTGAACTGCGGTCGCACAACGGCCGCGGCCCACGGACGCAAGGCAGGCAAAAACGTACAAATCCTAGAACGGCCACAGAAAGTGCGCTGCGTCCGCAACGTCCGCATAGCTTTGTGTGTGAGTGATGGAACGTGGTCAGACGGACTGCATTTATACGTCCAGTATTTTTCACGGACAAAATGATTTTGATTTTTAATTTATTTTCTCTCCTACATCCATCAAAATATACATCAGTAAATAAACGGACTGTGTGGCCACTACTGTGTCTTCCGTACTGACGTAGGTCCGTGTGCAAGGACGGACAGTCCGTAGAAATCACGCTCGTCTGACCCTAGCCTAAATGGTTTACAAGTATATATGTTTAGTCCACTTGTATGCTTACTATAGGGGTTATTCAGAGAGCACCGAAATGTCACCGACGTTTCGGTGCTCTCTCGTTCCTTACACTTCAGGGAATCAAATTCCCAGACCCTACGTTGAATTCGACATTCACCGCAGATAAAAGTCACCGCAAAACTGCGTGGCTTAAAGCTTGGTGCAGGAAGGAGGGCTTTGGGTTTTTAGAGCACTGGGCTCATTTTGCACTGGGGTACAATCTGTATAGTTGTGATAGATTGCACCTGAATGGAAGAGGGTCTGCTGTGCTAGGGGAGAGGATGGTTAAAAGGTTGGAGGAGACTTTAAACTAGTGGAAGGGGGGGAGGGATACAGTATCTTACAAAATGGAGACAGAGCAGATAGCGGAAGGGTTTCAGTTCAGACTAAGGGGGGTGGAGTCGGGGGGGATGGGTAATGTAAGAACAGTGGAGGCATGTAATGTAAAGTCGCATTCAGCATGTGTGGGTAGAGACAACATTAAATGTATGCTTGCTAATGCAAGGAGCCTTAATAACAAGATGGGGGAACTAGAGGTAATAGCATACACTAAGCAATACGACATTATAGGAATAACAGAAACATGGTGGGACGAAACGCATGACTGGGCTGTAAACTTAAATGGTTATACATTGTTTAGAAAGGATAGGAAACATAAGAAAGGGGGTGGAGTGTGTTTATATGTAAATCAGGATTTAAAGCCTAATATTACACAACTGGAAAGTGATGAGGGAAATGTGGAATCCTTATGGGTAAATATTTCGTTGGGGAATAAACAGGGAAGTCAACTATTGGTTGGCATATGCTATAAACCACCTAATATAGATAATGATGAGGAAGAACAACTGTTAAAGCAAATTAGGAAGGCTGCACATCATGGTAGCACTTTAATTATTGGAGATTTTAATTACCCGGACATTAATTGGGATAGTGGGACTAGTAATTCAGCAAAGGGAATCCGGTTCCTGAACATTTTAAATGATACCTTCATGTCACAACTGGTAGAAACACCAACTAGAGAGGATAACTGTCTGGACCTGGTTATAACAAATAATGTGGATCTTTTCTCAAATATTAATGTAAAAGAACAGTTGGGAAACAGTGACCATAATATGGTGACTTTTGAAATAAACTCAAAAAAACACATTCATAAGGGGCATGCTAAAATATATAATTTTAAAAAGGCCAACTTTATTAAAATAAAGGAAGCTCTCAATGTCATTGACTGGCAGAAACTCTTTCACGGGAAAAACACTGAGGATAAGTGGAATATCTTTAAACTAACACTAGAAAAGTACACGTCACAATATATTCCACTGGTTAATAAATATAAAAGAAACAGACTGAAACCAATGTGGCTTAGTAGGAAGGTAACTAAGGAAATTAAAAATAAAAAGAAGGCATTTAAAGCTTTTAAATTTGATAAATCTGAGGCATCCTATAAAGCATATAGGGCAGCCAATAAAACATGTAAAAATGCGATTAGATGGGCTAAACTAGAAAATGAAAAAGAAATAGCCAAAGAGAGCAAGACCAACCCTAAAAGATTCTTTAGGTACATAAATTCTAAAAAACCCAAGAGTGAAAATGTAGGTTCACTAAAATCTGAGTTAGGGTTATTGTTAACTGAAGATCAGGATAAAGCAGAAATTTTAAATGATTATTTTTCTTCAGTATTTATCAAAGAGAAACCTATAACAGGAGACATGAAATTCATTAATAAAAACTTACTAATACAAAGTGACTGGTTGACTCAGGACAAGGTTTTGCAGAAATTAAACAATGTGAATGTGAAAAAGCCCCAGGGCCAGATGGAATTCACCCGCGAGTACTAAGAGAGCTATGTGTTGAAATATGTAAACCTCTGTTCTTAATCTTTCAAGATTCTTTTCTTTCAGGAATAGTACCAGAGGATTGGAGAAAAGCTGACGTGGTCCCTATATTTAAGAAAGGTTTAAAATTTGTGCCTGGGAATTATAGACCTGTGAGCTTAACATCTGTGGCTGGGAAAGTATTCGAGGGGTTACTAAGGGATAATATTCAGGAATTTATTGGGAGGTATAATGTAATTGGCAAAAATCAGCATGGTTTCATGAAACACAGATCATGTCAGACTAACCTGATTACGTTCTATGAGGAAGTAAGTAGAAGTATAGATCAGGGGGTCGCAGTGGATGTGATTTACTTAGATTTTGCCAAAGCTTTCGACACAGTTCCACACAAAAGGTTACTATTTAAATTAAGAAAATGGTCTAGATGAAAATACTTGTTCTTGGATAGAAAACTGGCTAAAAGATAGGGTACAGAGAGTGGTCATAAATGGTACATTTTCAAGATGGACACCAGTGGTAAGTGGTGTCCCTCAGGGGTCTGTTATAGGACCAATACTATTCAATTTATTTATAAATGACCTTGAGATAGGCATTGAAAGTCATGTATCAGTGTTTGCAGATGACACAAAGCTAGGAAAAGTAATACAATGTGAGCAGGATGTTACTTCGCTGCAGAGGGATTTAGATAGATTGGGGGACTGGGCACTTAAATGGCAGATGAAATTTAATCTAGATAAATGTAAAGTTATGCACTTTGGAGTGAAGAACACACAAGCAATTTACCCTAAATGGTACGGAGTTAGGGAAATCCAAGCAGGAGAAGGATTTGGGAATAATCATAGACTTCAAACTAAGTAACAATGTGCAATGTCAAACAGCAGCCGCCAAGGCCAGCAAAGTACTGGCATGCATTAAAAGGGGAGTTCACTCACGGGATGAAAACATAATTTTGCCTCTGTATAAATCAATGGTCAGGCCGCACCTTGAATATGCCGTGCAATTTTGGGCACCTGTCTTAAAAAAAGATATTATATCGCTAGAAAAAGTGCAGAGAAGGGCAACTAAATTAATAAGGGGGATGGAAGGGTTAAGTTATGAGGAAAGACTAACAAGCTTAAACCTGTTTAGTTTAGAGAAAAGGCGCCTTAGAGGGGATCTGATAACCTTATATAAATATATACGGGCCATTACCAACCATTGTCTGATAACCTATTCATTAACAGGACTATACATAGGACAAGGGGTCATCCATTTAGACTGGAAGAAAGAAAATTTAGGTTAAAGCATAGGAAGGGTTATTTTACGGTGAGAACAATAAAGCTGTGGAATTCTCTGCCTGTTGAGGTGGTTGGGTCAGAGTCTGTACAGACTTTTAAAAAACGACTGGATGACTTCCTGCAGACACAGAATATTAAGGGTTATAATATTTAATATGTGGGTAAAAGCTTCTTGATCCAAGGAGAAATCTGACTGCCATTCTTGGTCAAGAAGGAATTTTTTCCCAGTATGTTGCATATTGGCAAGCATTCAGACTGTGTTTTTTGCCTTCTTTTGGATCAACAGCAGTAGGTTATGTGGGAGAGGCTGAACCCGATGGACGCATGTCTTTTTTCAGCCTATATAACTATGTAACTATGTAACTATGTAACTAAAACCCTCCAATTATTTTTAAAAAACCCCCACTGCAAACCTGCCGAAAGTATCGGATTATTATCAGATTCGATTCAATAAGCCGCCGCAAACTCCCGAAAGCATCCAGAAAATACCAACAATCTGCCGAACACAGTGTCGACCAACCGTGGGAAAAAGCAGACAAGCAGACAAACAGGTTAAAAAAAAAACAATTGAAAGTGTCAAATTTGAAACGCTGTTTGCGAAAAAAAACTACGGAACGAAAATGTCTGGAATCAACATATAAGGTCCTATGAATAATAATAAAAATGTCTGTTACAGAAAAAAAAATGGTATTTAAAAAAAATCTGAGAAAAAACATTTTGTCCATAAAAATGCCTAAAAAAATTGATAAAGAGACTCTTTGCTGCAAATTAAAATAATAAATGGTTTAATAGATATTGCATAAAAACAGGAATGTATTTAATATGGAAACCTATGGGATTTGCCTGATTAAACCTGCCGAAAGAAACCACCGAACAGCAAGACATTTCACTGACATTTCTCTGCTGTTCCGTGTTCTCTGAAGAGATTAACCATTGCTTCTTTATGGGGATTTCACTGCCGCTGAACAGCACTGTATTTTGCTGGCAATTCATGAAAATTCGGCGAACTACCTGGTTTCTGAATAGCCGATTGGCCACAAAATTGCACTGTATGGAGTAATTTCCTCTCTGTTGCAATTTCGGGCCCATATCAGCTCTCTCTGTATAACTCCTTATGTCTTTCAGATGTTTTGTACATTTATAAGGTTCTCTTGTCTATAGGAGGCGTGATCCTTTACAATTCACCCTCCTCATCCCCAGTGATCACAAAAGAAGCAGCAACAGAGTGGCTCCAACTGGAGTAGCTATGAGGTGTTTTTAAAATCTCTAAGACTGTATTATAGTGGAGTGCTCTGAATCTTTTATATTTTGTCTAACATAGAAATATCAATAGCTTGGTCGAGGGGCTGTGTCATTAAACTGATGATATCTCTTAGTTCCATTCTGAAGGGATAACACACAATGGCTATATCCTAAACTTATACACTTCCACCTTTCCACTAACAGATTAGTAAAGGCTAATCTAGTGCAGCAACCCACTCCAACCCCTCAACCCCACCTCACCCGTACTGCCATACACTTCTCGCTTGTTTCCTCAACAGAACTCTCATAGCCTCCTCTTCCTCCTCCCCACCAGCATTCCTCCTCCTCGTCCCTCCATCTCCTCTCCCAACACCCTCCATGAAACAGACAGAAAAAAAAAGACATGGTAGATTACATAGAGTAAGGGGACACGAGGGATAGAAGAGGGAAGCAAGGTATGAGTAATGACGGGTATGTGTGCAGTGTGTAGTGATGTATAGGCCTATGTATATGTGTACAGTCATTGCCGAAATTGTTGGCACACCAGACATTTTTCCAGAAAATCAAGTATTTCTCACAGAAAAGTATTACTGTAACACATGTTTTGCTATACACATGTTTATTCCCTTTGTGTGTATTGGAACAAAACCAAAAAAGGGAGGAAAAAAAGAAAATTGGACATAATGTCACACAAAACTTAAAAAATGGCCTGGACAAAATTCTTGGCACCCTTTCAAAATTGTGGATAAATAAGATTGTTTCAAGCATGTGATGCTCCTGTAAACTCACCTGGGGCAAGTAACAGGTGTGGGCAATATAAAAATCACACCTGAAAGCAGATAAAAAGGAGAGACGTTCACTTAGTCTTTGTATTGTGTGCCACACTAAGCATGGACAACAGAAAGAGGAGAAGAGAACTGTCTGAGGACTTGAGAACCAAAATTTGGGAAAAATATCAACAATCTCAAGGTTACAAGTCCATCTCCAGAAATCTAGATTTGCCTTTGTCCACAGTGCCCAACATTATCAAGAAGTTTGCAACCCATGCCACTGTAGCTAATCTCTCTGGGCGTGGACGGAAGAGATAAATTGATGAAAGGTTGCAACGCAGGATAGTCCGGATGGTGGATAAGCAGCCCCAAACAAGTTCCAAAGAAATTCAAGCTGTCCTGCAGGCACAGTGTCAGCGTGGACTATCCATCGACATTTAAATTAAATGAAAGGCCCCTGGAGGACCCCACTGCCGACACAGAGACATAAAAAAGCAAGACTACAGTTTGCCAAAATGTACTTGAGTAAGCCAAAATCCTTCTGGGAAAACGTCTTGTGGACAGATGAGACCAAGATAGAGTTTTTGGTAATGCACATCATTCTACTGTTTACCGAAAATGGAATGAGGCCTACAAAGAAAAGAGCACAGTACCTACAGTGAAATATGGTAGAGGTTCAATGATGTTTTGGGGTTGTTTTTCTGCCTCTGGCACTGGGTGCCTTGAATGTGTGCAAGGCATCATGAAATCTGAGGATTACCAAAGGATTTTGGGTCACACTGTAGAGCCCAGTGTCAGAAAGCTAGGTTTGCGTCCGAGATCTTGGGTCTTCCAGCAGGACTATGACCCCAAACATACGTCAAAAAGCACCCAGAAATGGATGGCAACAAAGCGCTGGAGAGTTCTGAAGTGGCCAGCAATGAGTCCAGATCTAAATTCCATTGAACACCTGTGGAGAGATCTTAAAATTGCTGTTGGGAAAAGGTGCCCTTCCAATAAGAGTGACCTGGAGCAGTTTGCAAAGGAAGAGTGGTCCAAAATTCCAGGTGAGAGGTGTAAGAAGCTTATTGGTGGTTATAGGAAGCGACTGATTTCAGTTATTTTTTCCAAAGGGTGTGCTACCAAATATTAAGTTAAGGGTGCCAAGAATTTTGTCCAGCCCATTTTTTAAGTTTTGTGTGACATTATGTCCAATTTGCTTTTTTCCTCCCTTTTTTTTGTTTTTTTTCGAATACACACAAAGGGAATAAACATGTGTATAGCAAAACATGTGTTACTGCAATACTTTTCTGTGAGAAATACTTGATTTTCTGTAAAAAAATTCTGGGGTGCCAACAATTTCAGGCATGACTGTATATGCAACTGTGTGTGATGTGTATTTACGTGAAATGAAGGGTTCATTTAAGAAGTAATGAAGGGTTCACATGGATAACAATAGACAGTAAAAAAAAACTCCTTCCTGCTCACAGCAACTACACTCCACACCCTCTCGTACTCACAATTCTCTCCAACACTTGGGCCCTGTGTCTAACTGATGAAAGCACGATCACAGTCAAGGAACTGTGTGCGCACCCAGTATTTATAGTGCCTGGATGTAAGGGGGCAGACGAGGACAAGCCCCGAGACTGAAAAACAAGTAAAAAGCTGTAAGCGCATCCTTGATTGCGGCTGGCAATGCTAAACGTAGTGGCTTGTGGTGTAAAGATAGCACCTCGAGTCTAGGGGTTAACAGGTCAAATGCCGACACCTGTGCAAGCTCTACAATATGAACGATAATTCACTGGCACTAATGTTTAACACCTCGTGCTAATTTTTGGCATTATTGTCTGCCTTTTACTGTCAACTATGGAATCTATCCCTGTGGATTTAGCTTTTCAAATTCTATCTCTCGCATAAGTCTTCAGATTCTCTATACATGATAGAAAGGATTTTCACAACTATCTCCACTCTTTATAGCTATTTACCTTGGCCATCATGATTTTGTATGCATATAGTTTTCTCCCTTTGCCTCTTCCAAGAGCTCCTTCGAATTTCTCAACAAAATCCTGTGCGTCCCTATTAACGAGAAGAGACAGTTCCCTTATTGGAATTAAGAACGAACACGTGCCTGATTTCGTTTGAAGTAATTTGCCAGATTCTGTATTTTGCAAGCTAGTTTCTGTTTTTTAATTTTTGTTTTGCTAAATTTCTCATATGGTTTAGGTAAAGTGATAACACAGAGAATAAAGGTTGTATTTATAAAGCAGTGAAAAGTGGAAGTCGTATTTCAATTGATCCTTTTTTATGAAGATTCTTAGGATTCTAACATCTTGAATGGACACCAGTAATCTGGCCATCCCAAGGTGGGAGTATAATGGTGTAACACGAAAAGGGTTGATCAAGAAAAATGTCCTTCTGAAGTGTAAGGGGTTCTCCGGAGGAATTCTAAACATTGCTGGTAATTTTGTTGATTTGGTTGTATGTTTTTTATACTTTCCTCTTATTTTCTGTCTTTCATATTACACTGTAGACTTATGCTTGGTAGTTTTAGTTTTGTTTTGGATTTTTTGTTCTGTTTTCTTTATTTCGGATCATTTCGTTACTTTTTTTTCATTGCAGGTCGTTCATTATGTATTTTCGTGGGATCGCGACGGGCTGGTTTATAGATCCCACCCAGGCGAGCGACCGACAGAGTTTATGCTGGTGGCCGCTCGAAGGAGGTAAAGCATGCGGCTGCCGGCAATATCGCCAGGTGAGCTGGGGCAATATATCTATGTGCGAGCTGGGGCAATATATCCATGTGTGAGCTGGGGGTCATATATCCATGTGAGCTGGGGCAATATATCTATGTGTGAGCTGGGGCAATATATCCAGGTGAGCTGGGGCAATATATCCAGGTGAGCTGGGGCAATATTTCCATGTGAGCTGGGGCAATATATCCAGATGAGCTGGGGCAATATATCCATGTGAGCTGGGGCAATATATCCATGTGAGCTGGGGCAATATTTCCATGTGCGCTGGGGCAATATTTCCATGTGCGCTGGGGCAATATATCCAGATGAGCTGGGGCAATATATCCATGTGAGCTGGGGCAATATATCCATGTGAGCTGTGGCAATATATCCATGTGAGCTGGGGAAATATATCCATGTGAGCTGGGGCAATATATCCATGTGAGCTGGGGCGATATATCCATGTGAGCTGGGGCAATATATCCATGTGAGCTGGCCTGTGGCAACATATCCATGTGATCTGGCCTGGGGCAATATATTCATGTGAGCTGGCCTGGGGCAATATATTCATGTGAGCTGGGGCAATATATCCATGCGTGAGCTGGGGGCAATATATCCATACGTTAGCTGGGGGCAATATATCCGTGCGTGAGCTGGGGCAATATATCCAGGTGAGCTGGGGCAATATATCCATGTGAGCTGGCCTGGGGCAATATATTCATGTGAGCTGGCCTTGGGCAATATATCCATGTGAGCTGGCCTGGGGCAATATATTTATGTGAGCTGGCCTGTGGCAATATATTTATGTGAGCTGGCCTGGGGCAATATATTCATGTGAGCTGGCTTGGGGCAATATATTCATGTGAGCTGGGGCAATATATCCAGGTGAGCTGGGGCAATATATCCATGTGTGAGCTGGGGGTCATATATCCATGTGAGCTGGGGCAATATATCTATGTGTGAGCTGGGGCAATATATCCAGGTGAGCTGGGGCAATATATCCAGGTGAGCTGGGGCAATATTTCCATGTGAGCTGGGGCAATATATCCAGATGAGCTGGGGCAATATATCCATGTGAGCTGGGGCAATATATCCATGTGAGCTGGGGCAATATTTCCATGTGCGCTGGGGCAATATTTCCATGTGCGCTGGGGCAATATATCCAGATGAGCTGGGGCAATATATCCATGTGAGCTGGGGCAATATATCCATGTGAGCTGTGGCAATATATCCATGTGAGCTGGGGCAATATATCCATGTGAGCTGGGGCAATATATCCATGTGAGCTGGGGCGATATATCCATGTGAGCTGGGGCAATATATCCATGTGAGCTGGCCTGTGGCAACATATCCATGTGATCTGGCCTGGGGCAATATATTCATGTGAGCTGGCCTGGGGCAATATATTCATGTGAGCTGGGGCAATATATCCATGCGTGAGCTGGGGGCAATATATCCATATGTTAGCTGGGGGCAATATATCCGTGCGTGAGCTGGGGCAATATATCCAGGTGAGCTGGGGCAATATATCCATGTGAGCTGGCCTGGGGCAATATATTCATGTGAGCTGGCCTTGGGCAATATATCCATGTGAGCTGGCCTGGGGCAATATATTTATGTGAGCTGGCCTGTGGCAATATATTTATGTGAGCTGGCCTGGGGCAATATATTCATGTGAGCTGGCTTGGGGCAATATATTCATGTGAGCTGGGGCAATATATCCAGGTGAGCTGGGGCAATATATCCATGTGAGCTGGGGCAAAATATCCAGGTGAGCTGGGGCAATATATCCATGTGAGCTGGGGCAAAATATCCATGTGAGCTGGGGCAATATATCTATGTGAGCTGGGGCAATATATTTATGTGAGCTGGGGCAATATATCCATGTGATATGGCCTGGGGCAATATATCCATGTGATCTGGCCTGGGGCAATATATTCATGCGGGCTGGCATAGGGCAATATATTCATGTGAGCTGAGCTGGGGCAATATATTCATGTGAGCTGGGGCAATATATCCATGTAAGCTGGGGACAATATATCCATATTTTTTTCATATGCCTCTCTTTGAGGAATTGGGATATTTCCTCTAGTGAGTGGAGACGAGCTGCTGATCTAGCCCACCCTGGACTTCTGTATAGGTCCACAATAACAAACTGAACTGTTTCATCACCACAATCCCTATCCCACTCACTGTCACTTTATTCAGTGAAATCCATTGGGAAGACATTCTCATAAGAAACCACTAGGTGGCACCTGACATTCAGATTTTTGTGTATTTCTTTACAATATATCCATGCGTGAGCTGGGGGCAATATATCCGTGCGTTAGCTGGGGCAATATATCCGTGCGTGAGCTGGCCTGGGGCAATATATCCATGTAAGCTGGCCTGGGGCAATAAATTTATGTGAGCTGGCCTTGGGCAATATATCCCTGTGAGCTGGCCTGGGGCAATATATTCATGTGAGCTGGGGCAATATATCCATTTGAGCTGGAGCAATATATCCATGTGTGAGCTGGGGCAATATATCCATGTGTAAGTTGGGGCAATATATTCATGTTTGAACTGGGGTAATATATCCATGTGAGCTGGGGCAAATATATCCATGTGAGCTGGGGGCAATATATCCATGTGAGCTGGGGTAATATATCCATGTGAGCTGGGGCAAATATATCCTGCTCTGTCAGCTGCGCTCGCACCCATCACAGCTGCTCACTTGGCTCTCCTCTTGCGAATGGGATGGCGCCAGACGCGTTAAAAACACATTTATATATGGAGATACTCTTGGATAGGACATGGGAAAAACAAATATGTGGACATGAATTTTGAACTGGCAACAATACAAGACTGCCCTTCGGGCAGGCTTAACAACTAGTCTTTATTAAATCATAGAATGAATCCTCCTCTCTGAAAGATGGCTGCCTGGAGAAGAAATTAAAAGCAACTAAGGTTTTCAAGATCATGGGGCTTTTATGAAAACAACCCCATTTGAGGACAATTTAAGCATGCTTTGTTTGCTCATAGAGATTTATGATGTCAGTTTTCACTTTACTTGACAGTTGTAGAGTGCTGCCCTAAGCAACTGGCAGACATTAATTTCTCATCTTGGATTTTTGTTTTAGACAGCTTCTACTTTTAAAATAAAACCATTTTGAGTGTTAGAGACATGCATTGAGTCAAATTCAAGAACCCCACCATGTTTCACCAGATTTCACCAACCATTACTGCCAAACATCTAATTTACAGACCCATTTGCAGATTCTATAGTACACAAATACTAGGTAACAACCTGAGCAAAGAAAGTTTCTTTGACATACGCCATGGCTTATTTCTGACTGTGGAAATAATTTTTTTCTTCTCCTCTATTTGTTCCATGAGTCTAGCTTGCTCTCCTTCCGAAAGACTTTCTTCATCTGAACTCGAAGAAGAAGATGATGAGCTGAAAAATAAATAAGTTCAAAACTTTATTTTATTTAAATGAAATGTCTTAAAGCAAACCTGTTTGATATCTGTAGTTAAACTCTCTTTTTTTACCTGCTGCTCTTTTTTTTCTTACTGCGTTCAGCCTTTGTCTGATTTTGGGGTTTTCCCTTGTTTTTGTTATTATTTTTTTCATTATTAGCCTCCTCTTTTTTAATGTTACGACTGCTATTCCTGTTCTTTTTATTTTGGACTTTAGGTTTATTTTTAGTTGTTTTCTCTGCCTCAGACTCAGAATCATCCTCAATACTATCTTCTTCTGTGTCTCTTATTCTGGTAGACTTTTTTCTTGTAATTTTTTTTCTTTTTGGTAACTGAATCTCATCTTCACTTTCGCTGTCTTCATTTTCATCAAGACGTTTCTGCGAATAACGAACTGGATGATTTTTTGACCAGTATTCTGCACTTGAATCTGTACAAAGAAGTAGAATTATCTATCAATAGTGCATATAAAAAAAACCATAGAAATCGTTTAACAATTTAGTGTACCTGCAAAAGTGTTAGAATAAAAACCTTTTATTGAAAACAGCACTATTACAAACAGAGTAATTCAAAGAGATCCGAATTGCTGGAGAAAGGTAACCGAACGCTGAAAATCAGCGTTCGGTCACCTTTCTTGGCCATTCGGCTATCCAGAGAGCGGGCAATTCGCCAAATCCTGATGAATTGCCTGCACATACGGTGCCTGTTCAGTGCCTGTTCGAGGGCAGTGAAATCCCCATGAAAATGCACTGCTTCGGCTATTCAGAGAGCACAAACCAGCAGTGAAAGTTTCCCGGAATGCTCTGCCATTCGGTGGTTTAATTCGGCAGGTTTATTCATGCGAATCCCATAGGCTTCAATGTTAAAAATATTCCCGATTTAATTCGATATCTAATAAACTGTTCATTATAAAATTCTGCAGTAAAGAGTCTCTTTATTTATAGATTTTTTAGGATATTTTATGCATTTTTCTGGATTTTTTTTTTCCTTTAAGTTTACTTATTTTTTCTGTAACAGTCCTTTTTATTATCATTCCCTGGACCTCATATGTAAATTTCAGACATTTTCGCTCAGTTGTTTCTTTGCAAACAGCGTTTCACTTTTCAACAGTCAAGGAAACTGTTTTCCTAATTTATTCGCTGCCTTCGTCTGCGGTGTCGGCTTTATCCGGCGGCTTCGCTGCGTGTGATCGGCTCCTGCTCGGGTTTTTCCGGCGTTTTCGACGGGTTAATCCAGATATTTTTGCGGGTTTTCAGCATGCATTCGTCAGGTTTTGCGGTGAGTTTTTGGCAGGTTTGCGGCAGCTTTTCCTTGCAATTCGGGGACCCTGTGGTGCTTGCTGAATACACCGCAGGGTCGCAGGAATGGGATGGCCGAATCACCCCAAAAAAAAAACACTGCAAAGCGGCCGAATCAATCCGGAAAACTGCCGAAAAAACACGATTCGATCCGAAAACCCCCCGAATACATCTGACAATCCTCCGTAAAATGCTGAATCGATCTGAAAAAAGTCGACAAGCCAACAAACAGAGTGATGTCCACCCGCTGGAAAAAGATGACAAGCCGATGAATGGAAATAAAATTAAAAAAAAAAATTTAAAAGATGTTTGCAAAAAAATACTGCATGAAAATGCCTGAAAATAACATATAAGTTCCTATTACTAATAATAAAAAAGACTGTTTCAGAGAAAAACAAAAATTTTTAAAATTTTGGGAAAAAATTGTTTACGGGAAAAAATATCGAAAATTGCCTTAAAATTCTTATAACTAAGGCTGGGGTCAGACGAGCGTAGTGTTCACGTCCGTGATTGCGCCTAAAAGTACGTCCGTGATAGCATGAAAGTAAGTCCATTGGAGCCTGACACATGAAGTACGTCCGCACTGAACTGCGGACGCACAACGGCCGCGGCAAACGGACGCAGGTTAGGCAAGAACGTAATACTGCTAGAACGGACATGCGGAGTGCGCCACGTCCACAACGTCTGCATAGCTTTGTGTGTGAGTGATGGAGCGAGGTCAGACGGACTGCATTTATACGTCCAGCATTTTTGACGGACAGAATGTTTTTTCATTGTAATTTATTTTCCCCTCCTACATCCGTCAAAAAATAACTTCAGTGAAAAAACGGACTATGTGACCACTACTGCGTCATCCGTACTGACGATGTCCGTACTGCACGGACGTACAGTCCGTAGAAATCACGCTCGTCTGACCCCAGCCTTAGAAGACTTTTTGCTGCAAGCAAAAAGAAAAAATGGTTGATCAAATATTCAATAAAAACGGGGAATATTTTTTACATTGAATTGCAATTCACTGACATGTCAATGCTGTTCGGTGTTCTCTGAATAGATTAACCATTACTGCTCTATGGCGGAGTTCAATGCCGTTGAAATCACCCTATTTCACGCTATTTCAATAGCAATTCGCCAATATTAGGCAAATTGCCAGCTTTTTGAATAGCCGAATGCTCACGAAATTGCACTGAATGGGGAAATTGACCGCTCGGTGCAATTTTGGAACCAATTCGGCTCAATTTGAATAACCCTGATAGTAAATCCTAGCATAAAAAACAAAGAAGCTATAATACAGGTGTGGGAGAGATAGAATTAAAATAAATTAATTACCACAATTCCTGTGATTTCTTAGGGGGGGGAACAACTCACATAAGTGTCACACTTCACACACTAGAATAACTTCCAGAGGTCCATAGGATTAGGATAATTTCTCAATTCCGTATATTTTTTTTTTTAAACATATTTTTATTCATCTTGGATCGCACAAAGAAAAACAAACGGAAAGACGTCATATTATACAACAAAGGCAGATGTGAAAACAGCATAAACATATAGCATCCAACAGGTCAATTAAGAAGTTATAGTACAACTATACCAAAACCAATTAGATCAATTCCAGGCATGTCGTTCGGGAATTACCCTCTCCACCATTATCTACACGGGGTGAACTCCACCACGAGGAGGAAGGGTGGTCATGTGCGGGTAGCTATAGCGTCCGTGGGGGAGGAGGCCAGAAAATGGGTTAAGGAGCAGTCAGGAGGACCTTGTGGGATCGGTGGTGTACCCTGCAGCATCTGTAACGAGTACCAAGGAGCACAGAAAAAGGTACATCGCAAAGAGTCCTTGGTTTCACATGGAATAAGGGGGGACCAATTGGAAAAGAAGGGCTGAGTCTTCTTGTCCAGTGATAGCGACGCCTCAGTCCAGTCTGCCACAAATATGGCATAGATTCTCTCGTAAACCATGCGAAAGGAAGGAGGGGAAGCGGAGATCCATTGGGACAAGATCGCTTTCTTACCGGTCGTGGCTAGCAGAGTGAGCCAAAACCAAATTCCGTATATTTTTAAATTGAAAAATAATAAATTGAAATACGTATTGATGTCATGTCCAGTGCCAAAAGGCCCGTGCCACAGTGTCCTGATGATCAGCGGCGCCTTCCTCATATACCTGCAAGATTCATTTTGGGCTTTTCCATTTCCCAGCTCACAGCTATCTGGTCCATTGTTCCATGCCAGGTTCTCCAACACCTGCTGCAGCCACTGGTCTCAGTATAGACTTTAATGAGATCCCTACTTCAGACATCTACACCGATCCTCCAATGCTTCAGCATTGTGTGGTTTACCCTCTCCTCTTAGATTGTAAGCTCTCAAGCAGGGTCCTCCCTCCGACTGTTCGGTGTGTGTGTAACGTGTATGTTTATTTCTTATTCTGTCTGTCTCTCCCATTGTACAGCGCTAAGGATTTGTTAGCGCTTTATAAATGCTTGTAACTCTATGTGCATCCTCCAGCTTGTCTTGTGTTACTTCTTTCCTACCAAGATTACCTTATCCACGTTCCCCATTTCCTATACTACTTTTGTTGTATCCACAGTACTAAATCCTATCTCTGCCGTCTCTACTTGTTTTCGTGTTCCAGGTCTCCAGCCTCCTCTGCTCGGCTACTCTGGTTTCCAGCTTCCACTGTCAGCAACTCCGGTTTCCAGCTTCCACTGTCAGCAACTCTGGTTTTCAACTTCCACTACAAGCAACTCTAATCTCCTCCCTTCATTGCATGTCTTCTTGTGTCCAACTCTATTACTTTCCTGTCCATTTATCACGTTCAACCCTATTCATGTGCCCTTGTGCCCTGTCTTCACCCTTGTGCCGTGCCTTGCCTATGTCTCACCCTTGTGCACTATTTTACCTTTGCTCCCTGCCTTACCTATGTCTCGCCCTTGTGCCCTGCCTCGCCTCGCCTCTGTCTCTTCCCTGTGCCCAGCCGTGCCTGTCTCCTTGCCCTAGCCTTGATCCTTCCCTGGTCCCTTATAATTTATTACTGTCTTGCTTGTTCATGATTGCCCTTTATTTAATAAATCCCTGTTTGTCAGTAACGAATCTCGTTTCATCATGTATTTGCTGCAATCTGAGCTCAAACTCCCCATGTACCTGCCATGTACATGACAAATGAGCTATTGCACTAGGGTCCGCTTGGGGCAGAGGTGAGTATTCTATTTGATATTCATCCACAGGGGGTAGCTATAGAAAACATAAAAGGACATGGATTCCTTATATGCTGTGAATAAACAGTTGCTAGCAGAAATTATTGTAATGATTATGCATAGGGGATTAAGCTCATATGCTCCGGTTCTTGATGGTGCTGCTCTCTGTGCACGTAGGAGAGCCGGGGGAATACAGCCGATCCAACCGTGGATATTTCTGACTGTATATAAAAAGAAGGAAGACAGACACAGAAAATCGGAACCCTGGCAACGCATTGATTTCTAACTCTTAACCATACATGAAAGGTAGGCAAGAGACAAAAAAATAAATAAAGGGAAGCTCCCAACATGCATGTCGCCTTGGAATGAGAATGGAGTAAGAATGCTTCTTGGGGGTGCATGAAGCATATTAACCTTCTGCTTGGTTTAAATACAACAGTTTATGCTAATGAGTGAATCATGTGGTCACTGACACCGATCAAAGCAGCTAATTATTTAACTAATTAATTCCCTTGTCAATACGTAGATGCAAATAGCTTGAATACAACACCGGTATGTTATTGTTTCAAGGTCAAGACCGATGATCAATCATTCATCAGGATTGATTGGGATTAATGCTCCAAAGCAAGCCTGACATGAAGGTTGAAACACAATTAGAAGCAAAATCATAAACAGTTTTTGTTGGCATTATAAGCAAAATGTTTTTTCATGTTCGCCGCTCTGCTGTATAAATATTGTGTATCAATGAGGGCTAAAATTTTACATATGTAAATAACATCATCTCCTCTGTCATCCTACCAAAGTTCATTTAAATCTGAGATGGCTGCGTTGAAAGCTGTGACGATTGGGCATGAAATAACCCTATTTTCCATAGGTAGCACTAGTTACCTGCAAGCAAGTAGTCACTTGTGCACAAGTTAAATTATTGGTCTTAACCCCTTCGCTACCGAGATCAAGATAGATCAAGATTCAAAGGCACCATAGGGGTCCCCAATATCGAGATATCTCGATCTGCAGCATAAAAACTAATTAAATTAATAACAAATTTCATTAGCTTTTGGGCTGCAGAAGGTGCCCCCAAATTTTTAGCCTTGTGAGCATAATGCCCGAAGAGCTAAAACTGTAAAATCGGCCGATGAATGCCCTGACATATTGGGCTTTCAGCAGCATTCAGCAGCCGATGCAGGGGGGAAATCGAGCTGCAGCTGTAACAACTGCAATTCAATTTGGCAGTAGATGGCGCCATCTACTGGCCAAATGGGTTATTTACAATAAGAAAGATCTCTTTCTAATTAATTAAAAATGATTTTACAGAAAACCACTGGTTTCTGACATTGTTTTTTTTGGCAAATCCCTTGGTAGTGAAGGGGTTAGACCAGTTCTTGCTAACTGGTGGCCACTGTAAATATATATGCTGGCGCTTTATAAATAAAGATTAATAATAATATATTTTTTAAATTTGCTACTTATTGCAGTTTGCGGCCACAGTGACTCCCATAACACAAGCACCCTCCTGACCTGGCACAGGTGGGGGCATATCATCTATGAGGTGATGCTCAACAATACAATTTAGCACTGTCAGGGTGAAAACATTAGCAACAGCTATTGCTTCACAGACATTAAATATATATACAGTATATATAATCTCAGTAAACTACCAAAATAATTCAATAAACTAGTCTGCAATAAGCAGACTATAAGACTAAAGCCATAATGTAACATAACTACCAAGTCTTAAAGATAAAGTAATGATTTTACTTACCATCGGTTTCAGTTTCTGTGCTTTCTATATAGCCATCAATATCAATCCCAGCTGTAAGAAAGTGCATTGCGGGTTTATATTCTCCTATATTTACAGTGCATGTTTTGGAACCAGCTTTATTCCTCTTTTACCTCTTTTCATACAAATACCCAAGAAATAAATGTTGAATGGGTGAACAGAGAAATAAGATACTTTTCTTCCCAAATTAAAATTAATTAAAACATTTTACATAAATGATCTTAATAATATAGGTCTCAAAACTTCGCTAACCTCCTTGCCTGGAGTTAAGTGATAAACCGAGCCCTTGCTATTGCTAACCATTGAGTCATATGTTTAACCCCTTCACTACCAAGCGATTTTTGTTGAAAAAAGTGCTATCTTAACATTTATGTGAAACATGGGATGTGAAGTTAACAATTAAATATAGGTTAAAATAGACGTTTTGCACAGAAATTGTTTTTCTAAGATAGTTAAAAAAAATTAATTATATTAATTTGCTCATTTTCAATCTTTAACCCTTTCGCTGCTGAGCCTTTTCACACCTCTGTGCTGAGCTAATTTTTACCGCTTTCGCTCATCATGTTTAAATGCGATTTGAAGTCACATTTTATTATATGACCCAGACATATTATATATCTTTCCGGGAGACTCGGCAGATTCATAATATATCATTATTATATGTATACGTTATGTCCTGTCTGTATATTATAACAGTGGTCCCCAACCCTGGTCCTCAGGGCCCACTAACAGGCCAGGTTTGCCAGATATCTGAAGCACAGCACAGGTGTTATGATTTGCTGCTCAGTGATTGCAGGATTCAGTCTGCTTTTCCCCAAGGTGATCTGCAAAATCTGGCCTGTTAGTGGGCCCTGAGGACCAGGGTTGGGGACCACTGTATTATAACATAAAATGCAATAAAATTAGAATTAGAAAACGTGTAAAGTGTTTTTTTTTCACATTTTAACATGTGAGCATTTGCGGTTATATTTCCTATCGGGTGCGCTTGTTAAAAAATTAGAAACGGGGAATCGCTACTTTTTTAGGGAAAATTACGTGTTTTTTGGCAACCGCCCCCCATAGAAAAAATCATTAGTGCAGCATCATTGTTCACATTATAATTGAAATGGGAACAATATTGCTGCATTAATAAAATAAAAAAAAAAAAGTTTATTTTAATTTTTTAATTTTTTATTTTTTTAATTTTATTTTTAATTATTTTTTTTTACACTGTACATGTTCATGTTTGATATCATTGGAAAGGCCATGCTCTGGTCGTTAACATTAACCCCTAGCTTTCACAGATCGGGAAATAGGGGGTTTATTGGAACCCCTATCTCCACCATAGGTGGCAGCAAGGGGTTAATTGCGGAACTGGCGCCATCGCGCTATGCGTGATGACGCCAGTCATTAGGGGGATATCCCGGAAGCTTGGCCGACATCCAAGATGTCGGCCAGCTCTGGGAGGGGACCGCGATACGGCGCATGTTAGCGTAATATCGCGATCCAGCCCCCTAGGGGTTAAAGACAGCCGCCGCTTGGAAGGGCAGGCTGTGCCCTTCCAAGCGGTGCCTGCCTTTACTCGCTGGCCTGCACAGATGGGGAGGGGGAGAGGTCCAAAGGACCTCGCCCCCTCCCCTTCAGGTACCTTCCCCGCAATGGCGGGGGGTTGCCTGAAATAGACGTCATCGAGCAGGCGCGATGATGTCTATTGTGCCCGCCGGGGTCCCGGAGGCTGGGCATACATCGAGGATGTCAGCCCACCGGGGGGCCTCCGCGATTGGCTGGAATACCAGCCGATCGCCGCTGCTAAGGGAGGACGAGCTCAGCGCGTCCTCCGCAGCAAAGTGGCCATGCGGTAGGACGCGCTGAGTGCGTCCGTCGCATGGAAAGGGTTAATGTATTTGTTTATCCTTTACAGAAATATTGTTTAAATGCAAGATTTTGAGCTCTAGATGGTGTCCCCTTATCTTACTCAATTTCAAATGGTGTCTGCATTATTATCACACAACCAGAAATAGCCTTTGTGCTAGATACAGTAACTGTGATATAGATAAATAGTACAAATGGTCAGATCTCCTGCTTAAGAGTAGGGATGAGCTGTTCGGGTTCGGACGGTTCGGAGTTCGTCCCGAACTTTGGCAGTTCGAAAGTTCGCAAATTTCGAACTTTTTGGGTCTGTTTGGTTCGAGTTCGAAAAAAATAAGAAATTTTGAAAAAAGTATAGAAAATGCCCAAAAAAATACAAAAAAATCTAGAAATAAAGAGACTCTTTACTGCAGAATATTTAAGCAACGGTTTATTAGATATTAATTAAATTAAAAACTAATGTGTACGTGGAAAGATTATCAACTCTAAATGACCTCTGTTCACAAACGGGCATAACACCAGGTGTTTTTAGTCTGGTAATCAATTTGATACATTGTAAACATACTGAGGGTGGGGTGGTGTCTGCTTCTGATTGAGATTTGAGAATTAATTTCCTAAAACATCCTAATATGCTGCATTTAACCCTTTCGCTGCTGAGGCTTTTCACACCTCTGTGCTGAGGTCATTTTTACCGCTTTCGCTCATCATGATTAACCGCGTTTTGTAGCCATATTTTGATATATGACCCAGACATATTATATATCGTTCTTTCCGGCAGACTTGGCAGATTCATAATATGTCATAATTATATGTATACGTTATGTCATGTCTGTATATTATAACAAACATGCAATAAAATTAGAATTTTCAATAATTTATTATGTGTAAAATGTTTTTTCACATTTTAACATGCGATCGTTTGCGGTTATATTTTTTATGGGGTGCGCTTGTTAAAAAAATTAGAAATGGGGTCTCGTTACATTTTTTTTTTGGGGAAAATTTCACTTTTTTTAACAAACGCACCGCAATACAAAAATCGTTAGTGCAGCATTATTGTTCACATTATAATTGAAATGGAACAAATATTGCTGCATTAACAAAACAAAAACAAAAAAAAATTGTTTATTTTTTTTTTAGATTTTTTTTAAAATATATATATATATATATATATTTTTTTAAAATAAATTTTTCATGCTCATGTTGGTATCATTGGAAAGGCCATGCTCTGGCCGATCCAACGATATCAAACATTAACCCCTAACTGCCACGGATCGGGAGATAGGGGGTTCATTGGAACCCCCTATCTCCACCATTGGTGGCAGCTAGGGGTTAACTCCAGGACTGGCGTCATCGTGCTATGCACGATGACGCCAGTCCTCAGGGGGAGTTCTTGGAGGCTTGGCCGACATCCAAGATGTCGGCCAGCTCCAGGAGAGGATCACGATACGGCGCTTTTCAGCGACGATTCGTGATCCGGCTCCCCAGGGGTTAATCACAGCCACTGTTTGGAAGGGCAGGCTGTGCCCTTCCAAACGGTGCCTGGATTAACCCCCTGCCCCCAGTGATCAGGAGGGAGAGAGGTCCGAAGGACCTCCCCCTCTCTTTCAGGCGCTTCCTCCGCACATGCGGGGGGGGCCTGAATTAGATGTCATCGCGCCGCCGCAATGACATCTAATTGCTCCGCCGGGGTCCCGGAGTGCTGGGCTGACATCCAAGATGTCAGCCCGCACCGGGGGGCGCAGCAATCTGCCGGAATCAGCGTGTCCATAGCACAGGAGAACCACTTGGCTGGACGCGCTGAGCGCGTCCATAGCAGCCAAGTGGTTAACTTGTGTTTGAAAAAAATTCAAAATAACATCTAAGGCTAGGGTCAGATGAGCGCATATTGTACGGCCTGTACGTCCGTGCAGTACGGACGTACTTACTGACTGACAACAAGGTAGTGGCCAAACAGTCCGTTTTTTTCACTGACGTATTTTTTGACTGATGTAGCAGGGAAAATAAATTAAAATGAAAAAACATTCTGTCCGTCAAAAATGCTGGACGTATAAATGCAGTCCATCTGACCTCGTTTCATCACTCACATACAAAGCTACACGGACGTTGCGGACGTGGCGCACTCCGCGTCCGTTCTAGCAGTATTACGTTCTTGCCTAACCTGCGTCCGTTTGCTGCGTCCGCCATGCATCTGCACTTCCGTGCGGACGTACTTCGTGTGGGGGGCTCCATTGGTCAGAATGCTATGCTGCCACGGACGTACAAATGTGCGGCAACACGGACGTGATACTGCGCTCGTCTGACCCCAGCCTTAAGCAATGTTATTTTTTCCCTCGGGATTAAACATTCACAGGGTTATTCAGAGAGCGGTGAAAAGCAGGAGAATAACTGGAGAAGTGAAAATTCTAGGTCAAAATGGCCAAACCAGAAAATTCTCCATTTAACTCACTTTCCAAATTGGCTATTTGGTCTAGATTGTTTTTTCTCTTCTCCTGCCAGTTCTCCTGGCTTTCAACCTCTCTCTCAGGGTTGTTCAGAGAAAGGTGAAAACCAGGAGAATGGCAGGAAAAGAGAACAATCTGGACCAAATAGCCAATGTGGAAAGTGAGATAAGGCTAGGGTCAGACTAACGCATTTTTCACAGCGACCATCAAAAAGTGCGTCCGAACGCATTGCCTTATTTTTTCATGGAATGCGTGAAAACGGTCATACGATGCGCATTTTTGTGCGTGATTTTTTACGGATCCAAACCAGGAAACTTTGGGTGTCTGGACGTTATGTTGGCCAGACATGAGCAGGGTCTGACGTCTCCAAATCACGCACACACGCGCTAGTGATGCAGCGCACTCTGTATGTCCGTACTAGCGGTTCTGCGTTCTCGAAAAAATGCGTTCATTTTCCACTTGCGTTGCGCAGCCGGACTTTCATGCGACGTACTTCGTATATTGGCTGTCATTGCCCGTCATTTGATGCTAGTGCGGCCGTGATTAAGTGCGCCTAAACGCATGTTAAAAATTCGCTAGTCCCTAGCCTAAATGGGAGAATTTTTCTGGTTTGGCTATTTTGACCTAGAATTTTCCATTCTCCAGTCATTCTCCTGCTTTTCACTGCCAAAAAATCAGTAAACTTTTTCTGTGTGTCCGAAAATGTCTCCTCTTTTCATACAGACTGCCGCCCCAAGCAGTTGTTTATGGATAGATTAAAGGAAAAGCATTTACCGTCATTTGAAATGTCATTTTTTCGGTTTTTTACATATTTCTATACATCCTAGAAATCCGCCACTTCACGGGCAGGTATGGGGACCTCCTAGGCATGATATTTGAAGGAATTTTTATTTTTTATTTTTAACCCTTATTTCATGGAAAATCACTGTCCTTTAAAAATGTTTTTTTTTTTACTTTTTGTCCTTGTTTCCTGTCCCCCAGGGCACTACCCAGACCCCCATACACTTTTTATGGCAAATATCTAGCATATATGCCCTCTTGGGGCCACTCTAAAAACCGAATTTTCAGCCCCATTGACTTGTAATGGGGTCCGGGTTCGGACCAGAACATTTGGAAAGTTCGGCTTCGGCTTCGAACCGAACTCAGGGAGTGTTCGGCTCATCCCTACTTAAGAGGACTTGTAGTGATCATAATGAGGTTATTAGCGAACCAGTTTCCACGAAAAATACCAATAGAATATAAAAATAATATCAGTAAGTGGCATAATGCCTGAGTATGGAAATTACAGTAACGCCTTGTATCTGTACTGTACAGGTATTTTCACTCACTATAACCCCCTGAATCATAACCCTGTCCAGCAGTGAATGACCCCAGAGCTCTCCCTGTATTCTGCCCTCTCCCTGGCAGCTTGAATACAGCAGTAATCTATTTGAACTTTTTGTTATAGTGAGGTTTATGGCTGCTATTTGCAGATTCTTATATGTCTCCCCAGGGTGCTTGGAGAGACATAAAACAAAGGTTTTAGTTTCTCCACAGGGGACACACTAATCGGGTTTTAAAAAGGCGTGAAAATGGTCTTTTGATATGCTATTGAGTGCTTTTCAATGCATTACGATGCAAAATTGAGATAACTCGATTTTGGGTGTGAAGGGGTTAATTAAAGCTGTCTGGTAGACAGATGCTGAAGAGGCAGGAGAACCACCATGACAATCACACATGCAAGGTATTTGTGATGTGTTCTATGTGTTAGAGTCTCTTGAGGATGTGTGGTCAAGCTGTGAAGTTCAGTGGACAGGAGATTTATAGATGAAGAAGAAATGCGTTTGTGGATTTAAGTTAATTAACTCTTATTCAGCAAAGCGTATACATGTGCACTGCCAGAAATTTTGTTTCGTTTAATAAAATTTTTGAATTCAAAAATTTCAGGTTCAGAAATTTCGGACAAAGACCAACAGGGTTATTCAGAGAGCGGTGAAAAGCAGGAGAATGGAAAATTCTAGGTCAAAATAGCTGATTTGGAAAGTGAAATGAATGGGAGAATTTTGCTGGTTTGGCTATTTTGAACCTAGAATTTTCCATTCCCCAGTCATTCTCCTGCTTTTCACCGCTCTCTGAATAACCCTGCTAGAAAAAAACAGCAAGGGAAGTTCACCTGTAAAAATGTAACATAGTGGATATATTTACTTTCTGTGTAAATCTGTATATTTGTGTTTTGTTTTAATATCTTGCATTTTATTACTTTGTATTTCTGCAACAACTGTAAAAATTCAATGTTCTTGGTAAAATACTATATAAATAAATAAATAATGTGAGTAAGCATACCCATGAATACTGCCTCGCCTAACCAGTTTCTGTCAAAACATAATAAATCAACGACTTCTTTATTTATTACAAATATTAGAAAAAAACACAAAAATTCACATAAAGGTTAACAAACATTTCTCCTCCTGTTTCCAACCCCAACCCTCCTAGATTGTGAGTTCCTACGGGAATAGGGCCCTCATCTCCTCCTGTACTGTTTGTCAAATGTTGTTCAATGTATTGTATTGTAACCCTGTCTATACTGTGCCTATTGTACAGCGCTGCGGAATATGCTGGCACTTTATAAATAAAAAATAATAATAATAATAATGTGAAATATACAGGATACAAAAAAGGCAGGGTGGGGCACCCAAATTCCAATATGTATTTTCCATACTTTGAAGGAAATACACGCCACCATACAAGGTTACCCGAGGACAATAGTTTTTAATTATATCAGTATACCTCTTTTTGCTTAACATGGGTCTTATTGTCACAGCAAAGTCTAAATCGCTATGCCTAAAGAGGTCTTTCCATATAGGCCCAGGGGCAGACTGACCCATTGGACACTCGGGCGCCACCCGAGGGCCCGGATGGGGTGGGTCTCGGTAATAAGACCTTCGGGCCCCTGCAGTCCAGGACGTTCATGGAGCATCATAGGGATTCCCTCCCCAGCATACAGGACACTCCATGCCTGTCCTGTTGGACCTCTACTTGGTGCCAATCTGACACTGAGCAGGCGCTTCAGCCATAGTGGTCTGACATCAGTCCTTGCTGTAGGACGGCCCCCCTCTGGGATTCCCCTACCCAGCAGTAGGGATGAGCTGTTCGGTTCGGACGGTTCGGAGTTCGGACCGAACTTAGCCTGTTTGGTCTGCTCGCGAACTCCGAACATTTCCGGGTGTTCGGTGCATGTTCGACCACAATGCATCACAATGGACCACAATGCATTTTCCCACTGGCCCGAAGCTCGTAATTGGCTACAGCCTTGCACCTGACCACAGGTCTGGTGCAAGACAGGTTCAACAGTATGCCAATCACGGCTCAGAGTCCTGATTGGGCAAATTTTGCCCAATCATGGGCTCACAGAGCTAAGTCCCGCAGCACACTATATAAGGTTTCCACGCACGGCTTCACCACGCATTTGAGAGGAGATTTCATAGGAGATTGTTGTTGTGTGTTCTTACTGCCGGTCTGCCACGCTACTGGGGGGGTCTGGGGGGGTCTCATTTCTACAAAACATTTGGGAATTGAGGTGATCTGTGTCTTGTCACTGTCAGCAAGTATTTTGGGGGTCTCACAAAATTCTACAAAACATTTGGGAATTGAGGTGATCTGTGTCTTGTCACTGTTGCCAGCAAGTGTTTTGGGGGTCTCACAAATTTCCACAAAACATTTGGGAATTGAGGTGATCTGTGTCTTGTCACTGGCTGCCAGCAAGTATTTTGGGGTCTCACAAATTTCTACAAAACATTTGGGAATTGAGTGATCTGTGTCTTGTCACTGCCAGCAAGTATTTTGGGGGTCTCACAAATTTCTACAAAACATTTGGGAATTGAGGTGATCTGTGTCTTGTCACTGCCAGCAAGTATTTTGGGGGTCTCACAAATTTCCACAAAACATTTGGGAATTGAGGTGATCTGTGTCTTGTCACACAGCCAGTGCCACGCAGTATTTTGGGGGTCACTAATTTCTACAAAATATTTGGGAATTGTTATAATCCGTGTGTTCTCACTGGCTGCCACCCATCAGGGGGTCACACTGATTTATAGGAGGTTTCTGAGACTTGTAATCTGTGGCTTCTCACTGCCACCCATCAGGGGGTCCCACATACTTCTATCAGATTTATGCAAATTGTAATTTGTGTCTTCTCACTGCCACCCCAGGGGTATCACTGATTTATAGGAGGGAATTGTAATCTGTGTCTTGTCACTGGCTGCCAGCTATCAGGTGTCTCACTGAGTTATACCAGAGTTCTGTAAATCTTTAATCTTTATACCAGAGTTGAATCAGAGTTCTGTATATATTTAATCTATATATCACTCACTATGTCTGAAAGAACAAAAAGGACAGGCAGATGCTCCCAGACACAGATAAGAGGGCAAGCAGCCCCTGTGTCGGGAGGCTGTGCCTCTGGTCGTGGTGGACGTGGTGCATCCTCTACAGGGGCACGCTTGTCCTTTCTAACTGGTGCTGGCCGTCTTAAGCAGCAGCAACATACAGAGGATTTGGTGGATTGGCTAACCAGGCCATCCTCATCCTCCGAGTCCTCTGCCAGCCAGGCTTGTAGTGCTTTACAGTCCACCTCAGCTGCCAAAGCATCTAATGCAGCCTCCATGTCCACAGCTACTCCTGCCGTAGCCTCACTATCACACACGGAGTCAGCTGAATTGTTTGACTACAATGACAGTGACATGCTGCTTGAGGATGCGCAGCAAGTACAGTGCTCTGATTCTTTCTCTGAGGTTGAGGACGGGAGTATAATCAACCTAGAGGAAGGGGGTGCCAGTGATGACACACAAATAACTGGCACTCATGTTGCCCCAGCAGCTGCAGCATACTGCCAAGTTGGCTCCAGTGACGAGGAGATAGGGGATGATGATGAGGTCACTGACTCCACCTGGGTGCCTGATCAAACAGAGGAATCAAGTGAGGAAGAGGGGGAGGAGGCACAGCAAACACGAGGCACAGCATCCTCTATGACCAACCGTAGCACTAGCCAGTTCAAGGCATCACATGTCAGAGCTGCTCCGGTGCAGAGCGCTGTTGTCTCAAAGCACACATGCAGGAGCTCTGTTGTCTGGGAGTTCTTTAAGAAATGTGCAGCAGAGCGCACCGTTGCTATTTGTAATCTATGTCAGATGAGGCTGAAGCGTGGGAAAGACACCGGACACTTGGTACCATGGGCTTGAGGCGACATATGAACACCTGCCACACATCCCATTGGCGCAAAACTTTGCGTAGGTCCTCCTCCTCCTCATCTGTCTCTACCCCCACTGTATGTCCTGCCATGTCATTGCCTACAACCTCCACTGACACGGATGATGCTACAGTAATGGATGTACCAGCTCCTTCCTCACAATGTGACATCATCCCATCAGCTGAAGATTTACGCAGTCAGATTACGTTGCCGCAGCTGCTGCAGCGTAAGAAAAAATATAGTCCCAACCATCCCCAAGCACAGCATCTAAATGCCAGCTTAGCAAAATTACTCGCATTGCAGCTGCTGCCTTTCCAGCTGGTGGACTCTGCTCCCTTCCGTGAATTTTCTGAATGTGCTGTACCACAGTGGCAGGTTCCAAAACGCCATTAATTTTCATGCAAGGCCATTCCAGCACTATACCAGCACGTGGAAGACAATGTTATCCAGTCATTGGAAAAGGCAGTCAGCAACAAGGTGCATTTGACTTTAGACACGTGGTCCAGCAAGCATGGACAGGGTCGTTACATTTCCTTCACGGCACACTGGGTAACTCTGATTGCAGCTGTGAGGGATCCGAGATGGGGCTCTGTGCTGGAGCTTGTTCATCCACCACGCCTCCAGAAAGCTGCTTGTATGAGGTCTGTCTGCTCCACCACCTCTTCCTCCTCATCCTCATCCTTCTCTGTCTCTGGCGAAGTGGCAGTTAAACTGACGCGTGGCAGGGGCTACGCAATGGCTCAAGCAAAAAGATGCCATACTGTGCTTGAGCAGGTTTGTTTAGGGGAAAGGAGCCACACCGGGCCAGAAATTCTGTCAGCTCTGCAGGGGCAGGTGCAGAGTTGGTTAACACCACGCCAGCTTCAGCTGGGAATGTTCGTCTGCGATAATGGCAGCAACCTTCTCTCCGCCCTACACCTGGGTAAATTGATGCATGTACCATGCATAGCACACGTCCTAAATCTAGTGGTACAGCATTTCCTAACCAAGTACCCAGGGCTGCCAGAGCTTCTCATCCAGGCCAGAAAAGTCTGCAGCCACTTCAAATGGTCATTCCCAGCAAGGGTTCGCCTGGCAGAAATTCAAAGAGAATTCCACCTTCCCACAAACCGTATGATCTGTGACATGCCCACCAGGTGGAACTCGACATTAGCAATGCTGCAGCGTCTGCACAAGCAGCAGAGGGCCATCAACGAGTACCTGTGTGAGTATGGCACAAGGACAGGTTCAGGTCAACTTGTTTTTTTTCCCCCCCGCAGAGGCTGATGATCAAGAATGCATGCACTGTACTGTCACCATTTGAGGAGGCAACGAGGATGGTGAGCAGGGACAGTGCATGCATCAGTGACACAATTCCTTTAGTGTTCCTGCTGGAGCACACTCTGCGGGGAATTATAGATGTGGCTCTAGAGGCAGAGCAGCGGGAGGAAGAGGAGGCCTTCCCCAGCTCTCAAGGCCCCAGTCTTTCCGCAGACAGCATTCCAGCGGGTCCTACTCAGATCAGACAGGAGGAGGAGGAGGAATATTTAAGTAGTGGAGGCATTGAAGGTGGGGATTCCTCAAGGGAGGGTTTCGTGTGCCCAGATACACAAGGGCTAGTGCGTGGCTGGGAGGAGAAAGTGCACGATACGGTCATCCTCATTGACCAGGAAGTCTCGGAAGCTAATGCCACCTCCAACCTACGCTGCATGGGCTCCCTTATGATGCAAAGCATGCTAAAGGACTCCAGGATTCGTGCTATCAAGGAGAGGGATCATTACTGGTTGGCAACCCTTCTTGATCCACGATACAAGGGTAAAGTTGAGGAGCTCATCCTGCCCGCACGGAGGGAGCACAGGATGAAAAAACTTGAGGTCGCTCTAAAGCGACATTTGTGTAACACCTTTCCAGGCACTGGTAGGTTACCAAGTGATGACACATGTGCTTCTGAGGCTGCGGATGATCAGAGGAATAGTGGTGAAGGCCAGGGCCGCTATATTGATGCATTTTTAAATTTTTTTAGTCCATGACGCCCAGGGACGTCAAATGTAGGCACCCATTGCCAGCGTCTTCACCATATGGTGCAGGACTACCTAGGGGCAAGGGCAGACCTGGATACCTTTACAGCAGATGATCCACTGTCTTACTGGGTGTTGAGATTGGATCACTGGCCAGAATTTAGCCAATATGCTATGCAGCTACTAGGTTGCCCTTCATCCAGTGTGCTTTCTGAAAGGACGTTCAGTGCCGCTGGAGTTTTGTCACAGACAAAAGAGTGCGTCTGTCCACCGACTCTGTAGACCGGCTGACATTTATAAAATGAATCAGTCCTGGATCAGCAGTTATCAATCCCCTGATGCTGACGTAACAGATAGATCGGGGATGTCTTCTGCATGCACAAACCTCCAGCACTGAACTCTTCCACAATACCACAAAAGAGTTTTGTGTGAATGCACTTGCTGCCATGAAAGGCACAATATTTGGCTGCACTGACGCCTGTGCCAGATTTATATCATTTTAAGTTTTTTGAACAGCAGGGTCCAACCCTGCACTCTTCCACAATACCACAAAAGGGTTACGGTGTGAATGCACTTGCTGCCATGAAAGGCACAATATTTGGCTGCACTGACGCCTGTGCCAGATTTATATCATTTTAATTTATAACAGCAGGGTCCAACCCTGCACTCTTCCACAATACTACAGAGGGGTTACTGTATGATAATAGTACTTGCTGGCAGTCTGGCACCAAAAGCACAATATCTGGGTGCACTGACTCCTTTACCAGATTCATATCTTTTTAATATAGGAGCACATGGTCCACCCCTGCATTCTTCCACAATACTACAGTGGGGTTACTGTATGATGATACTTGCTGGCCTGGCAGTTTGGCACCAAAGGCACAATATCTGGGTGCACTGACGCCTTTACCAGATTCATATCTTTCTAATATAGGACCGCAAGGTCCACCCCTGCATTCTTCCACAATACTACAGAGGGGATACTGTATGATAGTACTTGCAGGCCTGGCACCAAAAGCACAATATTTGGGTGCACTGCCACTGACGCCTGTATCAGATTCATATCCTCAGAGGGGTTACGGTGTGACGGCACTGTTGCCGACGCCAAAGGCCCAATTCTAAAGCACCTATTGTTACTTTCATCCAAAGCCTGCATAAGTTTCACAATAATTTAGCCAAAAAAAATCACTAAACTTTTTCTACATGTCCAAAAATGTCTCCTCTTTTCATACAGACTGCCGCCCCAAGCAGTTGTTTATGGATAGATTAAAGGAAAAGCATTTACCGTCATTTGAAACGTCATTTTTTTGTTTTCAAGTGTTTCTATACATCCTAGAAATCCGCCACTTCACGGGCAGGTTATGGGGACCTCCTAGGCACGATATTTGAATTTTTCATTTTTATTTTTAACCCTTATTTCATGGATAACTCTCTGTCCCTTTAAAAACGTTTGTTTTAAAACTTTTTGTCCTTGTTTCCTGTCCCCCAGGGCACTACCCGGACCCCCATACACCTTTTATGGCAAATATCTAGCATATATGCCCTCTTGGAGGGCACTCTAAAAACCGAATTTTCAGCCCCATTGACTTGTATTGGGTTCGGATTCGGATTCGGATACGCACATTTGGAATGTTCGGGTTCGGGTACGAACCCGAACTCGGACGTGTTCGGCTCATCACTACCCAGCAGGATGCCATTACAGGAGATGCAGGGGTATCTCTGGATCCATAAGAGATACAAGGACGGTTGAGGTGTCATTGGAAAGGCCAGAATCTGGCCATTCCAATGGTTTCAACACCACTATGTAATTGTACAAACAAAAAGATAATAACATTAACAATAAATAAAAACAATAACATTAAATACAATTAAAGATATATATTATTTTGTTCTAACAGCAGTGGCATTTTTCCCCCCATATAAAAATAACAATGCCGCTGCACTAACGCATTACTTTTTTCATATATATTTTAATATATAATTATTTTAATAATATATTTTTATATTAATATTATACTTATTTTAATTAAATATATTTTAATAAAATGCTGCATTTTCATATAGCTTTAGTTTAATAAATACTAAGTTAATTATAATTGCTTTGAGTTTTATTACTGATACTGATACTGCACATTACTGTGAGTTTTGTTGCTGTGGAGCTCTGGGATACTGCAGATCACTGAGTTTTGTTGCTGTGGAGTTCTGTGATACACTCATAGATGCCGCACATTACTGTGAGTTTTATAACTGTGGAGCTCTGTAATATGCTTATACACATGGTACATTTCTGTAATATGCTCATACACACGGTACAAGTGTATTACTAATGTACAGTATCTTATAAACCTGAAAAGTGATCGTCAGCTTCCTACATGTGCCACAGGGACATTTTGTGCCACGGAGCAGCCTTAGCTGCAGTGAGTGGGTGATGGCTGATGCAGCAGAGTGGTGGCCATCTGTAAGTCTGGAGGGAGCACAATGGATTCCCCAATTCACTGGTGGGCCCAAATGGATTTTCTTAATTCAGTAAAATCATTATTTTGAAAATTGTCTGAAAAAAATCTTTAACACAACAATGTACATGTGGGTTGTGTGTTGTATGGGTGGGGTTTTGTATGGCTGTGACCTTATGTGGACATGGCACAAGGGGCCTCACTATCTCCCAGGGGCTCTATTAGTCTGCCCCTGTATAGACCGAAATGTATTCCAATGTTACAATGTTAGGCAAGGCAGTATTTGTGGGTATGAATACTCACATTATTTTCCTTGTCTTTTTCTTGTTTTTTTTGTGCTTTAAATGAATCTAAAGGGTTAACCCCTAATTGAGACTCTAGGTACCCGCCCTTTTCTTCTCTTTTTTTCTTTTAAATTATTTTTAAGCATTTTGTAAATTTTGGAATTTGACCATTTGGATCGTTCGAAAATACTAACCAGATCAATTTTTTTTCAAAAAGTCAGAATTTTTGGAGGGCCACATATTTTGACCCACTACATCCCCTCTATACCACACCTCCCTCTATAACTCCTTCTTTACTTTCTCCAAACCCCGCTCTATATTACCCACATTTTCTGCTCTATACGCCCATACTAAATATTAGGGTTAGCGTTAGTATTACTTCCAGGGTTATAGTTACTCCTTGGGTTAAAGATAGAGTTGCTGTTAGGGTTAGTGTTAGGATTAGGGTTAGAGTTCCAATTGGGATTATGGTAATGTCTAAGGTTAGGGTTACTTCTTGGGTTAAAATTAGGTTTGTTTTTAGTGTCAGGGTTACTTTTAGGGTTAGGTTTGCTTTTATGGTTAGTGTTACGGTTACTTATAGGGATAGGGTTACTTCTAGGGGTAGGGTTACATTTACTTTTGGGTTTAGTGTTAGGGTTACTTTTACGGTTAATGTTACAATTGCGTTGATAGTTATTCCTAAAGTTAGAGTTACTTCTAGAGTTAGGGAGAGGTTTGCTTTTAGGGTTAGGGTTTCTACAAGGGTTAGAGTTAGGTTTACATTTAGGGTTAGGGTTATATCTAGGGTTTGGATGAGGATTACAGTTACTTTTGAGGTTAATGTTACATCTAGGAATAGGGCTACAATTACTTTAAGGGTTAGTTTTAGGGTTACATTTGGGATTATGTTTATTTAAGGATTAGGGTTACTTCCAGGTTTGTGGTTACTTCTAGTTTTAGGTTATGATTAGGGTTACATTTAGGTTTCGGGTTGTTTGTGGGGTTAGGGTTAATTCTAGGGTTAGGGTTACATTTGGGGTTTAGGTTTTGCAAAAGAGTGCTTTTTTTTAGTAAGTTTGTTTTTAGAATGATATAAAAATTCTTAGCATCCAAAATGAGTGATTACAAATTGATCTATCAGTTCGGCATTTTGGCGATTCAGACTTTCAGATGCTCCTGAAGTGGCAGTGACAATTTTTTTTCCGAATTTGCATTCAGACGAAACAAAATGGAAATGTCTAACAAATACACATTGCATAGTGAATACATAGGTGACATATATAAGATATAAATAACTTAATTTATATTTATATAGACTGCCTGAGGGCGTACAGCTGGGGAGATGAAATTACAGGCATTTTTGTCCACCCACAAGTTTGAAAATCCTTCTGCAGAGATCACGGAAAGTGTTTCAAACTTGTGCGCCTGGCTGGCGGTGGCCAGCTGAGGTTTGTGTGTGTGTGTGTGTGTGTATGGGGATCTGAGAAAAAATGGCAGCTTTCCTTGTTATCAGCGAGGGATGTGTAGAAACACAGTGAGGTGGGACAGAGCTGTGGGAGGGAGGCAGACTTTAGACTACTGGGGCAAAGCAGTGGGGGAGTCAAGCCCAGCTCACACACGCACCTCACAGTTAGCTCAGACATACACATGACCTCACACACAGTCAGCTCACACACGTAACATCACACACAGCCAGCTCACACATTCAAACGACCTCACTCACTGTCAGCTCACACACACACATTACTCACAGCCGGCTCACACACCACTCACAGCCAGTTCATACATCCCTCACACAGCCAGCTCACCCTTACATCACTCTCAGCCAGCTCACACATACCTCAAAGCCAGCTCACACACATCACTCATAACTAGCTCACACACATCACTCATAACTAGCTCACACACATCACTTTCATCATATCACTCGCTGCCAGCTCACATCAGTCACTGCCAGCTCACACACAAATATCACACACATATACTGCCAGCTCACACAAACAAAGCTCACACATACTCACTTCACTGCCAGGCTGTTCAAACACACTCCTTTGCCACAGACAACCTCACACTCAATCCCACCTGGCACTCTGCCACACACTCAACTTTTATCATACTCATGCAGCCCCGCACACAGTCACATGACAATCATCACACACTTACATGCATACGTCAGCTAATTGGGAGAGGGGGTGACAAAATGAATCTTTTGCCTGTGCACCCAAAAATCTTTGCACCGGCCCTGCATGCCACTCAATGTCATTCATCTAGTCATAAGAAATGCCAAAAAGCCTCTCTCTCTTATGGTCTCACTCCAAATTTATACAAATGGCAATATGTGTCTCCACCAACAACTCATTTACTTTCCCTGATCTATATCTCATACAGGTCTATTCAAAGAAAGGTGAAACTCAGGAGAATGACTGGAGAAGTTAAAATTCTAGGTCAAAATAGCCAAACCAGAAAAATCCACCCATTTATCTCTTTCCAAATTGGCTATTTTGTCTAGATTGTTCTCTTCTCCTGCCAATTCTACTGAGTTTGACCTTTCTTTAAATAGACCTGATAATGTGTTCTCATTCCCAATAGCATAAACCAAATCCATCTCAGCTTATTAGGAACCTCCACTTACCCAATCTATAAGGCTCGTGTTAGAGGAGCGCACTGATCACGTCCGTGTTGTTGCACATTTGTACGTCCGTTATATCATATGATTATGACCAATGGAGCCCCACACATGAAGTACGTCCACACCGAACTGCGGACGAATAATGGACATGGCAAACGGATGCAGGTTAGGCAAGAACGCAAATCCTCTAGAACGGATGCCCAAAGTGCGCTGCGTCCGCAACATCCGCATAGCTTTGTGTGTGTGAGTGATGGAACGAAGTCAGAAGGACTGCATTTTTGATGTCCAGCATTTTTGACGGACAAAATGTTTTTCATATTAATTTAATTTTCCATCTTCATCAGTCAAAAAAAACGTCAGTCACAGAAACGGATTGTGTGGCCATTACCTTGTCGTCAGTCAGAAAGTACATCCGTTGTGCATGGAGACACAGTCCGCACAGAATGCGCTCATCTGACCCTAGCCTAACAGTTCTTTCTTGATCTCTAGCTTCAACTTTTTGCCTTTAACTGTCTTTATATGTTTTTTAGAACATTCTTTGTTTCACCAACCTACAGTAGATGTCTTAGTTGCATATTACTATGCTAAGTAAAACTAGATATTTTGGAAGACGTTCCTTTGAAATGAGCTTGTCTTGTTTCACTTTAGAAAACGTGGTACGGAGGAGGCGCTAAAATGAATAGGATATTAGTGTGCATATGTATGCAGCCTACTGGAAGGGAAACACAAAACCTCGACAGAAATGTGTTTGAGATACGGAAGGAAATGGGAGTTACTCCAGTGGCGCAGAGATAGGTAATTTGCGTTGAAAATCCGTATAAGTGTGAAACGGAAAAAATTCTAAAAAAGGGGACACAGTCTAGGAACAGACCAGTGTTAAAGTGCTATCTTAATGTACACTAGAAAAAGTGCAATGCAATCGAAAGTGCATATGGTGCAAACAACTGAAGGTGCTAATTGGGAGCACAGCCTAGGAAGAGACCAAAATAAAGTGCTATTTTAGTGCACTTTTTCTAGTGTACACTTAAAATAGCACTTTGTTTCACTTTAGAATCTGCTATACATTTATGCTATGTTGCTGTAGTACAATCCTCCAACCTCATAAACTAGTGTAGAAATAATCTATAATCCTGTATTGCAAATATGCTAAAGCTTCAGAAATACAAAATAGTGAAAAGTCTGAAATTAAAATTGAAAAATCCAACCAAAAAAAACAACATTGAGCACAGGAAACCATGAGGGCAAGCTGAATCCTTTTTTCTCTTTGTTAATTTACAGTGGCAAGAAAAAGTATGTGAACCCTTTGGGATTACGTGGAGTTTTGCATGAATTGGTCATAAAATGTGCTCTGATCTTCATCTAAATCACAACAATTTGAAAAACACAGTCTGCTTAAAATAATACAACACAAACATTATATGTTTTCATGTTTTATTGAACAGAACATGTAAACATTCACAGTGTAGGGTGGAAAAAGTATGTGAACCTTTGGACTTAATAACTGGTTGACCCTCCTTTGGCAGCAATAACCTCAACCAAACGTTTCCTGTAGTTGCAGATCAGACCTGCACAACGATCTGGAGTAATTTTGGACCACTCCTCTTCACAAAACTGTTTCAGTGTAGCAATATTCTTGGGATGTCTGGTGTGAATCGCTCTCTGAAGGTCATGCCACAGCATTTCAATCGGGTTGAGGTCAAGACTCTGAATGGGCCACTCCAGAAGGCGTATTTTGTTTTGTTGAAGCCATTCTTTTGTTGAATTACTTGTATGCTTTGGGTCATTGTCCTGTTGCATCACCCATCCTCTGTGGAGCTTCAGTTGGCGGACAGATGGTCTTACATTTTCATGCAAAATGTCTTGATAAACTCTGGAATTCATTTTTCCATCAATGACAACAATCCGTCCAGGCCCAAAGCAGCCCCAAACCATGGTGCTCCCTCCGCCATGTTTTACAGTGGGGATGAGGTTTTGATGTTGGTGTGCTGTGCCTTTTTTTCTCCACACATAGTGTTGTGTGTTTTTTCCAAACAACTCAATTTTGGTTTCATCTGTCCACAGAATATTTTTCCAGTAGTGCTGTGGAACATCCAGGTGCTCTTTTGCAAACTTCAAATGTGCTGCAATATTCTTTTTGGACAGCAATGGCTTCTTCCGTGGTGTCCTCTCATCTACTCCATTCTTGTTTAATGTTTTCCTTACTGTAGATGTGTCAACAAAAATGTTAGCATGTGCCAGAGATTTCTGTAAGTCTTTAGCTGACACTCTAGGATTCTTCTTTACCTCATTAAGCATTCTGCGCTGTGCTCTTGCAGTCATCTTTACAGGACGACCACGCCTAGGGAGAGTAGTAACAATGCTGAATTTTCTCCATTTGTAGACAGTCTGTCTTACCGTGGACACATGAACATCAAGGCTTTTGGAGATACGTTTGTAACCTTTTCCAGCTTCATGCAAGTCAACAATTCTTGATCGTAGGTCTTCTGAGAGCTTTTTTCTGCGAGGCATGGTTCACATCAGGCAGTGCTTCTTGAAACCAGTAAACCCAAAACTGGTGTGTGTTTTTAAAGGGCAGGACAGCTTTCAGCAACACATCCAATAATATCACACTGATTGGACTCAAGGCTGGCTCACTCCTGGCTCCAATGGAGAAGTCATTAGGCTAGGGGTTCACATACTTTTTCCACCCTGCACTGTGAATGTTTACATGTTATGTTCAATAAACACATGAAAACATATAATGTTTGTGTTGTATTATTTTAAGCAGACTGTGTTTTTCAAATTGTTGTGACTTAGATGAAGATCAGAGCACATTTTATGACCAATTCATGCAAAACTCCATGTGATCCCAAAGGGTTCACATACTTTTCCTTGCCACTGTATATATTCTACATATTTGTACAACCTATATATGGAGGTTACCGCATATTTATTTATTTATAAAGTATTTTACCAGGAATGATACATTAAGATTTCTGTCGTTTTCAAGTATGTCCTGGGATTATGTCACTTTGTAGTGTAACTCTCCTATTGTCTTGATTGTGTAATTATTTTCCTCTCATTTTTTATTATGTTTAGATTTCGTTTAAAATGAGAATGTGACACAAGTTTGCTATATTAATACTCGTACCAATATTGCTACATCTGGATGCACATTTCGATTGCCACTTTTCTGAATGGAACACCTGTGCATTCTCAATAAAAATTGTCACATTAAAACAGATCATAAGATAGACAACGGATATGGAATATTTGATTCCAAAATGAATTCTGCCAAGCTCTAATTAATTTAAGTTATAGAAAGGCATTTTCCACCTAAACCACTGAGAACACAGAGCTAAAGGCTGCAGGTTGTATGCCTTGTATTATGATTCTTCACCAATGTTATAAAATATTGTAAAGAACATGGAAATATTAAAAACAATGTACATTCTTAAACGTACCCATTACATTTTCCAGTGCAAACTACAACATTGCAACATTGTTGTTACTGAAAACCATATACTTCATTTACTATATTTGTTTAAGTGTATGGGATAACATTATATAATGTATTGGTTCTGTCACAAGTTGATTACTGACATTTCCTCAGTCACTTTAAGCATGAGCTGAAAGGCAGTGATAAAGAAAATCAGCATTTAAAAGCAAAAATATTTTTATCTCAACACTGCTTCTACCTTAGCTAAAAAAAAATATACACAGGGTTATTCAGAGAGAGGTGAAAACCACGAGAACTGGCAGGAGAAGAGAACAATCTAGACCAAACAGCATATTTGAAAAGTGAGATAAATGGGAGAATTTTTCTGATTTAGCTATTTTGACCTAGAATTTTCCCTTCTCCAGTCATTCTCCTGAGGTTCACCTTTCTTTGAATAGACCTGATAGTCACCAATCCAACTCTGTACTGGACAGGACATTGTGGTGACTTAATAATCAATATACAAATACTATTTTTAAAACAACGGATATTAAGAAGAAAATCTACAATTTGATTGAATTTGTAGTGTTGGCAGCATAGATTTTTGGAATATAGATTTTATCAATGAAATGCATGACTTGTTCGGTGTTAAAGAAATACATTTCTTACATAATAAAAATTATTGACTTTAAATACAAAAAAATAATATACATGAGGACATATAGACCTAATAAACTATATCTCAGTAAAATATATAATTTCTGTTATGTGCTTCTTGGTACAGTTGTAGATAATGTAGCAAACTAATTTAGTATTACTTAACTGGACTAAATATTTTAAAAGTATATAATTTGTTTCACTTACCCTTTTCCATCAAGACTGTCATATGGTTTTTAGAATTTTTCGGCATGTTTCAATTTGAAAGAATATGTTTAACTTAAAATGTGTCTGCCAGAGATAATTTAGTAATTTCCAGGTTCAGGCCAACAGCAAATAGCAATTCATTCCAAAATGTTTTCCGCGAATGACAAGTCATCTGATCCAATGTTAAATAATAAAGCATTGACCGCACCCAGTTTTCACACAAAAGACATATGTAAGTGTAATGGATTAGAGTATGGTCACTATGGCATTAGGTTTCTTACATAGCTCTGCTATATACTTGTAAAGGACACCGTATCACACTATGATGAAGAATAACAAGTCATCCCTTTTCATTTATTGTTCTTACCAACAATAAATTGTACGCAAGCAGTCACATTTTAATATGGCCCACTCATATATATGCTTTTTTTATTAAAAAAAAAGCAAAACTCCTGTTTTAGTCTTTTACACAGATTAAATAGCTGGTCCACCTGCTGTGATAACATCTATCATTTTAAATCCTTGATATCCTATATCCAAGCAAATGCAACTCATAGAGAAACAAAGATATACATAGGAAATAAACACAGAATACATCTAGAAATAACACTAAAATCTAGGAGCCCTATTACATTCTTCACGCAAAAACACACGTTAAACATTAACACGCGTAAATAAACGCTGGTATTACAATACAGAATAATAAAACAACATAGCGCCAGTTAGATACCGGTATACGAATTTAGACACAATACATGTCCATCAGCAATAACTTTTTTTCTCTTCCATAGTTCATCCCTTGCAGATGGTGATATAAACTTGATGGTACTTAAGACCCATAAAGTACTTCACTCTAGAGCCGGATACATTCTCAGAAGAATGTGAGTTCTATACCAAATCTTGCTTATTATATTATTGGGTTGACATACTGCGCAATTTTTTGGTCTCCTCTTCTTCTCTTGTAGTACCATCAAGTTTATATCACCATCTGCAAGGGACGAACTTTGGAAGAGAAAAAAAGGGATTGCTGATGGACATGTATTGTAAATTCGTATACCGGTATCTAACTGGCGCTACATTGTTTTATTATTCTGTATGATATTTTGGGTTGTTAGAGGAACCCCCACACACATCGTTTAGCATACGAATTTAGACATGAATCTTGGGGCGCTTCACCTTGTTTCTTTTAGTCATTTTTGCTGGCATTACAATCCTCGTGCATTTTTTCAACCGTCGAGCAAAAACGCTCGTAAAACGGGCACGCACAAACGCACGCGCAGCAACGTTGCGAGAAGAAATCAGTGTGTGGACCGTTTTTTTCAGCCAATCAGAATTAAGAACCACAATTATCTCACGTTAAGTTTTTGCGCCTGTCAAAGTCACTCTGCGTATATATGCTGCATCAATAAAAAAACACGCACGACTTCTCAAATTTATTGATTTGGTATGTTTAGAATGTGTAACCTATACTTTGCAGTGGTTTTTTTTTGGGCTGGTGTATTTGGTTTTGGCCAGGTTGATAGAATTTGCCATTAACACCAGCTTTTAGGAGTTGCTAAAATTATGCGAGCAAAGGCTGTGCGTTACAAACTGCGCATAGATTGTAATACTATCCGCGTACCAGCGCACAAACGTACAGTAAGCTTGCGCGGCGTTCGCGCAGGTCCACCCGCGGTAGACGTATATGCGTGTTTGTTGCGCTGACATTGTAATACGATGTTCAGCGCAAAGGGTTTTGCCCCTCGCGTTAATGCGTTTTTGCGTGGGCGCAAACGTATGCGCGAATAATGTAATAGGGCCCTAGATGTGTTAGCACCTATCATACAAATTCCAAGGCTTTACAGTTTACATTGCCACTTTCCAAGGGCTACCACTCACAGGACAACCCTGGACTTGTACTAGGACCCCAATGGTTTTGAGCCTTGATGTAGTTGGTTTGGGAGTATACTGGCTAGTTGAGCTATGTATCCAAATTCAGAATAAAGTAAATACTTGATAGAACACATTTCAGAGATCATACCAGTTTGTGACAATAACTATCTATCTCTTTATGATATAGAAATCTAGCATTTCAAAAGTACCTAACACTCTGAAATTAGAGGGAAGGTAATAGGAACATTATAGCAACAAACCGTTCTATAAAACCAGTGACCCACTGTATTGCCAGCCATCACCTGCAAGGATCTTACATGTGTGTAATTTGATCAGACAAGACTCTGTAACTCTAGGTGAGAAATCGTATAAATATTTAATCATGTTCTTACATTAAGCTAGGACAAAGTATAAGTGATTAACCTGCAAAATAATGCATTGTTCTTTCTTCATGTTTAGAAGTAAAATGTTTTACTTTCATGCTAATATAAGCAAGAAGCCAACTATAACATTTTAACATGATTTTACCAGGAAATACCTAATATTCAAATTATAAAAAAACAGCTCAATAAAATTGCACAATTCTTTATGATGTCAAAAAGCAGAATTGATAAAGCTTACTCCACTCATACCTCAATTTCCTAAAACTTTAGCAGCCGTGTCACAATTGTTAGGTCACTTAATTTGACCTTTTGTTTTGCACAAATACCCTTTCACATCCTGCTAAGCAATATTCAATATTAATAATGTTAAATAAAGCCATACTCTAAAGAGGAACAGGCAGTAGTGGTATTTTATACATACATTTAATAATGTTACGCTTTACATCCTGATCTGGTAAGGAATTGTGCTGTCGTAAGCTGGTAACAAGTATATAATAATTATTGTTACAAAATTCTAGAACTCTAAGGCTAGGGTCAGACTAACGCATTTTTCACGTTGTCCGTGAAAATGTGCGTTCGAAGAATGGACGTATTTTTTCACGGAATACGCAATAGCGGTCATACTATGCGCAGTTTCATCCGTGATTTTGTATGGATCATCAATAAAACACTTCTTGCATCTGGACGTTATGTTAGCCGGACATTAGCAGCGTCTGATGTCTCCAATTCACGCACACACGCCGCTAGCGGGCGCAGCGCACTCTGTACGTCAGTACTAGTGGTTTAACGTTCTCGAAAAAATGCGTTCATTTTCCACTTGCGTTGCGCAGCCGGACTTTTGTGCGACCGTACATCGTATATTGGCCGTCATTGCCCGGCATCTGCTGCTAGTGCGGCTGTGATTAAGTGCGCCAGAACGCGCGTTCGCACTGCCTCAGTCTGACCCTAGCCTAAAGCATTGAACACAAGCCTTAGGCTAGGGTCAGACTGAGGCAGTGCGAACGCGCGTTCTGGCGCACTTAATCACGGCCGTGCTAGCAGCAGATGCCGGGCAATGACGGCCAATATACGAAGTACGGTCGCACAAAAGTTCGGCCGCGCAACGCAAGTGGAAAATGAACGCATTTTTTCGAGAACGTCAAACCGCTACTACTGACGTACAGAGTGCGCTGCGTCCGCTAGCGGTGTGTGTGCGTGAATTGGAGATGTCAGACACTGCTAATGTCCGGCCAACATAACGTCCAGATGCACAAAGTGTTTTATTGATGATCCGTACAAAATCACGGATGAAACTGCGCATAGTATGACCGCTATTGCGTATTCCATGAAAAAATACGTCCATTCTTCGAACGCACATTTTCACGGACAACGTGAAAAATGCGTTAGTCTGACCCTAGCCTTAGATGGCATGTTTGTTGTGCACACTTGTGATATTGTAGAATGATCATACTTCTAAAAACAATACAAATACAAAGGTCAGTGTCTAAAGTGGATTTTTTTCTTCATATAAAACCTATGTGTGTTAATTTGTTTTATTGTATTCAATTTCTGTTTAATGTTTCTTTCTATTAAGTCTGTGTTTTAATAAAAATACACACATGTAAAGTTAGGTCCATATATATTTGGACACAGGCACAATTTTATTTTATTTCAGGTATTTATCAAAACATATTCAATATATAGTTATATACTAGATATGGGCTGAAAGTGCACACTCTCAGGTTTAATTTGAGGGTATGCACATCCAAATTGGAGGAAGGGTTTGGGAATTACAGCTCTTAAGAGTAGCCATCCCACCTTTTTCAAGGGACCAAACGTAATTGGGCATTTAAATCAAAAATTAATTCATGGCCAGGTTTCCTTCATTATTTCTTCATCAATTAGGCAGGTAAATGGTCTGGAGTTGATTCTAAGTGTGGTATTTGCATTTGGAATCTATTGCTGTGAACCTACATCATACAATCAAAGTGATTGCAAGCCATTGTAAGGCTTCAAAAACAAAACCAACCCATCAGAGAGATAGCAGCAACATTAGGAGTGGACAAATCAACAGTTTGGTACATTCTGAGGAAAGATGTTTAGCCCTTGAATTAAAGCTGAAAGTCTGCACTTCAAATTCATTTGGATCATTTCTCCACATTTGGTGGGACTGCTCTAAACTGGGGGCAACATTACAATCTAGGTTCTAACGTTAACGGTCACCTGCGTGAGCATTAACGTTAGCCGCGGTGGATACCGCATATTACAATCCAAACGCTGACGGGTTAAGTAACCCGTTTGCGTTTGGTACCTTGTGCTTTTCAGTGCGAGGTTACTGTACTTTGCACTCGCCTATACTTAACATGGCGAGCGCAAAGTGTTAATCAGCGTTAGTATTACAATCTACTAGCGCTGATTAACGTCTGGCCGCAGTTATCAGAAAGTTAACCACAGCCTTGATTTGGTGTTAACAGATTCCGCTTCTGCAGAATCCGTTAACACCAGCCAAAAAAATAAAAAACTAATCAGATGCTCACCTCCTGTCCCGCGGCGAGGACTGCAGCTCCAACCGCCTCCCCCGTCCGGCGGGAGCGGGGACAGACTGGGGGAAAAAAATTCTCAGTCTCCCCCTGCATATCAGTACGCCGAGGCGAGATCCAGCAGGTCATGTGACCACCGGCGTCTGGCTCAATGGAGTGCTATGGACTCCATCGAGTTGATGCTCGCGGCGGTGATCAGCGCTGCCACGAGCATCACGGGGCATAGCACGCGGTAACAATGCAGGCATCTTTTTAAGCATAGACAAAAAAACAGAAAGGTAAGGCTCAATGCACCACTCAAGGGCATAACCCAATAGTAACAAGCAAGAACAGTTTGCACAAAGTGCAACAAGAGTGGTAATGTAATAATTTAATTGGTAAATAAGCATCTAACAATGTAAAAAAGAATGAAAAAATAGGTATGTGGACGGTAGCCCGAAATAGGAGGGTTAATGCAGTACCAAATAAAAATAACGAGACTTGCTTGTAAGCAACACGAGCTACCAACATCCAGGTGGTTCAAGCCACCTAAAGAGTCAAAAAATCGCTATAAGAAGTATGGTAACAACCACATAAACATAAGTGATGGTAGCTCACTATACCTCGGTGGTTCAAGCCACCTACATAACCAAAAGCACAGGTACGCTAAATGAACACCCAATATAAACCATAGGGCAAGGTCCACAATTGAAAGTTTCAAGATAGAACTGTTAAAACCAAAAGAGAGGAGGCATATCTCGACTGGTTTCGCCCGACCAGGGCTTAATCAAGAGAGGATTGATTAAGCCCTGGTCGGGCGAAACCGGTCGAGATATGCCTCCTCTCTTTTGGTTTTAACAGTTCTATCTTGAAACTTTCAATTGTGGACCTTGCCCTATGGTTTATATTGGGTGTTCATTTAGCGTACCTGTGCTTTTGGTTATGTAGGTGGCTTGAACCACCGAGGTATAGTGAGCTACCATCACTTATGTTTATGTGGTTGTTACCATACTTCTTATAGCGATTTTTTGACTCTTTAGGTGGCTTGAACCACCTGGATGTTGGTAGCTCGTGTTGCTTACAAGCAAGTCTCGTTATTTTTATTTGGTACTGCATTAACCCTCCTATTTCGGGCTACCGTCCACATACCTATTTTTTCATTCTTTTTTACATTGTTAGATGCTTATTTACCAATTAAATTATTACATTACCACTCTTGTTGCACTTTGTGCAAACTGTTCTTGCATCTTTTTAAGCATCTGCATTGTAATCCGACGTTAAAACGGGGGCAGTAGGGAGAAAACTGCAGGCGCAGTTTTTTCTCCCTAACGCCCCCGTTTTAACGTCAGGAATGTAACGTGACCCTGGATCTTTATGGATCAAAATTCATGATGTTTTGAATGAGGTGATAGATTTGTTCACATTATTTGCTTCTGCTTCCAATAGTCAATATCACACATCAATATTTATGTCTGTAGATTAGGGATTGGTATAGAGAAACTTACTAAATTCAGTTATATCATTGATTTCTGTCCTTTAGAACAGTGGTCCCCAACCCTGGTCCACAGGGCCCACTAACAGGCCAAGTTTTAAGTATTACCTTGGGGGAAATGCAGACTGAATCCTGCAATCACTGAGTAGCAAATCATATCACCTGTGTTGTGCTTCAGATATCTGGCAAACCTGGCCTGTTAGTGAGCCCTGAGGAACAGGGTTGGGGACCACTGCTTTAAAAGACCACCCAGGTCCCAATTTAGAGACTGTGGTTTGTCACATTTGTGGATATCATTTCAGGTCTTATGAAAGCCTTAATGGCTTTTCTCTATGCTAGAAAAAACAAATATAATGCTACATGAGCTTTGGTTTGGCTATTCAGAAGAAGTGAAAAGTGCTCCTAAACCATAGAAAGTATGACCAGTCTGCCAGGACTCATAGGCCCCTATTACATTCTTCGCGCAATTTCGTTCGCGTAGCGCAAAATTTTTTGCGTGCATCCGTCCAACGGTATTGCGCTAAAATTAACGTGGTATTACGATCCGAATGCATTTTCTCATCCGTCAAAACATAACATTCATCAAAACGACAAACAAAACGAAGAGTAATAAGTGCGCAGTAATGTAACGCACGTAAATCAGTGTGCAGACTGATTTTTTTTGCGGGATCCAGCCAATCAGAATTAAGAACCTTAATTGACATCAATTTACCTTTATTGACTCCCTTAAGTGTTTGCGTCTGTCAAAGTAAATCTGAGTATGTATGCTGCAGCAATAAAAAAACAAATTCACAATTTTATTGTTTGGGTATGTGTAGAATGTATAACTATACTGTGCTGTTTTTTTTTTCCTGCTGGTGTATTTAGTTTCGGCCAGAACGTTCCGATTTGCAGTTACCACCAGCTTTTCAAAGACGTTAAAATTATGCGCGCAAACGTCGTTCGTAAAAAGATGCACTTGGATTGTAATACCATCCGCGTACCAGTGCACGAACGAATTTGCGCTCACAATGTCAAGTATAGGATGCCCACAGTTCATCACGCTCCCGCAGGTCCATCCGCGTTAAACGATAATGCGCATCGTTTGCGCGAACATTGTAATAGGATGTTCAGCGCAAAGGGTTTTGCCCCTCACGCAAATGCGCATTTGCGCATGCAAATTCAAATGTGCGAGGAATGTAATAGGGGCCACATAGTTTTAATCTGTTTCCTCTGTGTAACTGTCTTATGCGTTAAATTACCCTTTATGCCTACTCCACAACACTCTCCTTGTTCTTTATCCTTCATCCACATAGCGCTTCTTTTTCCTTTTCTCCCCCCCCTCTCTTTCCTATATGGTACGCCTGGTATGAACTTTTCTGTCTTTACACAACTACTTCATAACTAGATCATCTATACTATAATAGAGTAAGGCTTGGCGTGTCCGTCGCCAAGCCTCCTCTGCGCATGCGCGCGCAGCCAGCGGCGGTTGGCTGCGCGCGCATGCAACCGCTGCGGCACGAGCCAGCTGTGCGCTTGCCACGGTGGTTAAAAGATGCGCACGCAGCAGCCGGGTAGAGGCTGCGCGCGCATCCTGTAGAGCCGGATGCGCTCGCAGCCTCTACCCGGCTGCTGCGCGCGCATCCAACCCCTGAGCGGCGAAGGGAAAGTTTCCTCGCTTCCGCTCTTTGAAGGACCCAAGCCACGGTCACGTGGGAGTCCCACGTGACCGTGGCTTGGGTCCTTCAACGAGCGGAAGCAGGGAAACTTTCCCTTCGCCGCTCAGGCAGGTAAGTATGCCGGAGACGGAGCTCCAGGGGCGGCTGTCCGAATGCCGATAGAGCATTCGAACAGCCGCCCCATGTCTGGTCTGGGGTCTGAGCTGGGCCATATCCATGAGAGCTTGGGGGGCAGTATCCACAAGCTGGGGCAGTATCTCCATGAGCTGGGGGGCAATATCCATGAGCTGGGGCAGTATATCCACGAGCTGGGGCAATATCCATGAGCTGGGGCAGTATATCCACGAGCTGGGCCAGTATATCCATGAGCTGGGACAGTATATCCATGTGCTGGGGCAGTATATCCATGAGCTGGGGCAGTATATCCACGAGCTGGGGCAGTATATCCACGAGCTGGGGCAATATATCCATGAGCTGGGGCAGTATATCCACGAGCTGGGGCAATATATCCATGAGCTGGGGCAGTATATCCATGAGCTGGGGCAGTATATCCATGAGCTGGGGCAGTATCCATGAGCTGGGGCAGTATATCCATGAGCTGGGGCAATATCCACGAGCTGGGGCAATATATCCATAAGCTGGGGCAATATCCATGAGCTGGGGCAATATCCATGAGCTGGGGCAATATATCCATGAGCTGGGGCAATATATCCATGAGCTGGGGCAGTATATCCATGAGCTGGGGCAATATCCATGAACTGGGGAAGTATTTCCATGAGCTGCTGGGGCAGTATATCCATGAGCTGGGGCAGTATATCCATTTGTGAGCTGGGGCAGTATATCCATTTGTGAGCTGGGGCAAATCCATGTGTGAGCTGGGGCAAATCCATGTGTGAGCTGGGGCATATCCATGAGCTGGGGCATATCCATGTGTGAGCTGGGGCATATCCATGTGTGAGCTGGGGCAATATCCATGTGTGAGCTGGGGCAGTATCCTTGTGTGAGCTGGCTGGGGCAATATCGATAACGTGTCCACAGGTTGGGGGGGCGCACAATTCTTGGCTGGCCCCGGGCGCTGACAACCCACGCTACGCCACTGCCTATCGCCGTCTGCTCTGAGCGCATCCGGCTCTACAGGATGCGCGCGCAGCCTCTATCCGGCGGCTGCGCGCACTTCCTGCTCTCCTGGATGCGCGCACGGCCAACAGGTAGAGGCTGCGCGTGCATCCAGCGTCTTAGTTGGGGGCACTTTAAACCACGTGAGCTGGGAGCACTTATACCCACGGGAGCTGGGGGCAACTATACCAGCTGGGGGCAACTATACCCACGGGAGCTGGGGGCAAAAATTCCCATGTGAGTTGGGGCAAAAATTCCCATGTGAGCTGGGGGCAAATATTCCCATGTGAGCGGGGGCCATAATACCCATGTGAGCTGGGGGCAATTTTACCCATGTGAGCTGGAGGCAATTATACCCATGTGAGCTGGGGGCAATTATACCCATGTGAGCGGGGGCAAATATACCCATGTGAGCTGGGGGGCAAATATACCATGTGAGCTGGGGGGCAAATATACCCATGTGAGCGGGGGCAAATATACCCATGTGAGCTGGGGCAAATATACCCAAGTGAGCTGGGGGAATATATACCCATGTGAGCTGGGGGAATATATACCCATGTGATCTGGGGCGATTATACCCATGTGAGCCGGGGCAAATATACCCATGTGAGCTGGGGCAATTATACCCATGTGAGCTGGGGCAATTATACCCATGTGAGCTGGGCAAATCTACCCATGTGAGCTGCTTCGCTTAACAATAGACTGCCCTCTGGGCAGGCTTTCCACCTAGTATTACCTATAAAGGCTTATGACTTTGAGTGGTGCAGGTGCAATACTGGAGTTAGGGTTCCTGTTTCTTCATTGTTAATCTGCTTTCCTGTATTGGTTGTTGACATTGAATAAATAGAAAAATATTAAATATTAAAATAAAAACACACATTTGCTATTAAAGCCCTGCCTTTGCAAAGAATAAAAAGGCTTAAGTGACACATGCTTGATTTGATAAGACAACTATATAGAGAGAAACTTATTTTTTCGTTCTTGTTTTTGCATTTATTGTTGTTGCTGTAACAACCTTTTTTAATTGTTGTAGGATTTATGGTAGTAACATATTGTGAACATCACGTGCTAGTGATTTAATGTAAACTTGTAGTTTTATTTTGATGAAATCCGTTTGTAAAATGTTGTTGAGAGTAAGATGGCATATTTTCTTGGTCAAAGACATCCCGGTATGTAAGTCTCTTCTCAACCTCTTTGGACGGCTGGAAGTCTCTGGGAAGATGTAGGTGGCCCACTTGGTCCTGGAGGCTTTGTTACAGCTATACGTGGAGGCACCTCAAGGTTCTTTCCCCCTGTATTTTTTTTCCCTCCATTGCTACCACCACCTTTCTTATCTAAAATAAAAGTACATAAATAACAATATAAAAAATTGTGTGAAACACTACAAACACACATCTTTCACTAATATTTTGTAATTCTTTTGAGTGGAATTATTCATTAACCCATTCACTGCTGAGCCATTTCACCACTGTGTGCTGAGCTCATTTTTACCGCTTTTGCTCATCATGTTTAAACGCGATTTGAAGCCACGTTTTATTATATGAGCCAGACATATTATATATATCGTTCTTTCCGGCAGACTCGGCAGATTCATAATATATCATTTTTATATGTATATGTCATGTCTTGCCTGTATATTATAACAAAAAATGCAATAAAATTAGAATTTTAAAATCATCTACAGCGTGTAAAGTGTTTTTTTTCACATTTTATAATACAAGTTATTGTGTCAATATTTTCTATGGGGTGCGCTTGTTAAAAAAATTAGAAATTGGGATTCGTTACATTATTTGGGGGGAAATTACGTGATTTTTAGCAAATGCACCCCATAGAAAATTCATTAGTGCAGCATCATTGTTCACATTATAATTGAAACGTGACCAATATTGCTGCATTAATAAAACCACACAAAAAAACCAGACGTTTTTATTTTTTTATTATTTTTTTTATAAAAAAAGAAAAAAAAATCTTTACTTTAAACATTTTGCCGGGGGGTCGCCTGGAAATGGCGTCATCGTGTCCGACGTCGGGACCCGGACCATAGAGGTGAGTATTAGACATGAGCGTTCGGTTAGATTCGAACATGAGTATGAATCGAACATCGGCCGTTTGAGTGTTCGGCGAACGAATGCTGAATGATCTGATTGGGCAAAGTCCTGCGTCTGACCTGGACTTTGCCCAATCAGGGCTCTAATTCAATATTGAGCTCTGATTGGGCAAAGTCCACGTCAGGTGCAGGACTTTGCCCAATCAGAGCTCAGCATGAAGATGAGTCCTGGGGCAGAGCTTTAACCAAGCTCTGATTGGTTAAAGTCGGTGCAAGACTTTAACCAATCAGTGCTTGGTTAAAGCTCATCTTCATGCAGAGCTCTGATCGGGCAAAGTCCTGCACCTGACCTGGACTTTGCCCAATCAGGGCTCAATATTGAATTAGAGCCCTGATTGGGCAAAGTCCAGGTCAGGCGCAGGACTTTTCCCAATCAGATCATTCAGCATAAAGACGTGGGGCCGCGGCCAGACGGATCGGAGGAGCTGATGGACTGGGGAACAGGAGGCCGGGACAGCTGCAGGACAGGTGAGTTACGGGGGCTGGGGGGCTTCACAACGTAACCCCTCTGAGGTATTGTAGAAGAGTGCAGTGGTGGAGGATCTATTCAGTTACATCAGCATCAGAGTGATAGCTGCTGATCCAGGACTGATTCATTTTTATAAATGTCAGCCGGTCTACAATGTCGGTGGACAGAAGGACTCTTTTGTCTGTGACAAAACCTCAAGCGGCACTTAACGTCCTTTCAGAAAGCACGCTGGATGAAGGCAACCTAGTAGCTTCATAGCATATTGGCTAAATTCTGGCCAGTGATCCAATCTCAACACCCAGTAAGCCAGTGGATCATCTGCTGTAAAGGTATCCTGGTCTGCCCTTGCCCCAAGGTAGTCCTGCACCATATGGTGAAGACGCTGGCAATGGGTGCCTACATTTGCTGTCCCTGGGCGTCGTGGACTAAAAAAATTGCAAAAGGCATCAGTCAAGTGGCCCCCTTCACCGATCTTCCTCTGATAAACCGCAGCCTCAGAAGCACCTGTGTCATCACTTGGTAACCTACCAGTGCCTGGAAAGGTGTTACACAAGTGTCGCTTTAGAGTGTCCTCAAGTTGTTTCATCCTGTCCTCCCTCTGTGAGGGCTGGATGAGCTCTGCAGCCTTACCCTTGTATTGTGGATCAAGAAGGGTTGTCAACCATTAATGATCCCTCTCCTTGATAGAACAAATCCTGGGGTCCTTTAGTAGGCTTTGCAGGATAAGGGAGCCCATGCATAGTAGGTTGGAGGTGGCATTAGCATCTGAGTGTTACTGGTCGCTAAGGATGACCGTATCGTGCACTACCTCCTCCCAGCCACGTACTAGTCCTTGGGTTCCTGGGGACACAAAACCCTCCCTTTAGGAATCCCCACCTTCAATGCCCCCACGACTTGAAATATTCCTCCTCCTCATCATCATCATCCTCCTCATCCTCCTCCTGTCTGATCTGAGGACCTTCAGGAATGCTGTCTACATAAATACTGGGGCCTTGAGAGCTAGAGAAGTCCTCCTCTTCCTCCCGCTGTTCTGCCTCTAGTGCCACATCTATAATTCCCCACAGAGTGCGCTCCAGCAGGAACACTAAAGGAATTGTGTCACTGATGCATGCACTGTCCCTCCTCACCATTCTCGTTGCCTCCTCAAATGGTGACACTACAGTGCATGCATCCTTGATCATCAGCCACTGCACGGGGGGAAAAAAACAAGATGACCTGAACCTGTCCATGTGCCATACTCACACAGGTACTCATTGATGGCCCTCTGCTGCTTGTGCAGACGCTGCAGCATTGCCAATGTCGAGTTCCACTTGGTGGGCATGCCACAGATCAGACGGTTTGTGGGAAGGTGGAATTCTCTTTGAATTTCTGCCAGGTGAGCACTTGCTGGGAATGACCGTCTGAAGTGGCTGCAGACTTTTCTGGTCTGGCTGAGAAGCTTTGCCAGCCCTGGGTACCTGGTTAGGAAACGTTGTACCACCAGATTTAGGACGTGTGCTAGGCATGGTACATGCGTCAATTTACCCAGGCATAGGGCAGAGAGAAGGTTGCTGCCATTATCACAGCCAACCATTCCCAGCTCAAGCTGGTGTGGTGTTAACCATCTCTGCGCCTGCGCCTGCAGAGCTGACAGAATTTCTGGCCCAGTGTGGCTCCTTTCCCCTAAACAAACCTGCTCTAGCACAGTATGGCATCTTTTGCTTGAGCCATTGCGTAGCCCCTGCCATGCGTCAGTTTAACTGCCACTTCGCCAGAGACAGAGAAGGAGGAGGAAGAGGTGGTGGAGCAGACAGACCTCATACAAGCAGCTTTCTGGAGGCATGGTGGATGAACATGCTCCAGCACAGAGCCCCGTCCTGGATCCCTCCCAGCTGCAAGCAGACTTACCCAGTGTGCCGTGAAGGAAATGTAATGGCCCTGTCCATGCTTGCTGGACCACATGTCTAAAGTAATGTGCACCTTGCTGCTGACTGCCTTTCCCAATGACTCCATAACATTGTCTTCCACGTGCTGGTATAGTGCTGGAATGGCCTTCCGTGAAAAGAACTGGCGTTTTGGAACCTGCCACTGTAGTACAGCACATTCGGCAAATTCACGGAAGGAGGCAGAGTCCACCAGCTGGAAAGGCAGCAGCTATAATACGAGTATTTTTGCCAAGCTGCCATTTAGACGCTGTGCAAGGGGTTGGTTGGGACTATATTTTTTCTTATGCTGTAGCAGCTGGGGCAATGAAATCTGACTGCGTAAATCTGCAGCTGATGGGATGCTGTCACATTCTGAGGAAGGACCTGGTACACCCATTACTATAACATCATCCCTGTCAGTGGAGGTTGTAGACATGGCATGACATATAGTGGGGGTAGAGACAGATGAGGACCGAAGGGAAGTGTTGTGCCAATGGGATGTATGACAGGTGGTCATATGTCGCTTCGAGCATGTGGTACCCAAGCGGCTGATGTTTCTCCCATGCTTGATCCTCTTCAGTCATAGCTTCCAAATAGCAACGCTGTGGTCTGCTGCACATTTCATGAAGAACTCCTAGACAGCAGAATTCCTGGACGTGTGCTTTGAGACAACAGCGCTCTGCACCTGAGCAGCTCTGACATCTGATGCCTTGGACTGGCTACGGTTGCTCATAGAGGATGTTGTGCCTCATTTTTGTTGTGCCTCCTCCTCCTCACTTGACTCCTCTGTGCAATCAGGCACCCAGGTGGAGTCAGTGACCTCATCATCATCATCACCCCCTATCTCCTCGTCAGTGGAGCCAACTTGGCAGTATGCTGCAGCTGCTGGGGGAACATGAGTGCCAGTTCTTTGTGTGTCACTGGCACCCCCTCCCTCTAGGCTGATTATACTCCCTTCCTCAACCTCAGAGTTTGAATCAGAGCACTGTACTTGCTGCGCATCCTCAAGCAGCGTGTCACTGTCATTGTAGTCAAACAATTCAGCTGCCTCCTCCATGTATGATGGTGAGGCTACGGCAGGAGTAGCTGTGGACATGGAGGCTGAATTAGATGTTTTGGCAGCTGAGGTGGACTGTAAACTACTACAAGCCTGGCTGGCAGAGGACTCGAAGGATGAGGATGGCCTGGTTAGCCAATCCCGCAAATCCTCTGTATGTTGCTGCTGCTAGTGCTTAAGATGGCCAGCACCAGTTAGAAAGGACAAGCGTGCCCCTGCAGAGGATGCACCATGTCCACGACGACCAGGGGCACAGCCTTTCGACACAGAGGCTGCTTGCCCTCTTATCTGTGTCTGGGAGCGTCTGCCTGTCCTTTTTTTCTTTTTGACATGGTGAGTGATATATAGATTAAAGATATACAGAACTCTGATTCAACTTGGTATAAAGATTGGAGATATTCAGAACTCTGATTCAACTCTGGTATATAGAGTGGAGATATGCAGAACTCTGATTCAACTCTGGTATAAAGATTGGAAATTTGCAAAACTCTGATTCAACTCTGGCATATAGATTGGAGATATTCAGAACTCTGATTCAACTCTGGTATAAAGATTGGAGATATGTAGAACTCTGATTCAACTCTGGTATATAGATTGGAGATATGCAGAACTCTAATTCAACTGTGTTATCTAGATTAAAGATACTCAGAACTCTGCTATAAGTCAGCGATTTCACTGATATTTCCCTGCAAGGCTGCCAATGTCCTCTACTCTCTCTCTGACTCACTTCCTCTCCTGCAGGCTGCAACACCCTGATAGCTGGCAAGACCCAGATTCAACTCTGAATAGATAAAGATACAGATTAAAGATACAGATGAACTCTGATTCAACTGTGGTATTCTATGGTATCTAGATTTAGTTTAAAGATATACAGATTTTCCAGAGCTCTGCTATAACTCAGTGATACACCCTGTCCCTGATAACTGGCAGTGCCAAGACACAGATTCAAATTCCCAGAACTCTGGTATAACTCAGTGATACACCCTGATAGCTGGCAGTGCCAAGACACAGATTCAAAGTCACAGAACTCTGCTATAACTCAGTGATACACCCTGATAGCTGGCAGTGCCAAGACACAGATTCAAATTCCCAGAACTCTGGTATAACTCAGTGATACACCCTGATATGCAACAATCTCCTCTCTGATTCACTCCTGCAACACACACGCTGGGGCTGCAGGCGAGCCTTATATAGTGTGCTGTGAGACTTAGCTCTGTGAGCCGATGATTGGGCAAAATTTGCCCAATCAGGACTCTGAGCCCTGAGTGGCATAGTCTTGCACCTGACCTGTGGTCAGGTGCAAGGCTGTAGCCAAGAAGCTTCAGGCCAGTGGAAAAGTGCATTGTGGTCCATTGTGGTGCATTGTGGGCGAACACGTGTCGAACACGCGGAAATGTTCGCTGTTTGACGAACGGTCGAACGGCCAATGTTCGGTGCGAACTCTTGTTCACATCGAACCGCCAGCCCATCCCTAATCTTCAACGGCATTGAATTCCGCATAAAGAAGTAATGGTTAATCTATTCAGAGAACACCGAACAGCAGTGAAACGTCAGTGACAGTTACAGCTACAAGTACTTATACAGCACCAACAGATTCCGTACCGCTTTACAATGAGAAGCACAAACAGGTGATGCACATGATACAAGAGGAAAGACAACCTGCCCATAGCATAACTGTCCCGGTAATACAGCACTTTAAACCAAGTGCTCAGGCAGACATCCCGTGAACTTACAATCTAAGGGACTGGGGTAACTGGAAACAAATGGGAGCAGAGGGAAGGTGAAGCTGGTGGCCAGAAGAATATCGTAGGGATTGCATGGGAAGGAGCAGAAGTATGGGCTTAGTAAGAGTGAAATACCCTGTCCTCTCCACATCATTTGAGGAACTACTTCTCTCTGTGCTAAATGCAGGCCTAACCGGCAACTATGGCACACCAAATACACAAGATATCTTTGGCGATGCTCCAGGGTGGCTGAACGTGGCTATAGGAAGTCTCGCACTCCAGCTGACTTCCTGCATTACAAATTCATGCTCTGCTCCTACAGTCTCGTTTTATCTCTCGCTAAACAGTCTTATTTCTCGTCCCTCATCTCTACCTTCTCTCATGATGCCAGATGTCTGTTTCATACGTTCAATCTGTTAATGCGCCCTATTTAGCTTTAATGTGGATGCTCTGCTACAACTCTACAAAGACAATTACAAAACATAGGGCAGTGTTGCCAAAACAAGGTAAACCCGCTAAAAATATTCGCTCACAGGATATAAAGATAAAATTCGCCCATTAAGCAATATTCAGCCTCCACATCTCCATCTGCATGCCCCTGGTGCCTGGGTCCGCCGATCATCTGAAACAGAAGGATTTCACAGGAACTTGCCGGACAGATAGCTCAATGTAGGAAGTATTGATAACCAATCATGGACTTGTTTAAAAGAAACAGGCTATTTATTTGTATTGCTGAAATAACATAAAAAAATATAAAATCATATAAACATAAATAAGGACAGCAATCTGACGCGTTCCATCATATAGGCGTGACTTCCTCAGAGATATCCCTATTATTGTCTTTGTAGAGTTCTGGCTACCCTATTTCATATATTTATTTCCGTATCTGAGGTGATTGGATGGACAGTGAAAAGAGGAGCTTGTCTTATAAGGAGCCATAAAAAGATACGTATATGTGTAAATGAGACAAGTACTGAAAACAAAATATGATCTGCTGATCAAAAAACATATAAAAGTATTAAAAAAATACCAATGTATTTGCCGGATTCATTTTGCTTAGGGGACGACAAGGGTGGTTCTTCTTGTGCCTCCAGAACTTTTTCGGCAGCTTTTTTGCTTCTCTTTTTGTTTTCTTCAGCTTGCTAGTTGTAAGACAAGACGCATATAAAATATTTAGTGTTAAGAGCATTTGAGATGAGCTACAGCTGAAATAGTTTTTTCACACTTACACTTTGTAGCTTCTTCTTCAGTTCCAAATTTGATGCCTGGTAAGCTTTTGAGGTGGCGTTAAGATAATAGATACTCATTCTGCATATGAGAAAGGTATAATATGAATTATATAAATAAACAGAAGCATATTGTTTCAAACATCTTGAGAATTACATATAAAGGCCCCTATTACATACCTAACGCTAACGATAGCTCTCATCTGCGTGAGCACTACCGTTAGCTGCGGTATTAGCTGCCTATTACAATCCAAATGCAAACGGGTTAAAAAACCCGTTTGCGTTTGGTACCTTGCGCTCCTCTGCGCGAGGTTAGTGCACTTTGTGCTCCCTATACTTAACATGGGGAGCGCAAAGCATTAATCAACGCTGGATTACAATGTCCCAGCGCTGATTAACGCCTGGCTCTGAAAAGTTAACCAGAGCCAGGACCTGGTGTTAACGGATTCCGCTTCTGCAGAATCCGTTAATACCAGCTGTAAAAATAAAATAAACAACCCACATACTTACCCTCTGTCTCGCAGAGAGGACCGCGGCTCTGGTCGCATCCTCCGGCCGGCGGGAGCAGGGAAAAACAGGGGGAAAAAGTCCCCCTGTCTTTCCCTGTGTACCACTACACCGACCGGCCAGATCTCGCGATGCGAGATCAGGCCGTTCACGTGACCGGCAGAGAGGAACTCAATGGAGTCCTATGGACTCCATTGAGAGGATGCGTGCGGCTGCGCTCAGCGCTGCCGCGCGCATCCCTAACTTTAACGCTTTTTTTGCGCCTGCATTGTAATCTGGTGTTAAAACGCAGGCACAAGGGGGGAAACTGCGGATGTAGTTTTTCCTCCCCTGCGCCTGCGTTTTAACGCCAAGAGCGTAATAGGGGCCAAAGTTGGTTAAGTAAAACAAAAACTTTTTAAAAAAAATATGGTAATAAAAAGCCTTCTATACCCCTAAACAGAAAAGGATAAAGAGATTATATGAAAAATATATCCAGTGAAATAAGTTTGAAAATTACCTGACTGGTACAACCTTGAATTTTTTTTTGTTTAATCTTTTGGAATATGATGTCCCTGAGGACGCTCAGAGGGAAGGCCCTATGCCTGTTCATAAGTCATGTGTTGCAGTGTTTTTTCCATAAATTGTACATTAATGCACAATTAAAGACAAGTTTTGGAGAGTCTCCTCTTTTCTTTGGGTCAAAAGACATATTGCGATATTAAAATATATATATATATATATATATAAAAATAAAATATTTGTTAAGTACACCTACACCATTAGCAGAATGAATGGTAGAATAAGCCCAGGGTTTGACGCATATCCAAACACTTTTGCAAACCAAGCTGGGAAATCATTGTTCAAGGTCTCCTGTATGACTTCAAACATTCTTTGTTTCCCACTAAAAGGGAAGAATAAAACTGTATTAGTCCACATAGGATTAAAACTCCTCAAAAGAGTCCATGCATTGAGTACATACGCTAAAACCAATTGCTAGATCTAGAATTGATCTGAGAGGTCTCTCATGGTCTTCTCAGCTCAAAACAGGTTAAATAGGTTTTCTTGTTTCATATGGAAGGGTACTATTTTAAAATAAATTTTGCATTTGTTTTCCATCCAATGTTTGACATTTCGAGATGTTACTCGTGCTCACATGGGCTTGGGAAAGGAAGGGGTAGCAGTATTGCTGACACCTTAAAAATCCTACAAATTCATATTTTAACAAACTACACAAATTCCATGGTGAACAAGAAACAGTGCTAAAGAACATGATCGCTTTTTATACCAACACAGGGGTGTTCCCCTTTCAACCCCAACAATCCCAACCACAAACCTACCACAATACCGATAAAAGTGCCTCAGGTTACGTGTATGACTCTTGCAAAATATTCAGATCTAAGACTCCTGTATATATTCCTCCTTGTAATTTTTTCCTCCTTGTTCCAGGATTAGATTTGGTGAAGGCCCGGAAGTAACCGGAGGATAAGCGGGAGGCTTTCAAGAAGCTGTGCCTACTTCTGTTAGAACATCTAAGCACGCTACTTTGGCCTTGGTTTAAGCCCTGAAATTGGTGAGTAGTTTTTCATCTGGCCTCCACTATGCTTGTTTAATATTGAATATACTACACCATAGAGCTGTTTTCCTGTTTTTTCTGAGGATTATTGGGATTTTTTACCGGATGGGTTAAAGCAGATTGGTAAACCTTCATAACAGCCCATATGTGCAACATCAAGAGTTTAGTAAAGGAAGGGGAACTCCCGTAGAGAGCATATATTCAGTACATTATATGTTGCAATATTTTGTGATTGTTACAGTGGCAAGAAAAAGTATGTGAACCCTTTGGGATTACGTGGAGTTTTGCATGAATTGGTCAAAAATGTGCTCTGATCTTCAGCTAAATCACAACAATTTGAAAATCACAGTCTGCTTAAAATAATACAACACAAACTATAATTATATGTTTTCATGTTTTTATTGAACAGAACATGTAAACATTCACAGTGCAGGGTAGAAAAAGTATGTGAACATTTGGACTTAATAACTGGTTGACCCTCCTTTGGCAGCAATAACCTCAACCAAACGTTTCCTGTAGTTGCAGATCAGACCTGCACAACGATCTGGAGTAATTTTGGACCACTCCTCTTCACAAACCTGTTTCAGTGTAGCAATATTCTTGGATTCTTGGGATGTCTGGTGTGAATCGCTCTCTTAAGGTCATGCCACAGCATTTCAATTGGGTTGAGGTCAGGACTCTGACTGAGCCACTCCAGAAGGTGTATTTTGTTTTGTTGAAGCCATTCTTTTGTTGAATTACTTGTATGCTTTGGGTCATTGTCCTGTTGCATCACCCATCCTCTGCGGAGCTTCAGTTGGTGGACAGATGGTCTTACGTTTTCCTGCAAAATGTCTTGATAAACTCTGGAATAAATTTTTCCATCAATGACAACAATCCATCCAGGCCCTGAGGCAGCAAAGCAGCCACAAACCATGATGCTCCCTCCGCCATGTTTTACAGTGGGGATGAGGTTTTGATGTTGGTGTGCTGTGCCTTTTTTTCTCCACACATAGTGTAGTGTGTTTTTTCCAAACAACTCAATTTTGGTTACATCTGTCCACAGAATATTTTGCCAGCATTCTGCGCTGTGCTCTTGCAGTCATCTTTACAGGACGACCATGCCTAGGGAGAGTAGCAACAGTGCTGAACTTTCTCCATTTGTAGCCAGTCTGTCTTACCGTGGACACATGAATATCAAGGCTTTTGGAGATACTTTTGTAACCCTTTCCAGCTTCATGCAAGTCAACAATTCTTGATTGTAGGTCTTCTGAGAGCTCTTTTCTGCGAGGCATGGTTCACATCAGGCAGTGCTTCTTGAAACCAGTAAACCCAAAACTGGTGTGTGTTTTTAAAGGGCAGGACAGCTTTCAGCAACACATCCAATAATATCACACTGATTGGACTCAAGGTTGGCTCACTCCTGGCTCCAATTAGCTCTTGAAGAAGTCATTAGGCTAGGGGTTCACATACTTTTTCCACCCTGCACTGTGAATGTTTACATGTTATGTTCAATAAACACATGAAAACATATAATGTTTGTGTTGTATTATTTTAAGCAGACTGTGTTTTTCAAATTGTTGTGACTTAGATGAAGATCAGAGCACATTTTATGACCAAGTCATGCAAAATTCCACGCAATCCCAAAGGGTTCACATACTTTTTCTTGCCACTGTAGATATATACAGACATATGTATCGCAATACTCACACAACCAAGAGCTTAGTGCTCTGGACCATGTGAGTGTATAGGACACTACTCCATTAATATGAACTATTGCTGCACTGTATTACACCATCTGTGTTTCTTCTTTTTGAGGCTCTCGGCTGTGCTATATTTGTGAAGACCTCTGTGACTACACCTGACTGTCACACAACTATACGATACTGCCATACAAGCGTCTTAGATCCGACTGTTTGGCATGAGTCATACATGTAACATGAGGAGCTTTTTCTGGTATTGTAGTTGGTTAAATTCATATTTTAATCTTAACTATTTACTCCCAAATTTGTGCTCCAAAAGAAATCTCTTGTCACTTTGTTCTATTATCAAATTGGAGAAATGACATTAATTCCTTGTCCTGCACTAAAATGGGGAAAAGCTGCTTCTGCAAGTTTCCCCTTCGGATCCCCATTTTAGCACCATATAACAAGGTAGGTGCTAATTCAGCAGCCTGCCCCGTAACGCAGCGCTACCCTCCTTGATACTCACGGACTTCATGATCTCGCTCTCATGAGATCGTGCAGGGCCACGGAGTGATTCGCGAAGGGAGACTAGGGAATATTTGTCCCTAGTCTCAATCTGCTCCCGATGGCCAAAAGCAGCGGATCTGGCCGCCCTTCGCGACGCAGGATGAGAAGCGAGTATCTGATTTTTTTTGGGGAGTGCGGGGTTCAGCTGGTGCTATCTGATTCCGCAGAAGCAGAATCACTTAACATCAGCTTCAAGCTGTGGTTAACTTTTTAGTTAACCACAGTGGTGTGGTAATTCACGTTAGGACTTTGTAATCCTAACGCTAATTATTGAATGCATTAAGTATAGTGAGTCCAAAGTACAATAAGCTTGCGGAAGGGAGCACAATAAACGATGCGCTAACAGGTTTTTTAATTCGCTAGCATTCGGAATGTAATATGTGGGGCATTTGCTAAAGGCGCTTAACCTAGCACTAATGCTCAGCTTTATGAGTGCTAATGCTGGCATTAAGTAGGGAACAGTGCCCTAAGTATATTAATATTTTAGCAATTACATACTATACACAAATATATATCTATATATATATATATATTTGCTACAATAATACATTTATATAAGCAATAGTAAAAAAATACAACCTGAAAGGTCCACAGTCAAAGGATGGTGGAATAGATACTATGGTATAGATGACTGGCAGCATAGCTAGGAACAGTATAAAGAGTAACATGGCCATATAGAAGTTATTCGATCTGGAGGCTTTAAATACTCTTGCATGGGGAACATTGCAGCACATTACTGCCCAGCACTGCAAGTACATGGAGGTATGGAGACGAAATACATTAATGGCAGGAAGGCAAGGAGCATAAAAAGATCCCATCCTATAAAAAGAAAAGAAAAGAAAAAGGTCAAACCATTTAACGCAAAACTGTTGTACTTAACATAACGTTTTATTCTAGCAGTATATTATTAGCAACTATTTCTTGGGTTCTAAATAATCATTGATGTAGGAACCAAACAAATCTGGGGTGAAAGTGTACTCAATGCATAGGCATAGTAAAACTAAACCAATCCACACTAGCCAGCCAGTTTATTGGTTTATTACCCATACCCTCCGTGACATGTTTGGTGGGGGAATAAATCTTTAGGGTACTTAAAAAATGCATACAATCCATCAATACAAAAAAAATCCTTAATCCGGAAAAAAAGTGCACATGTCTACAAGGAAAACTGTACAGGATGTGAATTTTGCATGTTTTCAAACCTGTTGTTTTAAGATTCATTAAGTTTATTGTATGTATTATTGTGTGTATTAAGTTTTGTCCATTTCAGGCTAATCTATTGATCAATTTGAACACCATGTACTTGCAGACATAAAACGTTACAAATACACAAACAAATATAATACCAGACATTGGCCTACCCATTTCAAATCATAATGATCATATCACATGTTCCACCTGTTACTATGGTATGTCACAGATACATTATAATGGAACTTTAATGGAGAACATGATGTGAAAATCTGAAAAGAAAAGCTGTACGGTTTCATTAACTCAATATCAAAATAGAAGAAGAGAGAATTACATTTTTATTTCCATTTTCATCAATTGTTTCCATTTTTCATCATTTCATAAATACATACCAAATCATCCCTTGGTTAAAAATTAATCCCAGGACATTACCACTGATATCAAATTCACAATATGATGGCTAGAATAAAAAAAAGAGAGAGAAATTAGTGGGCCAGGAAATTTGAGGATAGGTCTCCTTTATTTTGATGTTTTAAGACCTAATGACCTAATTCAATCTAATAAATGTAAATTATCTTTATCATAGAAATGGTTTGCACCACTGTGTTATAAGCTGCCGTGCACCCATTAGATTGCAATGATGTAGTTCATATAATCTCTATCATGTACACTAATTAGCCACAACATTAAGGCTAATGTCAGACGAGCGCATTTTGTACAGACTGTGCGTCCGTGCAGTGCGGACGCACGTTCTGATGGAAGATGCAGTAGTGGTCACACGGTCCGTTTTGTGACTGACGTTATTTTTGACTGATGGGAAATTAAATTAAAATGAAAAACCATTCTGTCCGTCAAAAATGCTGGACGTATAAATGCAGTCCGTCTGACTTCGTTCCATCACTCACACACAAAGCTATGCGGATGTTGCAGATGTGGCGCACTCTGCACGTCCGTTCTAGCGGTGTTACGATCTTGCCTAACCTGCATCCGTTTGCCGCGGACGTACTTCGTGTGTGGGGCTCCATTGGTCAAAATGCTATGCTGCCACGGACGTACAAATGTGCGGCAACATGGACGTGAACACTGCGCTCGTCTGACATGGACTTAAAACCACCTGCCTAAGATCCTGTAGGCTCCCTTGTACTGCCAAAACAGTTCTGATGAGTCGAGGTACAAGACCTCTGAACGTTTCCCATGTTATATGGCAATGGGACATCAGCAGCGGATCTTTAAGTCCTGCAGGTTGAAAGGTGGGGCCTCCAGTTATCAGATTTGTTGTTCAAACACATCCCATAGTTGCTCAATTTGATTGAGATCTGGTTAATTTGGAAGCCATGGAAACACTTTAAAATCAGTGTCATGTTTCTCAAATCATTCCTGAAAAATCTTGCGGTGTGGCAAGGTGCATTATGCTGCTGAGAGAAGACACTGCCATCAAGGAGCAATGAAGGGGTGTACATGGTCTGCAACAATCTCTAGGTTGGTGGTATGTGTCAAGTGTAATGTGAAACCTTTCAATCATGGCTGGAATAGAGTCCTTATTTTTTGAGTTTAGTGATTTAGCAAATTTAAAATTGTTTAAGGCCATTGTTTGAGATCTGAAGATATTTGTTAAATATTGTCTCATGATGCAACTTACAAGAAACCTTGGAATTGCCTGTCATTGTACGGCTGCCTACAAATCAGCATTCAAAGCACTAATTTACTGTAGCCTTTAGCAATAGCCAAAACGCAAGGAAAATGTGTAGCTGAGTCGAAATAGCGTGTTATACTGTATATAATGCTTCGTTATTCAAAACAAGTAGGTCAGAATTGGAATATAGAAACTATTCCTTACCCATCCATATTCCAAATCCCAACACCAGCAGTAGTTAAAAAATCGAACAAATACAGCTTGCAAGAAGTCACCAGTAAGAATAGTTATATATGTAGTCATTATATCGGAAACAGTCAGGCGAACAAATTCCTGTAGATATAGAAAAAATATTCAATATATAGATTTTTACTAAATTAAATTTGGTTTTCACTAACCAACATTGTGGCACTGAAGTTCACAGTTGTTGAACAAAACTGAACAGCAGTTGAGTAAATGATGAATATTTTTTATTCCATGTTGCTCTATTGTTGAAGCAAAAATACATAGGGTGATACCCCTTGAGCCAATTGTGTATATAATACAAAAAATGGCCACACACAAGCTGTCAGTATTATGGAACAGAAGTGTTCCTCCGCCTGACCTCTGCCGGATGGACCCACGTGTTCCACCTACACTGCGGTGTCTGCCTGGTGGAGTCCCAAATCCGGAACCAAACGGCCGTCCTACGTCCCATCGGCGGAGGTCAGGCGGAGGAACACTTCCGGGTCATCGGACCGGATGAACTTTGGGACTTGGTGTCACTTTGCGGCTTTTTCACGTTTTTTTCGTTTTTCATTTTATGAATGTTATTATTATTTTAATTTCATGTGTATATAAGGGGGGTGATTAGATGGACTTCTCTATGCTCCTGAGGAAGTCGGGTAGACGAAACGCGTCGAACGGTACCATTAATGACCTGACACACTAAGGAATTGGTGATGTTGATGTGCCTTATCTGTTTTTAATTATGTGAGCGCAATTAAAAAACGCTACTTTTAAATTGTTGTCAATCTACACTATTGTGTTTATTTTCTCTTTAAGGCCAATACAAGTTTCTGGAAACCAAAAGAACCTGTGATGTGCCTGTATAATACTGACAGCTTGTGAGTGGCCATTTTTTGTATTATATACACAATTGGCTCAAGGGGTATCACCCTATGTATTTTTGCTTCTATTTTTTTGCTTAGATACCCTAGAAATTTTTAATTGAAGGTTGCTCTATTGTTGTTTGCAACACTGGGGACTAAGCCTCAGCAAATGTAACGTGCATAACATTGAACTCCAATAAAAATTACAGTAAAAACAACAACATACGACTTCGACTGGAACACGTGGAGACTGCCCTGAATAACATAAGCAGAAACTACAGTGGAAATAACGGTGGATACAGCATACTAAATTATGCTGACAACTACTACGGTGGAAAGGTGAAAAGTAAAGTACGGCATGCTACGGTGGTAGTCCTGTCAAGAGAAAAATCAATTGGCCATATTACATTCTCTGCGATTTTGTTTTTTGCGTGCAGTGTCCAGCGTTATCGCGCGAAAATTAACGTGATATTCGGATCCGAACACATTTTCTCATCCGTCAAAAAATAATGTTAGTAAAAAGAAACTTGCAAAACGAAGTGTAATACGCGCGCAGTAACGTTGCGCATGTAAAACAGTGCGCGGACTGTTTTTTTTGCGGGATTCAGCCAATCAGATTTAAGAACCTTAATTGACATCAATTCACCTTAATTGACTCACTAATGTTTTTGCGCCTGTCAAAGTAAATCTGAGTATACATGCTGCAGCAATAAAAAAAATATGCACGAATTCACAATTATTTTGTTTGGGTATGTGTAGAATGTGTAACTCTACTGTGCTGTATTTTCGTGCTGGTGTATTTTGTTCCAGCCAGAATGTTCAGATTTGCAGTTAACACCAGGTTTTCAAAGACGTTAAAATTATGCGCTCAAACGTCGTTCGTAGGAAGTTGAGCATCTATTGAAATACCATCCGCGTAACGAATTTGCGCTCACAATGTTAAGTATAGAACGCGCACAGTTCATTACGCTCTGATTTTGGCATATCGAATTAGAGGAAGACTCCAGCTACTTAACCACTTTTTCTGCTCCTTTTGGCCGATACCGGTGGGTTAGGATGCCTATGGGTATTAGTCCTGCCCCAGAGGTTTTTCAGAGAAAACTAAATCATGCACTGGAAGGGCTACCAGGTATCAGGGTTATTGCAGATCATATCCTGATTGTAGAAGGAGAAACTGATGTGGAAGCCATTAAAGATCACGATCAGAAGCTGAGGAAGTTACTAGATCGTTGCAGAGAACGACAGCTCAAACTAAATCCAGAGAAATTCCAGTTAAGAAAAACTGAAGTACCTTATATTGGTCACTTATTGTCAGACCAGGGACTTCAAGCAGACCCCAGCAAAGTAAAAGCCATTACTGAAATGCCCAGACCCACAGACGTTAAAGGAGTACAGAGATTTTTGGGGATGGTGAACTATCTTTCAAGGTTTTGTGAGAACATATCAGATGCAGGTGAACCTCTGCGCCAACTAACCCAGAAGGATGCAGTGTGGGAGTGGACTGAAGTGCAGGAAGGGGCATTTCAGCAGATCAAATCAAAAATCAGTTGTGCCCCAGTACTCAAGTATTATAACCCAGAAGAACCATTGGAACTACAATGCGATGCGTCAGAGAGAGGTCTGGGAGCAGCACTGATGCAGAGTAAGCAACCGTTAGCTTTTGCAAGCAGAGCATTGACGGAGACAGAGCAAGGTTATGCCCAGATTGAGAAGGAGTTGTTAGCAGTCCTCTTTGGCATGGAAAAATTTCATCAATTCACATTTGGACAAACAGTAGCTGTACAGTCCGACCATAAGCCCCTTGAAAGCATTATGAAGAAACCTTTACTTAAAGCACCCCGACGTCTTCAGCGTATGATGTTACGTCTTCAAATGTACGATGCATGTATCAGATACTGCCCAGGAAAGTCTCTGGCAGTGGCAGACTGTCAGGACCCCTGTCTGGAGCCCCCCAGCACCCCACGTAAAGCCCGCCGTAAAAGGAAGAAAGGCAAACCTGGTGCTGCGTTGTCCTGAATGCAGGGCAGCACTTCCACAAGACGGCGTATCCTATGTCCCACCCTGCTCTCAGACTGCAGGCATAACAGGTGCCTCTAATCTACACAGAGACTAATCCCTACTTAAGGGTGGAGCACCCAGAAGTCAATGCTTCTGCATTATGGTTCCAGAGCCAGCAAGAGAAGCACACTGAGACCCAGAACTATCCTGTGCTTACCCTCTGCATCCAGAGACTATTCTGTCAAACCCCTGTATCCCGTGACCTCCAGAGGTTTCACCCGAGACCCCTGCATCCTGGTTTCCCGCTGTTTCATCTGCCTCCTGAAATACCAGCATTCAAGAAACCATCCAGCCCTTTTCCTGTCCTGTCTCGTATCCCCAGTAAGTCTCCTCCGTGTGTCTGCCCTCTGTGTCTACTTGTATTGTTTCCTGCATCCCCTCGTATCCACCAAGATTCCATATTCCAGTTGGTCTCTTTCATCTTTAAGTTCTGCCCTGCATCCTATATAACCTGGACTTATTATTTATCTGAATCCTACAATAAACCCCTGTTTTCCCTAACCTGGTCTCCGTGTGTCACTGCATCCTGGGTTCGGAATCTTACCTGTCACGCTGGTACCTTACAGACACATTGAGTAGGGCTTATCTGGACGAGGGTTCCGTGGAGGGCTCAGTGGAGCACCAGATTGAAACGGTAAACATGCTCCAATATCTACCATCTCAAACAGGAGACTTGACGCTATACAAAAAGCACGATAAAGACAAGACTTTACAAGCAGTGAAGCACATTGTTTTGAGGGGATGGCCTCATGCAAAGGAACTGGTACCTCTAGAGGCTTCACCATTTTACCACATACGTGATGAACTGAGTGTACAGGATGGTGTACTATTCAAAGGCGAGCGAGTTGTTATACCATCTGAACTTCGATCTGATATTATGTCTCTGATCCATTCTTCACATTTCGGTGTGGAAGGATGTCTACGTAGAGCCAGGGAATCTGTTTACTGGCCAGGAATGAATGCGCAGTTGAAAGAGTACATTGACCAATGTGACATATGCCGGTCATTTGATACTAAACAACAAAAGGAGACCTTGATGCCTCATGAGATCCCAACTAGACCATGGGAAAAGATCGGTACTGATTTGTTCACATTCCTCGGACACGAGTATTTAATAACGGTGGACTATGACTCTAACTTCTGGGAGATAGACCAGATTCAGGATACAAGATCAACAACAGTGATAAGAAAATTGAAGGCTCATTTTGCCAGATATGGAATCCCAGACACTGTATGTTCAGATAATGGACCCCAGTTTATTTCGATGGAGTTTAAAGAATTCAGTATGAATTGGGACTTTGACCACATTACCTCATCACCACGATACCCCCAAAGCAATGGGAAGGTAGAGTCGGCAGTAAAAACGGCCAAGAGACTCCTGCAAAAGGCTGTGTCCTCTGGTAATGATCCCTACCTAGCATTATTGGATCATCGCAACACACCAACGCAAGGTCTGGAGTGCAGTCCTGCTCAAAGACTGATGGGTCGAAGGACCAAATCGTTACTTCCCATGAGAGGAAGTCTGTTAATGAAGGATCACGGGATGAATGACAGGCACCAAATTCTATGCACAAAACAACGTGCATTGCAAGCCGCTCAATATAATAGGGGAGCCAAAGACCTGCGGCCTCTAAATGTTGGCGAACAGGTGTGGGTACAACCACCAATTAACCAGGGAAAAGAGTGGCGGAAAGCTTCCCTAAGAGCCCCTGCTGGAATCAGGTCCTATGAAGTTGTAACAGAGTCAGGACAAGTTCTGAGAAGAAATAGGAGGCACCTGAGAGGCACTGGACGATACAGGCCTCAAATAAGGACCCAAAGTAGCAATCAAGAGGAATATGACACGGACGAGACAAACCAGCCATCAATAGCAAATACCCCAGAAGAAGATCAGGAAGAACCACACTGTGAAATATCAGACACAGAAAGACTGGGGATGACACCAATGTTCTACGAGAACAACCACAAGGATACAGAAACACCCAGACTAGAAGCGGGAGATCCATCCTAAAACCAAGCATATCTAAATGATTATGTGGATTAACATGTGACCCACTACAAGAATCCGTTTCACGATCCATCTACCTCCTAGACTTGAGCTAAAGGAAACAACTTCCATTTTCCCAAAAAGGGAAAGATGTATCAATATGTGTGGAACCAGGAAGGAGAGTGTTTGTAACCAGGGGGAAGGATATAGGTGTTACACTGCAGCTCAGCAGGATATAGGGGAGGAGTCACATGGACACGGACTAGTTAGCAGAACTGTAGATTAGAACCTGTTCTAAGATGATCTCTTAATAAATATATAAAACCCTGCAGCTGGAGTCAGAGACAATATTTACAGAATCAGTCTCATTATACATAACGGAGGCCAGTATATACTGACATACTAGCACGCATGCAACTTGCATACACAGATGTAACTAACTGGTACTCATTATTATAACTTTGTCAAGTATTCTAGATGAATCATTCTGTTTGACAATGTCATGCCTTGTTTTTTCATGTTTCATTATTTCATTATTCATGAGTGCTGCATTTCTCCTCAATAAAAATTTTGAATACAAAAAAAAAAAAAAATCAACGGTTTATTAGATATTGAATTAAAACAGGAATATTTTTAACATTGAAGCCTATGGGATTCTCCTGAATAAACCTGTCGAATGAAACCACCAAAAGGCAGGGCATTTCGGCAACCTGTCTCAGCTGTTTTGTGTTCTCTGAATAGCCGAAGCATTGCTTCTCAATGAGGATTTCACTGCCATCAAACAGGCAACGAACAGCCACCGTATGTGCAGGCAATTCGCCAACATTTGGCAAACTGCCTGCTCTCTGAATAGACGAATGGCCAGGAAACGTAACCGTACCCTGAACTTCAGCGTTCGGTTACCTTTCAGCCCCAATTTGGCTCTTTGAATAACCCTGCTAGTGTCATTTTTGCACTGTATATGCTGTTAATCTACATAGAAAAATTGACAGGAGTTTTATTGGACAAAAAAGATGTTTTTTAGATGCTTGAATTCATGATTCATTTTTAAAAAGGAGAATTTTTTTTACCTCTGCAGTTTAATCCACGACAACAAGGTAAAGGTGAAGGTAAACCTCTGACAGTAACCACCAAAATCATTTTATAGGGGTTTTGTGTTAAGGCTCAGATTTCACAGTTTTTATGGGATTCATTTATATATATGAAGCATGTATAATTTATAAGTATAATTAAAGCCAGCGCCAGACGAGCACGCTATGTGAGCCCGTACTGATGTGCTTAACGGCGTCCGTCGCAGCGTTTTGACGCCGCAACGGGGCCGGTCACATGCTTGTGCACGCTTGTGCGCGTGCATGAAATGCGCGCGCAACAAGCGTCCGTTATCCAATCCTCTCTGGCAAAGCACTAGGACACGCGTTGACGGAGCTGCAAAGTGTAATTCTCCATAGGAGGATCAAGCCTTGCAGCGCTGAGTGCGCACACCGAGGTGGCCGGACAGGCATTGAGTGGAAGGAGCGTCCACTCACGTACGTTCCTTCCATTCTCCAAAGATGCTCGACTCACACTAGCCTTAATGGTAGAAATGAGTGAGTGTAAAATTAGGTCGTTTTTTTATTTTGTTGCTAGGAGAATCTGGGGTTTTGCAGTTTTGTGATTGGTGTGTATTTTATTTTCATTATTTTTATTCCTCGGAGTTAGATTGTGCAGGCATATAAACGGCCTTCCTATGTCAATACACACATATCACCACTCTATGAAATAAGAACTCCTATATCAGGGTTAGGCCCCGTTCACACTGTGCGATTTGGAAATCGCGCGTTTTTCCATGCGATTTTCATATTCGGGACGTCGCGATTTTGCAAAACACCACCAATGGAAATCGCAAAACGCAAATCAGAAAAAAAAGGGTCATGTACCAGCGACATGCTACCGCGACGAGCGACATGTGACATCGCGCGACGTCGTGCGGCACGATGTGAACAGCTGCATTGAAATGCATTGGAGATGCTACATAGCGCGACATCGCGCGGATTTTGCAGCGATTTTGCGGCAAAATCCACGTGATAAATCGCACGGTGTGAACAGGGCCTTATTCAGAGAGCGGTGAAAAACAGGAGAATGGCTGGAGAATGGAAAATTCTAGGTCAAAATAGCCAAACCAGAAAAATTCTCCCTTTCATCTCACTTTCCAAATCGGCTATTTTGACCTAGAATTTTTCATTCTCCAGTCATTCTCCTGCTTTTCACCGCTCTCTGAATAACCCTGCTTGTAGTTCCAAAACAGACCCAATGTTTTTATATTCATATGACATTTTATAACAGCTCTTTTTCTCTATAAACAGTAAGAAGCTTCAAACTGATAAAAAAAGTGATAAACTCTTAACTGCATTAGATCAATTAATATATTAGTTATTCTGGTCTAATATCAATAAATCAGTGTGTTCTATGTATTTAACCCCTTAAGAACCAAGGGTCTTTAAAGTCAATGCATTTAGGACAGAACTGTTCCGTCATTGGTCCATAAGGGGTTAATGTGATGTTTTTTTCCAAATATTCTTTCATTTTTGTAAGTAAATTAAGTTTTTTATCTGCCTATGAGTCTTGCATATACTGTTATTACCTACCTGTCCCACCATTGTCTCCCAGCATGGTCCTCTAGGAACAATTGATGGATCTACTTGAAAAGGACTTGTTGAATTTTCTGAATATGAGGAATTATACATATTGGCAAACCACATTGTCATATTCTGCTGCACAATCTTCTCTTCTTCACGCTAGGAAATAGTGTTTGTAAACACAAAAATTAAGTTTAATACATACCACTAGAGAAGACAAAATGACACATGTAAAATTATAAAAATCTGCAAATTCTCCAGCATACTGTACCTTAAGATTAATTTCATCCATAAGGGCAATGAGGAATGTGTACAAGTTACCCAGAAACAAAGCAAAAATACGTCCCAGCTGCCATCTCAATGCTACTCTTGGATGATAGTTCTCCAGTCCACTAATGACATCAAACATTGTAGGACAGAACATTCCTAATAAAGACATTACTGTGTTTACCTTAAAAAAAAAAGAGGACAATTATTATAGTGGCTGCAAAACAAGTAAAACATTTAAAATAGCATTTCTGCTCTCTCATTATTTGCTGCTGTTTAACCCCTTCACTACAAGCGATTTTTGTTGGAAAAAATATTATCATAACATTTATTTGAAACATGGGATGTTAGCAATTAAATGAAATCCAGCGTACGGTTACCTTTCCTGGCCATTCGGCTATTCAGAGAGCAGGCAGTTCGCCAAATGTTGGCGAATTGCCTACATATACAGTGCCTGTTAGGTACCTGTTCGAGGGCAGTGAATCCCCATAGAAAAGCAATGCTTTGTCTATTCACAGAACACCAAACAGCTGAGAAAGGTTGCCAAAATGCCCTGCTGTTCGATGGTTTTATTCGACAGGTTTATTCAGTAAATCCCATAGGCTTCAATGTTAAAAATAGTCCAGTTTTAACTCAATATCTAATAAACCATTGCTTATAATATTCTGCAGGAAAACAATTCTTTATTTTTAGATTTTTTGGGATCTTTTAGTCATTTTTCGGGATTTTTTTGCCAATTTTACTTTACCGTTTTTATTTTTAAATCGTTTTTTCTTTTTTCTATCATTCATTGGATTTTAAATGTAAATTCCAGACATTTCCGTTCTGTAGGTTCTTTGCAAACAGCATTTCACTTTTCAAACTTTCAAGCGTACTGTTTTTTTTCCTCACTCCATTCGTCTGCGGTGTCGGCATTTTCGGGCGGCTCCTCTGCGCTGTGATCAGTGGCTGCTCTGGTTTCTCTGGCGTGTTCGGCGGGGTTAATCCAGGTGTTTTTGCGGGTTTCGGTGTGCCTTCGCCAGGTTTTGCGGTGAGTGTTCGTCGGGTTTGCGGCGGCTTTTCCCTGCACTACGACGGCCCTGTGGTGCTTGCTGAATACACCGCAGGGTTGCCGAAATGGGATTGCCAAATCGCACCGAATTGAAGAGAACGAAAAGTCACCTAACGTGCGGTGACCTTTCGATTCTCTTTGAATAACCCTGATAGAGTGAATTAGATGTTTTGCACAGAAATTTTTATTGTAAGCTAGTTAAAAAATTAAAACAATGTTAATCTGCTAATTTTTAATTTTTCATGTATTTGTTTATCCTTTACAGAAATATTGTTGAAATGTAAGATTCTGAGCTCTAGATGGTGTCCCTTATCTTACATAATTTCAAACAGGGTCTGCATTATTATCATACAGGCAGAAAATACCTTTGTGTTAGATACAGTACTGTTATAAACAAAAATAAAAAAAGTTCAGATCTCCTGCATATGGGGGTTTGTAGTGATAATAATGACAATATTAGCAATACAGCTTGCAAATAATACCAATAGAATATAAATATAGTATCTATATGTGACATAATGCCTGTATTTGTAACTTACAGTAACACCTTGTATCTGTATTGTACAGGGATTTTCAGTCATTATAACCCCCTAATTCGTATCCCGGTACAGCAGTGAGTGACCTCAGAGCTCTCCCTGTATTCTGCCCCCTCCCTGGCTGCAGTGATGCAGCAGTAATCTATTTGAACTTTTGTTACAGTGAAGACTGGGGCTCTGTTTGCACCTGGTTTTGTGGTATCCAGAGTGCTTGGAGACCCATAAAAAAGGATTTCATTTCTCCACAGGGGACACGCCACTCCTGCTTTAAAAAAAAAGGTGTGAAAATGGTCTTTTGATATGCTAATGAGTGCTTTTCAATGCATTACAATGTAAGATCAAGATAACTCGATTTTGGGTTAAGTGGTTAAGCTTTATACAGGTCATGTACTCCTTATCCAAAATGGATGTGAGCATGAACATTTTGCATTATGAAATTATTCCATTTTTGGAATCCTTTCAGGATTATTATTATTATTATTATTAATTTATAAAGCGCCAGCATATTCCGCAGCGCTGTACAATAAGCACAGTACAGACAGGGTTACAATACATTGAACAACATTTGACAAACAGTACAGGAGGAGATGAGGGCCCTATTCCCGTAGGAACTCACAATCTAGGAGGGTTGGGGTTGGAAACAGGAGGAGAGGACTGTAAGGTGAGAGTGATTGATGGTTGCGTCAGTAAGTTGGGTGGTAGGCTTCCCTAAATAGCAATGTTTTCAGGGAGCGTTTGAAGGAAGAGAAGTTAGGGGAAAGTCTGACAGCACGAGGGAGAGCGTTCCAGAGAGTGGGGGCTGCGCGTGAGAAATCCTGCAGTCTATCATGGGAAGAGGTGATGCGGGGAGAAGCTAGGCGCAGGTCAAGGCGCAGGTCAGGATCCCAAAAAGCCGAAAAAGAAAGAGAAATGCAGTAGCAGGGGATATGCTGCCCAGCTCCAGTGAGACATGCTGGGACATGTTGCACAGTGCCAAAGAGAGACATGCTACGCCCTATTACAATCTTAACGCTAGCATTAGCGCTCAGATATGTGAGTGTTAATGCTAGATTAAGTGCATTTAACCCATATTACATTAACTCTGTTAAAAAGTCTGTTACCGCATCGGGTATTGCGCTCGTTTCCACGAGCTAACTGTGCTTTGCACTCCATATGTTTAACATGGGGAGCGCAAACAGTAATTAGTCTTAGGTTTGCAAAGTCGGAACGCTATTTACCGTATCAATGTGGTAACGAAAAGTTAAACACAGCAAGAGGCTGGTGCTAACTGATTCTGCTTCTGCTTCCAGCTAAACCCCCCTCAAAAATCAGATACTCACCTCTCATCCCATAGCGAGAACGACGGCCTGACTCATGCTTCTGGCTGCTGGGAGCAGAGTGAGACTAGGGACAAATAGTCCCCAGTCTCCCTCTGCGAATCACTCTGCAGACTCCAGGAGGTGATACTCGTGGTGGCAAGGAAGCGTCACCGCGAGTGCCATGGAGGGTAGCACTGCGTTACGGGGCAGTCTCCTGACTTAGGTCCTGCCCCGTAATATGGTGCTAAAAAGGGGACGTTACAAGAAATCTACAGGCACATGTTTTCCCGTTAGCGTCCCCGTTTTAGCACCATTTATGTAATATGGGCTGCTGCGTAGTGAAGGAGGAATGAGGGAATGGGCATGGATGTGGCAAGAGCAGCAAGAAGCTGAGTAAAGACGATGACTCAAAAGCTGTAAAACATTACATTTTCATTGTCTTTTAGTTTTTATAATTCCAGTTAAACGGGTGCTCGAAATGTAGTCTGAAAAAACATATGTACCATACTAGAAGGATGTTCTAAGTAAAGACATGCAAGTACAACTGGTAAAAGCAGTAATGCTGTTTACAGGGGTTTCACTGACGAGAATATGTCAGAACAGCTATTACAATTTAATTTATTTATAAATTGCTAACATATTCAACAGTGCTGTATATTGGGTAGGACAAAACAAACATAAAATAACAAGATTTACTGACAGAGAACATTAGTAAAAAAAAATGACACTGCAGAGGTGAGATTACAATTTAAGAACAAGGAACAAATTTTTAATTTTTTAATTATTGTTACATTCACTCAGTTGCAAAAGTTAGCGATTTCAGCCTTTGCCATTTGACAGAACTGCTGGGAATCAAAGGATTGGTTGGTGGGTTGGGTAATGTGGGGGGGTGTAACAGATATCCCTGATCCCTTCACGCAGACACTGCACAACCTACACTTCCGGTCTTTAGAATAGCCGGAATTCTAGCAGCAGGACAGACACACAGAAAAAACAGGGTTAAGAACAAGCTGGAGTCAGAAGCCAGAGAGGGTAATAAGACAGGGCAGGGTTTGGTACAAAAGGTTAAACTAATATATAACTCAGCCAAAAGAATAATGACAAGAGAGAAGTCAGAGCAGAGCAAGGGTCAATACACAAGAAAACAGTATAATACCGGTAGAAAACATGAACGTGCTATCTGGTAGGAACCACGACAGGGCACTAAGACAAATGAACAGCCCGACTTTTGAATCTGGCAGGTGTCTTGTCACCAAGCCTTGTCCCCCACTTGGTGGGGTTGGTTAGACCCTGAGGGTGGTAGGTGTCAAGATGCATGCCCTGGAGATTATACTCAGTGATTATTATCTTCAGTTTAAAACATTTTAGAAAAGTGTTTCAGTTCATTTTAAAAACAAGGTGTAACATATTAAATACTAACTTCATTACGTTCCCACCAACCATAGTTTTCCAGACCTTCCAAAGCAAATTGTTGTGATCTTCGTACAACAAAATATATTAAGTAGCCGCTTCCTGCCAGCGTGCACATTACAAGGAAGTTTGCAAGCACTCGAAGAAATCGGACTAGATGAATGTTTTCTTCTTTCCTATTTTCCTGTTCCTCCAAAATCGATTCCTGTTACAATAAGTGGTAACAGTAAACACTTTAACCATTAAGAAATTGATTGCTTCAGATTATAATCAAATATCCCATGCGACACTTACATTGCTCACTGTAACTTATACACTTGCTACTTAATTGATCGTCCAATAAAATAATAGTCGATCGAAGCATCATGGCTTGCTGACGTGGACATACTATATAACCTGCCCAACTTTAACTTTGAAGCAAATATTCTAGTACACAGGAAATAGTGAAACGAATGTCTCCTAGTGTGGAAAACATTAGACTTTGCTGTGACATGCAGATGATTCAAAATAAAGATGATGAGGAGACCGGGCACTCCAATTCAATGTGGCTTTATTGAAGAGTCACAACAGTGGTTTACAACAACACATTTCACCTGTCTAGCAGCACCTCTCCAGTAAGTGTCCTTGGGCAAGACACCTAACGGTACAGACTCGCCACCCAGGACATACTTGAAAACGAGAGAAATCTCAATGTATCATTCCCGGTAAAATACTATCTCAAAAAAAAAATGTCAAGTTCACGCAGGTGATTAAGTCAGAATTTGGTTTAAGGTGCATAAATCGATTTAGCTCTGCCTGTTAAATAAACATAGATGTTCATAGGCAAAGCCTTATAAAGCACTTGTTGAAATCTTACTGGGATTATATTAGCACTACCAATACCTGGGACACATACGTCTTAAATCTGTCTTTTGTTTATAATTTGGTATTAAAAATACTGTAACATCGTTAATAAAATGTATACACTTTTATATATGAAATTTATGTATATTATTTATTAAGCGCCAACACATTCCGCAGCGCTGTACAAGGTGTAATGGGTAAAGACAGGACAATTCTACAATACATACAGGAGACAGGTCAGTATTCCTGCCAGCAGATACAGGAGGATAATAACTTAATACCTTTTTATGGCAATGGCTTGGCAAATGTACCCTGATGATCCTGGCAGGTCATTGGCCATGAAGCGGTTTATGATAATGGCTTACCTTAAAACTTGTGGTGATAGATGCAAACTTATTATCAGCTGTTTCTGGGTTGCCAATAAGATAATCCCAACTTGTATACATTTTCCAACTAAAATTAAAACTGTTATCATCCCCTCCTCCATCATCATTTGCATTTTTTGCCATCCTGCAAGAAAGTTTTGAAAACATTTATAAGACTTCAAATATACATATACAACTATAATTAGACCCCAGAAACAACTACTGGTATCACCAGAAAAGTAACAAAATATGTGAGGGGAGATAACTGGTATAGATCACAGGAGTCAATGGGATCCACCCTTGAAACGATAACTTACAACATCAGCTGATCGCCTGAGTATCAGGAGATGCAAACTAATCCGCCTGTGATATATAAAACGTAGTGTTTATTGACGAAAATGGTATATTAAACAAAATGAAAACACACTTAAATGACAATTAAAATTGTGGCCACTGCATCAAAAACATGAAAACCAATATAAACAAAAAAAGAAATGATATTATAGCAATAGTGGGGTCACTCGCTACTGTACAGAGATATAGTTTAGGGGCTTAGAATTAGTGAAAATCAGTATTTTCCATATAAATGTATTGATTTGTGACACATACATATATTATTTTTGTATACTATCAGTATCTTGTGAAAGTTGCATTGCTATTGATCTCATTATGATCACTACGAATACTCATCAACAGGATATCTGTCTGTTTTATTATCTGTCTTTATCCCATTCATTGTATTTGAAGGCCATTTGTTCCTGTATGCTAGTAATGCAGACCCTTTGCGACATTGGGTAAGATAGGGGACTCTATACAGAGTTTAGAACTTTTCATCCCAGCAATATTTCTGTAATGGATAAATGAATACTTGAAAAATTTGAAAATACATTCAATTATTCTAATATTAGAACTATTTTTGAGCAACAATCTTTGAGCAAAATAGTAAATTTAACTTAAATTTAATATTAACAACACACCCTATGTTTTAACCCCTTCACTGCTGTTCAATTTCACCACTGTGTTCTGAGCTAATTTTTACCATTTTTGCTCATCGTGTTTAAACGCCATTTGAACTCACGTTTTATTTTGCGACCCAGACAAATTATATATCCTTTTTTTTCCGGCATATTCATAATACTGTATATCATTATTATATGTATACGTCATGTCCTGCCTGAATATTATAACAAAAAATGCAATAAAAATTGAATTTTCAATCATCTACAGCTTGTAAAATGATTTTTTTCCACATTTTATCATCTGAGCCTGTGTGGTTTTATATTTTATGGCGTACACTTGTTAAAATAATTAGAAATGGGAACGCGTTCCTTTTTTTCTTGGAAATTACGTGATTTTTAGCCAAAACCTAAAAAATAAAGATTGTTAATGCAGCATCATTGTTCACATTATAATTGAAATGGAAACAATATTGCTGCATTAATAAAAAAACACACAAAAAACACGTTTTTTTTAAAAGAAAATTATATTTTATTTTTTATTATTATTTTATTTATTTATTTTTACTTTTAACATGGTCATGTTTGGCATCATTGAAAAGCCCATGCTCTAGCTGCCGTGGATCAGGAGCTATGGGGATCCAAATGATCCCCCTATCTCCACCATAGGGTTTCCATATGGAAACCCCTTTGGCAGCTAGGGGTTAATTCTAACACTGATGTCATCACGCCATTACCTCCTCCCAATCGTTAGAGAGAAGGGTCAGAATGGACCCCTCTTCCTTTCAAGTGATCTTCCAGCTTTGCCAGGGAGCTGCCTGGAAATGACATCATTGCGTCTGATGGGAGGGGCCTGAAAAACAGCGTCTGACTTCAAGGAAGTCAGATCGCCGGGGACCCCGGAGGAGAGAGGAGCTCCCGGAAAGATGATGTGTGGGGAACGTCCTCCGCATATAGCGGAAGACTCCCATGACATTCCCCACACATCTTCTGCACTGAAGGGGTTAAGTAAATGTTATGATAATATTGATCAGTGGCGTTCGGCGGCTGGTTGGCTTTTTTTGCGGTGTTCGGCGGCTGATCTGATGTGTTCGGATCGCCGGCTGCGTACGGTGTTTTGTGGCTGTGTTCGGCGGCTTATTGGAGGCTTTTGCCATTTTATCGGCGGCGTTTGCCGGTTTATTGGATGTGTTTGGCGGTTTATCGGGGGCATATAGCTGTTAATCGGATGTGTTCAGCGGTTTGTTGGGTTTTGGTGGTTTATCGGATGTGTTCGGTGGTGTATCGGTGGATGCGTTCGGCATGACCATTTAGTGCATTTCGAGGACCCTGCGGCGAATACTGAATTTACCGCAGGGTTGGTGAATTGAGCTTGCTGAAGGGCACCGAATGAGAGAGCACTAAAATTTTGGTGAAATTTCTGTGCTTTTTGAATAATCCCCTAACTATAGGTTTAGCACCCAGACATGTAATAATGTTAGGCATGAGCTTTCTCCTTTAATGATTTTCCCCTATGCACATTTTCTCAATACTCAGTAAGTCTCTACCTCCTTTCCTTAATCCCTACAATTTTCAACATAATGTATACAGGTATCATAATGTAAATTAATTCCTACGTCTTTAGTTATCCTCACTCCTCTGCTTTCAAGCTGTACAATGTCTCAGTGACTAAACTGATTCCATCATTTTCCATAAATACATTACTAAATCACTTTTTATACATACATTTGTTACTCGTTCAAAAGTAATCCATAGACATAAATATAACTTACGTTCTGATAACCACCATGAAACTGTATGCAATTGTACCAATTCCAACGAGCAAATAGGAGAGAGGTAACCTGAACTGCAGCCAACCAATGGTTCTTTGGCTGTTGTAGTATCCATAAAAGAGGACAGAGTACTGTGCAAACCCCTGAATGAAAGAAATAATAATGTTACATATTACATAGCTATACATATGGAAATATTATTTTGTTCCTAATTTAATGTGTCTTTCTCAGTTGTATTCCTTTTCTACATACTGTAGCTGCGTAAAGGCAATTTTGGAAGGAGCGAGTGAGGTTGGAGTGCCACGGTTGGAGTTTTGCATGCTTAGGCAGTTTGAGAGTGGCAAGAGCCCCTAGACCAAGGGTAGAATTTAGGGAACTGTGAAACTGATCAGTAACTTAGCTTGGGTTGTTGAGTGTTGAAATTGATGAGGCTGGTGGGTGTAGAGTCTGTGAGAACTGGAGGGAGTTAATAGCCCTGATGCTCTTACAGAGACAAGGAAAAGGGGGTGTATGGTGTGAGACGTCAGAGATAAAGAAATGGTGCAGGAAAAGAGGTTATGGTCTGAGAGAGCCAAGTGTTGATTTTAGGTGTCAGAGAAGGAGCAGAGATAAAAGTAGCTGAGATAAATTGAGTGACCACTGCAGTGTATCAGAGAAGATGTTTACTGAGAAAAACCTTGGGTAGAAGTGAAGCAGTTTGCAGGCAGCTGGATTATGTGGATTGTCTACAGAATTGTTAAAGTCACCTAGCATAAGGCTTGGAATGTAGGAAGAAAGTAAGGAAGCCATATAGTGAAGTTGTCATAGAATTGCGTACATCATCCAGGGGGGCGATAGTTGATGGCAACATGGAGAGGGAATGAAGAGAAGAGGCAAATGGCATGCTTCACAAATGAATAACATGGAAAAAGATGGTGGGCAGACTCTGAAAGGTACGACAGGGGAAAAGTAGAATCCCAACTCACCACCTTTTTGTTGCCTTGGCAAGAAGTTTGGGTGCATTGAAAATCAACAAAGGATAGTACAGCAGGACAGTGTCACGTACCCCCGTTCCGGCGGCGCCTGGCAGCAGCGTCCTCGCTGCTCGCTGGCCAGGCGCCGAGTAAATAGCGCCGGTCGCTTCCGCACACGTGGGACGCCGGGAGGCGGGGCCTCGCGTGATGACGCGGACCCGCCGGGTTTAAAACCCAGCTTCTCCACTATGCCAGTGCCCTGACGTGGTAGTTACTTCCCGCAGAGCTCTTGTGCGTTTCTGGCTAAGAATTATTCTGTGTATCGACCCCTGGCATTGGCAAAACGACTATTCTGTGTATCGACCCCTGGCATTGGCAAAACGACTATTCTGTGTATCGACCCCTGGCATTGGCAAAACGACTATTCTGTGTATCGACCCCTGGCATTGGCAAAATGACTATTCTGTGTATTAACCCCTGGCTTTGGCGAACGAACCATTCCGTGTATTGACCCCTGGCATTCGCAAGCGACCATTCTGTGTCTCGACCCCTGGCATTTGTATCACTCCTCTATTCTGGTACGGAGGTCAGTCTGTGTGGCACCCTAAGCACATCAGACCACCCCTTGTATTTTGTATGTGCTCTGTACTGCCATCCTATCAATCTGTCTAGACGTGCCGACCACTCTAAGGATCGGAAGGGTAGAGAGTGTCCTGTCTCAAGGGACTACTAGTCAGAGAGTAGAGGGATTCGTGACGTCTCTTTTTGTATGTGCTCTGTACTGCCATCCTAGTAGTCTGTCTAGACGTGCCGACCACTCTAAGGATCGGAAGGTTAGAGAGAGACCTGCGTATAGGGACCAACACTATAGTAATCAGGGGGATCCGTGACAGACAGACATGGCATCGCATGAAAGTCAGTTTCCATGTGATGGCAATGAGGTTATAAGAGATTGATATGAAGGAGGTGGATGTGCACAGAGTGTCCATTCCAGTGCTGGAGAGAGGTCTAGAAAGTGGAGAGTAACAAGTAATGGGAGTAAGGTAGCGTGGATATTGGGGATTTTTGCTAGCAGTTGGAAACAAGTTTAAATGCATTTTCTCTTTTTTTTGGAAAGACTAACATTCTATGACTGAGATTGACAATTCTTGCTTCTCAAGATGCATCATGATGCTCATGCTTATCCATTGACTCATTAAGTTCTCCATCATGGACTACAATTGTTACTAACCAAAACCTAATCATCAGATTACTTACACTTAAAATCTCTATTCTCTCAAAGTTGCTGAACTTAATTGAATGGCCACAGTAAATTGATAATAATAATAGACCCTATTTCCTTACTTGCTAAATCAATTTGCAACAGTTTTTATTCTTGTTAGGGAAACTGACAGATAAATGAGTGAATTATAAGGGCGCCTTATTTTAGCATTCAGTATGCAACACAAACTATCGGACAAGGATAAGACAAATATATCAGCAAAGTAGCCAAGTAGTAACACATGTTACCAATGACTTAAAACAGCATGTGGAGCATTAAGGGTTTAGTGAGGAAACTCAGATGTCAATGGCTCGTGCTGATGACTGCGAAGCCAGGTCGACCAACTTGGCTCTCATAATCACATAACGAAATGGTGGCTGATCTGGAAAATTAGCCAATGCTAGAAAAGTACAACTCGGTTATAAAAAGTCAAAGTTGCATTGGTCAGCAGCACCTCAGGTTTACAGAACAGAAAACGTGACCTGAGATTTCCAGAGTCTGAAAATTGGGAGTCGCGTAATGGTTAGCGTGTCCAAAAATACTTACACTAAAATCCCAAAGAGTTGCGAAATTCATTGCAGTGGGTTGCTCAGCTCTGGGAACGGTCTTCCTGGGCATTGAGCCATAGGGCTTTCCCATTAGGGCCTAAATGCAACAAATTATAAAAGGAAAGATGAGAAAAATTGTAGTGCACATCATTAAAATTCTCCTTAAACAAAGTTTACTTGTAACTTTAGTGAAGTAAATCTACACAGAGTACATTTTCTTATGACAAAACGTTATCACAAAACAAATGATTAATTCTGCATAGAAAACAAAATGACAAGAAAAGACAAAATGGTATAAAAAACAGAAATGGATAGGGAAAATAAAACTTAATTATGGATTCATATGTACAGAGCTGCCAGCCAAAAACAACACACCTTTTCCATGGATGTATTACTGAAAATTTACATACACTGAAACCTCTTTTAGAGGGTCTATTAACCCCTTAAGGACGGGAGTCATTTTACAACTTCGGCGCTCTTTCGGAAGTGAAGTTTGCTGAAGTTTTTGCTCATCATGTTTTAAGTCACATATTATTATACCACCCAGACAAATTATATATCGTTCTTTCCGGCAGACTCGGAAGATTAATAATATATCATAATTATATATAAAAGTCATGTCCTGCCAGAATGCTATAACAAAAAATGTAAAAAAAATGTGAATTTTCAATAAAATTTCAATCATCCACAGTGTATAAAGTGTTTTTTTTTCACATTTTATTACCCGATCCTTTGCGGTTATATTCTATGGGGTAGACTTGGGAACCCTTTTTTTTTTTTTTTTTGGGTGGGGGGGAAATTACGTGATTTTAGCTAAGCCCCCCTCCCAAAAAAAATCATTGGTGAAGCATCATTGTTCACATTATAATTGAAATGTGAACAATAATGCTGCATCAAAAAAAAAAAGAAAGCACGTTTTTATTTTTTAATTAATTAATTAATTGTTTTTTTATTTTTATTTTTATACACTTTTGTTTAACTTTTTTCATTGTCATGTTTAATATCGTTGGAAAGGCCATGCTCAGACCTTTCCATCGATATCAGGCATGACCCCTTAGCTGCCACCGATCAGGAGATTAAGGGGTTCAAAGAACCCCCTCTCTCCTGCAAGGGATTTCCATAGGAAATCCCTTTGCAGCTAGGGGCTTCCCCAGTTAACTGACATCATCGCGCATTGCGCGATGAGTCAGTTGACGCGGGGGGGACCCAGAGGTGGGGGCTGCCATCCAAGATGGCGGCCCCCACCGGAAATAGGCCGCGATCGGGCACAAATTTGTGCCCGGTCGCGACCTGGCAACTCATGGGTTAACCCCAATACATCGCTGGAAAGGTCAGGCTGTGACCCTTCCAGCAATGCTGGCCACAGCCTTGTAGCCCCCGGCGATGGGGAGATAGAGGGATCCAAAGGATCCCTCCCCTCCCCTCCAGGCGCTTCCCCTGCTCCGGCGGGGGGGACGCCTGAAACTGACGTCATCGCACCCCCGGCGCGATGACGTCAGTGCGCCGGAGGAGGAAACCCTGCCGATCTGACTCCGTGGGACTCAGATCAGCGAGGGAGCCGCCAGAGGAGGTGAGTATCTCCCGGGGGGGCTGAAAACGCTGAGGACGTACATTTACGTCCTGCGGCGCCAAAGCCCGCCTAATGCAGGGCGTAAATGTACGTCCTGCGGCGTTAAGGGGTTAAAACTACGTTAAAGGATTCTGTCTTTACAAATTCATTTTGAAAAGCTCAATCTAGATCTATCTAGAGAGGGACACGTGCCAGTTGAATGGATAAGCGCCGCCGCAAGCATCCACTCAATGGAGTCCATAGGACTCCATTGAGTTTCTCCTGTGCCGGTCACATGACCTTCCGGATCTCGCCTCGCGAGATCTGGCAGGTCGGCGTAGTGATCCGCAGGGGGAGACTGGGGGGCTTTTCCCCCCAGTCTCTTCATGCTCCCGCCGGATGGAGGAGGCGGATGGAGCTGTGGTCCTTGCCGCGGGATAGGAGGTGAGTATCTGAATTTTTCTGAGGGGTTTTTGCACCAGCGGAATCCGTTAGCACCAAGTCCTGGCTGTGGTTAACTTTTTGATAACCACAGCTGGACGTTAATCAGCGTTATTACTTTGTAATCCTAACGCTGATTAACACTTTGCGCTCCCCATGTTAAGTATAGGGAGCGCAAAGTACAGTAACCTCGCGCTGCAAAGCGCAAGATACCAAACGATAACGGGTTTCTTAACCCGTTAGTGTTTGGATTGTAATATGCTGTGGCTACCAGGGCTAATGTTAATGCTCACGCAGGTGAGCGCTAACGTTAGCACCAAGTATGTAATGTGGCCCTAAATCTTTTACAAATATTTGCGACACTCAATCCATTCAAAGACATGGACAATGTAGACATAAATGTATATTATATTTAAATATCATTAACAATAATCTAATATCTTACCTCTGGTACCATAACTAGACCAAATGTCAATCCAAAAAGTATCATGTTTATGCCATACATCCAACGTAGAAATATAAAATAAGATGCTACCGATGATCCAAAGTGACCTGAAAATAAAAAAGTATTTAACATTAACATTATCATATGAGATTAAAATTCGGTTGGTTTATAGTTAAACTCACAATTTTTTTTTTAGTTATTCTGTTTGTTTTATTTTTTTGTTTCCTGCATAGCATAAATAAAAGAGATATTGGCTTAATAAAGGAAAAAATGTGACAAGGAGGCGCAACACAAATCTACATATGCATATTCAATTTCAAAAATAAGTAGTTTAAATTTCCATTGCAATCTTTCCTTGTCAGTTTCTCATTTTGCTGAGATATTCCTGAGTGATTTTATGTGTAAATCTTTTTGAATGGAATGTATTGTTTGAAACAAAGCATGGATGGACCACTTGTGTGGACCAATGTCTTTAACGCATGTCGATGCAATTACCAATGAAAATTAACCTGCTTAAAGCATACAAAGCATACAAACCACCAGCTACCTGCTTTGAAACGAACGCAGACTCACACTACTGTGCCCAAATATTAGTATAGCATAGAATTCATAGAATTGAACCCAAACAACGAGGGTATACACTGTAGAGAAACATTACACAGTTCATAGCTTCAATATCAAATTGGAAAAATTCCATGCCATTTTAACAAAAGGGCAAGCTTTGGAAATGTAATAAGAAGTTTACTTACTTTCAATTTCTTTAATTTTCATTTCCCATGGTATACAGGCAGTTTTAAAGTTTTCAAAATCTCTCTGAAATTTCATCCATTTCTAAAATAAAAAAGTATAATTATTGTAATAATTATTTAAATTAACTCATTATTTTTTTAATTATTTCTGTAAACAAATGTATATCTTTTTTAGATTTAGATAGTTTTAAAGATTATAAAAAAACACAACTTTTTATTTATTCAGTTTTAAAAATATAACTTTCCATTCTTCTCCAAACCTCATAAAAGTTATTCACCAACATACGAAGTTGCCCACAGTGTGACCTTTGCAACGATGCCTCTCTTTAACCACTTAGTCGCTGGTCTGCTGTCCTGTGCCAGATCGCAGACTGCTCCTGGATGTCAGCCAAGCCTCCCCCACCCTCTGATGTCATTGCGCATGGGTGCGATGAAGTCAGTTAAGGAATTAACCCCTAGCTGCCAAAGGGTTTCCTTATGGAATTCCTACGGTGCAGATAATAGGAGGGTCCAAAGGACGCCCCCTCCTGTCCAGCTTCAGCTAGACAGTCAAGTTTGGTATCATTGGAAAGGCCAGAGCATGGCCTTTCTAATGAAACCAAATATGGCCAGGCATTAAAAAACATAATATGTAACTATGTAATTCAATTCATAGTTTTCCTTTATAATATTGTCAAACATTCTGACTAGGATTTGATATCTGTGTACTGCTAAAAAAATCTAATAGTGTTGTAGTAACAGAGCTCTAGAATATGGTGCCAAAACCTGAGAAGATTGGATGTATGATAACAGTATATCCCTCAATGAGATATGTCTGTCTTCTGTGGCTTAATCCCTTCACTACTAGGGATGAGCTGTTCGGTTCGATCTGTTTGGAATTCGCATCGAACATCGGCCGTTCGGCTGTTTGCGAACTCCGAACATTTCCGCGTGTTTGGTTCGAGTTTGCCCACAATGCACCACAATGGATCACAATGCACTTTTCCACTGGCCTGAAGCTTGTAATTGGCTACAGTAATTGGCTACAGAGCTAAGTCCCGCAGCACACTATATAAGGCTTCACACAGCCCCCAGCACGTGTTTTTTGAGAGGAGATTGTTCTGTTAGTGTGTCTTCTCAGTGCCAACAGCTATTGGGGGTCTCACTTCTACAAGACATCTGGGAATTGTTGTAATCTGTGTGTTCTCACTGCCAGCAGCTATTGGGGGGTCTCACTTCTAAAAGATATCTGGGAATTGCAATCTGTGTCTTGTCACTGCCAGCAAAGGCACAATATTTGGATGCACTGACGCCTGTACCAGATTCATATAATTTTAATATTAAACCGCAGGGTCCAACCTTGCACTCTTCCACAATACCACAAAGGGGTTACGGTGTGAAGGCACTTGCTGCCACCAAAGGCACAATATTTGGTGCACTGATGCCTGTACCATATTCATATCATTTTAATGTTGGACTGCAAAGTCCAACCCTGCAACCTTCCACAATACCACAGAGGGGTTACTTACGGTGTGAAGGCACTTACTGCCACCAAAGGCACAATATTTGGGTGCACTGCCACTGACGCCTATACCAGATTCATATCATTTTAATATTGGACCGCAGGGTCCAACCCTGCACTCTTCCACAATACCACAGAGGGGTTACGGTGTGACAGCACTGTTGCCGACACTAAAGGCCCAATTTTAAAGCACCTATTGTTACTTCCATCCAAAGCCTGCATAAGTTTCACCATAATTTAGCCAAAAAATCACTAAACTTGTTCTGCGTGTCCTAAAATGTCTCCTCTTTTCATGCAGGCTGCCACCCCAAGCAGTTGTTTATGAACAGATTAAAGGAAAACCATTTACCGTCTTTTGAAATGTCATTTGTTTGTTTTTAAGTGTTTCTATACATCCTACAAATCCGCCACTTCACGGGCAGGTTGTAGGGACCTCCTAGGCACGATATTTGAAGGAATTTTTCGTTTTTATTCTTAACCTTTATTTCATGGAAAACTCACTGTTCCTTTAAAAAAAAAATGTAAACTGTTTGTCCTTGTTTCCTGTCCCCCAGGGCACTACCCGGACCCCCATACACCTTTTATGGCAAATATCTTGCATATATGCCCTCTTGGAGGGCACTCTAAAAATTTAACTTTCGAGTCCCATTGATTTGCATTGAGTTCGGTTCGTGTTCGAGTTCAAACTCGAACTTTTGAAATTGTTCGAGTTCGAATGCAAACCGAACACAGGGTGTTCGGCTCATCCCTATTCACTACCGAGTGATTTTCCAAAAAACATTGTGGTTTTTGGAGAAATCATTTTAAATTAATTATACATTAAGAAATAGTTGAGCTTATTCCCATTGTATTTCTTACTGTAAATAACCAATTTAGTCCAGTAGATGGCGCCATCTACTGCCAAATTGCGTTACAGCAGTTTGAGGGCTGTAACTATTGAGGCTGGTCTATTTTCTACTTTTTTCCCTGCATTGGCTGCTGAAAGCCCGATGTAAGGGCATCATATGAATTTACATAGTTTTATCTCTTTGGGCATTATTCCCACAGGGCTAAAACTTTAAGGGCACGTTCTGCAGCCCAAGAGCAAAAAAAAAATAGTTTGCAGCAAATGAATTTCATTTGAGTTTGGGCTACAGATCACCAGATTGAGATATCTCGATATTGGTGCACCGGATGGTGCCTTTGAAGCCCGAGCTATCTCGATCTCGGTAGTGTAGGGGTCAAAGACCAGAGTGTAATGTCTAACCACACATCGGAGCAGTTGGTTAACTGCAACACTGTCATGAAAATTAAGCATTTTTGCTGTAGTTTATTATTAGATTTGACCCATATGTGATTCTAGTATAATTTTTACGTAGTTTATATGGTGCAAAATCTAGTTAAAGGTACTAACCTGTAGGAAACAATCACAATATGACAAGGGTCTTTTCAAAAAGGTCACACATGTAACTGTTTATAAAGGTCTTGTATAACCTTGTAATGAATGATTAACCTTTAAGATGCTAATTTTATAGGTTGCTGTAATAAATGTATATGTATTTCTCTTCTACTTGTCAGGATCTGACTGATGAAATGGCTAAACATAGAAGATAAAATATACAGTTCATATATATATATTTAGAATCTCTTCACGTTTCTTAGAATGTAGAATCACATATGGGTCAAGTCTAATATTAAATTACAACAAAAATGTTAAATTTTCATGACAATGTTCCAGTTAACTAACTGCTCCGATGTGTGGTTAGACATTACACTCTGGTCTTTAACCCCTTCACTACCGAGATCGAGATATCTCGGGTTTCCAAGGCTCCATCTGGTGCCCTGATATTGAGATATCTCGATTTGCTGAGCTGCAGCCCAAAAGCAAATTAAATTTGTTTGCTGCAAATTAATTTAGTTTGCTTTTGGGCTGCAGAAAGTGCCCACCCCCCCAATGTTTAGCCGTGTGGGCATAATGCCCAAAGAGCTAAAACTGTAAAATCGGCTGCTGAAAGCTCTGAAATATCGGGCTTTCAGCAGCAGTCAGCAGCTGATGCGGGGGGGGGGGGTAAAAATAGACCGCATCTCAAACTTCTGTAACTCAGTTTGGCAGTAGATGGTGCCATCTACTGTCCAAATAGGTTATTTACAGTAATAACCAGGTATTACAGTATAATTAATTAAAAATGATTTTACAAAAAAACACTGGTTTCTGACAATGGTTTTTTGGAACACCGCTTGATAGGGAAGTGGTTAAGAATAGCATAGAATTACTTACTTTAAGCATCATGACTTTGTACGCATAAAACTTTTTTCCTTTGCCTTTTCCCAGTGCCCCTTCAAATTTTTCCACAAACTCTTGTGCATCCCTGAAAATATACAAGAACATCGTAAGAGTCTTTTGAACAGCAGTTTAACTATTGGCCTACCAGAAAGGTTTATGCATGATTTTTCATTGATATTAAGGTAAAATTAAAATATAAATAAAGGATACCTTTAATCCAACTGTAGTGTAATTTCCATATGAAGACATTATGCCCATAATAATATGGGTATCATTTTTATACTGGTGTTTTTTGGAAGCTGCATTTCTAATAAACATGTTATGATAACTCGAAATCCCCAGAAGCAGGATAGTTCATCATTGTATTATCTCTATTTATCACATTTACTGTGTTTGATTCAATGGTTATTTCTGCCCCTACCCTAAGAATCCCGACCCTGTGTGAAATTGTTCAAGACAACAAACATCATCTAGAGTCTAGAAACTTTTTTCCCAGCAATATTTCTGTAAAGGACAAACAAATATGTGAAGCATTGAAATTGCACAAATTGACATTATTTAAATTTTTTTACTGTCTCGAAATGATGATCTTTATGGAAATATTTACCCTACATTTAAGAAATGTTTCAAATAAATTCATAATAATATTGTTTAAATAAAAAGTGCTGGGTGGTGAAACGGTTAAATAAAATCATATTAAATAAGTTTGCCATTATACTTATACAGGTTCACAGTGCATTTGCTAATATAGAATATGTCCTACCAATGTAACAATTTTTAGAAAGGGAAATGTATTACAGCTTCTTAATATCATTCAGAATCACTATAATGTGCCAATAAACATTTTTACCCATTTTATAGAAATCTGTAAAGTGATAAGAATGATTACTTTGCTTTCATTTGATTGGGTCCAACATTTAAGTGTTGTATGCATAGAAGACAAATCATCATTCATTCAAGAGTATTTTTGGAGGACATATTTACTTTAGAACTTCCAATTTTTTCTTCATCTCCCATGGTTTATTTCTTATTGTAGCGATAAGTTTCTTTTTCTCTTCTACAGCTTCCTTTAATTTATCAAGTTCTTCTTCAGTAATGTCTTCCTCTTCTGAGTCATCATCACTATGAAAACATTTACGTACAATGAGTTTCACTCAAGAATATCACATAATTGAACACAATAAAGTAAAAGAGTCATGTGTGTAATGTGCACAACAATCATCGCGAGTCAATATCCGTTACCTGCTCTCTATTACTGGATCTATTCTGACCAAGCTGCTGTATTAGCGTCTCGAGTCAGAATGATTGGGTTACCGGCACTGGCACAGCAGTTTTCAACTGAAAAACCATTTCAGGTTTATAACAGACAATCCATGCATATACCAAAAATAAGCAGGCCACACCAGGAGCTTGACGATATTAAAATATTTATTGTGGAGCAGCCACAGGGGTGACTAAGGCACTTCGCCGAAACGTTGTATGAATCCAGTACCCCTGTGGCCGCTCCACAATAAATATTTTTATATGATCAAGCTCCTGGTGTGACCGGCTGATTTTTGGTTTATGCTATTGGTGGACTGCAGATCCTAGATGGTGGAGCACCCCGGCGCTGACCCGGCATTCGGTGAGTCCCCCTGTTAGCCACGCTGTGTTTGACTTTCCAGATAATCTATGCAGGTACCATATGGCTTATATATGCTAGGAATAAATTGCTAGGAATTGTAGACATGGTGTACTCCTAGCAGGACATCAGGCTAAATTATTATGTATTACAAAGACTTTTTCTTTAGCTACAATACTTATCTAATTAAAAGGAAAACAGTTCCGTTACTCACACTAGTTAAATAATTACAAGGAGAACTGTAAAAGTAGAAAGGTTTTGTTTTCTCCAACACCAGCCAACTCCCTTGGGAGGAAATGGATGAGAAGATGTTTGCAATAGAATTTCAGTGTGAACTTGTCTACAGTAGCAAACTTCAGGATGCCGTTTCAAACCTCTCCATATCAGATGTTTAGGAGCTTAGCCAAGACATTTGATGTGATGTGTGAGGTTTATAGACACACAAATATGCTTAGGGCTATCTTCACTAAAATAAATATGGTGGACAATAAATGTTAAATAATTGACCTGCATGTATACCATAATACATAGAAAATTAAGTATTGTGGAAGTGTGATAGTATTTTAATTAAAAAACATTGTATATAAAAACACAATATATATATACAATTTATTTCTGTTAAGTGGATTAAAAATATTTATTTTTTGAAATTATTTTTACCGGGAAGGATACATTGAGATTTCTCTCATTTTCAAGTATGTCCTGGGTTGCGAGGATGTACTGTAAGTATTTTTCCTCACATGAATCCACTATAAGTGACAGTATCATAGCAGTGATGTTGTTTTTTATGATAGAACACTTTCAGATATTATGCATTTCTAGCATGCACTGAAAACAAAGAATCATTACAATTACATACGGCTAATATTTGAGTTATACCACAACACAATGATGTTGCTAGGCAGTTGATGAATAGTTAATTATACAATGTAAATAGATAGAAAGATACAATTTATGGGAAAACATATTGGAACGCAGCTCAGTCTTAATTACTTAATTCGGGTGTTTCAATCAGACCCATTCCCACAGGTGTATAAAATCAAGCACTGAGACACGCATTCTGCATTTACAAACATTTGTGAAAAAAGTGGGTGGTTTTGAAAGCTCAGTGAATTCCCCCGTCTTATTGTGGTGCCACCTGTTTAGTAAGTCAGTTTGTGAAATTTCACCCCTGCTAGATATTCCACAGTCACCTGTAAGTGGTATTATTAGAAAGTGGAAACATTTAGGAACAGCAGCAATTCAGTCACGAATCAGTAGATCAGGTAAAGTCACAGACCGGGGTCACCGAGTGCTAAGATACCAAGTAGAATTCACCAGCACTCTGCTATTTCCATAGCTGAAGAGTTACAAACTTCCACTGTCCTTAATATCAGCACAAAAACTGTGCAGTAGGAGCTTCATGGAATGAGTTTTCCGGCCAAGCAGCTGCATGCAAGGCTCACATCACCAATACAACGCAAAGCGGGGGATGAAGTGGTGCAAAGCACGCCGCTATTGGACTCTGGAGCAGTGGAAATATGCAATGTGGAGTGGTGAATTACGCTTCTCTTGGTGGCAGTCTGATGGGCAAGTCTGGGTTTGGCAGATGCTAGGAGTATATTACCTGCCTGACTGCTTTGTGCCAACTGTAAAGTTTGATGGAGGAAGGATAATGGTATGTGGCTGTTTCTCAGGGGTCGGGCCAGGCCACTCAGCATACAAAAACATTTTGGACAATGCTATGCTTCCAACTATGTGAGAACAGTTTGGGGAAGGATCTTTTCTATTCCAGCATGACTTTGCCCCAGTACACAAAGCAAGATCCATAAAAACATGGTTGGATGGGTTTGTTGTGAAAGAACATGACTGGCCTATGCAGAGCCCTGACCTCAACCTTATCAAACACCTTTGAGATGAACTGGAATGGAGACTGCAAGCCAGGCCTTCTCACCCAGCAACAGTGTCTGACCTCACAAATTCTCTACTGGATGAATGGACAAAAACTGCAACAAAACATTCCAAAATTTTGCAGAAAGCCTTCTGTAGCGCTCACTCCCGGAGGAGCCACTGAATAAACCTCGGGTTAGTCTCTCCGCACTAGGGAATAAATATACACCAGCACTGTTGTGGATTTTATAAATTATATACTTTACTGATCCCAATAAAGTGACCCATATAACACAATTACGGTATAGGAACGACAGGATTTTCGTAATGCGGGAAACACGCAGCGGCAAAAAGAAAAGATTAACCCCTTCGTTTCTGGAGTGTAAGTCCCATAAGAGTAGTGTCCCAAAAAGGTGTGTGTGTGTGTTCTCAGGTACCCGGGTACTATATTCAACTGGCCAGTGAATGGATTTAGCAAATCTTCGACTAGTCACATTGGTGCCCTGTAGATTTAAACAATACTGCAGCGTGTTTGGTTTAAACCTTGACTGTGGCCTGAAAGGCCTCTCACCCATCCGCCAGACAATCTGTTCCGCTGTCTGATCAAGGATCTCTCTCCGCTAGGTTATACTGGAACTCTGTGCCACCGGATCCGCTTCTCCTGCTTGTCCGATTTTGGTAACGAGAATTACGGCCTACCGCCTGTACTCCCAGTGGATCATCGCGGTCTCCTAACTCGGGGTCCAAACTGGAACATTGTGTCTGCGCAAAAAAACTCTCAGCGATGTGTGGATAGATCTCCGCCAACACTGTCTCTGATTATCAGCACCCGCAAGGCAGCTCCTGCTCTCCGGCCTGGTCTTAATCTCTGGCAGTCTCACGTGCGTCTTCCACCTTTCGTCGCTCGGCTCACACTGGCTCTCCTTCGGACGAGGCTGCGGATGTCCTTCACTCTCTCCCACTTCCTGTCTCCGCCGCCGCAAAGCATGATGGAAAATGTAGTCCTGTTATGTCCAGTATACTCTACATTGCGCTTGTCTCCCCCTGGTGGCCAAACCCGAGCAATACATCAACAGAGTTTTAAACAGCGATACACTTCCAAGAAGAGTGAAAGCCATTATAGATGCAAGGGGGGTCAACTCAATATTAATGTCTATGGGCTAAATTACAATCTTAACTCAAATGTTTGCGCCGGCGCAAAACACCACTAACGCGAGGGATAAAACCATTTGCGCCGAATCTCGTATTACAGTCAGCACAACAACCGCACGCAATTGTCTACCGCTGGTGAACCTGCGCAAACCCTGCACGAGCATACTGCACTGCGCGTGTCCTATACTTAACATTGTGAGCGCAAAATGCGAATGTGCACTGGTACGAGGATGGCATTACAATCTATTTCGCGGTAATTACTGCATAGCCTTTGCGCATAATTTTAGCAACTCCTAAAAGCTGGTGCTAATGGCAAATCTGAACAACCTGGCTGAACCCAAATGCACCAGCATAAAAAAAAATAATGCAGCAAAGTTTAGTTGTCCATTCAACTCATACCAAACCAATAAATTGGAGAAGTTGTGTGTGCATTTATTATTGCTGTAGCATATATGCTCAGATTGACTATGGCAGGCGCAATTTCTTAACGTGAGATAATTGTGGTTCTTAATTCTGATTGGCTGAATCGAGAGAAAAAAAACAGTGAGCACACTGATTTTTGCACGCGACGGTACTGCGCCGAGCATTTGGGCGCGTCCTGTTTGCGCGCGTTATTAATCGCCGGATGAAAAGACGCACGAGGATTGTGATTCCAGCAGTGATTTGTGCGCACAAAGGTTTAACGCTTGGTTTAAAAATTCACGCTTTGCGCGAGGGTTTTTGCGCAAAGATTGTAACATAGCCCTATGTATTTTTAATTATCGGAAAAGTCCATATAGAGTAGATATATAGTCAACTTTAGATTCTTTATAATACATTTCTCATTGTTAAATTGATGAACATGCATGAGATCTCTTAACTTTTACTTATATGTACTGCGAACTCATAATTAACCCCTTAGTGACCAGGCAGTTTTACGAAAATCCGTCCGAAAGTGCCCGCTGCTGTTTTTACGTTTCTGCGTTGTTTGTGTTTAGGTCAAATTTTCCTCTTACTCGTTCATGCAACCCACACATATTATATACCATTTTTCTCACTATTAAATGGACTTTCTAAAGATACCATTATTTCCATCATATCTTATAATGTACTATAAAAATAAATTAAATATGATGAAAAAAATTGAAAAAACACACCTTTTCAAAATTTAATCCCCAAATTCTACAACCGCCAAAAAAGACCCCAGTTAAATAGTTAAAAAATTTTGTCTTGAGATTAGAAATACCCAATTTTTTACATGGTTTTGCTTTTTAACGGGTTCACTGCTGAGCCAGTTCACCTCTGTGCGTTGAGCTCATTTTGACTGTTTTATGCTCTTCATTTTTAGATGCCAGCTTAAGTCCTATTTAATTAAACCCCCAGACAATTGTTTTTTTTTTTTAAAAAAAAGACAATTTTTTTGTATTATTATTTCTTTTTTAAAAAGAGAAATTTTAAAACAAACCTGGTCAGGTTTGGTATCATGATTAGGCCTCTCCAATGATATAAAACAATACCATCTAGCTGCCGTGGATCGGGAGATACAGGAATCCTAAATATCCCCCTATCTCCACTTGGCAGCTAGGGGGTTAACTGGCCCACTGACATATGGTGAGGATGTCAGTTGGTGGGATTTGACCCGGAGGCTTGGCTGACATCCAAAATGTCAGCCACTCCCGGGTGTCACGGTTCCCGGATCCCACCACGCAGTACTTAACCCCCAACACTCCACAAAACTCAGAAGCTACCAACAGTGTAGCTGTGAATGATCCCTATCTGTCTGGTCCTTAGAATTGGCCAGGTAAACTAGCTAGACAGAAAAGGGTTAACAATACGGAGAGGAGTCAGCAGAGCCAGAATCAGGAATACAGAGTTCAGAATGGTCAAATGGAATAGCCGGGTCGGTATCAGAGCAGTAGCGTAGTACAAGAAAATAGTCTAGGGCAACAGAAGGCAGAATGGTCAGAACACAAGCAGAGGTCAATAACAGGTTAAATCAATTTAGCAGTCAGGTACAAGGAGCTCAGGTATGGATAACCACGATCTGGCAACTTCTGAAACTATACTGAGGGTTTTTAAAGAACTTCACCAGACCATGCCCCCCACTCAAGCCACACCTCATGCAATCACCTCCCTGCCTGTCTCCATTTAAACCGGGCAGTGGTCAGCGAGCAGCATCAGACTTGCTGTCCTCAAGCACACAGGTAGGGCTGGAAGCCCCCAATGTTACAGTACCCCCCTCTCCACGGGAGGCCACCGGACGACCAACAGGACGAGCGGCAATACGACCACCAGGGCGATCGGGGTGCGAGGCATGGAACGCCCTGACCAACCTAGAGGCAGACATGTCGGAAGCTGGAATCCAGGACCGGTCTTCCGGGCCATAGCTCACCCAATCGACCAAGTACTGCAGAACACCCCTGCACAGCCTAGAATCCAAAACCCTCCTAACCTCATACTCTGATTCACCATCAACCTGAACAGGTGGAGGAGGAGGAACGACCCGCGTGTACCTGTTACACAACAAAGGTTTCAGTAGGGAGGTGTGGAAGACGTTGTGCATGCGAAGATGTTTAGGAAGGGCAAGAGCATAAGCCACAGGATTAATGCGGCGAATTATCTTATATGGACCTATAAACCGAGGTGCCATTTTCATAGAAGGCACCCGCAACTTCACGTTCCTAGTGGACAACCAAACTCTATCCCCCACGTTATAGGAGGGAGCTTGTAACCTATGCCTGTCAGCCTTGCGTTTCTGGACAGCAACATTGCGCTCCATATTTACGCGAATCTGTCTCCAAATCTCTTGTAGTTGAGTGAGATGGTCATCGAGAGCCGGGATGGCCTGTTCATTAAACTGAAGAGGTAGAGCCGGAGGGAAAAACCCATAGATAGCAGAAAAAGGAGAGTGGCCAGTGGTCTCATTAACGGCGTTATTACGTGCATACTCAGCCCAGGGCAACAACTCCGACCAATTGTCTTGTTGTTGTGTGGTAAAGCAACGTATGTACTGCTCGAGACCCTGATTTGCCCTCTCTGCTGCCCCATTGGTTTGTGGATGGTATGCTGAAGAGAAGGCCAATCGCACCCCCATCTCCGCACAGAAAACCCTCCAGAAACGAGAGACGAACTGGGCTCCTCTGTCAGAGACTATTTCAGACGGAACCCCATGTATTCGTACAATCTCTCTAGCAAAGACAACCGCCAGTTCTTTGGCTGTAGGAAGCTTAGGTAAAGGGACAAAATGAGCCATTTTGGAGAAGCGGTCTACAACTGTCAGAACCACAGTATGACCTTTGGACTTCGGCAAGTCCACAATAAAATCCATAGATAGATGAGACCAAGGCCTCTTAGGCATGGGTAAAGGCTGCAATAGACCGACAGGCAAGGTTTTACTGGTTTTGCTTCTGGCACAGATTTGACAAGCCAAAACAAACAGGCGTACGTCCTGTCGCATGGTGGGCCACCAGAACTGTCTGGAAATACTGGTAAGAGTCTTAGTAATACCAGGATGACCTGCTGGTTTAGAATCATGAAACATTATGAGTAATTCTTGTCTTTCCTTTTCAGGTACAAACAACATATCTGGAGGCTTGTCAGGTGGAGCCCCCACTTGAGCTCCCTGGAGACGTTCCAGGAAAGGCGAGGAGACAGACAAGACTGTGGAAGCCACAATACGTTCAGGAGGAACTATAGGATTGTGGTCTTGTGTATTAGATTCATATGGGTCATATTGACGACGAGATAAGGCATCAGCCTTTACATTGCGGTCACCTGGTCTGTAAGTCAATACAAAATTAAACCGGGACAGTAGCAATGACCACCTGGCCTGTCTCGAGTTCAAACGTTTAGCATCCCCAATGTACGTAAGGTTCTTATGATCAGTGATTATCAACAAAGGATCAAGAGTACCTTCCAACAAATGTCTCCACTCTGACAGGGCAGACACAATAGCAAGCAATTCTCTGTTGCCAATATCATAATTGCGTTCTGCTGGTGATAATTTTCTTGAAAAGAACCCACAAGGATGTAGTGGTTTCCCTGGAGATTCTCTTTGAGACAGGACAGCCCCAATGCCTATCTCAGAAGCATCAACCTCAAGAATAAACGGAATCCTGGGATCAGGATGCCGTAACATGGGAGCGGAAGTAAAAGCCTGTTTGAGGGCTTCGAATGCTTGTTTAGATTGAGAAGACCAGATCTGGTACTTCAGACCTTTACGTGTCATATTAATGATAGGAGAGGCTATAGCGGAATAATTCTTGATAAATCTCCTATAATAGTTAGAACACCCCCAGAAACCTCTGTATGGCTTTGAGACCTTGAGGAAGAGGCCATTCTGAGATGGCCATGAGTTTAGAAGGATCCATCTCAAAACCCTCTGGAGTGATAATATACCCAAGGAATTTCACAGTAGTAATGTCAAATAAACACTTCTCTAGTTTGCAATAAAGACCATTGTCCAGTAATTTAGCTAATACCTGTCTGACATGTGCATGGTGGGTTTTCAGATCGGGAGAGTAAATCAATATATCGTCTAGGTATACTATAACAAAGGTTTGCAAGAAATCTCTGAGCACATCATTAATAAAATCCTGGAATACCGCTGGAGCATTACAAAGACCGAAAGGCATGACCAAGTATTCATAATGCCCACTCCTGGTGTTAAATGCTGTTTTCCACTCATGCCCCTCTTTTATGCGTATCAAATTGTAAGCTCCTCTTAAATCAAGTTTAGTGTATACTGCTGAACCCCTTAACCTGTCGAACAGTTCCGATATGAGAGGGATAGGGTACACGTTCTTAATGGTGATCTTGTTAAGCCCCCTATAATCAATACACGGGCGTAGATCTCCCTCTTTTTTCGACACAAAAAAGAATCCAGCCCCTGCTGGAGAAGAGGAACGTCGGGTAAAACCTCTCTCCAAATTCTCCTTGATATACTCCTCCATAATTTGGTTCTCCTTTATGGAAAGAGGGTATACTTTGCCTCGGGGAGGCATGGTACCTGGATGAATATCAATAGCACAATCATATGGTCTATGTGGAGGTAGTTTGTCTGCCTCTCTTTTATCAAATACAGCCCTGAGGTCTGCATATTGTTCAGGAACTTCAGTAGACAATGGAGGGGCTGTGGGTGTGTTCAGGGCACCGACATGCTGAATGGGTATTAAACAAGTCCCAAAACATGCAGAACTCCAAGACAGTATCTCTCCTTTAACCCAATCAATAACGGGATTGTGTTCCACCAACCAGGGGAAACCAAGTACAACAGGATTGGAAGGTGAGTGGATAACTTGGAATATGATCTTTTCTTTATGCAAGAGACCAGTAGTAAGAACTACTGTAAGCGTATCGTGAGTAATCCTAGGGCAGGATAACGGCCTGCCATCTATGGCTTCAACGGCTAAGGGTGTCTCTCTTACAACCAGAGGTAGAGAAATGGAAGAAGCGTAGTTAACATCAATAAAGTTACCAGCAGCCCCAGAATCCACAAAAGCGGTATTATGTGTGGTCTTGGTCTCCCAAGCCAAGGATACTGGTAACATAAGTTTAGCGTCTTTGATAGGAGACATGCATGTCACACCCAAGGCCTGTCTCCTCAGCTGCCTTAGGTGCGGTAGTTTTCCGGCTTATCATGCATTTTAGGGCGAGTAGGACATTGAAATCGTACATGTCCCTCCAAACCACAATACAGGCACAATCCCTCACGAAAACACCTTGTTCTCTCCTCCTCTGTAAGCCTAGTACGGCCTAGTTGCATAGGCTCTGAGGGAGGAGATAACTCTCTGGGTGGTGCTTGAAAGACAGGGGCCAACCTAGGTAACGGTCTCTTGGGTCTCTCTCTTGGAGTCCTTCTATCCCTTATCTGATTATCCAGATCTATACAGTAATCAATGAGTTCACACAATACCTCAGGTAGTTTACGTGGAGCTAATTCATGCATCAATGACTCTGATAACCCCTCCATAAAAGCCAGAACCAGTGTCTCATTTGTCCAGTTCACATCAGAAATTAAGGTTTTAAATTCTATGGCATAATCAGACACAGTCCTGTTCCCTTGACGTATGCGGAACAAGGATTTGCCGGCTATCGTGGCCTTTCTGGTAGGATTAAATGTACGTTGTAACTCGACTATGAATTCTTTATAATCCCGTACAATAGGTATTTCTGCCTCCCATAAAGGAGTCGCCCATGTCAACGCTCTGCCAGACAGATGGTTTATAATAAACCCCACTTTGGCAATGTCAGAGAAAAACATTTGTGGATTTAATTTAAAATGAATATCCACATGGACCAAAAATCCCCGGCACTCAGAGGGAGTACCGTCAAACCTCATAGGAGCGGTCATGTGTACCTGGGATGTCTGAACGACAGGGGGCACAGGTATAGCAGGCGGGGGTGCAACCCCAACTGGTTCCAGGTGTGCAGTACGATTCAGGATAGTTTGTAAGGCATTGGCAAACTGATCCATCCTATGATCCTGCTCATCCTGTCTGGATACAAAGGTAGCCAAGTGCTGTGTTAAATCTGCGGGATCCATATTGGCCAGATCGTAATGTCACGGTTCCCGGATCCCACCACGCAGTACTTAACCCCCAACACTCCACAAAACTCAGAAGCTACCAACAGTGTAGCTGTGAATGATCCCTATCTGTCTGGTCCTTAGAATTGGCCAGGTAAACTAGCTAGACAGAAAAGGGTTAACAATACGGAGAGGAGTCAGCCGAGCCAGAATCAGGAATACAGAGTTCAGAATGGTCAAATGGAATAGCCGGGTCGGTATCAGAGCAGTAGCGTAGTACAAGAAAATAGTCTAGGGCAACAGAAGGCAGAATGGTCAGAACACAAGCAGAGGTCAATAACAGGTTAAATCAATTTAGCAATCAGGTACAAGGAGCTCAGGTATGGATAACAACGATCTGGCAACCTCTGAAACTATACTGAGGGTTTTTAAAGACCTTCACCAGACCACGCCCCCCACTCAAGCCACACCTCATGCAATCACCTCCCTGCCTGTCTCCATTTAAACCGGGCAGTAGTCAGCGAGCAGCATCAGACTTTCTGTCCTCAAGCACACAGGTAGGGCTGGAAGCCCCCAACGTTACACCGGGTTTTGAATCGCGACTCGGTTCCGATTGGCACTGAATCGCGAGCTGGCAGCGAAATGGTTAATGCTATACTCCACTGAAAAGGGGAGACTCTCCCCTTTCCAGTGGTGTAATTTGTTTTCTTCTGTCTTTAACCATTGGGGAGATAGAGGGCTCCAAAGGAGCCACCTCCACTTCCTCATTTTCCCTGCAGGTGCCGGGGGCGACTGGCGATGACATCATCACGCACGTGATGACATCATTGCACCTGCTGGGCCCCCTGAAAAGGCGGGACAGGCTTCCAGCCTGCCAGACCGCGTCGGGGGCCCAGCAAGGGAGGTAAGTATCGGGAGGGAGGGCAGGAGACCCTAACGTACCATGTACCGCCGCGGGTCTAAGGGAGACTTCCCGATCGGATGTACATGGTACATCAGCGGTCAGGAAGGGGTTAAAATACTGTAGTCCAATTTCACAACAATAGTTTAGATTTATCTTAATAAGGGAATGAAATAATTAATTATGACATTACCCATCATCCTTTTTCTTGTCTTTTTTCTTGTTGTTTTCCTTTTTCTTGGCTGCTCCAGCTTGTTTCTTGCCTTTTCTTCCTCTTCGACCACCACTTGCTTCATTTCCCTCTTCTTCATTAGTTGCATTTCTCTCCTCCTCAGAATTAATTCTGCTAGCCATGGTTTCATATCTGGGACTCTCCAGTTTTTCTCCCTTCTTTTTGGTGGACGATTTTCTTCATCTTCAGAATCTTAAAAATAATTGAAAAGCAAAAGAATTACTGGTGTTCATCCATTCTTCAGATTATATATATTTATATATATATATATACAGTTGCAAGACAAAGTATGTGAACCCTTTGAGATTACGTGGAGTTTTGCATGAATTGGTCATAAAATGTGCTCTGATCTTTAGACATGTGCACAGCACAAAGTTTCGTTTTGAACTAATGGATAAGGCTAGGGTCAGACGAGCGCATTTTCTACGTTAGTACGGAAGACGCAGTAGTGGTCACACAGTCCGTTTTTTTCACTGACGTTTATTTTTTGACGGATGTAGGAGGAAAAATAAATTAAAAAGCAAAACCATTTTGTCCGTGAAAAATGCTGGACGTATAAATGCAGTCCGTCTGACCACGTTCCATCACTCACACATAAAGCTATGCGGAGGTTGCAGATGCAGTGCACTTTGTGAGGCCGTTCTAGGGGTTGTACATTCTTGCCTGCCTTGCGTCCGTGGGACGCAGCCGTTGTGCGTCCGCAGTTCAGTGCGGACGTACTTCATGTGTCAGGCTCCAAAGGGCTTTCTTTCATGCTATCACGGACGTACTTTTAGGCGCAATCACGGACGTGAACACTACGCTCGTCTGACCCCAGCCTTAGTCCTAAAATGCAATTTATTTAGTTGCTAAAGAAATTCGTTTTCAGTTCTTTAGTATGAAAACTAATTTCATTCATCCGAAAACCAGTGGATACAATTACTATTGTAGTGGCTCCTCAGAGGGCTGAGAAAACTGCTTGTTACAGTATCTCTCACTCTCAGCACAATGTGTCAGGCAAAGCTGTTACAGTAACTGACCGCTGCTCATCACAGTGCTCAGAGTTTCAGTAAAACTAGTAAATAATATTTTTATATATGGGGTTAGAACAATATTATTTCCTTGTTTTACTGAAACTCTGACCGCTGTTACAGTCAGTTACTGTAACAGCTGAGCCTGATAAATTGTACTGAGAGATAATATAACAAGCAGCCTGTCACGGAATGGCCCAGCACCCTCAGCCAGGGGCGGTGCACAAGGACATTGATTTGGCCAGGAACACGTAGGTGCGGTGGCACGCACAGTGTTTTGCAGTACTTTTTATTAGATGTGGTTATGTGTGGTGTAATACAGTGTTCCCCGTTGGTTGTGAAATGTGTTCCCTTTGTCTGCCTTGCCCGCCGCCATTTTCCGATTGCCTCGTGGTTGCAATCAGATTATTCGAATCGGAAAATGGCCGATTCGAACCATCCGGTTCGAATCGGAAAATGGCCGATTCGGACCATCCGGTCCGAATCGGCGACTCCCCGAACTGCAACGGCCAATGGGTCCTGTGAGGGCGGGCAGGGATTCCCATTGTATTCATAATTTGTGCAAAGTTGATAAATGCCTGAGCTGTGAATAATAAAGCCAGATTTAGCAGTGCATCCAGCCTCGACTGATGTCTTGATTTCTCCGCCGTGCTTCATCGTCTGAGTATTCCCCGCAGTCTCAGGGTACGGTGTTCAACTAGATCCGAACCGAACCGAGCGCCCTGTGCCTGCATCTCGCATCAGGACAGAGGCGCAGCGGATGGTGTTCGGTTCCCAGACGATTAGCCCGAGATCCGATCCGAAGGGCGCGGCCGTGTACCGCGCTTCGGTATTGCAAGAGATCGCGGTAAGATCCGAAGATTTTGCCGATCCCGCAAGATCCGAAGCTGCATTCATCTACGATCCGAAAGTCCTCCGCAGTCAGATCCGAATATTCCGCCGGAGGAGATCCGATCCCCGAAATCGGCCAGCCGGCCGCAGTCGTGCTCCACACCCACAAGGTCAGTGAACCAGCTGCTCGGGACGCTGAGTACCGTATGGCTCAGTGGTCGGGCTGGTTCTAGGCAGGGGTCCCCTCCACCGCCCGCTAACCCTTCCCCAGGGTCACGCCAGGCCGCACGAGACGCCGAGTGCCGCGTCACTCGGTAGTCGGGCCAGCGGTAAGCGACGGGGCCACGCAGATAGAGCACACCCGCAGGCGGAACAACATCCCATTCCGTCATACAGCCGATCTCGACGATCACAGCCACTGGATTTAAAGGGCTAAAAATAAAAAGACTCCTCTCTGTTTAATGTATAGAACATCCTCCTGCATTAATTAATACCCCTCTCTGTATAATGTATAGAACATCCTCCTGAATTAATTAATGTCCCTCTCTGTATAGAACATCCTCCTCAATTTATAATTTTCTCTGTATAATGTATATAACATCCTCCTGCATTAATACCCCTCTCTGTATATTGTATAGAACATCCTCCTGCATTAATAAATGCCCCGCTCTGTATAGAACATCCTACTGCATTGGCATGTGGAGGGTGCAGAACTTCGGAATGCAATGCTTATCCAGCACAGGAGAGGGAACTTTTACTTAAACTTTGTATCTCTGTGGGGGAGACACAGGAATATAAAAGCAGGGGAGAGGGAAAATATTAACGTAAATCGGTCTGAAACCTCAGAAAAGAGATGACGGGTGCAAATTTATTTTTATAATAAAATAAAGCACTTTAAATGCAGGGAAAACTTTCAAATAAATCACACTGAAGGCTCATAATGACAGAGTAACTGTGAGAGCTGGATACTAAATGTATCAGACGTAAAAAAAAACTTTATAACAAGCAGCACTGCTGGGAGAGGAGAGGGACTTTATTTAAAATGTGTAATATAGATGAGGAAAGAGGGATAGTGCTCCTGGATAAAATAAAATGTAACAGACCTAAGCCCATTTGCTGGTCTCCTTCACTCATCAATGTAATATCACAAAAAGGACTGAAACTAAAATGTAGTGCATTTTATTTTAGTTTCTTTCGTTTTTTGTACTGAGCAGTTTCGTATCTCTTGGGTCATACGAAAACTAAATTATCCCAAAATTCGGACTAATTCATTTTAGTACTAAAACGAATGCACATGTCTACTGATCTTCATCTAAGTCACAACAATTTGAAAACCACAGTCTGCTTAAAATAATACAACACAAACATTATATGTTTTCATGTTTTTATTGAACATAACATGTAAACATTCACCGTGCAAGGTGGAAAAAGTATGTGAACCTTTGGACTTAATAACTGGTTGACCCTCCTTTGGCAGCAATAACCTCAACCAAACGTTTCCTGTAGTTGCAGATCAGACCTGCACAACGATCTGGAGTAATTTTGGACCACTCCCCTTCACAAAACTGTTTCAGTGTAGCAATATTCTTGGGATGTCTGGTGTGAATCACTCTCTTAAGGTCATGCCACAGCATTTCAATCGGGTTGAGGTCAGGACTCTGACTGGGCCACTCCAGAAGGCGTATTTTGTTTTGTTGAATCCATTCTTTTGTTGAATTACTTGTATGCTTTGGGTCATTGTCCTGTTGCATCACCCATCCTCTGTGGAGCTTCGGTTGGCGGACAGATGGTCTTACGTTTTCCTGCAAAATGTCTTGATAAACTCTGGAATTCACTTTTCCATCAATGACAACAATCCGTCCAGGCCCTGAGGCAGCAAAGCAGCCCCAAACCATGATGCTCCCTCCGCCATGTTTTACAGTGGGGATGAGGTTTTGATGTTGGAGTGCTGTGCCTTTTTTTCTCCACACATACAGGGTTTTCCAAATAGATCTGAATTGCTTGAGAAAGGTAACCGAACGCTGAAAATTAGCGTTCAGTTACCTTTCTTGGCCATTCGGCTATCCAGAGAGCAGGCAATTCGCCAAATCCTGGCGAATTGCCTGCACATATGGTACCTGTTCGGTACCTGTTCGAGGGCAGTGATATCCCCATGAAAATGCACTGCTTCGGCTATTCAGAGAACACAAACCAGCAGTGAAAGGTTCCCGAAATGCCCTGCCATTCGGTGGTTTAATTCGGCAAGTTAATTCAGGAGAATCCCATAGGCTTCAATGTTAAAAATATTCCTGTTTTAATTCAATATCTAATAAACCGTTCATTATAAAATTCTGCAGTAAAGAGTTTCTTTATTTATAGATTTTTTAGGATACTTTAAGCATTTTTCTGATTTTTTTTTTTTTAAAAGTCCTTTTTTTGTTTTATATTTTTAAATTTACTTATTTATCCTGTAACAGCCCTTTTAATTATCATTCCCTGGACCTCATGTGCAAATTTCAGACATTTTCGCTCAGTAGTTTCTTTGCAAACAGCTTTTCACTTTCATACATTCATACAAACTCTTTTGCTAATTTATTCACCTCCCTCTGTCTGCAGTGTCGGCTTTTTCTCGGCTTTTTCCGGCGGCTTCGCTGTGTGTGATCGGCTCCTACTCGGGTTTTTCCGGCGTCTTCGACGGGTTAATCCTGATGTTTTTGCAGGTTTTCGGCGTGCATTCGGCAGGTTTTGCGTTTAGTTTTCTTAAGGTTTGCGGTAACTTTTCCCTGCAATTCGTGGACCCTGTGGTGCTTGCTGAATACACCGCAGGGTCACCAAAATGGGATCGGCAACACGAACCGAATTGAAGAGAACGAAAAGTCACCGAACGTGCGATGACTTTTCGAATCTCTTTGGATAACCCTAATAGTGTTGTGTGTTTTTTCCAAACAACTCAATTTTGGTTTCATCTGTCCAGACTATTTTGCCAGTAGTGCTGTGGAACATCCAGGTGCTCTTTTGCAAACTTCAAACGTGCTGCAATATTCTTTTTGGACAGCAATGGCTTCCTCCATGGTGTCCTCCCATGTACTCCATTCTTGTTTAATGTTTTCCTTATTGTAGATGTGTCAAAAAAAAATGTTAGCATGTGCCAGAGATTTCTGTAAGTCTTTAGCTGACACTCTAGGATTCTTCTTTACCTTATTAAGCATTCTGCGCTGTGCTCTTGCAGTCATCTTTACAGGACGACCACGCCTAGGGAGAGCAGCAACAGTGCTGAACTTTCTCCATTTGTAGACAGTCTGTCTTACTGTGGACACATGAACATCAAGGCTTTTGGAGATACTTTTGTAACCCTTTCCAGCTTCATGCAAGTCAACAATTCTTGATCGTAGGTCTTCTGAGAGCTCTTTTCTGCGAGGCATGGTTCACATCAGGCGGTGCTTCTTGAAACCAGTAAACCCAAAACTGGTGTGTGTTTTTAAAGGGCAGGACAGCTTTCAGCAACACATCCAATAATTTCACACTGATTGGGCTCAAGGTTGGCTCACTCCTGGCTCCAATTAGCTCTTGGAGAAGTCACTAGGCTAGGGGTTCACATACTTTTTCCACCCTGCACTGTGAATGTTTACATGTTATGTTCAATACACACATGAAAACATATACAGGGTTATTCAAAGAGATCCGAATGGCTGGAGAAAGGCAACCGAACGCTGAAAATCAGCTGAAAAAACACTGAAAATCTTGGTCATTCGGCTATTCAGAGAGCAGGCAATACGCCAAATGCTGGCGAATTGCCTGCACATTCGGTGCCTGTTCGGTGCCTGTTCGAGGGCAGTGAAATCCCCATATAAAAGCACTGCTTCAACTATTCAGAGAACACAAACCAGCAATGAAAGGTTCCCGAAATGCCCTGCCATTCGGTGGTTTAATTCGGCAAGTTTATTCAGGAGAACCCCATAGGCTTCAATGTTAAAAATATTCCCATTTTAATTAAATATCTAAACTATAATAGAGTAAGGCTTTGGCTGTCCGTCGCCAAAGCCCTACTGCGCATGCGCGCGCAACCAGCGGCGGTTGGTTGCGCACGCATGCAACCGCCGCGGCACGAGCCGGCTGCCGGCTCGCCGCGGCGGTTACACATGCACACAGCAGCCGGGTAGAGGCTGCGCTCGCAGCCTCTACCCGGCTGCCGCGCGCATCCAACCCCCCGAGCGGCGAAGGGAAAGTTTCCTCCGCCGCTCGGGGGTTGGATGCACGCGGCAGCCGGGTAGAGGCTGCGAGCGCAGCCTCTACCCGGCTGCTGTGCGCATCTAACGGGTCCCCCGAGCGGCGAAGGGAAAGTTCCCTCCGCCGCTCAGGGGTAGGATGCGCGCGGCAGCCGGGTAGAGGCGCAGCCTCTACCCGGCTGCCGCGCGCATCCTACCCCCCGAGCGGCGGAGGGAAAGTTCCCTCGCTTCCGCTTTGAAGGACCCAAGCCCCGGTCACGTGACCGGGGCTTGGGTCCTTCGAAAACAGGAAGCGGGGAAATCTTCACTTCCCTGGCGCCGCTCGACAGGTAAGTATGAGCGCTGGGGGGGGGGCATATCCACGAGCTGGGGGACCATATCCATGACCTGGGGCAAATCCATGAGCTGGGCAAATCCATGAGCTGGGGGCAAATCCATGTGCTGGGGCAAATCCATGAGCTGGGGGCAAATCCATGACCTGGGGCAAATCCATGAGCTGGGGGCAAATCCATGAGCTGGGGCAAATCCATGAGCTGGGGGCAAATATCCATGTGCTGGGGCAGTATCCACGTGCGGGGGCAGTATCCACGTGCTGAGGCAGTATCCACGTGCTGGGGCAAATCCATGAGCTGGGGGTAAATATCCACGTGCGGGGGCAGTATCCACGAGCGGGGGCAAATCCATGAGCTGGGGGTAAATATCCACGTGCTGGGGCAGTATCCACGAGCGGGGGCAGTATCCACGTGCTGGGGCAAATCCATGAGCTGGGGGTAAATATCCACGTGCTGGGGCAGTATCCACGAGCGGGGGCAGTATCCACGTGCTGGGGCAGTATCCACGTGCTGGGGCAAATCCATGAGCTGGGGCAAATCCACGTGCGGGGGCAGTATCCACGTGCGGGGGCAGTATCCACGTGCGGGGGCAGTATCCATGTGCGGGGGCAGTATCCACGTGCGGGGGCAGTATCCACGAGCTGGGGGGCATATCCACGAGCTGGGGGGCATATCCACGAGCTGGGGCAGTATCCACGAGCTGGGGCAAATCCATGAGCTGGGGGCAAATCCATGAGCTGGGGCAAATCCATGAGCTGGGGGCAAATATCCATGTGCTGGGGCAGTATCCACGTGCGGGGGCAGTATCCACGTGCTGAGGCAGTATCCACGTGCTGGGGCAAATCCATGAGCTGGGGGTAAATATCCACATGCGGGGGCAGTATCCACGAGCGGGGGCAAATCCATGAGCTGGGGGTAAATATCCACGTGCTGGGGCAGTATCCACGAGCGGGGGCAGTATCCACGTGCTGGGGCAAATCCATGAGCTGGGGGTAAATATCCACGTGCTGGGGCAGTATCCACGAGCGGGGGCAGTATCCACGAGCGGGGGCAGTATCCACGTGCTGGGGCAGTATCCACGTGCTGGGGCAAATCCATGAGCTGGGGCAAATCCATGAGCTGGGGCAAATATCCACGTGCGGGGGCAGTATCCACGTGCGGGGGCAGTATCCACGTGCGGGGGCAGTATCCACGAGCTGGGGGGCATATCCACGAGCTGGGGGGCATATCACGAGCTGGGGCAGTATCCACGAGCTGGGGCAGTATCCACGTGCTGGGGCAATATCCACGAGCTGGGGCAGTATCCACGAGCTGGGGCAGTATATCCACGAGCTGGGGCAGTATATCCACGAGCTGGGGCAGTATATCCATGAGCTGGGGCAGTATATCCACAATAGACTGCCCTCTGGGCAGGCTTTACAACTAGTATCTAATAAACCGTTACTTATAAAACTCTGCAGTAAAGAGTCTCTTTATTTATAGATTTTTTAGGATATTTTAAGCCTTTTTCTGGATATTTTTTTTTAAAAAAGTCCGATATTTTTTTTCTCAACTTTACTTATTTTTTCTGTAACAGCCCTTTTTATTATCATTCATTGGACCTCATATGTAAATTTCAGACATTTTCGCTCAGTAGTTTCTTTGCAAACAGCGTTTCACTTTTCAAACATTCATGCAAACTGTTTTCCTAATTTATTCACTGCCTCTTCTGCGGTGTCGGCTTTTTCCAGAGGCTTCGCTGCGTGTGATCCACTCCTGCTCGGGTTTTTCCGGCGTCTTCGACGAGTTAATCCAGATGTTTTTACAGGTTTTCGGTGTGCATTCGCAGGGTTTTCGCCAGGTTTTCGGCGGGTTTTCGTCAGCTTTTCGGCAGCCCTGTGGTGCTTGCTGAATACACCGCAGGGTGGCCGAAATGGGAAAGCCGATTTGCACCGAATTGAAGAGAACGAAAAGTCACCGAACGTGCGGTGACTTTTAGAATCTCTTTGAATAACCCTGATAATGTTTGTGTTGTATTATTTTAAGCAGACTGTGTTTTTCAAATTGTTGTGACGATGAAGATCAGAGCACATTTTATGACCAATTCATGCAAAACTCCACGTAATCCCAAAGGGTTCACAATTGCTTTAATACATTATCGGGGTTTCAGTCTGTTCCTCACAGACTTCCATCAGGATGCTGACTCATTGCTGAAAGTTTTATTGCTTTGCAACTCTGTTATACTTCCGCACTCTCCAAATACAAAGAGAAGCTCCTAAAAAGACCAAAATAGGACTTTTGGGAGGTAAGCATCCAGATACACTCTATACAGCTGTACACAAACAACCAGATACACACTCATACACATACACCCAAAAAGACACATACACAGCTATATATGCAGTCACATATACACTATATAGAAACATTTACACAGCTATACACACAGGCTTGGACATATAGGGCTCTATTACAATCCTAGAGTTAAAACGCAGGCACAAGGGAGGAAAAACTGCACCCGCAGCTTTCCCCCTTGCACCTGCATTTTATTGCTGGATTACAATGCAGGCGCTCCACTCGATGGAGTCCATAGGACTCCATTGAGTTTCCCCCTGCTGGTCACATGACCAGCCGGATCTCTCCTCGTGAGATCCGGCCGGTTGGCGTAGTGATATGCAGGGAGAGACTGGGGGGACATTTTCCCTCAGTCTTTCCCTGCTCCCGCTGGACGGAGCAGGCAGTTGGAGCCGCAGTCCTCACCGCGGGACAGGAGGTGAGTATAGCATTAATTATTTATTTTTCTGGATGGTGTTAATGGATTCTGCAGAAGCGGAATCCGTTAACACCAAGTCCTGGCTGTTGTTAACTTTTTGCTAACCACAGCTGGACGTTAATCAGCGTTAGTAGATTGTAATACTAACGCTGATTAACACTTTGCGCTCCCCATGTTAAGTATAGGGAGCACGAAGTACAGTAACCACCTAGTGCTGAAAAGCACAAGGTACCAAACGCAATCGGGTTACTTAACCAGTTTGCGTTTGGATCGTAATATGCGGTAGACACCGCAGTTAACGTTAATGCTCACTCAAGTGAGCGTTAACGTTAACGTCAGGAATGTAATGTGGCCCATAGTATACAATGGACATACAATAGTGAATTCAAAACAGGATCGGCAAAATGGAATCGCCAAAGGGCACTCTGTGCACCGAACGCGAAAGTACCAAAATTTCACTGAAGTGTGTATATGACATGTCATATCAGAATGCAGTATCAAAAATTTTTTAAAAAAAATTCAACTTCTATTCAGATTTCAGCTGTTTACAATTACACCAGCTAAATTTATTTTCCAACATTTTATCATCCAAACCTTTGTGGGTATATTTTCTAAAAATAAAAATCAGAAATGGAGAACCTGTTACTGCATTTATCTAAGCACATACGTAAGTGTAACTAAGATTGGGAAAAAAAATTATTTTCTCTTATATTTTACTTCTGGTTTTATATGTACACTGTACAAGTTCATGTTTGGCCAGACTCTGAACTTTAGGCTGGGGTCAGACGAACGCAGTGCGAACGTCCGTTTAGCCGCACTTTATTATGGCCGTGGTAGCAGCAAATGACGTCCAAAGCAGGCACACACACGAAGTACGGCCGCACGAAAGTTCGGCCACGCAACGCAAACGGCAAACGAATGCATTTTTGCAAGAACGTTAAACCGCTAGTACTGACATACAGAATGCGCTGCGTCCGCATAGCAGCGTGTGTGCGTGATTAGGAGACGTCAGATGCTGCTAATGTCCCGCCAACATAACGTCCAGACACACAAAGTTTCCTGGTTTGGATCCGTAAAAAATCACGGCCGAAATTGTGCATCGTATCACCGCTATCGCGTCTTCCGCGAAAAAATGCGTTCGGACGCATCAACGCACTTTTTGACGGTAGACGTGAAAAATGCGTTCGTCTGACCCTAGCCTAACAATGACACCTCCCTTGACTGTGTAGGATGTATGGACCCAAAGAAACAAAGCACCAAACAACCCCGGTATCTTCCACAATGGGATTTCAGCTCCGGAGGAGCATATTGCCCCCTGTGCCTCCTCTCTGGATCCGCCAGTAATTTTAAAATATGCAATAAAGTTTCACTAGGGTTGTCATAGGAATGGGCATCAGTGAAGTGGCTTAGTTTCTTTCAACTCTAGAGCTCTACATCGAATGTTGCCAACTTGCCATTTATCTCAACAACACCGTTAGATCACATCCATTTTTAGTGTTTTTATAAATAAATGTTCACCTGCTTATAACCAGCTTACCTTCATTATCTTCTTCATTTTCTACTTCAATTTGCACTGCAGAGAAATACGTATTGGTAATTCATATTGGATAAGTTCACATTTTTTGTTAAATGTATGCGATATGTTATGTAATTTTATTTTTAGCATACTAAATAATATTAACGTATTCATTTTTGATATATAGCACTTCAGGTTGAAATCATGTAAATACAGAATGTTGTGTGCTCAACTCCCATCACTCTTAGGAGAAGCTACGCAACTCTAGCAGTCTGCCCCAACTCATACACAAAAAATAAATGTTTTTGTCACAGATGTTCCAATATCCAATAAAGTCTACAACAAGAAAATGTCAAATCAGTAAAAAAAAGAATTTTCTGACCAAAAGCAGTACATATGGCCATTGTACTTCGGCTAATGAGTGGAGCTCCATTATTCTTTAACATACTTACCAGACGGTAAATATGATTTAATAAGGCGACTGTATATTATTTTAATGATAGATTTGGTTATTGCTATAACTTAGGCTAGAATAGGTAGGGCCTTAGTTATCATCCAGTAAATAGAGGAGGAGGATTTATTTAATTTTATAGACTTTTTAATTAATTTTGTTTAAGGGTGTTGGGGGGTTGCCACTTTAAAATGTATTAAGTTTAGGGAGTTGTATTTTATTTTTATTTATTTTTTCATTTTATTTATGTGGGGCCAATGGAACATCGGGAGGACCTGGAGTAATAAACTGTTAGGTGCCATGGGTTTTTGAATTGGGAGCATGTGGACTTCACTGTAGGTTGACTCCTCAGTTGCATTTTTAGGGTTGGCTAGCAACCCGACAAGCCGGGCAGGATCACATAACATCCGTCATTTGATTGCTTTGTAACAGAATCAAGATGCAACACGACAATATCGCACTTCTCTGATTGGCCAATTTTGTTCAGGTGGCCACAGGCCACACTATTTCAAACCAATTAGAAATGTTTACCTCTTCTCTGGTTTGTTACTTCTGGTATACATGCCTACTCTACATCACACCAGTGAGAGAGCTTCCTATATGAGCTCTCTCTTTGGCAGAGATGTCACTTTAACTAGGAAAGTGTTTGGATAATACTCCTAGTAAAATTCTATTGGTGCTATAGGGCTCGATCTGCATCAAGACTCAGGCCTCAAAGGATCTCCTGGACCCTGTTGACGCAGAGACACGGCGATAGGTGTTACATGGGCGTATTGAGGATATAATGTGACTATTCTGTAAAGTTTGCATTATCCTTGAAAGTGAAACTTGAAAGTGACGAGCTGGTCTTTTACTTGGCAACGTGCAATTGTTAAAAAGCCAAAGCATTTTGGGGCCCATTGGGGGCTTCTTTAGTCTTTTTAAAGCTTTCTTTTTAAGCACAAATCTCTTGGGGTGAATTATTGTTGCACTATTTTGGTGGCCACATATCGGAGCTTGCAAAATCCGCCTGTGGAGTCGATATCTATATAATTGTAAATATATATATTGGGCGTACTTAAATTTGTGAATCGGGCAGTTGTGTTGCAGTGAGGTAGCTGCAATATATCACATTACAAAGCTACATCACTGCATGAAGTTTTGATCTATAAAGTATGATGAGTAATAAATCAACTCTATACAGGAAATAATATCTACTAAAATATTACAACTAGGGATGAGCTGTTCGGTTCGATCAGTTCGGAGTTCGACTCGAACATTGGCAGTTCGAAAGTTCACGAACTTCAAACTTTTTGGCGTGTATGGTTCGAGTTCGAAAAAATTTTTTGGTGAAAAAAGTATAAGAAATGCTTAAAAAAATACTAAAAAATCTAGAAATAAAGAGACTCTTTAGTGCAGAATATTATAAGCAACGGTTTATTAGATATTGAATTAAAAAACTACCTAATGTTTAGGTGCAAAGATTCTCACCTCTAAATGACCTGTGCTCTCAAACGGCGTAAACAACAGGTGTTTAATTAGTGTTTGGAAATAACATGTGCTTCTAATTAGCAATTAGAATTTGATACATTGCTTGCAGACTGGATGGGGGCTCCTGCACATGTATGAACAAACACTGTGCTTGTTTTGAATTCTAAGAAGTGTTCATTTCTACTATATGATCCTCTCTGATATGCTGTTTAACCCCTTAAGGACCAGGGCTCTGTAAAGCCAATCATTAATGATGTAGATGTTACATCATTTGTCATCAAGGGCTTAATAAAATCTTTATCACACTCCTTAGATTTAAACATAATATTCCAGTATTTTTATGTCATGTACCTCTCCCAAAGGGCCTATGTGAGCATACAATTATTATTGTGTTAGAAATGTCTATCATAAAGCGTACAAGCTGAGTCTCTAGAGTCTCTGACTATCCATTGTCATATATACCTTGCTTTATACATATAATACATTCCCTCATCTAACAGGATAGTAGCCAGTCCCTGTGCATTTTAACCCCTTAAGGGTGGCTAGGTGTCGTGTGTGGGTCTCTGATGGCAATGTTTCTATACATGCTACAAATCCGCCACTTCACGGGCAGGTTATGGGGACCTTTGAAGGAATTTTTCATTTTTATTTTTAACCCTTATTTTATGGAAAACTCACTGTTCCTTTAAAAACGTCTTTTTTTAAACTTTTTGTTCTGGTTTCCTGTCCCCCAGGGCACTACCAGGACCCCCATACACCTTTTATGGCAAATATCTTGCATATGTGCCCTCTTGGAGGGCACTCTAAAAATCTAACTTTTGAGTCCCATTGACTTGCATTGAGTTCGGTTCGAGTTCGAGTTCGAACTCGAACTTTTGAAATTGTTCGAGTTCGAATGCGAACCGAACACGGGGGTGTTCGGCTCATCCCTAATTACAACTGAAAGTGCTATATTGAAATATATAATCTATTTATTTATTTTAAAACAATTACCTGCAACATTGAGCATTTTGTACCTGCATGGCATGACTTATTTTCTTATTTTCTTGGCACTACTCACATATAGGATGGGGTCTTACTAAATTATAGGAAAGGTATCTTCTGGCCCTGGATCTCTGTTGTATGATCTTTTATTCAGATAACTTTTTCAGTTGTGTGAATAAGTAGTTTCGCCAACGCTTCCATAAACTCAGGGCTTTTTTTTGTCAGTACATGCCGGTACACAGCACCTGCACCTATCGGCAGGGCCAACGCTCCTTTGCTAGCATGCAGAGGACCCCTCTACCACGTCATTGAAATTCCACAGCTCGGCACCAATATGGCCCTGATCGAGGTCTTCTCCAGCAGGGGGCTAATATCTTGGATGTCAGCCCTACTTGCGGGACCTCCCCCACCCACTGACATTATCACGCATGGGCGAGATGACAGCAGAAACAGGACTTCCCCCTGGCTGGTGATGCTTTATCTCCACAACCATAGAAGCTAAAGTTTCATGTGAGGCCAAAGAATGGCCTCTCCAATGATACCAAACATGACTAGGTTTTATGTAAAAATAAATAAATAAAAAATATTTTTTTTCTAATACATCACTTTGTTCACTTCTCAATTATAAAGTGAACAAAGATGCTGCACTGTGGAGCTCTGTGATACGCTCATACACACCGTACATTACTGTGAGTTTTATTGCTGTGGAGCTCTGTGATACGCTCATACACACCGTACATTTCTGTGAGTTTTATTGTTGTGGAGCTCTGTGATACGCTCATACACACCATACATTACTGTGAGTTTTATTTCTGTGGAGCTCCGTGATACGCTCATACACACTGTACATTACTGTGAGTTTTATTTCTGTGGATGCTACCCAAGATAAGAGATAGCAGCCTAATGAGATATGATGGTGGGCTAAACAGTCTAATCTCCCCCCCCCTGGTGATGCCTTGATTGCATCCCACACAATGTAATCCTTATGAGTCAATTTATTTGGAGATCTGACCTATAAACTCCATTCTTTACCTAATGACCCATAGTGAGGAGCAAGCACTGTAAATATACTGTGTGGGGGACAAGGCCGGATTTAGGGTATCATGGGCCTTGTGTTGAGGATTTCAGTGGGCCTATTTTTAGATACTGAGGCAACAATTGGTCGGCGCTGCTTTCTCGTTTAGAGTCAGATGGTTCACTGTGCATATGTCATGCTATGCCAACGTCAGAGCAACTGGGAAACCTGACCTGTGACTTTGACCTTGTTTGATATGACGTATAGCGTGAGTTATATTGCACCGGATCACAAGCCTCCTGCTGGGTTAGCATAAGTGGCCCATATATGAGTCAATCACTACAACTCAAGTAGACAAGCTAGTAAGGATGGACCTGATCACAAAATGAGGCAACCATATACTGTATCAATTTATAAATCAGGTCCATCTTTACTCGCTCCTCTAGATGAGTTGTATTGTATTTCCAGTAGGAGTTAGGCCCCGTTGTGGATCTGTCCAATATATTGCACATTGCTGGTTCTTCGTTTGAACCATTGTTTTGGTTATGAGTCAATCTGCCTGGTGGCAGACTGACAATACTTGGGGCTGGGGGGGGGCAAACCAAACAGAACAAGGACTCCCCTATGGTTGAAATCTGAACAGATATTTACACATATATTTTTTATTTAGTTATAGCATTGCGATGGAACATGATTTAGGCTGGCCATACACTGGGTGTGTATTCTGATGACCGAAGTGGTCGTCAGATTACGGACAATCTTGCTCATACAACAGCGGACTTCCTGGGTCATCCACTGCAAGTGACTATGGATGACCCAGGGACACAGCTGGATGCCACCGGACTGACAGCTAAATGAAGATGGAAGACCACTGGACTGCAGATAAAAAATGAAAAATGGTATCCCGCTATTCTTGTAGTAGGTATTTAAACCAATAAAATAGCATTAAAATGTGTTTAAATAATAAAATGTTTGCTTAAATATTAAAAATATCTTCTACAGAGACAAAAATTAATTCATAGGAATGAAAGTAACTAAATGTGATGTGCAAAGGGGGCTGAGTAGCATGTGTGATGATAATATGTGTCATAGAGATTGACGAATGTGTGTGGCTGGAGTGAACTAGGAATGGATTTGAGGTTGGGCGAGTGACGTAGGAGTAAGTGCATCAACAGGGGGGGGTTATGCGATAAGTCCCGAACTTGCTTACAAATTGCACTGAACGGTGAATTTCACCGTATGGTGCAATTTCGTGACCCCTCTCTTTTTCATCTCTCTCTGACCCCTTTCTTTTTCATCTCTCTCTGTGACCCCTTTCTCTTTTCAACCCTCTCTCTATGTGACTTCTTTCTCTTTCAACCCTCTCTCTGTGTGGCCCCTTTCTCATTAATTTCTCTCTGTGGCTGCTTCCTCTTTCATCCCTCTCTGTGACCCCGTTCTCTTTCATCCCTCTCTATATGACCCCTTTTTCTTTAATCTCTCTCTCTCTGTGACCAATTTCTCTTTCATCCCTCTCCCTGTGACCCCTCTCTTTGTTATTTCTCTCTGTGACCCCTTATTCTTTCATTTTGCTCTATGAGACCCCTTTCTCTTTCATCTCCCTCTCTCTGTGGTCCCTCTCTTTTTCATTGCTCTCTCTCTCTCTCTCGGTAACCCCTTTGTCTTTCATTTCTCTCTGTGGCCCCCTCCTCTTTAATCCCTCTCTGTGACCTCTTTCAGCCCTCTCTCTGTGTGACCAATTTCTCTTTCATCCCTCTGTGACCCTTCTCTTTTTCATATCTCTCTCTCTGTGACCCCTTTCTCTTTCATCTCCCTCTCTCTGACCTCTCTCTTTTTCATCTCTCTCTCTGACCCCTTTCTCTTGCATTCCTCTCTCTGTGTATCGCCACTGTGTACTGTTTTCCTCCCCTGCATGCTGCCCCCTCCTCCTCTCTGCCGAGTGAGATTGGAGGGAGAGCTGAGGAGAAGGGGAGGTGGGGGCTCGGTAAATTAAAAAAAAACTGCCCAGTGGAATCAACTAGGAATCTTGCCTACCCCCTGGCTGCTGCTCAGCTGGTCCTGCTCTCCTGATCTTGCTGTGTCTTCTCACCTACCTTCCAAAGGGTGTGGAAACAGGAAGACTTGCAGGAGGATGGAGAGAAGCAGCTGTAGGTGTCTCGCTCAGCAGCTGATGATCGACACCTACTGGCTGCTCCCTCCACAATAATCCTCCTGCACATTTACATCACGGACCTCAAGGCCGCTTGAGCACATCGGCCATCATTCTCACGGTGTGTGTGTGTCAGGCTTGTTGGTCAGCCGGTGGCTCATCTACTCTTGGGGCTACTGTAGACGTATTTAATGGAAGGGGCCTGGAGCAGCAGCTTCATCCGCCCCTACATTAATCCGGCCCTGATGGGGGGGGGGCAGTTTACAAAACAAAATATCTCACAATGGATGCACCCAGTGACACATAAAGAGTAAAATATTTTCTTAAATAAACATACAAGAGAAAAACAAAGCACATGTAAGTTATCAGCAACATCAAATAAACACAATAAGAACATCTCAGTTTTTGGTGCCTTTCCATAATCAAGAGAGACTGTGACCTCTGGAGGAGACTAGAGACCAGTATCTTCTCAATAGGTAAGGGACAACTATAGAAATACTACAAGTAACATTTGGAAATGTTGCCAACATTTAACTGTGTTCCATTGATGGCTACACCTGGCACTCTAGACATCTGTGGACTGTTTTCTGCGTAATGTTCATAAAACCTTATTGGGGATAATTGTGTTAATCAACATCTACAATAAAACTCCTGCTATTGCTGCCATTATATTAAAACTAACTGCACCAAATTTATTCACCACCACTAACAACAAAGTTATTTTATATAAACAAACATAAAGGGCACAATTGGAAAAAAAGGAAATTGCACTTTTTTAACACTTCTATTTTACCCTAAGGACAAAGAAGGTCTTGCCACACATGTATCACGCAATAATGAAAACATCATTATAAAATGTTTCATGCCTCAGTCTCAAGTACAAAATATTTTAAAACACACAATTTTGCAGACTTTGCAGCTTAAATGAAAATTATTATCAGTTCTATATATTGCCCATCCAATAAAGTGTTGTTTTATTTTCAAATTTCTTATTTGCTGTGCATTTTATTTATCAGCATTTATTCTAACTTCCAATGTTTACTAACTCTCCATATTGATAAGTTCAAAATAAAACAAGTAATTGGCAATTTACAAGTACAGTTTATTATATCAACAACATACGAATTAGGTACCATTTTTGAAAAATCACAAACTCGATGCTTTGAGCTAGATTAAAATGTTAGGAATAGCAAGAAACTTAAACAACATTAATTATCAAGAAAAGGCTATTGTGTGACTTCCACAATATTATTTGCAAAAATATTTTCCAATTGCCTACACAATGATGCAATACAACCAAAGGGGAAAAAAATATATTTGAAAAAACTATCAGGGTTATTCAGAGAGAGGTGAAAAGCAGGAGAATGACTGGAGAATTGAAAATTCTAGGTCAAAATAGCCGTTTTGGAAAGTGAGATAAATGGGAGAATTTTTCTGGTTTGGCTATTTTGACCTAGAATTTTCAATTCTCCAGTCATTCTCCTGCTTTTCACCTCTCTCTGAATAACCCTGTATAAAATAATCTTCAGTCTGCTGTGGAACAAGTGATGTATATGTATACCAAAAGATAGCACATAAAATGAATCAGCATCATATTTTCATACATATAAACACAATATCTGCATATAACTGGTATTATTATTTTCTATATCAATAAAATAATATATAAAATAATAGTTGGTCAATAAACAAATCAAAAATAAGAAACAAAATAGCGTAATATATATGTTTTTCAAACTAAATATTCATCTATACATAGGGATGATTGAGTTAGTCATATGGGATATCAGCTTTAATCTTATACTACTTTATGCATAGGACGCATTCCAGTTTGTGAATATGAGATATGTTAGTTACAAATATTTTTATAGCGCCAGCAAATTCCGTACAATGGTGGAGTACAAACATGAGACATAATAATGATACATGGGAAGAGACTTGTCGGCGCGTAATATATTGGTCAGAAAAACAACACGACTAAGCATAGGTTTTTGATCTGTATAGAAAACAATAAAAAGCAGTAAATATATAAATCATGTTAACTTTACCGTCATTTTCAGAGAGCTTTTTGTGTTTGGGCATCACTGCAGTAGTTCTTTTGGCTGGATTCAGCTATTTTATACGGCAGGGTTACTTTTACAAAAAAAGGGTATTAGGATAAATGCCTTGCACTTCAAAAGGGGTTTATCTGCCAATGAAAGGACGTCGGTGTACTGTCACTTGCTGAAATATGAGAATCTACTAATTTCCCATCTCATTAAGATTTCATGAATGTTTAGTTTATCACTTAGAGTTGCAGTGCTAAGGTCAAAAGGGTAAAAAGTTTCCTCAGTTAACTTCAAAGTCTAACACGACTGGATTAAAATAAGTATTTCTTTTGAATGCATTCATTTAATTTGTTGAACTTATCTACATTCATAAAGTATGGCTTATGAAAAAAAAAGGACTGACAAATCACACTGATTACTGCTGTAACATCAACATATAAATAATCTAGCACTAAAATAAACATAACGTACATTGGAAATTGACGAATCCGTCAAGGGAAAATGCAAATTTTTTAAATAACTGCAGGGAAATATATTTAATTTTCAAACCCAAATATTTTTGTCAAAAACAAGAAATTCTTGCATTCTGCACAATTCTACACACCATTGCCGACTTCACAGATATGCAAAAAAAAAGCCCATTGATTTCAAGCATTTTTAATATGGAGATGTGGAATATACTATATACTTAAACGATCATCGCAAAGGATTGTTGCACGGGGTTATGATGTGGATACATGAACTTGGCTTTTATTCCTATACAGCAGACACGCACTGAAAAGATAGCAGGTGTTTTGCATTGCAGTCAGCCCAGTGTCTAGCCATGAGAGCTCTCCAGGCCATACTGTTCATATGAACCTCGAAAAGAACGTTACACTATCTCAGTGCAGACAGATATGAGCCTGATACACTGTGATCAGTTGCACTGGTGTTGCCAGCACAGTCTAAACGCATTCAGCCTCTTACAGCCGGAGACAGTGTCCTGTATGACCATCAGATAAAAAAGCACATGTTTCCTCATTCTTGGTAATATAATTTCTCCGGACAAAACACACTAGCAGTCACTTTGTCCCGCACACAAGGAGGTTTATTCACTAGACATTGAACTGTGCAAGGTGAACTCATTAAAATCCCCTATTCAATTCGAATTTATGCTACTTGGTTGTTAATTTCATGTGTGAAACCAGAACAACTGCTCACACAATCAAATTTTGCTTAGGTTTTCAATTCTTCAAATGTGGTAAATCATTTAAACCATTGTTATATTACAGTCGTCCCTCACTGGAAATAATAAATCCATTCTGATTGACGACTCATGATATAGTAAGGTGCCCTTGTTTGTCCCTTGCACAACCTAGATGTAAATACACTAGTAGGTCTATTCACTAAAGGTAAAATGTAGGAGAATTGGCAGAAGTGAAAATTCTAGGTCAAAATAGCCAAACCAGAAAAATTCTCCCGTTTATCTCACTTTTCAAATTGGCTATTTGGTCTACATTGTTCTTTTCTCCTGCCAGTTCTCCCGAGCTTCACCTTTAGTGAATAGACCTGTAAGAATTTTTTTAACAAAAGCCTTGATTAGAGTCCTACAGCAGGGGGGTGTTTAAATTCTCTCTCCAGCGGTCTTTTGCCTGATCTCAGCACCCAGGACTGGATTTATAACTAGGCAGAGTAGGCATGTGCCTAAAGGCACCTGCCACAAGAGGGCGCCTTGCTCTGTAAAAAAAAATAACATATTTTTATAATCATGTAGACCACTGTATCTCTGGAGCCCTAAGGTCTAGAGCAGTGTTTCCCAAACCTGTCCTCGGACCCTCAACCAGGTCAGATTTTGCAGATCACTTTGGGGAAATGCAGACTGAATCCTGCAATCACTGAGCAGCAAATCGTATTACCTGTGCTGTGCTGCAGATATCCTGCAAACCTGGCGAGGCGGAGGGTCCTGAGGACAGGTTTGGGAAACACTGGTCTAGAGGGACATATGAGGTATCATTGGGAAGTCCAGATTATGGTCATTCCAGTGATATCGAACATATCGTGCTTAGAGCTATGTAAAAATAAAATAACAAATAAAATAAAAAATTTCTTTTTTTTCGAATGCAGCCCTATTCAGTTTACAATTATAAAGTGAACAGTGATGCTATCTTTGATGGAACCCTGCATCTCTGAATTGTACACCGCACAAGGTTAAATGAGGTGCCATTGGAAAGGTCTGGTCTTTACAATGATACCATACCTATATATGAGCATGTATTGTGTAAAAATAAAATATTTTAAAAAAGTAAATGCAAATTTTTTTTCTCAGTTCTACAATATTGAAGGCCCGAAGCACCTAAGGCGTAGGGCCCTTAAGTTGCCTCTGATGCCAGGACGCAGGGAGGATTTTTTTAGAACTGTTACAGCGCGTGGGGAGGTTTGAGCGGGAGAGGTGTGGAATGAGTTACCAGGAGGGTACTTAAGGCGCGTGTAGGGAGCCTCTGCCCGCCTTTTTCTCCTGCGGTAGAGCTGGGAAAATCCCTACCCTCCCACCCTGTTTTTATTTAGTTACGGGTTGGGTTGGTTTTTAGTTAGAGTATTAGTTTTGTTGGGCCTCTTTTTGTCACGGCAGGGGCTTGTAGGTAGTACTGGGTAGGGGTTCCTTTTATTTAGGCTAATTTTGGTCAGATGGTTGGGGGTTGGGAGTTGGGAGGTTTTTGTGGTTGGTTGGTTTGGAGGTGTGTGGTGGTTGTGTGGAGTCCTCTTTCAGCACTGGGTTATTGTATTATTTTGTTATGGGAATATTTATGTCTTGGTGGTGGGTATATTGTGTGGAGTTTTTAGCTGTGGCCTGTATATATATAATAAATATATATATTATTCCACAGTTAGGTGTCGTGTATTTTTGAGTATTTATCAGTCGGCGACTTAATGCTTTTACATATAAAACATACAATGCCACTGCACTAACTCAACTAAGGCAACAGATTCTGCCTCTTCTTTTGATTTGAATGCAGAAAGAACTGGTTTTAAGCTTTTTAAAAAATATATATTTCAGTTTGCCCCAAAACGAAAATGTAAAAAGTAATTTTAGCATGTTTCTTTCTATTTGTTGGGTGGGGGAGTAGAGGCACACCACATTTCTGTGGCTACAGGCTCCTGAGATACAAATCCAGCCCTGGGCCCGCAGCAAGTAGTAGAATGAGGGGGCGGGGATTATCCCCGCTTCCCTCACTCACTGCTGCGCAGTGCGCACCAGATCTTCCGGGTGCAGCATGAAGGAGGATCCAGTGCGGTTCAGAGAGCGAGGGAAGCAGGGATAATGGATGCCCCCACACGCCAATTTCAGGTGAAAGCACTGTGGGGGGTGTATTAAATGGGGAGGGGGTAAAACTAAAGGGGAGGGTGAAATGAATTAAATGTAGGGGGAAATTGAATTGGGAGGGGGTGAAAGTTGGGAGGTTTTTGTGGTTGGTTGGTTTGGAGGTGTGTGGTGGTTGTGTGGAGTCCTCTTTCAGCACTGGGTTATTGTATTATTTTGTTATGGGAATATTTATGTCTTGGTGGTGGGTATATTGTGTGGAGTTTTTAGCTGTGGCCTGTATATATATAATATATGTGACTTCCCCAAGTGGCATCCTAAGTGGACGTTTAGAGTTGATTTCCTGGAGTTTTATCCATGATCCCCTATGCCATCCACCATCACGATCCCTAATTCCTGTGTCTCCTCTCTCCACAGGTAAGACTCTATCACCCAGTATCCACAGACACCCACATCTCAACTGATCCCCTGCATACTTTTGCTGGTAAGACTCTATCACCCAGTATCCACAGACACCCACATCTCAACTGATCCCCTGCATACTTTTGCTGGTAAGACCTATCACCCAGTATCCACAGACACCACATCTCAACTGATCCCCTGGATACTTTTGCTGGTAAGACTCTATCACCCAGTATCCACAGACACCCACATCTCAACTGATCCCCTGCATACTTTTGCTGGTAAGACTCTATCACCCAGTATCCACAGACACCCACATCTCAACTGATCCCCTGCATACTTTTGCTAGTAGGACCCCCATCACCTAGTATTTGCAGGCACCCACATTGTAACGTTACCTTGGTCTCTTTTTTTAAAATTTATTTTTGTCTCCACCATTTGCTTTGCTAATTAGCATGTGAATCTCCTGCCCTATTGACACAGCCCATCCAGCATCAGGTGTTTACCTTTTAACTGCCTGAATGCAATCAGTCTGCCCTATATAACAGCTAAGAGTGGCTCCATTGAGCCTTGGCTCCAGTGACTTCCCCAAGTGGCATCCTAAGTGGACGTTTAGAGTTGATTTCCTGGAGTTGAGTGGCATCCTAAGTGGACGTTTAGAGTTGATTTCCTGGAGTTGAGTGGCATCCTAAGTGGACGTTTAGAGTTGATTTCCTGGAGTTGAGTGGCATCCTAAGTGGACGTTTAGAGTTGATTTCCTGGAGTTGAGTGGCATCCTAAGTGGACGTTTAGAGTTGATTTCCTGGAGTTGCGGGACTGGAGGAAGGAACTGCAAGGCCCACTTTTTACTCTGGGTAAACGCACATTTATATTATGCTTTCTCTCACGCTTCTACTCTTTACTTCTACCTTTCTCCTTAAATGGAACTCCTGCCCCTCTACCACCGACCCCTACACTATCTGCATCTCTCCCTCCCTCCTCTCGTCCCACATGATGGCCTCGCATGAGCTCCTTTGTTTTCTCAGAACATGGTCTCCCTCTAACTCTCGTGCTGCCAATCACTCCCACTCCCACAAATCCCATCCCCACCTTCTCTTTCTCATCCTCCTGCTGTTACTCTATTCAGGTGACATATCCCCTAACCCTGGCCCCACAACACATCCAATACTTCCCTCTCATCCTATCTCCATCGCACATAAATCACCTCCCTGCAAGCCCAGCAACCTCATTCCCATAATCCCTCAGCGCCTGTCCTCTTTCTCCTGCGCCCTCTGGAACGCTCGCTCTGTGTGCAACAAACTCACAGTTATCCATGACCTCTTCCTTTCAAACTCCTTCAACCTCCTAGATTTAACTGAAACCTGGCTAACTCCCTCTGACACGGCCTCCGTTGCTGCTCTCTCACATAGCGGTCTACACTTGAGTCATACCCCCAGACCAGGTGAGAGAAATGGTGCGGGGTCGGAATCCTGCTCTCTCCACCTGCACCTACCAGCATCTCCCTCCACCCCCATCCCTCTCCTTCTCCTCCTTCGAGACACACTGCATCCGCCTGTCTCTCCTCTGGCCCTCAGGGTGGCAGTCATCTACCGCCCACCGGGACCAACCTCCCAGTTCTTTGACCACTTTGCTACCTGGCTTTCTCACTTCCTGTCTTCTAATCTTCCATGCCTAATTCTCGGGGACTTCAACATTCCCATTGACGATCCTTCCGCTCCTGCTGCCTCCAAACTTCTTTCACTCACATCCTCCCTTGGACTCACACAATCCTCCATCCTCCCTACCCACCGCGATGGTCAGGCTATTAACCTTGTCTTTTCCAACCTCTGCTCCATTTCTGAGTTCAACTGTCACCCTTTCCCCATCTCTGACCACCACCTTCTCTCTTTCAACCTATCTGGACTTCCTAAACACCCTGCCCCACCCTGCACACACACTCACAGAAATCTACATGCTGTGGACCCCCATCAATTCTCCAACCTACTTCACCACCTCCCTCACACCTCATCCTTCACCTGCCCTGATGCTCCACTAATCACTACAACACTACGCTTATCTCTGCTCTAGACACTCTTGCTCCTCTTCGACTCTGTAAGGCCCACGCCACCAGCTTCAGCCCTGGCACACCCTCCACACTCGCTACCTGCAAAGATGCTCCCGCACTGCAGAGCGTGCCTGGAGGAAATCCCGCTCTGAAGCTGATTTTGTTCACTTCAAGTTTATTCTCCAGTCATAAACCTCTGCCCTCCACTTGGCCAAACAATCCTTCTTCTCATCTCTATATCTCCGCTGTCCTCCAACCCTAAATGGCTCTGGTCCACCTTCAACACCCTCCTCTACCCACCTGCACCTCCCCCACAGCTGCCTTCAGCGCTCAAGACTTGGCAGACTACTTCCTCAGTAAAACTTTAACTATCAGAAGCAACATCCCAACACAAGATAGTTATCTGCCACCTCCACTCCCACAGGTCCCCTCTGCCACCCTCTGCCGCTTCCTCCCAGCCACTGAGGAGGAAGTCAATTCCTTATTGTCCTCCTCACATCTCACCACGTGCCCACTCGACCCCATTCCCTCACATCTAATTCCTCCCCTCTCCTCCTCCCTCACCCCTGCTCTCACACACATCTTCAACCTATCTCTCTCCACTGGCTCCTTTCCATCCGCCTTCAAACACGCGCTAGTTACCCCTTTACTAAAGAAACCATCCCTCGATCCCAACTCTCCATCCAACTACCGCCTGTATCCCTGCTTCCCTTTACCTCTAAGCTCTTAGAAAAACTAGTCTTCAACCGCCTCTCCCTCTTCCTGTCCTCCAATTCCCTACTTGACCCCCTGCAATCTGGCTTCCGTCCCCTACACTCAACTGAAACTGCCCTCACCAAAGTCACCAACGACCTCCTAACAGCTAAAAAACACGGCCACTATTCTATTCTCATCCTGCTTGACCTCTCGGCTGCATTTGACACTGTTGACCACCTCCTCCTTCTACAGACCCTCAACTCTCTGGGTCTCGGTGACACTGCACTTGCTTGGGTTGACTCCTATTTATCCAACAGGTCCTTCTGTGTGTCCTTTGCTGGTAACTCCTCCTCTTCATTGCCTCTATCTGTTGGTGTACCTCAAGGCTCTGTCCTTGGTCCTCTGCTCTTTTCCATCTACACCTCCTCCCTGGCAAAATCATCAACAGCTTTGGCTTTAATTACCACCTCTACGCTGATGACACTCAGATCTACCTCTCTACCCCTGATCTCTCTCCCCTGTCCTTTCAAAAGTCAGTGACTGTTTATCTGGCATCTCCTCCTGGATGGTCTCCCACCACCTAAAGATCAACATGTCAAAGACTGAGCTCCTACTTATTCCTCCCTCCAATGCCTCCCCACCTCCTGACTTCTCTATCACGGTGGAGGGTATCACCATCTCCCCATCAAACCAAGTTCGCTGTCTTGGAGTTACACTTGACTCTGCTCTTTCCTTCATCCCGCACATCAAGTCTCTTTCCTCCTCCTGCCGATACCAACTGCGTAATATTTCCAGAATTCGGCCATTTCTTACCGCTGTCACCACAAAACAACTCATACACGCCCTGGTAATCTCCCGACTCGACTATTGCAATAATCTCTTATCTGGCCTCCCTCTGTCCCGCCTCTCCCCCCTACAATCCATCCTGAACTCCTCCGCCAGGCTAATTCACCTCACCCGCCGCTCTGTCTCTGCCGCTCCCCTCTGCGAGTCCCTTCACTGGCTCCCCATCCACTGCAGAATTAAGTTCAAAATCCTTATCATTACCTACAAAACCCTCACTAACTCAGCTCCCCACTACCTGTCCTCACTAATCACCAAATACACCCCAGCCCGCTCCCTAAGGTCAAACAGTGACCTGCGCCTAGCTTCTCCCCGCATCACCTCTTCCCATGATAGACTGCAGGATTTCTCACGCGCAGCACCCACTCTCTGGAACGCTCTCCCTCGTACTGTCAGACTTTCCCCTAGCTTTCTCTCCTTCAAACGCTCCCTTAAAACGTTCCTATTTAGGGAAGCCTACCACCCAACTCACTGACGCAACCATCAATCACTCTCACCTTACAGTCCTCTCCTCCTGTTTCCAACCCCAACCCTCCCAGATTGTGAGTTCCTATGGGAATAGGGCCCTCATCTCCTCCTGTACTGTTTGTCAAATGTTGTTCAATGTATTGTAACCCTGTCTATACTGTGCCCATAGGCGACTCTACGGGGGGCAAGGGGGGGCAATTGCCCCCCTAGGTTATTCCTTGCCCCCCCATGTGCCCCCCCACCAAAAATCAGCATCCAGCTTACCACACTTATTCGGACCACTGTATCTCCGTCTCTGTGCATCATATGAACGATCTAGGTGTCATTGGAAAGGGCAGATTCTGGCCTTTCCAATGATACCCAAGATGACCATATTCAATTTGAAATAAAAGTCATAAAACATTAAATAAAAATGGGCACTTAAACTTAAGCATTTTCACAGGGTTGAAATGTCTCAGCAGTGAAATGGTTAATGTTCAGACTATACATTACATTGTGTATTACGTTAGTTTTTGCCTTGGTTTAGTTGTATATTAATGGTTAATGGGTAGGCTTCATCCCTCACTGTATACATTTTATTTTTTCCTTGATTAATGGCATTGTAGGGGTTAATTGGTAGCTACATGCCTCACAGTGTATTCATTTCATGTTTTACCTTGATTAATGGCATATTAGGGTTTAAGGGGTAGCTAAATGCCACATTGTTTATTATTTTTATTGTATTTCCCTGGGTTTATGGCATTTTAGGGGTTATTATGGAAGTTAGAATCTAAAGGGTCTAATGATTTTTAGATCCTTTGCTTTTCGTCACATTTCAGGGAATTCATTTCGCCGAAAATATAGTGAATTCCTATTTAGTGAATAGTCACTGTAATTAGCTAAAAGTGGAGTTGCTGAAGCAGCAATCAGACATTCAGCGAAAACTGCCGAATTGCGGCAAATAAAGTATCAGGTTAGTACAATAAAAAGGCATCATTGCTTCACATTACTCTGGGATTTTGGAATCTTATTTATATATACTTATTTAGGGTACTATTACCTGGTGTAATAAAAAAACAGATCTTCGCCCAAAATTAACAGACAAATGAAAAGAATGCAGCACAGGCTCTTGGCCCCATACACCATAGTAATGGATCTGGTCCGCATTGTTGTTGCTGTTGCAGTAGGCTCTATTATAAATGTATCCTTTATCCACATATATCCTAATTCTAATATTTTGCCTAATTTTAAAAAATTTACACTGGGGGTGATTCATAGTATGGAAGTGGTTGATTATTAGTGTGACAGTGTGGACCATGTTTAAAGGGACACATGAATAAGTCTTGCCCTGAAACATGTATTATTTATATGCTGCAGCAGGGAAATTTTTATCGCTCACCTGGCCTTCCTTTTGGATCTATTAAATGCAGTGTAATGATTCTACATGCTGCTGTTTGGCATTTATCATGCAATGTCCATCAGCCTTAATATATGTGTGCATCAAAACATGGATGATACGACCAACGTGGAGGATTTTAATAATGCAGGGTGTGAGGTTATTCACTGGATGTGTTCATATTCAAGCTTGTGAGGGCGGGAGATAGGTATGGCCCGGTACTCTGCACTGGAAAAAAAAAACAGTTCTATCCTGTACACAACCGCATTAGCGCTGGGTCTCAGATCAGATCTTAGAGTTTCCCTAGAGTGCGCCAAACGACCTTGTTCATGGACTACTGCAGACAAGGTGATCTGTTAGTAGGTCGTCAGGCACTAAGTTTTAGCGACTCGCGGTAATTTTTCCTTTAGTGATGGCGTTTTAGCTCACACCAGGTGATAGGGCCCTTAGTTTTATTCAGTGGTATGATTTAGTGGTGAAAATTATTAGTGCCCCCCCAGTTTTGACTGCGGTATCTTATGTGCCCCCCTAAATATTGTTCCTAGAGTCGCCACTGACTGTGCCTACTGTACAGCGCTGCGGAATATGCTGGCGCTTTATAAATAAAGAATAATAAAATAATAATAATAAAATTAATTAATTTTTTCACCCATATTTCTTTCTAATGTTTACATTTTTACTTTAAGAGCACAAAATAATTTATCTTTCAGATCAAACCTAAAGTAAGGAAAGAAAAAAAATAATATATAAATAAAAAAAAATACAAAAAAATTATATTAATGTAATAATTATAAAAAGCGTCTTCCTGAATATAACTGGCTAAATTTTAAGTAGTTCATTTTATATGGCCCTCAAATGATGTTATAAATCTCCAATTGGCCCTTGGCAGAAAAAAAGGGTCCCCACCCCTGCTTTACAGTAACTTGCCGCAATATCCAAGAAGAAAGAGAAGTTTGTTGCTTAGCTGTAATAAAAAAATTAGCTGTTCGCATTAAGAAGTTTGACTGGATTACTTAACAGTTCACTCATCAATACTTGTGGATCAGCTGTAATAGGACCTTATCAGGGTTATTCAGAGAACGGTGAAAACTAGGAGAATGGCAGGAGAAGAGAGCAATCTAGACCAAATAGCCTAGTTGGAAAGTGAGATAAATGGGAGAATTTTTCTGGTTTGGCTATTTTGACCTAGAATTTTCACTTCTCCAGTCATTCTCCTGGTTTTCACCTCTCTCTGAATAACCCTGTATGTATTTTGCCATGCATCTCTGCTTCCTGTGTATAAAAAGAGATCACAATGTATGTTGTCCTAAATTAGTTTTACTTGGGAGTAAATGTTATTTTTTTGTTATTATGTTTTTTTTCTTGGTATTATAATTGGTATTAAAAATATACCACATTGCTGTTTCTCCTGTACTCCTCATTTAAATAAAACCACATAATTCATAAATAAAGTGTAATATTCGAAAAAGACACTAGGGGGCAGTGTTGCCAAACCAACCAAATATATCTTTTCAATAAGGGAATATTCAATGCAGTTTTCATTGACTAAACATCATTTGCAATGTGCCAGGCAGTTACTTTAACCGGTAGGGAAGCCAGATAATTTAGAATTTGTGTAAGAGTGATAAAAGCAGCTCTCTAGCAGGCAAATGTATTTTAGTTCAATAATTTCTAAATAAACATTTTAAATTAGGGATCTCAAACTTTGGCCCCCCAGATGTTTCTGAACTACACGTCCCATGATTATCTGGCCACACTAGCGTCGTTAGGTGGGGGCGGGGGGTGCGTCCGCACCAGGTGACACCCGCCCTTAGGGTGACACCATCACCAAAGTAAGACTTTTTTGATGTTTGATTTTTGAACCAGCCGCCGCACTGCAGGTCCTGCAGTGCGGCGGCCGGCAGAAAAATCAAACATCAGAAAAGTCTTACGGTGACCGGGTGACGGTGTCACCCTAAGGGCGGGTCGTGTCACTCTCCCTAAGGGGCATGAAAGATGGCGGCTCAGCGTCTGATCCCTCCCACCCCCTCTGACGCCACACGCCAAAGGGAGCAGTGCGCCGGCGGGCTGATGCGCTGATGTCTCTGAGTGAGTCATCAGCGGCAGCCCGCCCTACAGCTCCCTGGCACCTTTTCTTTCGAGGCCTGCGGCCGCACCCTGCCTGCCTCCCGGCTCGAGTCCTGACCAGACTCCACTCGAGCACCCTGCCTGCCTCCTGAGTCCTGATGGGTGAGCTGCTGGGGCAATATATCCATATGTGAGTTGGGGCACTATACATCCATGTGTGAGCAGGGGCACTATACATCCATGTGTGAGCTGGGGCACTATATATCCATATGTGAGCTACTGGGGCAATATATATCAATGTGTGAGCTACGGGGGCAATATATATCCATGTTTGAGCTGCTGGGGCAATATATATCCATGGGTGAGCTACTGGGGGCAATATATATCCATGGGTGAGCTGCTGGGGGCAATATATATCCATGGGTGAGCTGCTGGGGGCAATATATATCTATGGGTGAGCTGCTGGGGGCAATATATAATTGTGAGCGGTGACAATATATCCATATGTGAGCTGGGGGTAATATATCCAGAGCTGCTGGGGGCAATATATATCCATGTGTGCCTTCACTTTCATTGCCTTCGAACAGGCACTGTACTTGCTGGCAGTTCGCCAAAATTTGTGTGTGAGCATATGAGAGAGCTCCACAGCAATAAACCTCACAGTAATGTGTGCTGTGCATGAGCATTCAGTGTTATATGGGAGAACTGATTTATGAGTAAGAGTAGTTAAAAAAATCCGTAAAACCCGGGGGGGGGGGTGACACCATAAGTTTCCGCACCGGGTGACACCAACCCTAGTGACGCCACTGTCTGGCCATTTATTGCATTCAAAGAATTCTGGGAATTGTAGACACCAAACATCTATGGGGGACAGAGTTTGAGATTCCTGTTTTAAATATATTTCTACTCCCGCCCTATAGAGAAGCTGGGTAATAAGCATCAAATGAAGTTAGTCATTTATACAGCGCCTGCATATTCCATAGCGCTTTACAATTGGGGAGCACAAACAAGAGACGTACATTATAAATGAGGAGAGACAACCCTGCCCGTAGGATAACTGACCAGCTTGAAGTTTGATAAATCATCTGATCCATTTTACAACAAAACAAAATCCAGCTAGGTTAAATATATGTCGTGGCAATTCACCACTCTAAATGCGCTCTCTTATATTAACTGCTTCGCTGATGAGCCATTTCACCCCATGTGCTGAGATAATTTTGACAATTTTTTGCTCAGTCATATTTAGTGTAGAAGCCAGACAAATTATTTATTTATTTATAAAGGATTTTACCAGGAAGGATACTTTGAGATTTCTCTCATTTTCAAGTATGTTCTGGGTTGAAAAACATTGAATTTTTACAGTAGATACAGAACTATAAAGTAATAAATGCAAGATATTAAAAACAACACAAATGTACAGATTAACATAACATAACATGATATATAATTTGCAGCAGATTCAAAATATATCATTACTACATAAATATGTAATGTCAAAATGCTGACAAAAACATGTAAATTTTTACTTGAGTCAACTTAGAGGTGTGCATTTGTTTCGGAAAAATTCGGAATTTGTAACGAAATTTGCTAATTCGTATTTCGGAAGTACTTCTGAATAACGAATCGATACGAATTTGAAACGAAACAATATATAACGAATTTATTTCATTTTACACTGTCATCATCATAAAAGAAAAATTTGAATAATTGATATCAACTATGGAATTTGAAATGAACTATCAAATTGATATCAACTATGGAATTTGAAATGAACTATCGAATTGATCTTAACGTACAATACAAGTAATAGTCAGCAAAGGACTTTATGAAACAAATTAAATTTGTGTCACTGTTTAAATTGACTCAAATACTAACAGGGTTATCCAAAGAGATTCGAATTGCTTGAGAAAGGTAATCGAACGCTGAAAATCAGCGTTTGGTTACCTTTCCTGGCCATTTGGCTATTCAGAGAGCAGGCAATTCGCCAAATCCTGGCGAATTGCCTGCACATACGGTGCCTGTTCGGTCCCTGTTCGAGGGCAGTGAAATCCCCATGAAAAGCACTGCTTCGGCTATTCAGAGAACACAAACCAGCAGTGAAAGGTTCCCCTAATGCCCTGCCATTCGGTGGTTTAATTCGGCAAGTTAATTCAGGAGAATCCCACAATGTTAAAAATATTCCTGTTTTAATCCAATATCTAATAAACCGTTCATTATAAAATTCTGCAGTAAAGAGTCTCTCTATTTATAGATTTTTTAGGATACTGTAAGCATTTTTCTGAAATTTTTCCTTTTTTTTTAAAAGTCCGATTTCTTTTTTTTTTTTCTTAAGTTTACTAATTTTTCTGTAACAGCCCTTTTAATTATCATTCCCTGGACCTCATATGCAAATTTCAGACATTTTCACTCAGAAGTTACTTTGCAAAAAGCTTTTCACTTTCACAGATTCATACAAACGGTTTTGCTAATTTATTCACTGCCTCATCTGCGGTCTCAGTTGCTTCGCTGCATGTGATCGGCTCCTGCTCGGGTTTTTCGATGGTTAATCCAGATGTTTTTGCGTGTTTTCGGCGTGCATTCGGCAGGTTTTGCGGTTAGGTTTCGTAAGGTTTGCGGTAGCTTTTCCCTGCAATTCGGGGACCCTGTGCTGTTTGCTGAATACACCGCAGGGTCACCGAAATGGGATCGGCAACGGGAACCGAATTGAAGAGAACGAACAGTCACCGATCGTGCGGTGACTTTTCGAATCTCTTTGGATAACCCTGTAAATCTGTGACACAGCTTAAAATTTATCCCTAGCTTTTCTTTTAACAGCAAAATTTGACTAATTGGGGTTTTATTTAGTGATCCAAAATTAGAACTGATATCAACTATCGAATTGATATATGAAATTCGAAATTTCAAATCGATTTGAAATTTCAAATCGATCCGAAACGAAACGAAATACGAAACTAAATTAGTTACGAAATTCTGAAAACTAAATTATTTAAAAACGTAACGAAACGAAATTAAAAAAACTAATTTTTCAGCCATGCACATCCCTAAATCCACTACCTTGGACACATGAGTAACATTTTTGCGTTCACATGATGTATGTATGTGAGTCCACTGAGTCTCCTACATCACAACACTGTTTCTCCTACAGATCCGATGACAGGAGGCATTCATGGGCACAGCCAGTCAAGACCACATAGACACATTTCAGGTAGTCTGGGTTATTAACTTTTCTTCCAATAAAATAACTTAAACATACATTTTAGAAAAATGTAATTAAGTTATTTTATTGGAAGAGAAATTGATAGTGTAGATTTCCTAAGATGTGTCTGGATGCACATGATGCACATTAACTCTTGGGTGGTGATTGCACTGGAAAGGGTGAGGGGCAGCCAGTGATATCTCAACAAGGGACAAGGGATCATTATTACTGTTACAATAAGACAATAACAAGTTCCGTAGCGCTGTACAATGGACGAGACAGAATAACAAATATACATACAAATTAAACACACAGAACAGTAGGAGAGAGGACCCCGCTAAAGAGCTTATAATATAAAAGGAGAGGTGTGACGCTTTAGGGGAGGGTGCATAGAGGATCTGACGTAGCGGGGTGCATGTGGGCAGGGTGGAAAGATGAATAAGAGCTGTATCTTTATGATCAACGTGATATCCATCAGATGATGGGATTTTACTATTATATCAATAATCTAAGTCAGTGATTCCCAACCCTGGCTCTCAAAGCCCACTAATAGGCCAGGTTTTAAGGATTCCCTTGTAGAAATGCAGATTAAATCCTGCGATCACTGAGCAGCAAAATCATATCACCTGTGCTGTGCAGATATCTGGAAAACCTGGCCTGTTAGTGCTCTCCGAGGACAGGTTTGGGAACTACTGACCTGTTTATAATTAAAAATATATATATATTCATGTTCTTTATGACAAACAAACAAGGAACATTAAAATAGTGTATATGGAGCCATATGAGTTGCAGAAGCAGGTCTAGTCAATCAGCAGGAGCTCTGCACACCAGGGCTGGATTAAGATCCATATGGGCCGGGAGCTCAAGATTTTGGTGGGCTTTTATTGGATTTTAATTAAATTAAACCATATTTTAAGTTATTTAACAGTGCAGATAAAATATACAATTTTAGCCAAAAAATAATAATTAATATTCCCCTTGTGTTTTGGAAGATGGTGATTTACGAATAATATGACTATTTATAAAACACTGACTTGCTCCCAGAGTGGGAAATGAGAAGGTGAGTAACAGCAGTGGTATTGTTCATTTTATACGGGACAATGCCATCGCTTTGGAATTAAAAATATGTACATAAATCAGTTTTTGTTTCTTCTTTTAGGTTTTATATGGTCATGTTTAGTATCAATGCAAAGGCCAGACTCTGTCCTGCCCAATAACACCTCACTTGACCTTGTGCGGTGTAAAGATTAGTGACACAGGGTTCCAAAGTCCCGCCCCGTGCTCTTTGCTGCAGTGCAGCGGTTTAGGTTTTTGATGTAACAATTCGTAATAACAGATTGTGCCATCACCTCCACACTTGAGTTAGTGCACATCATTGTTCCCTTTACAATTGAAAAGCGAAAAAAAATTGCTGTGTTAGAAAGAAAAAGAAAAAAATAACGAAATATTTATTATTTTATTTTTATTGTTAAAGAAAAAGGGGTCATGCCTGCTATCATCGGAAAGGTCATCCCCTGGCCTTTCCAGTGATACCTCACATGACCCGGTAGCTGCCATGGAGTTGGAGATATAGGGGTCCAAATGTCCAGCAATGCAGACATACAGGTCTATTCAGAGAGAGGTGAAAACCAGGAGAATGGCTGGAGAAGTAAAAATTCTAGGTCAAAATAGATTTGGAAAGTGAGATAAATAAGAGACTTTTTCTGGTTTGGCTATTTTGACCTACAGGGTTATTCAAAGAGATCCGAATGGCTGCCGAAAGGGAACCGAACGCTGAAAATCCAGAGAGCAGGCAATTCGCCAAATCCTGGCGAATTGCCTGCACATACGTTGCCTGTTCGAGGGCAGTGAATCCCCACAGAGAAGCAATGCTTCGGCTATTCAGAGAACAAAACCCAGCAGTGAAAAGTTGCTGAATGGCCCTGCTGTTCGGTGGTCTCATTCGACAGGTTTATTCAGGCGAATACCATAGGCTTCAATGTTAAAAATATTCCCGTTTTAATACAATATCTAATAAACCGTTTATTATTTTATTCTGCAGTAAAAAGTCTCTTTATTTATAGATTTTTTTTTAAAAACAGCCCTTTTTATTATCATTCATTGGACCTCATATGTAAATTTCAGACATTTTCGCTCAGTAGTTTCTTTGCAAACAGCGTTTCACTTTTCAAACATTCAAGCAAACAGTTTTTTCACTCCATTTGTCTGCGGTGATCGGCTCCTGCTCGGGTTTTTCTGGCGTTTTCAGCGGGGTTAATCCAGATGTTTTTGGTGTGCATTCGCAGGGTTTTGCGGTGAGTTTTCGGTGGGCTTGCGGTGACTTTTCCCTGCAATTCGGGGACCCCTGTGGTGCTTGCTGAATACACCACAGGGTCGCCGATATGGGATCGGCAAAATGAACCGAATTGAAGAGAATGAAAAGTCATCGAACGTACGGTGACTTTTCGATTCTCTTTGAATAACCCTGCTAGAATTTTTACTTCTCCAGTCATTCTCCTGGTTTTCACCTCTCTCTCTGAATAACCCTGATAGTTTTCTTTTCTCCATGGGCCTATTCTGGGGCATGGGCCTGGAGCTGCTACTCCATCAGCCCCTATATTAATCCGGCCCTGCTGCACACACAATACAGAGTGGATTTATGGTTTCTGAGTAACATCCAGAATTATTTAAATAAGTATTTTGTTTTTTTCAGAATTCAACACTGCATTAATAGAATACACCTTATAGTAGTGATTTTCTAGCCGTTCAATCAGAATTGCAATTACCAATCGAAATAAATGCCAGTTAGTTTATGTTTTGTTTTCTCTTAATAGAATCATGCTAGTTGATTTTTCTCCTCCAAATTTTTATGGCTTAACATTTTATTAGACTATCCTCTCTACCACAAACTTACAGGGTTATTCAAAGAGATTCGAAAAGTCACCGCAAGTTCGGTGACTTTTCGTTCTCTTCAATTCGGTTTGTGTTGCCGATCCCATTTCGGTGACCCTGCGGTGTATTCAGCAAGCACCACAGGGTCCCCGAATTGCAGGGAAAGGCTGCCGCAAACCTGACGAAAACTCACCGCAAAACCCAGCAAATGCACGCCGAAAACCTGCAAAAACATCAGGATTAACCTGTCGAAGACGCTGGAAAAACCCAAGCAGGAGCCGATCACAGGCAGCGAAGCCGCCGGAAAAAGCCGAGAAAAAGCCGACACCGCAGACAGAATGAGGTGAATAAATTAGCAAAACAGTTTGTATGAATGTGAAAGTGAAAAGCTGTTTGCAAAGAAACTACTGAGCGAAAATGTCTGAAATTTGCATATGAGGTCCAGGGAATGATAATAAAGAGGGCTGTTACAGAAAAAATAAGTAAACTTAAAAAAAACAAAAAAAAAAACAGAAAAATGCTTAAAGTATCCTAAAAAAAATCTATAAATAAAGAGACTCTTTACTGCAGAATTTTATAATGAACGGTTTATTAGATATTGAATTAAAACGGGAATATTTTTTGCATTAAAGCCTATGGGATTCTCCTGAATTAAACTTGCCGAATTAAACCACCGAATGGCAGGGCATTAGGGGAACCTTTCACTGCTGGTTTGTGTTCTCTGAATAGCCGAAGCAGTGCATTTTCATGGGGATTTCACTGCCCTCGAACAGGCACCGAACATGCACCGTATGTGCAGGCAATTCGCCAGGATTTGGCGAATTGCCTGCTCTCTGGATAGCCGAATGGTCAGGAAAGGTAACCGAACGCTGATTTTCAGCGTTCGATTACCTTTCTCAAGCAATTCGGATCTCTTTGGATAACCCTGATAATTTGTGAGGACAACGTTCATAAAGGTTTCAGAAATAAGCTCTTCTGTGTTTAACCCCTTAAGGACCAGGGGCCTTAAAAGTCAATGCATTTATGACTTAATATTGTTTTTCACAATGATGCTATGCAAAATATGGCTTCCGGTAGATTGCATCGTTAGATGGTTACATCCAAAAGGTCTAATTTGGCTGGAATTAATGGTAGGATCATGAAATAATGGTACAGTTTTTTAAAGATCTATACATGAGCCAGAACAAAAACGAGATTAGCCAAAAATAATATAATCCAGGGGAAAAATGTAATTTCCAAATAATTTAGGTGTAAATAGGTAGGAAATCACTTGACCATCAAATTGATTAAATTTAAATATTTTTCTTTAAAGACAAAAAAGTATATAATGTAAATTGTATTTATTATGGAAATTCATACTTGCAATGTATGATCATATTTTGTAATAATAACCTCCCCAATTTATTTTTATGCAATTCAAAGTTTGAGACAAAAAGTCATACCATACAGTCTTTTTACAAGCTTGTAGAAAAGAACAAGAGATCAAACTTGCATTCATAATAAACATAGTAAATACAGCAAATTGAACATATTATCCACAAAAAAGGAGTATCTTGGTTGCACACATTCAAGAGCACTGAAAGAATCTGTGTTTGCCAATATATGAGCAAGTAGAGAGGAACAGGAAAAAACCATCATCCTATCCCTAACAGGAAGACAGAGAGAAGAAAGTGGGAGAAAGAAGAAAAAGATAATAAAAGGGGGGATAGGGACCACAAAAGGGGGGAAACACCAACGGGAACCCAGACCTCTTCACTCAACTACTCCAACCCCATGACCCTCCTCAGGGAGACCATAATCAGCAACCTGGCTGAAACCGCATGCGCCTCCATTATCAAGTCACAAGTTCAAAACGGAGTCAGGGTTCTGGTATACCGCTCTCAATAAAACCACCCAGTGGCAAATGCAGTAAGGTCTCTCCGAACGCCGGCCACCAAATTAGCAACTAAGCGGAAATCTTCCACTTTGCAAACATACTCCTGCAGCGAGGGAGTGTGCTGCTTTTTCCAGTGAAGTGGGACAACAAGAAACAAGCAGGTATAAAATCCAATGTGACATCCATCACTTCACAAACTATGTTGTGAACAGTGCGCCAAAGAGGTACAATTGAAGGACAATCCCACCACACATATGGACCAAAGACTGACTCACATCTCCAAGATGTCGGGGAAAGGGAAGGGTACATGTGTGACAATGAGATAGGTAACCTGTAACCAAAAAAAAGTAATTTGTAGGATGTTTCCTGTGCTCTTGTGGCTCTCGACCCATTTTGTTCTAGGAGCAGTGTTTTGGATCATTGTTCTGGTTGAAAAGTAGACCACGTCTCAGAATCCCATTTACTTTGGAAAAGGAAGGGGGCATCATCCAAAACTGTAACAATGTGTAGGCAGCAGAGATGCCATGTGACAATGAGATACCTAAGCGACAGTGTAACGGTAGCTATATCGCTTACCCAAGAGTAGCGGAGTTGGGATCTTTGAGGACAGAAGTATCTGCTTGAATAATACAAAAGGTTTATAAACTACAGACTGTAACAAGGAGACACAAGGACTAACTGAATTGTCTCTAAGCTCTGAAGGTTTCAAGACCAACAGATTACCTAGGACACACTCAGAAAAAGCAGACGTGGAATGACAGTCTGTGAAGTATTCAAGGTGCAGGGCAGTCAGATGCAGAAACCAATCGTTTTGGTAACATACAAGGACTAACTGAATTGCCTCTAAGCTCTGAAGGTTTCGAGACCAACAGATTACCTAGGACACACTCAGAAACAGCAGACGTGGAATGACAGTCTGTGAAGTATTCAAGGTGCAGGGCAGTCAGATGCAGAAACCAATCGTTTTGGTACATACAAGGACTAACTGAATTGCCTCTAAGCTCTGAAGGTTTCGAGACCAACAGATTACCTAGGACACACTCAGAAACAGCAGACGTGGAATGACAGTCCGTGAAGTACTCAAGGTGCAGGGCAGTCAGAGATGCAGAAAATAACATAAAACAAAAATAAACAATAGTTTGTTATCGTGGTCTTAGCAAAATCATAAACATAAGTAGTAACCTGGGTAAAGGGAACCCCAGAGGGTTGCAAACGATACCCCTAAACGTGAAGGGATAGAACCCAAAACAGTAAGTGATCAACCCAGCGACCAGCAGGGGGTTAAATCACTAAAACAAGTGATACAGCGTAATAAACACGATAGAGAGTAGTCTAAGCCAAGCCGGGTCAAATAACAGGAGAAGGGATCTTATACAAGCAGGGTCGTCAACAGTAAAGTCAAATAGATATTAGAAGTAGCGATGCATGAGATAAACTCCACAACAGGGCGATGAAGCCATTCCTAGAGCCCTGTTTTAAAGCCTGTGGCTCCTGGTAACCACACCTGACCCCGCCCCCTCATATGCCGATCTGCCAGCAGAAAGTGCTGGCATCCGACCAGCCAGTGGTCCCCCTTCATGCCCAGACCCCACAGGGGCACAGCGGGGGCTGAGGATGTAACAGATTGTATCTTTTAAAAGGCAAAAGAGTCCTAGTTTATCAGTAACTACAGTTCAAGGTGCAAAGATATAATTTCCTTTGATGGAGGCTAAATTCCTCTAGCACATAAAGGGGGACGCCTCCATCAGGTAGAGGGATATCTGCCACATTCCCATTGTGAAAAGGGTTAACTACCATACGACCATTTACCACAGCCAGTCGGTCCATTAAACTGGTACAGACCCCTTTCGGTTGCTTGGGTTTATGCTGTAGATGTAAAAGAGGGGAGATCAATAGAAAAGATTATAGGTACTTTTAATTTTATGCCAGACAGTCAGGGTTATGGATACAGCATTGAGTTGCATTGGACCTTGCCGCAAGCAATCTGGAGGAAGCAGTCCACAAGTGGCCACTTGCAATCTTTCCCGCCAGTTCTAGCCATTGCTTATCAAGCTGAAACCTGGATCAATCCACAACCTGAATTAGATGACAAGCTATCTGATACAATTGAGGGTCAGGAAGGACCGATCCACGTTTGGATGAAAAAGTTCTGCAAATTTAATATGAAAGCACGTGTCCGTCCCTGTCTTAATCAGGACTATACTAAAAGGCTCATCCAAGCTCTTATTATCTCCCGCCTTGACTACTGTAACCTCCTTCTCTCTGGCCTTAAGAGGTCCCAGATTCTTCTTTTGCAGTCTGTTATGAATGCCTGTGCTAGGTGCATCCACCTCACCTCCCGCACCTCTCACACCTCACCCTTTTTTCAATCTCTACACTGGCTTCCTGTTTCCTTTAGAATCCTACTTAAAATACTGGTGCTCACATACAAAGCTCTCCATAACCGCGCCCCTGCCTACATCTCCTCCCTTATTAACAGGTACATCCCATCCCCACCACTTCGCTCTGCCAATGATCTGATACTATCAGCTCCACGTACCGACACCCCCAACTCCCGCCTTCAAGACTTCCCCCGAGCTGCCCCCTTTCTATGGAACTCACTCCTCCGCAAATTCAAACTCTTCCCTTCTTTCCAGTTCTTCAAGACATCTCTGAAAACACAATCAGGGTTATTCAAAGAGCTCCGAATTGCTTGACAAAGGTAACCGAATGCTGAAAATCAGCGTTCGGTTACCTTTCCTGCCCATTCGGCTATCCAGAGAGCAGGCAATTCGCCTGAACATACAGTGCCTGTTCGGTGCCTGTTCGAGGGCAGTGAAAACCCCATGAAAAAGCACTGCTTCGGCTATTCAGAGAACACAAACCAGTAGTGAAAGGTTCCCCTAATGCCCTGCCATTCGGTGGTTTAATTCGGCAAGTTTTTTCAGGAGAATCCCATAGGCTTCAATGTTAAAAATATTCCAGTTTTAATTCAATATCTAATAAACCATTCATTATAAAATTCTGCAGTAAAGAGTCTCTTTATTTATAGATTTTTTAGGATATTTTAAGCATTTTTCTGATTTTTTTTTTTTTTAAAAGTCCGATTTTTTTTTTTAAAAGTTTTCTTCTTTTTTCTGTAACCTGGACCTCATATGCAAATTTCAGACATTTTCGCTCAGTAGTTTCTTTGCAAACAGTGTTTCACTTTTCAATCATTCATACAAACTGTTTTCCTAATTTATTCACTGCCTCTTCTGCTGTGTCGAAGGTTGCGATCGGCTCCTGTTCGTGTTTTTCTGTGGTTTTTGGCGGATTAATCCAGATGTTTGAGGGTTTTCGGCGTGCATTCGCTGGGTTTTGCGGTTAGTTTTCGTCAGGTTTGCAGCAGCTTTTCCCTGCAATTTGGGGACCCTGTGGTGCTTGCTGAATACACCGCAGGGTCACCGAAATGGGATCAGCAAAACAAACCGAATTGAAGAGAACGAAAAGTCACCGAACGTGCGGTGATTTTTCGAATCTCTTTGAATAACCCTGAATACTTCAGAGAAACCTATTGGCTCACTCCATGGATCACCCGCTGTACATTCTTCTGCCATCTACCCAAGCAAAACAGCTAAGCAGTAAAACGGACTTTAAAGGTGAGCCGCAAATGGAAAACGGCAGATTTAGAAAAGATTTTCATTCCCATCTTGCTCTTAATGTCCAAGTTGTGATCTGTTCCCAGAACTCTCTCTCCATTATTGGTTCAATAAAAAGTGAAATTTTAAAATGTGGGAATCTTACTGGGTACACTTAAAATATCAATAAGCATCACAATGCGCTGTGTGTACATTAAAAAGCAATATCCACATCAATATCCATAGGAATTTCAAATCATTAAAATGCAGGTATTTACAGCTGTCATGAAATGACCCACAGAGGCAAGAGCTTGTTTACATTCATTCACATTTGGCTGGTGAACTATTACTGACATCATCAACAGGAAATACTAGTTTATTTACTGGTTTTAAAAAAGTGATTTGCCTCAGGTGAGATGACATCTATATGACTCAGCCATCAATAGCATTAATCACAATTATCTGTCTGTAAATAAACAGCACTAAGCTTCCTACTATACAAACTAGTGTATAAATATCTACAGCAAGAGAAAACATGTTACAGAGCCACAGAAACGTGACGACATGAAAACTTTCAGCCAGTTTTGAATATAAATAAAATACCACATAAAAACATCACCCCAACATAATATTCTAAAAATTTGCATAAACAAGTCCAAGCAACTCTTATTCATGTATGTGCTAATCTGATTCAGTGAATAACTGCGCTTCTTTTGTAACATCTCTTCATATAGAAAAATGACCATGATTTGTCTATTACAGAGCTAAAAATTATGCCATTCACCTCAGGTCATTGTATCCTAGTACAAAGTCAGAAAACAGATGTTACCTTCTATTTTACTGGTTACATCAAATACTTGTACATATGTTGTCAACATAGGCAAAGACAAGACAAAATGCCTAATTCATCAACTGTATAGAATAAGGTAATTTTCTAGTAAAGAATGCTAATTGCTGAATGAAAGAGATCATAACCTTCATATTAATGAAAACCATAAAGGAGAAGACTGCTCTTTTATTCTGTTCACCTGTGCACATACTGTATATACTTTACTATCAACTCAAGAATATCGCACACGTCCACCTCTTTCTGATACATGATACCGCAAAGGTGCTGGTTCATGCCCTTGTCATTTCACGACTTGATTAAAGCAAATCACTCCTCATTGGCCTCCCCAAATCCCATGTTGCCCCTTTGCAAACTGTAATGAATGCAGGTGCCAGGCTTATTTTTCTCACCAGTCGCACCTCGCGTACCTCCCCCCTCTGCCAGTCCCTCCATTGGCTTCCTGTACATTTAAGGATACAGTTTAAAATACTGATGCTCACGTTCAAATCGCTCAATAATTTGACCCCCTTTACATGTCTTCGTTACTCGGCAAGCACGCCCCATCTAGACAACTCTGTTCAGCAGGTGATCTCTGTCTGTGCTCTGTCTACACCTGCAATGCTAATCAAACTCTAACCCTAATCTTCAGTCCTTCAAGAAATCCCCCAAAATCCATCTCTTCAGATTAGCGTACCACATCACTGATGCAACTCATCCCTCTGCTCACCTACTCACACAGGATTGAAGCTGCTTCTATGGCCCCACTATACCTGAACCACTGGAAGTAATGATCCTGTTGTCCAGTAAAACTCGTCACGCGGTGCTCCCTGTGACCTAATCAGCAGGGGCTGACTGCTGACAAAATATTAAAAAGGAACATTTTATTTATAATTATATTAATTTGTCCAATTACATTTGTGCCCCTGAAAATGGGGAGACTGTGTGTAAAAATTGTTGCAGTTCCTAAAATTTGTACTAGATATTTATGTTCAACCCCTTGAATTAAAGCTGAACGTCTGCACTTTAAATTCATTTGGATTGTTTCATTTTAATTTTATTCTGGTGGCATACAGAGCCAAATGTATGAAAAGATTCTAAAAAAAAATCAATAAATAAAGAGACTTTTTACTGCAGATTAAAATAATAAACAGTTTATTGGATACTGAATTAAAACGGGAATATTTTTAACATTGAAGCCTATGGTATTCGCCTGAATAAACCTGCCGAATTAAACCACAGAACAGCAGGGCACTTTAGCAACTTTTCTCTGCTGTTTGGTGTTCTCTGAACAGATTAACCATTGCTTCTCTATGGGGATTTCACTGCCTTCGAACAGGCACCGTACTTGCTGGCAGTTCACCAATATTTGGCGAACTGCCTGCTCTCTGAATAGCTGAATGGCCCCGAAATGGCATCATACGGGAAAATTCCCTGTTCGTTGCCATTTTGGGGCCAGATCGGCTCTCTCTGAATAACCCCAACAGTTTATTTATTGAATAAAGTTTCACATGAGTTTGAGTTTATGAATCTCTGAGCTGCAGGGCATTGTATTTTCCTATAGTGAGTCAGCTTGGCTTCATCAGCACCAGAGTATGTGCTGCTTGTAGTTTGGAGTGCGGAGATTGTGCAATATTTTATATATGTATTGTGACAGAAAACAGGGCATAGTCCTGGAGAATGAATATGTTTCCCCCCAAAAGTGATGCAGGGTGGGCTTTGGTCTGATAGCCCCAGGGCAGGGCCGGCCCAAGACATTGTGCTGCCTGGAGTGAAGGATGAAATGCTGCCCCCCCAAAAACAAACAACAAAAAAAACATGCAGTGTGTATGGGCGTATCACAGTGCATCACACTGAATGTGACATACCCAGCAGAGCCCAGAATGTGCCATACCCAGCAGAGCTCAGAATCTGACATGCCCAGCAGAGCCCAGAATGTGACATGCCCAGAAGAGCCCAGAATCTGACATGCCCAGCAGAGCCCAGAATTGACATGCCCAGCAGAGCCCAGATGTGACATGTCCAGCAGAGCCCAGATGTGACATGCCCTGCAGAGCCCAGAATTGACATGCCCAGCAGAGCCCAGATGTGACATGCCCTGCAGAGCCCAGAATTGACATGCCCAGCAGAGCCCAGATGTGACATGCCCAGCAGAGTCCAGATGTGACATACCCAGCAGAGCCCAGATGTGACATGCCCTGCAGAGCCCAGAAATGACATGCCCAGCAGAGTCCAGATGTGACATACCCAGCAGAGCCCAGAATTGACATGCCCAGCAGAGCCCAGATGTGACATGCCCAGCAGAGCCCAGAATTGACATGGCAGCAGAGCCCAGATGTGACATGCCCAGCGGAGCCCAGATGTGACATACCCAGCAGAGCCCAGTGTGACATGGCCAGCAGAGCCCAGAATTGACATGCCCAGCAGAGCCCAGATGTGACATACCCAGCAGAGCCCATAATTGACAGGCCCAGCAGAACCCAGAATTGACATGCCCAGCAGAACCCAGATGTGAGATACCCAGCAGAGCCCAGATGTGACATGCCTAGCAGAGTCCAGATGTGACATACCCAGCAGAGCCCAGATGTGACATACCCAGCAGAGCCCAGAATTGATATGCCCAGCAGAGTCGAGATGTGACATGCCCAGCAGACCCAAGAATTGACATGCCCAGCAGAGCCCAGATGTGACATGCCCAGCAGAGCCCAGATGTGACATACCCAGCAGAGCCCAGATGTGACATGCCCAGCAGAGCCCAGATGTGACATACCCAGCAGAGCCCAGTATTGAGTCCAGCAGCAGGGCCCAGTGGGAACTGAAGGATTGAGGCGAGGACAAGTCAGTGCCTGGCCTGGTGTGCCTGATGATCCCTCTGCCCGTTCACCCACACGAAACTCTGCGGCGTCTTGATCCTGCGCTGGCCATGTGGGTCAGGGTGGGCGTGGTCAGTGGTGGCACTCGTGACGCTGAGGGCCATGATGCACTGGCGACAAATTAGATGCCGCCACGGCGCATCAAAAAATAGTGCACTGCAGCGGCCACGGCATCAGCGCTGCAAATTTGCTGCTGTCAAATTTCCCCCACCTGGAGCAAGTGCTCCGCACTGCTCCATGGTGGGGCCGGCCCTGCCCCAGGGAGACTGTTTTCTGTTAAAGTCGATCACTAAAATAAAATAAGTGGTTTCCATGCAAACATTCCATGCAGCTCAGCAGGTGACGAGTCCAGTTAAGGAGTTCTGGATTTCCCAGGGATCAGCACTTTTGGGGGAACATATACACCCCCAGGACCATGCCCTGTCTACACAATATATATAATTTTTAAGCCCCCTATACACCCCCAGGACCATGTCCTGTCTTAACGGTACAGTATATATAATTTTTTAAGCCTCCGTACATCAACACATATCTATATATGCAGGTAGGAGAGTCATTTGGTTCATTAGAATTGGCAAAAATATTTCTATGCAGATGTGTAGATAAAGAGATATATTTACAGGGTTATTCAGAGACAGCCGAACAGGTCCCGAAATTGCACCAAACAGTGATTTTCCCCATACGGTGGAATTTTAGGGCCATTCGGCTATCCAGAAAGAAGGCAGTTCGCCAAATTTTGGTGAATTTCCAGTGAAATACAGCGCTGTACAGTGGCAGTGAAATCCCCACAGAGAAGGTAATGGTTAATCTATTCAGAGATACCGAACAGCAGTGAGATATCAGAGAAATGCCCTGATGTTCGGTGATTTCATTCGGCAGGTTTAATCAGATGAATCCCATAGGTTTCGTTGTTAAAAAACAGTGGGCTGAGGCTCGTGTCAGACGAGCGCACGGATCACGTCTGTGTTGCCGTGCATCTCTACGTCTGTAATAGCATACAAGTAAGGTAAATGGAGCCCCACACACGAAGTATGTCCACACTGAACTGCGGATGCACAACGGCCGTGGCAAAGGGCCGCAGGTTAGGCAAGAATGTGAATCCGCTAGAATTGACAGAGTGCACTGCGTCCACCTAGCGGCCTGTGTGCGTGAGGAGGAGACGTCAGATGCACCTGTTTTCCAGCCTACATCACGTCCAGACTCCAGAACTTTCCGGTGTGGCTAGAGTGTATCCTGGAAGCTGCTGGTGCCATGGACATGGAGAGACTGATCACAAAAGTGGGTGAGCACCCCCTGAATTGTGGGACACAGCCTACGAGCAATACAAGGACAGAACCGGGAAGGCGAGCGCATGGGCTGCAGTGGCAAAAGCGTTATATCCGGAATACGGCACATGGTCTGAACACGAACAGAAAGTGCAGAGTGAGTATATGAATATTTTATTCATAATCAAATGCATATTTAATGTCAGATAAATGTAAATGGCAAACAAAATGAATGTCGTCACATGTCAAATGCTCCCCAGCTGCCAGGGCACATGACCTGCTCCACTAGTGAAATAATAAGAGCATCGCGATACCTGTTGCTTTGACTATTCACAGGCATAATATCATCATTTACAAATTCCTCCAATCCAAAAACTGACAAGGGCTCATCGAAATTATAACCATCCCTCCCCCGAACAAAATTATGCAACACACAGCAGCATTTAACGATATCAACACAAAATTCGATGTTCACATCGAGTGGCCTATGGAAGATTCTCCAGTTGTTGCTAAGTATGCCAAAGATGCACTCGACATACCGTCTCGCCCCTGACAGCTGGTAGTTAAACACCCTCTTCTTCACAGTCAGGTGTGTCCCTGAGTATGGGCGCAGCAGATGTGTGGACAAGCCAAATGCCTTGTCCCCCACAAAGGCATAGGGGACTGTCACGTCACTGCCAGCCCAAAGGTGTGGGTCGGGGGATGTTCAGGGTCCCACTCTCAATTTCATTCCACAGTGTGGAGTTCCTGAACAGTGTGGAGTCAGAGTCTTTGCCATATGATCCCACATCCACATACACAAAGTTGTAGTTGGCATCTGCCACTGCCAGTAGGCCATTAGAAAAATAATGTTTATAATTCTGATACAGTGACCCACTCTTCAGTGGCTTCACTATGTGGATGTGTTTGCCATCCATGGCTCCCAGGCAGTTTGGGAAGTTCGCTCTGTCCTGAAATCCCGCAGAAATACGTGACCATGCCTCGTCTGTGGTTGTTGGCAAACATTGATCCCTCATCACGTCCCATATTGTCTGGCACACCTTGTGGACAATCTCGCCAGCTGTTGATCTGCCAATGCGGAAATTATAATGCAGGTCCTGCAGACTGCATCCACTAGCAAGATACCTAGAAAAAACGAAATAAAAGTGTGTTATGATCACATTCCATGAACCGAACCTAATATCATTCTTCTGTTTTGCAGCACAAGAACTCATTGTGAAATGGAGGACAGTGAGGGACAACTACACCCGGGTCCTCAAGAAAGATGCGGAATCAGCACGCTCTGGATCAGCAGCAAAAAAGGACCGCAGCTATATTTATGCAGAGCAACTGTCGTTCCTGCGATGAACCCTCAAGCCGAGAACAACGGTGAGCAGCATGGATCTCCTGTCAACATCCGGGTCACAGGAAGAACACATGCTGCCATGTGGTTCTGCCAGCTGCTCCAAGGATGTGGACCAGGGTGGAGCAGAGTCACAATTGGAGGAGGAGACCTCTGCACAGGTGTACAGCACCTTCAGGCACCACCAGACTGGGGCCGAAACTGAGGAGGCCACCAGGAACCGAGTTCGAGCAGGCCATGGTGACATTCATGGATGCGCACCATCCACCACCACCACCACTACCTCCACACTGCAGGTTTTGGGATGATGATGACATGACATTTTTCCATTCCTGTCTGCCCATGTTGCACCAGATGACCCTGGCCCAGAAGGTGGAGTTCCACAAGAAATGTCTGGCAAATATAGACACCATTTTGGCCCATCCGCTACAACCACCTGTGGCTCACAGTGCTATGCCACAACCACTATATTCCAGTGGGTATTATTGGCAGAGCCAGGTGCAGCCTCCACACCAACCCATGTCCCCTGGTGCAAGGCCACAAGCACCCCCTGTGTCTGAGTACCACCGCAGGTACATGCCCGGTCCTCCAGACACTAGACACTATTTCTTAAGCTTATTATAAATGTACTGTTCAATAACATATGGTGTGAATATGTTATAGTTTTATGACATCCACATTATTGTGGATAAAAATTTTATTTTACTTACATTGTTGTCGGTGTCATTAATTATTGAGTACGTGTCATATGATGTGATGTGTGAATGGGCTAGTGGGCATGTCACTACAGACCGACAATAGGGGCTCTGCACACCGAGCACATGTCTGTTGACTGGCAGCGAAGTCATGAATGCTGGTGTTTGATAGTACTCACTGCAACGTGTTGACCAGCATCTCCTCTGGTGGAATGGCAGCCCTTATGTTGGTGTCCCTCTTCGTCTGCTCGACAATAGCTCATCAAAGGACCTGATGGACATCCGCATGTAGTTGAAGAACTTCACCGGGTCCGTCTCTCGCAGTGGCCTGTAGAGTGTCACAAAGTGGCCATGGGTGTATCTGGCATCGTTGATGGGATGAACCCATGAACGTCATTTCTTCTTGTGCCTCAGATACAGGTAGCCCGTTGCAGCAAACACAAAGACTTTGACTGCATCCATCTTGGAAAAACGCCACCTTCCACAAAATGGCTTTTTATACCCTTTTTCCCTTCTTTTTTTAATTCAGCAAGTAATTTGGTTACTCATATTTCTCTTTTTTTACTAGATCCGTCAAAAATCACAGACGTTATAATGGACCATGCGGCCACTACCGCGTCTTCTGCCAAAACGTGCATCCGTACTGCACGGACGCGCAGTCCGTAGAAAATACGCTCGTCTGACCCTAGCCTGAATTACTTACAATACTAGCACTAAAACGCGGGCGCTAGTGAGGAAGAACTGCGCCTGCAGTTTTCCCCCTAGCGCCCGCATTTTAGCTCTAGATTACAATGCAGGCGCTAAAAAAGCTGCCTGTATTGTCTGTGGGTGCTAAGCCCCGGGATGCGCGCGGAAGTGCTTAGCGCAGCCGCGTGCATCCTCTCAATGGAGTCCATAGGTCTGTTGGTGACATTTCGGTGCTCTCTGAATAACCCCTTAAGTGTTTGTTTAAACATTTATACGACGTATGTGTACTAATCACTATGGTCTGGTATTTTCATTATTAGCAATATATTAATGTTGGTGCACTTAACTTGAGAATTCAATGTTGGCCTGCATAATGTATAAACATTCTCTAACTAGTCCATACCTTAATGTCACAATAAATGTAGTATATTATGAGGGATATACCATTATAATATTGCTTTAAACACAGGAAAATGTGAATATTCATTGTTACAGCTGTTTAATCCATTTCAAATGTATTATTATTTTTAACATACAATGGTCACTATATACAGTGTGTGTCACATCACACACAAGTGCTTTGTTCCTCTGATTAAAAAACATATTTGTACAGTAGCCAAGTCTCTTTTCTTCTCTCCCTCTACTCCCACCCAAGGCAATCATCCATATTCAACAACTGTTTCAACTGACTCAGCCTTCAGCTTTTGTATCAAGTATTTAAGATGTTTCTCCCATTACCATCACCCACATCACACCTGTTAGTGTGAAAAAGTCACTGTTTCAGAGGGTGTGTTGTGCTGTAGTAGCTGAGTTAAAGAGGCAACAAAACCCTTCATTCGTAAAACTGGTAATTTGTCATTTTCAGTACTAAACAGCTGTTAAGTTGGGTAAGTGTGGCAGATTGTCTATGATTCATTTGCTGGCCCTCTGGGCATGCATCTGAAACAGGACGTCAACATGTGGCTTTGAAGAGGGGAGTAAATATAACTATTTTCCCTTCTGCCTCAGAATAATCTGCAGATATGAAGGAGAAAGGTGAGAAGGATGGGGAAAAGAAAAGAGAGATGAGATGTAAAAAATCTAGGAAAATGTCCAGGTCATTTAACAATTGGGTGTGAGTATACTGCCTTTTTGTTACTAGAGAGAGGACCCAAAGGCAATATTACTCTCTTTTCTGCTTTCTTTTCTGGTCTGGATTTCTGATCTAGGATGCCTGCAGAATACATGGAGGTTGGGTGCAAAGGTGCTAAGACAAACCACTAGGACCAAATGGATGTAAACCTTGAGTTGATGTCCGTGATGGACAACATATATCACCTTTACCTGGGGGAGCCACTGCAGGCCAAGCCACGCCTTTGTGAGCACTTCTGCTTCAAGAGATCTAAAGTGTGGAGGCAGTATAGTCAAACAGTTGCCAGCGAGGTTCACACAGGATCCTTGCTGAACTGGGCCCTTGTCTAAACAATAAAGCAATAAAAAATAAAATACAATAAAATAAAACAAGGGCGTTGTAATTCAGCAATATTTGATTGGGCCAGAGATTGAGATTGAGAAGAGTTAAAAGGGACCGTGCTATAAACAATGGAAAAAAACATCTTAAAAGGAACTCTGAAAAGGAAAACTTAAAATGCTCAACTACTATGTAGCATTGGTGGCTAGTATGAAGGCTTCACCTCTACCATCTATCCTGTCCATCATCATCTTGCGCTCCAGTGGCCCTGATGCATATTTCAGAGGGGACTTGCATGTGTGCATCCCAAACTTGACACCAGTGCTAGCCTTGTTCCCAGGCGCACTGTGAGGAGATTCACCGCTGAAGATCCTAACCACTGGTGGAGACAAGCAGAGTCTTTTTCCTTCCCAACAGAAGGAGGCAGGGGCCACAGGCTGCCAACTGAGTGGATTAAATGTGCATGTAACTTGTATAATGATCTGTTATATTCAATGAAAGGCTGATAAATAGAATGTTCTCCAAGGCATTGAGGCAGAAGAGTTAATCACTCATTAGCTTGTTACATAAAGATAGATAGAAATTGTGTGGGTGCTTCAAAATGTGAAATGCAAGAGAATTAACAGTACAGTTGAACAGTGAGACCCAACAACCATCATCATGATCTGACAAGTCATGATGTCATGATGTCATGATAGTTTACGATCTCATTCTTGAAAGCTCCCACAAGCAAAAGCAGCAGAAATGTATTTACTAAAACGTATTTTCTAGGCGTTTCCCTCGGAAGGGCCTCATGGAAAACCAACACGGGACTCTTGCATATGTTGATCTTTGGGAGGTGCCCTGTGTTTTCTTTTATGTTTATGATACAGTACATGCATTGCTATTTAGTGATTGTTTTGCAAGGTTGAGAGCTGCTTTTACTGCCTTTTCTGTGTTTTTTAAAGCGTTTAATTATTTTTACTAACTCATATCTATGATTTTTTAGTAAAGTATTTTTTGACATTTATGGATTAACGCCTTTTGTAAACTGACTCATAACATCGCATTCTGTGCGATGTATGCAAAGGACAGCAACAGGGGGTAGATAAGAATTCTTTAACCCTTTCACTGCTGAGGCTTTTCCCGCCTCTGTGCTGAGCTCATTTTTACAGATTTTGCTCATCATGTTTAAATGTGTTTTGAAGGCTTATTTTAGTATATGACCCAGACATATTATATATCGTTCTTTCCGGCAGACTCGGCAGATTCATAATATGTCATTATTATATGTATACGTCATGACCTGTCTGTTTATTATAACAAAAAATGCAATAAAATATGAATTTTCAATCATTTAAAACGTGTAAAGTGTTTTTTTTTCACATTTTAAGATGCAAGCAATTGCGGTTATATTTTGTATGGGGTACGCTTGTTAAAAAAATTAGAGATGGGGTCTCATTAAATTTTTTTTTGGGGAAAATTACGCGATTTTTAACAAACGCACCGCATACAAAAATCGTTAGTGCAGCATCATTGTTCACATTATAATTGAAAAGGGAGCAATATTGCCACATTAACAAACCAAAAAAAAGAAAAAAAACTTGTTTATTTTTTTTCTATTTTTTTTTTTTATACTTTTTTATACTCATGTTTGGTATTGTTGGAACGGCCATGCTCTGGCCGATCCAACAATACCAAACATTAACCACTAACTGCCATGGATCAGGAGATAGGCGGTTCATTGGAACCCCCTATCTCCACCATTGGTGGCAGTTAGGGGTTAACTCTAGGACTGGCATCATTGTGCTATGCACAATGACGCCAGTCCTCAGGGGGCATTCCCGGAAGCTTGGCCGACATCCAAGATGTCGGCCAGCTCCGGGAAAGGATCACGAACCGGCACTTTTCGGCGCCGATTCGTGATCCGGCCCCCATGGGGTTAATGCCAGGTACCATTTGGAAGGGCAGGCTGTGCCCTTCCAAACGGTGCCTGGGTTAACCCCCTGCACGCTGCCGATCGGGAGGGAGAGAGGTCCGAAGGACCTCCCCCCTCCCTTTCAGGCGCCTCCTCCGCACATGCGGGGGGGGCGCCTGAATTAGGTGTCATCGCGCCCCCGCGATGACACCTAATTACTCCGGCGGCGGTTCCGGGTGCTGGGCTGACATCGAGGATGTCAGCCCACACCGGGGGGGCCAGCGATCGGCCGGAACCCGGCCGAACACTGGCCCCAAAGAGAGGACGCGCTCAGCGCGTCCACCGCATGGAACGCTTCCTGCGGTTGGACTCGCTCAGCGCGTCCACCGCAGTGAAGTGGTTAAAGCTCCCTGTCATATCTCATTCAGCTGTCAGCTCTTATCTGTTGTATCACACACCACACAATAGATCCTCTTCAGCCTTATCTAAGCATTTACTCCTCCACCCATTCCCTATTCAATACTGTAGAAGATAAACCAGGTGTAAAATTAAACTTTTGAACGGATTTTGGTAAATGTTGCATCATGGGAAAAATCCACAAAATGTAAACCAGAGATAAAAATCTAAATTTCTATATTCCTTTTTACATGAAATTACTTCAAACAAATAAAAAAAAGGAGCAACATATGTTTTATAAGGTGGCTTTGTTTGTAATGTACAAGTAACCTAGTTACAGCTTATGCAAGTGGTAGCACCCCTTTAAATAGCACTGCAGCTCCTTCTGAGTAGTGAATTTAAAATTACAAGTCAATTGATACATTTGTTTACCATCAGGTTGCACTATGTTGTTTGATTTGTTTTTCAGGTTCTGTCAATTTATTTTGTGGTCTATGTGAGATCCATTCCGATCAGTTTATGTTGTTTAACATTTGCATACTTTCTGCAAGATCGCTATAATTAAGGACACCTGAAAAGCTGCAGAACTTTACATTTATTTAGCACCTGGAATTCACAAGATTCTTACCACACTTATTTTTGAAAGCAGTATCTCTAATTTAAATGGTTATTTAATAATTGTACAATAACTGTTATTTCATCAGTTTGAAATCAAGTCCTACCTAATTAATGGAACTTGAAGGAGCAGAGGTTATTAATATCTTACCGTACTGCCCATTGGAAGTGTATTCTGCATGTATGTCAAAACACTAACATTGGCAACGTCTTGGAAAGCAAAACATTATATAGTAATTGACATGCTGCTGCGAAAAGATGTCCCAGTTTCAATTGAATTTCATTTGTAATGAGCATTTAACACTGGATAGCATTTAACACTGCATTTAATACTGGACAGTAGATGGAGCCATAGCAAGTTTTCATAGAGGTAACAACAGTTTGTTCATTATCTGTTTTTATCTGCTGTTTGTTTTTATTTTTAGTTTATTTAAAAAAAAAAAAAAAATAGCAGCAGGGTAAAAATTTTAGCCGAATTTAAAACTAGTATATTGTCTCAGGTTGCTTGTAGGATATACCTTGATTTTAGAATTAAATGTGCTCGATACTTATATTATTTTTAAAATATCTTGTGGTGCTTTGTCCTCTTCGCTATAAAATGACTAACTGGGGGTTAAATTCTCCTTGATAGCGAATGGCTGAAACATTCCATGATGCTGAGTTAGAGGCTTGGTACCATTAATCTGGTTTTGAGTAGGCCACAGACCCAGTACTTAAGCTGATGGGTCTGTCATGGGATTTTTAAAGACCTCCTCTCACATGCTCTCTAGTATATTATGTCGGGGAGTAAGAGGACTTTACACTCTAGTGTAGGACACAACTTTTATGTCTTATGCAGTACTGATCTCTACTAATATAAAGAACCAGGTAATTATGTAATTTCCCTTTATTCAGGTTTACAAAACAAGCATATGGCTTCAAAATAATAACAACCTATCACAACAAAAAATGCAAGTGTGTGATCAATAATATAAACCGAACAATATGGTTTTAAAGCGTTTAATATATTTGTAAAGACATTGATCAAGGAAAAACATATACACACTAATTGTAATTACAGTGATAGGAGAGTCAACTGTTTGCCGGTCCAGGTAAGTGATGCTGAGTAGGTCTTATTAATGCCACTTGAGCTGTGCAGACATGTGACAGTGAGTAATGTAAAGTTTGCCACCTGAGCAAGCAATCTCTCCATATGAAATGCGTCTAGCATCTGGCTTTTTCTGCTCTGGGTAAGCTTTGCAGAGCATGGGCTGCCACATTCTATATTGGCATTGCAACAACATGCTTCGGATATCTTGCCACGGAGTGTTTTGTTAGCACTTCCCTTACTGGCCCACTATGGGCCCTATTACAATATTCGCGCAAAAACGCTCGCGCAGCGCGTGAATTCGTGCGCAAAGCGTCAAACGTTAACGCGCATAAATCAACGCTGGTTTTACAATCTTCGCATTTTTTCATCTGTCAAAAAATAACACGCAAAAACGCGCGCGCAGTTACGTTACGTGCAGAAATCAGTGTGAAGACTGTTTTTTTCACGCGATTCAGCCAATCAGAATTAAGAACCACAATTGTCTCACGTTAAGTTTTTGTGCCTGTCAAAGTCAATCTGCGCATATATGCTGCATCAAAAATAAAAAATACACACAACTTCTCAAATTTATTGGTTTAATATGAGTAGAATGTGTAACTATACTTTGCTGCGTATTTTATTTTGGGCTGGTGTGTTTGGTTTCGGCCAGGTTGATAGAATTTGTCATTAACACCAGTTATCAGGCGTTGCAAAAATTATGCGCGCAAAGGCTGTGCGTTACAAACTGCGCATAGATTGTAATACCATCCACGTACCAGGAGCACAAACGCATTTGCGCTCACAATGTTAAGTATAGGACGCGCGCAGTAAAGTACGCTCGCGCAGCGTTACCCGCAGTAGACGTATACGCGCATTTGTTGCGCTGACATTGAAATACGACGTTCAGCGCAAAGGGTTTTGCCCCTCGCGTAATTGCGTTTTTGCGCACGCGCTAACGTTTGCGTGAAGAATGTAATATGGCCCTATTACTTTTCTCTGTTTTAAATATTAACGATATTAATATTATGTATTTTGAAACAGCAAGGTTGCAGTTTTTATTACATCGCGGCAGAACTGTGCTGAGTGTTGACCTTACATGATAGAATTCTATATCCATTTTACTCACAATTAGAATATTTTCCTATCGCCGAACACTCATTCCTTTATAACAATAGAGTGTTGTTACCTGTGTTTGTAAAGAGTGGTTGTTGCATTATTTCCCAAGCCGTGCCCTCACATGAATAACTCTAATTATATGATCTAGTGATTATACCAAGTGTGGTCAGATATTATATGTAACAAACATTGCTAGCTCCTGTGATCTGAGGACACAAGATAAAAACACTGGTTTGCTGTACAAACCACCTGCGCAACACAAATAAGTAATATAATGATATCATCACCCTTAATAGTTAAATGAAATAATTTACAGACAGACAATACACAATAAATACAAAAGCAGACTTTCAGTGTTTTCAGGGCGTGTCATCTAATTTGTATTTACAAAATAAAGGCATTCATGTTCTCTGTTGAAAAATATATTTGCACACCGATTTGTTTGAAATATGGGATGCAAAGCTAACAATTAAACGCAGGATAAAAATTTACATTTTTGTGTTTCTATTGTTATTGTGTAATAACTAAAAGATCCATATAAAATAAATATACAACTTTCTATATGTTTTAAATGTGTTCCTTTGTCCTTTAAAAAAGTATTGTTGGAATGGAAAGTTCTGTATATTAAATAATGTTCCATATTGTGCACAATTTCAAACAGGGTATTGTTGGGGTGAAAGGAGAAATGGCCTTTGTGTCAAATACTATCAGGGTTATTCAGAGAGCGTGAAAAGCAGGAGAATGACTGGAGAATGAAAAATTCTAGGTCAAAATAGCCAAACCAGAAAAATTCTCCCTTTCATCTCACTTTCCAAATCGGCTATTTTGACCTAGAATTTTTCATTCTCCAGTTATTCTCCTGCTTTTCACGCTCTCTGAATAACCCTGTATGTGTGATAAAGATAAATTCATATAATCTTATGAATAATTTAAAGTAATAAAATTAGATTATTAGCAATGTTGTTCCCAAAAAACACCAGCAGAATGTAAACAGAATATCTGTATGTTGTCATAATAGTTCAGAAAATACTGTATGTATGTACTATACAGGGATTTTCAAGCCTTCAGCTCTATATTTTACCTTGTTTGTTTATTAAATTTTAACTAATATTACTGCATTTCCTTGTTGTACAGCAATTTCTTACAGCTGAGAAGGGGAAGGTCAACTTTATAATTATTGTGTTTTATATTGAGCCAAAGCTCATGTCTTATGTGAGTGCCACATTTTATCATGTACAATTATTGTAGATTCTACACCTGCACTATACATTATGGAGTCTTTTTATTTGTTCTTGATACAGAAAACTAATAGTGAGAGAAAAGGGGGTGTCGTCCTTGGCAGTCAGTACTGGCCACCCTCATTGGGTGAGAGCAGACTGATTTGCATATGGAGCATTCATCCCTGTAATGGCACAAACAAGCGAAAACCTTGTGAGACCGGAGTGGGCACCCACCGTAGAGCAGACCCCTAGTGCTGTTGCTCGTCCTCAGAATCCTCACCCCCCCTTTTCCCCTACAGAAAACTAAGAAGGTGGGGCTTAACCATATTGCTCTGAATGCTGTCATACCGACCTTGTGGTTCCACAGGCTCAGAAAATTGTGAGTGCAATTATTTTTTGAATTAACATAAATATTTTAGACCTGTATTGGTTTTTTTTCTTTTCTTTTTAAATTCAAAGCAGAGCAACAAAAATACAAAAGTGCGGTGTCACCTCAATAATTAGTTTTTCTATTTTTTTTTATGTTTCCCGTTTAGATTTATCTGACTGTCAGAAATAAATCTGTTAAAATTCAACAAGAGATGTATTGGTGGTTTATTAACTGGAAAGTAATATGGAGTTTTTGTCTTGTCTTGGAGCTGAGTTGCACATGTTTTAGAAGAACATGATGGCAATAACAGGGAATCTCCAGCGAGTGGAAAATAATTAAGAGAGGTTGATAGGTTGGAGAATAATTTGTGCAGGATAGGCTTAATGGGTCATGAAGAATATTTATGAGAATCCATACGGTTTTAAGAAAATAAGGAAAAAAGTGTCAACTGCGCTCGTTTCTATGTGTTCCATGTACAACAAAACTGAGGTTTTTGTTTGTTTCAATGGCTTTTGCAACGTAAGCTCACTCGCCACTTCAAGGCACCTCTTTACAGAGTGAGTACCTAACAAATGTACCAAATTTGGTGCGTTTATAAATAAAACCCACCATATCTCGGCCTCTCCTTAGCTGAAAAGCAGCAGGAGGGGCTTGGAGCTGCTCAGTAGAGCGGCCTTTTGGTACATTTGTTAGGTACTCACTCTGTAAAGAGGTGCCTTGAAGTGGCGAGTGAGCTTACGTTGCAATGGCCATTGAAACGAACAAAAACCTCAGTTTTGTTGTACATGGAACACATAGAAACGAGCGCAGATAACACTTTTTTTCCTTGTTATGTTTTATACATTAACTGGGCTGTTACTCCTGGCAGTTGCTGCCGCTCCGGTAAGTATGGGCGCGACGCCATTTTTTTCTGGTTTTAAAAAAATGTTTGGAAAAAAAAGTAACATTGAGACCACATCGTGTTTCAGTAGGTTGGAAGTTTGGAACCACAACATCATTATTCTGCACACACTGTTATTTTGTATACTGACATTGTCACTTTCTCTACTTTCTGAGACCCTATTGGTACTATAAATAGTATTACAAGGTATTTTCTGGATTGCTTATCTATTTTCAATATCACATACTGCGATATCGTGCAATATCACATACTTAGTGCTCAGCTGTGTGAGCATTAACGTTAGGTTAAATGGCCCTAGCGTGGGACGACCATATTACATTCCGAACATTAACAGGTTAAAAAACACATTAGCAATTCAGAGATTGCGCTTTTCAGCGCAAGCTTACTGTACTTTGCGCTCCCTATGCTTAACAAGGGGTGCGCAAAGTGTTAATTAGCGTTAGGATTGCAAAGTCCTAACGTTAATTACACACCGCTGCGGTTACCTGAAAGATTAACCACAGCTTGAAGCTGGTGCTAAATGATTCCACTTCTGTAGAATCAGTTGTCACCAGCTAAAAAAAACCCAAAAAATTAGATACTCACCTCTCATCCCACGGCGAGAACAGCGGCCCAATCTACCTTTTCTGGCTGCCGGGAGCAGAGTGAGACTGGTGGGGAGTCACCAGTCTCCCTCCGCGATCACTCCCGCGACCTGCAGGATCTCACAAGAGGCGAGATCCTGCAGGTCATGTGACCCGGCAGTCAAAGTCCCAATGGACTCCATGGAGGGGATGCTTGGGGTGGTGCGTCAGTGCTGCCTCGAGTATCCTCAGGCTTAGCGCTCCATTACAGGGTAGGCTGCTATATTAGCACCTGCCCCATAATTTGGAGCTAAAATGGGGACGCTAAGGAGAAACCTGCAGGGGCAGGTTTTCCTCCTTTAGAGTCCCCGTTTTAGCGGGCAGTATGTAATACTGCCCAACATGTTTTATACAAATTGAAGAATTTATTATTGAACTTTACAGATGAAAATGAATTGCAATAGCATGCCACGCACACATGATATCACTGATTAACATATTTCATATTTGGCTAACAAATGAGTTGATGCAATTATGACTACTTATGCACTGTGAGTTAAATTTTAAAATCAGCATAATTGCTAAATCCTATTATATGTAATTTAAATATCACAAGGAAGAGCAATGGATCATAATTGAGATTTTCAAAGCATTAGTCATAAAAATTGCAGGTTGGAAGGAATAATTTTGTAGATTCTAATTGCTCGAAGGCAGTCACACCTTTAGAGGTATTTGTTTGGAACGTGATATGGAAGTGAGAGCACTTAATTAATGTTTCCTTTATGCCAGGCTGTTTCACCCACATGCCAGGCTGTGTCACCCCGGAAATTCAATAATAACTTATTAATTGTTTCAGTGATAGGTTTCAATATGTATTACCTTTTTGGAAACAAAATGATAACACATAAATAATAAAGAGCATGTGGTTGCACGCGTGACAGTGACATTATATGACTCTTTAGTTAGGTTATTCAGATGGCAGTCCCTTTATGTTTTGTGAAGTCATACTTTACGATCGCTTAAGCACAGACATCATTGAGAGAAGAGGCCTCTCGTTGGCTCATAGGGACTGAATGATGAAGCCATGCTTGAGATGGTTAGTGATATGAAAGTGCAAATTGACATGGCTAGCTATTTAACCTCAATATGCAATACAAGGACCAGATATGAATAAGCAGACTGTTTATTTGGTAGGTAGAGTTATTCATAGTGGTGGGGTCTGGAATTCAAAGGAGTAAATGATCCTGTCTGACTAAATGAATAGGGTGCTGGGCCAGTGCTACAGTCGCTTTGTAAGAACAAAAGGAAGGCCCAGGATAATGTTGTACAGCCTGCAGCCTGAGTTTATGTATAAATGCTTAGACATGGGTGCAGGGGTGTATCTACCGCTAGGCAAACAAGGCATTTGTCTAGGGCGGCAGAATCCAGGGGTGGCAAAAAAAATGCCCCAGAAATGGGCTACCAGCCGAATGTCACCGACGGGAGACAGAAATGTGTCCCCACAGCTTGGGTGTGGATCTTACTGATCCACTGGGCGCGTAAAAAGTGTCTCGTTCAGAAGCTGCCTGGTAGTTATGGCCCAGTAAAATCCAAGCTCGAGCCGAGGGGGTACATTTCAGCAACAGCCGAACCTCACTGGCTGGCCGCCCACCCCTGCAGTGCCACAGAGGGCGGTAAATATATTAAAAAAATGCTGTAGATCCTGTGTATGGCTAAATGCAGTGCCTGTTATGTATGTTTTATTGTTGTGGATACTGTGTACGCTCATGCACCCTGCCCATTAAGTGAACTTTATTGCTGTGGATCCTGTGTATGCTCATACGCACTGCACATTACTATGAGTTTTATTGTTATGATGCTCTGTGATACATTTATGTCCAGTGCGTATGAGCGTGAGTTTTTTGCTGTGGAGCTCTGTGAAATGCTGTGATACTGTGGGAGGTGCCCAAATTTTGTGTTGCCTAGGGCAGCAAAAAACTAAAATACGCCACTGCATGGGTGGACAGGGAAGTCATGCCCCTCCTCCCTAGGTCAGTGGGAATGGGTCAGTAATTATAATTGAGAATTTGAGGTTAACTGTGGCCGCAACACAGTACTCTAACATTTGAATGATCTTGGAGAGGGCCTTTTGAGGCTCACCTGTCAGTGCCATATCGTGGGGGGGGGAGAAATGGGGGCAGTGGCCCCAGGTATGATTTTCTTAGTTGCGCAAAATCCCAACAGAGAACCAGATTTTGTCAGATTCCGGGCTGTGTGGTTTTTAGGCCGGCAGCACTCTGGCCTACCTAGAAGATTGCGGCTGGCCCTGTCCGATGGTGTCATGGGGCGCCCTGACCCACTGCACAGACAAATTCTCCCTGGAACGTGGCCACCGCTTCAGGTGTCGCCACCCATCCTAAGCCCTCATACTGGTCCTTCAGGTTTCGCCCTGCCCTCCTCTCAGTTCATGGACTGGAAGCTTCACCTGCAGCCACTCAGACCACGGTAAGGTGAAGGCAGGCAGAAGCACAGGCAGCCCTGGTGTTCTGTCGAGACCCTATAACCGCTTTGGAATTCATGACCCACGTCACCACCAGCTGTGTCTCAGCTGGGGAGCCGCTCACGTCAGAGGGAGCTAAGCCGCAGAGCTCACCCTCCTTGGTGAGTCACCACCCACCAGCAGAAGGGAGGCTCGACCACAGGGTCCAATGTCTATTGGTGGGTCAGCGATACTGACAGCCTGCCCACAGAGGCAGAGGGCAGAGTCTGCCCTTTCCAATGACACCCATCCTGACCTGATATAGTCCAAACAGTTTTATTAAATAATTTATTTAATAAAAATTTTACTTTTTTCCACAGGGTTCACAGTATTAGTTAATTCTACCTTTGTTTTATGGCACTTGATGGGTTAATGAGGACCTTGCTGTTATGGCCCTTGCTGTTATGACATCGCAGGGGTTAATGGGGAGGCTATGTGCCACACTGTATTTTCAACTCTGCCCTTTCTAATGACACCTCGATGAAACCTGTGTGATGCCCAGGGACAGAGAAACAGTGGTCCAAAGGGCCCCTATGCCTCCTCCCAGCAGAGAAGTCCAGCCTCAGTCCCTGATCCAGAGCGTCTGGCAGGGGTTGGGGAAAGCAGGTGCGTGCAGGCCTCCTGTGTGCATCTCTCCGTCCTTGTGTGGCTGTTAGGGGGAGAGGAGCTGGAACAGGGCTGGCTACGTGTCTCCCTCCCTGCTCGTGTGAGCTAGAGAGGGGGAGAATGTGTGCGGGCCGTCAGTACTGCTGACCCAGCAATAGACAGTGGGTCCAGCGGGCAAGCCTCCCTTCTGCTGGACATGGTCTGTCAGTTGTGGAGAGCCACCAATGTGAGTGAGCTCTGCGGCTGAGTCTCCTCTGACATGAGTGGCTCACCAGCTGAGACGCAGCTGGTGGTGATGTCGGTCATGAATTCCGACGAGGTTTCAGGTCTCGACAGAACACCGGACAGATCCTGGACAGTCTTCCCCCTCTATCCCACACTCTTAACTAGGTTCAGCTTGGGGAGTCCTGGTTGGTGGCAGTGTGACACAGCAGCACTGCAAGAGTTAAGATTCCTGAACAGTCTGTAACCCCTGATCAGCCACAGCCTGTCACAGACATGACCAGGAAGAGGGGTCTGATTTTTTTTTATTATTATTTTTTTTGAGAGACAACTCTTTTATCTAATAGGTACTGAGCTGAACTCATTCCTCTTAATTTTTTTTATATACTGTGACGGAGCAACTGTACCCTAACTTAGTACCTCCATCCGCGGGCTCTCTTCCATGTGACAGTATCCACCATTGCCAAAGCTATCTTCTCTGACCGCTCTCCAAAACTTTAACCTCAGTTGAAAGAATGAGGCACACCAATGGAAGTCAAAAGCAGAATGCTAGTTTATTCACACAGACACAGACAAAGACCAACCCCCTTTGCATACAACCAACAGATAACATCACAGATCAAATAACTGCACAGGACCTTCAAACAATGGATAATGGGATTTCCTGGGAGGAGAAGGGGGAGGGCGAAGGCAGGTAAACAAAAGGAATTTCTTACAGAGAGAACGTACACAATAGAGAGAGCAGGTACTAATACAGAGATCTACAATATACAGAGGGGGTTAGATAATTGAGGGAATGTACACAAAATACACAACAAGAGACTATACAATAAATACACAAAGGAATAACACACAGACGTTAGTAATCTTTACTTTGCTGGGGAATGCTTAAAACAGTGAAAAACCAAATATATTTAGGTCCACCAGTTCCCCCAATAGTCTCTTTCATGGGCCATAGTCACATATACATTTTAATATGGAGTTTTATTGCTGTGGAGCTCTGATATGCTGCTCATACACAGCGCACACCACTACACCCCCAATCCTCTGATGACACACACACTGCAAGGTGCTGGGCTCTGTGCTATAAAACTCAAATCAATGGCTCTTAAATCCAGGGACCCTGCAAAAACCATTTATACTGGTATACAGGTGAATGTCATGTGTAACCTAGAGCAGAAAACTGCTGTAAAGAATGGGAAAAGTACAGACAGGGGTGGGAGAAATGATGAGGAAACTGTTGTAATTTTCTGCTTCCCCCTGACAAGTATGGGTGAAAAAAAAGGGAAAGGAACAGGGTTGGAAGGAAAAAAGACAATTGCTGGAATTGAAGGGGAAAAAAATGCAGGAATGGATTGAAAACTGCAAGAATGGGGGGGGGAAGAATGAAAAACTGCAGGAATGAGAGGAAAAGAAGGCAAAATGCAAGAATGGTGAAACTGCTGTGTGAATGAGGGAAAAAAGGGAGAAGGAAAAGGAAGGTAAGGGGCTCAATTTTTTAGTGGTAGAAGGAAATCAGGGTGTGCTAACGTGTTTATAAGGTTGGGGGGGACACAATTCTTGCTTTGCCCTGGGCGCTGACAACCCACTGACACCTGTACTATTTTAGCAGCTGCTGGAGGAGGTGCATATTCCCACTTCTCCAGCGGGCTAGTGCCATCTGTGTGAAAACAATTATGTATTTTGTTTGTTCTCTACTTTGCCAGCATAATCCTTCTCAAACCTTTTCAATTCAAGAGTGACTTTTTGTTGTTACCCAAATCCTCAGGTTTCAAAAAACTTTTCTAGGGCTCTCCTATTCTTATCATATATCTGTCCTCACCGTCTTTGGGCCTTATTTTTGCTCAGCGAGCCAATATGAGTGAATTCAGAGTACCCTTAAAAATTCCCTGTTACCAACTCTATTACAGGAGAGCTGCTAACTAATACTGTCAACCATGCTCCATGTGTCAACGCTGGTTTTGTCTGCTAGAATTCATAGGACTCCATTGAGGCTTACAGTGCTTTGTGTGTGCCCTGGAAAAGCTCCCACAAACTGGATCATGTAGGGTCAGCAGAAGGACACTGGGAACTATTCGCTCCCAGTTTTCATCTGCATGTGGCCATACAAGATGGCCGATTGTGCTGTCCTCTACATCAGGGGTTCCCAACCGCAGTCCTCAAGTACTCTAACAGGCCAGGTTTTCAGGATTCCCTTGGAGAAGAGCAGACTGAATCCTGCAAACACTGAGCAGTAAATCATATCACCTGCGTTGTGCTTCAGATATCTGGAAAACCTGGCCTGTTAGGGGTACTTGAGGACCGCGGATGGGAACCACTGCTCTACATTGTGGGACCAGAAATAAGATAGGCTTTTTTTTCAGTTATATATTTTTAAACGTAAGGTGATTTTACAAAAGAAAAATCATGTATTGCTAAGGTCTGAGAGACGGTATTCCTGTTTGAGTACAGCCTCAAAACAAAAATAACAAGTACTTTGGAAGATCTTTTTATTCTCTGGCTAGCTGATACTTAGCACTCCTTATGCAAAGAATAGGAAACATCATGTTACAATAGTGAACTGTTAAAGCTGAGCTACAAACATCCTTTGTGGATAGGCTGGAATAGCGACTCGAGCCTTTAGTGCAAACGAGTGAGTCCTTGGTCTTATTTGTCTCTTGTTCTTTGGTGCATCTCTAAAATCCCCTACAAAATAGTGGATTTTCTACCCAGCTGTCTACTCATGTGTCATCTCCCACCAAAGTTTGAACATTCAAAGATTGTGTAACCCTAGTTCTCTTTCTACTCCATAACTAATATTTTATATATATTTATACATGTGTTTATTGGATTTTAAGCACAATCTCCCCTCACTATTTGTGAACACTGATCTGTTCTGAATATGCATTGCCCAGATCAAGGGATTATGCTCACAGTTCATGAATAAAAAGCAATATTATTGTTGTATACACCTATTAAATCCAGCCTATCCGAGAGAGGCAACTAGTTTGTTTTATAAACATTTGCAGCTGTCTTTTCTTGTTTGTCATAATGTCCTAGCATGGCTAGGAGGCATGTTCTAATGTTTTCTCTGTATTCCTCTGTTACTCAAGGTTAGTATCACGCGTTATGGAACTACTGAGAGGAGTTTCAGATGTTTCTTCATTAGACAGCCTCATCCACACAAATGTGTCAGCAATAAGAATCTGTTTTTTGTCAATTCTATGTTTATAGAATATTTGTATAACGCAATTAGAATGATACAGTGGCAGCATTAGCACTGCTTCTCTGTAGAGGTTCAGAAGTGTTGTTTATGGATATAGCAAAGAATTACAAGGAGGTCAGTTTGCTTTTGGCTTCTCACATTCCGGTCAATAGGTAAAGTGTTGCCAAAGAAGATCCAAAATAGAAATCAGGCCTGTTTTCAAACTGTAAACAGCGCACCCGTAAATAGGAAAGTCAGTCACTATTACATGTAAGTGTTGCCATTGTGTTTATGACTTTGTGATGGTATAAATTATTACCTTTGTGGGACACGTGCAGGATATACATGATTCAGCCACATAATATGTTGCTAAAGGCGCTGGAAGGAGTTATGTGTTCTGTCTGCTTATCTAATTAAAATCGAATTATTTCTCTGCCTTCCTACCTCTACTTTCATTGTCACTGTTGCAGTTATTTTTTAATTAATCCTTTTGCCTTTCAGTTGGGGAATGATATGCAGAAAGGATGTCATGTAGGCATATAAAAAATCTAAAATAGAACTAAATGTATTTTTGTTATTATTATACATTATGTTAAAGGTTTTTGGATGATGCTTATGAAACCTTAACGGTTAACCCTTTCACCGCTGAGCCATTTCACCCAATGTGTTTAGATAATTTTGACTGTTTTGTGCTATTCATGTTTAACCCCTTCACTACCAGACGATTTTTGTTGAAAGCATTTTTATAAGAACATTTATTTGAAACATGGGGTGTGAAGTTAACAATTAAATATAGAGTGAAATAGAAGTTATTACTTATGCAAACGCTAATGTTTACATATCGAGACGCTACATTTGCACCAGCTATGGAATAGATCCTTAAAAATTTCAAAGTATTCTGCCGCGTTGTTGTCACAGGCCTTGCTGGCGGCAGCGGCGCTAAGGCAATTCTGGCCCTGCTGTGTCCTAAAATTTGCCTGGGCAGTGCCTGAAAAGTGCTGCCTTGTCTACAATGGCTTTTCCCTTTGCTGCTCATCTGCCCCAGATCACCTGACCATCCTCTCCCTACTTAAGGGTTGAACGCCCTTTCAAGAATGATTCTGCATTTCTGAAGTCACCAGTTCCCTGCTGACCACCCTGCCTTGCACATCTCACCATATACCTCTGTTACTGGATATCCTGTGTACAAATTACAGCTTTGGACTTTGACCACGTTATTGCCTGCTGCCCGCCTCAACCCAAGTATAAACTCTGACTAAGCTACCTGGATTACCCCTTTCTGGAAACCTTGCGTGATCACCCCTGGCATACCTGGACTTTGCACATCATATTCCCTGATCCTCAGCCCCCCTCCTTTTTGTTCTGTGTCATTGTCAGTAAATGTCCTTTTGTTTTCCTTTGTTGTTGCTGTGTGCTTTCTGTTGCCGTCAGCCCTCTTCCCAGGGGCAGACTGACAACTAATGGGGCCCCAAGGCAATAGGAGGTCATGGGGCCCCCTTGTTCGGCACCCACAGGAGGCCACACCCATAAAACCCCACCCCCTAAAACGCAACACCCACCTGTACATTATTGTGCTAAAGAATTTATTTCTGAACTCCTAAAAATAACCTTTTTGAAAATCCATTTGGACCCAGCAGCGAAATGTGCCCCCTCCATACTTGCAGATGGCCATCGCACTGCTGCAGCAGCCAGCCATCACCCACTCATTGCAGCTAAGGCTGCGCCACGGCACAGAAAGTCCCTGTGGAAAGTGTCATGCATATATATATTTCCCCCAGCTCACATGGATATATTGCCCCAGCTCACATGGATATATTTGCTCCAGCTCACATGGATATTGTCAGGCACGCTCACGTACCTGAGGGTGGACGAACGGTTAGCCCTAAGTGAAAACAGGAGCCTCGAGTTCGTAGGAGAGAAACCAGTCCTTGTAGTGGCTGGGTTAACACAAATAATGAGGGCTGCCCTGTACTCAGGCCAACACCAACCAAGGGTACGTAACGGCTGTGCCGGTAAAGCAAAATAGAGTCACAATGCGGTACCAGTCCTTATAGTGGCTGGGTTTCGCACAAACAGGAGGTGAACCTATAAAGGCAGGGACACAAGGAGGACAGGAACCAGTCCTTAGAGTGGCTGGTGTAAACGCTGGTAAGCCAGGAACGTATATCAGAAAGCAATAGGGTATAGGCGAAAACAGAGTCGAGTAACAAGCCGGGTCAAGGGGTATAGAGGTACACAAGTCGAGAGAGATAGCCAGGTCATACACAGTAAGTCAAATAGAGTGAAATAAACGAGCACTTAAGGGTCAGACAGGCAAAACCACGAAAGGGCACTGAGGAATGGGAAAAGCAAGTTTAAATTTGGTGCCTTGCCTGCTGATTGGTCCTTCGCGGTCACATGGAGATTGGTGACGTCGCGCCGCCGGGAGGGCTAAATCCGGAACTGCCGGCGGCGCGCGCGCCTACTGCGCACACACAGGACTCTGAGAGGACGCCGACCCCGGAGCCGGGAAGAAGGATGCCGGGTCGGCGGCCCGGCGGAACGCCGAGCCGGCGGCCCGGCGGAACGCCGAGCCGGCGGCGCCCGCCGAGCCCTGACAGATATATATTGCCCCCAGCTCACATGGTTATATTTGCCCACAGCTCTCATGGGTATATTTACCCCAGCTCACATGGGTATATTTGCCACCCAGCTCTCATGGGTATATTTGCCCCCCGCGCTCATGGGTATATTTGCCCCCCAGCACTCATGGGTATATTTACCCCCAGCTCACATGGGTATATTTGCCACCCAGCTCTCATGGGTATATTTGCCCCCCGCGCTCATGGGTATATTTGCCCCCCAGCACTCATGGGTATATTTACCCCCAGCTCACATGGTTATATTTTCCCCCAGATCTCACCTTTGCTGGCCCGGTTTGGGCAGACACAGTGGGCCCGCCATCGGTTTCCCTCCGATGATTGCACTTAACAGGCAGCCAGCGGCGCACTCTGAAAATGCCGCAGTGGCGCCTGCAGCATGCCTGCACCCCAGTCTATAACTGGAGCAGGCACATTGCACTGGCGGCGCCCCTCACGTGACACGTCACGTGAGGGGGTGTCGCAGGCACCACCATGGCATTTTCAGAGTGCGCCGCTGGCTGCCTGTTAGTTGCAATCATCGGAGGGAAACTGGCGGCGGGCCCACTGTGTCTGCCCAAACTGGGCAGGCCCCTACCGACCCGCGGGCCCTCAGGCAGTACCCGAGTGCCCAATGGGTCAGTCCGCCCCTGCCTCTTCCTGTCCTGCCCCTCCGTTCCTAGTCAAAGCATTCTTTTTTATTTACATTCAGTTCCTGTTCTGTCCACCTGGTGTCTCCTATCCCGTGTTTAGTGCTTTTGTATGTCAGATCCTTTCTTGCCTTGCCCAGCTAGGCCCACAGGCCCTGCTAGCAGTTGTACGTTATCCAGTGTTCCCCCTTTGGTTTACCCCTGCTGTTGTGACTCCTTGTATAATAAACCTTATTTGTTTACCTCTTATTGCTGCCTCCGCTCCACTCTGTCACCGCATCCTGTGCTCGACCTTGCCTCCCCGTGACAGTTGTGTTTTATTAATAATATGACTGTATAAAAACATTGAACTTCCACCCAGCGTGGGGAATGAGAAGGCGAATAGTATTGCTCATTTTATATCTGACAAATGGACAATGCTGTCGCTTCTGAACAAAAAAATTTTTTATTTGTTTTTACAGTGTACATGGTCATGTTTGGTATCATTAGAAAGGGCAGACTCTGACCTGTCCAATGACACCTAACTTGATCTTTTGATCTTGTGTGGTGTAAAAATGGACATACCCCCGCTCTCCTGACAGTAGTGCAGTGGTTTGTGTATTAGATGAACCAATGTGTCTATAAAAAATAAAAAACGCAGTGTGTCACCACCTCCACAATTGATCCCAGAATGAGAAATAACTAGGTGACTTAGCACAGTGGCATTGTTTATTTTTATAAGTAACAGACGGAAATAAAAAGAAAATTTTGCATTTCATTTTTTTCATTTCTACACATTACGTGGTCATATTTGGTATTGTTGGAAAGGCCACACTCTATACTTTCCAATGACCCCTCACTTTTCCTTGTTCAGTGTAAAGATAAGAGTTGCAGGGTTCCAAAGTACCCCCGGTGCTCCTCACTGCAGTGTGGCAGTTTAGGTTTTTTTATGAAACATTTGGAATAACGCACTGTGCCATCACCTCCACACTTACTGGCAGCATGGGAAATGAGAAGGCAAATTAGTGCAGTATCATTACTCACTTTATAATTGAAAACTGAACAGTAGTGCTAGAAAAAAATTCTGTTATTTCATTATTGCATAGTACCTGGGTATGCTCTAGCCTTTCCAACAACTCCTCATTTGACCGCATATCTTCTATGGTTCCTGAGATACAGGGGTCGGTGCCACGGGACCTTCAAAATGCACTGAGCGCATCCTCTGCATCCCAGCGGGAAAGCTCATACATTACAGTCTATTTTTTTTTTACTGTAAACATGTCAGTGTAATTCTGTGCTTTTTTCATATGGATTGTTTGACAAATAACTCATAAAAAAGACTGGAAAAGTTGATACTTGTTACATCTTTTATTTTTATTTTCTAAAATCACATGGCAATGGTACGGTTTTTAATCCTTTCTTTTGCCATTGGCAAAAAGCAACTCGGGAAGGTAATCGAATAGGCTGCTTTAGAAATATATAGACAAATATCATGGCATTATAAAATATAGAAATATATTTAAAATGTGGTTTGGTATTCGATTAACAAGATTCATCTTGCAGTTTTAATTGCATTGATTAGGGGATAAGTGGGGGGTGTATTCTGTCTGACAAAGCAAAAATCTCTCAAATCAGATTGACAGTGAAACTATACTAGATTTTTGAAGTGCCGTTCTCTCCATAGAGCCTCTTCAGTTCAGATCTTGAGAGGTTTCAGTGCTTTTGGAATTCTTCTGTGTTAGTGATAATATTTTTTTGTATTTCATTTCTAAAGTAACATGGTTGGAAAAATCTCTCTAAGTGGTTAACTATTAATTGTTAACCCCCACCACTGTTTTGTTTAGTTTTTTTCCCTGGATTGTTTAAACTCAAGAGTCCCAACGCAGTTTCCTCCTTTCTCTTCCAGGATCCAGACATCCAAAATCAGAATGTCACAAGGTCATTGCAAAAACATAGGCTGACACATGACTAGTGCACGAACATTTATTCAGATGCCTCTCAATGCAGAAGCATTGAGAGACATTATGCTTGTCCAACTGAAAATTCTCTTGAAACTAGTTTTGTTCTTAAGGGAATCCAACCCACAAAAGGCTTTAAAGCAGCTACTGGCTGTCAGCCTTAAGGGGCGAGTTGATACTTCTGCTTTGAAGCACCAACAGCCAGTGACAGCTTTGAGGGAGCAGAAACAAACGCCTGACACCATGACCATTTAAATTAGCTGAATTGGTCATAGCATCTAGAGTTTCCATTAAACCTATTATTATAAGGCTGTGTTTTTTCTCGATGGAAAACGACATCATGTTTCAGTTGCACTGCGGCTGCTGTTTCTAAACCACTCCTAAGACCAAACTCCATTGAGAGAGCTTTCCCTTAATTAGAATGAAGATTATTATTATTGTCATCATTTATATAGCGCCAACTGTTTGCGCAGCGCTTTACAATAATCAAAGGGAACGAGATAAGCAGACATATGATGGAAACAACAGGTGTAGAGGGCCCTCTCATAGGAGCTTAGATCTAGAGGGATTGGGGTTGAGGAAGACCAGAGGAATTTTAATAGCAGATAGCAGACTCATGAGTGCCAGTGGTTTGGGAATGGTGGGGCCATAGAAGCAGCTTCAATCATGTGTGAGTCAATCGTATGCAGGGGGATGAGTTGCATTAGTGATGTGGTACGCTAATCTGAAGAGATGGGTTTTGAGGGATTTCTTGAAGGCCTGAAGATTAGGGGAGAGTTTGATAGGGCGAGGCAAGTCATGCCACAGGACCGGTGCTGCCCTTGAAAAGTCTTGGAGGCGAGAGTTGGCCATGTGCGTGTAGACAGATAACAGGAGGAGATCGCCTGCCGACCGGAGTTGCCTGGATGGGACTTGCGGAGTAATGAAGACATGTAGGGAGGAGATGCGTTATTGAGCGATTTGAATGTGAGCATCAGTATTTTAAACCAGCATTTAACTCTGTCAGCATAGAAATTGTGATTTAATCTCATTCTTCCACTTGAGAAGTCTCTGAGAAAGCTTTAATTTCTATTTTAAATAAACAAAGCACTTTAACCCCATAACTATCAGGTGGATTTCCATAAGACCAGTGACTGGACCCCCTCGGTGTTTTAGAAAACTACTTTACATTTACCACACAGTTAAAGATATGATACATCTGTACAATGTATTTTTGCTTCAGTAAGTCCTCTTTGACACACAGTGCTACTTTAGGTTTTCTTCAGCTGGGACACGGTATTTCAGACACAGAAGTCCCAGCTGTTCAAACAACTTCAGTACATCGGCTGACATGTCTAAGGTGCTGAAACTTCAGGCGCAAATTCTGGAGCCCTTTTGCCCATGAATCTCATGAGTAAACCAGATACACTTTAATCCAAAGAAACTCCCACTTTTTATAGAACCTAAATTCCCCCAAAATTGTATTCCACACTGTTCTACATTGGCGGAACACTCTACTAATAAATCCACCCCTTTTCCATCTTTAATAATTGGGCAGATGTTTCTGACAGCACTTGCCACTTCTTTTTATTTATTTTAATTTCGGTGAAAATATTTCCTTTCCTCCTTCGACACGTGCTGCTCCGCCCCTTCAGCTCAGGGCTTCCGAAATGTAGAAGTCCCTGCAGCTTTTTTATGTAATTTGAATACCTACGCAACTTACATTGCATACGATGCACAAATTGCGCATTGCTCGGAAATTGAGTACTTTATGTATGCAATTGCTGTTGCACCTGCACAGAACAATGGATTGGATATGCGCATGCACACATAGAGGACCCTTAAATTGTGGGCGGCTAGAGATATGATAATGTCAGCATACAGACATCATCTGTGACCGGCACAATCTCGGCTGCCTGGTGACACATGTGGTCAGAGGAAACACCTCCACTTCACATACAGGGTTATTCAAAGAGATCCAAATTGCTTGAGAAAGGTAACCGAACGCTGAAAATCAGCGTTCGGTTACCTTTCTTGGCCATTCGGCTATCCAGAGAGCAGGCAATTCGCCAAATCCTGGCGAATTGCCTGAACATACGGTGCCTGTTCGGTGCCTGTTCGAGGGCAGTGAAATCCCCATGAAAAAGCACTGCTTCGGCTATTCAGAGAACACAAACCAGCAGTGAAAGGTTCCCTTAATGCCCTGCCATTCGGTGGTTTAATTTGGCAAATTTATTCAGGAGAATCCCATAGGCTTCAATGTTAAAAATACTACTGTTTTAACCCTTTCGCTGCTGAGGCATTTCCCGCCTCTGTGCTGAGGTCATTATTACCGATTTTGCTCATCATGTTTAAACGTGTTTTGAAGGCTTATTTTAGTATATGACCCAGACATATTATATATCATTCTTTCCGTCAACTCGGCAGATTCATAATATGTTATTATTATATGTATACGTTATGTCCTGTCTGTATATTATAACAAAAAAATTCAATAAAATATGAATTTTCAATAATTTACAACGTGTAAAGTGTTTTTTTTTTCACATTTTAACATGCGAGCAATTGCGGTTATATTTTGTATGGGGTGCGCTTGTTAAAAAAATTAGAGATGGGGTCTCGTTACATTTTTTTTGGGGAAATTACGCGATTTTTAACAAACGCACCGCATACAAAAATCGTTAGTGCAGTATCATTGTTCACATTATAATTGAAATGGCAACAATATTGCTGCATTAACGAACCAAAAAAAAGAAAAAAAACTTGTTTATTTTTTTTTATAATTTTTTTGAAATATTTATTTTTTATTTTTTATTTTTTATTTTTTTTTAACAACTTTTTCATACTCATGTTTGGTATCGTTGGAACGGCCATGCTCTGGCCGATCCAACAATATCAAACATTAACCCCTAACTGCCACGGATCGGGAGATAGGGGGTTCATTGGAACCCCTATCTCCACCATTGGTGGCAGTTAGGGGTTAACTCCAGGACTGGCATCATCGTGCTATGCACGATGACGCCAGTCCTCAGGGGGCATTCCCGGAAGCTTGGCTGACATCCAAGATGTCGGTCAGCTCCGGGAAAGGATCACGAACCGGCGCTTTTCCGTACCGATTCGTGATCCAGCCCCCATGGGGTTAATTCCAGGTACCGTTACGAAGGGCAGGCTGTGCCCTTCCAAACGGTGCCTGGATTAACCCCCGCAATGCCGGCGATCGGGAGGGAGAGAGGTCCGAAGGACCTCCCCCCTCCCTTTCAGGCGCCTCTTCCACACATGCGGGGGGGGCGCCTGAATTAGATGTCATTGCGCCGCCGCGATGACATCTAATTCGGCTGCCGGCGGTTCCGGGTGCTGGGCTGACATCGAGGATGTCAGCCCGCACCGGGGGGCACAGCGATCGGCCGGAACCCGGCCGATCACTGGCCCCAAAGGGAGGACGCGCTCTGCAAGGAACGCTACCTGCGGGTGGACGCGCTGAGCGCGTCCTCCGCAGCGAAGGGGTTAATTCAATATCTAATAAACCGTTCATTATAAAATTCTGCAGTAAAGAGTCTCTTTATTTATAGATTTTTTAGGATATTTTAAGCATTTTTCAGAATTTGTTTTTATTTTTTAAAAGTCCGATTTTTTTTAAACCACGGCCGCGGGTCTCTTTTAGACCCGCTGACGTACATGGTATGTCCTGCGGTCTTTTGAGCGCTGGAAGCGATCGGATCGCTTCCAGCAGCTCAAACACCATTGCAGGCTGCCTGGGAGTCCAGACATCCGTGCAATGGCGGTTAGAAGTGCCGGGACCCCAGGTGATCGCTCCCCGGGAGTGATCAACATCCGGTTTCACCGGAAAAGGTGCCCCGCACTTCTACAAAGCGCTGGAAGTGATCGGTATCGCTTCCAGCTGCTCTGAGTATATTGCAGGGATGCCTCGACATCGAGGCATCCTTGCAATATGGTTACCTGCCGCCGGACCGTCCGTGATCGCTCCCCCCGAGCGATCACTTCCGGTAGCGGCAGGAAGTACTGAGTGCCACGAGGTATCGTGTCACTCAGTACAAAAACGATCACATAAGTGATCAGGTGCTCTGCTGGGTGCCTCGAGGGATCAAGGCACCCAGCAGACTAAAAAAAGTGTAAAAAAAGAAAAATAAATAAATAAAAATGAATAAAATAAAATAAAAGTGACAGCCAAGATGGCGCTGCCCTTCTAAGGGCAGGGTCATCTTGGGGCTGTGCGGGATGTTCCTAGCCTGCCTCATCAGAGAGGCAGGCTAGCAACATCCAATCAAAAGTTATAAAAAATCTAAATAAAATTTCTAATTTGTCAGGTCAGGTCAATATTTTGTAAATATTGGCCGTGACCTCTGTGATTCTCCCTCCCTCTCCTCACTTGTGTTTTGGTGAGCGAGAGAGAGAGATCAGATTTGACAGGTTAGAGATTTTAGGTAGATTTAGTGAGATTAGAAAAATTGAGGCAGATTTAGAGAGATTTTAGGGAGATTTAGAACAATTGAGGCAGGTTTAGAGGGATTTAGAGAGATTTAGGTGTTTATTTTTATTTTCTTGTGAAACCCAACGGTTCTTTTGAGAACCAATAATCCGCTTATATATATATAATAATTATAAAATTTTATAATCTATTATATATAATGTCTGAGAGGGTGTACAGCGCCGAGGAGGCATATGCCATCCTGGCGTCAGAATCTGAGGCATCTGCGTCAGACTCCAACCCAGATTTTGACCCCGCTAAGTGCTCAGAGACATCGCTAGATACATCATCTACGCTGGCTGATGTATCTCCTAGTGATGTTTCTGATGCAGATCCTGGGCCACCACCTGCCAGCAGGAGATGCACAGCTCCAGCTGAGGAGTGGGTAGTGCCTCATCGCCAGAGGCCAGATATCCCTCCTTTCACGGCAAATCCTGGCATCAATATTGATGTTGCAGGATTTACCGCCACACAGTTTTTGCAGGTGTTTATGGGGGATGATTTGTTGGGCCACATTGTTGCCCAATCAAATCTGTATGCCCATCAGCATTGTGCTGCGAAGCCAGACTCCTACTTGGCAAGGCAGCAATGGACCCCGCTAGATGTGCCAGAATTTCTGAAATTCTGGGCACTTACTATGCTGATGGGCATCATAAAGAAGCCCTCAATTCGCTCCTACTGGAGCAGTAGCCCCATCTGCTCTACCCCCATTTACCCCCAATCAATGTCACGTAGAAGGTATGAAAACATTTTGCGTTTCATGCACTTCAGTGACAACAGCCTGTGCCCTCCTAGAGAGCATCCCCAGTTTGACAGGCTGTATAAAATCCGCCCCCTGATTACCCACTTCGCCGCCAGGTTTGCAGAGGCTTATACACCTGGAAGGAATATCTGCGTGGATGAATCCCTAATGAAATACAAGGGAAGGCTGGAATTCAAGCAGTATATTCCTTCCAAACGCTCCAGGTATGGAGTGAAGGTGTATAAGCTCTGTGACAGCGAGAGTGGGTATACTCAGGCCTTCCGGGTGTACGAGGGAAAGGATAGTAGCCTTGACCCTCCAGGTTGCCCAGAACACATGGGAACCAGTGGCAAGATTGTGTGGGACCTACTTTTTCCCCTGATGAACAAAGGGTACCACTTGTATGTTGATAATTTTTATACGAGTGTCCCTTTGTTCAAGCTGCTGTATTGTTTTGATACAGCAGCATGCGGTACTGTTCGCAAGAACCGTGTAGGTTTCCCAGCACAGCTTGTCCGCACCCGGTTAAAAAGGGGGGAGACCTCAGCTCTGCGCCAAGAGGAACTGTTGGCGGTCAAGTACAGAGACAAGAAGGATGTATACCTTCTATCCACCATCCACACTGAGAGGTCTGTGGAGGTCTCTGTACATGGCAGAGCTGTGCGCATCAGGAAGCCAGTGTGCATCAAAGCCTATAACCGGCATATGGGTGGGGTTGATCTGGCAGATCAGCTGCTCCAGCCCTACCAGATTATGCGGAAATCAAGGGCCTGGTACAAAAAGGTTGCAATTTACCTGATGCAAATTGCAACCCACAATGCCTTTTTGCTCACAAAAAGGCAAACCCCGGAGTGACGCTGTCCTTTTTACAGTTTCAGCTCCAGGTCATTTCTGGGTTTTTGTACCAGGATGCACCTGCTCCCCGGGCGGTGATGGGGGACAGAGTTGGGGCTACACATTTTATTTTTAAAATCCCCCCTACTGAGGGCAAACAGAAACCCCAAAAAAGATGCAGGGTGTGTTTCAAGAGAGGGCAGAGGAGAGACACAATCTTTTTTACTGCCCAGAATGCCCTGGACAACCTGGTCTGTGTCTTGGGGACTGTTTCAAGATATATCACACTGTGCGTGATCTGTGATTTTTTTTTTCTTACAGTCTCGTTAGTTCAGTTTAGTTTTTTTTTTCTTTTACTGCACCAGACTTTTACATTTTATTCCTACATTTTTATGTTCTACAATTGGTGCTGTAAATCTTGCCAAAATCTTGGCACACCTATGCATGGGGGGCATGGGTGTACTCAGGAGACCTTGCAGAAAACAACCTGGAGAGTTTTCATGCAGTAACCAACAACAGTGTCTCCTAAATCACAGTCCAAATCTAATGTGGGCGTAAAAATAAAAAATTGAAAAATTACCGCCACACACCTTCTCAAATGTTTTGGGCTAAAACCGTTGCATACATGGCATCAAAGCACTCCATATGCAATACCTTGGGGTGTCAACATTTCAAATATAAACAATTTTCTGGCAATAATTCAAACTGGGGTATGCGGTAGGCCCAAAACCAAAGATAGGCCTAGCTGAAGAAATAATCTCAATTTCAACTCCAATGACAAAGTCATAAAAATTGTATTTGAACCTTCCCAAAATCCTGGCAAACCTATGCATGGGGGGCATGCGTGTACTCAGGAGACCTTGCAGAAAACAACCTGGAGAGTTTTCATGCAGTAACAAACAACAGTGTCTCCTAAATCACAGTCCAAATCTAATGTGGGTGTGAAAATGAAAAATGACCACCAAACAGTATCCAACTTGTTTGGAGCAAACGGTTGCATCCATGGCATAAAAACACTCCATTTACAATACTTTGGGGTGTTAGCTTACCAAATATATGCACGTTCATAAAATTGGGGTATGTAAAAAGGCCCCTAAAAAGAAGATAAGCAAAGAAGATATGTCAAATTAGAAAAAAGAAAAAGCACATGTCAAAAGATTGGCGTATCACCCCAAAAACAACAGAACAAATCTATATATGGGTGGTAACACTTTACTCAGAAGATGTTGCTGAACATATTTTGGGGTGTTTTTTGGCAGTAACCCATAACTGGATTTGACAATTCATGCCTAAAGTACAATGTGTGTGAAAAAATAACACAAAAAGTGACTACCTGAAAGTTTGACAAAGAGCTAGTGCATGAAAAGTGTTAAAATACAACTCTTTGAAGTACCCTAGGGTGTGCCCTTTCTAAAAATCTATGGTTTGATGGGGGTAAATTACTTTAGCTGGCTTCAAAAATGTCCCAAATAGGACATGGGTGCATGATCACGAAATGTGAAAATTCCGAGTTGGAAAACTGAAATGTGCACCCCCAAATAAGGCCTATTAGGCCCCAAATGATCCGACATACCTATACATGGGTGGTATCAATTTACTCAGAAGATGTTGCTGAACATATTTTGGGGTGCTTTTTGGCAGTAAACCTTAAAGTTCACAGTACATGTATTCTTAAATTGCATTAAAAAAAAAATCACCAAAACTTTTTTTTTCTCAAACTTTGGCATAGATTTGTGGTAAAATGGTTTGCATGGAAAGAGTCAAAATACCCCAAGTTTAATACCTTGATTTGTGCACTTTAAAAAAATATGTATATGTGGAGGGTTATTCAGGAATTAGTGACAGATATCAGTGTTACAATGTCACTATGACTACTTTTAAAAGTAAACCCTTTGTAAATGGCAAAGTGCTACTTGCACTTATTGTTGCATAAAATAAGGAGAAAAGCGAGAAATATGTAAACATTGGGTATTGCTAAACTCAGAACTAAATTTAGAAACTACTAAGGAATTAAATTTTTTTGACGGTTGTTGATACATAAGATATTTTGGGGGTCAAAGTTAAAAAAGTGGTGTTTTTTCAATTTTTTTGTCATATTTCACAATGTTTTTTATAGTAAATTATATGAAATGATGAAAAAAATGGTATCTTTATAAAGTCCAATTAATGACGAGAAAAACAGTGTAAAATATGTGTGGGTTGCATAAACGAGTAAGAGGAAAATTTGACGTAAACACAAACAGCACAGAAACGTAAAAACAGCAGCGGTCACTAAAGGACAGATTTGTGTAAAACCGCCCGGTCACTAAGGGGTTAAGTTTAATTATTTTTTCTGTAACAGCCCTCTTTATTATCATTCATTGGACCTCATACGTACATTTCAGACATTTTCGCTCAGTAGTTTCTTTGCAAACAGTGTTTCACTTTTCAATCATTCAAGCAAACTGTTTTCCTAATTTATTCACTGCCCTCTGTCTGCGGTCTCGGCTTTCTTGGCTTTTTCCGGCGGCTTCGCTGCGTGTGATCGGCTCCTGCTCGGGTTTTTCCGTGGTTTTCGGCAGGTTAATCCAGATGTTTTTGAGTGTTTTCGGCATGCATTTGCTGGGTTTTGCGGTTAGTTTTCGTCAGGTTTGCGGCAGCCTTTCCCTGCAATTCGGGGACCCTGTGGTGTTTGCTGAATACACCGCAGGGTCACCGAAATGGGATCGGCAAAAGGAACCGAATTGAAGAGAACGAAAAGTCACCGAACGTGCGGTGACTTTTCGAATCTCTTTGAATAACCTGATAGTTTTTTTCTGTCAAACGGTACCGGGTGGGAGGATAGGCCGGGGGGGGGGGCACTCCACACAACCTGATGCTTTAAAATCCCTTTAACGGCAGTGATAAATTGACTATAATATTTTTAGAGTAGCAATATTAAATAATCACTATAATGTCCAAGAAGACTAATTGGTTAACATTTACACATTAATTATTTTAAAATCTTAACATACTTGTTATCTGGAAAAGCAATGTATCACAATTAGTGATAACGCGTTGTCTAATTATGTATCTATTTAGAGAAATCAACAAATGTGATGAACAGCATATCAGGCTAATAATTTATTATATATAATGGTGTCTTGTTATGTCTGATATAATGTGCTTTTAGGTTCTATGTACTATTTATATGGAGCTCTTGAGATAATGGAGGTAAGGGATGTAAAACTTGATTTATTTTACTTTGTCATGTAGAGGTATCAGCAGTTGTTTTGAATACTCTGCGCCACATGAGCAAAAATCCAAAAGAGGAAACCTTTAAATGATTTACTCGTGTCACCTGCTCATGACTGGTAACTGATGTATTTTTCATTGTGGAAGTCCTCCAGAAATTATACCATGCAAGGTGACCTGAACCCCACATTGCCAGTGTAATTGCATATTTATATGGTGGTACAAGATCTATTAACAGTTATAAGCTAGTGTATGTAAACAAGGTTATATAATTCTATAAATCCTTCTTTTCAAATAAATATGTTATATGGATTGACGTGAAAGTTCACTCTATGTTTTTTTTTCTTCCCACACCTTTGTACACTGTGTACTTGTGCTGCTAGAAAATCATAATAAAAACAAAGGATGTACCCTTCGTAGTATGTATAAGATTACTTTTAATATTTTTCTATATATTTAGAGCTATGGGGAGGTAGAATTAAAGGGGAATTAATGCAAGGGGTTATCTTTCACTCCAGCTGTTTGAAATTTGGGAAGTCCAATGTACATACATACTGGAAGGCATGTACCTGAAGCATAGGCGTGCGCAGCCTATTGCATTAGGGTGTGCACCCAAAAGCTCAAAACACACACATATATATATATCACATACATACATACATACATACAACGACACACACACACCATTACTATGTGTATGCTTCAGGGGTTAAGCAACCTTCGATACCCAGACGTTTTGAAACTACATTTCCAATGAGTCTCATCTATCTTAATTATTGGCCGAGCAACATAGGAGATATAGTTCCAAATGAGCTAGAGGACCAATGACCCCGGTATACATCATGTCACCTCAAAATGCTAGATCAAAAATTTAAATTTGGATTTTGATCACATGCAGCGTGTAAATTTATTTTACCACATTTTTTCATCCAAAAGATTGTTAGTTAGCGCGGGCGCACCATATTAAAATCCAAACGCTAATCTGTTAGAAAACCAGTTACCGTTTGGAATCTTGCACTTTTCAGCTCCCTATACTTAACATGGGGAGTGGAAAGTGTTAATCAGCATTAGCATTACAATCTACTAGCGCTGATTACCGTCCGGTTGCGGTTACTGAACATTTACTCACAACCAGGACCTGGTGCTAATGGATTCCACTTCTGCAGAATCAGTCAGCAACAGCTGAACCCCCCCCCCCAAAAATCAGATACTCACCTCTCATCCCGCAAAAAGAACGACTGCTCCATTCACCTCTTCTGGCCGCCAGGAGCAGAGGGAGACTGGGAGAAAAAGTCCCTCAGTCTCACTCTGGGAATCACTATGTCGACCTGACGGATCTCACAAAGACTTCAACGACGTGCCGAGTACATCCTCTACACACAAACATGAAACCAGAGGATGCGCTCAGCACGTCGTCAGCAGCAAAGTGGTTAAATGTTAAAAAGGAGTGAAATTTGAGTAGAGTGGCCCATTTAACCTCTTGCTGACTTGTACCAATACAGTCTCCTACCTGTACCTCACGATGCTGCCAAGACGCTCGCTGTAATTCTTTTTGTGGAGTGCAGGCAGCAGATATTGTGGTGATTTCTGTGCACAATACAATCCTTTATGGTACAAGACAAGGGGGCAACACCGGACAAGGAAACAGGTGCAGAATTTTACGCAAAGCAGCCTGTTTAAGACAGATACATGCATTTATACACACAGCCATACGTTCACATACATAACTATATATCCTCCTCCCTACACCCTGGGGGTATGTAGCAATAAAGCCCACATTAATGTGCAGTGTGAATGAGCATATCCCAGAAACCACAACAATAAAACTCACAGTAATGTACAGTGTGTATGAGCGTATCAGAGATTCGCAGCAATAACACCTTCAGTAATATACAGAGTGTATGAGCGTATCAGAGCTCCACAGCAATAAAACTCAGCAATGTGCAGCGTGTATGAGTGTATCAGAGCTCCACAGCAATAAAACTCAGCAATGTGCAGCGTGTAAGAGCGTATCACAGAATCCACAGCAATAAAACCAAGCAATGTGCGGTGTGAATGAGCGTATCACAGAATCCACAGCAATAAAACCAAGCAATGTGAATGAGCGTATCAGAGAATCCACAGCAATAAAACTCAGCAGTATGCAGTGTATGTGTATCACAGAATCCACAGGCATAAAACTCAGCAGTATGCAGTGTGTATCAGTGTATCACAGAATCCACAGGCATAAAACTTAGCAGTATGCAGTGTGTATCAGTGTATCACAGAATCCACAGGCATAAAACTTAGCAGTATGCAGTGTGTATCAGTGTATCACAGAATCCACAGCCATAAAACTCAGCAGTATGCAGTGTGTATCAGTGTATCACAGAATCCACAGCCATAAAACTCAGCAGTATGCAGTGTGTATCAGTGTATCACAGAATCCACAGCCATAAAACTCAGCAGTATGCAGTGTGTATCAGTGTATCACAGAATCCACAGGCATAAAACTCAGCAGTATGCAGTGTGTATCACAGAATCCACAGCCATAAAACTCAGCAGTATGCAGTGTGTATCAGTGTATCACAGAATCCACAGCCATAAAACTCAGCAGTATGCAGTGTGTATCAGTGTATCACAGAATCCACAGGCATAAAACTCAGTAGTATGCAGTGTGTATCAGTGTATCACAGAATCCACAGCCATAAAACTCAGCAGTATGCAGTGTGTATCAGTGTATCACAGAATCCACAGCCATAAAACTCAGCAGTATGCAGTGTGTATCAGTGTATCACAGAATCCACAGGCATAAAACTCAGCAGTATGCAGTGTGTATCACAGAATCCACAGGCATAAAACTCAGCAGTATGCAGTGTGTATCAGTGTATCACAGAATCCACAGCCATAAAACTCAGCAGTATGCAGTGTGTATCAGTGTATCACAGAATCCACAGCCATAAAACTCAGCAGTATGCAGTGTGTATCAGTGTATCACAGAATCCACAGGCATAAAACTCAGCAGTATGCAGTGTGTATCACAGAATCCACAGCCATAAAACTCAGCAGTATGCAGTGTGTATCAGTGTATCACAGAATCCACAGCCATAAAACTCAGCAGTATGCAGTGTGTATCAGTGTATCACAGAATCCACAGCCATAAAACTCAGCAGTATGCAGTGTGTATCAGTGTATCGCAGAATCCACAGGCATAAAACTCAGCAGTATGCAGTGTGTATCAGTGTATCACAGAATCCACAGCCATAAAACTCAGCAGTATGCAGTGTGCATCAGTGTATCACAGAATCCACAGCCATAAAACTCAGCAGTATGCAGTGTGTATCAGTGTATCACAGAATCCACAGGCATAAAACTCAGCAGTATGCAGTGTGTATCACAGAATCCACAGGCATAAAACTCAGCAGTATATGTGTATCACAGAATCCACAGGCATAAAACTCAGCAGTATATGTGTATCACAGAATCCACAGGCATAAAACTCAGCAGTATATGTGTATCACAGAATCCACAGCCATAAAACTCAGCAGTATGCAGTGTGTATCAGTGTATCACAGAATCCACAGGCATAAAACTCAGCAGTATGCAGTGTGTATCACAGAATCCACAGGCATAAAACTCAGCAGTATGCAGTGTGTATCAGTGTATCACAGAATCCACAGCCATAAAACTCAGCAGTATGCAGTGTGTATCAGTGTAATCACAGAATCCACAGGCATAAAACTCAGCAGTATGCAGTGTGTATCAGTGTATCACAGAATCCACAGGCATAAAACTCAGCAGTATGCAGTGTGTATCACAGAATCCACAGGCATAAAACTCAGCAGTATGCAGTGTGTATCAGTGTATCACAGAATCCACAGGCATAAAACTCAGCAGTATGCAGTGTGTATCACAGAATCCACAGCCATAAAACTCAGCAGTATGCAGTGTGTATCAGTGTATCACAGAATCCACGGCCATAAAACTCAGCAGTATGCAGTGTGTATCAGTGTATCACAGAATCCACAGCCATAAAACTCAGCAGTATGCAGTGTGCATCAGTGTATCACAGAATCCACAGCCATAAAACTCAGCAGTATGCAGTGTGTATCAGTGTATCACAGAATCCACAGCCATAAAACTCAGCAGTATGCAGTGTGTATCAGTGTATCACAGAATCCACAGGCATAAAACTCAGCAGTATGCAGTGTGTATCACAGAATCCACAGCCATAAAACTCAGCAGTATATGTGTATCACAGAATCCACAGGCATAAAACTCAGCAGTATATGTGTATCACAGAATCCACAGCCATAAAACTCAGCAGTATTTGTGTATCACAGAATCTACAGCCATAAAACTGTTTAAATATTTAAAATACACTATTAAAAAATATTTTTGATATATGAAAATTGCCCCCTCTCCTGCTTACCTTTGTTTTTTTTTTTGCTTGCAGGGAGGGTGTTTGGATATCTATCATTGGTGGTCCAGTGGCACAGATGGGGGGGAGGTCAAAGAGGGGGAACCCGGCTGGCCGCATCTGATGGATAGCCGCCGGGACCCCTCATTTCCGCGGGCCTAGCGGCAGCCTCCGCTTCCCTGGTGGTCCCTGTGGTTCGTGGGGTGCTGCACTGCGCTCTGTACATGGCGCACAGACCGCACAGCACATCCCTCACTGACCCGAGCGGCCGGCGATCGCTGATGACCTGTCACCTGACCGCCGGCGCTTACTGACTGTGTCAGAGCGCCGGCGGTCAGGTGACAGGTCATCAGAGATCACCGGCCGCTCGGGTCAGTGTGGGATGTGCTGTGCGCCATGTACAGAGCGCAGTGCAGCACCCCACGAACCACAGGGACCACCAGGGAAGCGGAGGCTGCCGCCAGGCCCGCGGAGACGAGGGGTCCCGGCGGCTATCCATCGGATGCGGCCAGCCGGGACCCAGAATGTGCCGCGGGCCGGCATTAGGGTGTGCCTAGGCACACCCGGCACACCCCGTGCGCACGCCTATGACCTGAAGTCTTCTTAACCACAGGAATGCATATTGCACAGCCCATAGTTTAGGGTGCGGACACATGGAACATGTATTACTTATAAAGTGTAAATAATCACAAACTGTGCATTCTCTTGATCTTAATTATACGCAAAATAAACACCATAAAACTGTAGACAGGAACCTAAAAGTTTCAAGGAACCTCAATTCATCCAGCAGCACCCCTCTGCTCACACCCTGCAGCGAACCAAGTGGACCAGAAGGGTGATCACCCGGAGTGGCATGACACAAGGGGAACCAGCGAGCATTTAATGCACTGGGAAGGCACATTGACATTGCCACATATGTGTTAGGCATTAAATGCTAACACAATTGCTAACCATAACCGACTGGCACATGAATACTTAGCTGTTGCCAATATTCATAATGTGAATTCGTAGTGACGTCTTAATAATGCAATGTTCTGATGAATGAGGGCACAATGTTGCAATAATTAATATATCATTTATAACTTTTGCATTTTGACAGTCATTTTTGTTTAAGCATTCAGGAGAAAGTTTTACAGGGTTATTCAAAGAGATCCGAATTGCTTGAGAAAGGTAACCGAACGCTGAAAATCAGCGTTCGGTTACCTTTCTTAGCCATTCGGCTATCCAGAGAGCAGGCAATTCGCCAAATCCTGGCGAATTGCCTGAACATACGGTGCCTGTTCGGTGCCTGTTCGAGGGCAGTGAATCCCCATGAAAAAGCACTGTTTCGGCTATTCAGAGAACAAAAACCAGCAGTGAAAGGTTCCCGAAATGCCCTGTCATTCGGTGGTTTAATTCGGCAAGTTTATTCAGGAGAATCCCATAGGCTTCAATGTTAAAAATATTCCCGTTTTAATTCAATATCTAATAAACCATTCATTATAAAATTCTGCAGTAAAGAGTCTCTTAATGTATAGATTTTTTAGGATATTTTAAGCATTTTTCGGATTTTTTTTTTTAAAAGTCCGATTTTATTTTTTTTATTTTTTTAAGTTTACTTATTTTTTCTGTAACAGCCCTTTTTATTATCATTCCCTGGACCTCATATGTAAATTTCAGACATTTTCGCTCAGTAGTTTCTACTTTGCAAACAGTGTTTCACTTTTCAATCATTCATGCAAACTGTTTTCCTAATTTATTCACTGCCTCTTCTGCTGTGTCGAAGGGTGCGATCGGCTCTTGTTCGGGTTTTTCTGTGGTTTTCGTCAGGTTAATCCAGATGTTTTTGAGGGTTTTCGGCGTGCATTCGCCGGGTTTTGCGGTTAGTTTTCGTCAGGTTTGCGGCAACCTTTCCCTGCAATTCGGGGACCCTGTGGTGCTTGCTGAATACACCGCAGGGTCACCGAAATGGGATCAGCAAAACAAACCGAATTGAAGAGAACGAAAAGTCACAGAACGTGCGATGACTTTTCGAATCTCTTTGAATAACCCTGATGGTTGACAATTGCGTGGGAAGTGAAGTCAGAGTTATAAGGTATTGCAAAGCAAGGATGGGTTCAGCCTCTGCTGCTCCTCTGCTGTTGCAGCATACTTGTTCTCAGACACTGTTTCTGAAATACATTCACAATATCTTAAACTCAAATATGGACATTTATTTAATGTAATATTGAAAACTGAATAACACCAACCTTTGTGAAGTCTACTTTTTCCACCAAGTAGCTGTCCTTCAGATGTGAAATTATTTCAGTAATGGAGAACTCCAATCTCACTCACATAGAAAATATCAGGGTTATTCAGAGGAAGGTGAAACTCTGGAGAACTTTTGGAGAAGTGAAAATTCTATGTCAAAATGGCCAAACCAGAAAAATTCTCCCATTTATCTCACTTTCCAAATCAGCTATTTTGACCCAGTATTTTCACTTCTCCAAAAGTTCTCCAGAGTTTTACCTTTCTCTGAATAACCCTGTATATCTTTGCACGCAATGCCATTAATTACATTTATAGACATATTTAAGGGCAAACGGTTTGCTTTTCCAGGGAGAAGTAAATGCAATAAATAGTCCAATAAAAACCAGTATAGCTCAGGGCCGGATAAAAACACATGTTTCAGGAGGGGCACTCTATCGATTTTGGCTAAGACCTAGCACTTGACTCGTAGTAACTGTGATAGGCAGAGTGGGCACTGGATCACAGGCTGTGCTCAGCACACTCACTCTCTCCAGGACATTGCCACACAGAGTCTGTCCTCCTGCTGCTCAGGTGACACCTGACAGACTCCGCACAGAAACATTCTGCGGTCTGCATTCTGACAAACCATATTTGAAGTCATCATTTATTGTAGGACCTGGACAAATTGTATATATTTTTTTTCAGTTGTCTCAGCCAATTCAAAATATCTCATTACTACAGTCAGGTCCAGAAATATTGGGACATCGACATAATTCTAACATCTTTGGCTCTATACACTATGGAGTTGGAATGAAACAAACACAATGTGCTTTAACTGTAGACTGTCAGCTTTAATTTGAGGGTATGTACATCCAACTCAGGTGAACGGTGTAGGACTTACAGCAGTTTGCAGATGTGCCTCCTACTTGTTAAGGGACCAAAGGTAATGGGACAGAATAATAATCATAAATCAAACTTTCCCTTCTTAATACTTGGTTGCAAATCCTTTGCAGTCAATCACAGCCTGAAGTCTGGAACACATAGACATCACCAGACACTGGGTTTCATCCCTGGTGATATTCTGCCAGGCCTCTACTGCAACTGTCTTCAGTTCCTGCTTGTTCTTGGAGCTTTTTCCCTTCAGTTTTGTCTTCAGCAAGTGAAATGCATGCTCAATGGGATTCAGGTCAGGTGATTGACTTGGCCATTGCATAACATTCCACTTCTGTCCCTTCAAAAACTCTTTGGTTGCTTTTGCAGTATGCTTTGGGTCATTGTCCATCTGTACTGTGAAGCGCCGTCCAATGAGTTCTGCAGCATTTGGCTGAATGTGAGCAGATAATATTGCCTGAAACACTTCAGAATTCATCCTGCTGCTTTTGTCAGCAGTCACATCATTAATAAATACAAAAGAACCAGTTCCATTGGCAGCCATACATGCCCACGCCATGACACTACCACCACCATGCTTCACTGATGAGGTGGTATGCTTAGGATCATGAGCAGTTCCTTTCCTTCTCCATACTCTTCTCTTCCCATCACTCTGGTACAAGTTGATCTTGGTCTCATCTGTCCATAGGATCTTGTTCCAGAACTGTGAAGGCTTTGTTAGGTGTTGTTTGGCAAACTCTAATCTGGCCTTCCTGTTTTTGAGGCTCACCAATGGTTTACATCTTGTGGTGAACCCTCTGTATTCACTCTGGTGAAGTCTTCTCTTGATTGTTGACTTTGATACACATACACCTACCTCCTGAAGAGTGTTCTTGATCTGGCCAACTGTTGTGAAGGGTGTTTTCTTCACCAGGGAAAGAATTCTTTGGTCATCCACCACAGTTGTTTTCCGTGGTCTCCCGGGTTTTTTGGTGTTGCTGAGCTCACCGGTGCGTTCCTTCTTTTTGAGAATGTTCCAAACAGTTGTTTTGGCGACGCCTAATGTTCTTGCTATCTCTCTGATGGGTTTGTTTTGTTTCTTCAGCCCAATGATGGCTTGCTTCACTGATAGTGACAGGTCTTTGGATCTCATCTTGAGAGTTGACAGCAACAGTTTCCAAATGCAAATAGCACACTTGAAATGAACTCTGGGCCTTTTATCTGCACATTGTAATTGGGGTAATGAGGGAATATCACACACTTGGCCATGGAACAGCTGAGAAGCCAATTGTCCCATTACTTTTGGTCCCTTAACAAGTGGGAGGCACATCTGCAAACTGCTGTAAATCCTACACCATTCACCTGAGTTGGATATACATACCCTCAAATTAAAGCTGACAGTCTGCAGTTAAAGCACATTGTGTTTGTTTCATTCCAACTCCATTGTGGTGGTGTATAGAGCCAAAGATGTTAGAATTGTGTCGATGTCCCAATATTTCTGGCCCTGACTGTATGTGTATATGCCATGCCACATCAGAATGCCATATCAAAATACAGGTATATCTAATATATTTAAATATCTAGTCAGATTTCAATCATTTTCTCCATGTAAATGTATTTTCCCACATGTTAGCAACCAAACCTTTTCAGTTATATATATATATATATATATAATATATATATATAATATATATATATATATATATATATATATATATATATATATTATATATATATATATTATATATATATATATATATATATATATATATATATACATATATATAACAAACCTAGAGAGAGAGCACTCCAAACAACATGTTCAAACAGTACAGAAGAAACCACAACAGCAGCTAAAATCATTTAAAAACAGGAGATTTAACCAGGTTTAACCCTTTAAATGCCTACAAACAATTCTTATCTCCTTCAAATGCACCATAGATCTTAACCCTTTAATGTTGAGCTGTGTTGAAAATGGTGGAAGTTTAGTTTGCAATGGATGGCCATGAATTGCGTAAGCCTGCCACAGCGACAATGTATTCCACCCTTGGCAGGTCCTATCATACTGACCTAATGACTGCTCTTATGGGATAAACTTACTTGTTGAGGACCCAGTCCTTTCTGAAGCTCCTGCAGATCAAGGTTAAATAGAACCTGTGGGTGGAGCACCTGTGGCAGGGAGGGGTGCTTGCCCTCCCTGCCACAGGTGCTCCACCCACAGGTTCTATTTAACCTTGATCTGCAGGGAGCTTCAGAAAGGACTGGGTCCTCAACAAGTAAGTTTATCCCATAAGAGCAGTCATTAGGTCAGTATGATAGGACCTGCCAAGGGTGGAATACATTGTCGCTGTTGGCAGGCTTACGCAATTCATGGCCATCCATTGCAAACTAAACTTCCACCATTTTCAACACAGCTCAACATTAAAGGGTTAAGATCTATGGTGCATTTGAAGGAGATAAGAATTGTTTGTAGGCATTTAAAGGGTTAAACCTGGTTAAATCTCCTGTTTTTAAATGATTTTAGCTGCTGTTGTGGTTTCTTCTGTACTGTTTGAACATGTTGTTTGGAGTGCTCTCTCTCTAGGTTTGTTGTAATATGCTGTCTTGAGATGCACCCGCACTGAAAGCGTAGTTAAGGTTGAGTGCTGCCCTTCCTGTGTATTTTATATATATATATATATATATCAGGGTATCCTTTAAAAAAATCAAAAACAAACAGGAATGTAGAACCTGTTATTGTATTTTTCTAAGGAAATACAAAATTTTAAACAAAATTGAAAATGAAATTCTCTTATAGTTTATGTTTCTTCTCTGTACAATACATATGGTCATGTTTGAAAAGGACAGACTGTTGCCTTTCCAATAATACCTTAATGGACCATGTAGGGTTTATGAAACTGGAGGTACAGGGGTTCAAACATCCAAATATCCCCTGTATCTCCTACAAATGAATTGCAGCTCAAAGGGTTAATGCCTCCTGTGTCCCTTCTCTGGATCTGCCAATGGTATAGCTACGATCTTGCGTTATCAATTCTTTAACGTGCTTCAAATGTATTTGTAAATCAAAACATATTTGTTTTGTCTCCTTATGGCACTTTCAGTGATTGGCATCATTATTCATATATACATTGTTTTAAAATTGTAAGCTCACTTCAGCATGGACCTCTCTTTCCTTTAATTCTCTGTCTCAGACTTTGTTGTTAATTTTAGGTTTGTCTGTCTTAGCCATTGTACAATGCTGCAATTATGTTGGAGCTTTTTCAATAATTACTTTTGTAATTCTAATCTCAGCAAAATATTTAATGATCAATGTAGACCAACTATGCAGGATTTGTGTAAATCAAACATGAAACCTGTATGCGGTTCATTTTAAAATTATACAGCACAACTCCACATTGAACTGAGTTTTTAGAAGTTTATCCTGTGTACTAGACAAAAATGATATCACAATTACTACTATACTGAAGCTAAAGCTGGCAAACACACAACTATTTTATTGATTCTTCACTGGTAAGAAACTGCTGTGCATGCTGAGTTCTGGAACACATTAACCAGCCAGGCGGTCGTTAAGGTCATTTGTTCTGTTGGGTGAACAAATCATCTTTTTAACTGAAATGAGAATGTGGATACATGCTTGTCCCATATTGTAACCCTGTGCAGCACATGATCTTTGTTAACAGCTGATAAAATGAACCACAGATTGACAAGGGAAGCAACAGATGCAAGATAATGGGGCATACAGATGTCAGAAAGTTTCTGTGTGCTCTAACCACACCATGTGACAAAATGCCATGTGCATAAATCTCTTTTTTATGCACCGGCATTGTATTAATTAAACCGCATATGTTTAGCAGCATAAATGCCTCACGAGGTCTTCCTCGTCCACGAAAAAGTACATATATTACAACTGAAATTAGTTTTTTTTAAACCCCATTACTAACTAACAGGTGAATAATTGTTTTTTTGTTAATCACTTTTCATAAGTCCTTTGTATTGCTCCAGAAATAGACCAAATAAATTATACTTGTTATTGGGGCATCATCAGGTATACACAATCTTGGTATTTCATTAATTCTTGTTTTGGAAGTACTTCCGAAATAACAAATTGAATTGATCTGAATTGAAAGGAAAACAAAACAAAACGATATATAACAAATGTGATTTGTTATGCTATTTCACTAGAAAACCATTAATTAAATGATTCCTGAGCAGGATTGAATTATTTGGGATTTTATTTTATGATCTGAAATTCGAATCAATATGAATTATTGCATTGATGTTAACTTAAAAAAACAAGATACACCGTACTAACTAAAGCAAACGGCATTATGAAACAAATTAGAATCGTTAGACTGTTACACAAAGCACCCTGTCCCAGTAAATTGAGCTGTGGTGCTGAATCTATTGATTAATTGTGGATTTATTTAGTGATCCAAAATTCAAATCGATATCAACTATCGAATTGCTCTCAAATGACAGTACACTACATACAAACAGTATGAAACAAATCAATTTTGTTTTACTGTTTCACAGTGCATCTAGTCCCTGTCAATTAGCTTTGGTGCTAAATCAGTTGCATTCAGCACCACAGTGGTCCGAAATTCGAATCAACATCGAATAACTCCCATAAGGCTGTAGTACTGTACAACATTATTGCGAGGAAGCGCATTCCATAGGGTTGGCGCCGCATGAGAAATGTCCTGCAGACTGGCATGTGATGAGGTAATAATGGAGGAAGTCAGGCGCATGTCATTGTTGGATCTTAGGGAGCGGTCTGGGGTGTTTCTGGTGATTAGTGAGGGCAGGTAGTGAGCAGCGGCGTTAGTGAGGGTTTTGTAGGTCAAGGCGAGTAGTTTGAATTTGATTCTGCTGTGGATTAAATACAAACAGTATGAAACAAATCAATTTTGTTTTACTGTTTCACAATGCACCTAGTTCCTGTCAATTGGCTTTGGTGCTAAGTCTGTTGCACCACATGCCAATGGAAAGCTCAACATTTAACCCTAGCTTGCCTTTTAACAGCAAGATTTCATTAATTGAGGATTTATTTATCGATCCAAAATTCGAAGCGATATCAACTATCGAATCGATCTTAATTTATAATGGGGTTTTTGGTGATTCAATATACCAAACTAAATTACAAAATTAAATTAAATCCGCAACGAAATAACAAAAACTAAATTAATTTGAAACGAAACAAGACAAATTTTCTGTGCACACCTCTAGTATTGAAGGGGTTAAAGCAATTTCTCTAAACTAGCAATATGTTTTATGGAAACAATATGGTGACTCCAGCTTCTACTGAAGAATTTGTAGTGGTCAGTCTTACACATGAGCTTTCTCCAGTATGCTCCTCAGATGACGGCAGATCGAAAACCCCTTATTAGTCAATGTCGTCTCACAAGATAATGCTATAATCTGATCTAGTTCAAAAATAAAACAAGCAAAGCAAATAAATCTCAGGTAATCATTAAAACTACTTATTTTGAGTCAAGTGGACTAAAATCTAACTGGAGGTGTCAATGGAACAGTAAACATATTGGCTACATTCTGAGCCAAATGTAAACTTATCTTGAGCTGTTGATTGTCTGATATATAATGTACACCAGAATTTAGAAACTCCCATTTCCATATATATATATATATGTATATGACAAATAATAGAACCAGTGACAAAGTGAAAATAAATGGGATATTTTAGAGGCACGAGCTCTGATTGCGTGTAGGTGGGTGCATGCACTCCCCCCAATGTCTACAGAATGGATTTGGAAGGTTGACCATTACCGAGCGCTAGCAGAGCTACTCGCCGTCTCAAAGGACAATCGCGAAACCGTTATACGTGCATGGTACTACTGGAGTGCTTTGCTAGCATCACCTTCCTACAGGAACAAGATCTTTCACCAGTCAGAACTGCGCTAAGTGGAGACGCCATAGCATTGGTCATCCTCCCTACTTTGACAATGCTGACCCCTTATACAACTATGACAATCCTCACCTCCTTTTTCCTCAATGACACTTTGATCTACCCCTTCCTTGAACCCCCTATTTATTTTTCTATCCATCCTTTTCTCTCTATCCATCTTCACCTCCCACTAGCTCACTGTCTTTCACTATATCCCTTTCTTTATGTACACCTTACACACAAGGTTATTTCCTACCCCAAGGAAGCCCACTCTACGCTTTAGACTCAGGAATCTTTTGCTATGCTAATAGAATGACTGTAAATTGTTCTGTGCAGTCGTAGATCTCCGAAGGTCAATATGATTCATTGTATTTGTGTGTTGATTAAACACAGAGAACGCAGCAGTGTGATGTTCACTCTATACTACAGCCCTGGGATAGTTTTCCCTCCCATTTGAGTTATTTTTTAAAAACTTTACTACGACCCTGCTGTATTATTATTATGCCATGCAATGTTATTAAATACTGTTGGAACTGATCCTTCTTTCCGAGACGTTAATAAATAAAAAAAAAAAGGAAAAGAATATAAAAAACTGTGCAGTGCTTTTTTTATTATTATTATCCTTTAATAGTGCTTCACCTTAAACATACATAACAAAAATCCACATATAGATCTTAACCTCTGCAACATTTCTCTTTAAACAGTTCAAATGACAGAATATTTTACACCACCAAGCAGTAGAATAAGTTCTTTCAGAATAGCAGGTGATTTCCATCTCTCTCCTTTCTGTAGATTGCAATAGACTTGATAGATTACATGTTTTTATCAACTCTTTGTCCCTGTGATAACGTGCCAAGGAATTTGCAGTGTGGAAAGCACCTAGTAAAAGTTCCTTTACATGATAATAGAATAGTTGTACTACTTGTACTCTGAAAGTTGGCGTAATGACTTTGACGTATAAAACAAAATTAAGAGCATTTTACTGTTAGTGGATCTCAAATTTTTACAGTCGACATGCTTAACGCTCAAATGCAGAAAAGCGTATCAGGTACAAAAAATATGGTGGTTTATAATAATAACGTCTGCCACTTTTCCAAAACTCAAATATGGAACTACATGGAAAATAGTGTCATTTGACATTATATTACTTAGATTAATTAATTTGTATTCATATAACGACAACATATTCCACTGGGCTTTGCAAAATTGAGAAATCCAGACAAGACATAAGGGGCCAAATTACAATCTTCGCGCAAACGTAAAAACGCATTAACGCGAGGGATAAAACCCTTTGCGTCGAATGCCGTATTACATTGTCAGTGCAACAAACGTGCGTAATCGTCTGCCGCGGGTGAACCTGCGCAAATGCTGCGTGAGCTTACTCTACTGCGCGTGTCCTATACTTACCATTGTGAGCGCAAATGCGTATGTGCGCTGGTACGCGGATGGTATTACAATCTATGCACAGGATTTAACGCATAGCCTTTGCACGCATAATTTTAGCAACTCCTAAAAGCTGGTGTTAATGGCAAATTCTATCAACCTGGCCGAACTCAAATACACCAGCCCAACAAAAAATACGCAGCAAAGAATAGTTACATATTCTACTCATACCAAACCAATAAAATGGAGAAGTTGTGTGTGCATTTATTATTGCTGCAGCATATATGCTCAGATTGACTTTGGCAGGTGCAAAAACTTAACGTGAGATAATTGTGGTTCTTAATTCTGATTGGCTGAATCGCAAGAAAAAAACAGTGCGCACACTGATTTCTGCGCGCAACGGTACTGCACGAGAATTTGTGCGCGTCCGGTTTCTGCACGTTATTGCTCGACGGATGAAAAAATGCACGAGGATTGTAATTCCAGCGGTGATTTGCACGCGTAAACGTTTAACGCTTGGCGCAAAAATTCACGCGTTGCGAGTGCGTTTTTGCGTGAAGAATGTAATTTGGCCCATGATATATAAGGAGCAGGGCTCTGTCTGTGCGATAAAATTAAGCAATTACAGCAGTTTATTCAAATGCTGTGCCATATGACCCGTGTTTTACCGGCTGGGTGAAGTAGAGGTAACATCACTGCTCATTAACCGTGGGGACTGTGGAGACACAGGTTGGAATCCCAGCAAGAGCACCTCTCCATTAAGTGTCCTTGGGCAAGACACCCAAAGGTACATACTCACCCACTCAGGACATACTTGAAAACGAGAGAAATATCAATGTATCCTTCCTGGTAAAATACCTTTTCACAAGAAATAAAATGAAATTTTACAATCTGGAGAAATTGGGGCAATATAACACAGAAGAGGTGAGGGGAGTGTGAAGCTGGTGGCCGGAGAAACCACAACACGCATTTGAAAAAGCAGAGATCGTGAGGAATATATTATAAAAGATAGAAAAAGAAATAGAATACAAAATGCTGTTTTTTTAATAAAGTCATTAGCAAGAATATACATGTGTGATCTGAAGTGTAGATCATGCCACACTGCCATTGCGATACACTACAGTTACAAGTGTTTGTAAAGCTACAACAAGTTTTGTAGCACTTCAGGTACAGCTGTTCTAAAGCAAGAGTTTGTTGATGGTTTATTTTTTAATGAAAAAGGCACTTGCAAAAAAGAAAAAAAGAGCAAAATATAAAAAACATATATAAACATACATTTTATGCACAGGACATTTTAATGAAAATAGCTACTACATTTCTTTAAATATTTGTTTTAAAAATGGAATTCATTTGTTTTAATTGAAGAAGTGGTAGAACCTGTGTGATTCATAGTGTAAACATCTTACATCGCGAGGCGTACCTGTAATGTTGGCTAAAGCAAGTCTTTGCTTGCAGCTCTCTCGCGAATCTTCTGAAAACTCTATTTCAACTTTATTTTTAGTGGATCAGATTCATTACAGCTGTTCTTTTTTAGATTCCAGCAGTAAGATCGTATTAAATTATTTCAATTTGAAAAATACAGAAATTTAAAACAAATCTCCACTGTCTAGGGCCGTATTAAGGCTCGGTGCTGCCCTAGGCATTCCAAATTCTGCTCTACCATAGCCCACTTGATAATAAATACATATCAACATAAACAAGAAATTAAGGTAATATATTTGCAACCTTTGATATAAAATGTCATTTAGAACAAAAGCAAAGTATTCTTTTTTCTAACGACATTTATTATAGTATAGAGACTCGTTGCTGTTTATTTATTGCTTTGAAGTTATGTTATACACCCGCACAGCTCAAATATATTAGACCTTTATAAGAAAGGACATGCTGATTCCCCGAACCTTCTGTCGTAGGCACAGGCCTTGTTGGTCTTTGTAAGAATACGCCCTTGTCACTGCATCTGGCATGAAGTACAAGATCTGCAAGGTCTGTGTGGGTACTACACTTTGTGTTATATATAATGAAATCTCAGCATTGCCTCTTTACTGTTGGGAACTATTTATCTGCCCCCCAAATGTTGCTGAACTACAGCTCCCATAATTCTCTGGCCACCTGTTGCATTCGAGGATACATAGAAATTGAAGACATCTGGGGGCAGAGTTTGACATCCCCGAATTAGAGACAAAAATACACACAGGGTTATTCAAAGAGAATCGAAAAGTCACGTTCGGTGACTTTTTATTCTCTTCAATTCGGTGCGATTTGGCGATCCCATTTCCGCGACCCTACGGTGTATTCAGCAAGCACCACAGGGCTGTCGTAGTGCAGGGAAAAGCCGCCACAAACCCGCCGAACACTCACCGCAAAACCCGGCGAACGCTCACCGAAACCTGCAAAAACATCTGGAGTAACCCCGCCGAACACGCCGGAGAAACCCGAGTAGCTGCCGATCACAGCGTAGAGCAGCCGCCGGAAAAACCCGACACCGCAGACAAATGGAGTGATAAAAAAAAAACAGTACGCTTCAATGTTTGAAAAGTGAAACTCTGTTTGCAAAGAAACTACAGAACGAAAATGGCTGAAATTTACATATAAGATCCAATGAATGATAATAAAAAGGGCTGTTACAGAAAAAAGAAAAAACGATTTTAAAAAAACGGATTTTTTTTGCAAAATAATCACAAAAAATGCCTAAAAGATCCTAAAAAAAATATAAAAATAATGAAACTTTTTACTGCAGAATAATATAATGAACATTTAGCGAACTGCCTGCTCTCTGGATAGCCGAATTGCCAGGAAAGGTAACCGTATGCTAAATTTCAACGTTCGGTTACCTTTTGGCCACAATTTGGAGCTCTTTGAATAACCGTGATAGTTTTCAGCAGTAATATTGCATAATTTTACCCATAAAGAAGCAAGTAATAACATGCTGAAGGACAAAAAAATCATAAAGCAAAACATCAAAACCTTCACTTTCTTTTATAATTCCAGTAGCATGGTGAGAAGATCTTGACATTTTAAAACGTGAGAATCCTTGCCTTTGCCTTATAACATTAATTTGTATGTAAACATAACACGCTTTGTTTGTTTTCAGCATTTCTCCATCACTAGCATATAACATATCAGGGCATTCACTTTTTTTTAGTTAAGCATAAATAAATCCAGTCTGTTAAAGTAATCACATAAGCATCTCAAACAATTTACTTATTTTCTGCCTACTAAGGCTGCGGTCATACGAGCGCACTGGGTCAGTCTGTGTGACCGCACTTCCCTGCGTCCATCGCAGATTTTGACAGGCTGGACGGGGAGAGCCACATTCGGGAAGTGTTTGCACGAATTGCGCACACTACCACCAGACGTGATTTCAGCCTCCCCGTCAAAAAGCTACGATGGATGCTGATGGGGCTCCAAAGCGCGACCCTCCACTAACTGCGCTCAGCGAGGTGGCCAGACAGGTGTCTGAGAGGAAGGAGCGCCCACTCTCATGGATGTTCCTTCGCTAAACGAAAGCTTGTGTGACCGCAGCCTAACAGGGTTAATCAGAGAGCGGTGAAAAGCAGGAGACTGGAGAATGACAGGAGAATGGAAAATTCTAGGTCAAAATAGCCGATTTGGAAAGTGAGATGAAAGAGAGAATTTTTCTGGTTTGGCTATTTTGACCTAGAATTTTCAATTCTCCAGTCATTCTTCTGCTTTTCACTGCTCTCTGAATGACCCTGTAAGAGTTAATCCTATTTATTCAGCAGGACTAGAGGCTCATGGTTCATGGCAAGGGGTGTGAATTTCTAGGATTTTGTTCCTTTCTGAGAAGGAGAAAGGAGAATGAATGAGATCATGAATGAGAGAGAACATGACAGGAAGGAAACAAGCAGAAAGTGCAAGGTATATAACAAGAAAATGTACAAAATATAGTTATTTGACAAGGTTTTTTTCCAAAAATTTAAATGGATTCATGAGTCATGCAGTTGGTAAATAGAATAGTATTAGCGTACACTTCAGCACTGCAAAAATTACTCTTTACACGTCTTATTTCTTGAAATGTCTTTAAACAATTTTTGAAGTCTTCCTATTTTTGCGGAATCATTTCAGAATTATATATTATTTATGCCATTTAAAGCAGGGTTTCTCAACACCTGTCCTCAGGATCCACTAACAGGCCAGATTTTGCAGATCACCTTGGAGAAATGCAGACTGAATCCTGCAATCACTGAGCAGCAAATCATATCACCTGTTCTGTGCTTCACATATCTCACAATCCTGGCCCATTAGTGGGTTCCTGAGGACCTGAGTTGAGAAACACTGATCTAAAGGAGCGGAGAGATACGGGAGCAATGTGATTAGAGGATTAGAAAAATGGTGACACAAGGATGAATTTGACATAAGAAAATATAAATACATTTATGAAAGACAGCATGTAAAGACTTTGCATGGGACAAAAGCTAGAAATAACTAAAATGTTCTAAGCTGCAGTCCTGCACGTATTTGAGACTTGCTTTCAGTTAGAGGTCAGGGATTTCCAATAATCTGTAATCAGAACCTGTACACGTGATGAATGAATTGAAATGAGATACAATGCAGTTTACAGCAAGATACAGAACGCTGTACAGACATACAGGATGGTATGCCTCCAATAATAAAGGCAATAGTGCTCTTCCGAAATAAACAGAAGAGCACACTCATAAAATAAAGTGTCAATCTGGAAAAAGCCAATATTTACTGGAAGGTTAGTTTATGAAATCGATATCTACAGCATATCCTTCCCTCCTCTCACAAGGAAATGTAGTCCAAAAAAGAGAGAAGTTGTAGATGGAATTTTTCCACTGAAAATTTTCCCGTATTAGATAGAACAGGATAAAGTTTGAAGTCACTCATTAACTGTCATGACATAACTCATCACCTATCATTTGGCTATATTCATTAATAGTTGCCAGGAAAGAGAGGAGCATCTCCAGACAGGTGTGACAACAAGCATGAATCATTAATTTTCTCATAATTAAGTTTAGAGGAGTTATTATGTGGAACTTACCTAAAATTTAGCTGAAACTGTCAAGATCATAGCTTAACAAAGTTTTAATCACCGATAAATTGTTAGGTCATTAAAGTGCACCAATCATGCCCAGAACATCTTTAGCCCATTTGAAAGATCTCCCAAACCTGCCTATATATTGTGTTAGACAAACTGCTGACAGATGGATATTTTTTTCTTTGCTTCCTGTTTGCTATCAGTGCTGCGGCATGCCACACGCTGTATTTCCCTGGGGAATTATTTATATTTCTGCACAGCAAGAAAAAAAACACTCCCCCAGAACTGCCCTGTGTCTTCTCTCAAAATTCCTATAGAGCATTGAAGCTACCTTAAGACTAGGCTGCGCTCTCTCCCACCTTGAAACTATGTTCTTCTTAAGGTTCAATTATTAACCGTTCCCTACAGTACTGTGATCCTGCTGTAAGTACCAACTAAATAAATTTTCTTTGTGCGTGTATGTATATATACACCTCCTGGTGGGGTTTGGGTCGAAATCCCTACAACCAGGTTCCCTAATGCCAAAATCCCGACGGCCAACTTCCAGACAGAACAAGTGCCAGACATACCAAGTTCCCTACACAGACAACTCTTGACGGCAAACTTCCAGACATTCAAAATCCCAGCGGCTAACCCTAGCCCTACTCCCTAACCCCCTAAACCTAGCCCTAACCCTGACTCCCTAAACCTAGCCCTAACCCTAACCCCCTAAACCTAGCGCTAACCCCTAAACCTAGCCCTAACACCCTAAACCTAGCGCTAACCCCTAAACCCAGCCCTAATCCCCCCTAAACCTAGCCCTAACCCTAACCCCAGCACTAACCCTAACCCCCGCATTAACACCCTAAACCTAGCGCTAACCCCCCTAAACCTAGCCATAACCCCCTAAACTTAACCATAACCCCTAAGCCTAACTCCCTAAGGGTTAGGGTGTTAGTATTAGGGTTAGCCGCTGGGATTTTGGATCTCTTGAAGTTGGCCATGTAGGGAACTTGGTATGTCTGGCATGTGTTCTGACTGGAAGTTGGCCTTCGGGATGTTGGCATTAGGGAACCTGGTTGTAGGGATTTTGTCCGGCACCCCTCCTGGTGTAATTATATATATATATTATACACCAGGAGGGCATATGCATTTGTTGGTAACATTTATTTTAAACTTGTATTTTTTTCCTTACATAAATATCTTCTGTTTCAACCTTCAAAAAATTTTTTTTTGCTCTTTAGCTGTCGTTATTAACTCAAATTTGTTAGCTGAGGCACTTAACTCCTTACCACCATGTATCTTGCGTGTGGTAGGTGGAATTAAACACCACAGAGCGGCATAGCACACTTCACGGCTTTCTTTCTGGCCCTACTCCAGCCTGCCTGCCTTTCCAGCTGGCCAATTATGGTCATTGACTGCAGGGGGCTACCTGAACTCAGGCAAAAGCGAGTTCTATTCAACTGGAGCCAGAAAAGGGTAACACTAATGGTAGAATTCAGATTGAGAGGTTAATCATTTGTGGCTCACAATTTCTAGTAACAGCAGCTTGATCCCTAATTTCTAGGAGCTGCTAACAGAGAATAGCAGCGGAGCCAAATTCTGCTGCTGTTATCTCTGGGAGTTCATATAACTCCGTGGAGGACAGCGAGAGCCATCTGTATTTATGGGGTTTTGGAAGATCAGTAGAAGGACAGTGTGAACTATTTGTACTTGGCTCCTTTCTGCTATCGATGAAAGGAAACAGCATATTGTGCCATTCTAAGCTGCAAAATATAATAACGTGCAACAGTGGATTTTCTCCTTATTCTCTGGTTCCCAATACATTTGGGTTTCCTATACAAAGTAAAGGAATTGTTAATGTAGAGTAATCTGCCATTACAACTGAGCCCTGATGGGAGTTTGGAATAGTAGGAAGACCATCAACAGTGGAATAGCGTGTTTACCTAAAAAATTAGATTTTTGTGTTTCATCATGTAACGTTGGGAGCTTCCAGCCCTACCTGTGTGCTTGAGGGCAGCATGTCTGATGCTGCTCGCTGACCAATGCCCGGTTTAAATGGAGACAGGCAGGGAGGTGGTTGCATGAGGCGCGGCTTGAGTGGGGGGCGTGGCCTGGTGAAGGTCTTTAAAAACCCTCAGTGTATTCTCAGCAGTTGCCAGATCGTGGTTATCCATACCTGAGCTCCTCGTACCTGACTGCTATATTGAATTAACCCGTTATTGACCTCCGCTTGTTTCTGACTATTCTGCCTTCTGTTGCCCTAGACCTTTTTCTTGTACTACGCCACTGCTCTGATATCGACCCGGCTATTCCATTTGACCATTCTGAACTCTGTATTCCTGATTGTGGCTCGGCTGACTACTCCCCGTGTTGTTAACCCTTTCTGTCTAGCTAGTTTACCTGGCCAATTCTAAGGACCAGACAGTTAGAGATCTTTCACGGCTACTCTGTTGGTAGCTTCTGGGCTCTGTGGAGTGTGGGGTGTTAAGTACTGCGTGGTGGGATCTGGAAACCGTGACACATCGAACATGAAAAGAGCAGACAGCAATACAATGTCTCTCCAATTGTAATCATTTTTACATGCTAAAATGAACTTAATAATGTGTGCATATTAATCATGTGTTGTGATGATTGAAAATGCCTCTTTAACTTCAGACACCAAATTGTAATTTCCAGAGAAGAAAGATCAGACTGTTTAAAAGAATGCTACAGACTTAGGGCTCATTGTGTTTACTATATTATCAGAACAGTTTCTGAAATCCTATTCCTAGAAACAAGGCAGGTGCACTTAATCTATAAGGCTTCTGCAAAACAGTGGTGTTCTTGTCAAAGAAAGTTACGTTGTATTGTTTTGGAATAAACTGAAGTGAAACTCTTAACTGGAAAATTACACAATTGATGTGCCAACACCATGTGCAACACATATTATGAATGTGCTTATTTTATAGTGTTATAACATGAGGCATTCTGCACTGCTTTTGGACAACGTGCATAAAGCTGCTTTTACATGATACGATCTGAGAAACCGCTCATGTTTCACCAGTGGTAAACAGAGGCCAGTTGACTATCTTTATCACATGACTAGAGGGGAAAAAAGGGTTATCCACTGGACTGAGCACCGGTGTTTGCCGGCATTCCAAAAACTGTCTAAAACTGAAAATTGGCAGCATTGGAGTGCTGTAAAATGCTGGAGCTTCTCAAAACTATAATTCCAACAACGAACAGGGAAGATTTACAGTAAACCTACTTCTGCTGTTTGGACTTTAGTTTTGAGAAGTGTTTCTTAGTACTGCAACACTAGTAATTTTAGATGATTTTTGCAACACTGGTGTTTAGTGGACATGAACTCCACTACTCCATTCTGCACCCTGAAACAAGCACCAAGCATCAGACCCACAAGTTCACATACTGAACTCCATTATTCCATTTTTTTGTCCCACCCACCCAGGCCTGGTCCCCTTTCCAGCTGTTTCCACTTCTCTTTCTAATTACTTTTACCAAACCCAAGCTTCTGCTTCTTCACTTGCAATCCCTGCTATATTCTTTCTGGCCACCAGTTTCACCTTCCCAGTGCTCCCATTTGTTTCACTTACCCTCCCTTAGATTGTAAGCTCACAGGATGTCTGGCTGAGCACTTGGTTAAAGTTCTGTATATATTACCTGGACAGTTATCCAACAGGCAGTGTTGTCTTTTCCTCATTTATCACGTACGCCTCATGTTTGTGCTTCCCCATTGTAAAGCATTATGGAATATGCTGGCGCTATATGAATGACTGTAACTGAACTACATCACACAAAAACTCGCAGCATTTTTTTAGGATGCTTTTACTTACATATGTATTTGTTTACATACATAAAAAGCAGTGTTGCGCCCATTCCCACCAGGGCAGCTGCAACAACCATGAGTAACAACCCAGTTCATTTATAAGGCATAATAAGAAAAAAGTGTCTTCTGTGCTCATTTCTATATAACTCCTTCTTAAACAAAACACAATCAGAGGTTTTGGTTTACTTGAATGGCCATTGAAGTTTAAGGCTGTTGTCAGACGAGCGTTTTTAAGAGCGGATGGAATGTCCGTGAGAGTGGACATTCCTTCCACTCTGATGTCCGTCTGTCCACCTCACTGAGCGCAGTTAGTGCACTCAGCGCTGCAACTGTCGATCCTCGATATGGAGGATCTCGCTTTGCATCCCCGTCGAACGTGCGTCGTAGCGCTTTGACAGGGAGACTTTCTAAATGGAGACAGCACGCGTGCTGTAGCATGCGCAATTCATAGTGCGCTCGTCTGACACCAGCCTAAGCTCACCTGCTCCGTCAAGGCACCTTTTGGTAAGGTGAGGACCTAATGAAACCATAAGCCTCTCTTCTGAGCAACTACATATTCTCTTGCTGCTTCCCAGCTAAGAGGCAGAATGGTGGGTTTTATTTAAACACTCACCAAATACTCCCACTTTGGGGTTAAAAACAAAAACATGGAAAAAGGAACAGCTGCAAAAATGACCTAACTGGTGTTACACCAAAATATACATATATACATAAAAAGCGGTGTTGCGCCCAGGGGTGTATTTAGATGGGGCGGACCACCCCGGGTACCAAGTGGCCACTGATAGGAGGGGGCGCCATGGGGAGACTGCATTCCAGAAGCGGGGGTGCCGCGAGCCGCCGCTGGCCAGCCTGTCACTGCCACACACTGTGAGGCCGAGCCAGGTGCTGGACAATGCAACTGCCGAATCCGGCCCACCCGGCCTTTGACTGTGTGTGTGGGATGTGAGGCTACGGCATGTGTCAGGCCGTGCAGACTGCACGGACTGGCGATTTGCACCACGTGACGTTATGTAACTCGTTGCTGAATCAATGTAATATTTTCAATGTTTCACTCAAATAGAGAACCTTAGCACTGGCTCTAAATGGATCCACACCTGTGGGTTATCGGTCATCTTTTAATTCTTCAGGTGGCCCATACACCTTACTGGGGATCTCTTATCCACATGGGGTATATAAAAGAGAAGACAGAGAAACTCTTCTGGTGTAGATCCAAGATAAACTAAACAATCAGTATTTTGCCAACTTTTCCCTTACTCTTGGAGGAGCTCCCGTAGCTCTAAGACAAACGCGTATGGATTTTTTGTTGTGCTGGAAACCCCCCCAAAAAACGCCAGGAATTCAAGGAAGTGGACGTGGTAAGGAATAAAATGGTTTAATAAAACATGAATTAAAATCGATTAAAATAACATGCCAGAACGCGTTTTGCCGTGTCCTACCACTTCATCAGCTGGTATAACTGTGTTATCACCCCATGTCCTTTTATACCGTCCTTATGTAGGGAAATTGGCCATGCATGTTCTATGTAAACTTGTAAACTAATATTAACTTGCACCATATCAGTTTACATATATGTGTCTGGTTTAGGGGAAACTACTGCTTTCTGATACTGGCTGTAGAGGTTTTCTGGTGGTGGTTTATATGTTGTGCGGCGCTACACTGTTTTATCATCCTCGAAATCATACTTAATTAGAAGGATAAAATGTTTCAGAATTTAGCCTAGCACTCTACCCACGCCCTTCCACTCCCCCATCCCAGCACTGTTTGGATGATAGCATAGTGTGAAGCAGAGGAATTTCCTCTGCTCACACAGCTGTCACTCGGTATATTGTTTTTTTAATCTCCTGCCTGCCAGGGACCAACTCATCACCAAAAAATCAAGACATCATCTTGAGCCAGAACACTCGCAGCAGCGAGCTGTCTGGGAGATGGCAGCTGAGGACTGCAGGTGCATGTGCAGTCGCAGGACCAATCCATCATTCTGCAAAGGCACTGCAGAACTTGAGTACAATACGCAATCTGCATAAGTTGCAGGTACATCCACACTTCAGAAGTCCCGAGCTGAAGAGGAGGAGCAGTACTGTGTCAAGGAAAACACAAAAGAGGAATATTTATTGTTATACCAAAAGACAGTTTAAAACAATGGTTGCACAGAGGCTATCTGCACCATCTGCCCAATTATTTAAGGGAAAACAAGGGGGAACATTTTTATAGAGTGCCCCTTTAATCACATGATTATGGCTTCGTACTGAAATGCTTCTCCTGTTAAAGTACTGAAAACTCTGATAAATGCAGTTTATGAAGAATGTCTCTGCTACTTTTTGCAATTACACCTGCCAGTCAAGTGAAACATTTAGGGCCATATTACATACTTGGTGCTAACTTAACCAGAGCTGTTGTTAATAGGGATGAGCCGAACACTCCCCGAGTTCGGTTCGAGCCCGAACCCGAACTTCCCATTTGTTCGGGACCGAACCCGAACCCGAACCCCCATGCAAGTCAATGGGGCTGAAAATTCAGTTTTTTAGAGTGCCCTCCAAGAGGGCATATATGCTACATATTTGCCATAAAAGGTGTATGGGGGTCCGGGTAGTGCCCTGGGGGACAGGAAACAAGGACAAAAAGTTTTAAAAAAACGTTTTTAAAGGGACCGGGAGTTTTCCATGAAATAAGGGTTAAAAATAAAACGAAAAATTCCTTCAAATATCGTGCCTAGGAGGTCCCCATAACCTGCCCGTGAAGTGGCGGATTTCTAGGATGTATAGAAACACTTAAAAACAAATAAATGACGTTTCATATGACGGTAAATGCTTTTCCTTTAATCTATCCATAAACAACTGCTTGGGGCGGCAGCCTGTATGAAAAGACATTTTAGGAAACGCAGAAAAAGTTTAGTGTTTTTTTGGGCTAAATTATTGTGAAACTTATGCAGGCTTTGGATGGAAGTAACAATAGGTGCCTTAAAATTGGGCTTTTAGCGTCGGCAACAGTGCCGTCACACCGTAACCCCTCTGAGGATATGAATCTGATACAGGCATCAATGGCAGTGCACCCAGATATTGTGCCTTTAGTGCCAGGCATGCAAGTACTATCATACAGTAACCCCTCTGTGGTATTGTGGAAGAGTGCAGGGGTGGACCATGTGGTCCTATATTGAAAAGTGTTTTTTTAATCTGTTAATGGGCGTCAGTGCACCCAGATATTGTGCCTTTAATGCCAGGCCATCAAGTGTCATCATACAGTAACCCCTCTGTGGTATTGTGGAAGAGTGCAGGGGTGGACCATGTGGTCCTTTATTGAAAAGTTTTTGATCTGGTAATGGGCATCAGTCCACCCAGATATTGTGCCTTTGGTGCCAGGCCAGCAAGTATCATCATACAGTAACCCCTCTGTGGTATTGTGGAAGAGTGCAGGGGTGGACCATGTGGTCCTATATTGAAATTTTTTTATTTTTTTTTAATGGGCGTCAGTGCAGCCAGATATTGTGCCTTTCATGGCAGCAAGTGCCTTCACACCGTAACCCTTTTGTGGTATTGTGGAAGAGTTCAGTGCTGGAGGTTTTGTGAATGCAGAAGAGGACATCCCCTATCTATTCCATTACTTCAGCATCAGGGGATTGATAGCTGCTGATCCAGGACTGATTCATTTTTATAAATGTCAGCCGGTCTACAGAGTCGGTGGACAGATGCACTCTTTTGTCTGTGACAAAACCTCCAGCGGCACTGAACGTCCTTTCGAAAAGCACGCTAGATGAAGGGCAACCTAGTAGCTGCATAGCATATTGACTAAGTTCTGGCCAGTGATCCAATCTCAACACCCAGTAAGCCAGTGGATCATCTGCTGGAAAGGTATCCAGGTCTGCCCTTGCCCCTAGGTAGTCCTGCACCATATGGTGAAGACGCTGGCAATGGGGTGCCTACATTTGACGTCCCTGGGCGTCGAGGACTAAAAAAATTTAAAAATGCATCAGTCAAGCGGCCCTGGCCTTCACCGCTATTCCTCTGATCACCTGCAGCCTCAAAAGCACGTGTGTCAGCACTTGGTAATCTAACAGTGCCTGGAAAGGTGTTACACAAGTTTCGCTTTAGAGCGTCCTCAAGTTTTGTCATCCTGTGCTCCCTCTGTGTGGGCAGGATGAGCTCTGCAACTTTCCCCTTGTATCGTGGATCAAGAAGGGTTGCCAACCAGTAATGATCCCTCTCCTTGATAGCACGAATCCTGGGGTCCTTTAGCAGGCTTTGCATCATTAGGGAGCCCATGCAGCGTAGGTTGGAGGTGGCATTAGCTGCCGAGTCTTCCTGGTCAATGAGGATGACCGTATCGTGCACTTCCTCCTCCCAGCCACGCACAAGCCCTTCTGTTTCTGGGCACACAAAACCCTGCCCTACTATGAAGGCACACACAAAGTCCTGTATGTAAAGTCTAAAAGAACATCGTTAAACCTTTTCACTTTTTCCCTGATCAAAATATATGTATACAAAATAGAATGTGAGCACATAATTAGGCCGGTGCTTAATTTGATTGCATTTGATTCTCTTTCACTGATACCAATTCAACAATGAAGCTGTTGAGCTATCTTCTCCAATCCCTGGTTTCTGTCATTTTAGTACCAGTGAATGAGTGACAAAACTCACACACTGCGTCTGCCCATAAGAAAGTAAAACAGCTGCACACATTTCAGACAGAAGTCCTGGTAGCTACAGAATGCATTAACAAGCAGCCTCATTGATTCTGTTAAGAAACTCTTCACAAGTCTCTCTGCAGACAGGTGTAGGAACAGAAGTACGAGAGTACAAAATCAGATCCAAAATTGCAAGAATGCAAAAAACACCTAGATTCAAACAATTAGCTTGCTTGCTCGCATCAATTTTTAAGAAGGTCACTAAAAAAATTCTCTTCTATGTCCTCACTCCAAAAATACAAAATCTGAAAAATATTGTCATAGAATTAACTTTAGTTTTGCATAATATGGAAAAGCTGCTTTTCTTCAAAAAAAAAGTTGCATCTTTAAAAATGATGCACCAATTTGGAAATCTGAAGCATTTCCATGGCCAAATTCAGCGCTCCAGTTTTAGGGTTTAAAATAAAAGTTAGATTTAGGGTTAAAGATAGAGATTAGAGATATCTTACCATTTGGACTTCTTACAGGGTTAGGGTTACACTTCGGGTTAGATTTAGTTCTGGTCATTTTTTGCATCATTTTTAGACGATTGATTCAGCCTGCTCTTTTTATAAGAGCACAGTGAACCCTAAACCTAATTTCTAACCCTAACCCAAAAGAAAGATTACGCTCTTTTTAAGACGTGAGGATCCAATTCGACCATGGGAGAATTCAGTGCAATCATCGTCACCCACTTCCGAACTGGTAATGCAAGCAATTTGGTTGCGGCAACAATAACTTTTTTATGCGTTTTTTTCTATAGTAATCTCTTTCGTTTTGGTTATGTGTTATCTGTAAGCAGGGCCCTCTACACCTCTTGTTTCCATCCTATGTCCATTTATCTGTAGCTTGTTCCTTTTGGTTATTGTAAAGCGCTGCAGAAACTGTTGGCGCTATATAAATGATGATAACAATGATAGTAATCCAAACTTCAGTAATCTAAAACCTAAATTTTTCCAAAGAGAAGCATGTTATTAACATTCAGTAGTTCTACTAGAGCACGGATTGGCTGTACTTCGGGCCTACATGATCTGAAACGTACATGATAGTGTACATTATTTGCATACCCATAATGCAGTTTAAAAAGGTACAGATTGGCAATTGAATTGAAAGAAGTCCTAAAGGATAGACATGTGCACAATGAAAAACTTTGTTTTGTTTCGGATCGATTCGTTACGCTTTTTAATTTGTTTTGGTGCATTCGTTATGTTACGGGAATTGTATTTGAGATTGATTTGTTTCTTTGGGAGATTAGTAATTCGTATTTCGGATCGATTCATTATTTGATTTTTATTTGTTATTTCGTTTTGATTCGTTAGTTCAGAGTGTGAAACGGATGAATTATTGATTTAGATTAAGGTTAAAAAAAGATATGTAATCCCTATGTCCCTGGTACTGAAATGTTTCAGCACCAAAAACAGCAGCACCACAGGGCTCCAGAGCAAAAAAATCTCCCTGTCCTTGGTGCTGGAATATGTTTCAGCAGGAAGGACAGCAGCTCCGCGGGGTTCTAGAGCAAAAAAAGCCCCCTGTCCTTGGTGTTGTAATATGCTTTAGCACCAAAAACAGAAGCACTGCGGGGCTCCAGAGCAAAAATCCTCCTGTCATTGGCGCTGAAATATGTTTTAGCATCAAGGACAGCAGCACCACGGGGCTCTGGAGCAAAAAATCCCTCTGTCCTTGGTGCTGAAATATGTTTCAGCGCCAAAGACAGCAGCACAGCGAGTCTCCAGAGAAAAAACATCCCCCTGTCCTTGGTGCTGAACTATGTTTCAGCACCAAGGACAGCACCCGCCAAACGCAGCCTGACTGAAGGAATGAAAAAAGCCTCTGTTCAGCAAAGAAAAAAAGCCTTGTCGTTTTAAAATAATTGGGAATCCAAAAATTTCACCTAAAAAAATACTAAAAAAATTCTTAAAAATCAATAAATAGGCTTGTGCGGCAAATGAAAAGAATAAACGGTTGAATAAATATTTATCACCTCTTTAAACCTGTAGAGTGAAACCACCGAAAATGAGGGAATTTCGGTGCTGTTCAGCTTTCTCTGAATAGATTAACCATTACTTCCCTATGGGGAATTTCACTAATGCCGAATAGCACCGAACAGCACCATGGTGCTGTATATGGCCTGTGGTGGTGAATACAACAGATTCAGCACCACGGCCAAAGTGAAACGGTATAACAAATCGATTAGTCAAAACGAAATCAATTTGTTATATACCGTTTCGTTTCAGACGAAATCGATTAGTTATTTCGGAAGTGCTTCCGAAATACGAATCGGTATAATTTCGTCCGAATTGTGATTCAGAATGAAACAAAACACACATTTCTACTAAAACAGTATATATGATTATATCATTAGTGCCACTTTCATATGTTTCATACAATGGATCGTTACACCACATTTACATATTAATAAATATTTACTTATAACGGTTTTGGCATAGAAAAAAACATTTAAAAAATATTAATAATCCTTAAACTATTACTTTCAGACTTAAAGTAGACTTAGCACATGATGCTTAGCCTTGATGTCAATGCTGCCATAGATCACATAACGCAGCCTACTCCTGCAAAGGCTTTTAATTATTCTACCACTGACAAGAGGTCAATGGCAGCACAGATATAATTTCAGACTCTTTGCACTACATACCAGAGAGAAAGAGCTTGGACATGTTTACAATGTAACAGCCACAGCTTTAATAGATGCTAGTTTTTGCAAAGATAGCACACAAAATCACTGTTTAGCATTAGCACTTCTCAATAACAGAATAGACTTTGTCAGAAATACAAATGCATACAGGTTTGAGTTTTATAGCTACTGATCCAACACTACCAGTTTTTTAGCAGATGTATTGACTACATGATGATAGTCTCTATATGCATATTTACACTTTAATCACACATGTCTTTTCTTTGGCGAAGCAAAATGACACAAGCATTTTTTTTTTTTGTTAGTCTTGCTATATTCTCCTTCAACCATAATTTTCTCCCTTTCTCTTTTAGTGTACCCATACATGGTGGGCCACATAACAATCTTGACGCTAATATTAGCGCCGGCATAAGTAATTTTTAATGCGTAGTGTAAAACCATTTGCGCCGACTTCCAAATTACATACTCAGTGCTACAACCGCGCAAAATCGTGTACCGTGTGTGAACCTGCGCGAACCTTGCGCGAGCTTACTGTACTTTGCGCGTCCTATACTTAACATTGTGAGTGCAAACACAAATGTGCGCTCGGATAAGTAAAGTATTACAATCTATTTGCGGTAATTACCACATGGACGTTATTCAGATAATCTTAGCGACTCCTAAAAGCTGGTACTAATGGCAAATCTGAACAACCTGGCCGAACCCAAATATACAGGCCCATAAAAAGGAATGCACCAAAGCATAGTTGCCTATTCAACTCATACCAAACCAATACAATGGATGATGTTGTGTGTGCATGTATTATTGCTGCAGCATATGTGCTAATTGTGCGTCACAGACGCAGAACTCGTCTCCGATGGCAGCAGGAGTTGGAGAGGGAGCGTGCTGTTCCACCAAAGGACATGATTAACATTGGAACATCTGACTGATGCTGAGTGTCGACTCCGCTACCAGTTGACCCAGGCACAGATATACAGGCTCTACCTACAGCTGCGGTCCCATCTGGAGTCCAGGTCAGGGACACGGATTTCTGTCCTAAGGATGACGAAGTTGCTGTGCTGCCTGAGGTTCCTCGCCACTGGCACCTTCCAGCGGGCTCTAGTTGAATTAGGTGGTGTCAGCCAGTGCACCTTCTCCATCGTGCTCCATCGCTTCCTCCTAGCAATGAAGCGCAACTGGCACCACTATATAGGATTCCCTACCACCCATAAGGGATTCCAAAGTGTGAAACAGGGCTTTTATGCACTTGGAAGCTTCCCCAATGCCCTGGGGGTTGTTGATTGCACCCACGTAGCGATCCGTGCACCTTGGGTGGAACCTGCAGTTCATATCAACAGAAAACATTTTCATTTTGGCTGAATCGTGAAAACCAAAAACAGCGCGTGCAAAGATTTTTGCGCAAGTCGGTACTACACGTGCATTTGGGCGCGTCCTGTTAGCGTTGCGCACACACGTGCTATTGATCAGCGGATGTGTGCACGCGTGAAGATTGTAATTCCAACGGTGATTTGCGCCCGCTAAATTTAGCACAAAGGTTTTCACTTTGCGTAAGGATTTTAGCATCAAGATTGTAATGTGGCCCGATATATTTTGTTTGAATAAAGAACAAGCAGGGCATTCTTGCTGCAACCTAAAGCTGTACATATCCCATTCAGTTTCAGTTGAATATAAAAAAGGAAAAAAAGGGATTATTTTTTTAATATTTACTAACTAAATCCTAAGCCTACCTTCCCAATTACTTCAAAATTTATTGCAAGGACACAAATCTAAAGTATATGAAAAGCAGGAAAAATGCAACAGAAAATAACTCTTTCTGGGAAAACATGCAGTTGATCCGTGCACATAACAGTGATCAGACACTGAAAAATACTTTATTCCCTATTAGAGAAAATTTGGGGACACAGCCTACTCTCTCTGCTACACAAGCAGATTGTATCAGGGAGAGTCAGAGAAACTGAAGACCACAGTGTTCACTAATGGTGCTTCTCCCTTCAAAGGCAGCTGTGATTTGTTTTCACAGCGTTCATAGGGCCGTCTCACTTACTTTTTTTCTGTTATTGTATTGCTTCAGTCCTGAGACAGTTTGGCAAAAGCTGCAGAATTGTAATCTTACAGCGAGCAGCTCCCTGAACTTGTTACCGAATAGGGCATACTAGGTCATGTCACATTCTTAACGTAATTTAACCTGCAACATACAGGTACATCCCGTCTCAGCAACAGTTTAAAGATACAGAAGATTAATCTGTGAAAAGGCAACTCCATAATTTCATTCCAGTGTGATAAGGTCTCTCTTTCATTATGTTGTCATTAATTTTCTCACTCTTTTCTACTTCCTAAGAAGCACATTGAAATTGTATATACAGGAGCATTATCAGCATCCTAAAATTAATATACTCAAAAGAAAAATGGGATTGTAATTCAACCCTGGTGTAAACTTATCCTTAGACATTAAGGATCCACAAATGTTTTCACCAGACTTGGGTTACAGCAATTGAAAAAAAATTCTTGAGGGAGTTATTATTATTTATTAAGCGCCAACGTATTCCGCAGCGCTGTACAAAGGTGCAATGGGTAAAGATAAAACAACTCTACAATACATACAGGAGGCAGGTCAGTATTCCTGCCAGCAGGTACAGAAGGACATGAAGGCCCTATGCCCATGGGAATTTACAATCTCGATGGGTGAGGAAGTGTGAAACAGGAGGGGTGGACTGCAGTGATGAGATGTTAATGCAGGGAGAAGTGCTACATGACCCAAATAGACATATATATATATGTAAATAACGAACGATCACTCCTGCACTCCAAAAATAGAAAAATGCCGTGCCCGGTGCCCACTCAGCAAATATAGAGATAGAGGAATAGCGGCACTCTCGGTCTTTTCAAATGTAACAATTTATTGTGGAAATTCAATGTTTCAGCCCGTTAACCGCGGACTTTCATCAGGATACAAAAATACAATGAAGAACATACATATATATAATAAAAACACTACTCACAATTAGTGTGTCAAACTACCCATGCTGCACAAACGCCGTCTCAATCAGATGACGTCAGCAACACAGCAACCCAAAGTGACCCGCCCATCACCATGGCAACCGAATGCCGTCCTGAGCAAGAAACACTAGAGATAAAGAGGGCGCAGGCAAATTCTCAATGCATGTCAAAAAACATAACCAACATGTCTGTATTCCATACCATTAACTAAAGAGAAAAGTCTCACACACCTGCATAACTACCCTCCTCCAAATGCGTCCCCATAGGACCAAGAAAAAATAAAAAAATAATAAAAACACACTGACATAGATGAATCAGTGAAAGCGCCTGATGCCCAGTATTCAAATATACAGAATAAGGGGTCGAGGAAAATACTATTCCATATGTCCATGATATACAGCTGACAAAGCGCTTTGTCAGCTGTATATCATGGACAACTTTAAAATGTAAAAAAAAAAAATCAGATGCACTTTTTTAATGTTTTCAAAAATATTTTTAGTTACAGCATCCTGGCAGGACATGATGTATACATATAATAATGATATATTATGAATCTGCTGATGGTGGATCATGTGTCCTCTGTGCTGTGTAATAAGAGGCGAGTGTAGATTTTTTTTAATAATTGTTATTTTTAAGTGATTTTGCAAACTCACAATATATCAATCCTCATGCTATGAACAAAAGTACACATGTGGCTTGTTTTGTTGATGGGAGTTGTGTGTGTGTGTTGGGGTGGCTTGTTTTGTGTGATAGGAGTTGTGTATTGGTGGCTGGGTTGTGTGTTGGTGGCTGGTGTGTGATGGGGTTGTGGGTTGGTTGGTTTTGTGTGATGGAGTTGTATGGGTGGCTGGTTTTGTGTGATGGGAGTTGTGTGTGGGTGGCTGGTTTTGTGTGATGGGAGTTGTGTGTGTGGGTGGCTGGGTTTGTGTGGTGGGAGTTGTGTGTGTGGGTGGCTGGTTTTGTGTGATGGGAGTTGTGTGTATGTGCTGGGTGGCTGGTTTTGAGGATTGGAGTTGCTGTCAGGACCGTACCTGTCCGTTCCTGTGATATTCCATGCAAGTGGCAGCTGCATGAAAGGTGCTGCCCTTCTACTCAGCACCAGTGTATAAACAGTTAAAACCACACACACCACAGGTCACATGACACACCCCTGTGCCTAATCAATAAAGGCTCCACACACCCTTTGCCCAATGCTTCATTGTTGTCTCCTGTTCCTATGAACAAGACCAGCTATACAAGCTCCAGAGAAACCTGCCATCGCCCTACCTACTCACCGTGTTCCCCTGCTCCTATACCCATCGTGTCTCCCCTCAAGACCCCCTGTGTTCTCCCAGGAGCAACCACCCATCCATCCTCCCTAATCCCACCGTGCTCTCCCAGGAGCAACTATCCTATCTTCATACCTGGATACAAGGACTGATTTCCCCATCACCCTCAGCTAACCTGTGAGTCCCATTGTGTCCTGTCCCACAGCCCTCCTGTGTGATTCTCCTCTCCCACGAACTGTGTGCATCCCCGAGACCTGCATATTGGGCTCATAACCTGAAAGGCAAGTACCTGCAAGGTATTAAACCTGACAGTTGCTGAGCAGAGAATGGGTGTGTGTTTTGCAGGTATAAGATGCTGCTATGGTATTGTTTCTTTACTTTTCCACTTTAAGACTCCCTCTTCCCTGTCCCTGTTTACCCTGGGTTGCCTATTCACTGGTGATGCAGTGAATGCAGCCTGGCCCCCTCTATGCAGGACCTCACCAGGAGCCAGGCAGCTCAATGACAAATTTCTATCACTGCAGTGCTGGTTAAGGAAAGGTCCACTTTAAACAGCAGTAAGCAGACAGGGCTTCATATTCTGCTGATACCCCCCCTTTACCCGCAGTTTACTGTCATCTTCTCTCTCTGCCCACAAATCACATCCCACTCCCCTCTCCTAGAGCTGCTGCGGGCAGGGGAGGAGCTATGGTGGGGAGGAGAGGGGGATTTTTATTCTATTCAATTTTATTCCTAATGCAAATGCCCTGCTCCGCTGCTCGTTGTTTGAGAACACAGCTCAAAGCTGACACACAGTGATAGTGGCACCTCCTAGTACCCCCTAATGACACCCCAATAATCACTGGTACCCGCCACTCCCCTAAGTACACCACTGCTCTGTGATATCCTCACACACAAATTTTGGCGAACTGTCAGCAAGTACGGTGCCTGTTCGAAGGCAGTGCAAATCCCCATAGAGACGTAATGGTTAATCTATTCAGAGAACAATAAACAGCAGAGAAATGTCAGTGAAATGCCCTGATGTTCGGTGGTTTCAATCAGCAGGTTTATTCAGGCAAACCCCATAGGTTTCAATGTTAAAAATATTCCTGTTGTTATGCAAAATCTAATAAACCATTTATTTTAGAACATAACAAAGAAAAAATGTCATCTGCGCTTACTCCAATTATACCGTGTGAAACTAAACACAATTAGAGGTTTGGTTTCTTATTAATGGCCATTATAAGACTAGCTCGCCCGCCAACGTCACGGCACCTCTAAAAGGGCGAGTCCTAACCAAAATGAAACCACAGGCTGCTACATAGCAAACCATACCTGCTCATGCTGCTTGTCAAACATGAGGTAGACTGGTGGGCCTTTATTTATGCTCCCCCAGAAACAAAATCCACTTTGGGATCAAAACAAAGACACGAAGCGGAGTCTTGCTGCAGGTGGATTTTGTTTCTGGGGGAGCATAAATAAAGGCCCACCAGTCTACCTCATGTTTGACAATCAGCATGAGCAGGTATGGTTTGCTATGTAGCAGCCTGTGGTTTCATTTTGGTTAGGACTCGCCCTTTTAGAGGTGCCGTGACGTTGGCAGGCGAGCTAGTCTTATAATGGCCATTAATAAGAAACCAAACCTCTAATTGTGTTTAGTTTCACACGGTATAATTGGAGTAAGCGCAGATGACATTTTTTTCTTTGTTATGTTCTACACATGTTGTTGGGCTGGATGCATTTGGTGGTTGCAGCCAACCCTTCGGGGAATAGGCGCGACCCCACCCCTCCTGCACCATTTATTATTTTAATCTGCAGTAAAAAGTCTTTATTGATTTTTTTTTTAGTACCTTTTAGTCATTTTCCAGAATTTTTGTCGGCAAAATTTTTCCCCCTTTTTTTTTAATAGCGTTTTTTCTTCTGTAACAGAACTTTTTATTATCATTCATAGGATATTATATGTAAATTCCAGACATTTTGTTCAGTAGTTTTTTTGAAAACAGCAGGCCACCGGTTTCCGGTGGCGGCATTCAGCGGCCTACTCCCTGCACTTTGGGCACCCTGCGGTGAATGATGAATTCACTGCAGGGTGGGGAAGTTTTATTCCCTGAAGTGCAGGGAACAACAGAACACCAAAATGTTGGCGTAATTTTGGTGCTCTGTGAGTAACCCCTTTAGTGGTGAGGTTTTTTGCTGCCCCCTGGAAAGTGCCAGCCTAGGCCTTGCCTACCCGGGATATACTTGAAAATTAGTGAAATCTCAATGTATCCTTCCTGGTAAAATACTTAGCAAAAGTAGAAAAAAAAAATTCTTTAGTGTCACCCTAGGGGGTGGTGCCACCCGGTGCGGGCCCCCGCCCTAGGTATGCCCCTGGCGCTGTCAGCCCCAGTGCATCTGGACGGGGAGCCGTGACACATCCCTAAGTAAGGAAGCCCATAACCATAACTGGCTGGGTCATGCACTGGTGGGTAAGTCAGGCTACAGGTGAAAGAGGGCCTGGCAGTGCACCACAGGATGGATTACCCTCTCTGGACATGTACTTGAATTATACTGGACCCTTTAGTGTGGGAGGCTGTCAGGCGTTGCAACAGGGCCTGTTGTATGTTGCCACGTGGATGGACTGGCAGGGCAGCGAGCAGATCCCGCTGTGGGCGGACTCAATAGTGGACCTGACAGTTACATTTTTATCATTAAAATTTGTATTGCATTTAATATTTCCTAGTGAAGGGATTACACTTATTATGTTACATTAAAAAATTCCATTTGTAGCAACATATGACTTAAAATTGTAACGGACTACAACTATACATGCACACAACATAAAATATACCTATCAGCATGTTTTTGTTGTATGGGGTCAAAAGGTGCTAAACTGTAGAGAAATATTACTCATCCCTGACAGGAGATGGAACAGCTGTAAGACTACCCTTCTATCCGAACCATGAAGAATATCATATTCCAATGAAGTGACAAACCCTGGTTCATGTGACTCATGCTCGAGTTCATGGCCTAAGGTAAAATATTGCGTTCATGTTCCACTACAACAGCAACTGTCAAAGAAAGGAGGGCACATACAAGGTAGAATTCATGGTGTGCTTCTAAACTATTCCTGGTAAACACTGTCCTAGAAGCAGCAGGAACATTTCAAAAGCATTTAACCTTCTTGTAATATGTTAGATTGACAAGCAATGCTAACCAGTTGGCTGCCTGTCAGTTTCATAAGGAAGATATGTCCTGGAGATTGTAATCAGAGTTTATTACAAAAAAATTCATAAAAAAACTAGTAAATGCCTTGAAAAAGTTTTATCAACAGAGGTGATCGATATTGTGCAAGAAAACCTTGTTTGTAAACACTGGCCTGCATACACTATTTATTTCTCATGTATATAGACTCGGCCTCCTTTGAGGAAATCACAACATGAAAAACACAATATTCACTAAAAGAACCACAACTTAAATGAAAGCTGTGATATTTTCGGCACTATAAAGGTTGGGGCTGGAACTCCATAAGCAAGTGCATATTTTATTTTTGCAGACTCTGAACAATCACTACAGCTGAAAACCAAAAGTTGAAGTCCACCTGTCATGCCCAACACAAGTTGGACTCATTTGATGGGGAATCACTCCCATATATATGTTTTAGCATTTTATTTATTTTTTTGCCAATACATATGTAGGAACATTTTGTAATTCCCTCACAGAGTAAGTGACAACCATAAGCAGAAGAGCTGTCTTCCAGGACAGTCCTCTGCTCATGCCTCATATGTTGCCTGGCACGTTAGCACACCAACATTACCATTGAGGGTCTCCCATGATTCCACCTATTGCATTCAAAGAATTTGGAGAATTGTAGGCATCAACATCTGGGGGGCTGTGAGTTTGATAGCTGTGCTTTAAAGGGACACTCAACTCATCCTGACCACTTCAGTGTTTAATAGTGGCGAGAATGTGAGGAATGCCCCCCTGCAGCATAGTTTGGCAGAATAGCTTGGTGAATAAGAGGAGTTTCCTCCACCCATCACTGGCAGCCAGGATTTTTGAATTTTCCGACTGCCAGTCACCAGATCAGCCACTATTGATGTCAGCTTGCAGAGAGTTTTCTGACCAAACCCTCTGAGACTGCCTACCATAGCAAACAGTCTCAGAGAGGCAACGATGGATCAGATTCTTGTGTGTGTGCACAACTCTGATCCATTTCTCTGCATAGGCCATGTAGATTTTGCATGTAAAATGCGCAAGTCGGTAGCGGTGTACAATTTGCAGTTCTACGCTACGCAAGTTTCTTAGGAGCACAATTTGCATAGTAAAGCTTCTGGGACTTCCGGTGAACAAAAGGTGAGAGTGACTAAAGTCACCTTAAAAAATAAATAAATAAATAATTGGGCAAAGGCTGTCAGCAGCATCTGCACAATTATTTAAGTGTAAAAATAACTGAACTCTATTTTAAAAAAAGTTTAATTACAAGTTGCATGGATCAGATTTGTTATTCCAGCACATCCCACAGATGGTCAATCGGATTGAGATCAGGGGAGTTAGGAGGTTAAGGCAATACCGTCACGTCCCACATTGTCCTGGAGTCCCGGCGGTTGGCTGAGCCTTACTCGCTGCTCGCTGGCCGACCACTGAGTGATATACGGGCCTCTCGCGGTCATGAGTTGAGGATGCTGGCCAGGCGCGGCGTGATAACGTGGCGCCTCCCGGGTTTAAATGCAGACCCTGAGACAAGTTCCTTGCCTGATGTGGTTTTCACTCCTCTCACTGCTCATTGCTAATTTCACCTGTGTATACCTGTTATCGACTCCAGCTTGTCTGATGTTTATCTCCTGGCTCTTAACCCCTGGCATCCATCTGACTACCCGATCTGGCACAAGACTCCTGGAATCTGACTGACATAATATTTTGGCAAACTGACTCCTGGCATCCCTTTAACTACCTGACTATATTAACCCTTTGTGTCTGGCTCACAAGCAATCCTGGTAACTGTCTCACAAAAATCCCTGGCATTAACCCCTGGTGTCACTTGTTCTGAACATGTATACCTCTCGTTCTGTCTGTTTCTGGAAATAGGTAGTATTACCCACCATTCTAAGGATCGGCAGTGTAGGATAGTCCGTCTGCGTGTAGGGATCAGCCATTATATCTAGGACAGGGGTCCGTAACCTTAGCTCCCTGATATTTTTGGAACTACATTTCCTATGTGGCTCAGTCAGCCTAACGGGTGACTGAGCATCATGCGATATGTAATTCCCAAAACATCAGAGAGCCAAGGTTGTTGACCCCTGATCTAGGAGATACGTGACAAATACCTTACAATATTTTTCATGCTCCTCAAACCATTCTGAACAATTTTTGCAGTGTCACAGGGGGCATTATTTTGCTGAAAGAGGCCACTGCCAACATAAACATCATTGCCTTGAAGGGGTGTACGTAGGTCTGCAGCCATCTCTAGGTTGGTGGCGGATGTCAAGTGTGTGCTGACACTTATCATGGTCAGCATTACGGTTATAAGCAGTATGAGCTACAGTAGATCTTCTGTGCAATTTGACCAGATACGCTACCATTTACTCTCCACATACCTCACTGAGCCTTGGGTGCCCATGACCTTGGTGCCCGTTCACCAGTTGCCCTTCCTTAGACCACTTTTGGAAGGTATTAAACACTGCATTACCAGGAACACTCCACAAGACTTGCTTTGGAGATGCACAGGCCCAGTCATCTAGCCATCACTCTTTGGCCATTGTCAAAGTCACTCAGATCTTTTTGCTTGCCCATTTGTCCTGCTTCCGACACATGAAATTCAAGAACTGACTGTTCCCTTGCTTCTAATATATCCCACTCCTTGACAGGCACCATTGGAATCATATAATAAATGTTATGCACGTCAAACATTAGTGCTTTTAATGTCGTAACTGATCAGTATACATATTTAAATGGTCCTGGTGTGCGATTTCTAAGTCAGTGGTTCTCAACCCTGTCCTCAAGTACCTCTAACAGGCAAAATTTTAAGGATTCCCTTGGGGATTCCTGTGAGGAAATACAGACTGAATCCTGCAATCACTGAGCAGCAAATCATATCACCTGTGCTGTGACCCAGATATCTGTCAAACCTGGCCTGTTAGGGTTACTTGAGCAGAGGGAGAGAATCGCTGACCTAAGTGACCCCCCCCCCCCACACACACACACACACTCTTATATGCCTCCACACCTTCATCTGCCCTGGGCTCTGGGAGATGTCAATCTGCTCACATTGAAACAGCCTCCCAGGATTGCCATACACTCTGCTCAGAATGTGCATAGTGGATTGTGCAATGCAACAGGTTGGTTGCGTGCTCAGCTAAACATTCAGAATAGCAGCGGGAAGACAGAAGCGGGGATCAAAAGAGATTAATATTTATCTATTCTTGTTCCTCAATGCTCTCCATCCTCGTTCCGTTTATCTTAAAGAGATCTTTGAAATCACAGAGCAGTTGGAAGGTTAGGTCTCTGAAATATTAAAAATGCTGTAGGCAGCTCTGGGATTTCAAAATACACAAACATCCTGACATTAAAAACTGTTTTGCCTTGCGTTTTTTTTTAACAGGATTTGGTTTGTCAACTTATTTGTATGTGGGCTTTTTCTTTATTTCTGAGAGAAAATCTGCAAACTCTTGTTTCTTTCTTTGATTTTCTTTTCAAGTTTCATGATTTAAAAACTCTTAGCAATTATATTAAAAAAATATTTTTTTCCTCAATAAATATCTAGTGCTTTTGCTGCAAAATAATATTTTTATTGTTAACATTTAACTGTAGCTGCAGTTTGTGGGCACACCTAGGGCCATCTCCGAGAGGGCTAGACCCAACTCTTTTAACCCCTCCAATACAATAATTGAGTATACTCATTCCTCAAAAGCACCTGTAGGTGCCATGTTATAAAGTATATTCAATCTGGTCTACTTCTGGAGCAATGCAAAGGAATTTCATATACTGCAAAGGAAATTCATTTGCAAAAGAGCTACAGAACATGTCCCTCAAATTTCAACACATTGGACATGACAGTAGTTGTGTTGAAATTAGTTAAAAAGCTGTGAGTAGTTATTCCAGCATTGAACCATAGAGGACAAGATAGAATGTAAATGTAGTAGCACTTTTTTGCCGGTACAGGAATCCTTTTGCTGGTCAAAAAGAACTTGCCTATAGTGAACATATATAGACAGATGCCTCTCCATACATTTACTTTCTGGGTAACGGAAAGTCTTTTCCCATAAAACCACAGCCACTATTCTATTCTAATCCTGCATGACCTCTCGGCTGCTTTTGACACTGTCGACTGTCGACCTTCTTCAGACTCTCAGCTCTCTTGGTCTCTGTGACACTGCTCTCTCTTGGATTGACTCCTATCTGTCCAAAAGGTCATTCTCTGTGTCATTAGCTGGTAAATCCTCCTCTTCATTGCCTTTATCAGTCAGTGTACCTCAAGACTCTGTCCTAGGTCTGCTCTTATCTATCTACACCTCCTTCCTGGGCAAATTCATTAATAGCTTTGGTTTAATTACAATCTCTATGCTGATGATACTCAGATCTACCTATCCACCTTTGATCTCTCTCCTCCTGTCCATTCCAAAGTAAGCGACTGTTTATCTGGCAATTCCTCCTGGATGGCCTCTCGACCACTTGAAGATTAACATGTCCAAGACTAAACTCCTACTAATTCCTCACTCTAATGCCTCTCCACCTCCTGACATCTCTATCATGGTTGATGGCATCACTATCTCCCCTTCAAACCAGGTTTGCTGTCTCAGAGTTACACTTGCTCTTTCCTGCATCCACCACATTCAGTCTCTTTCCTCTACCTGCCGCTACCAACTACGTAATATTTCCAGAATTTCCAGACATTTCTTATCGCTGACACCACAAAGCAACTCATCCACGCCCTTGTAATCTCCCGACTTGACTATTGTAATAATCTTCTAGCTGGTCTCCCCCTCTCCCCCCTACAATCTATTCTAAATGCTTCTGCCAGGCTCATCCACCTCACCCGACACTCTGTCTCTGCTGCTCCTCTCTGCACATTCCTTCAATGGCTCCCCATCCACTAAAGAATTAAATTCAAAATCCTTACCATGACCTACAAAGTTCTCACTAACTCAGCTCCCCACTACCTGTCCTCACTAATCACCAAATACACCCCAGCTCGCTCCCTATGGTCAAACAGTGACCTGCGCCTAGCTTCTCTCCACATCACCTCTTCCCTTGATAGACTGCAGGATTTCTCATGCGCAGCCCCTATACTCTGAGACGCTCTCCCTCCTACTGTCAGACTCTCTCCTAGTTTCCTTCATTCAAATGCTCCCTTAAGACTTTCCTATTTAGGAAAGCCTACCACCCGTCTCACTGACGCAACCAGTCCATGACTCCCACCAGTCCATCACTCTCACTTAGCAGTCCTCTCCTATTTTCACCCCCAACCCTTCTAGATTGTATATTCCCACGGAATAGGGCCCTCGTTTCCTCCTGTACTGGTTAGTCAAATTGTTGTTTAATGTATTGTAACCCTGTCTATGTTATGCCCATTGTACAGCAGTGCAGGAAAATATGCTGGCGCTTTGTAAATAAAGAATAATAATAATAACCACTGGGTCCTGGTTTTATGGAAAATCATTTGTCAGTGAAAGGGTTAATAGAGAGAAATGTCTGTCCATCCGTGTCCTAAGTTCTACATCTTGCAAAGCATGGTATAGGATAAACCAATATGTTCTGGGTTTTCCCAGTAAGATGAAAAATAAAGTGATAATGGAGAATTTTATAGTAGATGTTTTATAGTATGATTCATAATGCTTTTATTACAAGACTATTGTATAAAAAAATAGAAATTGTATTAAGGTTATTAAACCTGTAAATCAGACAGAAATGAGCCGAGTGATTTCTTGAGAGAATTTGTGAGTCATTTAAGAAAAGTCTAAACTAAATGACGACTGCATTATAAATCATAGAAGCAAGAAGGCCAAGTGGTGTGAGCCCTTGTTTATATGTGCACTGAGCACTAGAATAAGTGATAAACATACCAATTGAAGACAGGGGATAATTGTTTTTTTCCCCCAGATGATATAGACCTGTTTTGTTTTGAAAGCTAAAATGAATAGGTGTAAAATGCCAAATAAATTTAGAATTATAAGGACTCTCATTGTAGAGGATTAACATTTTTTATTTTTTGTAATGCGGAGGTTTATTAATCATAGTGTCAGTGGGTAGAGAAAGGAACACAGGGAAGGGGAAGCATCAAAGCAAGAGGATGAATATTATTTATTTTCTCAATCAGTACCTATAGTACATATACTATTATTGCTTATAATGTGTGGATATGAATGAGTTTTGGTTTGTATAGTCTTTCTTCAGTAAAAATAGTTTTTTTGCTGCACGATTCCATAATTAAAGTGGGTCCTCTCTGCACCTTTTCTTGCTGTCTCTTTCTGTTTTATGTTGCTGGACCACGCTCCGTTCTCTCTTTTTCTCCCTTTTGTATTGTTTTTGTCCTTTACCTGTCTCTGCAGTAGCTGGGGGTGAAAGAGTTACAGAATGGAATGGCACTCAGCCCCGCCCTCCCTTCAGCACACAGCGCAGAAGGGAGGTGGAGCAACTCAGTTGCACATGCTCAGTTAATTTTTTTATGCTTTCCACGGAATGCACACTGATTGGTTAGATCAAAGTGCCTACTGAGGTGGGCGTGGAAAACGCCAAGAAAAAAAAGCAGGTAAATATGAAAAAATATCATATTTACTTGCTTTTTATGCCTGCTGAATGAGACTACTGTTTCATTCAAAACCATAGCATGTTTTTAATGGCACACTGACAAGTCATGCTTGTCCCTTTTAAGTTCTCTGAATGGTCTTACGGTTTGATCTAGGGACAATTAATACAAATTATACCGTTTTTAGAAAAGAGAAAGTGTAAATGGTTTGTTCTCCTTCCTCAAATATAACCGCTAGAATCTCAGAACAGAACTATTTAAAGTAAACCTGTTATGGGCAACACAATAATTGAAAAAAGGGAGTAATGATTATCAAAGTTTTCTTTTTCCTCACATCCCTGTGGCATGAGGGAAGAGACAGTGTTGAGAGGAGGACAAGACTGCTCTTAGCTCACCATGTGAATACCATTGACTGTTGGCACGCTGACTGATAAGTCAGAACACCTACGATATTGCTGAGGGCCAATCGCCCAATGCTGTGCAACAACCTTTAGGAAGCTCCACCCACAAAGGAGGAAACCTTTCAGCAATCCAATGCTGGAACCAGGTAAATAGCAACTGCAATATCGCATAAAGTGAGGAAATATCACATTAATATTTTAGTCCAATGCAATATCCATCTCCTGATGGGAAATCACAGCAAAGTGAACCTAGTCAGACCATATCCACTTTAATGCAAGATTGGGAATTTACAGCCATCAAAATGCCTGCTTGCTAGCATACTAAGCATATTTGTTCTACGTAATTAAACAGGGTCAGAAATGTTAAGTAACTAAGCATATACAGTAGCCTTAGCTTTTAAATTATAATAATCTTAAAAGGACTCTACTTAACACTACTCCTCCATTGATACTTGTTTACATGCACATTTTACATCCAATGAACTGCACACAGCTGTAGGATCATCTATTCGGTCACCAGTTTCATTCGATCACCTTTCGCTGCTTAGCCTTTTCACCCCTGTGTGCTGAGCACATTTTGACCGTTTTGTGCTTATCATGTTTAAACACGATTGGAAGTCACATTTTATTATATGACCCAGACAAATAATATATCCTTATTTTCAGCAGACTCAGCAGATTCAAAATAGATCATTATTATATTTATATGTCATGTCCCGTCAGAATGCTAGAAACAAAAATGTAAAAAAAAATAATTAAAATTTCCATTCAGATTCAATCATTTACACCTTGTAAAATGATTTTTTTCACATTTTATCATCCAAAACTTTGTGGTTATATATTCTATCGGGCACTGTTAAAAAAAATAGAAATGGGAAACTGTTACTGCATTTTTCTGAGATACAGGGGTCCGAAGGTCCATGATGCATTGTATGATTAACCCTTTAACGCTGCAGGATGTTCCATGACGTCCTGGTGGCGGGCAGGCTTTGAAGACGCGGGGCGTACATGTACGCCCCGCTATCTTCAATGGGGCCGCCTTGGCCCCTCCCCGCAGCCTGCGCGCGCTGACTCATGACGCGTGTCATTGGCTGCACAGGGACGGCCTGAAATCAAGCCATCCCCTGCAGCCAATGACGCACACTGCACGCTGGCTGCGGGGAGGGCTCGGAATCAGTGCCGCGCGACGGCAACTGTCAGCGAGGCGTACCTGTACGCCTCGCCGGCGAAATCGACCTCTTAAGGGCGCCACCCCTGCGTCCTTAAGGGGTTAAACCGGTGTGCTTCGGGGAAACGTGAGAATATGCATTGTATTAAGGATGTGCATTTCGTTTCGTACCGATTCGTTTTTCTCACAAAACGGGCCGATTCGGTGCTTCGGATTCGTCCGATGTTCCGAACCGGAACGGCAACGAAATACACACCATCCGAAATATTTCCCGATACGAAACCAAAAAAATTAGTTATTTCGTATGGACATGAAATTTATAAAATGGCAAGTCATTTTCATTCTATTTGCGATTTCAGTTCCGTTTCGGTTAATTTCGGACAACGTATTTTCGTATCGTTTCGAGTCCGTTTCGGTTCCGTTGCTGATTTTGTAATTTAGTATCGTCAGTCACTTTTTTCACTTGTTCCAGTGCTTTCTTTCTGCATCAATAATATATTTATTTTAAATATTTAGGGCTCTATTAACTTCTTTGCGCAAAAGCGCATGCGCAGCACTATTTTTTTTGCACGCAGCGTTAAACTTTAACGCGCATAGATTAACGCTGGTATTAAAATCCGAGCGCATTTTTCATCTGTCAAAAAATAACACGCGTAAAAAAGACATGCAAAAACGTGCACGCATTAACGCTGCGAGCAGAAATCGGTGGGCAGACTGTTTTTCACGCGATTCAGTCAATCAGTATTAAGAACCACAATTGTCTCCCGTTAAGTTTTTGCGCCTGTCAAAATCAATCTGAGTATATATGCTGCAGCAATAATAAAAACACGCACAACGTCTCAATTTTATTGTTTGGGTATGCGTAGAATGTGTAACTATACTCTGCTGTATTTTTTTTTTTTTTTTGTGCTGGTGTATTTGGGTTCGGCCAGGACGTTCAGATTTACCATTAAAGGGATACTCTAAGCAACATGACCACCTAAGCTATTTTAGGTGGTCATGATGCCCGGAGTATGCCGCCCTTTGTCCCCCCTCCCTCCGCTCAGCCGATCAGCTGAAAATGCTGAAAACAGCTGAGAGAGGCGGAGAACTTTACTCCGCCCTCCCAGCTGTCAGTCAGCAGACGGGAATCATATTTCCCGCTTCTGCCGACTTTTGCCGAGTAGGAGACGTCATCGCGCTTTCAGCGCGATGACGTCTCCTACTCCCCGCAGAAGCTGGCGGCTCCCTCTTCGGGTTAGTGTGCGCGCATCCTCTTGCGCGCAACACTAATCCTCAGAGGGAGCCGGAGGAAGCCTGCCGATTGGCTGGCTTACGTGAGAGGCGCTCATGCGCGCTTCTCACGTAAACCAGAAGCCAAGACGCAGCAAGAAGAAGGACGGGAGCGGAAGAGGAGGGAGGTGAGTATAAAAAAAAAAAAACGCCGCTGGAAACCAGAGATTTTAAGGTAAGTATTGCAGTTACAAGAAAAGAAAAAAAAAAGAAGGTTTTATTAAGGGAATAGGGATAGGTTAGGAAAAAAAAACGGGGGGTGATTTTTTTGTTGGAGTGTTCCTTTAACACCAGCTTTTAAAAGACGTTAAAATTACAAAAACGTTGTCCCTTAAAATGTGCGCATAGATTGTAATACCATCCGCATACCTGCGCACAAACGTATTTGCGCTCACCTTGTTAAGCAACGTACATTACGCTCGCAAAGGGTTTGCGCAGGTTCACCAGCGGTAGACGTTAACGCGCATTTTTTGCGTGGACATTGTAATACGACGTTCTGCGCAACGGGTTTTTCCCCTCGCATTAATGCGTTTTTGCGCACGCGTTAACGTTTGCGTGAAGAAGTTAATAGAGCCCTTAATTAGTACAAGATATTGATATTTTATATGATTAAATAAAGTTGTGCAATGCATATTCATAAGAAATAAAGGATCTTTGATAAAAAATGATACGTCCGAAGGAACGAATCGGCAGAATTACTGTATCGAACGAAATACCATACGTCTAAAATCAAAGCAAAATGGACCCTTTGAAACGAAGAGAACAGACGATCCAAAAGACCGAAATCCACGAATTCACGAAACAAAAATCAATACGAAACAACGAGCCGAAACGAAAATGGGCCGAAACCAAATGAGCCAAAACGAAAAATGTGTGCACATCTGTATAGGAAAACCTGCCGTGTGCGAAGCTCATAGGATTCAATGTAAAAAATATTATCGTTTTTATTCTTTATTTATTGAGCCATTTATTATTTAATCCGCAGCAAAAAGACTTTATTTATTGAATTTTTAGAATTTATTAGGTATTTTTCAGGCAATTTTTTTTTTTTTTTTTAAAAATAGGCTTTATTGCACTGGAACGCTTTTTATTTTTAACAATACATTGCATTAGCGGTGGTTCTCATCCCTGGTCTTAGTGTTTCCCTAGTGTGCGCTTATGAATATTATACACGGACTACTGCGGACAAGGTGATCTGTTGGTGGGTTGTCAGTCGCTACTTTTTAGCGACTCACACTTGATTTTTCATGTAGTGCTGTCGTTTTAGCTGATACAGTCCTGTGTGTTTATTGCTGTGGAGCTCTGTGATACGAATGGATGGGGGCAGCATTTCATCCTTGGACCCAGGTAGCACAATGTCTGGGGCCGGCCCTGAGTACTTACCAACTCTACATTTAGTAAATGTTCCCTCGGGAACGTACATATGTTGGAAATGTCATGCTGATGCAACAGCATTTCCCAAGAGCCCTTCTCGGCATCAGTACCTGGTAGCAGCTGAACCATTTCTTTTTTACAGATTCGCATGCTGGGTTCCTTCATCTTCTACTGAAGGCCATGTAGCGTTTTGTCTGGTTGCTCCAAGTTTCCAGAAGCAAACCTCTGATCATTAATTGGTTAAACCTGTGAGTGCACAACCCCTCACATGTTTATTGGAGATATCATTCTGGCACAAGCGTGTGTCTATATACTGTACATACCTAATGGGTTTTTGGTCCAATATCAGAAACCTTATTATGAATATAAATAAACATATTACGCTTTCTCCAAGCTTCTTTCAAAGTATGTATTTACATCAAGTCGCCCTCAAAAAAAAAAAATACTATTAATCCTTCTACTCACTCTCAGTGGCACAAAATCCATAATCCAGGTATTTTGAAAATGAACAGTTCCCATTGTGGCAGCTTGGGTGACCAAGGTGGAAAAAGTCATAGAATAGAGGATTAACCCAGAAATATGGAACAATTGGTGATTATAATATTGGTATAGATAACCTAACACAGAAATTCTTCATAATAGTACCAGCAAGGGATTGTTATGACTGTAGATACTCGAGTATACCGCTAGATTTTGGTGACAAAAATTTACCTTAAAATTGGAGGGGTCGCGTTATATTCGAGACATCTGCATCGCGTGTAAAAAAAAAAAATTGCCTTGCTCTGGATCGCAGGTCTCCGGTAGTCTCACTAAAGTAAACGCGGGCTCTCTGATGTTTGCAAACACTTCAGGAACTCCTGGATTCGGGAGAGGTGGGATCCATCACGGCTAGAGGGCACGCTCTGTTTAAGCCAATCTTTCACCTCACTCGCCTCCGCCGGCCATCTAATCGCTAGTAAAGAAGACGGGTGGCTGGTGGCTTCATACTTAGTTACAACTGCAATCATTCTAGAGCAGAGCACCCTGACCTGAGGGGGAGCCTGACTGTGTTACGAGAAAATGGAAGGATTTTAATTGTTTACCGGTACAGTAAAATTTTGCTCCTCGTGTTATTTTCGAGTCTTGAGTATTCTCTCATTTCCATAATAAATCTCTATCCATCGCGTTATATTCGGGTTGCGCTATACTCGAGTATCTACGGTATATAGATCAACGCAAACGGCCCTATCCCATGCATCACACTAAAATAGGGTTGATAACAGGGGAAACCTGCACCTGCAAGTTTCCCCTTAGTGTCCCAATTTTAAAGCAATATCAGCACCTTTCCCCGGAAACACAGCTCTAACCTTAGTGATACTTGTGGTAGTGCTTCTGCGCTGCTGTGATTATCACCTCTTGGAGTCCTTAGGGCTTCATGAAGGGTTGCACTTCTGTGCCGCGAGCCTTACCAAATCTTGCTTTCGCAAAATTGCGCAGCACCACGGAGTGATCGCAGAGGGAGACTGGGAACTATTTGTTCCAAGTCTCGCTCTGTTCCCAGGGCCACCGTTCTTGTCGCAGGATGAGAGGGGAGTAATGGATTATTGGGGGGGGGGGTTTAGAGGGTGCTAAATGATTTTGCAAAAGTGGAATAATTTAACGCCAGCTTTTAGCTTTTAGATGTAGCTAAAATTTTGCCCTGCACATCCCGATGGTAATTAGTGCTAGCACTTTGTAATACCTTACTTATCCTAATGCTAATTACTGATTGCGCCCCCCATGTTAAGTATAGGATGAGCAAAGTACGGTAAGCTTGTGGAAGCTAACACAATCACTGATGCACAAAGTTATTTCATATGGGTTTAGCTTTAGGAAGGTAATATGGGGGGCATGCGTTAAAGTCACATAGGCTGGCTGTCCACTGGGTCCGTTTTTGTGCGACCTCAACATCACCCAATGTCGTCTGACCACTCCAGCAACACTGTGCTCATTCGAACGCTACAGTTAGCATTCAGAACTGAATAGAGCCCAAAGTGTGAAATTTATCATTAAGGGATTGTAATACTTTAAATAGACATGAGAGTCAGATCATATTTATAGCTAAAAGACTTTCAGCAAAGCTAAACTAGAAACTATGGGGGGTTATTCAAAACCCGTGCTTAACGTGGTTCGGTAACCTCTTTGCAAACACTTTAAATTTCAGTGATCTTGACAGGAAAAATAAAAAAAAAGGCAAGGGATCTTTGTTGTTGACAGATCCCTATTCTTCGTTTTTCCCTATCAGGATTGCTGAAGTTTAATGTGGTTGCAACAAAGCTAAACCACGGATTTCATTAACCCTTTTACTTCTGAGACATTTCACCTTTGTGTGCTGAGTTCATTTTTGCAGTTTTGTGCTAATCATGTTTAAACGTGATTTGAGGTCATGTTTTATTGTAGGATTATATATCGGGGGTTTTTTCCGCAAACCCTGCAGATTCATAATATATCTTTATTATACGTAAATGTCATGTCCTGCCAGAATGCAATAACAATTTTTTTTTAAAAAAATTCAAATTTCAATCATCTACAGCATGTAAAATGATTTTTTTTTTCACATTTTATTATCCAAGCCTTTGTGGTTATATATTCTATGGGGAATTTGCTTGTTAAAAAAATTTAAATGGGAACCCATTACTGTAATTTATTCAGAAAATACACGCTTTTAACTAAAACTGAACAAAATTATTAGTTATTGCAGCATCATTGCTTACATTATAATTGAAAAATGAACAATAGTGCTGCATTAATAAATAGAAAAAAACAGTAAAAATGTTTTTTGATTTATTACATTTTTATTTTTAATTTTATTTTTATTACACTTAACCTTGTCATGTTTGCTATCATTGGAAACTGACGGCACGATGACGATAGTGCGCCAGGAGGGGTCTAAAGGGACGGTCTGACTTAGAGGAAATTAGACTGCCCCGTGACTCCATCCCGGACGTATGGGGTCTCCCCTTTCACTACGGAGACCCCGTGATGTGCAAGGGACACCCTCCACATAGAGTGTGCAACTGAGAACGTCCCCACACATCATCTGCAGCAAAAGGGTTAATATCTCCCTACAAATGCATTGCATTTCAATATAAAGTAAACCAGAGAGTCATAAACACTTTATATCACAAATTTGTACAATGTGCAAAAGTACCAGTACAAATTTTCATATTGATACTATTTTGGCAAATAGAGAAAACACACAGAAGCACACAATGCACTTGCTAATAAAATCACAGTGCTGGAAGAGTCTCTTTTCACATTCCAAAATAAAGTGGCAGATCTGGAAGCCAGGTCAGCAAAAGTGCACAACAAAACCTCTCATCACACACATTAGTGACACATTATAGAGGATGCCTGCCTAGGTGGCAATGTTTTTATACTGATTAAATCAGGCCTCTGTCTCAGTGCATTTATCTTTTTTATGTATGGTTAATGTTTTGTGTTTGTTTCTTTGTGTGAGTGTGTGTGAAACTGTATGCCTCCGTTTATGTGTGTTTAATTACATATACGATATGAAGGCTAAAAAAAAAAATGGCATGCCTTTAAATGTCTGGGTCTATTTTTTGCCACAGTCACTTCAAACCCTGCTCTCACTTGCGTATGTTTGTACTGTGTATATAAACAGCCCAGTACCTCTCACTCGGCATTCGTTCAGCAAATGCTGCAATGTTGTCATTTTATGCTAGTGGTAAAATGGGCAATTGCCACGACCCTTGCCAGATCTCCTCACGCACAGAACGGTTAACTTGTGCGCACGCTAATGAAACAAAAAATAGTTAAAATGTGGGAACGATTTAGTAGATTGTCCCCACGACCTAATACATCATGCCTACGTTTTTTTTTTTTATCCTGACACCAGTGGGGCTCTGTATATCTATATTGAGTTTTTAAGGTACATTAAAAACATAGTGGCAATACAATTGTGTAAAACGCTCTTCATAGCTGGATTTAATACATTAAATTATGCTGGATATGTGTTTTTTTGTAAATATTCCTTCCAAATATAGTCCCCCATTAAAAACTGTCCCTAAAAGAAATCTTGACCTCCCTTGCAAATAATTTACAGAATTATTGACTATGGATATTGACACTGGTTACAGAGGACATTCTATTAACCTACACTTCGCATGCAAGTGACGGAAAGCTACTGGAATACAGACATCTCGCATTGTGTGTATACAATATACATATATATACAGTGCTGTATCTTGGCCTAGGCCAACAAGGTCTAGGCCAAGGGTGGCACTTTCCAGGGGGGCAGCAAAAAAAGCTGCCACTATGCGTCTGGCAGTGGCAAGTTGACAGAGGGCAGGCTGGAGCCGATCAGAACATCTAGTGCAGCCTGCTGTGTGTGTGTGTTTAAAAGCACTCGAGCGGGCTGCATGAGCAGCAGCTGCAGACGCCAAGCACCTCCTTCACACTGATGCGGCGCACCGGCGCCATGCGTTGCGTATTTGCCGCTGATGTCGGTCACATGGGAAGGAGCAGAACGAGGTGAGCCGTGCCACCGCAGGGGACCCCCTCACACCACACCCCGCCTGGACTCTCTCAGAACGAGACAACTAGGCAGTCAGCAGCAGTGTGCTCTGGGACGCCGCAAACCCGCCGAACGAGCACCACAAACTCACCGAAAGAACGCCACCGAACGCACCAACAAGCCTCCGACGACCTGCTGAAAAGACCACCGAATGCGGAGGAGAAAAGCCGACAAGCCGACAGAGGGGTAAAAAAAAAACACCACTTTTAAAAGCTGTTTGCAAAACTATTGCACGAAAATGCCTGAAAATGATATATGAGGTCCTATAAATAATAATTAAAAGGTCTGTTACTGAAAAAACGCTATTTAAAAAATCTGAAAAAAAAATCACTGAAAAATGCCTGGAAAATAAAGCTGCAAATTAAAAAATAAATGGTTTAATAAATATTTAATAAAAATGGGAATATTTTAAACATTGAAACCTATGGGATTCGCCTGATTAAACCTGTCGAATGAAACCACCGAAAATCAGGGCATTTCACTGACATTTTGGAGCACTTTGGTGTTCTCTTAATAGAACCATTGCTTCTCTATAGGGAATTTCACTGCCGTCAAACAGCACCGTATTCAGTGATATTAGCATGTAAAGGCTGTCTGAGAGTGATTCGACTCTTATCACTCTGAGGCAGCCGTTGCATGCTGAGATTACTAAGGCTAGGGTTAGACTGAGGCAGTGCGAATGACGGCCAATATACGAAGTACGGTCGCACGAAAGTCCGGCTGCGCAACGCAAGTGGCAAACGAACGCATTTTGTCGAGAACGTAAAACCGCTAGTACGGTTGTACAGAGTGCGCTGCGTCCGCTAGCGGCGTGTGTGCGGGAATTGGAGATGTCAGACACTGCTAATGTCCGGCCAACATAACGTCCAGACGCAAAAAGTGTTTTATTGATGATCCGTACAAAATCACGAACGCAAATGCGCATCGTATGACCGCTATCGCGTACTCCGTGAAAAAATGCGTCCATTCGTTCGAACGCACTTTTTCACAGACAACGTGAAAATGCGTTCATCTGACCCTAGCCTTAAATCCGAGCATGCAGTGACTTCCGACTGAATGCTATAACAGGAAGAGGTGTGGCCTTGACCAGAAGGGGTGTGTCAAATTTAAATTAGGGGGTGTACGAGTTTAGTCAGGCCTAGGGCAGCACAAAACCTAAATACACCACTGTATATATATATATATATATATATATAATAAACTTAACCATTATAGCGTGGAGGCTTTTTATCTCACTTTTTGTCCTCCACCACAACCGTTATATAGTATATATATATATATATATATATATATATATACATACACAGGTATGTAAATATATATATATATATATATATATATATATACACATGCATACATACATACATGGATGGCTGAATTTGCTCCATGCGTTAAGCAAAGTAAAATTTACCAAAAAATGGTTGGATAGCCGAAGACAGTTGTACAGAAAATAAGCCAGTAAAGCTGATAATAAATCTCCCAGCAGGAGACGGTTACATAAGTGCAGTGCTGGCTCAGTTCTCTTCAGAGTGTGTGATGTAAATAAAACGTGAATTCACAGCAGCAGGGAACAAGCCAGGTACATTTTGTGAAAACATATTACTTCATCCAACTCTTCCTTATTGTGCTTGAGTTCTCTCCAAGCCCCCTCATTTATATATATTTTTTAAAGGGATAGTCTTGACACCATGATTATTTAAAAAAAATTAATTGACCTGTTCAGCTGAGTATTCTCCTTCTCCAACCTTCTTCCCCCAGATTGAGTGTCCCATTGGACTGACTTGGCCTTCCCAAATTGAAGTGCATTCCACTTCCAAACTGATGAACATTGGATTGGCTGTGTGAGCATCCAGACCACTGACAGCATGGCACATCAATGGAAGGAGATGCTATAAGAATGGAAGACACTGATAGAGACCCCATGCATTGGAGAAAAGGTTAGTTTTTGAAATTATTCTCTAAGGCAAAATCAAGGAGGGTACAGCAGGGGTTATTTGTTAAAGGGACACTACCACTTACATAAGCTATAACTAGATTACTTGTGCATTACAAACAAACCACTTTATAAAACACATGCTGCTGTTTTTTCTTTGTTTGAAGTAGTTGCATGTTAAAAGGAAAAATAAAATTAGGTTTTTATCTCCTGTTTCCATTTTGTGGATTTTTTCCCTGATGCAACATTTACCAAAATCTGTGCAAATGTTTTACTTTACTGCTGTGGTTTAGCTTATACAGTACTTAACAGTAGGTGGAGTGGAGGAGGGAATGTTTAGATAAGGCTGTAGTGTTTTTTAAGCTACATGAGATAAGAGCAGGCAGCTGAATTTGGTATGACAGGGATCTTAAAAGACTTCCAATCGGGCTCCTGATGATGTCCTTCGAATATATCCCACACAATACAATAATTTGAGTCTCCAGACTCAAGATGCCATTGTGTGACATGCAGTTTTCCCGCAGATGTCCTGATCAGGGCTGGCTGTTAATGGGTCCCAGTGGGGTTATGACTCCAGGTGGCACTTTGGCAGGGGCAGCATTTTGCACCTGTCTGAGGCAATGGTCGCCCTGGCCAGGCCAGGTGCTTCCGATAAAGCAGCACAGATGGTGCGAAAAAATTTAATTCCTATCACTCGCTTTGAAGGGGATTTTGATTTTAAAAATGTTTGGCTGGTGCAGTGCTGCCTCTTGTCTGCAGGTTCTTTAAGATATAAGATTGTATAATGAATAATAGTAGCATTATAATAATATTATGATTATTAGGTAAATAAAACAAAGCTTGTTAAGTTTATTTAATAATAATAAAATTATTATTACTATAATGCTACTATTATTCATTATACAATCTTATAATAATAACAGCAGCATTATAAATAGGCATAGGGAGATGTTAAAAAAAATAATAATTTACAAACGCCTCTGTGGGGGATTGGTCCTTAATCATCAGTTGAACCACTACGCCAACTTGAGTTGATGGATGGTTTCAGGTCTGTTACCATACACCTGCAGCCGGCCAAGGAGAAAAAAAAAAGCGTTCCTGTGCAAAAAAGCCTCATTTTATTTTTTTTAAGGATCGGAAACCCCAAATTTCACTGGAAAAATCCCGAAAAATACCAAATAAATTCTAAAAATTCAATACATAAAAAGACTTTTTGCTGCGGATTAAAAAAATAAACGATTGAATAAAGGATAAAAACGATAATATTTTTTACATTGAATCCTATGGGCTTCGCACACGGCAGGTCTTCCTATACGATGCATCTTCTAACGTTTCCCCGAAGCACACTGGTTTAAACTCACAATGCATCTTCTCACGTAAACTACATCCAGCGAGCCAAGAGAATACCTGTGCTGCATTCCTTTTGATTGCCTGTTAATTTTTGGCAAGGACTTTTGATGGTTTTTTTTTACCATTTTTCTTCCTTCACCGTCAGTTAACACGAGGGTTGAGCAGTAGGTAAATTTTTGCGATTAGCGTCAGTGCAGAAATTAGCGCCGGGACCAAACGATCTGTTGGTTACAATAGCGCAAGTGCTCTCTAGCGTTCCCCATCTTAAGTATAGGACGCGGTGAGTACAGTAAGCTCATGCTACGAATCATTAATTACCGCCTGCTAAGTTTGTTTTGCTGTTTGTAGCGAGAGGCAAACGATCTGTTGGTCCGGCGCTAGATTAAATTTACCTGGCGCTAACCAATAACATGCTGACGCTAGGGTTAACTCACACCAGCTGATAGAGTGCTGCACAAGACCTTGAGCCCTGTCTTACGGATTTCATTACCATTAGCAGAAGCAGTTTGCTAAGCGTGATTCTGCAAAAATTCCCTTTCTTATCACCGCTCCATGCAGTATAGTGACCGACCTATTTTCCTTAACGGGCTTCCCCAAGTTAAACTACATTATTTCTATCTATGCAATACGAGCATTTTATATTTTTTCTGTGAATGAGCAAAATGAGTTTTTAGAATCCACATTAATTATTCTTTTGCTAAGCTGTAGCCCTGCAGGAACCTTTTATTGCAGACAATTTGCATTTCCACTTATAACGTTTCTTTGTTTCTCAGAGAGAATGAATAAGGCTTTGCGATTCATCTATTGAGGAGATTCAAGTATACATACTTTTGAAGTCTGCTACATTCATTTTGTATGGTGGTCTGAAGAATACTACTTTTGTTGGCCAGCTTAACCTCTTAAATACCAGAGCATTTTCTGTTCTATATACCGTGTATGGTCTAATCAAAAAATCGCAAACTTTGTTATTCTTGTATTATGTGCATGCCATAATATCATTTAAGATATATTATTCTAGTACATTAAACATTCATTTATAAATTGTCTAGATAAATAATTTGTGCTTCTTTAGGAGTCTTCGATCTCGAGAATTAATACACAGTTATTAATTTTGAAATAAATAAAAATAGCTAATTACTCATCTGTGTAAGTCCTTTCCTCGAAGCTCTCTTGTACTGCTTCCTCATGAGACTGCAATTCATAACTTCCTGCAGTTTTCAATTATTCATTACTCAACATGATAATTGCTTATTATGATATCATATCTTCTATTTTAATTCGGGTAAAAGTGTATTATGTAGGGTATTGAAATCTCCAAATTCTTAACTTACTCATTGTTATATATCTCCGCTTTTTGTTGATTAATCAGCATACACTTTTTTTTACCATATACCTGATGCTAATCAGTTAATGAGCTATTTATATGGTCTTGTAAGTTTTCTTCTCTCAAGATTCGGCCATTGTTATTCTTCCTTTAATGAGCATTGTGGACTTTCCTGTGTCTCATGCTTACTGAAACCAATTTTTTTCAGGTATTTACAGGTACTTTATTTAATTGTCTATCACCCTTTTTCATGCCTGTGCAAATATGGTTAGCATTTGTTTTTCTTGAGACCAATGCATGACAAAGAACATCTAACTATAGCTAAGAAAACATAGCTAGCTGACCCAAGTCCTTGCCTGTTTTGGTATATATTTTAGACTTATCCTGCAAAAGCTATATCAACACCTGTAGGAAATTACTTAAATTCAAAGTTACTACTCTATATCCTCAAATTGTCTAAATATCTAAACAGAGATCTCTAGAAACTATAAGTCTGCTTCATATGAGGACCAGCCAGTTCTTAACCTTTTCCCTCCATGTGACGTACCATGCTGTCCACACGGCGGATGGGCCTTGAAGGCACGGAGCATACTGGTATGCCCCACTGACTTCAATGGACCACCTTGGCCCCTCCCCGCAGGCCATCCCCCTGCAGCCAATGACATACGTCGGCTTGGGCGGGCCAAATCAGAGGCCCGCGGTGGCACCTGGAACCGAGGCCAGTGACGACTCTAGGAACAATATATAGGGGGGGGCACATAAGATACCACAGTCAAAACTGAGGGGGGCACTATAATTTTCACCACTAAATCATACCACTGAAAAAAACGAAATAAGTATATATATATATATAAATAATATTCCATAATCTGAGAGTAATGTGATGCAATGATACCTTTTTGTTTTAATAACCTGGTACAGAAATTCAATATTTTATTTGCCGCAATTCGGCGATTTTTGACGACGTCCGATAACTGCTTCAGCGACTCCAATTTTCACAAATTACAATGACCATTCGCTAAATAGGGAATTCACCATATTTTCGGTGAAATTGATTCCCCAAATTGTGCCAAATAGCAAAGGATCTCAATCTGAATAGACCCTTTAGTTTCTAGCTTCCATAATAACCCCTAAAATACCATAAAGCCAGGGAAATACAATAAAAATAATAAACAGTGTGGCATGTAGCCTACCCATTAACCCCTAAAATGCCATTAAGGGAGAGCATGAAATGAATGGACTGAGGCATGTAGCCTACTCATTAACCCCTAAAATTCCATTAATCAAAGTAAAACATTAAATGAATAGACTGGGGCATATAGCCTACCCTTTAACCCCTAAAATGCCATCAATCAAGAGAAAACATTAAATGAATAGACTGTGGGGCATGTAGCCTACCCATTAGCTAATAAAATGCCAGTTATCATGAGAAAACATAAAATATATACACTGTGAGGCATGTAGCCTGCCCATTAACCCCTAAAATTCCATTAGTCAAGGTAAAGCATTAAATGAATAGACTGTGGGGCATTTAGCCTACCCATTAACCCCTAAAATGCCAGTAATCAAGTGAAAACATGAAATGTATACACTACAGCATTAACTATTTTGCTGCCGGATCGCGATCCGGTGCAAATTTGTGCCAAATTCACGATTCAAACCTGGAGGGGGCTGACATCGTGGATGTCAGCCAAGCCTCCAGGTCACCCCCCCACCCATTGACATCCCCACCATATGTGTGAGGATGTCAGTGGGCCAGTTAACCCCCTAGCTGCCAAGGGGAGATGGGGATGCCAAATGATCCACCTTATCTCCCGATCCTTGGAAGCTAGAGGGTCCTGCTGGACATCATTGGAAAGGCCTGATCATGGCCTTTCCAGTGATACCAAACAGGACTAGGTTCGGTGTACAAACAAGCTAAAAAATTAACTAAAGAAAAACTGCGGTATTGTTTTAAAATTTTGTCTGGGGGGGTTTAGTTAAATAGGACCTAGGCTGTCATCTAAAAATAATGAGCCTAAAACATTCAGAATGAGCGCAGCGCACATAGGTGAACTGGCTCAGCAATGAAGGGGTTAAAAAGCAAAAACATGTAAAAATTGGGTATTTCTATTCTCGGGACAAAATTCTGAAGCTAAAGCCGGGGTCTTTTTTGGTGATTGTAGATTTTGGGGATTAAATTACGAAAAAGTGTGTTTTTACCATTTTTTTCATCATATATTTTTTTTTTTTATAGTAAATTATAGGAAATGATGGAAATAATGGTATTTTTAGAAAGTCCATTTAATGGCGGGAAAAACGGTGTATAATATGTGTGGGTTGAATAAACGAGTAAGAGGAAAATTTGACCTAAACACAAACAGCAGCGGTCACTAAAGGACGGATTTGTGTAAAACCACCCGGTCACTAAGGGGTTAATAAATTAAAATATAAAATATATACTGTGAGGCATGAAGCCTGCCCATTAACCCTTAATATACAACTAAACCAAGGCAAAAACTAAAGTAATAGACAATGTAATATAGAGTCTGACTATTAACCCTGTCACTGCTGAGCCATTTCCACCCTGTGAAAAAAAATTGTTACCTTTTATTTTATTATTTATGATTTTGTTTTTACACTGAATATGGTCATGTTGGGTATCATTGGAAAGGCCAGACTCTGGTCTTTCCAATGACACCTCAATCGATCAAGTGATGCATGGGGCCAGAGAAACATCGGTCCGAAGATGTGGGGGAAGCTGGATGCTAAATTCTGGTAGGGGGGCACATGGTAGGGGGGCAAGGTAAAACCATGGGGGGGGGATTGCCCCCCCTGGCCCTACTAGAGACGCCTATGGGCAAGGCGTACCAGTACGTTTCACCTGTGTTAAACCCCTCCTGGAGAGCTACACTGGGGTTAAAGTAAGTTTTTTATACCCCTGTGAGTAACAAAATATTCAAGTATCATTTCTGTAGTTACTTGCTTTCGGCCTAAACCTTGTAGTACATCTGATTTATTGATAGTAGCATTGCATCATTCCTGTAGAATGTCCCTTTAAGTTACTTTTAGTGCTATGAAGTGCTCACCTGGGACACTATATTAAGAAATTCCATTCAGTTTTTTGCAGTCAAGGGCTCTATTTCAACACTGGAGCAGAAACGGAGGCAGTCAGCAAAAAAATGTGTGCAGTCAGGTTTACTTACCGTTTTCCATTTAACATACCTATTCCGAGGCATGGACTTTATTAGTGACTGGACCTGGAAAGAAGTGGAGGTGCAAAGTAATACTTGCAGCAGAGTCCACAGGACTCCATGCGTGTCCAAGCCAAAAGCTCTGCACGAGCTCACATTCACAGGATCGCACAGGAGCTGTAGCTGAATCAAGGAGGGAGACTGGGAACTATTATTGTAAAACCCACACAAATTGGTATGTAAATTCACTTTTCAACATTTTCCATTTTCCACATAGGTGTGTGCAGGGGGTGTGCCTGGTGTGACACACCCTAATCTTGGGTGAAGGTGTCATTTTCTCCTTTTCTCCTTGGTCCCCAGCTACAGAGGTGTGAATGGATCACAGAACAAGATTTTCACACCTTTCAAAGGAACCCATTGACCATTTCCTTTGATGCTTCCTAATGACAAAAGGTTTTAGATTCTAATCATGCAGGTACACATGTTCACAGTTCCAGTCACTTATTTATCGCCCACAGATTCTGTAGCGCTGTACAGTCTATTAATATTTTACCAGGTGATCCCAGGACCCTGTCCGTGACAAATATCACCTCCAACCAGTAAATAGTGTGAGCATGGTTGGGAGTGGAGGCACGTGGACAAGGAGGTGAAATGATCTATGGAAAATCTCTATGGTGCATGGAGAGAGTGCAAACTCCACCTGTATCATCGCCAGCACCAGAGGTTAAATGCTGTATTTGCTTTTTACTGGCAAGACCAGTGAATGTTTAGATATAACAAACAACATAAGCTTGCAGTGTGTTAAACAATAATAAAAGAATGTATTATTTCCCTAAGCTAGTCAGGTTAATGTCGGTTAGCAATGCGGCCTGCTCGGTAATATTATGTTGTTAGGCTACTTCTAAGAGACTCTTAGGCTGGGGTCAGACGAGCGTAGTATTCACGTCCGTGATTGCGCCTAAAAGTACGTCCGTGATAGCATGACAGGAAGCCCATTGGAGCCTGACACATGAAGTACGTCCGCACTGAACTGCGGACGCAAAACGGCCGCGGCTCACGGACGCAAGGCAGGCAAGAACGTACAACCGCTAGAACGGCGGCACAAAGTGCGCTGCGTCCGCAACGTCTGCATAGCTTTGTGTGTGAGTGATGGAACGTGGTCAGACGGACTTCATTTATACGTCCAGCATTTTTCATGGACAAAATGGTTTTGCTTTTTAATTTATTTTCCCTCCTACATCCGTCAAAATATATACGTCTGTGAAAAAAACAGACTGTCTGGCCACTACTGCGTCTTCCGTACTAACGTACGTCCGTGTGCATGGACGTACAGTCCGTAGAAATCACGCTCGTCTGACCCTAGCCTAAAAGTACGTCCGTGATAGCATGACAGAAAGCCCATCGGAGCCCGACACACGAAGTACGACCGCACTGAACTGCGGACGCACGACGGCCACGGCCCATGGACGCAAGGCAGGCAAGAATGTACATCCCCTAGAACGGCCGCACAAAGTTCGCTGCGTCCGCAACGTCTGCATAGCTGTGTGTGTGAGTGATGGAACGTGGTCAGACGGACTGCATTTATACATAAATACAGAAAAAAATGGCGTCGCGCCCATACTCACTTATTTTCGGAGGGGCAGCAACTGCCAGGAGTAACAGCCCAGTCAATGTATAAAACATAACAAGGAAAAAGAGTGTCATCTGCGCTCGTTTCTATGTGTTCCATGTACAACAAAAATGAGGTTTTTGTTTGTTTCATTTTGTCTCATTTTTGTTGTACATGGAACACATAGAAACGAGCGCAGATGACACTCTTTTTCCTTGTTATGTTTTATACATTGACTGGGCTGTTACTCCTGGCAGTTGCTGCCCCTCCGAAAATAAGTGAGTATGGGCGCGACGCCATTTTTTTCTGTATTTATGTATATCATGCTTGTAACACCAGTCCGTCGTTCTGCAGCTGTTCCTCTTTCCATGTTTTTGTTTTTGATCCCAAATGGGAAGTGTTTGGTGTGTGTATAAATAAAAGCCACCATCTTTGCCTCTCCTTCGCTGAAAAGCAGCTGGAGGGGCTTGGAGCTGCTCAGTAGAGCGGCCTTTTGGTTACAATTGTTAGGTACCCACTCTACAGAGGTGCCTTGAAGTGGCGAGTGGGCTTACGTTGCAATGGCCATTGAAACAAACAAAAACCTCATTTTTGTTGTACATGGAACACATAGAAACGAGCGCAGATGACACTCTTTTTCCTTGTTATGTTTTATACATTGACTGGGCTGTTACTCCTGGCAGTTGCTGCCCCTCCGAAAATAAGTGAGTATGGGCGCGACGCCATCTTTTTCTGTATTTATATATATCATGCTTGTAACACCAGTCCGTCGTTCTGCAGCTGTTCCTCTTTCCATGTTTTTGTTTTTGATCCCAAATGGGAAGTGTTTGGTGTGTGTATAAATAAAAGCCACCATCTTTGCCTCTCCTTCGCTGAAAGGCAGCTGGAGGGGCTTGGAGCTGCTCAGTAGAGCGGCCTTTTGGTTACAATTGTTAGGTACCCACTCTACAGAGGTGCCTTGAAGTGGCGAGTGGGCTTACGTTGCAATGGCCATTGAAACAAACAAAAACCTCATTTTTGTTGTACATGGAACACATAGAAACGAGCGCAGATGACACTCTTTTTCCTTGTTATGTTTTATACATTGACTGGGCTGTTACTCCTGGCAGTTGCTGCCCCTCCGAAAATAAGTGAGTATGGGCGCGACGCCATCTTTTTCTGTATTTATGTATATCATGCTTGTAACACCAGTCCGTCGTTCTGCAGCTGTTCCTCTTTCCATGTTTTTGATCCCAAATGGGAAGTGTTTGGTGTGTGTATAAATAAAAGCCACCATCTTTGCCTCTCCTTCGCTGAAAAGCAGCTGGAGGGGCTTGGAGCTGCTCAGTAGAGCGGCCTTTTGGTTACAATTGTTAGGTACCCACTCTACAGAGGTGCCTTGAAGTGGCGAGTGGGCTTACGTTGCAATGGCCATTGAAACAAACAAAAACCTCATTTTTGTTGTACATGGAACACATAGAAACGAGCGCAGATGACACTCTTTTTCCTTGTTATGTTTTATACATTGACTGGGCCAGTGGCGGAACTACCAGGGTCGCAGCGGTCGCAACTGCGACCGGGCCCTGGCAGTTCCGCCCACTTGAGGGGGCCCACTTGCTTGGAGAATAAAATGTTTTTATTTTTTTTTCGTAGCGCAATAAGCGCACTATTTTTGCCAGCAGCCGCAGCCGCGATCGCGTTCCGATGAGCCGAGGGCTGCGGCTGCTCGACGTCAGCTTCCATCCAATGAAAACAATCAAGTCCTTCCTCCCCGTCCGGCCGTCCCCCTCTCCCTGCTCGCGGCTCGCCTGCTGCTCAGCCTCCGAGGCTCCGCCCGCACATGTGTCTCCATGTGTGTGTGGGCGCGGCCAAGGAGACAGTGAGCGGGCGCCGACCTCGAAAATTAATGCGCGCCGGCCTTTCACCTCGTGGCCGGAACGCGTCCCGCCCGAGCTGCGTCTCCTCTCCTCTCCAGACTCCAGTCTACTGACAGACAGTCTCCAGACTCCTCTCCAGTCCAGACTCCTCTCCAGTCCAGACTCCTCCAGGTCCAGACCAGGGCGGCTAGTGTAGAGTCCTCCGGACCTCAGCTCCTCTCCTCTCTAGGCTCCGAGTCCGTCCTCCAGCTCCAGTCCTAGTCCTACACTCAGGCTGGCAGGCTGGCAGGCTCCCGACCCGAGGCCCCGACTCCCGAGCTATCTAGTGAGTGAGTCCAATAAGTCTACTGATATCTGAGTGTCTGACTGTCACTCTGTCACACACACACGTCGTCACTGACACTGACTCAGTCTCGCTCTCAGTGGAGTGCACTTCACTCACTGCACGCTGCCGTGCCCCAGCTGGGCCCCCCCTGACAGTCACTCTGTGTCTACTCACTCACTGAGTTGACTGTTTTTTTCACTGTGAGTGACTGACAGTCACTGACTCATTCAGCTGGAGCTGGGCCCTGGCACCACCACCGCTGCAGCAGACTCTCTCGTCATCACCGTCCTCCTGATACACTGCTGTCTCTCCTGCGGCCTGGGCCACACTCGCATCAGCAGCACGCCGTCGCCACCTGACTCAGGTAATTTTATGTTCATTCAAAATCAAATTGGGGTGGGGGCCTGGGGGGTCTCAATACCAATATTGGCAGACAGCCTGCCAGGCCTGCGTTATCATGGGGGCCGCTGGGGGGCCCCTTCCAATATGGCAGCCAGCCCTGCATTACCGTGGGTGCGGCTGGGCCCATGACCATGAGTACCGTGGGTGGGGGCTGGCTGGGGGCCTTGAGTAACTATGGTGGCTTGCCTCAGCTCAGCCTGCGTTACGGGGGCTTTCAATAAGGTGGCCTCCTGGCTCCTGCATTACGGGGGGGGCTGTGTCTACCATGCCAATTGCATTCTGTTTGAGATTCAGGCTGAATGATCCTGTTTGTTCTGTTTTCCGCACTTGGCTGTAACATTTACTGCACTTGGCTGTAACGTTTATACCGCACTTGGCTGTTACCGCACTTGGATGTAACATTTACCGCACGCACTTGGCTGTAACATTTACTGCACTTGGCTGTAACGTTTATACCGCACTTGGCTGTTACCGCACACTTGGATGTAACATTTACCGCACTTGGCTGTAACATTTACCGCACTTGGCTGTAACATTTACTGCACTTGGCTGTAACGTTTATACCGCACTTGGCTGTTACCGCACTTGGCTGTTACATTTACCGCACTTGGCTGTAACGTTTATACCGCACTTGGCTGTTACCGCACTTGGATGTAACATTTACCGCACTTGGCTGTAACATTTACCGCACTTGGCTGTAACGTTTATGCCGCACTTGGCTGTTACCACACTTGGATGTAACATTTACCGCACTTGGATGTAACATTTACCGCACTTGGCTGTAACGTTTATACCGCACTTGGATGTAACATTTACCGCACTTGGATGTAACATTTACCGCACTTGGATGTAACATTTACCGCACTTGGATGTAACATTTACCGCAATTGGATGTAACATTTACCGCACTTGGCTGTAACGTTTATACCGCACTTGGCTGATACAATTGGTAAATGAGAAGACTGTGGGGTTATGAATTGAAAAGAGTGGGGAGGGTTAATGACAAGAAGTAGGGCCATGCATGACTGATCTTTGTAAAAATGGTTGAATTTAAACATTAAAGAATTTTGATTATCTCAATAGATACATTTACAACATTACCTACTTGCCTAAAGAGCTTGCATACTATTAGCTGTCATATGCTTTATTTACAGAAATATATAATGTCGTCATCCACTCAGTCCAAGAGCGGTGCTCACAAGCGTAAAAAGGCAAAGGAAGAGCAGATGAAACTTCAAAAACTCCCTAAAATAAGCCAGTTCTTCTCCACTCCTAAAACTGTGGCTCAGAGTTCTAAGGCTAGCAGTGAGGAAACTGAAAAAAGTATTGAAGAAGAAAGTGCAAATATTGCACAAATTGGTGAGATGGCAATCATTGAGGGCACTCATTCCACTGAGTCTACACTGGAAGACGAGAACATAGATCCACTTGAAGGCAACAGCTCAATGCAAGACCAACCTTTAGACACCACCAACATTGACGATTCAGATCTGGCGAGCATTAGAGAATCTTCAAGTGCTGTGGGAAGTAGTGTAGAGGGTGAGAAATTTGTGACCGATAGGGGGCATTACCCAGTCACCATCACAGATACAAATGTAAAAAAGTTTATTTTAGCTCATGGCCCATGTAGACCTCCAGGACCTTTCCCGCGGGATAATGATGCACAGAAAAGGTGCTTTTCTGAGCGTTATTATGAGAGAGTGACCAAGACAGGGCTTAAACTTTCTGTAATGTGGCTTTGTTACTCTCCAAAGCTTAATGCTGCGTACTGTGAGCCATGCTGGCTGTTTGCTGACCGTAAAAAGGTGGGATTTGAGCCTGCATGGGCAAAAGGGATCCAGAAGTGGCAGAGGCTGTCTGCAAGAATTCAGATTCATGAATGTTCACAAACTCATATGGAAGCATGTGTAGTCTATGATCATTGGAGGCGTAATAAAACAATTGATGAGGAAAATGAAAACCAGATTAGAAGGGAAAAAAACTTTTGGAGGCAAGTCTTACATAGAATTGTTAATGTGACATTAACAATGGCAATGAGTAACCTAGCCTTTCGTGGCCACGGAGAGCGTCTGGGAGAGGTTAACAATGGGAACTTTCTCTCCATCATAGAGCTGCTGGCAGAGTATGATCCCATTTTAAAGGAACTTCTTCAGTTACCCAAAGGCACGTTAAAATATTTGAGCCCACAAATACAAAACCAATTAATAGAAATTCTATCCAAAAAAGTGCAAAATGAAATTGTGTCTGAAATACAAGAAGCACAATTTTATTCCATAATAATGGACACAACACAGGATATATCCAAAGTTGATCAAATGAGTCAGATATTTCGATATGTCTCTGTGGAAAGAGATCAGAATCTGAGAGCTTGCAGTGTCACAGTAAATGAGGCTTTCTTAGGGTTTCATGTCATTGAGGATCAGAGAGCAGCAGAGATTGAACGTAATATTGTTGCCTGTGTAGAGAGCAAGGGCCTTGATTTATCAAAGTGTCGTGGTCAGGGTTATGATGGTGCAGCAACAATGAGTGGTGTTTATTCTGGTGTACAGGCTCGGATAGCAAAGAGGGAAAAGAATGCCCTGTATGTCCATTGTGCAGCACACAATCTAAATCTAGTGATTCAGGATGCTGTCGCTGACATAGCGGAAGTGACCTCATTCTTTGATGTGGTACACAATTTATACACCTTCTTTGGGGAAAGTGTACGCAGATGGGCCTTTCTCTCCTCATTCACATCTGAATCTTCTGTGACATTAAAACGGCTTTGCCCTACAAGGTGGTCTTCTAGACACGATTCTCTGCTTGCACTGCGGTTCCGTTTTGTTGACATCATGCAGGCTTTATCAAAACTTATCCTCCTCTCATCAAAACCAAAGGAAAGAGATGATGCTGCAAATTTAAAGAAGAAAATGGAATCTTTTGAGTTTGTGTTACTCGTTGTCCTCCAAACAAAAATCTTCAGCCATGTAAATATAATTTCAAAGGTTTTGCAATCTAAAGATATGGAACTGTCCAGTGCAGTGCAGCTCATTCAGAATGCTGTGACAGCCCTTTCCACCTACAGGGATCACTTTGAGGAAGCTAAGGAAACCGCAGCGGCACTTGCAGAAAAGTGGGGAATTTCAGCAGAGTTTACAAATAAAAGAATTAAAAAAGTGAAGCGCCACTTTGATGAGCTGTGCATGGATCAAAGATTAGCTGATCCAGAGGAACGCTTCAAAACGACTGTGTTTTATAGGTGTTTGGACATTATTACAAACCAATTGTCAGATCGATTTAAGGGAATGAATGCAGTCTTTCATAGATTCAAAATAATTCAGCCAGCCATGCTCGCCTCTGAATCCGATGAGACTGTAATATCAGAAGCAACAAAACTGCAGGAACTTTACAATGAGGATATATCCGCAGATTTTCCGGGGCAACTTCTTTCATTCCGTTCGGCACTTCAGGAAGAGGTTCGTAGTTGTTCCACTGTTAAGGACCTTGCTCATCTCCTGCTTGTTGAAAACAGTGCACTGTCTTCTACAGTCCCAGATGTTTGTGTCGCACTACTTTTGTTCCTCACCCTCCCAGTAACCGTAGCAACTGCAGAAAGGTCATTCTCAAAGTTAAAACTAATCAAAAGTTATTTGCGAAACACCATGTCTCAACAAAGACTTTCTGGGCTTGCTTTGTTAAGCATCGAAAATGAGAGAGCTCGAAGACTGAACATCGAAAGCATCGTAGATGACTTTGCTGATGCCAAAGCAAGGCGTCGTAACTTCTAACGGCAGTAGTACGTAAACCTATATTACGTTCTGTTACAAGTTATTAACACTGTTTCAGAGTTTTTAACAGTTAAACAAACTAACCCCGTTTAGGTTTGATCCTTGCATGGTTTGTTCTGAGATATGCTCCGCTTCAGTTGAAAGAATGGCTGTTTTTGTTCAATACTACCTTCATTCAACTATATTAATTGTTGTACAACTTTTTTATTTTACAGGTTTTTATTCATTACACATAGTTCCAGTTCATGAAAAAGTTGATGTTTGTTATTATTGTTGGCCCTGTTGTGGACCCTTTTTTTGAAGCTTCTCTGCCTCTTCTGTGGACATTTGAGTAAGTCTGTGTGTGTGTGTTTGCATATGTACAGTCTGATATTTTCTATTTAAATTGTCATATTCTTGTTGCCATATTGATCTTTTGCTATACCTTTGTCAAATGGATGTACAATTTCCTTGATTTATGGATTTTTCTTTATATTTTGCAGGTCATCAGTGCGACCTGCCCAGTGATCAAGTCCTATCCTGAAACTACAACTGTTAAGAATTAAGGTTAGTTGAACTAATATAAATGGTGTACTATTTTTTTATCCTGCAATAATAATAAAAAAGTTAAAATATGGATGTTTTTGGGGGGGGGGCCCGTCATGGATTCTTGCACCGGGGCCCTCAGGTTTCTAGTTACGCCACTGGACTGGGCTGTTACTCCTGGCAGTTGCTGCCCCTCCGAAAATAAGTGAGTATGGGCGCGATGCCATTTTTTTCTGTATTTATGTATATCATGCTTGTAACACCAGCCCGTCGTTCTGCAGCTGTTCCTCTTTCCATGTTTTTGTTTTTGATCCCAAATGGGAAGTGTTTGGTGTGTGTATAAATAAAAGCCACCATCTTTGCCTCTCCTTCGCTGAAAAGCAGCTGGAGGGGCTTGGAGCTGCTCAGTAGAGCGGCCTTTTGGTTACAATTGTTAGGTACCCACTCTACAGAGGTGCCTTGAAGTGGCGAGTGGGCTTACGTTGCAATGGCCATTGAAACAAACAAAAACCTCATTTTTGTTGTACATGGAACACATAGAAACGAGCGCAGATGACACTCTTTTTCCTTGTTATGTTTTATACATTGACTGGGCTGTTACTCCTGGCAGTTGCTGCCCCTCCGAAAATAAGTGAGTATGGGCGCGACGCCATTTTTTTCTGTATTTATGTATATCATGCTTGTAACACCAGTCCGTCGTTCTGCAGCTGTTCCTCTTTCCATGTTTTTGTTTTTGATCCCAAATGGGAAGTGTTTGGTGTGTGTGTATAATAAAGCCACCATCTTTGCCTCTCCTTCGCTGAAAAGCAGCTGGAGGGGCTTGGAGCTGCTCAGTAGAGCGGCCTTTTGGTTACAATTGTTAGGTACCCACTCTACAGAGGTGCCTTGAAGTGGCGAGTGGGCTTACGTTGCAATGGCCATTGAAACAAACAAAAACCTCATTTTTGTTGTACATGGAACACATAGAAACGAGCGCAGATGACACTCTTTTTCCTTGTTATGTTTTATACATTGACTGGGCTGTTACTCCTGGCAGTTGCTGCCCCTCCGAAAATAAGTGAGTATGGGCGCGACGCCATTTTTTTCTGTATTTATGTATATCATGCTTGTAACACCAGTCCGTCGTTCTGCAGCTGTTCCTCTTTCCATGTTTTTGTTTTTGATCCCAAATGGGAAGTGTTTGGTGTGTGTATAAATAAAAGCCACCATCTTTGCCTCTCCTTCGCTGAAAAGCAGCTGGAGGGGCTTGGAGCTGCTCAGTAGAGCGGCCTTTTGGTTACAATTGTTAGGTACCCACTCTACAGAGGTGCCTTGAAGTGGCGAGTGGGCTTACGTTGCAATGGCCATTGAAACAAACAAAAACCTCATTTTTGTTGTACATGGAACACATAGAAACGAGCGCAGATGACACTCTTTTTCCTTGGACTGCATTTATACGTCCAGCATTTTTCACGGACAAAATGGTTTTGCTTTTTTTTTTTTATAATTCTTTATTTTCCATTTTTCAAAGACAAAAAGGGCATCTTATCACAAAACCACAATGTTAGAGATTGCTACTGGTTAGCCCTGAGGAGCCCCTGCCAAAGGACCGCAGGGGGTAGACCCCGAGGAGGGGGTAAAAGAAGAAATTAGAAAAAGATCAAAGAAACACAAACATGGAGGAAAAAGAGAGAGGAAGAGACCTCATAGGGAGGGGAGGAGGGGGAAGGGAATAGGGTGATGGTTTTGCTTTTTAATTTATTTTTCCTCCTACATCCGTCAAAAAATAAACGTCAGTGAAAAAAACGGACTGTGTGACCACTACTGTGTCTTCCGTACTGACGTACCTCCGTGTGCACGGACGTACAGTCCGTAGAAATCACGCTCGTCTGACCCTAGCCTTATGCAGCAATATTATATTTAAAATCACTGTGTGCCAGAGAAATTATTGCTTTTAAAGATCAACTGTGTGCAGAAACTGTACATTGTCTAGTAATATTACAAAAGGGACGTCCGTTGTAAATTCTCTATAAAAAATTTCTATGATGTATGGAGAGCAAATGCCTTCTATATCATCACCAACGCTTGAGTTTAAATGTTGTTTTTGCTTTTTACAGGAACACCAACTAATAAAAAGGCCTGTAACTGGAGCACATAGTGTCAGTTTCTTTACTGCAAACACACAACACAGGCTTGTTATTTCTAATGACAAATGTGCACTTTTTATTACAAAATATATAAACATACGTTTTACATTAATTAGTGGTCCTTGGGTGCACACCCTAATGTAATACCCTGTGCACACCAGTGGTATATATTTAATTTGGCAAATATTTAAAAAAAAAAAATTGAGATCCTAATACTGCATTTTTCTAAGGAAATAAGCAATTTTAACAATTTAAAAAAAAAAAATTCTCTTGTAGTTTGGCACATTGCTTCTCATGAGTGATAAGACATACAAGGTTATTCAGAGAGAGGTGAAAACCAGGAGAATGACTGGAGAAGCGAAAATTGTAGGTCAAAATGCTCCCATTTATCTCATTTTCCAAATTGGCTTTTTGGTCTAGATTGTTCTCTTCTCCTGCTAGTTCTCCTGGTTTTCACCTTTCTCTGAATAACCCTGTATGGGAAAAAAGAAAACACTGTAGTTGCTCCCTGTGTCCCTCACAGAGTCTGAATCCGGAGCTGTCATTACCTAAGACAGCAGCACACTGCCTGCTGTCCCCCTCACTGAGACTGAGCGGCTGTGGCGTGCATCAGCACAGACGCAGTCACTCACTCAGACACTCCCCGCCTGCCTCCCACGTTCTTCAAAAGCACCCTGGTGCCGCCCCCTTCATCACGTGCACTGCAAGCAGCAGAAGAAGAGGAGGGCAAGCACATGTGCATTGCAGCCAGTCAGCCCAGCTCAGCCCAGCCCAGCTCAGCCCAGCTGTACCCCAGTGTTTATTGTGAGTAATAATGCTGTGGATCCTGTGCCTGCTCATACACCCCCAGTGTTTACTGTGAGTTATAATTCTGTGGATCCTGTGCCTGCTCATACACCCCCAATGTTTACTGTGAGTTATAATGCTGTGGATCCTGTGCCTGCTCATACACCCCCAATGTTTACTGAGTTAAAATGCTGTGGATTCTGTGCCTGCTCATACACAAGGGTTCCCACCAGTCCGGTTTTGACCCAGACTGTCCGGGTTTGGAGTCATGTGTCTGGGTTTGACACCCTCTGCCACCCGGACACATGACTCCGAGGTGCTTGCACAAGTCCCCGCCTCATACTTACATTTCCTGCGTTCCCCCGGTGCCTCGTCCTCTCCTCCATCTATTTTTTTCATTTTGAAGATGGACCGCCCACTATGGGAGGGGTTGGGTGGTCCGTCGGTCGGTCACGTGTCGTCCTCCCCGTCTCCTCCCATGAGCCGCTGTAAACATGCGCAGGCGCAACGGGCTCACGTGACAACGTTCACGTGGTTGCTCATGCCCTAGCGTGCGTGCAGCACTGCAGCTCCCTACTAGTCCCGAGCAGCCAACGAGACGTGCTGATGGTGCTGCGACGCTCTCCATCCACTCTCTGACCGAACTGACACCAAAAGCAAAGCATCTCGACTCTGACTGTACCAGTGTAAGTGTGAGTGAGGCACGCAGGCTCGAAGATCATCAGTAGTTAGTGTGTCTGCCAGGCTGCCAGCCTTTCAAGTGAGTCTGCCATGCATAATACCAGTGTGTGCCATACCAGTGTGCCAGTCATACCAGTCTGCCATGCATAATACCAGTGTGCCATACCAGTGTGCCAGCCATACCAGTCTGCCCTGCATAATACCATTGTGCCATACCAGTCTGCCATGCATAATTCCATTGTACCATACCAGTGTGCCAGCCATACCAGTCTGCCATGCATAATACCATTGTGCCATACCAGTGTGCCAGCCATACCAGTCTGCCCTGCATAATACCATTGTGCCATACCAGTCTGCCATGCATAATACCATTGTACCATACCAGTCTGCCATGCATAATTCCATTGTGCCATACCAGTGTGCCAGCCATACCAGTCTGCCATGCATAATACCATTGTGCCATACCAGTGTGCCAGCCATACCAGTCTTCCATGCATAATACCAGTGTGCATACCAGTGTGCCAGCCATACCAGTCTGCCATGCATAATACCAGTGTGCCAGCCATATCAGTCTGCCATGCATAATACCAGTGTGCTATACCAGTGTGCCAGCCATACCGGTCTGCCATGCATAATACCACTGTGTCATACCAGTCTGCCATGCATAATACCACTGTGCCATGCATAATACCACTGTGCCATGCATAATACCACTGTGCCATACCAGTGTGCCAGCCATACCAGTCTGCCATGCATAATGCCAGTGTGCCATACCAGTGTGCCATGCATATAATACCAGTGTGCCAGCCATAATACCAGTCTGCCATACTACCAGCCTGACATGCCATGCATACCAGTCTGCCATATTATATACACATAATGTAGATATACGCATAATGTATACGCTACAAAAAAATGTCTGCCCAAGCCCAACACTAGAGTGTTCGGGTTTGGCTTGAAGAAAAGGTGGCAACCCTATCATACACCCCCAATGTTTACTGTGAGTTATAATGCTGTGGATCCTGTGCCTGCTCATACACCCCCAATGTTTACTGTGAGTTATAATGCTGTGGATTCTGTGCCTGCTCATACATCCCCAATGTTTACTGTGAGTTATAATGCTATGGATCCTGTGCCTGCTCATACACCCCCAATGTTTACTGTGAGTTATAATGCTGTGGATTCTGTGCCTGCGCATACACCCCAGCATTTACTGTGAGTTATATTGCTGTGGAGCTCTGTGATATGCTCATATGCACCACACATTACTGTGAGATTTATTGCTGTGGATTCTGTGCCTGGTCATACACAACAGTGTTTGATGTGAGTTATATTGATGTGGATTCTGTGCCTGCTCATACATCCCAGCGTTTACTGTGGGTTATATTGCTGTGGAGCTCTGTGATACGCTCATACACAACACACATTACTGTGAGTTTTATTGCTGTGGAACTCTGTGATACGCTTATACACACTGCACATTGCTGTCAATTTTATTGCTGTGGAGCTCTGTAATGTGCAGTGTGTACAGGTGTGTCAGTAATGTACAGTATCTTTTAAACCTGAAAGTTGATCAGCAGTTTCCCACTTGTGCCACAGGGACCTACTCTGCCACAGCCGTAGCTGCCAGGAGTGTGTGATGGCTACCGCAGCAGAGCAGTGGCAATTTGTAAGTCTGGACTGTGCACAATGGATTCCCCAATTCGCTGGGGGCCTGAGTGGATTTTATTAACTCGTTAAAATTATTATTTTGAAAATTGTGTAAATAAATAAATTCTTTATCACAACAATGTGCATGTGGGTTGTGCATTGTATGGGAGGGGTTTTTATGAATGTGGCCTACTGTGGGCATGGCACAAGGGGCCCCACAAACTCCTCATGCCCAGGGGCCCTATTAGTTGTCAGTTCGCCCCTGTTTGCACGTTGCCCATATATTGTGCAGTGGTCTTCATTATAAAATGGGGAAGATATTAGAAGGATTGCAAATGTATGGAGGCTGAAACATACAGTGCAGGGTGATCTGCTTACAAGAGCTTACAATAGTTCACAAATAAAAATAAATGCTGCATTAATGGCACTCTTATAAAAAGATAGCATGATCATTTCCACTCAAGCTGGGAATAGGGAGCTACTAATGGAACAATTCAACATCAGCCATTAGTGGCTCCCTATTAGGCTATTACTGTATCATCTCCTGGAGTCTATGGCTGGGGTCAGACCAGCGCATTTTTAACGTGCGTTCTGGCGCACTTAATCACAGCCGCACTAGCAGCAAATGACGGGCAATGACAGCCAATATACGAAGTACGGTCGCACGAAAGTCCGGCCGCGCAACGCAAGTGGAAAATGAACGCATTTTTTCGAGAACGCAGAACCGCTAGTACGGACGTACAGAGTGCGCTGTGCCCGCTAGCGGTGTGTGTGTGTGATTTGGAGACGTGAGACCCTGAGAGACAATATTTGTTCTAGCACCCTTCTGTTGGCAATGGCAGTGTGCTGTTCTCTGCAAGATGAGACCTGAGATCAGTATGGATTTTTTAAATTTGTATTTTGTCTTAATTGATGGTGCAAATTCACTAATACTGTTTTTTAAATACTGTCTGAATGCAAAAATATTGAGAGACCGTACAAAGTCTAATTGTTCTCTTCCTCCCTTGCATTAGAACTTCCTATACAAAGTATAGGAAGCGTTAGTTTACAGCAAGAAGCTGCAGTAGCTGAGCCACAGACACAGGAGAAGTTTGCAAATCAATTAGACAGCAGGGGATCTGTAAGCATAATATAACAGCACCACTCGTAAATACTAAGGCTAGGGTCAGACGAACGCAGCTTTAACGTGCGTTTAGCCGCACAAAATCACGGCCGTGCTAGCAGCAAATGACGTCCAATGCCGGGGAACACACGAAGTACGGCCGCACGAAAGTTCGTCCGCGCAACGCAAGTGGCAAACGAACGCATTTTTTCGAGAACGTCAAACCGCTACTACTGACGTACAGAGTGCGCTGCGGCCGCATAGCGGCGTGTGTGTGTGATTAGGAGACGTCAGACGCTGCTAATGTCCGGCCAACATAACGTCCAGACACAAAAAGGGTTTTATTGATGATCCGTACAAAATCACGGACGAAAAGGCGCATCGTATGACCGCTACCGCGTATTCCGTGAAAAAATATGTCCGTTCGTTCGACCGCACTTTTCCACGGTCGACGCGAAAAATGCGTTCGTCTGACCCTAGCCTAATGGCTCAAGTGGAATACGGCTCAAAATGTTTTTATATGTTACTTAGTTATGTCATGGCTCGCATCGTAGCCACCCAAATCAGTGCTGCTACACCTTGATCGCCATAGCAGCATCTTTCCTGTAATGCTCTGCAACATTCTGTCCTTCCTGCAGGCAACACAGGTGCTCGCTCCAATCAGCCCTGAGGCCCGCTCAATACCTCAGCAGCTGCTGAATTGCTGCAGCGCAGCAATTCAGTTTGCTGCAGCAGGGTCATTGAACGCTTTCGATGCGAATTTTGAATCCAAAATAGCTGACGATTTCTTAATGAAAAATTCAGATTGTTTTTCGGATCACTCGGACAAAATATGATAAAGAAAAGCAGTCAGCACAATTCCGTTTTGTATGCACACACCACAAATGATAGTTTTTAATGAATAAACGTTATGTTTACTTCTGAAACAATATATAAATTGAACTGTAATATATGTCTATGTGCAGGGGGAAATAATAAATAAATATTTTGTGCTTTGGTGAACAAAGACCTCAAAATTAACATTGCTGTACGGAATTATTACTTGCTTCGTGGCGGCGGCCATCTTGCTGTACGGCATTGTTACTTGCTTCATGGCGGCGGCCATCTTTAATATGTCACACTCAGCAACACGAAGCATCTCCTCGGGTCGCTGCAAGTGCTAGGTTAGCACTGCTGAGCGCTGAGCGGTTGAACGGCGTTCAATGGCAAGTTGCTAACTTAGCACTTGCAGCGGCAGAGGTATTGAATGCGGCTCTGTATTCGCTGAAGAGAACCACACCCCTACCTCTATGCTTCAGCATTGCACTGCACTACTCTGGTGAATAGCTCCATCCTGAAGCTACTCCTTTACAAGCCAGGTCTCAAACCGTGCTTCTCTCGCCTCAGACCCTTCAGCCCTGCCTTCAGCAACCAAATCCGTCCAGCCATATCTACAATCTCCAGACCCTCTGGCTGTGTATTCCAGCCCTGCAAACTGTTTACTGTGTGTTCCAGCCCTGCAAGTCTTCTGCTGTGTGCCCCAAGTTACCTTCCTTATTCTTCTAACCTCCAGAGACGTTTTTCAGAGTCTCCTATTGTGACTTCAGTATTTCTGCCTGCGTCCAGCCAGCTCCTTTCCTGTCCTGCCTGTGCTGTGACTTCGACTCTGATCTCTCCTTCATTCCTCACATTCAGTCGCTAACCAAGTACTGCTACTTTTGCCCCATTCTCACATCTTTTTTTATTTATAAATAAACCCCTTTTTTTTATATCACTACACCTCCAGCCTCCATTCTTACCATATGTGAGGGACCACTATTCCTTCATCACTGGACGGCAGGCACCCTCGCCACGGTACCCACAGGATCAGGAGCATCCACAGGGGCATCCACAGCAAGTGTCTGGGGCTCTAAACTAGGTGAGCGTCAATTTTTTGACTTGAATATATACAGTTGTGTTCAAAATTATTCAACCCCCAATGCTGTAAAGGGTTTTAGGGAATTTAGTGTACATTTGTAATTGTATTCAGAATGAAATCCTACAAGGACTTTTTAAAGAACCATATGCAACTAAAATTACATCAATTGGTTTTGTAATGCAGTAGTAAATGTTTCTTTTGTGAATTCTTCATTGACACAATTATTCAACCCCTTAAAGACTACCACTCTGAAGAACAGAGGTTCATTCAAGTGTTTTCAATCAGGTATTGAAAACACCTGTGGATGTCACGGAGCAGCAATAAAGCATAATAAGCACCAATTAGGCAGCTTTAAAATGACTGTGATACTCAGCTCCTTCTAGACATTTACTGGTGTGGTTACAAACATAGTGAAGTCAAGAGAATGGTCCAGGAAGACAAGAGAAGAGGTGATTACTCTTCACAGGAAGGGCAATGGCTATAAGAAGATTGCAAAGATGTTAAACATACCAAGAGAGACCATAGGAAGCATCATTCGCAAATTCAAGGCAAAGGGCACTGTTGAAACGCTACCTGGTCGTGGCAGAAAGAAGATGCTGACTTCGACTGCTGTGCGCTACCTGAAGCGTAGAGTGGAGAAAAGTCCCCGTGTGACTGCTGAGGAACTGAGAAAAGATTTGTCAGATGTGGGTACTGAAGTTTCAGCTCAGACAATACGGCGCACACTGCGTAATGAAGGCCTCCATGCCAGAACTCCCAGGCGCACCTCCTTGCTGTCTCCAAAGAATAAGAAGAGTCGACTGCAGTATGCCAAAAGTCATGTGGACAAACCACAGAAGTTTTGGATAGTGTTCTGTGGACTGATGAAACAAAATTAGAACTGTTTGGGCCCATGGATGAACGCTATGTTTGGAGGAGGAAGAACAAGGCCTATGAAGAAAAGAACACCTTGCCTACTGTGAAGCATGGCGGGGGGTCAATCATGCTTTGGGGCTGTTTTGCTTCTGCAGGTACAGGGAAGCTTCAGCGTGTGCAAGGTACCATGAATTCTCTTCAGTACCAGGAGATATTGGATGACAATGTGATGCAGTCCGTCACAAACCTGAGGCTTGGGAGACGTTGGACCTTTCAACAGGACAATGATTCCAAGCATACCTCCAAGTCCACTAGAGCATGGTTGCAGATTAAAGGCTGGAACATTTTGGAGTGGCCATCGCAGTCACCTGACTTAAATCCGATTGAGAACCTCTGGTGGGACTTAAAGAAAGCAGTTGCAGTGCGCAAGCCTAAGAATGTGACTGAACTGGAGGCTTTTGCCCATGACGAATGGGCGAAGATACCCGTAGATCGCTGCAAGACACTTGTGTCAAGCTATGCTTCACGTTTAAAAGCTGTTATAACTGTAAAAGGATGTTGTACTAAGTACTAAGATTGAATGTCACTTGGGGGTTGAATAAAACTGATAATGATGTGAGCACAGAAAAGACATTTGTGGTTATTTCATTATAAATGTTATGTTATATTTGTCTGACCTACACGTGCCTCTTTGATTTAATTGTAAGCAAGATGACTGAATGATCAAAATCAATGTCAAACTGGCCAAAACATTCAATTTCAGTGGGGGTTGAATAATTTTGAACACAACTGTAAGTCTAAAGGGATATACATATACCACACTATGAAGCTGTTTCTGCAATCTTCTCTTTCAGGGATACCGGGATACACCTTCAGGAAGAGTTAACTGTGTCACTCCCTCTATAGGTTGACACACCGCGTAATCCACAGAGCCAATTTAAAGGCACCATACTTGTGAGTGGGATACCATATCCACCTATCATTCAATCTATATGAACCTATAGAAAGTATACTCCTATTGGCAATATTGCACTATTTTTTGTCTCTGTTTTGTTTTCTAGACATATGGACTTCATATATCTTCAGGCGGATTCACCATATGACCTGGATATGGAAAAATCTTTAGGGACTATAGTACAGAGGATAAGTGAAGCTGCTAAATAATAATTTTATGATGCACCTAATCAGCTTGCACTTCATATTGCACAAAAACCTCCTTTTAAACTGTACAAACTAAACAATGAATTGTATTTGTAACAAACTATATAGGGCACTAACATGTTCAAAGAAACACTGTCTCCATGTTCATCTGTGCCAAAGGCATTTGTGATGCAAATCATATTTGTGTTTTACAATTATAATGATACATAAAATGCTGGAAGATGCGATGCATGTGATATATTTCTCAACTGGAATGCTAGAGAAATTTATAGTAAGTAACAATATGTGATATGTGTAATATTTCATGTCTTGTAATGTATGGTTTATTGTATGTTAGAATACAAATCATGAGCCAGGCACAGATATACTGTAACATAATGTCCCTGGGTTAGTCAAGGTCTTTGTCTTGGAGGGAATGTGTTTGTTGAAGCAGGGAGGGTTCAATGAAGTAGAATGCAGATTTATAATCCTTGAGGGTGAGGTGAAGGTCTTGACTTCAGGGAAGTGGAGGTAGGGCTGAAGTTTATCTCACTAGGGAGAATATACTGAGGCTTTAGATTGCAAAATCATACTACCTAGCAAGAATACAGAGAGACAACGAGATGTATATGAATAAAAGCACTGTCACACAGTGCCTGGCATAGCATGTTATGATTTCTGAAGTTAAATTGTTCCATTGTAGAGTCGGCCTGCTTCCTCAAATTCTTTATGTTTTTGTTTTTTTGAGAAAGTATTTTACCAGGAAGGATACATTAAGATTTCTCTTGTTTTCAAGTATGTCCTGGGTGGCGAGTATGTACCGTTAGGTGTCTTGCCCAAAGACACTTACTGGAGAGGTGCTCTTGCCAGGATTTGAACCTGTGTCTCCACAGTCTTAGAGAAGTGATGTTACCTCTACTCCGTCCATCTGGTATGACATTTGCATAGCAAGAATTTTTTGAGCATTCATTTAACATATTCCATTAAAGGAATTTTAGAAATCTTATGTGAGAATGCTGAAATCAAATTAGAGTGGAGCAACTTTAAAGAGAATTTCAAGGTGTGTAGGTCATTTAATGTTAGAATTAAAAGAGCAGCTAGAGGTGGAGGGTGTTTACCTTACTACAGCGGACAGCAACCTTGATCTGAAGGTTTTGAACTACATTTCCCATGAGGCTCAGACAATCTAATGAGTAACTGAGCATCAAGGGAGATATAGTTCCAAAACATCTGAAAGGCCAAGGTTGCAGGCCCTTAACAAGTCTATAAGCAAGTGTGCATTGCAGCTTGATAATTTAACTCAAAATAGGAATTGAGGAACAGATGCTTTTTATAGAAATATACTCAGAAACAAGCAAATTCAAATTTAGAAGATTTCCTTTAATTCTTTTATTTTCATTGAACTGTTGCTTTGCAGAAAGAGCTATGCACAGTGTGTGGGTGAAATTAGAATGTCATACTATAAATATTCCATTGATCTTTCTGTTTCCATAATAGTTGTAGATGAGGCAGTGCCTTTGTTTATGCTTCACGTTCTCGTTTATTTTTTCATGTGTTGATCAGATGCAAATATAAACCTACAGAATGTTTGTGTGAAACCGCTGAGCCTCTGATGTCAAAATAACATTTACAGCAGGGCTCGAGTCCTGCGGGAACGCTCGGGAATGGTGCTCCAGCTCTTCTCCCGCAGTGGGAACGTTGCGGGAACGGATGTTCCCGTTGTGGGCCGATTTCGTTTATCACTGGGGCTGCTAGCGGAATGCATTAACCGCATTCAACTAGCAGCCCCCTCGATTGGCCCTTGTTTCCCGAGCGCCTGCGAGGCTGCTCCTTTCGCGCAGCCGCAGTCTTCAGCCGTGTGAAGGCTGTGACGCGGCCTACTGCCGAGATCTCGCGAGATTGCGTCACAGCCTTCAGATCAGAAGAAGCCGGCGGTCACGTGCAGGAGCAGGCTGGAGCTCGGAAGACCACGAGGGAGGAGGTCTGTCTGGGTAAGTATAATATTCTGGGGTCTGCTGGTATATATAAGATACTGGGGTCTGCTGTATATAATATTCTGGAGTCTGCTGTATATAAGATTCTGTTTGTACCAGCGGACCCCAGTATCTATGTACCAGCAGACCCCAGTATCTTATATACAGCAGACCCCAGAATATTCTATGTACCAGCAGACTGCTGTATATAAGATACTGGGGTCTGCTGGTTCATACAAGATTCTGGGGTCTGCTGTATGTAAGATACTGGGGTGTGCTGGTACATACAAGATTCTGGGGTCTGCTGTATATAAGATACTGGGGTCTGCTGGTACATATAAAATTCTGGGGTCTGCTGTTTACATATAATTCTGGGGTCTGCTGGCTGGATATATTCTGGGGTCTATGCCTGGGTATATATAATTCTGGGGTCTGCTGTGTACATATAATTCTGAGGTCTGCTTATATAATTCCGGGGTCTGTGTCTGTTATACATGATTCTCAGGGGTGTGTATATATACACATCCTTTTTTTTTCTTCAGGTAATTGGCGTGCTGGGCTGATTTTCACCATTTTGTTGTCATCATCTTTGAACGCGATTTGAAGTCATGTTTTAGGCTTGTGGCACACGAGCCTTTCTCAGAGATCCTATGGAGATCCTATGGAGGATTGCGCTTTGTATCCCCGTCAGCGTCAGCTTTTTGAAGGGGAGGGCTTTTTCACGTCCGGCGGTTGGCCCTCCCTGTCAAAACGGAACAGACGAAGGGAAGTGCGGGCACACGAAAGCTCGTGTGCAGCTTTATTGCAGGAAAAAAAAGCAATAGCCATAACCAATATCCTTACCAATCAGCCGGCGTGGATCCACTTCACAAATCCTCCTGGACTTCACAAAGACACACTAGGGTTGAAAGTTGTCTTTTTTTTGCCCACTGAGGAATAAACCCACTTATGAATTAAAAATACAAGGAGTCAGCATATTGATTTATTCTATGTTTTATTGTAAGACCCAGACAGATAATATATCCTTATTATCAGTAGGGATGAGCTGTTCGGTTCGATCAGTTCAGAGTTCGATTCGAACATCGGCAGTTCGAAAGTTCGCGAACTTCGAACTTTTTGGCGTGTTCGGTTCGAGTTCGAATTTTTTTTTTTGAAAAAAGTATAAAAAATGCTTAAAAAATACAAAAAAATCTAGAAATAAAGAGACTCTTTATTGCAGAATATTATAAGCAACGGTTTATTAGATATTGAATTAAAAACTAATGTCTAGGTGCAAAGATTCTCACCTCTAAATGACCTGTGCTCTCAAACGGCGTAAACAACAGGTGTTTAATTAGTGTTTGGAAATAACATGTGCTTCTAATTAGTCCGGTCTCATGAATTTGATACATTGTATGCAGACTGGGAGTGCTAGGTGTCGTGTGTGGGTCTGTGATGGTGATGTTTCCATACAACCAACAAATCCGCCACTTCACGAGCAGGTTATGGGAACCTCCTAGGCATGATATTTGAAGGAATTTTTCGTTTTTATTTTTAACCCTTATTTTATGGAAAACTCACTGTTCCTAAATGTATTTTTTTAAACTTTTTGTCCTTGTTTCCTGTCCCCCAGGGCACTACCCGGACCCGGACATTGTTTTTAAATGTTTCTATACATCCTACAAATCCACCACTTCTCGGGCAGGTTATGGGGACCTCCTAGGCACGATATTTGAAGGAAGTTTTTATTTTTATTTTTAACGCTTATTTCAGGGAAAACTCACTGTCCCTTTAAAAACGTGTTTTTTTTTACTTTTTGTCCTTGTTTCCTGTCCCCCAGGGCACTACGCGGACCCCCATACACCTTTTATGGCAAATATCTAGCATATATGCCCTCTTGGAGGGCACTCTAAAAATTGAATTTTGAGTCCCATTGACTTGTATTGAGTTCGTGTTCGAATTCGAACTTTTGAAAAGTTTGAGTTCGAATGCGAACCGAACTCGGGGGTGTTCGGCTCATCCCTAATTATCAGCAGACTGGGCAGATTCAAAACATATCATTATTATATGTATACGTCATGTTCTGTCAGAATGCTATAACAAAAAAATGTACATTTCCATTCATAATTCAATCATTTGCAGGGTGTAAAACTATTATTTTTTTCACATTTTATCATCCAAATTTTTGTTGTTATATTTTCTATATTTTTCTTCATTCGTTTTATGAAAAAAATATTGAAATGGGAACCTGTTACTGCATTTTTCTGAGAAAATATGCACTTTTAACTAAAACTTAAATTTTTTCGCTTGTATTTTCCCGCATTGTGTTTTATGAATAATATGACTATGTATAAACACTGAACTTGCTCGCGAAGTGAAAAATGAGAAGGCGAATAACAGTCATGGTATAGCTCATTTTATATTTGACAAATGGACAACGCCATTGCTTTCGAACAAAAAATAAATTAAAAAAATAAATGGGCACCATTACAATCTCCGCGCTAAAACGGGGGCAGTAGGGAGGAAAAACTGCGCCCGCAGTTTTCCCCCTACCGCCCCCGTTTTAACAGGGGATTACAATGCATGTGCAAACAATGCTGCCTGCATTGTTTGCGCCCGCTAAGCGCAGCCACGCGCATCCTCTCAATGAAGTCCATAGGACTCCATTGAAATAGATACCGGCGGTCACATGACCAGCTGGATCTCGCCTAGTGAGATCCGGTTGGTCGGCGTGGGGATACACAGGGAGGGACTGGAGGGACTTTTTCCCCCAGTCTTTCCCTGCTCCCGCCGACCGGAGGCGGTTGGAGCCGCGGTGCTCGCGGCGGGACAGAGGGTAAGTATGTGATTAAATTTTTTTATTTTTCCACCTGGTGTTAACGGATTCTGCAGATGTGGAACCCGTTAACACCAGGTTCTGGCTCTGGTTAACTTTTCGCTAACCAGAGCCAGGCGATAATCAGCGCTGGGACTTTGTAATACCAGCGCTGATTAACACTTTGCGCTCCCTATACTTAACATGGGGAGTACCAATATTCTTTTTGCCAGGTACTCGCCGATACCTTTATTTAATGTCATGTGAAGCTTTCCAATAAATAAAGTTTTTACTGAAAGCATGTCCAATTTATGATAGTATTGAAATGTATGGCCAGACATCCTTTTACCCACTGCAAACACAGACACACACTGGCACACAACAGTCCTCATATATAAATGTATACACCAGGGCTGGATATATTTACATTAAACAGGAAAAAAAACATTGAAGCCAACTAAGGGCTAAATTACAATCTTCGCGCAAACCTTTGCGCCGGTGCAAAAAACCATTAATGCGAGGGGTAAAACCCTTTGCGCCGTATTACATTGTCAGTGCAACAAACGCGCCTAATCGTCTACCACGGGTGAACCTGTGTGAACGCTGCGCGCGCTTACTGTACGTCACGCGTCCTATACTTAACATTGTGAGCGCAAATGCGTTTGTGCGCTGGTACGCGGATGGTATTACAATCTACAGTCAGGTCCAGAAATATTGGGACAGCGACACAATTCTAACATCTTTGGCTCTATACACCACCACAATGGAGTTGGAATGAAACAAACACAACGTGCTTTAACTGCAGACTTTTATTATTATTATTATTATTATTCTTTATTTATAAAGCGCCAGCATATTCCGCAGCGCTGTACATTAAGCACAGTATAGACGGGGTTACAATACATTGAACAACATTTGACAAACAGTACAGGAGGAGATGAGGGCCCTATTCCCGTAGGAACTCACAATCTGGGAGGGTTGGGGTTGGAAACAGGAGGAGAGGACTGTAAGGTGAGAGTGATTGATGGTTGTGTCAGTGAGTTGGGTGGTAGGCTTCCCTAAATAGGAACGTTTTAAGGGAGCATTTGAAGGAAGAGAAGTTAGGGGAAAGTCTGACAATACGAGGGAGAGCGTTCCAGAGAGTGGGGGCTGCGCGTGAGAAATCTTGCAGTCTATCATGGGAAGAGGTGATGCGGGGAGAAGCTAGGCGCAGGTCACTGTTTAACCTTAGGGAGCGGGCTGGGGTGTATTTGGTGATTAGTGAGGACAGGTAGTGGGGCGCTGAGTTAGTGAGGGTTTTGTAGGTAAGGATAAGAATTTTGAACTTAATTCTGCAGTGGATGGGGAGCCAGTGAAGGGACTCGCAGAGGGGAGCAACAGAGACAGAGCGGCGGGTGAGGTGAATTAGCCTGGCGGAGGCGTTCAGGATGGATTGTAGGGGGGAGAGGCGGGACAGAAGGAGGCCAGATAAGAGATTATTGCAATAGTCGAGTCGGGAGATTACCAGGGCGTGTATGAGTTGTTTTGTGGTGACAGCGGTAAGAAATGGCCGAATTCTGGAAATATTACGCAGTTGGTATCGGCAGGAGGAGGAAAGAGACTGGATGTGGGGGATGAAGGAAAGAGCAGAGTCAAGTGTAACTCCAAGACAGCGAACTTGGTTTGACTTTCAGCTTTATTTTGAGGGTATGTACAACCAACTCATATGAACGGTGTAGGACTTACAGCAGTTTGCAGATGTGCCTCCCACTTGTTAAGGGACCAAAAGTAATGGGACAGAATAATAATCATAAATCAAACTTTCCCTTCTTAATACTTGGTTGCAAATCCTTTGCAGTCAATCACAGCCTGAAGTCTGAAACGCATAGACATCACCAGACGCTGGGTTTCATCCCTGGTGATGCTCTGCCAGGCCTCTACTGCAACTGTCTTCAGTTCCTGCTTGTTCTTGGGGCATTTTCCCTTCAGTTTCGTCTTCAGCAAGTGAAATGCATGCTCAATGAGATTCAGGTCAGATGATTGACTTGGCCATTGCATAACATTCCACTTCTGTCCCTTCAAAAACTCTTTGGTTGCTTTTGCAGTATGCTTTGGGTCATTGTCCATCTGCACTGTGAAGCGCCGTCCAATGAGTTCTGCAGTATTTCGCTGAATGTGAGCAGATAATATTGCCCGAAACACTTCAGAATTCATCCTGCTGCTTTTGTCAGCAGTCACATCATCAATAAATACAAGAGAACCAGTTCCATTGGCAGCCATACATGCCCACGCCATGACACTACCACCATGCTTCACTGATGAGGTGGTATCCTTAGGATCATGAGCAGTTCCTTTCCTTCTCCATACTCTTCTCTTCCCATCACTCTGGTACAAGTTGATCTTGGTCTCATCTGTCCATAGGATCTTGTTCCAGAACTGTGAAGGCTTTGTTAGGTGTTGTTTGGCAAACTCTAATCTGGCCTTCCTGTTTTTGAGGCTCACCAATGGTTTACATCTTGTGGTGAACCCTCTGTATTCACTCTGGTGAAGTCTTCTCTTGATTGTTGACTTTGACACACATACACCTACCTCCTGGAGAGTGTTCTTGATCTGGCCAACTGTTGTGAAGGGTGTTTTCTTCACCAGGGAAAGAATTCTTTGGTCATCCACCACAGTTGTTTTCCGTAGTCTCCCGGGTCTTTTGGTGCTGCTGAGCTCACCGGTGCGTTCCTTCTTTTTGAGAATGTTGCAAACAGTTGTTTTGGCCACGCCTAATGTTCTTGCTATCTCTCTGATGGGTTTGTTTTGTTTCTTCAGCCTACTGATGGCTTGCTTCACTGATAGTGACAGCTCTTGAGAGTTGACAGCAACAGATTCCAAATGCAAATAGCACACTTGAAATGAACTCTGGGCCTTTTATCTGCACATTGTAATTGGGGTAATGAGGGAATATCACACACCAGGCCATGGAACAGCTGAGAAGCCAATTGTCCCATTACTTTTGGTCCCTTAACAAGTGGGAGGCACATCGGCAAACTGCTGTAAGTCCTACACCGTTCACCTGAGTTGGATGTACATACCCTCAAATTAAAGCTGACAGTCTGCAGTTAAAGCACATTGTGTTTGTTTCATTCCGACTCCATTGTGGTGGTGTATAGAGCCAAAGATGTTAGAATTGTGTCGATGTCCCAATATTCCTGGACCTGACTGTATGAGTAGGAATTACCACATAGCCTTTGCACGCATAATTTTAGCAACTCCTAAAAGCTGGTGTTAATGGCAAATCTGAACAACCTGGCCGAACCCAAAATACACCAGCCCAAAAAAAAAATGCTGCAAAGTATAGTTACACATTCTACTCATTCCAAACCAATAAAATGGAGAAGTTGTGTGTGCATTTATTATTGCTGCAGCATATATGCTCAGATTGACTTTGGCAGGCGCAAAAACTTAACGTGAGATAATTGTGGTTCTTAATTCTGATTGGCTGAATCGCGTGAAAAGAAACAGTCCGCACACTGATTTCTGCGCGCAACGGTACTGTGCGAGCATTTGCGCGCGTCCGGTTTACGCGTGTTATTGATCGGATGAAGAAACCTGCTAAGATTGTAATTCCAGCGGTGTTTTACGCTCGTAAATGTTTAACGCTTGGCGCACAAATTCATGCGTTGCGCGAGGGTTTTAACACGAAGATTGTAATTTAGCCCTAGATGTTTAGATGCCTGGCAAAGACTGCTTTTAGATTGTTGTAAAATAAACTGGAAATTTGGGAGCCAGGAGTAAAATTCTAGGAGCCAGTGGCTACCAGGCCCTTGGATTTGTCAAGCCCTGCCGTAAATTATAGAGATCAGAATAGTAGGCCGCAAAGCAGTTTGCAATTTGTTGGTTGATAACAGGCCTGACTAGTAGCACTATTTTCTCTATATTGGATTTAACCAACAGGTTTTCGGAGTTTATTGGCCATCAGTCTGCTCGTTTTATTGCTGTACAGGTAGCGTTTCATTTTGAGCCTATTGGTCTCAGTCAGTTTTAGTTAAAGATCAAAAAGAATCGCCTGTGCGTCGGGGTCTTTCCGGGCTCCTCTTATGGAGGGAGGTGGCAAAGTGGATCTGTTGGAGGAGAGTCAGTCTATGAGAGTCGTTCTGATTTTTAAAATAAGATCACCATTTAAGAGCACACCTTGTACCACCGCCTTATGTGCTTGCCAAAGTGTTACTGGCCTCACATCAGGGTATTTTCAGCAAAGTACCACTTCTGGGCGTGACAAGAGCAACTCGTTTAATCGCCAGGGAGAATGTCCAAAAGGGACCTATGGATCAGGGAGCGTCAACGAAACAGGGGTATGATCCAACCAGGACATCGCTCCTATCTCACATTTGGAGACACCATCCAATAAACCACCTTTGAGAAAGAAATGATCAATCCTGATGTATGTTTTATGCGCTACAGAATAGAAAGAATAATCCACCAGGTTGGGGTGAAGAAAGCGCCATATGTCAAATAACTGGGTTTCTGCCAGTAAGGCAGCGAATTTTTGTACCGAGGATCGGGAGATCCAGGGTTCGGTTAAAATCACCACAGATAATGAACTTTCCCAAATGAACCTAAAATAATTTAATCAGGGCCAATTTAAGGAATGAAAGTCGTCAGTATTGGGACAATAGAAATTAGCGATGGTGTAAGTGGTATGATTAAGATCACAGACAAGAAAGAGATAGCGTCTGTTAGGGTCGAGTATAGACTTATGAAGTTTAAAGGCCACTTTATGATGAATTAGAATCAACACTCCCCTCGCCTTAACTGATGCCGTGTCACGATAGTGATGGGAGTAAGCTGGTGAGACACAATTTGGATGTGAGGACTTTTTAAAGTGAGTTTCCTACAAACACACTATTTCAGACATAAATCGGCATATAAAGAGTGACGTTTGTATGGAATATTTAACCCTTTAACAGTTAGGCTGGGGTCAGACGAGTGCACTTTTTGCGTCTGTCTGACCGCACTGTTTGCTGTCCGTCGTAGCATTTCAAAGGAGTCAATAGAGAACAACACACGGAGTACGTGCACACTTTTTCACGCGCGGGCAACGCATATTATAACGGATGCCGAAATAGCATCGACGTGAAAAAGCTACACGGACGTAGAGAAACCCCTGCATACAGCATTTTTTTTCTTTTTCTCAACATCAGTCAAAACTAACTGATACAATGTAACCACAATCTCATCCTTTATAAAATGCATCTGTTACTGTGCGCAATCAGTGCGCTCGTCTGACCCCGAGCTTTAAACGAGACAATTTTCACAGATAACCTTTATCAATAAAAAATATCACACAGTCATGTTCCAAGTTCCTAAATGACATAAATTGCAAAATCCCCATCTATGTGTCAGGACAAAATCAAATGGCACGCTGACCACAGTCACTTCTCTCAAATATCTAGGTATGTGGTTAGACCCAAATCTGTCCTTTGGCCCCAACATCGAAAAACTCTCATCTAAACTTTACCCCAAACCAGGTGCTCTGTACAGAAACAAATCCTGTCTGAGTCTCGCGGTAAGAAAGCAGATTGTGCAACAAATGCTTATACCGGTCATTGAATACGGAGAGGTAGTGTATGCAGCGGCCCCGCAAAAGCACCTTCATAAACTTACTACATTGTATAACTCATTCTGCCACTTTGTGCTACAATGTAACTACATGACCCACCATTGTGATATGTTAAAAGAGCTAAAATGGCTGTCGCTGGAATCTAGATGCACCCTTCACCTTTCCAACCTGGTGTTTAACCCCTTAAGGACCCCTGACGTACCCTGTACGTCCTGTCCTCGGGTCTCCCTTAGACCCGCGGACGTACAGGGTACGTCAGCGGCGCCTAATCCCCCTCCCGCCCGATACTCACCTCCCTCGCCGGATCCCACGGCGATCTGGCAGGGAGGAAGCCTGCCCATTTGATTTACATGGGCAGGCGAGGCTGATGACGTCGCCACGCTGCGTGGTGACGTCATCAGCAGGCGTCCCCATGCATTTCAATGGAGGGGAGGGGGGGCTCCCCAACCATTGAAGCTAGGGAGATGCCGTTTGCACCGCTGGAGAGGGGAGAGCCTCCCCTTTCCAGCGGTGTATGGCATTAACCGTTGGCATTAACCAATTGGCGCCAAAACGCGATTCAAACCTGGAGGGGGGCTGACATCTTGGATGTCAGCCAAGCCTCCAGGTCCCCCCCCACCCACTGACAACCTCACCATATGTGTGAGGATGTCAGTGGGCCAGTTAACCCTCTAGCTGCCATGTAGAGATAAGGGGATCCTAAGGATCCCTTTATCTCACGATCCATGGCAGCTAGATGGTCATATTTGCCATCATTTGAAAGGCCTGATTATGGCCTTTCAAATGATACCAAACATGACCAGGTTTGGTTTTAAAAAAAAATAAAAAAATAAAAATTAAATAAAAAAATAATAATAAAAAAATTAAATAAAATAAAAAATGTTTTTTTTTTAAAAGTTTTTTTGTCTGGGGGGGGTTTAATTAAATAGGACCTAGGCTGTCATCTAAAAATAATTAGCACAAAATGGTCAGAATGAGCGCAGCGCACATAGGTGAACTGTCTCAGCAGTCAAGGGGTTAAAAAGCAAACGTATGTAAAAATTGGGTATTTCTAGTCTCGGGACAAAATTTTGAACCTATTTAGCTGGGGTCGTTTTGGGTGGTTGTAGATTTTGGGGATTAAATTACAAAAAAGTGTGTTTTTACAATTTTTTTCCTCATATTTCATATTTTTTTTTATAGTAAATTATTCGATATGATGGAAATAATGGTATTTCTAGAAAGTCCATTTAATGGCGGGAAAAAGGGTGTATAATATGTGTGGGTTGAATAAACGAGTAAGAGGAAAATTTGACCTAAACACTAACAGCGCAGAAACGTAAAAACAGCAGCGGTCACTAAAAGACGGATTTGTGTAAAACCGCCCGGTCACTAAGGGGTTAAGAGCTTTTCTGGGAAGCTACCACCCTACCTGAATACATAGTCTGTATACACTTATTTTGTTTGTAATATCTTGCATTTATTACTTTGTATTTCTGTACCTACTGTAAAAATTCAATGTTCTTGAACCCATGACATACTTGAAAACGAGAGAAATCTCAATGTATCCTTCCTGGTAAAATACTTAATAAATAAATAAATAAATATAGTCCCTCCAAAGTCCAAACCCCTGCCAGGGAGGAAGATGAGAGACCTCGGGAAAGGAATCCAACAGATCCAAAAGCGTTCATGAATTTGTGTGTAGAAGAAGACGATACTTGAATCTTCGCCACGTTCGTTAAATTGGTATGGTGCAAAAAAGAAAAGAGGGGGAAAAAAGCAGCAACAAAGTCAGCGCAACAGGCAACCGAACAATATATACACAGAACATCTCATAGGCCACTGAGTTGGGGGTGCGGTTTCGCGTCACATTTGTCTATCAGCAGCTCCCTATTACTGGCTCAGCTGGAATTTGTGGTATATTTTGGTGAGTTCTACACTACTTTTTTTCAGGACATGACCCCTGGAACTAGGTGCAACCAAAGGCCCTCAATACCATCTGGCATTAAGAGCCACTGGATTGGCTTGACTGTTCAGGTCCTCCTCCCACCCATTGGCCCATCTGTAGTCACTTGACATGCTGCTTCTGCCATCAATTTAATTCCAATGGAGCGAAGAGGGTGACCAGTGCTGGATTCAACTAAGTTGGTAAGTTTTTAACATAAATTAAAGGGTAAAAATGGAGAAGAGGGGGTCAGGAGAGGTTCATGTTTGACCCTTAACTTTAATTAACAGCTTAACTTTAATTGTTGTAGTAAGGGTCATCTCGACCTACTATATACACACATAACCTGTCCAGCCCTACCAATAGTGTGTTGCTTGCCTAGACCTTTATTCTAGAGCTTTGTTTGATTATTTTACTTTAAAACCTGTTCTGCCTGTCCTATCCTTTGTTTGCCTTATTATTCTCATTCTGAGTCTAGTTAATACCTGGCTGAAGTATGGAAAAGTCTTTTTAAAAAACATTGAGCTTGTAAATTCTGAAGGTCAGGCAAAATTTGTTTCCAACTGGTTTCCTTTTCCAAGGGAAGAAGTCAGTGATGATTTTTTATTTTTTTTCATTACGCAGCCTACAGTTTTGCCAGTTGTGTAATTTTTATGCACTAAGTATGTTTGAGGTTTTACTTTCTTCTGCAGTACCTGCTAGGACTACAGTCTGCCTTAATGAGATTTATGTGTTTTTTGGCAACAAATAGATTTTCACTGGCACAATGAACTGCCTTGATTTCAGTTTCATGTTGTTCCTAACTTTGACCAAGTACATCCCTTTAAATTGCCCAGCAAGACTTGATTGCAGAAACACCATGGGCCATATTATGTTGTTAATGCTAAAATGCGAATACTAATGGAGAAAGCGTGCACCTGCAGGTTTCCCCGTAGCGTCCTCATTTCAGTGTTAGATTCCGGGGCAGGTGCTACATTGGCACATTGCCCCAGAACCAAGAGCTGCCCGCAGCGATACTCGCAGTACGGCTTCTGCACAGCTGCAAGTTTCACCTCATGGAGTCTATGAGAATCCATGGAGGGTTGAACTGCCGGGCCAGATGCCCTGCTCGATCTTGCTCTCATGAGATCGCACAGCGCCATAGAGTGATCACAGAGGGACACTGGGGACTATTTAGGGGTTATTCAGAGAGAGCTGATGTGGCCCCGACATGTCATCAAACAGGGAATTTCCCCGTATGTTGACATTTCAGGCCATTCGACTATTCAGAGAGCAGACGGTTTGCCAAATTTTGGTGAACTGCCAGCAAGTACGGTGCCTGTTCGAAGGCAGTGAAATCCCCCATAGAGAAGCAATGCTTAATCTATTCAGAGAACACCGAACAGCAGTGAAAGTTGCCGAAATGCCCTGCTGTTTGGTGATTTCATTCGTCAGGTTTATTCAGGCGAACCCCAATGTTCAATGTTAAAAATATTCCCGTTTTAATCCAACATCTAATAAACTGTTTATTTTAATCTGCTGTAAAAAGTCTCTTTTATTTATTGATATTTTTTTTAGGATCGTTTAGGCATTCTTCAGGATTTTCAGGTTTTTTTTAAGCCTTTTTTCTTTATACTGTAACAGACTTTTTTATTATCATTCATAGGACATACTTGAAAACGAGAGAAATCTCAATGTATCCTTCCTGGTAAAATACTTTATAAATAAATAAATAAATAAATTCCAGGCATTTTCGTTCAGTAGTTTTTTTACAAACAGCGTTTCAACTTTGACACTTTCAATCGTATTGTGTTTTTTTTTTTTTTTTTACTCCATTCTTCAGCTTGTCGGCTTTTTCCAGTGGCTGGTCTGCGCTGTGTTCGGCACCTTTTTCCAACTTGTTCAGTGTGTTTTTTGCGGCAGTTCCGGTGTGTTTTTTGCAGTGGTTCCGGAGGGTTTTCAGCGGGTGTGCGGCGGCTTTTCCCTGCACTCCAGGGACCCTGCAGTGAATGCTGAATTCACTGCAGAGTGGGAAACTTTGATTTCCCGAAGTGCAGGGAACGAGAGAGCACCGAAATGTCGGTGACATTTCAGTGCTCTCTGAATAACCTCCTTTGTTCCCAGTCTCACTCTGGTCCCAGGGGCAAGAGCATCGGGGCATCAGGTCGCCGTTCTTGCCACGAGATGAGTATCGGATTCATTGGGGGATTTTTAAGGGGTGCTAAATTATTTTGGAAAAGAGGCATTTAACAACAGCTTTTAGGACACAGTAAGATCCAAAGGACACTGGAAACTTTTTCTTCCACCACTCATGTTTGTGAGTTTTAGAGGGTTTATGGTCTATGTTTTAAGTGATTTTGCTTATACAAAATCACTTAACAGGGTCTGGGAGTTGGAGTAAATTTCCGATGCTAACTCAAGAGTGGAGAACAGTACGCAGAGTTGGAATAACTCATTGTCCTCACATGGAGTCATTATTCACAGCTTCTACACCAGGAGTCAGCAACCTTGTCCCTCCAGATGTTTTGGAACTACAACTCCCATAATGCGCAGCAAGCCTAGTGAGTAGCTGAGCATCATGGCAGATGTAGTTCGAAAACATCTGAAAGACCAGAGTTGCAGACCTCTGTCCTTTACAATCACTTTACTACCATGCTTTTTGCTAAATAAACATGATGTAGGACAATAAGGCTAATTTGTGTATATAGATTACATTTGTGAAACATCCAAAAAGTTAAATTATGTATGTTTATAAACCAGAGAGGCCAAACAGTGGGCACTATATCAGGACAAAGAGCACAGGAGGCAAGCCTTTCCCTGGCACTTAACCTGAACTAGGAAGAGGGTCTGTGACCTACCAGTTTTTAACATATGACAGTGTAAGGGGTGCTGGTATTTATACCCCGAGAGGAAAGAGAATGTGGCTGGTTTAAAAATATTGAAAAAAAGATTCTTTGGAAATACTGCTGGCCTTGTTAATTCATGCATTTCATAAGAAAACACTCTTACAACTCGATCACCACCAAGAGCTTTATATTCAGAAAAAAAAATGATGACATTTACCTATAGTCTGATTCAGCAGCCTGCCCTGTACCGCAACCCTCTATAGGACTCCATGGAGGTTTGTGCTGTGTGACCTGCATGATCTCGCGAGCTCGTGCAGGGACGCGGAGTGATACTGGGGACTATTTCTCCCCAGTCTCACTCTGCCTCTGGCGGCCAGAAGTGGCGGATCGGGCCACCATTCGTGCTGAGGGATGAGAGGTGTGTATGTGATTTTTGGGGGTTTCAGCTGGTGCTGACTGATTCCTCAGAAGCACGATCAGTTAGCACCAGCTTCTAGCTGTGGTCATCTTTTTCATTACTTCACCGGTGCGTTACGACTTTGTAATCCTAACGCTAATTACTCTTTACGCTCCACAAGTTAGGTATAGAGAGCACAAAGTACAGTAAGCTTGCGCAATCACTGATGCACTAACTTTGTTTTAAACCGTTTGCGTTCAGAATGTAATATGCGTTAAAGGCACTTAAACTATCGTCAATGCTCAGCTATGAGCACTAACACTCTCCTATATGAGCACTAACACTCACCTATATGAGCGCTAACACTAGCGTTAAGAAGGGAATAGTGCCCTTATTTTGGTTGTTATTTTTCTGATGTGAGGTTTTCATTTATCCAAGAAAAGTGTCACTCTAGCTACCATAACCACCTATGGCTGTTAAAGCAGTCATGGTGACATGATATGGTCACACCATCCCTCACACCCACATCCCTTCCTGCTGGTACAACATTTCTTTGCTGTTCGGTGTCTCTGAACAGATTAACAATTACTTCTCTATGGAGACTTTCACTGCCTTCGATCAGGCACCGTACTTGCTGGCAGTTTGCCAAAATTTGTGTATGAGCATATGAGAGAGCTCCACAGCAATAAACCTCACAGTAATGTGCGCCGTGTATTATGAGCATTCAGTGTTATATGGGAGTACTGATTTATGAGTAAAAGCGTAAAAGTAGTTAAAAAAACCCCATAAAACTCGGGGAGGGGTGACACCATAAGTTAGTGCACCAGGTGACACCAACCCTGGTGACGCCACTGCTTTGCAGCCCCATCGAATGCACATTGTAGCGCTTCGACAGGGAGGGTTTCAGCACATCCGCTGCAGTGCATACAACACCGTGTGGCCCGCCCCATCGAAACGTTGCGACGGACGTCAGGAGGCACATCAGTACGCCCACACATAGTGTGCTTGTCTAACACCTGGGCTGAAATACATAGGCGGGTGTTTAATTCAGTGATGTGCGGTGAAGTCGGTGGCTGGTGAGGCACTGGCTAGTATCAGAGCCAGACATACACAGGCTATGTAGGAGCAGGTTCAGTGCTCCCCAGGATCTGGCTGCTCTCAGTGCTCCCTGGAATCTGGCTGTTCAGTGCTCCCCATGAACTGGCTGCTCTTAGTACTCCCCAGGAGCATTTTAACAGAGTTCAGGGCGCTGCTCCTATATTAGGATTCTTTGGGCAAGTGGTTCTGTATTAGGATGCTTTGGGCAGGTGGTTGTCACATGACTGACCTGCGCCAATCAATGCATGCAGACGTTTTTTGAATGGCTTGGACCAATAACACTTTCCTATTGGTCTAAGCTATTCCATTGCTCTCCCAGGGTCTCTGAGGCACTGGGAGAGCAATATTCAGGAAGTGGGCAGTGCTCGGACATCTGTTCTTTGAACAGACGTGCCACACTGCCCACTTCTTGGCAGCCTACGCGATTTGCGTAGCAAATTGTGTAGGCTCAGGCTGATGGGAAGAAAAAAATATGCGGCGGATGGAGAAGACAGCGGGGGCAACGCGGAGCAGGTGAGTTTGACTGCAGTCATACACCTCTGCCCTCCACTTGGCCAAACAATCCTTCTTCTCATCTCTTAGGCTAGGGTCAGACTAACGCATTTTTCGCGTTGTCTGTGAAAAAGTGCGTTCGAATGAATGGATGCATTTTTTTCACGGAGTACGCGATAGCGGTCATACGATGCGCCTTTTCATCCGTGATTTTGTACGGATCATCAATAAAACACTTTTTGTGTCTGGACGTTATGTTGGCCGGACATTAGCAGCGTCTGACGTCTCCCAATCACGCACACACGCCTCTAGCGGACGCAGTGCACTCTGTACGTCCGTACTAGCGGTTTGACGTTCTAGAAAAAATGCGTTCGTTTGCCACTTGCGTTGCGCGGACGAACTTTCGTGCGGCCGTACTTCGTGTGTTCCCCGGCATTGGACGTCATTTGCTGCTAGCACGGCCGTGATTTTGTGCGTCTAAACGCACGTTAAGACTGCTTTCGTCTGACCCTAGCCTTATATCTATGCTGTCCTCCAACCCTAAACGGCTCTGGTCCACCTTCAACACCCTCCTCTACCCACCTGCACCTCCCCCCTCAGCTGCCTTCAGCGCTCAAGACCTGGCAGACTACTTCCTCAGTAAAACTCTAACTATCAGAAGCAACATCCCAACACAAGATAGTTATCTGCCACCTCCACTCCCAGAGGTCCCCTCTGTCACCCTCTGCCGCTTCCTCCCAGCCACTGAGGAGGAAGTCAATTCCTTATTGTCCTCCTCACATCTCACCACGTGCCCGCTCGACCCCATTCCCTCACATCTAATTCCTCCCCTCTCCTCCTCCCTCACCCCTGCTCTCACACACATCTTCAACCTAACTCTCTTCACTGGCTCCTTTCCATCCGCCTTCAAACACGCGCTAATTACTCCTTTACTAAAGAAACCATCCCTCGATCCCAACTCTCCATCTAACTACCGCCCTGTATCCCTGCTTCCCTTCACATCAAAGCTCTTAGAAAAACTAGTCTTCAACCGCCTCTCCCTCTTCCTGTCCTCCAATTCCCTACTTGACCCCCTGCAATCTGGCTTCCGTCCCCTACACTCAACTGAAACTGCCCTCACCAAAGTCACCAACGACCTCCTAACTGCTAAAAAACATGGCCACTATTCTATTCTCATCCTGCTTGACCTCTCGGCTGCTTTTGACACTGTTGACCACCCCCTCCTTCTACAGACCCTCAACTCTCTGGGTCTCGGTGACACTGCACTTGCTTGGGTTGACTCCTATTTATCCAACAGGTCCTTCTGTGTGTCCTTTGCTGGTAACTCCTCCTCTTCATTGCCTCTATCTGTTGGTGTACCTCAAGGCTCTGTCCTTGGTCCACTGCTCTTTTCCATCTACACCTCCTCCCTGGGCAAAATCATCAACAGCTTTGGCTTTAATTACCACCTCTACGCTGATGACACTCAGATCTACCTCTCTACCCCTGATCTCTCTCCCCCTGTCCTTTCAAAAGTCAGTGACTGTTTATCTGGCATCTCCTCCTGGATGGCCTCCCACCACCTAAAGATCAACATGTCAAAGACTGAGCTCCTACTTATTCCTCCCTCCAATGCCTCCCCACCTCCTGACTTCTCTATCACGGTGGAGGGTATCACTATCTCCCCATCAAACCAAGTTCGCTGTCTTGGAGTTACACTTGACTCTGCTCATTCCTTCATCCCCCACATCAAGTCTCTTTCCTCCTCCTGCCGATACCAACTGCGTAATATTTCCAGAATTCGGCCATTTCTTACCGCTGTCACCACAAAACAACTCATACACGCCCTGGTAATCTCCCAACTCGACTATTGCAATAATCTCTTATCTGGCTTCCCTCTGTCCCGCCTCTCCCCCCTACAATCCATCCTGAACGCCTCCGCCAGGCTAATTCACCTCACCCGCCACTTTGTCTCTGCGAGTCCCTTCACTGGCTCCCCATCCACTGCAGAATTAAGTTCAAAATCCTTATCCTTACCTACAAAACCCTCACTAACTCAGCTCCCCACTACCTGTCCTCACTAATCACCAAATACACCCCAGCCCGCTCCCTAAAGTCAAACAGTGACCTGCGCCTAGCTTCTCCCCGCATCACCTCTTCCCATGATAGACTGCAGGATTTCTCACGCGCAGCCCCACTCTCTGGAACACTATCCCTCGTACTGTCAGACTTTCCCCTAACTTCTCTTCCTTCAAACGCTCCCTTAAAACATTCCTATTTAGGGAAGCCTACCACCCAACTCACTGACACAACCATAAATCACTCTCACCTTGCAGTCCTCTCCTCCTGTTTCCAACCCTCCTAGATTGTGAGTTCCTACGGGAATAGGGCCCTCATCTCCTCCTGTACTGTTTGTCAAATGTTGTTCAATGTATCGTAACCCTGTCTATACTGTGCCTATTGTACAGCGCTGCGGTATATGCTGGCGCTTTATAAATAAAGAATAATAATAATGGGCAGCCCTTAATGGCAGGTGAGGCTCTGCCTCACCTGACCGCACGTCCCTGGTTTAATTGGCGTTTGCTATCCACTTTCAGTAGCACCAGCCATTAATTTCACTGCTCCACACACTTTGTATTGTCTTGCTGAGAAATTTTAATGTCTCCAGCCCACTTTAGCGTCCTCACAGGCATTTTAGTTGGATTACGTACTTTAAAGGTGAGACGCTAATGGTGAAAGGCTAGCGCGTGATAATCCCATCAGTGTCAGACTTTCAGCAACTTTGAAATAGGAACCCTGGTTCCTCAGTGAATAGAAATACATTCCAAATGCTTCTCAACAAGAAACATTTGATTGGCTGTTGGGGGTCACTCAAGTATCTCATTGGACGATCTGGCATCCAACCACTTCCTGTAGCAATAGAAGAGGCTTAAGGGTAGTTTCTTTTATTTGCCAGGCCTCCTTAAATTAAGAAACAGGGTACCCAGAGGTTCTTCTTTATCACAAAAGCTATACATTATATGATGTCACCAATATCCGCTTCGCACCTTGGCACGGTATAAATTATTACATAATAATGTGCACTCTCATTGTGCCATAAGACAAATGGCCGCATATGCAGCATGTCTGCGAATAGAGATCTCCCTCAGGCAGGAAGAGATTACAAAACTGAAACCAGACATCCAGAAACATGCAGTATCAGCCAGCTGGATGAGAAATAACGCGAGGAGGGAGGGAGACACCCGGGAGACACCCACCCGCCATGACTAATCTATGACGCGGTCCTCATCCGGGAGCATGGAGCTTGCTGTGCTGTGTAATCAGCCAGTCGAGGGGGCCCGCAGCGCTGATTGGTCGGCCTGCGTGTGAGGTGGCAGCGATGCTCCAGTCACTCACGCACAGACACGGTGCTGGCAAGGAAGTTTCGCCACCGTCAGCAACCTAAACTGACCACGCCCATCCGTCTGCGTAGCGGCTTCGTCGTCAACGCCCCGCCCGCCGTGGGAGTGGAGAAAACAGCCCCGCCCTCTGGGAGTGTAAAGCCTGATCATAGCGGGCAGCGGGTTCAGTGTGTGTGTACGGTTTCGGGTGAGGAGGGCGCAGGCTGGCAGCAGCGGTGGCGGCTCCTCCGCTATTACAAATAAACACTACAGACGCCCGTGGGGATTGGATTGGTCGCGGGGGCCACTCTGAGGAGCCTTATTCCTGACGGAGGGAGCGTGCGGGGGCCTAGAGGGCACAGACCGGAGCGGAGCGCTTTGTTATCCTCAATCTTTTTGTTCCGCCGTCGCCAGTCCCTGACTTTAACCGTAACACGTAAGTCTGGCCTAGTCGCCGTGTGTGTGTCAGTGAGCCGCGGGGAGGGGTAGCACTTCCTGTGTGTGTGTGTGTGTGGGGGGGGGGGGGTAGAGAGACTAGGATTAACCCTAGCGGTGCCCCGGCGGTGGTGATTGGCTGCCGGCGTCTGGGGGTCTCTCTCGGGGAGGGGGGGCATGCTGAGCGGGCGGCGAGGCTGAGGGCCCAGAGTTATTGCTGGCCGTGTTCTTCTCGGCGAGAGCCATATATGGCGAAAGGCTGAGTGTGGGAGGAGGGGTCTGGTGCCTGCTTTACGCCACTTGCCGTCTCCTCGGGTGAGCGGTGCGGCTGCCTGTTTGTTCGTCAGCCTGTTGCTGCCCTGTAACTATTTAAATAAAGCTTTGCTCCAGTGTCTGCTGAAACATGGCGGTGCAATGGGGTCACTCTGACCATGTATAACCCCTAGGAGTGGGGAAACCTGGCTCTCCTGGATTGGGGGCTTCCTATCCACTACTTCCAATGACTCGGTGGTTTTTCTTAGGCCCAGGCTCTTGGAGGCCTTTAGATGTGGGGGAGGATCAGGGGAGGGAAGGGGTGGGAGTAAGGCTCTCATTTCTGCCTGTAACTTTATTTGTGGCCTTTTTTTTCTTCGCCTATTTTTACTCCGGGTTTCCTGTCTCCATGGAGGAGCTAGGTCTGCCTCCTTTGTCTCCAGCACACCATCTGCAGGCTCCGCCTCCTCTTTGTGTTGAGGACAAGCAGGGCTTCTCCAGGTTGTCTGCTCTGGTGGGCCCTCATCACCAGTCTCTCTCCAGTGTTTTTATTATGTAGTCGTCTAGACTTGCGTATTTGTACCAGCAGCAGTTTCTACAGTTGGGATCAGACACCTTTTCAAGACTGAGGACTATGTAGGTGCTCATGTTCAGATGAGCTTGCAATCTACAACACCCTGTGACATTTCCTGTCTGAAGTATTATTAATGTGCATATACACACAATGTGTCAGTCACTCCTGGGTCTTCATTAAAATAACTTCATCCAATAAACCTGATCCATTTTTAAATACTTCTCGTATTTCTATAACCTCCAAGTTTCCTGTAAGTTGCCACTTTTTCTTGCTGTTACACTATGCTGTCTCATCTTTGTTTCCAGTTGACCTAATCTTCAACTCCTAGAGACTTGTCTGTGATAAGAGCACTTGCATGCTTGATGGTCCAGGTTTTGTGCAGGGGGAAATTGATAATCCTGTGGGCTCATGAAGGTGATTGCTACACAGCTTCTGGAGCAGCCTTTGTACTAGAGCTGTTGCGTAATCTCCCATGTTAGGCCAATGCTGTATTTCTTGCTTATGTCCTAAAGAACATTATGTATGTTTCCCAGTGCTATAGATCTTAAGGACTTGAACCTGCTCCAGACAATGTCTTCCTGTTGGACTGTCTTTGTCGAAGGTCAAAGAGGTTATCTGCTTGCTAGACTCCTGATTCCTAGTAAATGGTTGTTCAGTAAACTTAAAAGGAATTTTTGCTAAAATTCCTGATCGGGAGAAGTTTCCGAGTGGGTTGGTGTAGCCTTAAGGCTGCTGTCAGACGAGCGTAGTGTTCACGTCCGTGATTGCATGACAGGAAGCCCATCGGAGCGCGTTACACGAAGTACGTCCGCACTGAACTGCGGAAGCACAACGGCCGCGGCCCACGGACGCAAGGCAGGCAAGAACGTACAAACCCTAGAACGGCCGCACAAAGTGCGCTGCGTCTGCAACGTCTGCATAGCTTTGTGTGTGAGTGATGGAACGTGGTCAGACGGACTGCATTTATACGTCCAGCATTTTTCACGGACAAAATGGTTTTGCTTTTTATTTTATTTTCCCTCCTACAAAAATACATCAGTGAATAAACGGACTGTGTGGCCACTACTGTGTCTTCCGTACTGACGTACGTCCGTGTGCACGGACGTACAGTCCGTAGAAATCACGCTCGTCTGACCCTAGCCTAAATCTCTGGTCTTGACTTGCGTGATTACAATCTATCCTAGAAATTAAGAGGTGCTGGCATTGCTTAATGGTATGGGTTTACAACCTTTGAGTGCAGTGCCTTTTTTTTAAACACTCTGGTGCTCAGGTACCCAACTAGGTTGACTCTACCTCCTGGTAGAAATATAGTTCCAAAACATCTGGAAGGCCAAGATTGCTGACGACCCCCCCCCCCCCCGTATTGTACTGTAGCCTTGCTACAAAACGGACATTCTCACTAGTTGTTGAATGAATTTAATGCTGGTCAATGTTTTATGTAAGGCTCTGCGTGATGGGGTGTGCTCCTGATTTCTCCTTGCTGTATAGGAGATGGCAGCCTCTGCTATAAATAGAAGCTGACTTCACAGGCCCCTGTTGACTAGGTTTTGTGTCTGAGCTGTGGATCAGCCTGTCACATTGCAGCCTTGTGACACACGGAAGCTAATGCACCCACGTGACCTGAGCTTCTGAGAACTATCCACGCCAGCAGCGCCTGTTATGTTACAATCTGCTTTGCACTGGGTCTGGATGGGGGAGCATGGCGAATTCCATCCAGACTGTCACATCTCTCAACAGTGTCACTGTGACACATTACAGCAAAACACCTCTGTACCAGTCTCTCACATGGTTAAGTGTTGGCATTTTGATTCGCTTTACCTTCCCTGCTTTGTCATTGGGCAGACAATGACAAGCAGGCCTGGCTCATCCCTAATGCAGAAACAAGTTTTGCACTTTATTTTTTGCCTGGTTTTTAACAGCTCATAGAAAATGTAAACTTGTGTCCTGTTTTCTGCATGGACGAACAGTAGAAACAGGTCTCTTGGCTCTTGCACCAGAGAAAATGCCAAAATACTATGCATTGAAAATGGACACTTTAGGCACAGAGACCACCACAATGTGTTTTTGACTAGTGAGAGGGAGCACATGTCACTGCCATCTCTCCCGAGGGGGGTGACTCAGTGTAGGGGGTTATTTTGGCCCAGAATCTGCTGATCTCAGCTGAGTCATTGGGAGCTGGGTCCAGAATTCAGAGACCTTGGATTGGCTGCCTCACCAGTCACATGACATGCTGTAAGTAGTGGCAGAGGGGGGTGGTGTGCAACACCTTCATTCACTCTCTCGTTAAGGCCTAATTCACACTGATATGCATGTACGTGCGTATTGTACTATATGCAAATATATGTGTGTGTTACAGGATCTCCTATCTCCTGTAAAGGGTGTGTCCATTCTGGAGCACATCGGCCAGGAGAGGGGAGATGCAGACCTGATTGCTGCTGTTCATCTCTCAAGCGTCCCTGCTGCCTCAACGCAAGCAATGTTAAATGGTTAATAAACTCATTGGGGGGGTCCATCTTTGCTATCACACCACAGCTAATAGCAGCTAGTACATGAGGCAGAACACTCTAGCAACAGGGCGCCAAAAATGATGCATTCTAGAATTATAAACACTCTGTTCACAATATTCGATTCTGCTCTTGCGTTGTGTTTTAATGAGGCCTTACTCTCTAGACCAGTGTTTCTCAAGTGGTGGGTCATGACCCAAAAGTGGGTTGCGACCAGGGGTGGACTGGGTCGCGGGGCAAGTGCCCCCAGTCCTCTCAAATGCCTGGGACCTGCTGATGCATCCTACCTGTGGCGCCCCAGCTACCTCTGTTCCCAGGCACCACCTGGGACCCGCTGTATCAGGTAAAATACTCTGTAATGGCAAGGTGGGGGGAAGAATCTGTAACGGGAAGGTGTGGGGTGGGACTCAGTGACTGGTGATACGCTCTGTACACCCAACACCAGGAGCCACTGTGCCCAATGCGCATCTCCTCCATGAAGCACAGTAAATTTATACAGGCCAGCCTCCCATGGAGGTGTTTTTTTTGAATGGCTTGGACCAATCGTGCTTTCCCATTGGTCCAAGCTATTCCATTGCTCTTCAGTGTCTCTGAGGCACTGAAGCGCATAGGTTCAGGAAGCAGGCAGTGCCAGACACGAACTGCAGACTTTTCAATCTTTTGGCCAGCTTGAGCTTATACAATTAGCATGGCGTTCAGCTACGCAAATTGCGCAGGCTCAGGGAGGGCAGGCTGCTGTGAAAAAATAATGTGCGATGCGGCACAGATGGACGGCAGAGGCGTGCGGAGCAGGTGAGTTTACATTTTTTTATAATATTTTATTCAGTAGCAATTTAAATTAGTTGCTTTGTCTACCATCACCCCAGACTTTGAGACACTTATTTAGAGCAAGAAGCATCCTCAGTTTTCCCATAAATTCTAATTAATTTCATATGTTTCAAATACAGTTTATTTTATTGGGTTTTTGCCTCGCAGCACTTTCGTTTTCACTATTTTTGTGATTACTGCACTATCCTTTTTGGAAAGAATCCCGGTTTGTTTAAAAAGTGAATACATTGTAGAATATTGCACACGTTTTGTGGAATAAATTCTGTTTCAGAAATTCAATTATTTTTGGGTCGAGACTTAATGACAATGGACAATCGTGGGTCCTGAGGGTCCACAGGTTGAACCACTGCTCTAGACTACACTTTTCTTTAAAAAAAACAAAAAACATTTCTGCATGGGAAGATATCAAAGCATTCTGACTCTTCAACTTTGAGGGGCTATATGCCTTTCTGTATGCTAGAGGGTCATATGTGGCAAGATTATGGCCTTTGCAATGATGCCAAACATGACCTGTGTTTATATAAAAATATTTTTTTTTTCTAATGCAGCACTATTTTTCACTTCAATTATAAAGTGAACTGTGATACAGGAAAGTGTGCTGTGTATTCGTTTTAATGCTGTGCTCTGATGAGCTCATACAGGCCACACAACACTGAGTTACCCGTCCCAGCGCTGAGGTTCTCTAACCAAAAATACTGCTACTTTGGAGTGTTTTCTATTCTAGAGGCTGCTGCCAAGCCTGGGAGGTTATAATGGCAAATGTGAATTTTTCTATGGGTTTTGCTGGCTTGTAGCAGCGGCTTCTGAATTTTCTTCAGTGAATGTGTGCAGCCACAATCATTGGTCTGCTCGGAGCTGGCTTCATTTACACGGGCGGAGACAGATTTTTTTTTAGGTAGGTGTCATAGACCTCTAGGTGGCTGATCAAGATAACACCAGCTCTAAAGACCCTTTAAATTTAGACTTGGATGTTTTACTTTAGCTCCACAGCCTTACAGAAACTAAACCTGTTGGGTGCATTTGCTTGTTGCATAGAATTCTTCCTGCAGACTAACCGTCAGTATAAATTTTTCCATTCTTTTAGTTTTTGTATCTTTTTGTATAAACTGTTCTATTGAAGAAAACCATCCGCACTGAGGTTAGATGGATATTTTAATCCCTTTTACTGCAGACTGCTTGTGCCTATGGTGCAGATGATGCATGGGACAGGTCAATGCCACTTACCCTTCCTTTGCTTCTGTGATTATAAGGCCCCGTTCACATTGTGCGATTTATTGTGTGTGTTTTGCTGCAAAATCCACGCTATGTAGCTTCTCCAATGCATTTCAATGGAGCTGTTCACATCGCTGTAGCATGTCGCTGGTACATGACCCTTTTTTTGCATTGTGATTTTGTGACTTTGCGATTTGCATTGGTGGTGCTTTGCAAAATCGTGCGACATTATCGCTGTCGTGAGTATGAAAAATCATGTAATTTTTCGAATTGCACACTGAACGGGGCCTTAAGCGAGAGGGTTCTGGGTGCACCCTAGTGGTTATGTACTAGACCAGCATATATATGTCACGCAGAGGATGGAAGTGCTGTAAGATTGGAATACTTGTATTTAGTTGATTTCTTCTCTTTTCCTTAGTTCCGGCGATGTAATCCAGATTCCAGGATGGGAAGGATGAATAGGTGGGCACAGGAAAAAATGTGTGGGGGGAAAAAAAAAAGACCAGTCAGCAAGACCTGTATAAAAAATATATATTTTTATTTAAATTAAAAGCCATATGGCAGGAATAAATCTAAAGTAGGTAGTATAGGCTTCCTCAGTGAGTGTCCTTTTTTGAGGCAGAGTAATCTGAATTCTGTGACTAATGCTGAGCATTCACTGGTCTGTATTTGTGCAATCAGATATCGTCTGACATCGTCCAATCCTACAACATGCAGGTGAATCGGCACTCTTCCACTGCACCCGACTGACGTACGGTTTTGGACGATTCTAGGTGATTGCAACAGACGTGCGATCCAAACGGTTTTATTGAATTTCATCAGACGATGCCAGGACGATTTGCAGTAACTTACAGAGCCACGGCAGGGTTCCAATAGTGTAGATTTTTTTTTTTTTTTTTTTTCCTGTTGGCTGATCTGGGTCGTCCAGACACTTCCAGTGGAAGACCATGATCGGCCAATGGTGTCTGTAATTGGGTGACCAAATTGGTTGCTCGATTATGGTGCCAGTGGATGCTCAGCCTAAAAGTTGTTGTTCAGTGTCGAGCTTGATGCCAAATTGCACCGACAATGCATTTGACTGTACGATGCAATTTCATGGCAGGTCCTCTATTCAGAAAGCTGTCAATTTGCATACTGGAGACTTGACAGCGAAATACAGTTTGGATCATTGCAAGTCAGTGATCTTCAATGACAGTGAAATTGGCTTTTTTTTTTTGAGAGAGAAGTAATGGTTAATCAGAGGTCAGTGACATGTCCTGATTTATTTTTTCTCTGGGTGGTTCTGGTAGACAGATTTAACCCCTTCACTGCTGGGACATTTCACCTGTGCGCTATGCTCATTTTTACAGTTTTTGTTAAAGTTTAAGTCACTTTCTTATATGACCCATTCAAACTTTATAAATCCTTTTTGGCAAATTCATATCCTATGAATAAATCATGCCCTGCCAGGATAGAACAAAAATGTCAAGTTTCAATCATCTACAGCGTGTAAATATAAACGTGAATGTTTTTTTTTTTTTCTCCACATTTTATCATCCGAGCCTTTGCGGTTATGTATTCTATGGGGTATGCTTGTTAATAAAATTAGAAATGGGAAGTAGTTACTGTATTTTGAGAAATTACACATTTTGTTTTTTTTTAGCCAAAATGGGGATTGCTGGTGCAGCATCATTCACATTTATAATTGAAATGTGATCAATAGAGCGCATTACTAAAAGTTTTTTAATTTTGTTGCCAAACAAAACTTACAAATATCGTTGGCAAGGCTATGCTCTGGCCTTTCCATTGTCACACATGTCCCTCTAGCTGCCACCAATTGGGAGATGGGGGGGGGGGGTCCTTTGAACCTCTGTATCTCAACCATAGGGATTTGCGTAGGTAAAGGGTTAATTTCCCCCAACTGGCCATGCATTGTGTCCATGCACAATTTAAGTCAATGGGTAGGGGGAGGCCCCGGAGGCTTGACTGACATCATAGATCTGGTGCTGGATTGTTGACTGGCACCTCCCAGGGGTTAAAGCGAGGTATCGCTGGCAAAGGTCAGAGGCCCGTTCAATACCTCAGCAGCTGCTGAATTGCTGCAGCGCAGCAATTCAGTTTGCTGCAGCAGTGTCGTTGAACCCTTTGGATGCGAATTTTGAATCCAAAATGGCCGATTTCTTAATGAGAAATTCAGATTGTTTTTCAGATCACTTGGACAAAATATAAGTAAAAGCACTCGGCACAATTCCGTTTTGTATGCACACACCACAAATGATAGTTTTTAATGAATAAACGTTATGTTTACTATTGAAATATATAAATTGAACTGTATGTCTAGGGGGAAATAATAAATAAATATTGTGCTTTGAACAAAAACCTCAAAATTAACATTGCTGTACGGAATTATTACTTGCTTCAAGGCAGCGGCCATCTTGCTGTACGGCATTGTTACTTGCTTCATGGCGGCAGCCATCTTTAAAATGTCACACGCAGCATCTCCTCGGGTCGCTGCAAGTGCTAGGTTAGCACTGCTGAGTGGTTGAACGGCGTTCAATGGCAAGTTGCTAACTTAGCACTTGCAGCGGCTGAGGTATTGAACGCGGCTCAGACTGATCTTCCCAACGAGTTCTCAACTCTTGAACTTAAATATCCTCCCGATCAGGAGAGGGGTCCAAAGGACGCTTCCCCCTTCAGGCGCTCTTCCGGCTTTGGGGGGGTGCCTGACACTGACATCGGGAGGTGGTGTAAAAGTGGGGCCTGACTTCAAGGAAGACAGACCACTGTGTCTATTCCAAAGCATACCCCTTTCCAAACGACTTGTGGGGAACGTCTTCCACATATAGCAAGGAATCCATATGACTTTGCCTGCACATCTGCATCCAAGGGGCTAAATGGGCGAATCCCATAGGATAATAAATTTTGGAATTAAAAAATTATATCCATGTTCAGCATGAATTTTTTTTATTATTATTGGAACATTTTGGATGAAAATTCTTTTGTTCCCAATTATGCGGCGGTTTTCTTGTATTTTTAGGCTGGGGTCAGATGAGTGCTATTTTAGGACGCAAGGAACGCACGTGAGTGGACGTTCCTTCCACTCTGATGCCCATCGGGCCACCTCGCTGAGCAGTGCGCTCAGCACTGCAAGGCTCTGTCCTCCTATGGATGATCGTGCTTTACAGCCCCATAGAATGCATATTGTAGCGTTTCGACGGTCCTTCCATCTAGTCACTATGGGGTTAAATTGTGGCAGTACTCACTATATTCAATATCTAAAAGGAATGAGCCAACCCTTGAAAGGGTATCACACTGGGCAGCAGTGTTTTGTTTGTTTTTGCTAGAAGCCTCTTGCACAGTTTAGAATCCCTCACTTTTTTTTTTCTTTGGGTCTGGTAAGCTAGTTTTTTCACTTTCTAGGTGACCAATCAACCCTTATGCTGTCATCTTACAAAGCCATTAAGTAATAGTAAAACGTGTAAACTAACAAAATATAGTGGCCAAATAGGAGTCCTATAATCAGGAGTCCTAATATAAGCAATTTAATGATTTTCAAAATCTGTCTTGATCTGTTCAAAAAAATTAACTAAAAGGAACACTATGTAAAAAAAAAAAATCAACTGACCCGCCACCCCTCTCCTTTTTGAACACTTTACTAAAGTCTTTTTTGCCCTCAAATAATTGGGCAGATGCTCTGGAACCCTAGAATATGTAGTAATTAAGTGGCCAGAGGCTATTTTCCTCACCTTTTTGTTCCTCAGCGCATGCAGCTCTTGCTCTTCTGTTCAGGGACCGCCAAACCCTGAAGTTCGAGTCCTTTCTGTGCAATTTGCACTCCCTCTGCTACTTGGGACTTGCAAACTCTTCATGTGAAAGTCCCCCATAGCCTTTGTGCACATGCGCAGGTTTGATTCCTCACAGCCTTTTTAATGCGGTTTGTCTGAGGTCGGAACATTCTCTCTACTTCGCCCTGAAATTTTGAGTTTGACCTTTTTTGGAGGGGAAGGATCAGGGGTGTTGTATTACTTGTGTTGACTACTACTTGTCCAAGGGACTAAATCAGTGCCACAATGTCCTTGCCCTGATAAATATGGTTTTGGTTAGAATTTTAGGTTATACGGTTCAGGCAATTTACCTTTCATGCCTTAGTAGAGAATGTTTTGCATTGTGGGGGACTTTAAAATAGTAAATTTTAAGCTTTACATTTAACAGTTCACTACCTCATCCGCTTTGCCTTGCAGATTATGTTCTGCTTGCCCCCACTGATGTAGGCAAGTGAACAGAAATGCTAATACTGGCATCAGAAAGTGTGGTAATTTTACAGCACTTGCAACTATCTTCTGATTTTGAAAAGATCTCCGAATATGGGGGGGGGGGAATTACTCTACGTGCCAAGGGCAGTAGAACACAGGCAGAAATCTTTACAAAATACAGATGGGTACCTACTTCAGAGCCCACCGACTCAACAGGTGCCTTTTTTTTATCTGTAGTTAATCAGGACACCTGCCTGTGTTCTTGTGCCCTTGACATGTATTGCCCTTCGTTTTTTTCTTTCTTACAGATCTATCTCAATTGCCACTCATTTTTTTTTTTTTTTCCATCGGTTTGTTACCCCTGTGGACAGCTGAGATTTTGTTCCAAGTTTTGACAATCTTGTAAGACTGGGTTGCTTTTACTCATTCCCCCCCCCCGCACATCTCTTTTTTTGTACTTGCTGAACCCCATCAGGTAAATGCCCCCTGACCTCCTTCCCCAGCACAAACTACCCTGTTCCCATCCAACCCCAGATAGACACCCTAGCCACCCCCCCTGTGGTATATACTCAAATACCATGCCATTCCTTGCTTATGGGGGGGGGGTTATCTGGCAGGTCCTGGATGGGGTGAACAATTCTCCCTGTGCTGCATTGAGCACATGCTTTGGGCTGCAAGCACACATGAGTGTGGACTGCTGGTAAAGGGTGCAGGCTTTTTTTTTTCTTTACAGCTGTGTATGTGAGCAGGGACAGTGATCTTTCTCATTATGACAGATGTGCATCATTCATTACACCTGATCTGTGTGTGTCCTGTTGAGGGAGAGATCACCTGCTTTCCCTGCTCAGACTCACGGAATTAAAAAAGTCTTTCCACATAGACCTCAGTGCCTCTTATCCAGCAGGACCCCAGTGGGCTCCATGCTTCAGCTGGCCAGGCTGCATGACTGTTAGGAAAGCACTTTCAAAGCTCCTGCTGAATGCTCCTGCACTGACAAGAGCTGAGCAATTGCCATTTGCCAGTATGACCCATTAATCAGCAGCCGAGGGAGGAGGCAAGCCAGAAGCTTCCTCCTGCACAGCCTGTCGCATATGAGTAGGCTAAACACCCGCAAGCTGTGCTGGTCAGTGGAAGTGCTGAAAACCTGCCTGCAAGTAACCACTCCATACTGATTGCCTGCCGGGCTGAACCTTAACAGCAGCCACTTGTCCTGCGCCTGGATTAAGCTGTCCTGGGCGTCGGGCGATGCAAATTGCTCATCCTGGGGATGCTATACACACCCTGGCTTCTTTTAAAAAGCTAAAGCGGTCAGTGGTGTAGAATATCCTTTTAAGCAATTTGCATAGTGTACTCAACTCTCGTTCGTACGCAAATTGTGTATCTTGCCTGCTTTTTGCTGAAATGGTACACAATTGGTTGCTCAGTGGATTGGGGCTGTGTACACAGCTCAAGCCCATGTCTTTCTCCCCAAGTGAATGCTGCTTTCGAGTGTTTGGAGACATGCCCACACAAGTGGGATGATGTGGGTACTCAATCAGCCTGACCTCCAGTAAACTAAAGTCGTCAGTGCGTCTAGTGTCAATTTTAAAATAACTTCATGAACAAAGGGGGGGGGGCTTGGCGGAAGGGAACAGGCCAAAGGGAGAGGTGGCGGCACAGGACTTGAGCTCCTGGTAAGGATAAAACGCCAGTGACAGTTACCCAAGGTGTTCTAGTTTTGCCAGTGTTGTAGACTAAATAAAAAAAAAAAACTGGTTATGTGACTGACCTAATCCTGAAACGAAATCCTACAGAGGCACATCTTCTCTGATGTATCGTCTGAGGTTACTAATGTTTAACTCCGTCTGACTCTAAACTGTACTGTAAACTGTTTAATCGCTCAACCGATAAATCAATAATGAATGTAGTTGTCAACTATTCTCTCATTGTTTCAGCCCTACCTATATTAACACTATATTGACTCTATGCTGTGTCATAAAATTGTATTGGCTGAGATCTGTCACATTGGTCAGGGTTGAATTGCCAAATTGAATTCATGTTGCATAAAGCAGTTGTGTTCTTTTCTGAGTATTTCACTCTATTCATCTTTATATTTAAGAGTTAATCTGTTCCATTCTACATGAAGTTCTTTCTAATGATGCATCATGCTATGAAATTGGTCTGAAAGAATGAGCCACCAAACTTTTTTAAAGTGGAAGTTTTTCTTGCGCAATATAAGCCGCTAGTGTAATTTCTCAATGACCATAAGCTGGCAGCTGGACCGACATGAGGGCAGGAAAAATGGCTTTCAAATAAGCGTTCCCCCTGTGTTCTAGAGATCCATTGAGGATTTCAGGCCCTTCTGTGAACAAAAAATTGAAGTGGCTTAACCCTATTGGCACTTTGTTTGACTTGTTGGAATGCTGCACTTCTCCATGTTCTGAGCAAAGCCATTCAACGCATTTATTTATCAGGGATCTCAAACTCTGGCACCCCAGATGTTGATTGCCTAAAATTCCCAAAAATCTTAATGCAGGCGATGGCCATGGACTCATGGGAGTTGTTGTTCAGAAACATCTGGGGGGGGGGCTGAGTGCTTTTAAAAGCACTGGTTGAGGAAATAGCCAAAATGGCAATGAAGGGGGAAGTTATTATCATGGGGGACTTTAATCTTCCTGATGTGAACTGGAAAACCAAAACAGCTGGGTGCACCAGGAGTACAAATATTCTAAACTCCTTATTGGGATTATCTCTAACACAAGTAGTTGAGGAGCCGACCCGTAAAGAGGCCATATTGGATTTAATACTCACAAATGGAGGTTTGGTATCGGACGTTGTTGTAGGTGAAAATTTGGGATCTAGTGATCACCAGTCAGTATGGTTTAATATAAGAACAGGGATGGAGCCGCACCACACAAAAACAAAAGTTTTAGACTTTAAAAATACAGATTTTTCTAAAATGAGATTTGTGTGAAGGAGTCATTATCAGACTGGAGGAATTTAAAGGGAGTCCAAGAGAAATGGGATTATTTAAAGGAAGCATTATTGAAGGCCACAGGAAATTGCATTCGGCTTGTTAGCAAAAACAAAAAAGGGAAGAAACCACTGTGGTACTCTGCAGAAGTGGCCAAAATAGTGAAGAACAAGAAGATAGCATTCAATAATTATAAAAAAACTCAGCGTGAAGAAGATAGGCAAGCCTATAAGATTAGGCAGAAAGAAGCAAAGCAATTTATAAGAGCTTCCAAAGCACACGCAGAAGAGAAAATAGCTCAGTCAGTAAAAAAGGGGGACAAAACATTTTTTAGATACATAAACGAGAAAAGTAAAACAAGGATTAGTTAGATTAAAAACAAAGTAAGGAAGGTATGTAGAAGAGGATAAAAGTCTCGCTGACTGCCTCAATAAATATTTTTGTTCAGTCTTTGCAGAAGAAAAGGAAGGAAAGGGACCTCAGTTAGGAGAGAACACTAAAGAGACATTTACATATGAGTTTACAGAGGAGGAGGTTCTAAAGCAGCTGTCTAAAGTAAAGACAAATAAGTCAATGGGGCCTGATGGGATCCACCCTAAATTATTAAAAGAGCTCAGTGATGTAATAGCAAAACCGTTAACAGATTTATTTAACCAATCCTTGTTAACAGGAGTCGTCCCAGAAGACTGGAAATTAGCAAATGTTGTGCCTATTTACAAGAAGGGTAGTAGGGAGGAATCGGAACTATAGGCCAGTTAGTCTTACGTCAGTAGTAGGGAAATTAATGGAAACCATGTTAAAGGAAAGGATTGTTGAACATCTAAAAACACATAGATTACAGGATCAGAAACAACATGGGTTTACCTCAGGGAGATCATGCCAAACTAATCTTATTGATTTTTTTTGATTGGGTAACAAAAATAATAGACACAGGTGGTGCAGTAGACATTGCTTATTTAGATTTCAGTAAGGCTTTTGATACTGTTCCGCATAGAAGGCTTATCAATAAATTGCAATCTTTGAGCTTGGATTCCAATATTGTTGAATGGATTAGGCAGTGGCTGAGTGACAGGCAACAGAGGGTTGTGGTAAATGGAGTTTATTCGGCGCAAGGTCTTGTTACCAGTGGGGTACCTCAGGGGTCAGTACTTGGACCCATTCTCTTTAATATTTTTATTAGTGATATTGCAGAAGGTATTAATGGAAAAGTATGTCTTTTTGCTGATGACACAAAGATTTGCAACAGGGTTGACGTTCCTGGAGGGATCAGCCAAATGACAAATGATTTAGGTAAGCTAAAAAAATGGTCGGAGTTGTGGCAATTGAGTTTTAATGTGGATAAGTGCAAGACAATGCACCTGGGACGTAAAAACCCAAGGGCTGAATATAGAATATTTGATACAGTCCTAACCTCAACATCTGAGGAAGGGATTTAGGGGTTATTTCAGAGGATCTAAGGGTAAGTAGTCAATGTAATAAAGCAGCAGGAAATGCTAGCAGAATGCTTGGTTGTGTAGGGAGAGGTATTAGCAGTAGGAAAAGGGAAGTGCTCATGCCACTGTACAGAGCACTGGTGAGACCTCACTTGGAGTACTGTGTGCAGTACTGGAGACCGTATCTCCAGAAGGATATAGACATCTTGGAGAGAGTTCAGAGAAGGGCTACTAAAATGGTGTACGGCTTGAAGGAGAAAAGTTACCAAGAAAGGCTTAATGATCTTAACATGTACAGCTTGGAAAAAAAGACGAGACAGAGGAGATATGATAGAAACATTTAAATACGTAAAGGGAATCCACAAGGTAGAGGAAGGGAGTATATTTAAAAGGAAACAAAATAGCAAAACAAGAGGACATAGTCTTAGATTAGAGGGGCAAAGGTTTAAAAGTAACATCAGGAAGCATTATTTTACTGAGCGGGTGGTGGATACATGGAACAGTCTTCCAGTAGAAGTGGTAGAGGCCAAAACAGTAATTGAATTTAAGCAAGCATGGGATAGGCATAAGGCTATCCTAAACAAAAGATAAATCCAGGTAAAGTATCCATGTAATTGGGCAGACTAGATGGGCCGAAAGGTTCTTATCTGCCGACATTTTTCTATGTTTCTATGTTTCTAAGACTTCATCAAAATGACTTGCTCCTTGTTTTGTTTGTCAACTTCAGCTGTCACTGTAGCTCTTCCACAATACAGCAATCCTTAATGGCTTGACTGGATTATCAACCCAGTCTTCTCTAGATTCCAGCTCAGAGTGCTCTGGTTTTAATTTGATCTTTTTAACTGGATGCGTGCCAACCAAATTATTAAACGGGAAACTAAAATCCTAATTTTCTTTTGTTTAGAGCTGTAATTCAACCAAAGACCAGTACTAGCTGGGCAGAGGTAACATCACTGCTCTATAACTGGAGACACAGGTTCTAATCCTGGCAAGAGCACCTCTCCAGTAAGTGTCCTTGGGCAGGACACCTAACGGTACATACTCTACTCAGGACATACCCGAAAACGAGAGTAATCTCAATGTATCCTTCCTGGTAAAATACTCTCATAAAAGACTTGCTTTGCACGGACCTCAGACATCTTTGCTTTCTGTCCTTTGAGATCCCTATTGCTGGGGCCTACCCAATTTGTTCGGTCTCTCGGCTGTTACCTACTGCATGCTTTCACGCAACACTGCCCCATATACCAATCCTGGGTTGGGTTTGCTCTCACTGTTAATGGGGAAACTAGGCCAACTATTTGATTTCTTCCCCCCCCCCCCCCAGGCAGAACTGTACATCCTGTTAATTGCAGCACTCCAACAAAATGACTTGAGTGATGCCTTGGCCTACTAAGAGCTCTGGAACTTTAAAGGAACCCTCTACACATCCTAGCCATGTCATGTTTTTAAAATGAACAGAATGTGGTGTGCTCCCTGCCCCCTGTTTCTGGTAAAAAGCTAGGTGAAGTGGGAGTTTCTAGAGATATACCGATACTAGTGCCTGCACGAGTACTTGGTACTCGTGCAGAGGCCCCCAATACTGGAAGCCAGCTGGTTTCTTTTGGACAGTGTTCGGCACGCTGCCAGGCTCCTTCGTCTTCCCCTTCGCGCAGCCCAGCCGCTCGTTGAACCACACACAGCCGTGAGATCGTGGAGTTCACGTGATCTTGTGAGACCACAGCTGTGCGTGGTTCCCAACAAGCAGCTGGGCTACAACTTCTACCGGCGGCCGCTGGAAGGAAGATGCCGGAGGAGGGCAAGCACTAGGAGTGAGCTGGGGGCCAGTATGTGTGAGGTCTGTTGCTATTGAAAAGCGGTCACATGACTTTAAATAATTTTTAAAAGTACTCACTGATACTTGTATCGGTACTTGTACTCTCTTACCCAAAAAAAAAAAAAATTGTATCGGTGCATCCCTAGTTTCCTCCACCAGCAGCTGGGGAATTTGAATTTCCCGGCTGCCTGTTGGTATACTCTCTGCGTGCTGATGTCACTAACATCACTGCATTTAATTGCTTTAGCGAATGGTCTCAGAGGCTATGGATTTGAGGTGTGTATACGTGAAGCTCCGATCCAGTGGTCTGTGCAGGCACTGGACGACTTGCGTACGTAAAGTTCGTAAGTCCGGTTGCATTGCGCAATTTGAATTTCCTACGCTGCACAGGGACTGAAAAAAAGCCTCAGGGATTTAAGTTCGGGAGTCCCTGAGCCAAAAAGGAGCTGTGAATAAATTCACTGAAAATAAAAATGTATATTTACAGGCAAAAGAACCTCTATTCTGTGTAGTTTTTTTTTTTTAGTCGCACGGTCTTCAAGCATGCAATCTGATGCCTCCCAGTAACTACGTTGAGTTTGCTTATCCCGGAGTGTAGAGGTATTTTAATTGGGCCAATGTTTAGATACTAAATCTATTCAGTTGTAAGGGAAAATGCAGTCAGATCCAGTCTATTCTACCAGCAGTAAAAGGAATAGACTTGTGTTCGTCAGAGCCATCTAAATTTCTAATAGAACACAGCCCAAAGTTTTCAACTGACAGGTTTATGGCTCAAGCCAAATTATTAGTGCAGCTGCAAACCTTTAGAGCTGCAAGCTTTCCTTGCGGGCTAATGCTTGCTGTAAACTAATGCAGGGCTTGACAAAGCCAGGAGCCTGGTAGCCACTGGCTCCTAGAATTTTACTCCTGGCTCCTAAATTTCCAGTTTATTTTACACCAATCTAAAAGTCTTTGGCATCTAAAAACATCTAGTTGTCTTCAATGTTTCCTGTCTTACATTTTTAAGGTAAATGTATCCAGCCCTGGGGGGTGTGTGTGTGTTTCTATATGCGGTCTGTTGTGTGTCTGCAGTGTGCAAATGGGGTGTCCAATGACAAGCGCAAAGAAAATAAGTAAACAAATAAAACAATATCGCAACGTCACAATGTACAGATGTTAACACAAATGTGTGTGTCCGCATGTCCGGGTAATCCTGACATTACCCAAAACCACTGGGTAAAGCTACAAAAAATTGCCCGGGTGAAGTCCGAATTTAATGTACAAGTTTGACGCTTCACCTGGGTAATCTGCAGAGCATCCAACCCCGCTTGGTGAAAGTGAATTTTGCTTTTGTATGGATATTGTCAATGAAAATGGCAAGACAAACCTTAAAATGTATTGTGGATATAATGAATATAGAGTAACAGATGTTTCTTATAATAAAGATTATGTAACACTTTAACGTTCCTAATGTGTCATATGTGCTTATATATCAAACATAATAACCATCAGGTTACTCGTTATATAATATATCCTTGCATTAATTGTCTGAAAATTTAATTTAGAGTTACATGACAGTTATTTAGTGTGGTTTGTGACTGGATACAACTTCATTAACAATTGTGTTTATTTTTAAATTGTTTTTATCAGATAGTTTGCAGATTTACCCGGGTAATCCTTGGGTTTTCAGCAGGTTACAGGTGACTGAATTCCAAGAAAAGCGCAGTACCCAGAGGTGTTTAGATATTTTGCAGATTACCCGGATAAAGTCTGCTGTTTCGTTGCTCATCACAATTTATCCAGCAACACAAGGGTAATGTGTGACTTACCCGGTTAAAACTGGGGTACCCAGAGGCCTCTGGATACTTTGCAGATTACCTGGGTAAAGTCCAAAATTTAATTTCACTTCGGACTTTTGCTAATGACGCCTGGGTAATGTCAGTATTACCCGGGTAATCCTAGGAGTAACCGCACTTTGGGCTTTAACCGTAACATATCAGAGCAGCCAAACTGATATTCGAAGCAATGGTCTACACTTCTAGACTCAAAAGTAACCAAAATACTGAACAGCAAAAAGCGGGTAACAAAGTGATAAATAGAAGCAGCTAAAATCATAATTTGGGTCAGTACAAGCTCCCAGATGCAGAGGCAAGGCTCCCAACGTTTCGGCGAGGATTTGCCTTTATCAAGGTATACCTTGATAAAGGTGAAACGTTGTCAGCTTTTGTAGCTGGCTCCTAGATTCAAAGCAAATTTGTCAAGCCCTGAACTAACGAGTCCTATAGGAGCTGTTAATCTGCAGTTGGCTCTTTTTTGAAAGCTCACTGTCAACTTGGTTTGTATTCTGCCGAGGATACAAGTTAGTCAGAATATTTATGTTGCTGATATTTAAACCTACATTTATTTATAAAGGATTTTACCAGGAAGGATACATTGAGATTTCTCCCATTTTCAAGTATGTCCTGGGTTCAAGAACATTGAGTGGTTACAGAAATACAAAGTAGTAAAATGCAAGAAATTAACACAAAATAAATATGCAGGAAATCTAGTCACTATGTACATGTTTACAGGTACATTCCTTATTGAGGTATGTTAATATGGAGCTCTTAAGGGACTTTAGACTGGGGGAAGATTTGATGGCATCTGGGAGGTTATTCCATAATTGTGGTGCTCTGTAGGAAAATGAGGATCGAGCCACTTGCTTTTTGTATTGTGGTATTGCAAGTAAGGTGCTGGTCCTGGTACTTCTATTTGTTTTAATTTTTACTTAAATACTTTGCAAATAAACATTTTAACCAGGAAGGATACCTTTTCACTGCATCTTTTGTGATAATTTGTGTTGTAACCTGTGCGCCCCCCCCCCCCCCGTATCTTTACATGGTTTACTTTTCACACTGTGGCATTGTCATATAATGGTATGAATAGGTCAGCTGTCCAAAAATCTGACTCGTAGGGATTGCGTTGTGTGGGGTGTATGCAAAGGACATCGCTGGGAGTTAAGTTTAAAATCTCTCAGATTTCATTCAACTGCTATCTCTTAACTCAGTTTAGACAACACAATAGAACCCCTGCAGCCTTGTCTAAACATTCCCTCCACCACCCATTGCCTCGTCACTGCTGTTTTAATCCTGTACCGCAGCTGTAAAGTAAAACTTTAGCGGAATTTTTTTTTTTCTTGCTTTATGTTCAATAGCGAGAAAAATCCATAAAATCTTTCTTTTTTTAAATGTGAGATTTTTACTTTTTTTTTTTTTAAAAAAAAAACAGGGTGGAAGAGGGGGTACAAAATATCACAACTCGACAGCGCCAAGCCGAAGTAAATGTCAGATCGACCCTTCAAAGGTATCCCAAATGAACAATGGTCTCGCTTAGGAGTCAGACCCCACATGTCTCTTGCAGGGGTGTGGAAATTTAAAAAAAAATCTACTTGTCCAACGGACTAAGTAGTAGTCCAATCTACTTGTCCCTCAGGATGATCTACTTGTCCTGATAATTTCAACAAAATAGTGTTTAAAGTCTTTATTCATAACCGCCTAGGGAGGCAGCGTTAGATACATGTGGTGAAAAGACCTTTTATTTTGTGTGTGTGTGTGTACCGTATTATACACACTGAGGGCTGGGGTGTGTTAGATCGATCGATCTCAGACCAGACATGGGGCGCTGTCCGAACGCTCTCTGCGTTCGGACAAGCCCCTACAGTTTACCGCGTTTCGTACCTTCTAACGAGTGCCGCGTGCAAAGTCTCCCAGCAGCCGCTCTTTGCTAAGCCCCCAGCTGCGATCCTGCGAGATTGCTCCCAGCGCAAACTCCGATCTCGCAAGATCGCACCTGGGGGCTTCCCAATGAGCGGCAGCTGGAAGACTTTCCCTGCGGCGCTCGTTAGACGGTATGAAACGCGGTAAGCTGCTGGGGCCTGTCCGAATGCCGTTAGAGCGTTCGGACAGCCCCTCAGATGCCAGCAAGCCAGCTCAATGCTGGCTTCCGGTATTGGGGGCATCCGTGGAATGAAGTCTGCAGTCCGGCGGGCTTCTAGCCCGCTGGACTGCATCTCAAAAAAAACTACTCCCCCCTGCGCCCGGATCTTCATGTCGGGCGATTCAATTCCCACACCCCTGCTCTTGGCATGCCCTCCAAACCCCAACATCTGCACTTTTCCAAATCCCAGATACCTCAGGCACATTCCCCATTTTCCATTTAATTCTCTTTACATGTGATTACTTTAAACGAAAACTGTAGCATGTGTTTGTAATGAACATGTAATCTAGTTACAGCTGGTTAGTGGTCTTGTTCTTTTAAAACCGCAGCTAAATGGATAAAACTTTGCACGTAATTTGTCCTTTGGTGAGCTATTAACGGCTCACTTGTAATAGTTCCCTTTTATGTTAAGTACTGAGTCTTCATGATATAAGTGATTATGGTAACTGGTGTGCTTGACTGCATTTTAACACTAGCAGGGTCCTGTACAATGTAATTCTATTGGCTATCTAGTCTGTCCAAAGTACTCTATGGGATGTTCTGACTTGCTGAACCGGGCAGGCAATTTGACTTTTTAATTTGTTTCCCTGTCACCTGCTGAGGTCACATTTCACAAGCTGGAAATTGACCAACTGTTTGCTGAACTCTTGGCAAGATTCTTGGCGCGTTCTTTAGTTTTGTGGCCATGGCTACAAAACTGTTACTACGCTTGACGTTAGTTTGCTAACAGAAATTGGAGCCTGTAATATTGATTTATTTACATCTGCTTTTCCTTACAGCATCCAGAATGGCTCAGGAAACCAATCAGACACCAGGCCCTATGCTGTGCAATACAGGCTGTGGATTTTATGGCAATCCCAGGACTAATGGAATGTGTTCGGTGTGTTATAAGGAACATCTACAAAGGCAAAACAGTGGAAGGATAAGCCCAATGGGTAAGTTGCGTCAGCTTTGTATTTTACTTTTTCTTCATAAAGCTAGACTTAAGGCAAGACAGATTGTGTATAAACTCGTGCTTCAGATGGCATGTCTTCGCCAAAGGTTACCGATGTAAAGATCTTTGACAGGCTTGTTTCCATGGGTTTTGTAATCTTAATCTTGCCTTTTTTAAAGTGTTTAAGGATGCTATGAAAGAAGTGTGAAAGCCGGTCTAACACCACTGCACCAGTAATACTTTTGGTTTTGTGGTGGTATACCTGCTACTGTTAACATTTGGTGCATGTGACGTTTAGATTTCCCAATCTAATAACACACATACGCTGGCTTTCTGTAATTAAGGCTAGGGTTAGACAAGCGCATTCTGTGCACAACGGACGTGCTTTCTGACAAGGTAGTGGCCACACGGTCTGACTTTTTTTTTGACTGTAGATGGGGGAAATAAAATTAATATGAAAAACCATTTTGTCCGTCAAAAATGCAGTCTGACTTCGTTCCATCACTCCCACACAAAGCTATGCAGACGTGGAGCACTCATGACTGTTCTAGCGGTTTTACGTTCTTGCCTAACTTGTGTTCGCCACGTCCGCACTTCTGTGCAGACGTACTTTGTGTGTGGGTCTCTATTGATCATAATTGTATGCTACCACAGACGTTAAAATGTGTGGCAACAGACGTGAACACTGCGCTCGTCTGACCCAAGCCTAAAACTGAGAAATGGAAAACGCTGACACATGGCTGTAACTGTTCTAGTTGTTCTTTCAAGAAGTTTGAGTGATTTAGTTTAACGGTCAAAATTGGTTTCTTGGTTGCATTGGGCAATCAAATCTTTACCTTATGCTCTTGTCATTTTATCTTGTTTTTGCTCTGGCCACTGTATATCGCCCTCTGTATAGTTTGGTTCTGTCACGTATATGGAAACCTGGTTATTGTGCTGTACCTAATGAGTAGTGGTGGCAAATGACTCAGAATTCTCAAATGGAATGTACAAGTCTTAAGAAATCCTGATGCAATTTAGGAATTTTTTTTTATTATTTTTTTTCCCCCCACCCTTGGCTCCTGAACTTGACATCAAATCCTGGAATACAAGACAGTAAAGTTAGATATGTAAACAGCTTTCATTTGTTTATAGAACTACAATACAGTAGAAGGGCATCAGAGATTGGATTGACCATATTAAAATTCAGCCATTGTAGTTGGTTTTCTGTGGTTTTACTTAGTACAGCATTTCATCCTAACCACCAATGTGAAATCTGTCGTCACACTGCTTTATGAGCAGACTTGAGGTTGCAGTCCATGTTATCTTTGTGATAACCTGTTGGCTGTTTTACCTAACAAGGATGTTAAAACCTTTTCAAATGTACATAAATTACTCAGTCTTATAGCTTCTTAAGTCTCAACTTCTTTCCTGACTTTACTGCCTGCCCTTATCAGCCTAAACCCTTCAACTAATACAACAAAAACTGACCCAAAACTCTTCAGAAAGAACCTCTTCTATAGTGTTGCAAACTTAGTAGGAGCAGTACCTGCTTGGCATAAAGAACGTGTCCTTTTTACATTCTTGCCTCTATCAAGGTTTTTTGTTAAGATGCTTGTATTTGCTTAGTCCTGCACTTCAGAATTCCCTTTTTCGATTAAACTTTCTAGTGTCAAAGCTACCAGCCTTTATTGCTGTCACTGGACTAGTGTATTTGCATTACTGTAGACCTCTTCCTGACTTCTAATGTACCTGTTCTTGTTCCTATAAACTTTGCATATTTTTTTTTATGGTTGTTTCATAGGTGGTGTTTCATAGTTTTTAACAGGGTTTTTAATTTTCTCCATTTAGGCACAGCCAGTGCTACAAATAGCCCTACAGCAGAATCTGCCGCTATACAGAGAGTAGAATCTGCATTAAGTAACTGTGACAGTGCTGCTGGCAGCCCACCTGATAAGTCAAGGTACAGTATAAAACTACGAACACAAACCAGACAAAAATTGGCCGTTTTTTTTTTTTTTTTTTTTAACCCCGAACACGTCGGGCATTCCATGCAGTCCCGGTAGCGGGTGGGCCTGAACTGTCACAGGAAACACCAGAGGGCTGTTGGTGCGCTATACTGCCGCCTTTGGCATTCAACCTGCTGACTTCCCTGCAGTGGTAAGGGGTAAATTTTGTGCGCTTTATTTTAAAGCTAAACCTTTGAACACATTATCTTTCCAATGGATACTTCTATATATTCAGCTTGGGTACACCACCTGAATATTTTCCCGGGAGATCTGATAATCCTGCCTCTTCACTTTCTTGACTTTAGTGACAATGGCCAACTCCTGCTTTTAATAGGAAATAGAGCTTGAAACATGAGCACTTTAGAAATCATATAAATTCTTTCAGAAATGCACCTGTGGCATCATTGCCGGTTACTCAGCAAATGACAGAAATGAGCATTTCAAGAGAAGAAAACACAGCCTCTCCGAAAGCCGAGTCATTGGAACCAGGTAAGTGTGCATCCTTGCTAGGCTTGTATAACCCTCTTACAAAGCACTTTCTGACTAGGGAGAGGAAAAAATACTGGAACTTTATTTGCCACATGCGATTCGTAGCTAATGCAGCAACTCTTAGAATTCTTTTTATTTAAATTTGTATTTAACTAAAAATATTGCTGGGTGAATGGTTTAACTCTTGATGGTGTCCCTTAATTTGCACTTTTTTTTTTTTTTTTTTTAAATGCGCTCTGTATTAATGTGTAAATGTTTTAAATGATTGGCCAGGTACCCTTATAGGTATTTGTAATAAGCTTAATGCAGCTTCCAAGTTGCCAATTTAGAACAGTATATGTGCATGATTTGCTTATAGAAGTTACAGTAACACCTTGTATCTGAACTGTACAATTCTAATTAGTTGTAGCCACCGCAGTGGATTGAGCCAGAATTTACTGGCTTTTGTAATGCAGCAGTAGATTTGAGCTTTGGGTGGGCACACAATGCTGCTTCTTTACAGTAATACACGGTGATAGGAGTTCCAACTTGACTCGTGAAGGAAACAAGAGGATTTCTGTACAGCTTGGGCACATATGGCATGCAACCAGCATATGTCTCACTAAAATATCATGGAGATGTTTAGGATAAGTTACCCTAAAGCTGACACCCAGGAAATGGGAGCACTTTAACAGCCTTGCTTCCATTAAGAAGGCTGTTAATCGCTAGAACCATGGGATCTAGGATGCTCATTAAACCATGACAAGTTGCAGGTGCTCACATGGGCTAGAGTTTTGCTTTTTATTTTTGTGTGCAAATCTTGATATGCTTAACACTGCAAACTAGTAATATCAGAGCTGCAGGTGTTCACTTGACAAATGACAGCCCTCACCCTTGGAAAGAAGGCTTTCACTAACATGTTCGCAAGAATTTAAGTTGTAGGCCGCATGACTTTCCTGCTCAATTTGAAATTTCCTTGTCTGATTTTAGTGATCTCCCGGACTTAGAAATTTCTTGCTTTGCCAATCGGTCTTTTATGTAAACGATGACATGGAAAATGTGCTAACATCAAAAATCCTTTTGTTTCAGTGGTGACGCAGCCAAGTCCATCTGTTTCTCCTCCCAGCACGTCTCAAAATGAGGAAAAGGGGACAGAACTTCCAAAACCAAAGAAAAACAGATGCTTTATGTGCAGGAAGAAGATTGGCCTTACAGGTAACTTAAACACACCTATAAAATCTGTAAAAATTGATTTCTTGTAGGTGCCCAGTCTGTACATTTTGTCCCAAGAAAAATATTAACTTATTCACTCCAAATATAGAAAATTTTCTTTCAAAATTAAAGCTGTGTATTCTCCAGCCATTAATTTCCTGGTAATGGGAGGGTTAATGCTCATCTTCTGGCAATCTGGTGAAGCTAGTTAAAATGTTGGTACCATTTTTATATACAAGCTATATTGCACATCAGGCAAATATGCACTATACATGCAGTTGTAAAGAATTTGCAACAAGCTGTCAAACACTCAGACCCTTGTGCCATTTCCGACTTAGATTTTTATATTGGGATGGGAAACAAGAACTTCAATTATCCTCCTAGGGATATGATACCAGTGTTTGCAGCAGTACTTAGTCGTGCAAATTCCCCCAACACTGGGCTGGCTTGCCAGGCAGTATCTTGAGGGGCTGGGGCAGCTGGCAAAATGCTTGAACAGCATTCTGCCAGGCACCTCCAGCTGACTGCGTTCATGTGGCTGCTGGCATGTGATAGTTGTAAAACAGCTCTGCTGGGGCCTCCCACTGTGCTCTCATGATCTTGCAGAGTTTGCAAGAATGCAGCACCAGCAGAAACTTATCGTGTGTCTAAATTATATATTGGAAAGCAGTCACATGACATTAAGGTATTAGTTCATCCCTACTTTGTCAGTTATTGGTAAACATAAACTTTGGCATAATGTAGAAGGTATTAGTTTTGTTTTGGGCCTCTTTTGCAACTTTTGTCTAATTTGACAACTTCTTTTTCCTTCTGTCTAGGGTTTGACTGCCGTTGTGGAAATCTGTTTTGTGGACTTCATCGTTATTCTGACAAGCACAACTGTCCTTATGATTACAAAGCAGAGGCTGCAGCAAAAATAAGGAAAGAGAACCCTGTTGTTGTGGCAGAAAAAATTCAGAGAATATAGACCACCATTGTGAAAACTTGACTTTTTTCTGATTTTAATATAGTAGGGAAACCATTTAAAGAGCAAATGCATGTCCATTTTTCCTTCTGATGTTATCCAGAATTTATTTTGTGATTGTGGGTTTTTGTTTAACCTTTTACAATGTTTGGGTGTTCTGTTTTTTTTTTTTCTTTGCAAACAGGCAGATTTGGATCGATACCGCTTTTTTTTTTTTTTTTCTTCAGCTAATTTACTCGAGCCCAGAGAACACAAACTGTTTGAAGACTGGCATACACTTTACCTTAAGTGCATATCACCTGTTTCGATGTTAATGTGCCAAAGTAGGCTTAAAAGTTGCATGGCTACAATGGCGGATATCCTGTTTGTAGTCTAACCACCCATAGTATATGGAGAAATTACCTGTAACGTGAATTTATGCTCCCTGAAAAAAATCAACTGGTTGAATTCTTTTTCTTCTCCCTGACTTTACATTGTCCTGCTTTTGAAACTGGATAGCTATTCTGCAAAAGCCTGTGCTCCTTTCAGATCAGTTTTCACAAACGGGAGTGTTATTGAAGATTCTTTTGGTTTTACTCTCCCCATGTTAACATTACATTTTCAAGTGTTCTTTATGCAAGTTTTGCAGAGATGTATTTCTGTTCTACCTGCAAGATATTACAAAGTCTGTGTTCTAATCGAATAGTTAGCAACTTACTTGTGTCTTCTAAGCTTTAAGTTTTTATTCACTGGGAATTTGCTACAATAAGGTTTAGAGTGTAGCATTAATTTTAATTTACTGTTAGAGGTTTATCAGGACAGAATGAGTTGGACAGTGAGAATTAAAATGTGATGCTTCAAATGTACTTTTACATACTATGCGTAAATGAAATTTTAAATGATCCTTTTTACACTAGAACTGCTGTTCAGCTTGTTAGAAGGGCAAACTGTTTAAACCAGAGGGCCCATTGAGTTCCTATTTACACTGCAGCCTCTATGGATGGGGCAGGCAATGCTTAATCTTTTGAACAGATTAATGACCCCAATGCACAGTACCTCCTCTGCTCTTGGTTCGATTTTTATTTTAATTTTTTTTGTAAAAGCTGTCATGGAAATGGTTCCATGCACTTGGCAGCATTTGCAATCGGCTGGGGCAGTAGAGTTACGGGAGTGCATCTGTAAGGTGGCAGTGGTGACTCTGCGTGAATTATTCATTGAGGTCAAGAATTTTTAATTTTTTTCTTGGGTTTTTACAATGTAACTCAATTGCACAGATTTGCATGGAAAAAACCATACCTTGGCTGCTTTTTTTTCCCTCATTTTTACCCACACCTTCCACTACTCATACCTGGAACCACACGGAGGGCTGCTCAACTCATAATAGTACCTGTGTAAGACTGTAATTTTCTTGGTTATATTGCATGGGCTGCGTTACTTACAGCTTTGTACAAAACAACTCTAGAAAAGGCAGTATACTTCACTGATGCTTGTCTGTTTTTAATATCACTTCTGTGTTATAATGGAAGATTTTCTTGTAATGTATGATTTTTTTTTAAAATTTAATTTAGGCAAGGACAGTTTAGAGTAGTATTGTGATAATGCCTGTTCATCTGTAAATAAGTATGTTCACTTCGCCTCACTTCAAGATTTTTAATTTTTGTGTTCTGTCCCTAGTTTACTTGGCTTTTCAGCATCAACTTTTTGCTTTTAAACCTTGTAATTTTTTTCCTTTCAGGGTTATTAGATATGCAGATGTGTACAGATAGTCCATATTTATGTATTGCATATAATCATGCTCCTTGGCATTTATGCTATATTGTATTATGTAAATAATAAAGTTATGTACAGAGGAAACACTGATATGGTGTGCATTTATTTAGGTGTATAAATGTGCATACACTGAATTTTAAAATGTTTCATTGTATGGTCTAGGTTTAGAATCCTTCACCTTAAGTCACATGGTGTATACAAAAACCTTTGTTCTCAGACTTGTAAACAATCTGATTTGGGGGTGGGGTGTGTCTAGCAGCCATGACTAGCAGTCATGAGTGATCTGGGCTCCGGGTTTCTGCCAGGCCTGGTCTCAATCCAGAGGCAAATCTGGCCCATCCTGCCTCCAACATAGTCCTCAGACCCCAGAAGCGGCTCAGTGTTGGTTATTGCCACCTACGGTTCGGAGACCTCCCACTCCACAGAAGAAACACCACTGGGACATCAAAGATGGCAGCTCTCCAGGCTGTCACCTCGTTACTCAGGAGGTAGCCTGTATTCCCCTCGAGTAGGCTCCTGCTACTGAGGCAAATCAAAGAACTGCTGACATGCATAAGGAATTAAAAGAGCTGGGGAGCACATGGATCGATTTTTAGAAACTAAAACGGACCATCCATGCTTGGCCCATAATGAGCTGCTGAACACATGTCTTTTTTGAAAACTTCATGACTTGACAATGTAGCAAACATGGAATATCACTCGCAACGGAACGATATTTGCATTCAGGAAATTCCTGACACTTAAGCCTGAAGCCTTTAAACTGGTCAGATAGGAAATTGATCAAGTGATTCTTCCAGAATATTCCAGTTTTTTTTTTTTTTTTTAAATTACAAATGGACAGAGCGCACTGTACACAAATCGCTGTCCACTGCCACCGGAGAGATGCTGGTGATAATCCACTTATCGCAGGAAGGAGCTTCGCCTGGCATATAAAAACTCACAGATCCCTATTCAAAGGTCATCGGCATTTACTGTGGCAGGACGCAAGGAATTCCTCCCTAGTAACAAAGATTCTGCATAATCATTGGATACCTTTTTTAATTGCTTTTTCCAGCGCCAGGCATAGTCTAGAAGCAAGGTACTCTCTGTTTTTATCTACAATCCTGGATGGCATGAAAGTTCTCCAGGAGTGGAAACTGGATGACTGCACACCTCATATTTTATCAGGAAGGATACATTGAGATTTCTCTCGTTTTCAAGTATGTCCTGGGTGGCGAGTATGTAGGTGTCTTGCCCAAGGACACTTACTGGAGAGGTGCTCTTGCTGGGATGGAACCTATGACTCCACGGAGAGCAGTAATGTTTCCACTACTCCACCCAGCCGTCTAAGGCTGGTGTCAGACGAGCACACTGTGAATGTCCCATTTTTGCACAGATGACATCCGTCGCAGCATAGAATAATCGCCAATGGAGCCCCCACACGAAGTGCGTCTGAACTGCAGGTGTACAACGCATGTGGCAAACTGACACAAGTTGGGCAAGAATGCAAAACCGCTAGAACAGACGTGCGGAGTGTGCCATGTCCGCATACCTTTTGAGTGAACGAGGTCAGACTGCATTTGTGCAGCCAGCATTTTTGACTTTTTTTTCATATTTTAATTTAGTTTCCCAGCTACATCCGTCAAAATAACGTCCGTTTAAGAAACTGGCCACTACTGCGTCTTCCGTCAGACATTGTCTGTACTGCACGGGCGCATAGTTATGAAAAAAATGCGCTCGTCTGACACCAGCCTAGGGTGTCTCCCAAAAGGAATAGTGTGACAGCATTGCACTGAGCTCCATTGTGTCCTGGGCTTTGATTTTCAGAAAGTAAAGGGATGGTCTCACTAAGGTGCCTGGTCTAAGGGATGTTCTTGTTCACTAGTTGACGTTTGCCTTTTTTTTTTTTGATGTTTATCTTGAGTAATTTTACTTTGCCCCGGTTTGTCAATGCAGTTTTATGCTTCTGAACAATTAACCTGTACCTTGCCTGGTGGCACAGGCACCTGCTTACACTCTGTAGGGGTTCACCTCACGAATTTGTCAAGTGTGGAAATGAAGCTTGGTCTGTGTGTCTAGATGTCAGGTCTTTAATGGGGGGATGGGCACTGGTGAAATACCTTCTAAAAATGCAGGATTTTAGAGGCTAATCGGCCACAAATTTAGAAATGCAGACACAAAATAAAATTGCGATGCTAGCATATTGCAGAGTGTGATGGTGGCCATTGTGTGGATTGGCTTTCTGCTACAATGAACCATCCCAAAATGTAACCCTCTCGACTCAAACGGTTCTAAATATTGTCCGTTCTCCTTACTAAATGTTGATGTTATATGCTAAAATATTAGCCCTGAGACTTGCTGCTTTCCTTCCAGTTTTGGTCACAAATGATCAGGTGGGATATGTTAAACATAGACCAGTGTACTGAAAACAGTCAAAATATTGAATGATTCAATTCTTGCCCAGTCTTCTGAGGCTGGCCCTATAGCTCTTAGATGCAGAGAAGGCATTTGACCGCTTGACTTGGTGGTTCCTTAGACATGTCATGCTTTAACTGTCACTTTAGAATCCATACCTGCCACAATGGTTTGCTCTGCTCCATCAGCTAGGATTCTTAAAGCTGGTTTATGTCACAAACGATTCCTATATCCATTGGTAGTAGACAGGGATACCCCGTGTCACAATTTTCATACATCCTTGCCTTGCTTTGGAGCCCCTTTGCTCAGGCTATTTGTCAAGATGAGGACGTAGAGAGTCCCACTGGGACCCACCCCATGCAAGGTTGCGGTTTGCAGACATTCTTCTAAGAGAATGTGTGGGTCAGCGCTTCCTTCCAATTCCTGTAAAAAATTACAATTCTTAGTGCAGACAATCTGGATAGAAATATGTGGGGTTAACATGTATATAGAATACCACTCACATGGTAGGGAGCCCCTTATTAGTCGGCTCAAGGTATTGCATGTGTGGGCTGATTTAGAGGTGGCCTTCCCTTGTGTTTCTCAGATGTGTGTCAGGGTTATTCAGAGAGAATCAAAGTCGCCGCACGTTCAGTGACTTTTCGTTCCCCGCACTTCAGGGACACCGACCCTGCGGTGTATTCAGCAAGCACCGCAGGGCCCTCCGTAGTGCAGGGAGTACTTGCCAAAAACCAAGCCAAACACGCTGGAAAAATCCAGCATGCAGACAAATGGGGTGAGAAAAATACAGTTCGCTTAAAATTGTGAAATTTGAAACGCTGTTTGCAAAAATGAATGTTCTGGAATTTACAAGATCCTATGAATGATAATAAAAAGCGCTGTTGTGGAAAAAAATTGACATGCCTAAAAATCTAAATGGTTTATTGATTTAAAAAGGGAATATTTTTTAACTGACGCCTAATGGGATTCACCTGAATAAACCTGACAAATGAAATCACTGACCGGCAGGGCACTTCACTGACATTCCTCAGCTGTTCGGTGTTCTGATAGAACCATTGCTTCTCTATGGGGGATTTCACTGCCCTCGAACAGGCACTGTACGTCCAGGCAATTTGACAAAATTTGAAGTGCCTGCTCTCTGGCCCTCGTTCACTGAAATTCAGTGTCTTTCGGACACATTTCAGATCTCTCTGAATAACCCCCTAAGCATCCATACGTCTGTCATGGAACTGACGTAGCGCTCCCCACGTCAAACCCCAAGACTTTTATTTCCATGGCGAAAACCCCAAAAGACAGACCGTTGCTTTGGGGAAGACCTTATGTTCATTTATATTGTGTGGTTTTAAATATGTTTTACATCGTTTGGTTTTAGTTTAATTTAGTTTAGTGAAAAATGACATAGCTTTGGTTTTAAAATACTATATTCCTGTAGGTAAATGTGTCTTTGTATAAAACAGTAAACAAGCTTTGCTGTTGTGTAAATTATGCGTCAGGGATTTTCCCCATTATCTAAATACATGTTTAATTTAAGGGATCTCTGATAGAGTGTGTGTTTAATCTGATGTGCTGGAACAATGGATGTACACACGTTGTGTGAGTTGAAGGCTAAGAGAATGTGAAGAATGTTGATTGTAAATAACTGACATAAAGTAATTAGTATGGGTATGCAAATTGTGACTGTATACTTCAGCATAAATAGTGGCGTTGTTCATTTAAAAGGAGTTCAGATCATCTGAGTGTTTGAAACATACGCTCTGCCTGTGTTGTCATTTCACGTCGGCTATATCTCACCACTACCCAGGAACGGGTCATTCTAACTCCGCAGCAGAACCTCGATTCGCCGCACGTTGCGCCACCTTGAATTGGTACCTCGGGATACCGCAACCACCCCGAATCGGGACCTCGACGCAGCGCCGTGCCTGCATCTTCAAGGAGACTCTACCGAACCGCGGTTCACCACGCAGACCGTCTCCAGCCTTTCAATGGTCAGATCCGCTGCCCGAGACGCCGAGTGCCGTGCCACTCGGTAGTCGGGGCACCCACGGTGGAAATCCGCCCATCTACTCTCCAGATCTCCACCGCCACGTGGTCTTCTACCCAAGCCGCTCGAGACGCCGGGTGCCGTGCCACTCGGTAGTCGGGCTTGGCAACACCAAAGAGGGGGTCAGATAGAGCAGGACCGCAGGCGGATACTCCATTCCGTCACAACGTCCCTCGAAAGAAAATACAGGGAACATGTGCAGAACATGTATATATCAAGATCTCTAAAGTAAAAACCAAAGAGGTACTCACATTCTGAGGTGTCTTGAGCCAGACACTAGGAGGTGTAAGCAGCCATTGATGCAAGGGAGCACTGGATCTCCCTTGTTCTCCTGTTTGGATCAAATATTTCCACAGCAGGCAGGGTTTATGGGATCTGCCACTGTGAGGACAGAACAGCATAAGACTCCAAAGCCCACGTATTAAATCAAGTGGATTTATTCCAGCACCAACAAGGACAACGTTTTGACCAGAACTGGTTCTGGTTGAAACGTCCTTGTTGGTGCTGAAATAAATCCACTTGATTTAATACGTGGGCTTTGGAGTCTTTTATGCTGTTCTGAAGTTGGAGTCATGGAGCAAGGATTTCTACCCTCCTGCCCAATGTTGTGAGTAGTGCCTGGGTTCAACTGTTAGGACTGTGAAAACATCTGATGGATTCCATCACCTTAATACTATAAGGACAGAATCCTCCTCAGAAACCGATCAACCCTGTAAGAAAATTGTGTTAGCAAAAGAGGAAGGGAGAAAAAAAATATATATTTTTTTTTAACTAAAATGGTGTTTTTTTGGGGGGGGGGGGTCTGTTATTGTATATAGTTGTGATTGCACCTATTTTATAGTGACTATACATTGTATCTGAAAACCACTACTGGGTGGCATCACAACACACTCACCACAACATATACCCTGCATGGTCCACACGGGAGCCCTAGACGGCACCGCATGCACTATTTCTTTCTCTAGTCATTCTTTGTAACGTTGAGACTTCATAGTTTACTGGGGGAATACAGCAGAGCCTCATATCATAAAATGAATATACAGAAGACGCAAGCTTTACCCCACATTCTGCAATTGGAATTGCAGGCTTTGAGAGCTCAATATCCAAATGATGGGAGATTGACCCTCCACATACTTCAAAAATGGCAATCTAGCTTTTATTAGTGCTGGCTTAATCTGCTTCAATTACATGCCATTGATCTCAAGTTTGAGAATTATATAGCACTTGGTCCCAGTTTAAGTTCTTCTGAGTCAGGATATCCTCAGTAAAGATGTTGTTGCCAACTCTGTTTTCAGAGCCCTTTCTCTAGTGCTCCCTAACGCTTAGCAGATAATTTTTGAAGTTCGTTTGGTGTAACAAAAGGCCAAGAGTTAAGGCAGCTCTCCTGATTCTACCTCTGGAATTGGGGGGGGGGGGGGTTGGGCCTTCCCCATGTACAAAAATATTATAAGGCCTTGATCATGGCACGGTTGCTGTCTACCTCGGCCTCTGATATTAGTACTTGTACCTCAAATGAAGCATAAAGGCAACATAGTGTAGCATATATGGGCGATGAGAAAGAATAATGGAAAGGGTACACACATTTATCATCCATCAGAGGGAACCAACTTTAATGACTGTGCCCCACAGATTAGCAGAACTCCCTTCTCCCATCCTGAAATCAAAGGTTAGACACACCGTAACCACAGATGGAATGCGCATCCATTTTGTGACTGGAATGCAACACACGGGAGAGTGACGTCACGTGCATGCATTCCACCATCCGGCACCATCTTGGATCTGGAACACTTCGTTTTGAACAGAAGATTGCGGTAACGATAACTAGAATGACTATTTAAAGTTATAGCAGGACAAGCAGAGGATTACACGCCTACTGAAACGAACGCATCGCAAAACTCGTTTGGGTGTAATTTCTTGCATTGATACTTCATTCGATATACAGTATTTTAATTGCATTGACTTTATCCATCTCTTGTCCTGGCTACTGCCAAACTAAGGCGGTCATCGGGTGCTGAGGGGAGATCCGGTGCTCCCAATACTGCCGCCGACTGCATCTGATTTAAGACACCGCTAAATGTGAGTGTACCCTTTCATCACCCGTATATGCTACACTGAGGGTGTTTCGGAGAAAAGTGAAACTCTGCAGAACTTTTGGAGAAGTAAAAATTCTAGGTCAAAATAGGCAAACCAGAAAAATTCTCCCATTTATCTCACTTTCCAAATCGGCTATTTTGACCTAGAATTTTCACTTTTCCAAAAGTTCTCGCGTTTCACCTTTCTCTAAATAACCCCGAATGTTGCCTTTATGCTTCATTTGAGGTACAAGCACTAATACAGCAGAGGTGGATGACAGAGTTGACCAAGGGGACACATATTTTGAAGGAAGCGCTGATCTCACCACATCACACTCTAGACCGCATTTCAACCCCGGTGGGTTAGTATATACTACCAAGTGGAGGAGAGAAGCTGCTGATTCGTTAAAAACCAGTGAATATCATTAAGAACTGTGAATATTGCATTCATTAAGACTGTGAATATTGCATTTATTATTGAACTATAAGGAGTTCCATTTACTTTTATCTTCATTGATACATTTTCGTACATCTAAAGAACCAACAGTAGGTGGCGCCAGAGATGCAGAATCTCACCACTATCAAATGATTGGTTGTCGCAGGGGCATCTGTAGACAGAGAGCCATCCTATAGGACAGCTCGCTGCTTGGCTTGGGAGAACATCTTTCCTTACAACTAGATTTGTCCTCAATGTGTCCCTGTCAATTGAGCCAAATGTTTTGGGCATCATGTGTGCACTGCAAACAAACTCATGACCCCCAACACTCATTTCTTCTGATGTGCTCCAGATTAGCACAGGGGTCAGCAGTCTTGCTCCTTCAGATATTCCAAAAAAATGTTGGTGGGCCAAGGTTGCGGACCCTTGGACTAGCACATCCAAAGGCACTCAGAGCTTTGTGCTTTTGGTAAGGTTTCTTTCTTTAAAGATCAAAATCTATCACACCCACACACAAATGAATACTTGTTTTTGTTTGGTTTTTTATCTCCAGCCCATGCTTTAGTGCTGGGAACTAGGCTGTACCTGAATTGGTAATTGGAATTGACTTCTAAATCTGATCTGTACTGCCCCTGTGTGCAGAGCAAATGGTGATTGATTTCCCCTTTCTGGTCCAATGACCGCACCATGTTACAACTGTAGTGAGCAATACCACTGCCATTTTCATACATTTGCTGGGTCTTACTCAGGTTGATCATTGTGAACTTAAGAACTAGAGAAATGATATTAACATCATAAAATCTGTTTCTTTTTATATAGGTACAACCCCCCCCCCCTCACATTTTCTTCAAGAAGTCCAGTGTAGTTGGTGTAACAGGTGCAAAGCAGAGTTGTAAGTTAAAACTACCAGAAATAAGTCTCTTTTCAATGTCTGGAATCACTTTTTTTATAAAACAAAAAAACACATATGTTTCTGGTTTCAATGTATATAAAAGTCTTTTTCAAGGAACACTTTCCAGCCTTCAGCTTATCTGTTGCTAGAGCTCTGACACTTGTCTTGGTTTAAGAAATCACATCTAGAATCCACCCAGAAGACTATTCAGATGAAGTCAATATTTCTCTATCAAAGTAATGGGTCTATTTCCAGTTGGCAGAAGGGCAATTGCGTATTTATTAAAAAAAAATCTAAATCTAGTGGGAACCTTTCAGCTGGAGTCTGTAAGGTTGGCATGCAACATTCTAGATTATATAGCTTTATTATAAGAGAAGATACCTATTTGCACGTTTTGGTTACAGTGGAACGCAGAAAGTTTCTAAGACTGAAGGATGGTAGTGTATATCATTTTCCGTTTCAAGCCTTACCTTTCCTCTCATCTGTGCCAAGAATATTTTCTTTGTCTTGGTGTCTGAAAGAGTTAAGCATTTTGAAATGCAAAAGCAATAGTAAAAGAAATCTGTAGAGAAAATATTTTCATTAACTTTTCTTTGTCTTCAGACAGAACAGGATGTTCAATTGTTTCAAGAACCTTGAGAATGTCATCTTTTCATGGTTGGCAGTAAAACAAATTCTAAGTGTCGCTTATATCTTTGTTATTTTGTCATGTGTTCTTTTGCTAATTGTTCATTATGTCATGAAATTGTACATTCAGCATTTCTAAGGAATGTGCCATGTAGAATGTTTGTGATCAGATTATCTACACCTTGATGTTTTTGATTGGTCCACTGTTTATGTCTTTGAGTCCCTGAAAAGCATATAATACGAATGAAGACGCTGCTCTTTTTGAGGAGCTGTAAAGTATCCACAAGTTGAGTCTGTCATTTATAAGACCAAACTCCTCTGTGTGTCTTCTGTTTCTTCTCTGGTGCCCGAGGACACGCTGAAGCTCAGAGAGAATGAGAAAATCTGCAAATAGCTGAATAGCTACCCGGTGTAGAACCATCTGTCCAGTGGCGTAACTAGAAACCTGAGGGCCCCGGTGCGCGAATCCATGAAGGCCCCCCTCACCCCCCCAAAAGATCAATAGTATTACTTTATTTTTCCTGAAATATAAAAGATACTACGCCATTTATATTAATTAGTTCAACTTACTTTAATTAGGTCATTAAATAGGTCACCACCATATTGAAAGCACCCCCCCAGTAATCCTGACACACTGCACATTACAGAGCTCCACAGCAATAAAACTCCCTGTAATGTGCGGTGTGTATGAGCATATCACAGAGCTCCACAGCAATAAAACTCACAGGAAGCACTGGGGTGTATGAGCAGGCACATAATCCACAGCAATATATCTCACAGTGAACGCTGGGGTGTTTGAGCAGGCACATAATCCACAGCAAGAGCCTGCAGGAACCATGACTGGGCCCCCCCACCCTAGGCAAAAACATACCCCCCCTCCTGTTAACATGCATTGGTCCCCTCCACAATGTTGACTCCAGACAGTATCACATTTTTTTCCAGGTTCACTATGACCTCTTCAGTCCATCTAATTTTTAATGTAATTTGCACTGTATCTCACAGAGCTCCACAGCAATAAAACTCACAGTAATGTGCATTGTGTATCAGTGTAAATCACAAAGCTCCAAAGTATAACTCACAAATAAGTATAAAATAAATCAAAATAAGAATTCTATATTATAGGCAAGCCAGGCAGGCGAGTGTGGCCCCCCCGGACTCAAGGGCCCAGGTGCGGTCGCACCCTCTGCACCCCTGGTAGTTACGCCCCTGCATCTGTCTATCAGATGGTGCCAGGAGTGGCGATTCTGTCCTGAGGGTAAGTGAATTATTTTTATTCCTTTGCCCTCTCGGCAAATCACCCATGTTTTAGTGATGGGAAAAGTTATTCCTCACAAATTTTATAGAAAGCCCCGTAAGTTTTTTTTAAAAATGTGTTGGGATATTTAGATAGACACAGGACTAGTTGGTACTAGTGTATTTTTAGGTGAGAAGAGTTGTTTCTCACAAGATTCCTCTCTGAGTTTTGATCCGCCCTACGCAGCAACGTTACTAAATATTTTTGCTTTTCAGGTGTAGCGGTGCTTTTTGGTGATTAACTGTGCTTTCTTGCTACATTAACAAATGTTTGCTTGTTGACAGGATGCGTGGAAAGAATTCTACTACAAAGTCAGCCGGACAGCAGACCAGGAAAGCTGATGTCCCAACCCCAGTCCCTCGTGAAACAGCAAAACTGTTTATATCTCGTATTGCAGGTCCATTTTATGTTGATCCAGGGGTATCTAATTTTTCTAATTGGACTGAGGGTATTGTGATGTTGGGGAGCCCAGAGAGCACGTGCACTACGTCTTCAGCAAAACAAAGCAACTTTATTTCCCCTTTCAGGGCAGTCAAAGTGGTAACATAAAAATACACGCTTGTCTTCAGCGTATTTCAAAGCAAAGTCCAGGTCTTCAGCAGGATGTAACAGAAAATAATTATGGCTCACCAACTTGTACAAAAAGTCTCAAACCTGGGGGGAATCCTTTCCCAGCAGTAGAAGTTCTTCCAGGCACAGCAAAACAGCTCAGTCTCCTGTTTGCACACAGCTCACAACTAATTGCTTTCTACTTAACTCCCTCATTCCTCTCTGGGAGTTGACAACCTTTTAAACCCCTTCCTGGACAGGAAGGTTAACCCTGTGGCTGCCCTTAAAGGGACCACAACTCGAAGAGGGGTGAAACATATCGCCAATCCTGGACCCAACCTTGCCATCCTCTACAGTATGAACAGTAGTACTCAATTTCTGAGAGAAGGATCGTGAACTCAACCACATTTAGTTATGATTTAGGGATTGTGTTTGGGTGATGAGCCCTTTTATAAAATGAACCACAATGCAATTCGAAATACATGCGCAAATCTGTTGAGACGTAGGTGCAGTTGAGTGAATTTTGGAAGTGTGTGGAGACGCCGTTTGTAGGTGTGCCTGCGATTCCCCACAATCCCCCTTCGGCTCCTGCACCTACATAAATTCCCACCTCAATCTAAATCCGTGCAGATCCGACTTCGATTACAGAAGTTGATAAATCCATTTCTAATCATCTCGATTACGGATGTAGAGAAGTCTGCCAAAATTCAGATCTCGATTGCAGCCGTATATAAATTCGTTAACAATCGATATACAGAGGATGACTTGAACATTATCATGACTGCTCTACAAAATGAGCAATGGGATTCTGATGCTATAAACCGATCCACACATGTTGGCCCTTTGGTGAAGTTGAATGAGGCTACTGAATCAATTTTGCAGGAGTCTTTGATAGCTGAAGGAATGAATGTCCAAGTTCCGTTTCTCAATGTTGGAGAATCAGTAGTAATTAAACCACCAAATGTTCTACAGCTCACTGCTTGGGCAAAAGTGTCATGTTCACAAACATCCAAGAGCTGTGGTAAAATTTTTAAAGAAAGCCACTAATAACACCTCACCAGTGCACATTATAGAATTTTGCTTTATGTTCTGACTGATCACGATAATGGTTTCCTCTGGGGAGTTAAAGATTGTGCAGAATGGATGAATGATGATGTTGAGAAGGATTCAGATCATTTGCTTGGTTGAGACAATGTGGCAGAAGATAGAGAAACGGCTGATTGATGTGTTTCAGGACCGGAGAGACCTACAGGGTTATCCAAAGAGATTCGAAAAGTCACCGCACGTTCGGTGACTTTTCGTTCTCTTCAATTCGGTTCCTTTTGCCGATCCCATTTCGGTGACCCTGCGGTGTATTCAGCAAACACCACAGGGTCCCCGAATTGCAGGGAAAGGCTGCCGCAAACCCACCGAAAACTAACCGCAAAACTCACCGAATGCAGGCTGAAAAGCCACAAAAACATCTGGATAAACCCGTCGAAAAGCCGAACAGGAGCCGATCACACACAGCCGAAGCAGCTGAGACCGCAGACGAGGGAGGTGAATAAATTAGCAAAACCGTTTGTATGAATGTGAAATTGAAACGCTGTTTGCAAAGAAACTACTGAGCGAAAATGTCTGCAATTTGCACAGGAGGTCCAGGGAATGATAATAAAAAGGGCTGTTACAAAAAAAAGAAGTAAACTGAAAAAAAATCAAAAAAAAAATGGACTTTTAAAAAAAAAAATTCAGAAAAATGCTTAAAGTATCAAAAAAAATCTATAAATAGACTCTTTACTGCAGAATTTTATAATGAACGGTTTATTAGATATTGAATTAAAACCAGAATATTTTTAACATTGAAGCCTATGGGATTCTCCTGAATAAAATTGCCGAATTAAACCACCGAATGGCAGGGCATTTCGGGAACCTTTCACTGCTGGTTTGTGTTCTCTGAATAGCCGAAGCAGTGCTTTTTCATGGGGATTTCACTGCCCTCGAACAGGCACCGTATGTTCAGGCAATTCGCCAGGATTTGGCGAATTGCCTGCTCTCTGGATAGCTGAATGGCCAAGAAAGGTAACCGAACGCTGAATTTCACCGTTCGGTTACCTTTCTCAAGCAATTCGGATCTCTTTGGATAACCCTGCTAGCTTCACCGATGGTCTATAAACAGGGCAAGAATGAAACTGTGACAGACTTTGTAAAAAGATTTCCTAAATTTTGAAAGGATGAGTGTGGCATAACTGAGTGTGATCAAAGTTCAGAAATGGCTCAATTGTTTGCACAAATTTTGATAGGAAACAAGAATAAGAACATCCATTGGTTGTTAAGTAGCAATGTAGTGAGTGGTATAAAGTAGCACCAGAGCAATTGCAGAGAATGCTGATGGCTAAGGATGCAGGTGGTTATTTTCCCTGCACTCCAAAATCTGCTGCAACACCATCTTTCCTAAATCAGGCAGGAATGCAAATCAGAATAGAAACTGGGGAAGGAGTACTGAAGGAATGAAAAATCGGAACTGTTTGAGATGTAATCAACCAGGAAATTGGGTAAAAACCCATCCCAATAAACAGGGCAACACACCATTCCAAGGGACTGCTCCCCCTTCAGGTTCTGCAGTGCCCCCTCAAACCCATATTCTGCCCTCTGTCCAATACCACTTTCAATGGAGAGCAGGGGGGGGTGAGCAAGCCCTGAAGGTGGTACTTTTGGATGGCCATGCTACTGATTTCCTGCTGGATACCAGTGTGACAAGCAGGGCCAGATTTATAACTAAGAGTATGCATGTGCCTACAGTCGTCTGCCACAAAGGGTGCCTTGCCCTAAAAAAAACCATTTTTTTATGCAATCATTTAGACCCCTGTATCTCTGGAGCCCTAAGGGCTAAAGGGACATATGTGGTGTTACTGGAAATGTTAGATTATGGCATTTCCAGTGATACCAAATGTAAACAGGTTCGATTTATGTAAAAATAACAAAATAATATTTCTCTCTTTTTTTGTAATACAGCACTATTATTCAGTTTACAATTATAAAGTGAATAGTGATGCTGCGCTAACTCCCCTTCTCATTTCCCACACTGCCAGCAAGTGTGGCGCTGACGATGTAACACATTGTTTCATTGACAACCTAGACCGTGGCACTGCAGTGTGGAGAGACGGGGACTTTGGAACCTGCACCTCTGAATTGTACACTGCACAAGTTTAATTGAGGTGTCATTGGAGAGGTCAGAGTCTGGTCTTTACAATGATACCAAACATGACCATGTAATGTGTAAAAATAAAAAAATTTAAGTAAATGCAAATGTATTAATTTTCTGCTCTGCGGCAGAGGCAATAAATACTTTTACATTGAAAAAGAGAGTTCCCTAGACACAAAACAAACATGTATCCATCATAGCGTGATACATTTATGACTATATATTTCATATAGGCCTCTTCCAGAAATGCACTCACTAGAAGTATCAATGTATCAGGCACATCAAATCTACTGTATCTGTGAAAGATTTTACCCTCCTCCAGATCAACTCTGACGTCTCAAACAGGAGTTTTCCTTGATGTAACCACTCCGCTCCCAGCAACCTCGTTGGATGCAGTCACCCAGTTTCCAGCAGTCTTTCTTGGATAAACACAGGATACTTCCGGTGCCTACCGACAGTTAATTTTGCTAGTTGACCCGTGCCTTGGGGGATGTTGCGCTTCGAAGCACTATTGACCTCCGACATATTGTAAAACAGAAGCTTTATTCATATATAAAAAAAACATTCAATGCATTTCGTGGCCCTTCGTTCACTTCATCAGGAATGTATACTTAAAATACTAACTCCACTATTTATCTAATCTGTCCCCGTAGTTTTTCAATCACTATTCTCCTTACTTGGTTTTGATATCCTTATCCAATCTTATTTGGCTGTTCTCGCGCTTGCGCGAGATCTCCGGGCACCATCTTTAGAAGTCCTACTGCCCAACCACCAATATCACCTCGGCCAATCGAATCATTCTTTGTATTCTCCAATCATCCTCCAAAAAGAGGTTTTAGTTTACTGTAATGGCAATTAAAGTGTTAAGCCCACCTGCCACATCACGGCAACCGCTTAAGGTGGGTCCTAACCTAATGAAACCAAAAATTGCCAGCCGGCAACCACACATCCTCCCGCTGCTTCTCAGCCAAGAGACAGAATAGTGGATTTAGTTTATACCCTCACCAAAAACATTTCCACTTTGGGATTGAAAAAGAAAACACGGAACGAGACAGCAGCAAAAAAATGACCTGGCTGAGTATACACCACAATATACAAATTTTCACAAAAAGCAGTTTCGGGCACTAATCCCTACCAGGCCGGCTGCATAAATTAGGAGCATCCAGCCCACTTCATAGATAAAACATAACAAGTCAAAAAGGGTTGTCATTTACGCTTACCCCTATGACGCCATGCAGAACAAAACTGAGGTTTTGGGCTTAACACTTTACTGGCCATTACAGTAAACTAAAACCTGTTTTGCATGGAGTCAAAGGGGTAAGCGCAAACGACAATCCTTTTTTTTCTTGTTATGTTTTATACATGAAATAGGCTGGATGCTCCTGGTTTACACAGCCACCCTGGTAGGGATTAGTGTGCAAAACCGCTTTTTATGCATGTTAGTGTGAAAACCTCTTTTTTGTTTGAATGTTATAGAAGTTATCATGTCTGCAACATATATATATATATATATATATATATATATTCTTATTTTGAGGTGTGAAAACTATAAGGATAGCTCTAACTACCAAGTCTAAGGCTAGGGTCAGAAGAACACATTGTTCGCATTGTCCGTAAAAAAGTGCGTCCGAAAGCATGGACGTACTTTTTCACGGAATACGAGATAGCGGTCATGCGATGCGCAATTTCGGCCATGATTTCATACGGATCTAAACCAGGAAACTTTGGTTGTCTGGACGTTATGTTGGCCGGACATGAGCAGCGTCTGACGTCTCCTAATCACGCACACACGCCGCTATGCGGACGCAGCACACTCTATACTTCAGTACTAGCGGTTCGATGCTCTTGCAAAAATACGTTCGTATGCAGCTTGCGTTGCGCGGCCGAACTTTCGTGCGGCCGTACTTCGTGTGTGGGCCTGCGTTGGACGTCATTTGCTGCTACCACGACCATCATAAAGTGCGGGTAAACGCACGTTCGCACTGTGTTCGTCTGACCCCAGCCTAAAAGTGCAAATTTTTACCGTAGGATTCTGGAAATTTCTTTTACAACTGGACTGAACACTGCTGGAAATCAAATAAGTGGGCGCTGGACTGATTGCTTGTTTCTTTTGGTTTTATGGTTGAATAACCTGAGGTATAGCATCCAGTTATAGTCCAAAGCTGCCCCAATCATCACTGAACCTATCAGTAATTGTAGTTCTGTGCGGCAGCTCTCATTTCACATATTGTCTATACTCCTCAACACTAACAATAACAGTTTTTTAGAATGGTGCTACAATTACACATCAATTTTATGAATTTGGCAACATTTATTTATTGCCTGAACAGGTTTGAATGATCTTAAATACGTCATTTGTAAATAATCTGTTTTGACCCTCCTTGGGCTCCAAAACAAATCGTGTCACGTGTTGAGTCTTCTGCACGCACATGAAGATTCACAAGTTAAAACTTTGTTATTTATTTATGTACGTGACAACATCTCTGTGGCATTTACATTGATTTTCCACAAACAACATGATCATCAATGTAGAATGTCACCTCAGGTGAGGAAATCATCGAGCTGGAATGAAGTTTGTCTGATTAGCATGTCTACACAAACCAGAAAAACCTCATATAGCCTAAGAGGTGCACACCTATAAGTGAGTATTTACCAGGGAAAAAATATATCCTGCTTTTGTGTTTCCTGTTTTCTATTTTCTTTCTTCAACCAATTCAACACAATAACTAAACGCCTTGAGCCGCTTTTCCAACCAAGTACCAAGCAATGCTTGCACCTCAGCTTTACCGGTTCCTTACTGTACGATAACAGCTGTTATAATTTGTATGGAAAGGGTTAACAATGGTTCAGTCAGAATAACAAGCTAGTCCCTTAAAGCTTATGTTTCCCAAAAATTAATAGCCTCTCACAAACCCTGCCGTTTAGTGATTTTGCTTATGCTAAGTCTCCTAATAATGTAAATCTTAAAAACTCACCACTGGTAAGGAAGGAATTATTATTATTGTTATCATTTATATAGCGCCAACAGTTTCCGCAGCGCTTTACAATAACTAAAGGGAACGAGATAAACATACAAAAGATGGAAACAAGAGGTGTAGAGGGCCCTGCTCATAGGACTTTACAATCTAGAGGGATTGGGGTTGAGGTAGACAAAAGGAATTTCACTAGATAGCAGGATCATGAGTGCCAGTGGTTTGGGAATGGTGGGGCCATAGAAGCAGCTTCAATCATGAGTGAGTAGGTGAGCAGAGGGATGAGGTGCATCAGTGATGTGGTAGCTAATCTGAAGAGATGGGTTTTGAGGGATTTCTTGAAGGCCTGAAGATCAGGGGAGAGTTTGATAGGGCGAGGCAAGTCATGCCACAGGACCGGTGCTGCCCGTGAGAAGTCTTGGAGGCGAGAGTTGGCCGTTCACAGGTAGACAGATAACAGGAGGAGATTTCCCGCCGACCGGAGTTGTCTAGATGGGACGTGCTTGCGTAGTAATGAAGACATGTAGGGAGGGGTTGAGTTACTGAGTGATTGGAACGTGAGTGTCAGTATTTTAAACTGTATCCTGAAACGTACATGAAGCCAATGGAGGGACTGGCAGAGGGGGGAGGTAAGCGAGGTGCCACTGGTGAGAAAAAAAAAAGCCTGGCCCCTGCATTCATTACAGACAATGACACAGCCTTGTTAACATCTTCTGGTTGTGTCCACCCCTGACCTCAAAAGATTTAATGTAGACCTTTAAAAGGTTTTTGAAATTAAACAAGAAATAAAATTCTTAAATAAAAATCAACTGTTTGGCCATCTGAAATGCTTCTCATACTCCGTGCTGTCCCAGACCACTTTAACCTGCGTCCATCCCACCTGATTCCTACCTTATGTAAGCAGTTGGACAGTAGTATACTTTTTTGTTTTTCTGGTCTAATGCAAACAGATTGTCTGGACTTCTTTAGGATATAGTTTTCTTAAACTTAACACAAAGCAGTTGCTACTCAGACCTGTCAATCTATCATTTTATTCTTATAATTATTTTAACTTTCAAACTTCATAATGTTAATTTTTTTTTTAAAAAAACCTCTGCCATATAATAGTTTTTGAGCAGGCGTGGCTTGCGCGCCGAGAGTAATGGCCGCCTGATCCCGGAGCTCCGCCGAGTCGACCCGCTCACCTCCTTCCGCACCCCGTCTGCAGTGAGATGGGTAAGCCCTGCAGGCCACCAACCACTCCTGGCACCTCCGAGACCACCGGGGACCCGCCAACGAGCTCCATCAGGCAGTTCCTGACACCGATCCCGGACGCAATACAGGCGCCCATGCGGGACAAAATGGCGGCGACCCCCGCATCCTCAGCTCCCAGCTCCCCTACCCGCTCGGCTGGCCCCTGGGACCTCCCGCCGGAGCTCCATCACCTGCTCAGCTCCCTACCCACCAAGGCTGACCTGGCAGCGTCGACCTCGGGCCTTCAGGACTCGCTTCTTACTGAAATCAGGGGCCTGCGTAAGGAGCTCGGCAGCCTGCAACATCGGGTGCAGCACGTGGAGACCACACAGGCCCACCAGTCTGAAACCCTGACGATACACACCTCCTCACTGCAATCCCAACATCAGATCTTACAGACTATGGCACGTCACTTAGAAGACCTGGAAAACAGAGGACGCCGAAACAACATACGGGTGAGAGGTCTCCCTGAACTGGAGCAGTCCCCATCAGATTTGAAGCGCACATTACTTCGCTTATTTAACGGTCTCATACAACGAAACCCTGATGCGGAGATTGAATTTGAACGCCTCCACAGAGCTCTACGCCCTAAAGGCCCCCCTGGCACCCCGCCGAGAGATGTGGTCTGTTGTCTTTTGAGGCACACTGTTAAAGAGGAAATTATAGAAGCGGCTAGACAATCTCGCACTATCATATTCGATGATGCAAGCATCTCTAGGCGCCTCCTACGCCCCCTCAAAGCAGCTCTACAGGAACGGCGCATCGCCTACAAGTGGCTATTCCCATTCGGCATACAGGTCCGTATTGACACTGGCCCTATAACCCTACGCTCGGAGCCTGACCTCCCGGTCTTTCTGGAAGCCCTCGCCCTACCCAAGGACGTATTATCTGCATGGCCGGACTTGACCCTTATGTATGCCCCGTCATTTGGAGCACCCTCACGACCCCAGAGGCCTCGCCGCCGATACTTGTCGACCTGGACCGTGGTGCCCTCTGACTTTCAAGATGGATGACTCCCGCCTGGCTGCTGACTTGGCCGGTCCTGATCACTGGACATGACCGCCGCTCTGGAGGTCTTTTGAGAACTTGACAAAATGGCTCCTGATATCGCAGGATGGCCTCAGTTCTGGGGACCCCGGTGATCCTCACGCTTGCCGCCAGATCTGTCCCCCCATTGCCCACCGGCTGTTCGCACGCTGGATCTCCCGGAACGCCTACACCCTTGGGGCGATCTACCAATGGTGGCCCCCTCCTGCATACCACTCTCCTGGAAGCCACGGATCCTCCTGAGGACTGCTTTCTGTATCCTTTTCCCTGAAGCTGACTCGGGCTCATCACCGGACAGGTTACTTTGTTGGCTGCCTTGATGTGTATATATGTCTATGACCACGTGGGCCATCGCCCCGGTGCTTACTGGTTCGGCACTACATGACACGGTTGGCGACATGTCGCACACTGAGCGGGCGACTCGGCCCAGGCTCTCTTTTTCTTTTTATCTGGTTTATTGTTTCTTGTTTGGTTTATCACTGTATTGTTTGAACTCGTAAGCAAACTGTCTTTTTATAATTAGTTGCTCTCGGCGGTCGCTTGCTCCTACCCCTGAGATAGTGCCTGTGTACAGAATAGTGTGGCACGCATTCGTTCCCGCGCTTCGCGGCGGTGCTTTGTCCCACTTAGGCGCGTACTCCTTGTTTCCCCGACCCTTCCCCCCTCCCATTGGCACTTACCTACCCCTCTTGTCGGTAATATGGCTACAACACCCAGACACATTAAAGTCCTCACGATAAATGCTAGGGGCCTGAACATACCAGAAAAAAGGCACATGGCCCTTCGGGACTTCAGATCTAATCACGCGGATGTGGTCCTTTTACAAGAAACTCACTTTGAAGCAGACAGGGCACCGCGTCTGCGTGATCGGAAGTTCCCGACTGGTTTCTTCAGTAACTCCTCCGCAGGCAAGGTGTGTGGTACAGCTATCCTCTTTTCTAGAGATTTCCCCCTTAACGTCACAGATTCGAAATTGGACCGAGATGGCCGTTACTCTTTTGTCAAAGGGATAATAGGAGGGCAAATATACACCTTCGCATCTATATATCTGCCGAATAGGAACCAGCACAAAGTACTACGCTCCTTGCTGGGAGTCCTAGCGGATTTCCAGGAAGGTATCGTCCTCATTGGAGGGGACATCAACTTCCCACTCGATGCGAGACTAGACACCTCCAGGGGATCTACTAGTGGCCCACTCAGCGCTTAACTCACACCGTTTAGTGGACTGCTGGCGCGCCATCCACCCCACCACGCGGGATTATACTTTTTACAGCACACCTCACCAATCTTACTGGAGACTGGACTGTCTGTTTTTACCTTTTGGCCATCTCAACCTCTTAGAAACAGTGGACATAGGCCCGATGACATGGTCCGACCACCACCCAGTCCTACTCACACTCGTCTCCCCCCTAGTACGCCCTAAAGATAGAACTTGGTGACTAAACGAAACATTGCTCAATGACCCCATAGTTAAACAAGGCACCCTCCAGACTCTCCAACATTATTTCACAGAAAACTCCTCACCGGACACCTCCCCTCAAATCGTATGGGAAGCACATAAGGCCGTGATCCGAGGTTACCTGATACAGCAGGGTTCCTTAAAAAAAAAAGCACTACAACACTCAAAGGGACACGCTGCTATGCCGCATCCAGGCACTGGAAAAGTCCCACAAGCTTTATATAGACGACACCATCTATGCAGAGCTTCTGGAACTTCGCACCGAACTAAGCACGCTCCTGAACAAGACTGCTCAAAAAGCTTTCCTCACTACTCGTCGTGTTTATTATGAACATGGCAACAAATGCGGACGGCTTCTGGCACGTGCACTCAAGGCCCACAGGGAGAAGCTATATATTTCTAAACTACGCAACCCACAGGGCACACCCAGCACACTACTGCAGGACATGCTTTCCCTACTCCGTGATTATTTCACGGAACTTTATAACCTCCCCACTGACCATCATCCCTCCTCCTCTGACTCCATGCGTAAATTTGTGGACACGCACACACACACTAAATTGACCCCGCTCATGCGGGAAGCTTTAGATTCCCCTTTAACGGTGGAAGAACTCCAAAGTGCCATTAAGCTGACCCCTACGGGCAAGACGCCAGGCCCGGATGGCTTATCCCTCCGTTATTATAAAACATTCCTTCCTACCTTGGCTCCGGCTTGGTTAAAGGCATTTAATACCCTGACACAACACCACCCTGTCCTACCACCCCAATCACTCTCCGCCACCATTACATTAATACCCAAACCCGACAAAGACCATGACCTATGCGCTAACTTTCGGCCCATATCACTACTGAACCAAGATTTGAAACTCTTCACCAAAGCCCTTGCCCTACGGATGGCTCGACACATCCCACGTTTAGTTCACCCAGACCAGACAGGATTTATACCTGGGATAGAGGCCAGAGATAACACAGTCAGGGCACTGAATCTCATTCATGTGGCTGCCAAATCTCGATCTGATCCCTCCCTGTTATTATCCACCGATGCCAAAAAGGCCTTTGACAGGGTCAGCTGGCCCTATCTGTTTTACACCCTCCGACAGATGGGATTTGGCTCCAACATGCTAGCATGGATTGGTTCCCTTTATGCAGATCCCACAGCACGTATCAACCTAAATGGCACCCTTACCACCCCTTTTCATATCCGAAACGGCACCAGGCAGGGATGTCCTCTCTCTGCAAGCAATCCGTACTGACCCCTCGATTCATGGCATTGAGGTGGCGGGTCACCGGCATAAAGTGGCGGCGTATGCCGATGACCTGTTATTCTTTATCCGCCAACCATTGATCTCCCTCCCCGCCCTCACCTCCTTACTACGAGAATTTGGCACTATTAGCAATTACAAAATTAACATGAATAAATCAGAAATCTTAGGAATTACTGTCCCCCCCCCCTCATGCGCGCTCAGCTACAAGCCTCATTCCCCTTCCGATGGTGCAAATCCTCACTTAAATATTTAGGCATTTTCCTCACTGCAGATACGTCCGACCTTTACTCGGCAAATTACCTCCCATTGCTGCACAGCATCACAGCTGACCTCACCAAATGGGCATTTCCCCATGTAACATGGTTCGGGCGCATTAACGTCCTTAAAATGAACATACTCCCCCGCCTGCTATACCTGTTCCAAACCCTACCAATAGCCGTACCCACTTTATTCTTCAGGTCCCTGCAGACTAAATTTACCACTTTTGTCTGGAATAATCGCAGACCACGGCTCAGATTTGAGTTGCTGACCGCATCCAAATCTGCGGGTGGACTGGCACTACCCCATGCCCGCCGCTATTATCAAGCTGCACACTTGTTGCGCATACTTGAGTGGACATCGGGCGCAGACCACAAGCTTTGGATCCCCCTGGAACGCACACTGGCAGACGCCCCACTGGCCTCTCTTCCCTGGCTCAATGGCACGAACGCTCCCTACCGCGTCACCCACCACCCCACTATCTCAGCTACACTCTGCACCTGGAAGACGCTACAAAACTCTACCAAAATTGCCCCACGGCCGTCACCTCTCCTACCGTTATATTACCTGCCCGCATTCTCCCGGAGACTAATTACAACTGAACAAACGCAAGCACCACATTGTATACGGGCATCCAACTTTATTGACGGCAATGCCTTTAAGTCCCCTGAGGACATCCCACTGCCCTGGCCACAATCTTTCCTGACCAAATTTCATTTCCATCGACTCGCGGCTTACATGCGCTCGCTAGCCCCTCTACCTCAATTCACCCACCCTCTCACCCTATTTGAAACCCTGGCCCAGAGACCGCATCCTCCGCCCCATGGTATATCGGTTATGTATGGTCTGTTACAATCCCTCACGAACCCCGTCCCCTCCTACCGCGCCAAATGGGAGGAAGACCTTCAGCTGTCCTTCACGGAGGAGGAATGGGACCAAATCACCCTACTCGCCACGTCCTGCTCTATCGCCACCAAATCTCAAGAAACAGCCTACAAGCTCCTATCTAGGTGGTATCGCCCGCCCAAAACGCTGGCGGTGTTTGACCCCACACACAATGGCTCCTGTTGGAAATGCAAAGCGCCACAAGTGGACATACTCCACATGTGGTGGTCTTGCCCCTTGCTCCAACCATACTGGCAGGCCGTCCACAGCACCATTTGCAACGTCTCAGAACCCCCCCAGACTTTACACCGGCAGCTATGTTACTGCTCCACACACCTATGGACCACACAGATTATAAACGCACGCTTGAAATACGTTTACTTAACACGGCTAAGGCTGTGTTGCCCCGTCATTGGAAGACCCCTAATGTTCCCACTATACGCGAATGGCTTCAAAAAGTACATAACACCCAAGATATTGAGGAGCTAATACATAGTGCTTCAGGCACGAGCGCAGCCCACTTACGTCGCTGGTTCTACTGGTCAGAGGCTCGCCCCCGTGTGTAAGTAACACACCTTACACAGTTGTCACCGACTCTCATGTACTCATCAACTCGCCATACCACACCCTTCTCCACCCTTCTCACGTTCACAATATGTTTACTACTTATATAATCCACATTTTTTATTAACTTCTCTAGATTGTATGCTACTACATGTATGCACACTAATGGACTCAAAGCCACACTTCTGCGAATTATGCGGATATTGTTTATTGTCGCTCAAATCTAACCCGGCAAATATGCTGTAGTTACCTGTTCTGGAGCAACTTTTCTTGCATTATTATATGTACCTTGTGAAATTATTTGAAACAATAAAAATTTATTACAATAAATAAAAAAATATATATAGTTTTTGAGCATATAGTCAGGTCCTGTCTTTTGGTTTACAAGCACATTACAACTCAGTAGACCTGTTGCTATTTCTGTACTGTAGACAGATGGGAAGAGAGAGCCATCTAGTGATGGATTTGGAAAGGCCAGGTTGCATTCTCAGTACACAAGCAGAAAGTTACTGACACAACATGTGATTAAAATTTAAAAAGAATGCCTATTACATGAACATGTCAGTGTTGTGGTCGCAAGGGTCACCTCACTTTTGTCCTAGTCTTGTTTGAAAAACTGTGTAGTGCCGATCACGAATTTAAAACGGAACTTTGAATGTCTACGATAGGTAAAAAACATAGATGGACCAAATGATCCCAGCATGAGAACAAAATACACAGATAAATAGGTAAGGCACTAGAATATAATTGTAGAGAAAGAAGATCGCAAAACCCTAAAGGAATAGTTGATCCAGCAACCCACTAGAAATGGTGAAGAGGATAGTAGTAAACGGTCACAGTAAGAAACGGATCTTCATGGGTCCAGGTAAATAGGATAGAGCAGAAATCACATTAAAGGGTATGCTGGATACAATTTAGCAGAGGAACTGACAATAGATATAAGTAACACACCACAATAGAAACAAACCGTCTCTTTCTATCTTTGTTGAAAGTTCATATGCAGTGCAGGGATATAGTGCCACCTAGCCTGCACAGTGCAACTGGGGTGACCAATCAATAGGAAGTAAAGGGGTAGAGTGAAAGCTAATTCTTTGCAATGGTTAGAAAAAAAAGGATGAACAGCATAACACCCAAAAGTAATAGTTATGAAGTCTCAAAGGGTTGCATGTGGCTGGTGGTCACAAGAAGTACACACCACCACTAAATATCAACACGTTTCGTCATCTAACAAAGCGTTAAGAGACAACTTCATCAGGAGAGCAACATCTTTTGTGGTAGAGAAACGATTGGACAATAGGTACCTTTACTTCCTATTGATGGGTCACCCCAGTTGCACTGTGCAGTCTAGCTGACACCATATCCCTGCACTGCGTATGAACTTTCAGCACAGATAGAAAGAGACTGTTTCTATTGTGGTTTGTTACTTCTATCTATTGTCAGTTCCTCTGCTAAGTTGTATCCGGTATACCCTTTAATGTGATTTCTGCTCTATCCTATTGACCTGGACCCATGAAGGTCCGTTTCTTACTGTGACCATTTATTACTATTCTCTTCACCATTTCTAGTGGGTTGCTGGATCGACTATTCCTTTAGGGTTTTGCGATCTTCTTTCACTACAATTATATCCTAGTGCCTTATTTATTTGTGTATTTTGTTCACGTGCTGGGATCATTTGGTCTAAGAATGGCATCAGCATGTTTTTGCGTTAGTGCCGGGTTAATTGAGTCTAGCGCCTGACCAACAGATCATTTGCCTCCCGCTACAAACGGGAAAAATCACTTAGAGCGTGGCTAGTATTGTAGTATTGATTCGTACCGCAAGCTTTCTGTACTTTCTGCGTCCTATACTTAACATGGGGAACACTAGAGATCTCTAGTGCTATTGTAACCAACAGATCACTTGGTGCCTGCACTAATTTCTGGAGCGACGCTAATCGCAAAATTTTACCTACTGCTCAACCCTGGTGTTAAGTTCAAAAAAACACAAAAACAGGTCCTTGCCCACAATTAACAGGCAATTGAAAGGAATGCGGCACAGGTGTTCTCTTGGCCCCATACACTGTAGCAATGGATCTGGTCAATTTCGCTGCTGTTGCAGTAGGCTATATTAGAAATGTATCCTTTATCGACATATATCCTAATTCTAATATATTGGCTAATTTTAAACATTTTATGCTGGGGTTATTCATAGTATGTAAGCGGTTGATTATTGGGGTGACCGTGGGACCATGTTTAAAAAGGGACAAATGGATAAGTCTTGCCCTGAAACATGTAATATTTATATTCTGCAGCAGGGAAATTATTGTCGCTCACATGGCCTTCCTTTTGGATCTATTAAATGCAGTGTAATTATTCTACATGCTGTCGGGTGGAATTTATCATGCAATGCCCATCAGCCTTAATTAATATATGTGTGCATATAAACATGGATAATATGGCCACTTGAGGATTTTAATAATGCAGGAGTGTGAGGGCTCTTGGCTGGATGTGTTCATACTTATGCAAGCTTGTGAGGGCCCGGTATGGCCCGGCACTCAGTCTGCACTGGAAAAAAACTGTTCTATCCTGTTCACCAGGGATCCACATCCCTGGTCCTCAGGTGCCCCTAAGAGCAGGGGTCAAGTCCTGGGGAAAAAAGTGAGGGAACTCACCCAAGATTTTTATTATTATATATATATATATTAAATTAAATAAACTCGAATTTGCTCCTTTTTCGAAAAACAGAGTGCAACATTTATTGTAAAGTGCAGGTTTACAAGAACATTTCAAAATTAACACATAATAAACAAATAAATATAGAACAGATGTAACAACAAAATAATTTAACTTGTTTATCAAACTGACAGAATAGTTACCACAATGTGCGATGATGTTTCCCTGGCAGGGAATTTCTAAAACCTGAGGTTTATGCGTACACAACTTTTGCCTCACAACTAGTAACTGCAACATACACTATATTGCCAAAAGTATTCGCTCACCCATCCATATGCGAGTCAAGGCAGGTGAGCGAATACTTTTGGCAATATAGTATTTAAAAAACTATACACAGAACATTAGAAAACATCCCACAAACTGGAATAACGTTGTTCTTGCTGGGTAGGATGATCAACTTTTCTGGATTTGTTATCATCTGCGCTGCGATGTGAGGACAGCCATTTTCTCACGTATGGTAAAGGATCCCATAGATCTGCAGGAGGGCCAATGAGACTAATAAATAAAAGAGAAGACAGGCGTTCAATGCCAAGTCCACTCCTAATGGGTGACATCACCAAATTCATGGTGCTGAAGCCTCTTTCACAATCCCCTGATGTCACTGGAAGACTGTTAACTGCTGTCACAGCTGGTTTCAGATTTTCTGGAATCTCTGTGCCGGCGTTGTCAATGTAGTCTCTGAAGCCTTCACAGATGGATGTGAAGTTGAGACGGAATCTTTTGCACAGCTGCTCTAGCTTCACTTCTCCTTCAAACCACGGACTGTCCACATTGTTTGGCCAACGTTGTGAATTCAGGATCTCCATTTCTGAGACGAGCGATTCAAATTCATCCGACTGTGATGAAGCTGCTGGTCTGTTGCTTGCAGTTAAAGCATAGAGTCTGGATCGCAAATTATCCACCAAACATTGATAGAATCGGGGGAGATTTATCCTCACTTGGCCTTTTGTGCTCTCCGGGTTTATGGTTACACCTTTGAAATTCCCCTTCTCCAGCGATTCCATGGCTTCTTTCAGATGTTTGCCAGGCATGTCTTTCATTTTCTCGATTGCACGAACTGACCGATTAATCAACTGATAGGCTCGTGGAAGTGTGATGTCATCTCTTTGTAGGGCTTCAGATAACAGGCCCATTTCCTGAACAGCATCTGCAACCCCTGCAAGGTTTAACAGATATTCCTCTGATGTCAGGACTTTGTTAAGGCCACTAAATACAGACTTCTGCTTGGTGGTATGCTCTGAACTTGTGCTCGCTTTTACTAAATGGCTGTGTAGTGCAGGGTATGATTCCCAAACCGCTCGTATAGCTCTCTGGCTTGAAGCGACCCACCTAACGGTAAAAACTTTACCTATTTTAAGAATTTGCACTTCTAATTCTTTTGCACATTCAAAGAGCTCCCTCAGATTTTTTGGTGATTGATGGTACACCGCATACAGCTTCTCAAAAAATGATGTGACATGTTGAAGACCAGGAACAGAATCGATTGTATCAGAAATGGACAATTCAAGCCTATGACACAAGCAGTGCCATTTCACAAGCTGTGGATATTTTCCACTAAGTCGCTCTAGAACACCTGATTTTCTTCCAAGCATTACACTTGCACCATCACTACAAACCCCAATCCAGTTTGTAGCAAGAAAGTCATTATTGAAGCCATGCTTAGAAAGACACGTTGTAAGGGTGGCTTCAATAGACTGGGCATCTGCTTTAGGCAAGTGAAGTAAATCGAGAAAGAAGGTGACTGGATCTTTTCCGTTTACAGAGGCACGAATATAAACAATTAACACTGATTGTGAAGAAACTGTTGTAGACTCATCAATGTAAACTGAAAGCTTTGGAGCCTGTTCAACAATTGCCTTGCAAAGCTTTTTCCTCATCTCACTAGCGACGCAATCGATGATTTGTGCAGCTGTGTACTCACTATGGAGAATACGTCCTAAGTCTGTACCGTTTGCAACTTGCAAGCGAATAAGATCTCTGAAATCTGTGTAAGGACGGTTTTTCTTCGCACAATAGTAGGCAATGCGAAAGACTTTTGTTGTGGATGCAAACTTATGCTTCTGCTGGTCTGCAATATTGGTTTGCATTACCTCCTTTCTAGACACCGCTTGGATTTCGCCTGCCTTTACATGTGCTTCAGAAGTTTTATGCACATGGATTTTTTTACGCAATGAGGTCAACATATCTTTTTTTGTTTTGCCATATGGAGTAATCATACCAGTGCTCCATTCTTTAGAAATGGATACACCCTGTGATACAGATACTCCAAGGTGTTTAACCTCTCGACACACTTTACATCCTAAAAGACCATTTTTTAAGAACAGCCAAGGGTATTTTTGTTTAAATTCTAGCCACTGATCCTGGTCCCAGCATTCTGGTAAAAGAACAGTCTCATGGACATTGGCAGCGGTATCTTCAGCCACATCTTCAGCCACATCAGTGACTAAGTCAACTGCATCTGATTCGCTGGCCGGTGTAGTTTCTGCATCGGAGACCGAGTCATCCATCTGGGGCACAGACTCGGACTGAGATGAGCAACTTGCAGAATCAGCATTTGATTTCTTACTGGATGCCTTTGAGAAGAAATCCATAATGCTGCTCTTTCGTTTGCTCATTTCTGTATAAATAACAAACAAAAATTTGTGTAAATCCTTTACTGAAAGAATAAATGGAAAGTGATCTATTTCCCCCAACACAATGAAATTAAGAAACATAGGGTAGTGGCCCAAGGAAGGTCTGAAGAATCATGCACGGGAAGAAAGGAAGGTCTGAAGAATCATGCACGGGAAGAAAGGAAGGTCTGAAGAATCATGCACGGGAAGAAAGGAAGGTCTGAAGAATCATGCACGGGAAGAAAGGAAGGTCTGAAGAATCATGCACGGGAACAATGGACGTTACAGTTACAAGTATTTATTAAGCGCCAACAAGTCCCGTAGCGGTGTAAAATGGGAGAGACAGAATAACAAATATACATACACGTTACACACATACAGAACAGAAGGAGAGAGGACCCTGCTCGAGAGCTTACAATCTAAGAGGTCTGAAGAATGATGCACGACAAGAAAGGAAAGTCATTGAATGGTGCACAAGCAAATCCCATAGGATTCGATGTAAAAATATACATTTTTTTATTTAACCTAGTTATTAATTAAATTTTTAGCAAAACATATTTTTATTTTTTTAATTCTGTAACAGATCGTTTATGTTTTATAGACCTTTTTTTATTATTCACACACATTTTCATGCATTTTTATTGGTTTAAACCCCTTTTTAGAAGTATAGCAGAGTACTTTTTTTCCCAGTTCAACACTCAAATCAAATCAAATCAAAATAAGCTTTATTGGCAGGACCAAATACATTTTAGCATTGCCAAAGCGCATGGGGTGGAGGGGGGGGGGTAGTGGGACATATATATGGGGGGAATGGGCAAGTCCATGGACATTATCAGGGGTAAGGGATAATATGAAGGGGGATGGGGGCGAGTCCGTGTTGGGGATTTATAAGTCTGGGATATCTCATGTTCCTCTCAGTCTGTGACATTCTGTGACGTATTGGGCAGATATTTTCACCGCCGGCTCCTCTTCTCCCAGTATGATGTGGAGTTTCCTCGTCTCTTCTATAGAGGTGAAGTCTGGGATGAGAGCGGAGAGTCTCGAAGTGAGTTTCCCTCTTCGGCAGTCGGATCAAAGGTCGTCGGCGGCATTCAGCTGTCTGATCGGCGGTCTTCGGCTGTGTTCGGTGGTCTGATCGGCTGCTTTACGTTTGGCGCACTTCGGGGACCCTGCGGTGAATATTGTATTTGCCACAGGGACCGCAAACGGGAATCGCCAAAGTGCACTGAACGAGAAACCCCTGAAATTTCAGTGCTTTCTGATTAACCCCTTATGTTAGGGGTTTATATAAAATTTACCTTGATAAAGGCTCAGGACGAGCCGAAACGTTGGACCTAATGTAATTTTTAAAAGCTATTAACTTTTTTTCTGCAGATAAAATTTGATATTAAAAAATAAGTACCAGACAGTGGGGCACTATTGTGTGCCTGTAGCTAAAACCGGGATGCTATGGGGAAAAATTAGCCATCGCCAATTTCCCCTTTGCGTCCAGGTTTCACTAGCAGATTATGGGGCAGGCACTGGGTCCAGCAGTCTGCCCATAGTGGTTGCTAGGCTCGTGGATGCTGGGGGCGGCGCTAACGTGCCGTCCCAAGCATCCGCTCCATGGAGTCCATAGGACATGGCTGGCAGGATCTCGCCTCTCGCGAGATCCTGCTGGTCCGCGGAGTGATCAGAGGAAGAACGGGGACTTTTATTCCCAGTCTCCATTGGCTACCAGCGGCCAGAAGCAGCGGATCAGGCCGCCGTTCGACGTGGGATAAGAGGTGAGTGATTTTTTGGGGGGTTTTGAGCTGCAGCTAACTTATTCTGCAGAAGCTCAAAGCTGGTGTTAGCGCCAGCTCTTATTAACTATCGTTAGGACCAAGTGATCCCACCGGTAGTTACTCTGTGCTTTCACTTTGCGCTCCCCATGTTAGGTTTAGGGAGCACAAAGTACAGTAAGCAAGTGCTACAGAGTGCAAATTAACGAGCGCTAACAGTTTTTTTAACCTGTTAGCGAATCGGAGGCGATCTGTGCAGTGCGCTGTGACCGCCTTTAAGCTAGCGCTAACGTGACCACTAGCGTTAGCTTGAAGGAGGTGATAGAGCCCCTGTTGTGACAACAGAATGCAGGTGCTTAGATAGTGAGGGTTAATTCCAGGGCTCGAGTGTAGCGGGAACGTGGCAAAACGGCATTCCCGCACTTTTCCCGCAGCGGGAACACTGCGGGAACGCTTCATTTCATGTCAATCCCTTTAGGAATCCTTTTCCAGCAGGCTTATAGGAAGTGTGTGTGTGTGTGTGTGTATATACATATAGAAATAAAATAAACCTTCCAGGTAATCACCTCCGTAATATTATTTTTTTTTAAAAAAACGTATTCATTTGTTTTGAACACCTTTTTGTATTTTTTGACAGTGGGCATGCGGCTTGCGTCATTGGCTGCAGTGGGATGGCCTGACGTCAGACCATCCCACTGCAGCCAATGGCACGCAGTGCGTACCTGCTGCAGGGAGGGGCTGAGACGGCCCTTTGAAGACAGCGAGGAGTACACGCACACCCTGTGTCTTCAAAGCCCTCCTGCTGCGAGGACAGCATAGTATGTCCCGAGGCGGCAAGAGGTTAAGCGACTCCATTTCGGCAAAATACAGTGATCATTTGATAGTGAATTCACAGTATTTTTGGCGAAATGGATTTGCCAAAGTTCAGTGAAAAAAAATAATACATAAATAATATATTACATTAAATACATTTTACATTATATTTTTACCTTTTCTTTGTTCTCTGACTCTTCAGCTGAACTTGGGGGTGGAACAGGTCTCTGCAGCTGGACTGGAAAAAAAATTCGGTAAATGTAATTATAAATAAATATATAAATAATTTATACATAATTAATATAATAATTACATTAAATAAATACATTTTACATTATATTTTTACCTTTTGTTTGCTCTCTGCCTCTTCAGCTGGATTTGGGGTGGCACAGGTCTCTGCAGCTGGACTGGAAAAAAATCTGGTACATTTTATTATAAATATTTAATTATTACATACATAAAATAATTACATAATTTATGTAATTATTTTATTCATGTAATAATTATATATTTATAATAAAATGTACCAGATTTTTTTCCAGTCCAGCTGCAGAGACCTGTGCCACCCCAAATCCAGCTGAAGAGGCAGAGAGCAAACAAAAGGTAAAAATATAATGTATTTATTTAATTTAATAAATATATTTTAGAATAAGTTTTTACCTTTTTTTTCAGTTGGAGTTGGGGTGGCTCTTCACCTTCAGGTCTCAGTCTTCACTTGGACTGTCTGGGGGGAGGAAACAGGCTGACAGCAGCTCCGCCTCTGCACAGTGATGGTCGCTCCGTCTCCAGGACCAGTCACCTGTCACCAGCAGCCGAAGAACTTAGCCTCCGGCTCACACAGACACAGTACCAATGCAGTACAATGTCCTCCTGTGCCGTGTCGTGTCTCGGCGTCGCGCTGTGTGACCTCACTTCACACACTGCTCGCACGTGTCACGTGCCTGCGGCCAGCATCCGGGCACGTGACATGTGACCTCCGCCGGCATCCGGGCATGTGTGAGTGGCTGGGCCTCTGGCCAACCGCACGCAGAAGCGTGTGAGTCAGCCGGGAGAGGCTGCAATCCCATGCTGACCGCGAGAGCTCCACCGCTGCTGCGTAACACCGCAGTCTGCCTGGCTGGGTCCACAACAACCGATACACACACAGTCAGAGCAGACATGAAATGATGCGTTCCCGCAGCGTTCCCGCTGCGGGAAAAGTGCGGGAACGCCGTTCCGCGGCGTTCCTGCTCCACTCGAGCACTGCCTAAGAGGCCATGTTTGCCAGATATGTGAAGCACAGCACAGGTGATTTGATTTGCTGCTTAGTGATTGCAGAATTCAGTCTGCATTTCACAAGGTAAACCTTAAAACCTGCCTCTTAGTGGGCCCTGAGGACCAGGGTTGGGGACCGCTGCTGTACACGACCGCATTAGCGCTGGATCTCAGCCCGGGTGTTAGCATTTCCCTAGCGTGCTGTAAATGACCTTGTACATGGACTACCATGGACAAGGTGATCTGTTGGCGGGCCATCAGGCGCTACCTTTTAGCGACTCGCACTAGATATTTCCATTAGCGAAGGTGTTGTAGCTCAGACCAGGTGATAGGCCCCTATATGATATTTACCTATTGTAGACATTAAAAGTTACATTTTAAATTTGTGATCGCCACTACACAGTTTTTCATACAGCATACAGGGTTTCCCCCTTAATCTCTCAGCAATCATCATCCTTCTATACTAGAATTATTTCCTTTTTTCTCAGGCTATTATAGCCAAACCTCAGCTTATTCAATTCCTACTCTTGGTTGTAGGGTTCATTTTGGAAACACTTGGTATTCATGTCAATAACTAGTCAAAGCTCTTCAGTTCTGAGCACCACTGCCCTTGTGTCAACCCAGATTTTCAACCTGGGACCGAACCACCGATCGGCCATCAAGGCTGCATTAGCCTGTATTGATAATCCCCAACCCATAGCGAGCCATTTTCGCGAAGCTGGCCATCCACTTCCTTCCCTCAGAGTACTGGCTATTGACCATGTACCCCCTTTGCGGCGAGGGGGTGACCGTGCTAATGAGCTACTCAAACGAGAAGCATTTTGGATTTTTACTTTGGATACACTGTCACCTAGGGGTTTAAATGAAAAAATTCCTATGCCCCTTTTCTACCCCTGCGGTGAATACTTTTTATGTTCTCTTTGCTCTAGATAAGGCTCTCATACATGTTCTAGTATGCTCAGCCACAGTCGCCCGTATGGGGTTTTTGCCATAGTGATGTTATCTATATATACAGTATATAAACGTGAAAGTCCTGACTGACTGACTCATCAATGCCCTGCCGTTTAACCTAGGAACGTGAAATTTTAAAGGTGCACGGTTTTTATGACGTAGGCATCCACTAAGGAAGGATTTTTGGAAACTCCACCCCTAAGGGTGTGAAAAAGGGGGTTGAATATTTTAAACAGGATACCTATAGCTCAGAAACAGAAGATGTTACAGACGTGAAAATCGGTATTTAGCTTAGTCTTCAAAAATAAAAAAACAGGTATTTTACTGTTCTTCAAAAATCCAAGTGGGGGCGAAAAAAGGGGGTTGAACATTTTAAATATTTTAAACGCGATACCTATGTCTCAAAAACAGAAGATGTTACAGACGTGAAACATCGGTATTTAGATTCATCTTGAAAAAAAACACGTATTGTACCGTTTTTCAAAAATTCAAGAGGGGGCGAAAAAGGGGGTTGAATATTTTAAATATTTTAAACAGGATAACTATATCTCAAAAACAAGATGTTACAGACGTGAAAAATTGGTATTTAAATTCATCTTGAAAAATTACCACAAAACACGTATTTTACCATTTTCTGAAAATTCCTTGGGGGGGGGGCTACATTCCGAGACAAGATGCTGAGCTAGCGCCCACCCAGGATATTGCGGTAAAATGGGGGCGCTACAGGGAAACCTCCAGGCACATATTTTCCACGTTAGCGTCCACATTTTAGCACACACTAGGGAATAGTGTCCGTCATGTGTTGCTGTGCTTTACCCTCCAAGAGACTAACTGGGGAAGAACTCCTTTAGGTTTGGGTGGAGTTGGGGTTCCCCCACATGTTTAGTCCTTGAACAGACTGTTATTTATCCTTATAGTCTAACACAGGGCTCAAAATTTCCACTCGTCTACTAGTATTTGGTGAGTGGAAATTAAGTGAGGGCGAGTGGAAATGTACATGCAGGTAGCAAAAAAAATTATTTTGTGTTGCATATTCCAGTGGTGCCACCGTGCCGCCTCCCCTTCCCTAGGATGCACGGTGGCAGGGATCAGCTGCCTAACCTGACCAAGCTCGTCTCTATCACTGGCAGGGGGTGGAGAGGAGCTTCGCTCTGCTCACACTGGGGTCTGATGACTGGGGATACATGTATCTGGGGTCTGATGTCTGGGTATTAATGTTATTTTTGTAACTTTATTCTAAATAAAACCTTTAACAGTGTAATTTCATAAGATAATGTAGCGCTCACTCCCGGAGGAGCCGCTGAATTTAACCTCGGGTTAGTCTCTCCACACTAGGGAATAAATATACACCAGCACTGTTGTGGATTTTATAAATTATATACTTTACTGGTCTCAATAAAGCGGCATATATAATGTAAGCACGGTATATAGAAACAGGATTTCGTAATGCGAGAAACGCGCAGCGGTAAAAGAAAAGTTTAACCCCTTTGTCTCTGGAGTGTAAGTCCCGTGCAGGTTATGTCCCAAAAAATGTGTGTGTGTGAGCTCAGGTACCCGGGTACTATATTCGACTGGCCAGTGAATGGATTTAATAAATCTTCGAGTAGTCACGTTGGGGCCCTGTAGATTTAAGCAATACTGCAGCGTGCTTCGTTAAACTTTGACTGTGGCCTGGAAGGCCTCTCACCCATCCGCCAGACAATCTGTTCCGCTGCCGGATCAAGGACGTCTCTCCGCTGGATTATACTGGGACCCTGTGCCACCGAATCCGCTTCTCTTGCTTGTCCGTCTTCTACAACAAGATCTACAGCCTACTGCCTGCACTCCCAGTGGATCATCGCGGTCTCCGAAATCGGGGTCCAATCTGGAACTCTGTGTCTGTGCAAAACCTCTCAGCGGTAGCTTACTAGGTCTCTGGAAAGTCACTGTATCGATTCCCAGCGTCGGCAAGGCAGCGCCTGCTCTTCGGCCTGGTAACAATTGCTCACAGTCTCACGTGCGTCTTACTCTGTTCACCGCTCGGCTCACACTGGCTCTCCTTCGTACGAAGTTTCGGATGTCCTTTCCTCCTTCCCCACCCACTTCCTGTCTCTGCCCCAAAGCATGCTGGAAAACGTAGTCCCATTGTGTCCAGTATAGTTTACATTGCGCTTGTCTCCCTCTGGTGGCCAAACCCGAGCAATACAGCAACAGAGTTTTAAACAGCGCTACAATAATTTAAGGGGGTTTGTTTAGGGGCAGAGTTAAGGGCTGGGTGATCAGGTGGAGCAACTGGTGGCGAGTAATTCTTATGGCCTGGTTAGTAGCTTGGGAATTGAAATTTTGAGCCCTGGTCTAACAAAAACTTTCTGCTTTCAAAGGTGAAGTGATATTTTGGTACACTAACATAAATCTACTACTAACAAAAATAAATAAATATCACAAATCATGTTGTATACAGAATTTTTTTATTTCTAAATTAAAATTAAGACTTGTGCTTAAATGATATACTTACATATAGACTTTACATATACTTGCAAACAGACATGAAATACTATTTGAAATATGAGTGGAAGACTAATCAAATGAATAAAACAATATTTGTGAACTGATAAACAAATAAGATCACAGCCTCCTGTACTTTGTGATATAAAAATAAACTATAAAATATATTCCAGAATTACTGAAATGATGCACTGTGGGGGGAGTGGGGGAGCCAAAATAACCAGTTGGGATAATTTTTCCCGATTTATTTTGCCTCGACATTTCAGATGAATAATTTAGCTTCTGCATTTTCAAAACATCAAAAAGATGATGACAGGTAGTAATTGTGAATGAACTTGTAATTACTGTACGTTTGTTTGTTTTTTATTGGTTAGCTGCGGGTTGGAGTTGCAGATTAGAAAAATAAATCTCCTTGAAAGGTGGCCTTATTGTCATATAATTTTCCACCCAACCCAACTGTGGAAATGGTAGATATGAGGTTTCTACTAAAATGTATGTCATCATATGTAACAACCGGTCTTTTTATAAAGATGCTTTTTCAGCCATTTGAATATCTACCTTACATATATGATACACATTATTGCTTTATGGTTTTTAAACATATCAAGCTTTATCTGTAACATGCAATGATACATTAAGCATCGCATTGTGATCAAAATCCTGCAGAAAGAATCCGAGCCTGCTCCCATATCAGAATTTACTAAACAATATTTTAGCACAATGTCCAATTGCTGCTTGATATCTTTGACCAATGTTTGAGAAATTGCATAGATGGGAAGGATTAGGCTACACATAAGAGGTTCAGTATGCGAAGACAGAAAGGCAACGAGAACTCTTGGGTGTGATAGTTGCATATAAGTAAGCGGCACCGTGAGCAGCCATCTGCTTTGGTTCATCAGGCAAATAGGAATCTGTCTTTCTTTACATATACCACTTTCGCACCAATATTTAGGTATGTCACCCCGTCTGGGCCATAAAGGTTAATAGAATTAAAACTGGTTAATTAAAGGCTTTAAAATATACATGACAAATGTTGACACAATGCAATACAATGGAAATGCATTCAACAGCTTCTTCAAATTTACCATTCAAAGGATACTGTATTATACACAACTTTTTATTATAGTAACCAGGTCTCCAATCCCACAGATATTCCATATGGAAATAGTAAATATGTGTGCGCTTTAATATGCACGGTTTTATTTTTTAAATGACAAAAAAGTTGAATGTTGTGGGGTTACAAGACGCTCATTCAAATATAGTACATTTAAAAACTAAACAAACTGTTGTGGATACATCTAAATTGTAGCTCCATACTATGGACTCCATGGAGGGGAAGCTTGTGACGGCATGTTAGCGCTGCCCTGAGTATCCTGGAGCCTAGCGGTCGCTATGGATTCAGCACCTGCCCCGTATTTCACTGGGAAAACGGGGTCGCCAATTTTTCCCTTTAGCATCCCCGTTTTAGATGTAGGCACATGTTAGTGCCCAAAATGTTCTAGTTCAGGTGTTGTGATTCATTTTGAACTACATGTTGGGAAGACATATTGTGAAAACATTTGTTTTTGGCACTAAACACATTTTGTTAGTATGAGAATAATTAGGTGTTCATGTTTTTCAGAAAATGACAAACCTTTTCAACTATGTATACACAATATTGGAATTTAAGTGACGGAGTACTTTCTTACTGCTCAGTCTTTAATGTAAAAAACTACTGTAGCAGAGATTCACTTGCACATGGATGGATTGGTAACAGTTACAAGTTTTATAAAGCGCTAACAAGTTCCGTCGCACTGTACAATGGGATTATTCACAAAAATAAAGCTAATTTCAACAGTGACAGAGATAGCTGGAGAATAATCAACTTTGCTGTTTACAGAGAACATGAAGAAGGTTGTAATAACTGAAGGATGACTTGAACAGCTAACAGGTTTGTTAGCCAAGTTAGAATTAAAATATCAGTCATTGCTTGGGAAAGGGACCACACGTCTTCCTGCTACATAAACTGCCTTGATGTTACGGTCATCTCCTAGAAATAAATAAAGCAGAAATCAGAAAAAATAGATAATTGAATAAAGAAAAAAATAGTTGTGACTGGGCCAAAGAGGGAAAGGATAGGAATACGGGACTTTGTGGATCCGCTGTCATAGAACAGTAAGAGATATGGTGATTATCTACCACTCATGCTAGAAGTCCAAAAAAATCCCCAAAACTCTGCAAACAGCGTAGTGAGTGTCCATGTCAAAACACAACTGTCGAGCGCTCTCTTCAACAATGGTGACTACACAGGCAGGACTACTGGAGTGGATCACCAATAGTGGAGGTAGCCTTAAAAGGAAAAAAGTAAGTATGATAAATTACTCCATCTAACTCTACACGTTTTGCCAGTATGGCGTCATCAAGAGTCATGGATTGGGTGATGTGTGGGTGTAGAGAAGCATATGCTTAGAGTTGGTGTAATTTAGCGTACTTACCCCCATGCTATTTTTGTGTGTGCCTGACACACACTGTGTTTGGACACTCTGTTGTTGATCTCCTGCTGCAGGCTGTGTCCTGTGGAATTTTCCTTTTACTTTCCTTTTACTTTCACAATATAAGTTAAGTTTTAATTTTGCTTTGGCCCAGTCACAACTCTTTCTCTCAGTTATCAGGGTTACCCTCTGTTTTGGTTCGATATCGCTTCAGGTGAAAATTATTATTTTTATTATTATTCTTTATTTATAAAGCGCCAGCATATTCCGCAGCGCTGTACAGTAGGCACAGTATAGACAGGGTTACAATATATTGAACAACATTTGACAAACAGTACAGGAGGAGATGAGGGCCCTATTCCCGTAGGAACTCACAATCTGGGAGGGTTGGGGTTGGAAACAGGAGGAGAGGACTGTAAGGTGAGAGTGATTGATGGTTGCGTCAGTGAGTTGGGTGGTAGGCTTCCCTAAATAGGAACGTTTTAAGGGAGCGTTTGAAGGAAGAGACGCTAGGGGAAAGTCTGACAGTACGAGGGAGAGCGTTCCAGAGAGTGGGTGCTGCGCGTGAGAAATCCTGCAGTCTATCATGGGAAGAGGTGATGCGGGGAGAAGCTAGGCGCAGGTCACTGTTTGACCTTAGGGAGCGGGCTGGGGTGTATTTGGTGATTAGTGAGGACAGGTAGTGGGACGCTGAGTTAGTGAGGGTTCTGTGCGATATGCCTTCTAAAAACTAGTTTGCGTCGCTTTGGATGAATTATTTGTGCAGAAGGTTGTACAATTGCAGCTATGTCATTACCATGTGCTTACAGTGAGCACCATGATGGCCGCTACCATGTGGTTTCAATGAGTCCCATGATGGCCACCGACCATGTGACTCATTGAGTCTTAAGAAAATGGCCGCCAGCCATATGGCTGGACATGCGGCCACAATGAGTAAGGAACAAGCAAAAATTGTACAGAACCTAAAATGCAATTAAAAGCATCCAAATAAACCAAAGCAATTCCTGATATTCAGGCAGAGTAATTATATCTGATCACGCAGAGCCTATCAACACAGTTTAGTTTCCAAGCCTCTGCAGCAATAATATAGATAATTCCATCTACACCATTTATATTTTAACAGTTATATATCGGCGGAGAACGTGGGCCGTAATATAGGAAGTAAAAAAAAGAAACACACAGATGGATGGTTAAATGAATTTACTTTAGTAAAATATAAATGCAATTAATAAAGCAATATAATGGTCTGGTCTGGAGCAAACAAAATTATTATACGATTAATATTTAACTAGTAAAAGACTCTCCCCAGAGATTACACTGAAATAACCTCATGGTCTGGAGTTTAATAATAATAATAGCTCTCCCAAAGATTAAACATAAGAAAATGAAAACATTCATTAACATAAAAACGTTAAACTAAATTCTGGACCCTAACAAGACAATAAAGACACGCATAAGTGATATTTTTAATGCAAAGGGATTAAGAAACAGCAGTCATTTACCCATCCAGATATTGCAGAACACAAACAGTTTGCCCAGCTGCAATGTGTCCCTTTCCAGCTCAGGACCAATCTGCTGGTCACTTCCTGGCTTCTCTGTATCAAATAAAAGGAGGTTGGGCTACAGTCTTGTCTCCACCCATGTGAGTGGATCCTAGTGTCTAGTTGAATGTCATGTGACCTTCGGGGGGAGGTGGTAGCTAGCTTATGTCACATCCTGGCCAGACCACCTGTTTAGACCTTGCCATCTTGTATCACATGGTTAGACAAAGAAATGTTTTGCTCTTTAGTGACATGTAGTGGCATCACCAATTGTTACATGGCCATTTTTTTTATTAATTGTCCATTTGGAGTAGATCAACATTTTCAGAAATTCCGTGCCATAACACCCCCAATTGAACTTCATGTACTGGCGCCTTCCTTTTTGCTATATGATCAATTAGAGAGTATCACCACTACACTATTCATGCTACCATACATATTTTACAGATAACTGAATAAAGAAATAGACTCTGATCACCCCTTAAACATATAAAAATAGAACGTATTGTATTTTTGTATTTAGTATGGAAAGACAGATAACGCCTCATTTCAGCTTAGAGTATTTCTATAATTTGCCATCAAATGCCTTTTAGGTGAAAGTTAGTTCATGTTTTCCCGTACACATAATTTATTCATGCTGATGGGCAGTACGTGAAATAGGGTAACCTGCAGTATTTAGAATCTATAAGCCACAGATAAGGAATCAAAAAGGAATCCCTGGTGACTTGCCTTGTTTTCCATCCTGCAGCATATGAATTGTACATGTTGCAGCGCAGAACTTTTCCCTGTTCTACCATCTGAATGAAATAGTGATATGTATCCATGAAACCATGGCTGATATGGCAACCTTACTGACAGTAGCTGTAAAACCTTTAGAGCCATGGTTTCACTCTGTCAGACTGACAGTATCTGCTTCTGCCAGAAGCAGATGGTGGCAATGGGTGCATGGCCAATGTGACATCTCTCCATGCAAATGCATTTAGAGGCATTAGCTGATCAGTTCAGTGCTAGCGATTCCCTACAAAATAACAGTCAACATTTACGGTATGGTAATAAAATTCAATAAACACAAACACATCCTATAGATCACTCTAACTGACAATTTGCCAACAAAGTAGTCATTTTTGCTGGTCAGCATGAAATTCCTCCCTTGCCAGTAAGTGTTGGGCTCACATATCTCCTGTAGAAAATAATACAGTTCCAAAATACACTTACCGAGATACAAGAACTTCTCAACTGCAACCTGAAGATTAAGCAAAAAATATTTTAAATTTAAATCTTTAGTAGACATTTGTAGTTACGGGTACCAAGCTTAATTTGGATGTAGTACACTGGTGGCTGCTGTAGCATGGGTCAATTTCAACATCAATTAGAGATTTCCTAGATTGGAAAGCCTTCTACATGATCATGATATTTTATATAGTTGTGAATTGATTGTGTAAAGTAAATCAAATTGTATTAGACACGCAAGCACCCACAAGTAGTATTAATTAGCATAAGCCATAAATAAATCAACCACTTCACTACCAAGTGGTTTTCCATAAAATCAATGCCAGGAACCAGTATGGGGGGGGGGGAATCACCTTGCATGTGCCTGGAAATCTCAAAAGAATATTTTCATACTATGTGCACTATTTGGTGGTGCCATTTACTGGCCAAAAAGTATGCTACATCTCTATAATAAAGCTTGGGATCCGTTTCTTCCTTTTACTGAAAAATGGAAGGCCAATCTGTTCAAACGGATTTAGCACCTTGGGCCTGATGTGTTAAAACTTTTGCATTGCCCCAAAGTTAATGAGTATTCAATATCAGAGCACCAGCAGGTGCATACGAAGATAAAGTATTGTCCATCTTCGTAGTGAAGTGGGAAAAAAAGTGTTTTCCCCTCATTTTAAAGCAAATTGTACAGTTCAAAACATCATGAGTTGTGAGTGATTAACATAAGAAAGAATTAAGAAATGTGAAATCCAATTATATTGAATTAGATTTTTTTTGTTGTTGAGCATTTGTTCTTTCTATTCCCTTCACTGGAACTAATCTATACAGGGTTATTCAGAGAGAGGTGAAAAGCAGGTGAATGGCTGGAGAATCGAAAATTCTAGGTCAAAATATCCAAATCAGAAAAATTCTCCCATTTATCTCACTTTCCAAATCGGCTATTTTGACCTAGAATTTTCCATTCTCCAGTCATTCTCCTCCTGCTTTTCACCGCTCTCTGAATAACCCTGTAGGTCAAAATAGCCAAACCAGAAAAATTCTCCCATTCATCTCACTTTCCAAATCGGCTATTTTTGTATTTTTTTTTTAATTCTTTATTTAGAAATTTCAAATAAGGTTACAAGTTGACCAACATAAGAACAGCCACATAGGGCTGCAACTTCAACTGTCATAAAACATAGCAGATAAAGGGAGATAAAAAATACTTGGTGAAAATGTCTGCAAAAAAACAAAGGGTAGTGTCATCAGAAAGGAAAAACAGAATGATTATGGACTATCTAATGCAGAGCTACAATTGCTCCAAAGGGGATTAAAATTTGCTCCAGCTAAAAAACAGAACAACTTCAAAGTTTTCCTAGATCTGCACAGATTTATGAGAAAACTAACTAGGGAAAGTTTTTTTTCCAAAAAAGCATTGGTATCTAGAATAGACACTCCCATTGGGAACCATCAAGGAGCCACGGAATCTGAAGTTTTTCACCATACAAAGTTAAAGGAAACCATATACCAGTCTATATGGATGTAGTCTGGAGAGACTTAGAAAAACTAGACACCCGTTCATTTAAACCTAACCTTAGTTAACAATCATAATCTTGTGATTAAACAGGCTGACAAGGGGAGTGGGACGGTTATAATGTCCAGGGATTATTATTTGGGAGAAGCCTCCAGGATTTTGGGGGACATTGGCACTTATTCCATTCTCAAACGGGACCCTACAAAAGATTTTTTGGTAGGATTGGTATTTTTATTAGATAAGGGAAAAGCAAGTGGCATTTTGACAGAGGAGGAATATAAATTTTTATTTAATGCTCAATGTAAAACTGCCCTTTTTTATTTTTTGCCAAAAATTCATAAGAAAATGAATCAACCTCCAGGTAGACCAATTATAAGTGGCATTAACTCCCTTACTAGCAATATCTCACACTATGTGGATGTATTTCTACAACCCTTTGTCAGACAGATGAAATCATATCTTAAAGATACAGGCCACATTTTAAGATTATTAGATAATATGGTGTGGAAGGATAACTTCTGTATGGCTACCATTGATGTAGTTTCATTATATACTTCCATTCCTCATATTAAAGGAGTAGAGGAAGTAATTAATATTTTGAAAATAAATCCTGATATACCTGAGAAACAGATCAAGTTTTTAGGAGAACTTAGGCTTTTTATTTTAAAACACAACTATTTTTGGTTCGAGAAAGTGTTTTATCTTCAGATTTGTGGCAATACTATGGGGACAAGGTTTGCCACCAGCTATGCCCACCTGTATATGGAAAGTTGGGAGAAGGAGCAGGTTTGGCCAATAGCTGGGGGCGGCCTTGTCCTCTGGCATAGATGACATTTTTGTCATCTGGGATGGCTCAATTGATTCACTTCAGACATTTGTAGAGTCTTTCAATATTAATGATTACAATTTGAAATTCACCTATAAAATTCACCCTAGCGAAATTGATTTTCTGGATTTGACTATTTTTGTTAATAAAGGGAAATTAGAGACAAAAACGTTTTTTAAAACCACTGATTGCAATTCGGCAATTGATATTAATAGTGCCCATGCTGATTTCTGGCTCAACAATATTCCGAAAGGCCAATTTAAGAGGATGAGACGCAATTGTTCTGATCTTACTCTGTTAAATACTCAAGCGAATACTATTCTGGACAAATACGTCAATAAGGGGTATGATAGAAGTAAAGTGTTGATGTATCTAGAAGAAGTGAGGAGTTTAGATAGGGAATCATTGTTAAAGGAAGGAAGGGAAAAATTAGAAAACCGTTTTAATTTTGCGTTTTGCACTCAGTTCAACCCACATTCTTACCGAGTTAGAAGTATACTCAACAAACACTGGCACATATTACAAACAGATGACCTGCTGAAACATCATATTCCTACGAAGCCACAAGTGATTTTTAAGAACGCCCAAAATCTTAAAATCTCATTAGCCCCTAGCCTGTTACCCACTCAAAAAACCTCTGCTGTTAGCGACTATTTTTTAAAGAAACCCATGGGTTATAACAAGTGTGGGAGATGCAAAGCCTGTGTGAACCAGGAAAGAAAGATTGTGGAATTCACTAGTAGTATTACAGGGCAGTCCTTCAAGATTAACCATTTCATTAATTGTTCCAGCAAGGGGGTCATTTATTTACTCCAATGCCCGTGCGGGACTCAATATATAGGCCAAGCTTCATGACCATTACGTGTAAGAATCCTAGAACATCTGGGCAATATTAGAAGGCAATCCACCAATCATGGTGTACCTATTCATTGTAACAGTTGCCCTGTCTTTAGTTTAGATCAATTTATATGCCATGGGATTGATTTAGTTATCCGTAATTGGAGAGGTGGTGACCCTTCTAAGGATCTGATTAGGAGAGAGACAGAGTGGATTTTTAAAATGGACACTTGGAAGAAGGGTGGGTTAAATACAGATTTGGATATCCACCAATGTCTTTGATTGCCTGTTAACATGATAGATTTTTATTCTGCTGATTTTTGTATGCCATATTATCAATTGTGGTGCTGGATTGCATTCTTTTTAAGATGTCCGATTGTAGAGTTTACTTTACTGATATTCCTCCTCTTTCTGAGTCCACTACAGAAGAAATAAGGATCTGTAAGAGAGTTGCGACTGAATGATAGAATTCGACCCATGCAAGATGGTGATTGATACATGAGAACTATCTTTTGCGTAAGGATGGAGAAAGGAAAAATATTGACCTCCACAAGATGGCGACCACTGAGTGTGGATTGGACAAGCATCGCGATATGTCATTTCCGGTTGGACCGGGAGCGGATTGCCGGAAAGAAGACATACGAGATATGTGGTCCGGGGGGAGGCGCACGGCATCTCGCTCATTAAGCCACATTCAGCTGTTAGCCATTCCCTTGTTAGATGTAGGCTGGCCCTATTAATTTGTATAACCATATGTCTAGTGTATATAAAGTGTGACACTTACAAACGAACACATTATCCCTGATGAAGTCTTTGCTTTTATAAAGACGAAACGCGTTGGAATGTGTTCCAACTTTTATTTTATGATGTTATATTAAATTTTGTTTATAAATTTCTAAGAGCCTTGGCTTGAATTTTTATGAAATAGCCATTTCAGCCCTGGAATTACCTGTTGGCGATTATCTTGGAAGGAGGTCACAGTGATGTCCCTTGATGATAGACTCCAGGAGATGACCAACTCCCATTTCAACCAGGAGGGGTAACAAAGTACCTGCTATGTGCCAACTTTGTATTCACTTCTTGGGAGTGTTTTTCTAGCGGGGCTCGATTGCTATACGCTTTTATCTGCACTATGGTTGTGTAATTTATTTTACAGATACCGTTCCTATTTGATTACTTATCCTTTCAGCACTGGGGGGACAGTGCTTTGCAGTACGCAGATACGTATTATTTTATTAAGATTGACACGGGGGTGGTCACGTTTTTATTCGTATGATTATGGACTCTGCAAGAGAAAGGCTGTCCGTAGACCAGAGCAGGTTGTCTCCGCACTGAAGAAAAAAATAATCAAACGTCCACAAAAGCGTAAGGGGGAAAGCAAAAACAAAAAGGGGAGACATATCACATTCAAATATTCGCGGGGAAGGGCGGGGGAGGGGGGGAACCAGGGAACGAAACAATTCAATCTCCAAACTTTACGGAGTGCCTCCCCTATACTGAGGGAGCGGGGAGGGGGTTGGGGGGCCCTCCTATGACATCCCGCTGATAAAAAAATTCAGGCAAAGCAATAATAAAAGAAAAAAAAAAAGGAAAGGGGAACAGGAATGCAGGACCACAGGTCAAAAAAGAACAGATCAAAAATGCGTCACCGTTTCGTATAAAACAGAGAAGAAAAGTCAGAGGGTTCGACCAGTAGGGCTCTCAGCCCGGGGTGGTAATCGCTTCGTCCGGGGCAAGTCCCGCACCTAGTAGTATAGATCAAGCCTCAGCCAGATCCGATATAACGTATGGCACATTGTTATGAGTAACCACTAGGGAGCCAGCTGGGCCCCAGCGGTACCGGACCCCCTTTTGCCTGAGAAAAGATGTCACGTTTCGGTATCTGCGGCGCGCCATCAGCGTAGCGAAGGGCAGGTCGTGGAACAACTTCAGGAGCGCTCTGTCGACAACAGCGCGAGCCCCCGGTGCGGTCATAAACCGCGACTTGGCTGCCACATCCGCGGCATCCGCAATCACATCTCTTGGGGCATGTCGAGGAGCCGCTGCAGCCTTGCAAATGCGATAAACCGCACTAAATACCTCTGTACCTCTGGGGCTTTAGGCGGGGACTCCGGTACCTGATGTGCCAAACGGTTAGCATAAGGGAGTAGGTCCGCCGAGGCAACGGACTCTGGAACGCCTCAGATGCGTATGTTATGCCGACGGTGTCTGGACTCCAGCGCCTCCACCGAGCGTGTCAGAACATTGACTTGTGACCTGAGAGCGGACACCTGCACCGACAAGACCGTCTGTTTGCCTGCCAAATCTGCAGTCTGGGCCTGAACAGCCACCACCAGTGAGCGCACCACCTCCAACTCAGAGCGTACGCCAGAGAGTTCAGTCAGCCAAATGGATTTAATTTCTGCTATGAAATTGTGATAATCCTTCATCGTGGTGGGGCGCATGTCATCCGGGGGAGCCGCAGGAGCCTCGGCAGGGTGTGAAGGCGTCACTGCGACTAAAGGAGAGTCAGTGTCCCCAGAGATATCCGAAGTCAGTAAGTCTTCTCCATGTTGCGGGCCGCTCATCAGTCGCGCCATGCCCTCCTCGTCTGATATTGGGGTGTCAGCGTCAGAGCCTCCCGCAGAGGTCTCCGAGGCTGTAACTGTGGCCTCGAGTAAAGTGGCCTCTAAAGCCTTCTTCCTTTTCTTTTGCACTCTCTTCCGAGCGGTGGCACTCATCGTCGTAGGGTCCCTGACCCGGGGCGTCGTAGTGAGCCAATCGGTCCCCCGTCCGATAGACCAGGAGCAGTCATCCTCTTCAGATGAGCCATACCCCGGGGAAGGAGGGAAGAGGAGGGCACAGCACCTGCAGGGTGTCCACTGGTCAGGGAGTCTCTGATGTCTGGCTGTCTGGAGTCAGCTAACCTGGTCTGTGGAAGTGATTTCAACTTCTTCCCCATGTCTAGGTGAGGGTAAGATCTCTGGAACCGGGAATCAAGTCCGTCACGTCCACCAGGGAACTCCCCAGGCTCCGCAAGACGGCCGCCTCGAATAGGCCGCACCAGGCCCGAAGATCCAGCAAGCCGGCGGAGCGCAGTAAAACACTCGAAAAGCGGTGGTATTACAGGCACCACAGGGTCCAACCGACTTAGGGCCCGCAGGAGGTCAAAACGGAGCTGGAGAGACACGGCAATCGTGGTCTGTAACAGCTTAATCAGCAGAGCTCCTCCGGCATGCGTCTGCTCCCGTCCGTCGCTAGCCACACCCCCAAATCGGCTATTTTGTCCTAGAATTTTCCATTCTCCAGCCATTCTCCTGCTTTTCACCGATCTTTGAATAACCCTGTTAGTATTCTTTCTACATAAAGAGGCAACATGTATGAAGGTATGGGGGAGAATATACAGAATCATGTTAATAAGTAAATATAAGAAGGAAAATCTATAAATTGACAAGGAAAACATTCCTTTCACCCACAAGGAAGTGCCTAAGAGCTCCCGCCAATCTTCATTGCTATCACATCATTATTGGATTATAGGAATATATGATGGCACTGTACAAAAGAGTACAAAGCAAAAAAAGGGGTAAAGCGCCCACCGGAAACGAGTGCCCAAACGACTCGCTGAATGTTCTATATGGAGGTTTCTCTATGTACCTGAACAACAAATAGATGAAGAAATCACAACACAGCGCTTAATAGACCTAGGTCCATAAGAAAGTGGGATAGACACGCTAGATGTCCATAAACATAGTGATCCTCATTTTCAAGCAATATGCTTCTTTACATTGCAGGTGATGGAACGAATAATGCAGGTGTAACGGTAGGCCCCCTATAGGGTGATGGGGAGCCCCCAGGCTGTGAAGAGTGTAGCCTTTAGGGCAGGTATATGGTTTTGTTTGCAGACTTCAGCAATCCCTTGCAACACTTAACACAATGAATTCTACACACTGCAGAACAGGACCCAATATTTGAAAAATGTGAATTGTAGCAGAACGGGTGTTGTCCGCCTGCGGGTGTGCTCCTATCTGCTCCTCCCACTGCGCTTACCGCCGACCCGACTACCGAGTGTCACGGCACTCGGCGTCTCGAGCGGCCTGGGATGACCCTGGGGAAGGGTTGGCGGGCTGTGGAGGGGACCCCGGGGTGAGATCAGCCCGACCACCGAGCGTCGCGGCACTCGGCATCTCGAGCGGCTGATCTACTGACCTTGGTGCGGTTCGGATCGGGTGTGGAGCGGCCGTTCGGGTGGGAAACGTTTCGTCCGGGGAGCCGTTCGGATGGGAAACGTTTCGGATTTCCCTCGGATATGCAGCGCTTCGGTATATCGATGCGCGGCAGACGCGCCGCGGCTCCGGATCGGGGAAACAGCACCAGAGCGTGATCGTTCGTTCGGCACGGTCGAAGCACGTACGATGCACCTCTGTTCTGATCCGAGATGCAGACACAGGGTGATCGGATCGTACCTCGGGATGCCGCACTCTGGAGACCGCGCGGGATCTCAGCAGTACGGTCGAAAATAAAGGACACCAGGCGGAGCTGTATGCACTAGATCATCTGACTTTTACTGGGAAGGCACATATATTTATAAACATTTGTACAGCAAGAAAACAATAGGAATCCCTGCCCGCCCCCACAAGTCTCATTGGCCCTCTCTGGAAAGAGGCACCTGGGTCCCGATTCGTATTGGCTGTTACGAATCGGGGTGTTGCCGATTCGCAACCGGATGGTCCGAATCGGCCATTTTACGATTCGACCGGATGGTCCGAATCGGCCATTTTACGATCCGATCAATTCGACCGGATCCACGAGGCACTGGGAAATGGCGGCGAGCAAGGCACACAATGGGATTTACACACATTTCACAATACACATACGGGGACACTTTTATTACACCACACAATGAAACCACATCTAATAAAATAACACAAGGAGTTCTGCTGGTGCAACGGCACCTAGGAGTCTATAGGAATAGAAATGTCACAAAGGACTGTCCCTGGCTGAGGGTGCTGGGCCATTCCGTGACATGAATCCTACAGTGCAAGACAGAACTTGATACGTGAATATACAATAAATGCAACACACTGCAAATCCCCACACTCCCAGCCAGGGAGTTCAGACAAAGCCTTGGGAATCACTCACACCATATGGCTTCGTGGCCAAATGCCTGTAAAGTGAAAACACCTGAACTTGAAAACACGAATGAAATACAATGCAAAACAGACCTTGATACGTGAATGCAGCACACTGCAAATCCTCACACTCCCAGCCAGGAAGTTCAGACAAAGCCCTGGGACTCACTCACACCATATGGCTTCGTGGACAAATGCCTGAAGAGTGAAAACAACTGAACTAGACACGTACAGACAAATCCAAACAGACAAGATACATACAGAAGAAGTTCCAGAAGCCAAGCCAGGTCATGCACGAGATATCAGAAATGCAGATATTACTTAGGGAGCAGACTAGAGAATATCAAGAAATCAGAGCCAAAGAGAACACAGATAATCAGAACTAGAACTAGAACTAGAATAAACACGAGGAACAGGAACTAGAGGATCTCAGACTTAGTCTATCCTGATCCAAGGATCAAATGCCTGGTTGGCCCTATTTATAGGGCTAAGCAGATCATGTGACTGCAGACCTTCAGCCCAGTGGGAATGGTCTGCAGAGCCTGAACAAGAAAACCAGAAAACATGAATCCCTGCTACTACCAGCAGGGGGCAGGACCGAGATGTGACAGCAGGAGAAAACAAAAAAAAGGAACAAGATTGCGCAGTACACCAACATCAGATGGAGATAAATTTTGTTCATATTCAACTCACATTTGGAGGAGCCCACAGCCAGGTCTCAGGAATATAGCGAGCAGGGACTTATGTCAGGTGCCCATATACCCTTCGATCTGTTCCTCCAGTGTTGCCAAAAATGGTACTGCAGTGTGAATTGATAAGACCAGAAAAAAGCACCTCTTGGTGCAATAAATCACAGATAGCTTGGCAGTTTAAAAAGGAAGCCAAGTTCAAACACAAACGATGAGCCTCTATTGGCTCCGTCACAATTTGCGCAGGGAATCATACAGGGGTTCCCCAAACCTTCAGGACGCGTTTCGCCAGAATGGCTTCCTCAGCTGGTGATCCAGCTAGGTCTATTAAGCGCTGTGTTGTGATTTCTTCATCTATTTACTGTACAAAGTACAGTTATAATTGGTTTCTTAGCATTCCATAAGTGATTTTCCCCTCCTCGATCCACTGAGCTCACCAACAGAAGAACTTTCTGTATGTATCTTTCTTTTTTAAATATCAAAATTAGTGTATTACCTCTGCAGAGATATCGGAAAACACGTCAAAGGCACCATTTCCAGGGGCAGCGCTTATTAGCAACGCATCAAACTCCTTATTCACGTCAAAGTTTCCAGTGATGTGATCCAAATTCAGCGCTGGTGAAAAAAGAAATGACAATATTTAGGTTTCTTCTTTTTTTTTTAATAAAAAGGCCTTTTTACTTGTCAATAGCATAATTCAGTAAAACAAATTACTAAAAGAGCCTTAAGTACGTAAGGCAAAATATTGCATCTCCACTTTATGGTTTTCCCCTGGAAATGCTCCTATATTTTCTTGGCAGATATGGCTCAATCTACATACATACAGTATGTAAAAATCTTAAAAAGACGAACTAAAAATAAATGACTTAAACACGGCATTTCGTATTATAGCATTTTGGTAATGCATTCTAATGAACCAAACCTGCTCCACCATACTTACAGGGTTATTCAGAGAGAGGTGAAAACCAGGAGAATGGAGAAGTGAAAATTCTAGGTCAAAATAGCCAAACCAGAAAAATTCTCCCGTTTATCTCACTTTTCAAATCAGCTATTATCACCTAGAATTTCTCCAGTCATTCTCCTGGTTTTCACCTCTCTCTGAATAACCCTGATAATCTTTTCTGCATAATGACATTCAATGAGCCACACAACCTAAAACAAATGGGTAAGGAATATTCACCTTCACATCCTCCAAGTGTTGCAAGTCGGAAAGCCTCCTGGTTGCTTAAGACTTTATAATCATTGTCCTTTCCGACTTCTGAATTTAGTGGCAGGTCGTCTATCCCATTCTTTACAGTTTCTATTAAGTTGTTGGTCTCAAATTTCTTGCATTTCTTTTTTTGCTTTTCCATATAGATAATTTTTGACGTTTCTACTGCTTTCCGGATGGCATCGAGTATTGAAATTGAGTAGCCTCCTGCAACATCTGTGAACAGAGCACACTGTTAATTCAGAATGTCACTTTAAATAGTTCAAAGACAGCACTCCAATCTCACACACAGACAAAGCTACTGGTTTTACAAGTTTGAGAATGAATATCCTGCATATAATAGGAGTCACGTAACATAATGCACCCTATTCTTTTGGGACTGTAGTAGGAAAGTGGATGCTAGCTGAATTACCGGTTCTTTTAAGCCATTTGTGTGAGTGGGGTAACGGCAATATCATATTAAAGGTATTTCAGGACAAACACACCAGTGGTGACCACATGATACATTCTGGGTTCCATAGGAGGCTGAGAAATGAATTTTTCCTTGGTCTCCTTACAATTTCATCATGAAGAGCCTGCGGATTAGTGCAAGGACATTGTTGAAGCCTGGGAAGTGAGTTTAGATGCAGGGGGTGATTTTACAAGAGGTATAAAGGGATTTTATTCACGCAAAATCACTTTATACTTGGTTTAAGGAGGCACAACTTTGCTCCGTCATTCTGCACAGAAGTTCCAAACGTGCGTTTGTAAAGTGCGCAAATCCTGATGTGCTGCGCAGTTTGCAGTGCCCAATGCTATGCAAGTTGCATAGGAGTGCAAATTGCATTAGATAGCTTCAGGGACTTCCAGGTTTGGGAGTACCGGAGCCGATGAGGAGGAACTACATGCAGCAAAGGAAAAAAGGAAAATAACCTGAAAATAAATAAGAATAAAAAAAATAAGCAGCAGCCTCTGCCCAGTTATTTAATGGCAAAAAAAGGAATTCTGTTAAAAATAGAGTATCCCTTTAATGCCTCTGTCTCCTATACTAGCTCGTACCTCAGTATTCTCAGTTTAAGCTGCTATTCCTTTATTGCTTTTGCAAAATCACGTAACACGTTAAAATGATTAAAATACATATCTATTACTTACCTCTGGTTCTGCAGTGCAGGGGCGGCATGATCCACCACTCTCTTTATGTGGGTAGAAGAGGAATGGGAACAAATATGTTCCCAGTGTCCTTCCACAACTTTGGCATGACCCCACTCAACATGGACTCAAGATTATACCAGAGGTGACTTTCGTGCCCCTGCCAGTATCTATTTTCAGCTCCCAAAAATTAACATTGGGGCTTTCTTTTTTTTTATATTCAAGATTTTTATTAAAGAGAATAATACAGGAATGACAGAAAAACAATACGGTAATACCGTAATCAGATTATATGACAAAGGTACATGACATCGTAAAATGAAACAAACCAACAGGGCCACCATATAAAAGTAGAGTTTAAGTAGTCGACATATATCATCATACTATAGAGGGTCCTGGGGAGAATCTCAGTCGAGCTCCATCTATCTACGCGGTCCTCATGTCTGTCGCGATGGGGTAGTGAAGGTGCGAAGGACAGCATGGAACCAGTAGGAAGGCTGGTGATCAAAGTAAGAAAAACTGATATGAGACCCAAGTTGTGAGCAAGGAATGGTGAGAAGATGTAGATCAGAGATAAGGAAAGATCAGTCTAAGCGAGAAAAGAGAGGAGAGAGGAAGTGGGGGAGTGCGAGCAGGGAGGAGAGAGAGAGAGGAGGGGAGAAGAGAGAGGGAGAGAGAGGAGAGAGAAAAAAAAAGGGGGTGAAGGGAGGGGGGTACAGGGAAAACAAAGACACACACAGCGGTCATCATTTCAACCCAAATAATGGGGTAGGGTACATTGTATACTGCCACAGAAGAGCCCAAGCCCGCGCTCCAGTATCCGCCACAGCCACAGGAGACCCACTCCCAGCGGAGCCACCGATGCCATGTAAGTCCGAAAGTCCCAACTAAGGGTGCGTTTGTCCTCCATCTTCTCCACCTCCCCTCCCCATGAGGTCCAGGTCCAGTCGGTGGCGGAGAGAGGCCGAGGTAATGTACTGTATCCAGTAGAACCAGGTGAGATAGAACTCAGGGAGATTGTCATCACGGGAAGCAATACGTTCCTCAACGCGGTATATTTCGTCTACCTGGGTCACCCATTCTCTGAGTGAGGGGACCGTTAACATTTGGGCTTTCTAAGGCTAGGGTCAGACGACCGTGATTTCTACGGACTGTACGTCTGTGCACAAGGACGTACGTTGCGGACGCAGCGCACTTTGTGCGGCCGTCCTAGGGGTTGTACGTTCTTGCCTGCCTTGCGTCCGTGGGCCGCGGCCGTTGTGCATCCGCAGTTCAGTGCGGACGTACTTTGTGTAACGGGCTGCGATGGGCTTTCTTTCATGCTATCACGGACGTACTTTTAGGCTCAATCACGGACTTGAACACTACACTCGTCTGACCCCAGCCTAATACTTGTTCATTTAGGCTGCCGGCACACGAGCAAACATTTTGAGTCTGTTTGACCGCACTGTTTGCCGTCAGTCGTAGCTTTATAAAAGGCGTCAATTAAACACACCACACAAAGCCCCTGCGCACTTGTTCACGGACGGGCAAAGCATAAAGCCACGGACGCAAAAATAACATTGACGTGAAAAAGCTAAACGGACGCAGAAACAACACTGCCATGTATTTTCCTAGGGTGTGGAGACATCAAACGTTACGGACGTACTTTACGCAGTACTCACAGTATCTCCCGTGAAAAAGTGCATCCGTAATGGACGCAGTACAGTATGCTCGTGTGCCGCCTCCCTTAGGAGTACAGTGCTTTAATAGCACACAGATTCCATATTGAATAGCATCAGCTCTGCTTCTAATTTTCTCTTGCAATTCATAAGACTATTTGGCCTATGTACCTTCCTTCAAATTTATAAAAGGCGACTTTGGAAAATAACACCAGCTTTTGTAAACTGACATTTTATTTTCTCAGCTGCACAGATAACAATCCACGATTAGGAGAGATTTCTCATTGTCCATTTACATTTCAGTGTTAATCAGTTTTGTGAAATCACAAAACACCAGGGTCTGCGAGGGGGTATTCTTTGCAGAATAAGGTCTCAGGACAAGGAAAATGAGCTGTATTGAAATAACTTGTTTGTCTCCAGGTAGCTGCATATTACACCGCTGTAGGAGCTGTTTATTTACAGTAAGTAGCCGCAACACTTGAAGCTCTGTCTGCACAGCGGCTGCAGTCATTAAGTTAACACCTGGAGTCATTATAAGCCATTACTTGAACAGATCAGCTGAAATCTTGCTCTTGGTGTTTTATGGCCTAAATTTCACTTTTTATGTATACACTTTTTTTTGGTAATGAAGGGGTTAATATATCATTTTACTCACCTGTTCCAAGTCCCAATTTAACGTTCTGTTTTAAAACATTTTGTACATCAAGATGACCACTGCACAGTCTAAAAAAAGGGCACAAAAATTTAATTTGTATTAGAAAAAAACACAATCAATACTTTGCAAAAACCTGTATCAACCCCACCCCTTGTACTTAATTGGTGTGATTCCTCCTGTGCACCCAGGACCGGTTTGTCATAGGAAACATCATCAATCTGGGCACAGGCTGGTATGCAGACTATCATGCCTGCAATAAGTGTACAGTAGGAGGAGCAAGAAAAAGGTCATATAGAAGGATTACCATTAACACTAAGGCTCTGCCTTCAGCACAAAAAAGCAGATTTCAGTGACAGGTATGGTAAGGAAATTTATCATGTTTTAGAAAACATATACATTCGCATTCGCCATTAAGATAAATTAGACCTTTGCATGATCAGTATAGTACCAACTTGTATCTGGATAGAGCAATTGCTAATGACTGCTCTCTGCCAGTTCCTATTTATTAACATAAGACATATCAGGGCTTTTCCTGGATAAATAAAGTGCACAATTTCTTAAAAAGATAAATATATTATAATACTTATCCAAAAAAACCACATTACACACATACATTAGATAACAATAACTTACGAAATATTTGAGTTTGGGCAATGGGATATTGAAGCTCCTTTACTTTGAAAAATACTGAGCTCCTCATCTGTTAGGTAACAACCGTGAGCCATCACTGTCTACAAAGAAAAGGAAATGTTTTTATTAAAATATCGTGTGAAGGCAACTAACATACCCATTGTGTTGCTTAAATGTAGGACTTAATTGTTATGGATTGTCAAGAAGGACTCGCACACCAATTCATTAACAGCTTTGGCTTTAATTACCACCTCTATGCTGATGATACTCAGATCTCCATCTCCACCCCTGATCTCTCTCCTCCTGTCCTTTCCAAAGTCAGCAACTGTTTATCTGGCATCTCCTCCTGGATGGCCTCCCACCACCTAAAGATTAACATGTCCAAGACTGAGCTCCTACTAATTCCTCCCTCTAATGCCTCCCCACCTCCTGACTTGTCCATGGTTGATGGCACTATCTCCCCATCAAGCCAGGTTCGCTATCTCGGAGTTACACTTGACTCCCCCACATCCCCCACATTCAATCTCTTTCCTCCTCCTCCTCCAGTGATGACTTTGACGACCCTGTGGTGCTTGCTGAATACACCGCAGGGTCGCCAAAATGGGATCGCCAAATCGCACCGAATTGAAGAGGGCGAAAAGTCACCGAACGTGCGGTGACTTTTCGATTCTCTTTGAATAACCCTGTAAGCGTTTATCAAAAAACACTTTCCATTACCCACAGTCTAAAAATGTATATGTATTGTTCACACAATAAATGTTTACAGTCCGTAAACTTATTTTCATTGGGTGAGGGATCTTTCTGCTTGTCAAAAAAGGCCACTACATTTAGAATTCAGCTGGGACTCTTTCTACGGATAGAAAATGTACTTCCAAGTTGCTTAAAACAGTTACAGAACAACAGCTTACATATCCACTGTGCTGAAAACTCAAAGGCACATCATGGAGCCCATTTACAAGTGAATTTAAATTGCAATAAACACATTTCCTTTACCTTGCTCAGAATATGTCTGGATTGAGCCAATACGATCTTGGGTGCTTGCAGTTGCATTTGAAGGTAGAGTTAACTTGATCATTGTATTTAAGATCTTAAACAAACGTGTCAACAGGCGTGTATAGTTTTATAATAACAAACCACTAGGGGGTTATAGATCAATATGTGTAGACACAGGTATTGGCTGGCTCAAACGTGTTCCATTTTGGGTATATCACATGTAAAGAAAATAAAAAAAATATACAGCACATAGCGTAAATCTATTTACGCTCATGAACAAACAAATGACATGGAGAAGATTATCAACTCACATTTCCTTGAGCGTACTCGCTCAAGGTAATCTGTTTATGGGTTTCCTTTACCTTGCTCAGAATATGTCTGGATTGAGCCAATACGATCTTGGGTGCTTGCAGTTGCATTTGAAGGTAGAGTTAACTTGATCATTGTATTTAAGATCTTAAACAAACTGTATATTCTTTAACAAAGCGTTTCACATGATAGGGGACAACAGTGCTAACCATCCAAATCTAATGTAATTGGCTTACAAAAACAAGAGGATGGATGGTATTGTTGAAGAGAACCACAAAGGTCTTTTCTAGTATTAGGGAATCTAGTGAATATACTAAAATAACTCTCGATCGCTGAACACTGATTAAAAGTGATTGCTCCCAAACACCACTATATCCAAAGAACAAAATAATTAAATACAGTGCAGCGCTCGTGCGTATATCACCAGGTGTGTATAGTTTTATAATTACAAACCTCTAGGGCAGGGATGGCAAATCTTTTTGAGCCTGAGTGCCCAAACTGGATCGCTGAACCAACTTGTGTCTCAAAGTGCCAACCCCGCAATTAAACCTGAATACAGATTTATTTTAGAAAAAAAAAACACTTCATACAACTGTCTGAACTAATTAGACAATTAAGTCTTAGAAGAAAAATACAGTATAAGAAGTTGGATATATTGCCCCCAGCTCACACATGGATATTTTGCCTCCAGCTCACATAAATATATTTCCCCCAGATCACATGGTCTCAATCTGTCTGTCTCCACTCTGCCATGCTCCTTTGCGCGCTAATCTAACTTCGCGCGGCCACCGGCAAAGGATGTAACCCAGCCGTTCGCCTGGCAACCACGCACAAGCCGCGGTCTCGCAAGATTCTGGAGTTCACGTGATCTCATGAACTCCGCCATCTCGCGAGATTGCGGCTGGTGGATCCAAGGCGAGCGGCCGGGCTACATCCTTTGCCGGCGAACACGCAAAGGAAGAAGAGCGCGCAAAAGAGCTTGGATACTGAGACAAGCCTATGGCTCGCGTGCCGACACAGACAGCCCTGCATGCCAGCTGTGGCACACGTGCCATTAGGTTCGCCATCACTGCTCTAGGGGGTTATAGATCAATATTTGTAGACACAGGTATTGGCTGGCTCAAACATGTTCCATTCTGGGTAGATCACATGTAAGGAAAAAAAAAATACAGCACATAGCGTAAATCTATTTACTATCAGGAACAAACAAATGACATGAAGAAGATTATCAACTCACATTTCCTTGAGCGTACTCACTCAAGGTAATCTGTTTATGGGTATTCAGGGCATACCCATCAGCCCCAGGGATCCGGAACCCTCCAAAGAGTAAGATCGACAATAGTGCAGATGGTAAAATTCTGTTTATATCCACAGTTATATAACAGGAAACAAACTCGCCCATCTAGAGCCTATGCCACGGCTCTTGGTGTATTCGTATTAAGCTTCTATTATTTACCCCAACCTTATAGGGTAATAGCGAAAGAAACCAGGGGTCTAATGTTCTAAAAAATTCTCTCTAAAAAATCCGCCACTTCACGGGCAGGTTATGGGGACCTCCTAGGGACGATATTTGAAGGAATTTTTTGTTTTTATTCTTAACCTTTATTTCATAGAAAACTCACTGTTCCTTTAAAAACGTTTTTTTTTTACTTTTTGTCCTGGTTTCCTGTCCCCCAGGGCACTACCCGGACCCCCATACACCTTTTATGGCAAATATCTAGCATATATTCCCTCTTGGAGGGCACTCTAAAAATCGAACGTTCGAGTCCCATTGACTTGCATTGAGTTCGGATCGTGTTCGAGTTCGAACTCGAACTTTTGAAATTGGTCGAAGTCGAACCGAACACGGGGGCATTCGGCTCATCCCTATTCACTAGATTAAAAGTATTAAATACAGTGCAGCGCTCGTGTGTATATCAACAGGCGTGTATAGTTTTATAATAACAAACCACTAGGGGGTTATAGATCAGTATGTGTAGACACAGGTATTGGCTGGCTCAAACGTGTTCCATTTTGGGTATATCACATGTAAAGAAAATAAAAAAAATATACAGCACATAGCGTAAATCTATTTACGCTCATGAACAAACAAATGACATGGAGAAGATTATCAACTCACATTTCCTTGAGCGTACTCGCTCAAGGTAATCTGTTTATGGGTATTCAGGGCATACCCATCAGCCCCAGGGATATGGACCCCTTCAAAAGAGTAAGATCGACAATAGAGCAGGTAAAATTCTGTTTATATCCAGTTATATAAAAGGAAACAAACTCGCCCATCTAGAGCCTATGCCACGGCTCTTGGTGTATTCGTATTAAGCTTCTATTATTTACCCCAACCTTATAGGGTAATAGCGAAAGAAACCAGGGGTCTAATGTTCTAAAAAATTCTCTTCTGAATTTATTAAAGCAGAATGAACAAAGATAAAAACAAACATCAATAAAAATAAAGAAAAAAGAATAATGATACAGGTACCCAAATGTCTTTCGCGCTTCCAGAGCGCATCTTCAGAGGGGGAGGAAAAAAGTGGTACTTCTACCACCTCCGACAATGTTTTTATAGTCCTCATAACTTAGTAAATTAGTGTCCATCCTTTGCTTGTTGACGGAGACCGTATGGGCACTTCCGGATTTACCAGACGCCCGTTGGAACGCATCACATCTCTATGCATACTTCCGGGTAATTCCTCTCGTCTAATGGAACGCATGAAGGTGACCTCATCTCGGCAGAAGGGGACGGCTCCCAATCATCCCCCCTCCGTCCAATTATCTCCGGAAGGTGGAGCATAGTTTAAAGTCCGTTTCAGCGACGGGATCAATCGTATTTAAAGTCCACTCTTTAAATGACTCATAACATATATACAAACACAAAAGAAAAGGATATCATGACTGGGAATAGGAATGGGAATGGGAATTCATTATAGGGAATAGTAAACACATAACATTTAGACACAGAACAGTTAACATTTAAGCGCAGAACAGAAAATGTATTTTTCTAGAGGAAAAGATAAGAAGGTGCACTCCAAGGAAGGAGATATGAATAAATTATTTCAAAAAATGACATATTTCAAAGTTTTTGTTTAATCCGTTTGGCATTAATGTATCTGAATGAAAAATAATTCTCATCCTCTCTTGGTTTAATTTTAACTCTAAATTCTCACCACTCCGGTTGCCAGTAATTTGTTTTACTGCTATAAATATGGTCCCTGTGATATTGCAGTTATGTTTTTCTTTAAAATGGGCCGAAAGGGAATGTAGTTCAAATCCCTTGACATTTCTAACATATGGGCCTGATAGTTCTTCCTACATATAGAAAACCGCATGGACAGATAATAGCATAAATAATATTCTTCGACTGACAGGTAAGTATTCCTTTAACCACTTGGCTGCAAAGGATGCGCTCAGCGCGTCCTGCCAAGTGTTGTTCCTGTGCTATGGACGTGCTGATTCCGGCCGATTGCTGCGCCCCCCACTGCGGGCCGACATCTTGGATGTCAGACCGGCACTCCAGGACCCCAGTGGGACCAATAGATGTCATCGCACTCTGCGAGTGCGGAGGGGTGCCTGAAAGGGAGGGGGGGGTCTTTGGACCTCTCTCCCTCCCGATCGCCTGGGGCCAGCGGTGAAAGTCAGGCACCTTTTGGAAGGGCACAGCCTGCCCTTCCAAACGGTGACTGGCTTTAACTCCTTGGGGGCCGGATCACAATTCAGCGCCGAAAAGCACCGGATCGTGATCCTCTCCTGGAGCTGGCCGACTTCTTGGATGTCGACCAAGCTTCCGGGAACTCCCCCTGATGTCTGGTGTCATCGTGCATAGCGCGATGACGTTAGTTCGGGAGTTAACCCCTAGCTGCCACCAATGGTGGAGATAGGGGGTTCCAATGAACCCCCTATCTCCCGATCCGTGGTAGCTAGGGATTAATGTTTGGTATCGTTGGATTGACCAGAGCATGGCCTTTCCAACGATACCAACATGACCATGTAAAAAGTTAGCAAAAAAAATAAAAATTTAAAAAAATAAAAAAAAGTTTTTTGTTTGTTTTGTTTTGTTAATGCACCAATATTGTTCCCATTTCAATTATAATGTGAACAATGATGCTGCACTAATGATTTTTGTATGGGGTGCGTTTGTTAAAAATTGCATAATTTTCCCCCCAAAAAAAGTAATGAAACCCCATTTCTAATTTTTTTAACAAGTGCAACCCATAGAAAATATAACCGCAAACGCTTGCATGTTAAAATGTGAAAAAAACCACTTTACACTTTGTAAATTATTGAAAATTCTAATTTTATTGCATTTTTTGTTAGAATATACAGACAGGACATGACGTATACATATAATAATGATATATTATGAATCTGCCGAGTCTACCGGAAAGAACGATATATAATATGTCTGGGTCATATAATAAAATAAGGCTTCAAAACACGGTTAAACATGATGAGCGAAACCGGTAAAAATGAGCTCAGCACACAGGCGTGAAATGCCTCAGCAGCGAAAGGGTTAATTTTTTATCTTTTTTCAGATGGAACTTCATTTATAAATCTTTTCTTCAAGAACATATTTTTACAAGCTCCATACCTTCCACATCTATAAAATCCTTCAGGGAGATCAAAATGATTATAATTCATAGTATTGTTTTTACAGCTGTGTACTAGCGATTGTCTGATATTTCGGGCTCCTCTATTTATAATTGTAGCGCTCACTCCCGGAGGAGCCGCTGAAAATGAACCACGGGTCAGTCTCCCCGCACTAGGGAATAAATACACTCCAACACAGTTGTGAGTTTTTATCATTTAAATAGTTTACTAAAATCTTGAGCAGATGTTGAAACACGATATTCACAAGTATTATTACAGTATTTTCGTATCACGGTAAAACGTGTAGCGGAAAAGAAACGAAACACGAGGCTTCGTATTTCGGAAAATAAAAATATTCGCAACCGAACATAAAAGCAATGCAATTTCCCGAAAGTCAGAAAAAGGGACACGTAGCAAAACCCCAAACATACAATCCCTTCGTATTACGGCAAACGCGCAGCGGAAAAAGAGAAAAACATATTCGGAACGTATCTTTATCTTTAATCCCCGTTCCGATTCGTAAAAGGAAATGAGTCCTGCACAAGTTAAGTCCCGGAATGTAAAAGGTGTATATGTATGTGTGTGATACCCGAAAACTGTTCAACTGGCCAGTGAATTTACATGAGGAAAAATCTTCGACTAGTCAGTTGGGGCCCTGTGGACTTTAAAGGGAAAACAGCAGCTTGACCTTTAACCCCTTAAGGACCGAGGACGTACCATGTACGTCATTGCGTGAAAAGTTGTGCCCGAATGCAGAACCCAAAGTGGATAAATGGAGTGGGGGTCTCTTGCTCCACAGCCCCAACAATCACGAAATGAATAAAGAAGCTCCAGAGTCCACGATAGATTTCAATGGATTTAATCCAACAACAGAAAAAAAGGCAACGTTTCGACCATGACTGGTCTTTGTCAAGCCTAAAACACAATGACAGAACAGGAAATAAATAGCACCACAGACTGGTTAAGCAATCAAACAATAATTGCAACCAGTCCGTGTATGCCAATCCAACAATTAAAAACAATAGTCTACAATTGAATACATCAATTAACATATTAACTTTAGTAATTATATATACGATGCTTATTAACATACAATAATTGGCGATGAATTGTAGAAGCAATGCCTATGAGAAAAAGAAGAGACTGAATAATTATGCATGTGAAGGGAAGGGATTACCCCTCTACTAGTAAACCTAAGGGAGAGAAAGGAACAGATCTATCTATCATAGAGAGATGCTAACGTAACATATTTATAGAAAGGGTGAGAGATCTGATTCTCTATTAAGACCATGTGGGAAGAGAGTGTTGAGATGATGGATCCAATATAATCCCTCCTTTTAAGTAATTTTTCTCTGTCCCCACCTCTTGTTAACTTAGGCACCTCATCGATCACCTGATAACGTAACTGTGAAATATCATGTCCACAACGTATAAAATGTTCAGGGACTGGGAATTCAATCTTTTTAGTCCTAATATCAGACCTATGTTTGATGAATCGATTTTTAACTTTCTGAGTAGTCTCGCCCACATATATCAACCCACACGGGCATTTCAATAGATACACCACGTATGCAGAATTACAGGTAAAATAACCTTTGATTTTGGACTTCCTCCCAGAGTGTGGATGGACAAAGGAATCACCCCGTATAACTGCATTGCAGCAAGAACAATTTAGACATGGAAAAGTTCCATTCCTGGGTTTACCAAAAAAGGGTGTTCTGCCTGTGTCTTGTCCAAACTCTGCTTTAACCAACATCTGTCGAAAAGATCTCCCCTTCTTGTATGACATAAGTGGAATGGTCTGAAACTCTGAAATATCAGGGTATGCATCCCTTAGGATGTACCAGTATTTACATAAAATATTTTTCACTTGTGAAGTATGGGTTCCATATTTGGATACAAATGGAATCCTTCCACAACTTTGGCGTCTCTGAGGAATTATAGGTTGATTAATTCTGGTACTTTCTCTACTCAGAAGTTGTCTCGGGTAACCCCTGGCTCTAAACCTATCGATCATCTCCTCGAGCCTCTTGTCCCTACTTTCAGGCAAATCAACTACTCTATCAACGCGCACGAGTTGACTCCGTGGGAGAGAGTTGAGTAGTGTAGGTGGATGCGCACTGTCATATCTTAGCAGGGAGTTCTTATCGGTAGGTTTTCTGTAAAGATCTGTCATTAATTTGCCATTCCTTTTAACCACCAAGGTATCCAAAAAATTGATTTGTGTAAGACTGCATGACATAGTGAACTTAATGGAGGTAGATCCGTTATTAAGTATACTGAGAAATTCATCTAATGTATCTCTAGTACCCTCCCATACAAAAATAATATCGTCTATATAGCGAAACCAATGATGGACATATTGAAAAAGGTCGCATTTATAGACTACATTTTCCTCAAATTCAGACATGAAGATATTGGCATAGGTGGGTGCTACGTTAGTACCCATAGATGTCCCCCGTATTTGAGTATAAAATACTCGATCAAAGAGAAAAAAGCTGCCACCCAACACCACATCTAACAGATCCAAAAGAAATTGTAATTGATTATCAGAATAACCCAGTTCAACAAGAGCATGTTTCATAGCATTTATACCCTCAGAGTTCTGTATAGACGTATACAGGCTGGTGACGTCAAGACTGACCAAAATACTGTGATCACCCACAGCAAGCCCACGAAATTTGGTAAGAAAATCACCGGTGTCCAAAATAAATGATGGAATCCGCTGTAGATAGGGTCGAGCCACCCTGTCCAAAAAAAATGGACAGGGGGCTGAAGACCGAATCCACAGCAGATACAATAGGCCTCCCAGGAGGCGCAATGAGAGACTTGTGGATCTTGGGCAAGACATACAAAACAGGTATTAAAGGATGTTTTTTCACAAGGAATTTCGACAGACCCTTATCAATAATCTGGTTCTCAAGGGCATCATGTATCAAGGTGGAAATTCTACTGGCAATCGCTGCCGTGGGGTCACCATCCAATCTTTTATACGTCTCGACGTCACCAAGCTGGCGCTGGATCTCAGCCACATAGTCGCCACTATTCATGATCACCAGAGCACCCCCTTTGTCCGCCGGCTTTATCACAATTGAGGGGTTGTCACGTAATTTCTTTAAAATCCAGAATCAATGGCGGACATATTAGGGGATGCTCTGGTGAAATGACGCCTAGAATATACTTGGGACATTTCCCTCTCTACAATTTTGACATACGTCTCAACAGCATGTTCAACATTCTGAGGCATAAATTTACTTTTCTCTCTCAAACCAAGGTTTTTAGAATTAAAGGGTGCAAGCGGTAAATCAATCTCGGGTTGACCTGAAAATAAACATTTCAATCGAATCGTACGAAAAAATCGAAAAAGATCGACTTTAACATCGAACGGATCGATGCGTTCGCTCGGACAGTACGATAAGCCCCTCGAGAGAAGCTTAATTTCATCGGCCGTTAATGAAATGTCCGATAGATTAAAGACTAGCGTCTCTTGTATAGGGACTGGTTGTTTCTCATCGGAGGTTTTTTCGTAACACTCTTCTGAGCTTGTTCCTGTACATTCCCTCCGGGCGATTGTCGCCCTGGCGCTGATCTAAAAAAGACGCTTGGTCGTTCGATCGGACTACACCGAGGTCTTCGGATGTATCAGTACCTGTCCCAGACATAGAGTCCTCTGTGAAACGAATAGATTTTTTCGTATATATTTACGACCAGGTCCTCTTCGCATCGTAGTTGGTGTCCTGGAATAACCTTTTTGCCAGGAATAAACATGACCCTGTACATAGTCATCCAAATCACGTTGGAACTTCCGTCTTTTCCTTGATTCCACTTCCTTCCGGAAGTGGTCCAGTTGCGGTGCCATCGTGGAACGCAACGCCATGAGTTCCAATTCGGAATTGTTGTCTCGAAACGATTTTTCCAAGTTTTCGATAGATTCCTGGCATTGTGCAATTTCCTTCGATAAAAAATCGATCGTAAGTAGCATGACATCCATCGAACATTTGTTCAGAATTTTTTCGAATTTCTCCACATAGTCAGGATTATCTTTATAGAAGATCGGCTGAAGCCCCACTCTTAGGCCACGTGGTATTCGTAGTGCACGATAATATTCAGCCAAAGTAATCGAATGGAGTTGACATCCGATCAATTTACGATTCGATTTTAAAAGATCTTTTTTCCCACAATCATGGATAGAGGTACTCAAAAAAGTATTGTCCTTACCGGCCTGGGCCAGAATCCTCAAAGCTTCAGTCTCATCATAGGCAAAGGTACATGTGGTGTTGGAGTCGATTCCATAATGGGAAAGGGTTGCATTCAAGTATCGAAGCAAGCAGGGATATACGTGAAAAGTTGTGCCCGAATGCAGAACCCAAAGTGGATAAATGGAGTGGGGGTCTCTTGCTCCACAGCCCCAACAATCACGAAATGAATAAAGAAGCTCCAGAGTCCACGATAGATTTCAATGGATTTAATCCAACAACAGAAAAAAAGGCAACGTTTCGACCATGACTGGTCTTTGTCAAGCCTAAAACACAATGACAGAACAGGAAATAAATAGCACCACAGACTGGTTAAGCAATCAAACAATAATTGCAACCAGTCCGTGTATGCCAATCCAACAATTAAAAACAATAGTCTACAATTGAATACATCAATTAACATATTAACTTTAGTAATTATATATACGATGCTTATTAACATACAATAATTGGCGATGAATTGTAGAGCAATGCCTATGAGAAAAGGAAGAGACTGAATAATTATGCATGTGAAGGGAAGGGATTACCCCTCTACTAGTAAACCTAAGGGAGAGAAAGGAACAGATCTATCTATCATAGAGAGATGCTAACGTAACATATTTATAGAAAGGGTGAGAGATCTGATTCTCTATTAAGACCATGTGGGAAGAGAGTGTTGAGATGATGGATCCAATATAATTCCCTCCTTTAAAGTAATTTTTCTCTGTCCCCACCTCTTGTTAACTTAGGCACCTCATCGATCACCTGATAACGTAACTGTGAAATATCATGTCCACAACGTATAAAATGTTCAGGGACTGGAATTCAATCTTTTTAGTCCTAATATCAGACCTATGTTTGATGAATCGATTTTTAACTTTCTGAGTAGTCTCGCCCACATATATCAACCCACACGGGCATTTCAATAGATACACCACGTATGCAGAATTACAGGTAAAAATACCTTTGATTTTGGACTTCCTCCCAGAGTGTGGATGGACAATGCGACCTTTTTCAATATGTCCATCATTGGTTTCGCTATATAGACGATATTATTTTTGTATGGGAGGTACTAGAGATACATTAGAAAATTTCTCAGTATACTTAATAACGGATCTACCTCCATTAAGTTCACTATGTCATGCAGTCTTACACAAATCAATTTTTTGGATACCTTGGTGGTTAAAAGGAATGGCAAATTAATGACAGATCTTTACAGAAAACCTACCGATAAGAACTCCCTGCTAAGATATGACAGTGCGCATCCACCTACACTACTCAACTCTCTCCCACGGAGTCAACTCGTGCGCGTTGATAGAGTAGTTGATTTGCCTGAAAGTAGGACAAGAGGCTCGAGGAGATGATCGATAGGTTTAGAGCCAGGGGTTACCCGAGACAACTTCTGAGTAGAGAAAGTACCAGAATTAATCAACCTATAATTCCTCAGAGACGCCAAAGTTGTGGAAGATTCCATTTGTATCCAAATATGGAACCCATACTTCACAAGTGAAAAATTTTATGTAAATACTGGTACATCCTAAGGGATGCATACCCTGATATTTCAGAGTTTCAGACCATTCACTTATGTCATACAAGAAGGGGAGATCTTTTCGACAGATGTTGGTTAAAGCAGAGTTTGGACAAGACACAGGCAGAACACCCTTTTTTGGTAAACCCAGGAATGGAACTTTTCCATGTCTAAATTGTTCTTGCTGCAATGCAGTTATACGGGGTGATTCCTTTGTCCATCCACACTCTGGGAGGAAGTCCAAAATCAAAGGTTATTTTACCTGTAATTCTGCATACGTGGTGTATCTATTGAAATGCCCGTGTGGGTTGATATATGTGGGCGAGACTACTCAGAAAGTTAAAAATCGATTCATCAAACATAGGTCTGATATTAGGACTAAAAAGATTGAATCCCCAGTCCCTGAACATTTTATACGTTGTGGACATGATATTTCACAGTTACGTTATCAGGTGATCGATGAGGTGCCTAAGTTAACAAGAGGTGGGGACAGAGAAAAATTACTTAAAAGGAGGGAATTATATTGGATCCATCATCTCAACACTCTCTTCCCACATGGTCTCAATAGAGAATCAGATCTCTCACCCTTTCTATAAATATGTTACGTTAGCATCTCTCTATGATAGATAGATCTGTTCCTTTCTCCCTTAGGTTTACTAGTAGAGGGGTAATCCCTTCCCTTCACATGCATAATTATTCAGTCTCTTCTTTTTCTCATAGGCATTGCTCTACAATTCATCGCCAATTATTGTATGTTAATAAGCATCGTATTATAATTACTAAAGTTAATATGTTAATTGATGTATTCAATTGTAGACTATTGTTTTTAATTGTTGGATTGGCATACACGGACTGGTTGCAATTATTGTTTGATTGCTTAACCAGTCTGTGGTGCTATTTATTTCCTGTTCTGTCATTGTGTTTTAGGCTTGACAAAGACCAGTCATGGTCGAAACGTTGCCTTTTTTTCTGTTGTTGGATTAAATCCATTGAAATCTATCGTGGACTCTGGAGCTTCTTTATTCATTTCGTGATTGTTGGGGCTGTGGAGCAAGAGACCCCCACTCCATTTATCCACTTTGGGTTCTGCATTCGGGCACAACTTTTCACGTATATCCCTGCTTGCTTCGATACTTGAATGCAACCCTTTCCCATTATGGAATCGACTCCAACACCATGTACCTTTGCCTATGATGAGACTGAAGCTTTGAGGATTCTGGCCCAGGCCGGTAAGGACAATACTTTTTTGAGTACCTCTATCCATGATTGTGGGAAAAAAGATCTTTTAAAATCGAATCGTAAATTGATCGGATGTCAACTCCATTCGATTACTTTGGCTGAATATTATCGTGCACTACGAATACCACGTGGCCTAAGAGTGGGGCTTCAGCCGATCTTCTATAAAGATAATCCTGACTATGTGGAGAAATTCGAAAAAATTCTGAACAAATGTTCGATGGATGTCATGCTACTTACGATCGATTTTTATCGAAGGAAATTGCACAATGCCAGGAATCTATCGAAAACTTGGAAAAATCGTTTCGAGACAACAATTCCGAATTGGAACTCATGGCGTTGCGTTCCACGATGGCACCGCAACTGGACCACTTCCGGAAGGAAGTGGAATCAAGGAAAAGACGGAAGTTCCAACGTGATTTGGATGACTATGTACAGGGTCATGTTTATTCCTGGCAAAAAGGTTATTCCAGGACACCAACTACGATGCGAAGAGGACCTGGTCGTAAATATACGAAAAAATCTATTCGTTTCACAGAGGACTCTATGTCTGGGACAGGTACTGATACATCCGAAGACCTCGGTGTAGTCCGATCGAACGACCAAGCGTCTTTTTTAGATCAGCGCCAAGGGCGACAATCGCCCGGAGGGAATGTACAGGAACAAGCTCAGAAGAGTGTTACGAAAAAACCTCCGATGAGAAACAACCAGTCCCTATACAAGAGACGCTAGTCTTTAATCTATCGGACATTTCATTAACGGCCGATGAAATTAAGCTTCTTTCGAGGGGCTTATCGTACTGTCCGAGCGAACGCATCGATCCGTTCGATGTTAAAGTCGATCTTTTTCGATTTTTTCGTACGATTCGATTGAAATGTTTATTTTCAGGTCAACCCGAGATTGATTTACCGCTTGCACCCTTTAATTCTAAAAACCTTGGTTTGAGAGAGAAAAGTAAATTTATGCCTCAGAATGTTGAACATGCTGTTGAGACGTATGTCAAAATTGTAGAGAGGGAAATGTCCCAAGTATATTCTAGGCGTCATTTCACCAGAGCATCCCCTAATATGTCCGCCATTGATTCTGGGATTTTAAAGAAATTACGTGACAACCCCTCAATTGTGATAAAGCCGGCGGACAAAGGGGGTGCTCTGGTGATCATGAATAGTGGCGACTATGTGGCTGAGATCCAGCGCCAGCTTGGTGACGTCGAGACGTATAAAAGATTGGATGGTGACCCCACGGCAGCGATTGCCAGTAGAATTTCCACCTTGATACATGATGCCCTTGAGAACCAGATTATTGATAAGGGTCTGTCGAAATTCCTTGTGAAAAAACATCCTTTAATACCTGTTTTGTATGTCTTGCCCAAGATCCACAAGTCTCTCATTGCGCCTCCTGGGAGGCCTATTGTATCTGCTGTGGATTCGGTCTTCAGCCCCCTGTCCATTTTTTTGGACAGGGTGGCTCGACCCTATCTACAGCGGATTCCATCATTTATTTTGGACACCGGTGATTTTCTTACCAAATTTCGTGGACTTGCTGTGGGTGATCACAGTATTTTGGTCAGTCTTGACGTCACCAGCCTGTATACGTCTATACAGAACTCTGAGGGTATAAATGCTATGAAACATGCTCTTGTTGAACTGGGTTATTCTGATAATCAATTACAATTTCTTTTGGATCTGTTAGATGTGGTGTTGGGTGGCAGCTTTTTTCTCTTTGATCGAGTATTTTATACTCAAATACGGGGGACATCTATGGGTACTAACGTAGCACCCACCTATGCCAATATCTTCATGTCTGAATTTGAGGAAAATGTAGTCTATAAATGCGACCTTTTTCAATATGTCCATCATTGGTTTCGCTATATAGACGATATTATTTTTGTATGGGAGGGTACTAGAGATACATTAGATGAATTTCTCAGTATACTTAATAACGGATCTACCTCCATTAAGTTCACTATGTCATGCAGTCTTACACAAATCAATTTTTTGGATACCTTGGTGGTTAAAAGGAATGGCAAATTAATGACAGATCTTTACAGAAAACCTACCGATAAGAACTCCCTGCTAAGATATGACAGTGCGCATCCACCTACACTACTCAACTCTCTCCCACGGAGTCAACTCGTGCGCGTTGATAGAGTAGTTGATTTGCCTGAAAGTAGGGACAAGAGGCTCGAGGAGATGATCGATAGGTTTAGAGCCAGGGGTTACCCGAGACAACTTCTGAGTAGAGAAAGTACCAGAATTAATCAACCTATAATTCCTCAGAGACGCAAAGCTGTGTGCAGGATTCCATTTGTATCCAAATATGGAACCCATACTTCACAAGTGAAAAATATTTTATGTAAATACTGGTACATCCTAAGGGATGCATACCCTGATATTTCAGAGTTTCAGACCATTCCACTTATGTCATACAAGAAGGGGAGATCTTTTCGACAGATGTTGGTTAAAGCAGAGTTTGGACAAGACACAGGCAGAACACCCTTTTTTGGTAAACCCAGGAATGGAACTTTTCCATGTCTAAATTGTTCTTGCTGCAATGCAGTTATACGGGGTGATTCCTTTGTCCATCCACACTCTGGGAGGAAGTCCAAAATCAAAGGTTATTTTACCTGTAATTCTGCATACGTGGTGTATCTATTGAAATGCCCGTGTGGGTTGATATATGTGGGCGAGACTACTCAGAAAGTTAAAAATCGATTCATCAAACATAGGTCTGATATTAGGACTAAAAAGATTGAATTCCCAGTCCCTGAACATTTTATACGTTGTGGACATGATATTTCACAGTTACGTTATCAGGTGATCGATGAGGTGCCTAAGTTAACAAGAGGTGGGGACAGAGAAAAATTACTTAAAAGGAGGGAATTATATTGGATCCATCATCTCAACACTCTCTTCCCACATGGTCTTAATAGAGAATCAGATCTCTCACCCTTTCTATAAATATGTTACGTTAGCATCTCTCTATGATAGATAGATCTGTTCCTTTCTCTCCCTTAGGTTTACTAGTAGAGGGGTAATCCCTTCCCTTCACATGCATAATTATTCAGTCTCTTCTTTTTCTCATAGGCATTGCTCTACAATTCATCGCCAATTATTGTATGTTAATAAGCATCGTATATATAATTACTAAAGTTAATATGTTAATTGATGTATTCAATTGTAGACTATTGTTTTTAATTGTTGGATTGGCATACACGGACTGGTTGCAATTATTGTTTGATTGCTTAACCAGTCTGTGGTGCTATTTATTTCCTGTTCTGTCATTGTGTTTTAGGCTTGACAAAGACCAGTCATGGTCGAAACGTTGCCTTTTTTTCTGTTGTTGGATTAAATCCATTGAAATCTATCGTGGACTCTGGAGCTTCTTTATTCATTTCATGTACGTCATTGCAGCGGGTCTTCTTAACCCGCTGACGTACATGGTACGTCCTCCGTTTTTGAGCTGCTGGAAGCGATCGGATCGCTTCCAGCAGCTCAAACGCCAGCAGGATGCCTGGAGTCCAGGCATCCGTGCAATGGCCGTTAGAAGGCCGGGGCACCATGTGATCGCTCCGGGAGCGATCTACATCCGGTTGCACCGGAGAGGTGCCCGGCACTTCTACAGAGCGCTGGAAGCGATCGGATCGCTTCCAGCTGCTCTGAGCATATTACAAGGATGCCTCGACATCGAGGCATCCTTGTAATATACTTACCTGCCGCCGGTCCGTCCGTGATCGCTCCCCCCGAGCGATCACTTCCGGTAGCGGCAGGAAGTACTGAGTGCCACGAGGTATCGTGGCACTCAGTACAAAATCGATCACTTCAGTGATCAGGTGCTCTGCTGGGTGCCTCGAGGGATCAAGGCACCCAGCAGAGTAAAAAAAAGTGAAAAAAAAGTAAAAAAAAAGTGTAAAAAAAAAGTAAAAAAAAAGTGTGTAAAAAAAGTGTAAAAAAAGAAAAATAAATAAAATAAACTGACAGTTAGGGGTAGGGTTAGGGTTAGGGGTAGGGTTAGGGGTAGGGTTAGGGTTAGGGGTAGGGTTAGGGTTAGGGGTAGGGTTAGGGTTAGGGTAGGGTTAGGGTTAGGGGTAGGGTTAGGGGTAGGGTTAGGGGTAGGGTTAGGGTTAGGGTTAGGGGTAGGGTTGGGTAGGGTTAGGGGTAGGGTTAGGGTTAGGGTTAGGGTTAGGGGTAGGGGTAGGGCTAGGGTTAGGGGTAGGGTTAGGGTAGGGGTAGGGGTAGGGTTAGGGTTAGGGTTAGGTTAGGGTAGGGTTAGGGGTAGGGTTAGGGGTAGGGGTAGGTTAGGGGTAGGGTTAGGGGTAGGGTTAGGGTTAGGGTTCTAAGGGCAGGGTCAGGGGTAGGGTTAGGGTTCTAAGGGCAGGGTCATCTTGGGGCTGAGTGGGATGTTTCCTAGCCTGCCTCATCAGAGAGGCAGGCTAGCAACATCCAATCAGAAGTTAGAAAAAAATCAAAATAAAATTTCTAATTTGTCAGGTCAGGCCAATATTTTGTAAATATTGGCTCTGACCTCTGTGATTCTCCCTCCCTCTCCTCACTTGTGTTTTGGTGAGCGAGAGAGAGAGATCAGATTTGACAGGTTAGAGATTTTAGTGAGATTTAGTGAGATTAGAAAAATTGAGGCAGATTTAGAGAGATTTTAGGGAGATTTAGAAGAATTGAGGCAGGTTTAGAGGGATTTAGAGAGATTTAGGTGTTTATTTGTATTTTCTTGTGAAACCCAACGGTTCTTCTAAGAACCAACAATCCGCTTATATATATAATAATTATAAAATTTTATAATCTATTATATATAATGTCTGAGAGGGTGTACAGCGCCGAGGAGGCATATGCCATCCTGGCGTCAGAATCTGAGGCATCTGCGTCAGACTCAGACCTCATTTCGACCCCGCTAACTGCTCAGAGGCGTCGCTAGATACATTATCTATGCTGGCTGATGTATCTAGTGATGTTTCTGATGCAGATCCTGGGTCACCACCTGCCAGCAGGAGACGCACAGCTCCAGCTGAGGAGTGGGTAGTGCCTCATCGCCAGAGGCCAGATATCCCTCCTTTCACGGCAAATCCTGGCATCAATATTGATGTTGCAGGATTTACCGCCACACAGTTTTTGCAGGTGTTTATGGGGGATGATTTGTTGGGCCACATCGTGGCCCAATCAAATCTGTATGCCCATCAGCATTGTGCTGCGAAGCCAGACTCCTACTTGGCAAGGCAGCAATGGACCCCGCTAGATGTGCCAGAATTTCTGAAATTCTGGGCACTTACTATGCTGAGGGCATCATAAAGAAGCCCTCAATTCGCTCCTGCTGGAGCAGTAGCCCCATCTGCTCTACCCCCATTTACCTCCAATCAATGTCACGTAGAAGGTATGAAAACATTTTGCGTTTCATGCACTTCAGTGACAACAGCCTGTGCTCCCCTAGAGAGCATCCCCAGTTTGACAGGCACCAGACTTTTACATTTTATTCGTACATTTTTATGTTCTACAATTGGTGCTGTATTTTGCCAAAATCTTTGCACACCTATGCATGGGGGGCATGGGTGTACTCAGGAGATCTTGCAGAAAACAACCTGGAGAGTTTTCATGCAGTAACAAACAACAGTGTCTGCTAAGGCTAGGGTCAGACGAGCGTGATTTCTACGGACTGTACGTCCGTGCAGTACGGACATCGTCAGTACGGAAGACGCAGTAGTGGTCACACAGTCCGTTTTTTCACTGACATTTATTTTTTGACAGATGTAGGAGGGACAATAAATTCAATTGCAAAACCATTTTGTCCGTGAAAAATGCAGGACGTATAAATGCAGTCCGTCTGACCACGTTCCATCACTCACACACAAAGCTATGCAGACGTTGCGGACGCAGCGCACTTTGTGCGGCCGTTCTAGCGGTTCTACGTTCTTGCCTGCCTTGCGTCCGTGGGCCGCGGCCGTTGTGCGTCCGCAGTTCAGTGCGGACGTACTTCGTGTGTCGGGCTCCATTGGACTTTATGTCATGCTATCACGGACGTACTTTTAGGCGCGATCACGGACGTGAACACTACGCTCGTCTGACCCTAGCCTAAATCACAGTCCAAAACTACTGTGGGCGTAAAAATCTGAAATTTGAAAAATTACCGCCACACACCTTGTTGCCAAATGTTTTGGGCTAAAACCGTTGCATCCATGGCATCAAAGCACTCCATATGCAATACCTTGGGGTGTCAACATAACAAATATAAACAATTTTCTGGCAATAATTCAAACTGGGGTATGCGGTAGACCCAAAACCAAAGATAGGCCTAGCTGAAGAAATAATCTCAATTTCAACTCTAATGACAAAGTCATAAAAATTGTATTTGAACCTTCCCAAAATCCTGGCAAACCTAGGCATGGGGGGCATGGGTGTACTCAGGAGATCTTGCAGAAAACAACCTGGAGAGTTTTCATGCCGTAACAAACAACAGTGTCTGCTAAATCACAGTCCAAAACTACTGTGGGCGTAAAAATCTGAAAATTGAAAAATTACCGCCACACACCTTCTCAAATGTTTTGGGCTAAAACCGTTGCATCCATGGCATCAAAGCACTCCATATGCAATACCTTGGGGTGTCAACATAACAAATATAAACAATTTTCTGGCAATAATTCAAACTGGGGTATGCGGTAGACCCAAAACCAAAGCTAGGCCTAGCTGAAGAAATAATCTCAATTTCAACTCCAATGACAAAGTCATAAAAATTGTATTTGAACCTTCCCAAAATCCTGGCAAACCTATGCATGGGGGGCATGGGTGTACTCAGGAGACCTTGCAGAAAACAACCTGGAGAGTTTTCATGCAGTAAAAAACAACAGTGTCTCCTAAATCACAGTCCAAAACTGATGTGGGTGTGAAAATGAAAAATGACCACCAAACAGTATCTAATTTGTTTGGAGCAAACGGATGCATCCATAGCATAAAAACACTCCATTTACAATACTTTGGGGGTGTTAGCTTACCAAATATATGCACGTTCATAAAACTGGGGTATGTAAAAGGCCCCTAAAAAGAAGATAAGCAAAGAAGATACTGTATGTCAAATTAGAAAATTGACAAGCACATGTCAAAGATTGGCGTAGCACCCCAAAAACAACAGAACAAATCTATATATGGGTGGTATCAATTTACTCAGAAGATGTTGCTGAACATATTTTGGGGTGTTTTTTGGCAGTAACCCATAACTGGATTTGACAATTCATGCCTAAAGTACAATGTGTGTGAAAAAATAACACAAAAAGTGACTACCTGAAAGTTTGACAAAGAGCTAGTGCATGGAAAGTGTTAAAATACAACTCTTTGAAGCACCCTAGGGTGTGCCCTTTCTAAAAATATATGGTTTGATGGGGGTAAATTACTTTGGCCGGCTTCAAAAATGTCCCAAATAGGACATGGGTGCATGATGACGAAATGTGAAAATTCCAAGTTGGAAAACTGAAATGCGCACCCCCCAAATAAGGCCTTTTAGCCCCCAAATGACCCGACATACCTATACATGGGTGGTATCAATTTACTCAGAAGATGTTGCTGAACATATTTTGGGGTGTTTTTTGGCAGTAACCCATAACTGGATTTGACATTCATGCCTAAAGTACAATGTGTGTGAAAAAATAACACAAAAAGTGACTACCTGAAAGATTGACAAAGAGCTAGTGCATGGAAAGTGTTAAAATACAACTCTTTGAAGCACCCTAGGGTGTGCCCTTTCTAAAAAATATATGGTTTGATGGGGGTAAATTACTTTGGCCGGCTTCAAAAATGTCCCAAATAGGCCATGGGTGCATGATGACGAAATGTGAAAATTCCAAGTTGGAAAACTGAAATGCGCACCCCCCAAATAAGGCCTTTCCCCAAATGACCCGACATACCTATACATGGGTGGTATCAATTTACTCAGAAGATGTTGCTGAACATATTTTGGGGTGTTTTTTTGGCAGTAACCCATAACTGGATTTGACAATTCATGCCTAAAGTACAATGTGTGTGAAAAAATAACACAAAAAGTGACTACCTGAAAGATTGACAAAGAGCTAGTGCATGGAAAGTGTTAAAATACAACTCTTTGAAGCACCCTAGGGTGTGCCCTTTCTAAAAATATATGGTTTGATGGGGGTAAATTACTTTGGCCGGCTTCAAAAATGTCCCAAATAGGCCATGGGTGCATGATGACGAAATGTGAAAATTCCAAGTTGGAAAACTGAAATGCGCACCCCCCAAATAAGGCCTTTTAGCCCCCAAATGACCCGACATACCTATACATGGGTGGTATCAATTTACTCAGAAGATGTTGCTGAACATATTTTGGGGTGTTTTTTGGCAGTAACCCATAACTGGATTTGACAATTCATGCCTAAAGTACAATGTGTGTGAAAAAATAACACAAAAAAGTGACTACCTGAAAGATTGACAAAGAGCTAGTGCATGGAAAGTGTTAAAATACAACTCTTTGAAGCACCCTAGGGTGTGCCCTTTCTAAAAATATATGGTTTGATGGGGGTAAATTACTTTGGCCGGCTTCAAAAATGTCCCAAATAGGACATGGGTGCATGATGACGAAATGTGAAAATTCCAAGTTGGAAAACTGAAATGCGCACCCCCCAAATAAGGCCTTTTAGCCCCCAAATGACCCGACATACCTATACATGGGTGGTATCAATTTACTCAGAAGATGTTGCTGAACATATTTTGGGGTGTTTTTTGGCAGTAACCCATAACTGGATTTGACAATTCATGCCTAAAGTACAATGTGTGTGAAAAAATAACACAAAAAGTGACTACCTGAAAGTTTGACAAAGAGCTAGTGCATGGAAAGTGTTAAAATACAACTCTTTGAAGCACCCTAGGGTGTGCCCTTTCTAAAAATATATGGTTTGATGGGGGTAAATTACTTTGGCCGGCTTCAAAAATGTCCCAAATAGGACATGGGTGCATGATGACGAAATGTGAAAATTCCAAGTTGGAAAACTGAAATGCGCACCCCCCAAATAAGGCCTTTTAGCCCCCAAATGACCCGACATACCTATACATGGGTGGTATCAATTTACTCAGAAGATGTTGCTGAACATATTTTGGGGTGTTTTTTGGCAGTAACCCATAACTGGATTGACAATTCATGCTAAAGTACAATGTGTGTGAAAAAATAACAAAAAAGTGACTACCTGAAAGATTGACAAAGAGCTAGTGCATGGAAAGTGATAAAATACAACTCTTTGAAGCACCCTAGGGTGTGCCCTTTCTAAAAATATATGGTTTGATGGGGGTAAATTACTTTGGCCGGCTTCAAAAATGTCCCAAATAGGACATGGGTGCATTGATGACGAAATGTGAAAATTCCAAGTTGGAAAACTGAAATGCGCACCCCCCAAATAAGGCCTTTTAGCCCCCAAATGACCCGACATACCTATACATGGGTGGTATCAATTTACTCAGAAGATGTTGCTGAACATATTTTGGGGTGTTTTTTGGCAGTAACCCATAACTGGATTTGACAATTCATGCCTAAAGTACAATGTGTGTGAAAAAAAATAACACAAAAAGTGACTACCTGAAAGATTGACAAAGAGCTAGTGCATGGAAAGTGTTAAAATACAACTCTTTGAAGCACCCTAGGGTGTGCCCTTTCTAAAAATATATGGTTTGATGGGGGTAAATACTTTGGCCGGCTTCAAAAATGTCCCAAATAGGACATGGGTGCATGATGACGAAATGTGAAAATTCCAAGTTGGAAAACTGAAATGTGCACCCCCCAAATAAGGCTTTTTAGCCCCCAAATGACCCGACATACCTATACTTGGGTGGTATCAATTTACTCAGAAGATGTTGCTGAACATATTTTGGGGTGCTTTTTGGCAGTAAACCTTAAAGTTCACAGTACATGTATTCTTAAATTACGTTCAAAAAAAAAAAAATCACCAAAATTTTTTTTTTTTCAAACTTTGGCATAGATTTGTGGTAAAATGGTTTGCATGGAAAGAGTCAAAATACCCCAAGTTTAATACCTTGATTTGTGACTTTAAAAAAATATGTATATGTGGAGGGTTATTCAGGAATTAGTGACAGATATCAGTGTTACAATGTCACTATCACTAGTTTTGAAAATAAACTCTTTGGAAATGGCAAAGTGCTACTTGCACTTATTGTTGCATAAATAAGGAAAAAAGCGAGGAATATGTAAACATTGGGTATTGCTAAACTCAGTACTAATTTAGAACTACTAAGGAATAAAAAATTTTTTGACGGTTGTTGATACATAAGAAATTTGGGGGTCAAAGTTCGAAAAAGTGGTGTTTTTTTCAATTTTTGTGTCATATTTCACAATATTTTTTATAGTAAATTATATGAAATGATGAAAAAAATGGTATCTTTATAAAAGTCCATTTAGTGACGAGAAAAACAGTGTAAAATATGTGTGGGTACATAAACGAGTAAGAGGAAAATTTGACGTAAACACTAAGAGCGCAGAAACGTAAAAACACTGCGGTCACGAACGGACGGATTTTGTGTAAAACCGCCCGGTCACTAAGGGGTTAAACACAAACAGCCTTGGAGGCCTCTCAACCATCCGACGCAGGCTTTAGGCTCCGCTGACCCAGGACGTCTCTCCGCCGGATCTTTGACTGGGGATACTAGCGGCCGGATCCGTTGTCTACCTTCCTGCAGCTTGTCCAGCTCCCCGCCTGCTCTCCGTTCGATTCCGCCGGTCTGCAGCTTGTTGTCTGGGGTACGGCAAGTCTCCTTCTCCTCAGGTGGAGTGACCCAAATAGGAATTACAGGTCTCCCTCAGGCTTTGGCCTAGCTCCTTCAGCGGTCTCCTCAGTGCGTCTCCTTTCTCTCATCCCCTGGCGCGCTCTGGAACTTTCTCCACGAGGCAGAGGATGTAAGACTCCAGTCTCCACCCACTTCCTGGCTTCTTGCAAAGCATGCCAGTTATTGTAGTCCCAATGTCCAGCATCTCTGATTGCGATAGGTACTGCCACAGCAAGATTTTAAGCACAGCGCTACACTCTCCCCCTCCTAAAACTCTTGGGTCTCTCCAAGGAGGTACAAACGTTACATTACATTTCCACAATATTTGAATACAATTTACATAACATGTACAGGTTCAGCAGCATACATACAGTGGGTTAGGAACACTTCCTCAAGTTGACTCATATTTTGAGCTACCTCAGCTAGCATAGCAGACACTTCGGGCAACCTCCGCACCGTGGTGATGGCCTCTTCAGTGCTATGTCCTGGCGAGTCGTAGGTGAGTCGTTGGGGCGGTCGAACAGAGCATTTTGGTTCTGGCTCAATCAGTTCCTCTTCAGGTGGAAGTACTATAGGCGTTGGCTCAGTCCTTCTCTCTATCACTGGAGCAGACGTTTCTTCAGAATATGATCCCTCCAGTGAAGGCAAAGAACTATAATCACCTGAGTAAGCTTCCGGAACTACCGAGATCCCCACATCCTCAGGGACTTCCAACTGAAATTCAAGAGGCTCAGGGATATCAACAGTCTCAGGGACTTCCAACAAGAATTCAGGAGCTTCAGGCCTCAAATTACTCTCCCATCGTTCAGGAACTGAGGTAATCTCTTCAGGCTCCGGTGAACGTATCCAGTCCAGACAGAAACTTTCTTCCTCACTGTCCCTTTCGCTCTCTTCGACAACCCGGGTCTGTTGAGACCGAGTAACAGGGGCAAACGTGGAACAGGCGGGTTTGGCCGAGGCAATTCGTCCCCAACCGGCATCCTTACAGCCTCTCTCAAAGGTAACAAGTGGTTTCGGTGCCAATTCTTAAGAGGCCCAGCCTTTCCATCCGGGCGAATCTGATACACTGGTAAACCCGGCAGTTGTTTGCAAACAATGTAAACCTGGGAACTCCACCTATCCGCCAACTTGTGTCTCGCAGCCGCACCCAAGTTCTTCAATAAAGACCCTATCACCGGGTTGTAGATCTTGTATTCGAACTTTCAGGTCTTAGTTCCTTTTGTTTCTTTGCTCCCTGTTTCCCGAGGTCAAACGGGCCTGTTCAAACGCAGAAGCCAGATTCTTTCGAAGTCTATCCACGTAGTTTCTATGGGAAGCTACTGAGGTCTGGTCTAGGGATAACCCAAATGCCAAATCAACCGGCAGTCGAGCCTCCCTTCCAAACATAAGACGGTACGGTGAATATCCAGTTGCATCGCTCTCCGTACTGTTATATGCATGCACCAGAGTAGCTATGTGACGACTCCAACTCTGCTTCTCCACATTCGACAAGGTCCCCAGCATGTTTAGCAGTGTGCGATTAAACCTTTCAGGCTGAGCATCACCTTGAGGGTGATATGGTGTGGTTCGAGTCTTTTGGATTCCCAACAACTCCAACAATTGCCCTACCAGTCTGCTTTCAAAGTCTCTTCCCTGATCAGAGTGTATCCTCCTTGGCAGCCCATAATGAACAAAGAACTTTTCCATCAACACCTTGGCCACTGTCGGAGCACGTTGATCTTTTGTGGAAAATGCTTGGGCATAACGAGTGAAATGATCAGTCACTATTAGAATGTTCCCTTGCCCACTAGCATCCGGCTCTAAGCACAAAGAAGTCAATGCACACCAAATCCATGGGTCCCTGGCTCTGCAGATGGCTCATTGGAGCAGTTCGGGTCGGTAGAGTCTTTCTCTGAATACACCTCAGACAGGAATGACAATAACTTTCAACTTCAGCCCTCATGCAAGGCCAGTAGAACCTATCTCGCACCAGTTTAAAAGTTCTTTTCTGCACCCAAATGTCCATGTTCATCATGCAGTGATCGCAGCACACTCTCCCTATGTTTAGTGGGGAGGAACAACTGTTGGATCTCTTCAGCATTAGCTGAGGGCCCCTTCGTAGACCACCCCATCCAGCATCTTTAATCGCTCCCATTCTTTGTAAACCAACCTGGCTCCACTCGGGGAGTTGGTTAACAAGATCTCTCGCTGGTTTGCAGTCAGGGCCTTTATGGTCAAGGCAATTAAAGGGTCTCTGGCCTGATCCGCTTTCAGGTCCTGTCTCGAAAAGGTAGGTAAACTTTCATCCCTTAACTGCGTAGGGTTACAGTAGAACTCGGGAACAGCCGCAGCCATAACTCCTATGGCCTCTGCTTCAATCCCTCCTTTGACCCGGCGCTCTGTTCCTTGACACAAAGCTTGCACCCCATCTGGAGTCAACTGAGTCCATTCTGTAGTATAGGTCTTCTCGATAACGCATCAGCATCTCGATTATTCACCCCAGGGCGATACTTCAGGCTGAACCGAAACCCTGACAGAGCGGCCAACCACCGATGTCCCATTGCGTCCAGTTTTGCAGTAGTAAGGATATAGGTGAGAGGATTATTATCCGTCTTAATCACGAACTCAGCTCCATACAGATAGTCTTTCAACTTGTCCACCACTGCCCACTTCAAGGCTAGGAACTCCAGCTTGTGAGTAGGATAGTTCTTCTCTGAAGGCGCAAGGCTCCGGCTCACGTACGCCACAGGCCTCAGTAATCCATCATACTCCTGATATAGGACTCCTCCCAGACCTTCTCGGCTGGCATCCACATGTAGTTCATACGGCTTCTGAGGGTCCGCATAGGCCAAAACAGGAGCTCGGGTTAGACTCTCTTTCAACTTTACAAAAGCTCCTTCACATTGACTGGTCCATTCACCTTGTATAGACTCTCGAGCTTTCCTTGGACCCGAGCTGACGGGTTTTTGTCAGAGACCTTGCAGCCTTCTTCTGTGGTTCCTTCTGCAGGAGTTTGTTCAGTGGTTGAGCTATTTTCGCAAATCCTCCCACAAATCTTCGATAGTATGAACAGAATCCCAAGAAAGATCTAAGTTCAGTGACGTTTCGGGGTCTAGGCCAAGAAGCTACGGCCTCCAACTTCCGAGGGTCTGTCGAAACACCTTCTGCTGAGACCACATGTCCTAGATATGTAACAGACGGCAGACAGAATTGGCATTTCTCCAGAGACAGTTTCAGCCCCTCTTCATGGAGCCTCTTCAAGACCTCTCCAGACGTTGCTCATGTTCTTCCAGAGTCTTCCCAAAACACAATTATGTCATCCAGGTACACTAATACTTCGATTAGATTCATATCCCCGACTGTCTTCTCCATCAACCGTTGGAACGTGGTTGGAGCCCCCGTAAGGCCTTGAGGCATTCTGTTGAATTCAAAGAACCCCAATGGGCAGATGAACGCAGTTTTCTCCTTGTCTTCAGGATGCATTGGTATCTGGTGATACCCACTTCGCAGGTCTAGTACACTAAACCACTTTGCTCCAGACAAACACTGTAGGGCATCTTCAATCCGAGGAGTGGCATATTGATCGGGATGGTTCTCCGGTTCAATGTGCGGTAGTCTATGCATAAGCGGACAGAACCATTTTTCTTCCGGACCAACACTATTGGAGATGCATATGGACTCCTGGACTCTTGAATCACCTTGGTTCTTTGTAATTCGTTCAGCTGCTCTCGCAGATCATCTAAGTCTCCTAGCGGAACTCGCCTTGATCTTTCACGAAACGGCTTGTCTTCTTGTAGTCGAATACGATGTTCAGTACTCTTAGCCAGGCCCACATCGAACTCATCTTTCGAGAACAATTCCTTCCACTTTAAGACTTGAGACTGAAGACGTTTCTTCCACTCAGGTGAAATGGGAGCGTCCTTGGGGTAGAATCTTTCATCTGGAATCTCTTTACTTTCTCCCCTCCTGAATCAGTAGAGAGGTGTAGCAGACTCTACTTGCCCGATAGGCATTCGTGCTTTAAGAACCACTGGAAAATCCGTCACATTGCACACACTGACCGAGACTCTTCCTCGTGTTCTCTCAGAGCCTTGGTGGAGATTATTTCAGGAATTACTTCGACTCCGGTTTCACTCCCATGATCAAAATCGGTTCCCAGCACCACATAGGACCGTTGCGATCCGTTCAACTTGACTGAAGCCCGGAAGCTCGCTACTTCTCCTGCTTGCAGAACCTTCTCCGTTCCACCCAGTCTCCACAGTCTTCCCACTTCGGCAGGTGCCTTTCGTTCTTCGACCATCCTCTGATAGACCGGACGTAACATTGGGTGCACTCCTCGAGTTGAACCTTCTTCCAACACAATAGGCGTCAGAAGACGCCGCACTAGGTCAGTATTCGTCCCCACTATCAGGGAGCTTCTGTTCGCACCCGAGGGTCGAGGACACACAATGGCCAGTGCATCACAACCCCCGGACTGCCCGATGACTTCAGATCCGATCTCCAACTTTACTTGCAGGTACCCGTCATAAGGGAGTTTCTCAGTGCCGATACCCCATATTTCCAAATCCTTCAATTCTTGCAAAGGAATGTGCTTTAAGCGTTTCTCGTAGAAGTCTCTGTAAATCAATGTCACTTGAGCCCCTGAATCTAACAGGGCTTTGGTGTAGACTCCTTCCACTTGGATTGGCACAATAGGAGAAGGACCTATCAGTTGGTCAGGAAATTTGGTGGCGGTATCCGGACGCTTAGACCCAGTTTGCTGTACCCAGGCCTTTTTCATGGCCCGTGCAGGTTTTGGGTGTGCATTGCTTCCCCATGACGTAGACCCGGATGCTAAGGGAGTGACTCTCTCAGTCCTGGCAGGCTCTACGGTTGGCTCGGCTTTGGGCCTCCTCGCCCTCTTAGTCTTTACTTGGTTTCTGGAGCGGGGCTCAACCCTCAGGCACTCAGGTTGCTCCTTTACTGGTGCCCTCTGGCGTTTCCCGCCGGTGAGGTAGATAACAGTCCTTCCAAGGCTTCCAACAGTCCCTTGACTCTATCCTTCTCAGGCTTCCGGCCTTTGCACTGTGCGCGGAAATGGCCCATCTCTCCACATCCGAAACATCTCTTCTTAGAGAGCGGAGACGTAGTTGCTTGTTGAGATTTGGTTAAAAGATTTGGACCAGACGCCACAGCAACTTCCGTCGTCTGCATACCTGTGAGGAATTTCTGCATTTCTGTCACCTTCATCAATACCCGGCACAATTCCGCGTGCGCTTGTTGCAATTCAACTTGAGCTTCCTGAACTTTCTTGACGGTTTTGGACAATTCATCCCGTTCAGGGAGGTTCGATTCTTTAGCAGCCCTCTCTGTAGATTTAAAACCAACTAGGTGTTCTTGTTCGTCCTCATCAGACCCATAGGTATCTAGAGAGTCGCTTTCAGGTTGCAGGCCGCCGCTATGTCTCACAGGTTGTGCATACGCCCTTCCCCCCGCCTGAAAGATTTCTCTTCTAGTAAAGCCTCTTCCTCTCGCACAACTCGAATCAGTTCCAGGTACTTTAACTCTTGACTATCTGCTCTGCTTCTCAGCTGCATCATCACTGGATCTAAAGGTTGAGAGCCCCTCAGGATCTGTTTTATTCGGATCTTATCTACTTCGGCCGGGTCGGCCCCTTTCTTCAGGAGTATCTGGTGTAGAATCTTATCCAGGCGCCTCATGTACTCGGTCATTCTCTCACCTCTTCTCTGATAGGTGTGTTCGTACTGATATACCAGTTCGGCTGCCTTTTCGGTTCGTCCAAAAACTTCTTCAAGAACGTTTAAGTAATCCAAAGCAGTACAATCTTTTCTGCTCAGTTTCAGGTTTCTCACCGCTTCTGACGCAGGTCCCTTTAAGCTCTCGGTAATCCTTGCTTTTTCTGGGCCTCAGGACATCCCACTCATCCAGAGCCTGCATCGCCTGTTCCACCCATTCTTCAAAGGTTTCTTCTCCCGCCGGAGTTGGTACGTTTCCTGTAAAATTTCTTAACCGTCGATAACCGAAGTTAGTGTGAGTTGGGTTGTTTTCTGACATTTAGCCAGTAGATCTCCAATAGCCACGATAAATTCAGGCCCAATCATGGCCAACGGACTGGGCGCGGAGACACTTGCGGATTCACCACGTGGCGTACTGGCTTAATTAGTTGGACTTCCACCTCTTCGGCCAGTTTCACGCTCGTGCCCTGAAAACATGCGGAACACCCTTTCTCCATTCGAGAAGAACATACATGTGAGAGGTATCTGGGTTTTTTTCAATGTCCAGAATTAACCCCGATGATCTGGTGCTAGCGTGGCCACGGCCTGGCGAATCTGATCTTCAGCCCAAGTGTCTGCTGGAATATCCATGACTATACAACATTTCGACTGGCTACTGTGCTCCCCACACCACTCGGCAACAGTGTCTGGATCCATATTTAACCCTTTAGATGCGGTTTTTCCAGAGACTGGATCCCGGAAACGAGCCCCCACGTGTAGCGCTCACTCCCGGAGGAGCCGCTGAAAATGAACCACGGTCAGTCTCCCCGCACTAGGAATAAATACACTCCAACACAGTTGTGAGTTTTTATCATTTAAATAGTTTACTAAAATCTTGAGCAGATGTTGAAACATGATATTCACAAATATTATTACAGTATTTTCGTATCACGGTAAAACGCGTAGCGGAAAAGAAACGAAACACGAGGCTTCGTATTTCGGAAAATAAAAATATTCGCAACCGAACATAAAAGCAATGCAATTCCCGAAAGTCAGAAAAAGGGACACGTAGCAAAACCCCAAACATACAATCCCTTCGTATTACGGCAAACGCGCAGCGGAAAAAGAGAAAAACATATTCGGAACGTATCTTTATCTTTAATCCCCGTTCCGATTCGTAAAAGGAAATGAGTCCTGCACAAGTTAAGTCCCGGAATGTAAAAGGTGTATATGTATGTGTGTGATACCCGGGTACTGTTCAACTGGCCAGTGAATTTACATGAGGAAAAATCTTCGACTAGTCAGTTGGGGCCCTGTGGACTTTAAAGGGAAAACAGCAGCTTGACCTTTAAACACAAACAGCCTTGGAGGCCTCTCACCCATTCGACGCAGGCTTTAGGCTCCGCTGACCCAGGACGTCTCTCCGCCGGATCTTGACTGGGGATACTAGCGGCCGGATCCGTTGTCTACCTTCCTGCAGCTTGTCCAGCTCCCCGCCTGCTCTCCGTTCGATTCCGCCGGTCTGCAGCTGTTGTCTGGGTACTGGCAAGTCTCCTTCTCCTCAGGTGGAGTGACCCAAATAGGAATTACAGGTCTCCCTCAGGCTTTGGCCTAGCTCCTTCAGCGGTCTCCTCAGTGCGTCTCCTTTCTCTCATCCCCTGGCGCGCTCTGGAACTTTCTCCACGAGGCAGAGGATGTAAGACTCCAGTCTCCACCCACTTCCTGGCTTCTTGCAAAGCATGCCAGTTATTGTAGTCCCAATGTCCAGCATCTCTGACTGCGATAGTCTCCATCTTGTGGCCAAAAATAGGTACTGCCACAGCAAGATTTTAAGCACAGCGCTACATAATCTTTGGTTGTTCTCCCAAAATATTAGCCAATGTTCTATTATTTCTAAGGATTGGCCAGAATTTCTTAATGGCCCTATTAACAAGTCTTGTTTCCGTACTGAAGAAGATGTAAATAAACGGTACTGTGTAGATGGATTCTATCTTTTTTCCTTTATCTTTTAGCATTTCTGCTCTATCTTTATCCCTGATAGTATCCATTACTTTATTAAGATGATGTTCATTATAACCTTTTTCTACAAAATTTTGTTTTAGTTTATCCGCTTGATATAAAAATACTTTTTGATCAGTGCAGTTTCTCTTAAAGGGATACTCTAGGCAACATGACCACCTAAGCTATTTTAGGTGGTCATGATGCCCGGAGTATGCCGCCCTCTGTCTCCCCTCCCTCCGCTCGGCAGTTCAGCTGAAAAAGCTGAAAACAGCTGAGAGAGGCGGAGGAGTTTACTCCGCCCTCCCAGCTGTCAGTCAGCAGAGCGGGAATCATATTTCCCGCTTCTGCCGACTTTTGCCGAGTAGGAAACCCCTATCTTCACCATTGGTGGCAGCTAGAGGTTAACTCCAGAACTGACGTCATTGCGCTATGCACGATGGCACCAGTCATCAGGGGAGATCCCAGAAGCTTGGCCGACATCCAAATAATTTTTTGGAGATCAGATTTATTTACAGCGGACGGGTTCCACTATGGGCACCAGGTTCGCACCCAGCTATGCGAACCTTTTTATGGCACACCGGGAATCCCAGTGGGTCTTGGGTTTGCCGGGCTGGGCGCGACACCTGGTGCTTTATCGTCATTATATCGACGATGTGTTCTTCATTTGGAGAGGGAAACTTGAGGAATTAAAGAATTTTCTTCATCACCTCATTGCCAATGATTAGGGCATTGTTCTAGAATCCAACTATAGCACCACAAGTGTTCATTTTTTGGATTTGACATTTTATATTGAGGAAGATATCATCAAATCACAGATTTTTTTCAAACCGGTAGACACAAATAGTGTTATTGACTTTTAAAGTTGTCGTTTAAAAACTTGGCTTAAAGGAGTACCCAAAAGCCAGTTCACCAGAATTAAGAGAATCTGCACGGTTCACAAAGTTTTTTTATATCAAGCGGATATATCAAGCGGATTTATATCAAGCAATAATATCAAAATATTATTGATATTATATCAAGCGGATTAAACTAAAACAAAATTTTGTAGAAAAAGTTTATAATGAACATCATCTTAATAAAGTAATGGATACTATCAGCGATAAAGAGACTCCATCTCCACAGTACCGTTTATTCACAAGTTCAGTACACAAACAGGACTTCTTAATAGGGCCATTAAGAAATTCTGGCCAATCCTTAGACATAATATAACATTGGCTAATATTTTAGGAGAACAACCAAAGATTATAAATAGAGGAGCCCGAAATATCAGACAATCGCTAGTACATAGCTGTAAAAACAATACTATGAATAATAATCATTTTGATCTCCCTGAAGGATTTTATGGATGTGGAAGGTATGGAGTTTGTAAAAATATGTTCTTGAAGAAAAGATTTATAAATGAAGTTCCATCTGAAAAAAGATAAAAAATTAAAAGAATACTTACCAGTCAGTCGAAGAATATTATTTATGCTATTATCTGTCCATGCGGTTTGCTTTATGTAGTAAGAACTATCAGGCCCATATGATAGAAATGTCCAGAAAGGATTTGAACTACATGCCCTTTCGGACAATTTTAAAGGAAAACATAACAGCAATATCACAGGGACCATATTTATGGCATTAAAACAAATTACTGGCAATTAGAGAAGCAAGAATTTAGAGTTAAAATTAAACCAAGAGGAGATGTGAATTATTTTTCATTCAGATACATTAATGCCAAACGGATTAAACAAAGTCCTTGAAATATGTCATTTTTTAAAATAATTTATTCATATCTCCTTCCTTGGAGTGCACCTCCTTATCTTTTCCTCTAGAAAAATACATTTTCTGTTCTGCGCTTAAATGTTAACTGTTCTGTGTCTAAATGTTATGTGTTTACCATTCCCTATAATGAATTTCCCAGTCATGATATCCTTTTCTTTTGTGTTTGTGTATATGTTATGAGTCATTTAAAGAGCAGACTTTTAAATACGATTGATCCCATCGCTGAAACGGACTTCAAACTATGCTCCACCTTCCGGTGATAATTGGACGGAGGGAGGATGATCGGGAGCCGTCCCCTTCTGCCGGATGATGACGTCACCTTCATGCGTTCCATTAGACGAGAGGAATTACCTGGAAGTATGCATAGAGATGTGATACGTTCCAACGGGCGCCTGGTAAATTTGGAAGTGCCCATACGGTCTCCGTCAACAAGCAAAGGATGGACACCAATTTATTAAGTTATGAGGACTATAAAAACATTGGAGGCGGTAGAAGTACCACTTTTTTCCTCCCCCACTGAAGAAGCGCTCTGGAAGCGCGAAAGGCGTTTGGGTACCTGTATCATTAATCTTTTCTATTGATTTTTATTGATGTTTGTTTTTATCTTTGTTCATCCTGCTTTAATAAATTCAGAAGAGAATTTTTTAGAACATTAGACCCCTGGTTTCTTTCGCTATTACCCTATAAGGTTGGGGTAAATAATAGAAGCTTAATACGAATACACCAAGAGCCGTGGCATAGGCTCTAGATGGGCGAGTTTATATCCAGTTATATAACAGGAAACAAACAGAATTTTACCATCTGCTCTATTGTCGATCTTACTCTTTTGAAGGGTTCCATATCCCTGGGGCTGATGGGTATGCCCTGAATACCCATAAACAGATTACCTTGTGCGAGTACGCTCAAGGAAATGTGAGTTGATAATCTTCTCCATGTCATTTGTTTGTTCATGAGCGTAAATAGATTTATGCTATGTGCTGTATATTTTTTTTTATTTTCTTTACATGTGATATACCCAAAATGGAACACCTTTGAGCCAGCCAATACCTGTGTCTACACATACTGATCTATAACCCCCTAGTGGTTTGTTATTATAAAACTATACACGCCTGGTGATATACACACGAGCGCTGCACTGTATTTAATACTTTTAATCTAGTGAATAGGGATGAGCCGAATGCCCCCGTGTTCGGTTCGACTTCGAACAATTTCAAAATTTCGATTTCGAACTCGAACACGATCCGAACTCAATGCAAGTCAATGGGACTCGAACGGTCGATTTTTAGAGTGCCCTCCAAGAGGGCATATATGCTAGATATTTGCCATAAAAGGTGTATGGGGGTCCGGGTAGTGCCCTGGGGGACAGGAAACCAGGACAAAAAGTTACAAAAAAAAACGTTTTTAAAGGAATAGTGAGTTTTCCATGAAATAAAGGTTAAGAATAAAAACAAAAAATTCCTTCAAATATCGTCCCTAGGAGGTCCCCATGACCTTCCCGTGAAGTGGCGGATTTGTAGGATGTATAGAAACATTTAATTTAATTTAAGATTTTTTATTTTGCAATAAAGTCGGTAATACAAACAAAGTGGCCTCGCAGGGCCAAAGCTAGTCATCCAATAGTGCATTAAAATGGCCTCACAGGGCCATAATACATCATGTTAAGAAAAACATGTAAGACATATGCCAGCAATTTCATCCCCAATTAGGGGGGTCTCATCCAGAAAACGAATTAGTGAAAAACTAAGAGCCAAATTAGAATAGTCTCAAAAATAACGAGCAAATCGTTGTATATATACTGCAGGAGAAAAAAGCACTAAGTATAGGAGTAAGACACTTATAGGCTCCTAATATAAGAGGGGGGGGGAGAAAAAGAGGGGAGAGATAGAAAGAGGGGAAAAAAAAAAGGTTGAAGAGGCGGCAATGGCCAAAATTGTGCCTGCCCTGGCAAATACCCATGTGGCCAAACGACCGCGGGGGAGCCACGGGGGGAAAATGGCACTTAGGCCCGGGCAGTTGGGGGCAAAGCCGGGCACCAGGCCGTGACAGCGCTTCCCGAACTATCCCGAATAGCCGACTTACACAAAAAAGAGCGAGAGGGGGGAAAAATAACAAGAAAAAATATCAAAGTTCTCTGAATTATATCAGGGTAGAAACAGGAGTCCTCGTACTACTGTGGGAGTCGAATAGAGTCATCGAGCACAGCAGAAAATAACAGGGGGGGGGACAAAAAACAAAACACAATAAAGGGGAAGAGGGAAAAAAGGGGGGCATAAAGCTCATCGTGGGGGGATCATTGCAGAAAGCCAAATATGGCAGGCCTGTTACCAAAAATACGGCAGGGAAGTCGATCCGTCCAACGTCCTGTAAAAGCCCTTAACCAGTATCACGGAACAGTGGCGCCCGGGGTCTAATTTTAGTGTCGCCGCTAGAATTCACCGCTGGAGGACATCCGTCCCGGCAAAGAGCCCTGGGCATCCACTGAGCAAGAGCCAGGGTGCGGTGCCAAAGCCGTTGCTTCATCTTGGTCATCAAAGGGGGGCTCTCCAGCAGTTCCGAGCACCAACCCAGCTCCCCAGGCTGCTTCAGCTCTCCGTGCGACTCCGTGTGATCTGGCGCTCCACGTGCAGTGGGTCCCTCAGGGCCACCTCGAGTCGACTGCTGAGCCACCAACTTGGCAACTGGCAGCGACCGGGGCTCCGCATCTCCAGTCGCTCCCCGCGGGTCGATCGAGGCTCCACCACCAGTCGCATCATCCTCCCGCTGAGAGCCTCTATGCTCAGACTCCATCGGAGTGTCTGTGCCCCTGCAGCTCCGTAAGGCCTCCGTCATGCGCCACATGAAGCCTCTCGTCAGTGGCCGTCCATCATCTTTCGTCGACTGCAGCAGCACCTCCAAGTAGGGGAATGCAGCCTCCAGGCCGCCGCCAGGGCGGATTGTCAGGTCAGCTATCTGCCGTCTTGTGCGCCCCTCAATCGCCCCATCCACTGGATCCATCATAACAGCCGGGGGGCGGGGCCCTCCATCCCTCCAGCCCGAGTCATCTAGGTTGGGAGTAGGGGTCGGGGCGAGCGAGGTGCCGTGATGTGTGGCAAAACGGTCGCTCTGGAACTGTACCGGCAGGGAACACCAAGGTTACCCAGCCCTGGAGCAGTGGAATCCACAGCGTTGCCACTGGGGGACATCCTGGATCCCCAGTGTAGAAAGGGTGAAGGGCACAGCAGTGAGCGGGGTCCTTGGGAGAGCAGTGCGGGAAGGCAACAGAAGCCTAGAGGTAGGCCACAATATGGCCGCCGGCGGCTCCCTTCCACCACAGAAATCAGCCGAGAAGAGTGTGTCTCTGGTCCGGAGGGGGGACTGAACGGCCTCCGGAAAACTCACCACCGGTGACCGGCCACTTGGGGACTGTAAAGATGGGGAAATCCGTCAGAAAAAGTCCTCAATATAACCCATAAACTGCAGGTTTAGACGGAGCTCCACCGAAGCAAGTCCTGTTCCCCTCGCAGTCGTCCACGCCCCCGCGTAACATTTAAAAAAAAAAAAAAAAAATTTCAAATGACGGTAAATGGTTTTCCTTTAATCTATTCATAAACAACTGCTTGGGGTGGCAGCCTGTATGAAAAGACGAGACATTTTAGGACACGCAGAACAAGTTTAGTGATTTTTTTGGCTAAATTATGGTGAAACTTATGCAGGCTTTGGATGAAAGTAACAATAGGTGCTTTAAAATTGGGCCTTTAGTGTCGGAAACATTGCCGTCACACCGTAACCCCTCTGTAGTATTGTGGAAGAGTGCAGGGTTGGACCGTGCGGTCAAATATTAAAATGATATGAATCTGGTACAGGCGTCAGTGGCAGTGCACCCAAATATTTTACAAGACAGATTCTAATTTGCTGAACTGTGGTATAACTCACTGATACACACTGATTACAGGCTGTGCCAAGACAGATTCAAATTCCCAGAAATCTCCCACAACTCACTGAAACACACTGTCCCTGATAGAATCTGTGTTGGCACTGCCAGGCTAATTCCCAGAAATCTCCTACAACGTCACTGATACACCCTGACAGAACAATCTCCTCTCCTCTCTGATTCACTCCTGCAAACACACACGCTGGGGCTGCAGGCAGGGAAGCCTTATATAGTGTGCTGCGGGACTTAGCTCTGTGAGCCCATGATTGAGCCATGATTGGCATAGTCTTGCACCTGTCTTGCACCTGACCTGTGGTCAGGTGCAAGGCTGTAGCCAGTTACAAGCTTCAGGCCAGTAGAAAAGTGCATTGTGGTCCATTGTGGTGCATTGTGGGCGAACATGCGGCAAACACGCGGAAATGTTCAGAGTTCGACGAACAGCCGAACGGGCAATGTTAGAATCGAACGCTCATCCCTACTAGTGAATGCTTATCAGTTAAAGTGTTACACATTCATTTCATAGATTTAGAAACTTAGATAAAAATGCAGTAAGCCTTACTAAGGGAAAGGTCTACAACTATCAGGGTTATTCAGAGAAAGGTGAAAACCAGGAGAAAAGAACAATCTAGACCAAATAGCCGATTTGGAAAGTGAGATAAATGGGCGAATTGTTCTGGTTTGGCTATTTTGACCTGGATTTTTCACTTCTCCAAAGGTTCTCCAGAGTTTCACCTTTCTCTGAAGAACCCTGTATGACATGAACATCTTAAAGTTTTTCAAGAAAGGTTCCCTTTTGAGAATTTGTCCTGGTGCCCCAGATATCTCCCACTATATCTAGTCATTATTAAGTTGTTGAGGTACCATAAGGCAATAAGTAAAACAGAACATAACTCACCTTATTTGTCAGAAGTTTGTTTTTACTGTATACCTCTGTATAGTTGTTGTATCCTGGAAATAATCTCCGTACCTCCTCGATCTCAGCTGTTGACTCACTTATATGGCTCTAAGAAAAACAAAACATATTTCAAATACAAAGACACATTCACATTCCTTAGTATACTGTACAATATAATAGAGAATTGAGAATTTAAAAGTGGTTTTATGTCATTATAAATCTTTGGATGTCAATGGATCCAACTGCAGTATACAGTATAGAGGTGGAGTAAAGGGTACAGTTGATGACTCAATAAACATAAAAAGAATCTTGAATCTATTATCTGCAGAATGAGCATGCACTTTTTTTATCCACATAACTGAATTAAAGGACACTTCTGCAAGATTGTTGTGTACAGAGGTGACTCAAATGTATTGCCAAGGATTGGGGAATTGAAAAATAAGCAATGCAACCTACTTGCACATTCTGAGCCAAAGCAGTTTATAAATAGGTAGATGAATATCAAGCTGATGTATATAATGTTCTTAGGAATTGCAGAAACGTACAGATAAATTTATCATAGACGTTACATAGAAATTTTTTTTATATATATAGATATAATTTAGTGTGACGTTTGGGGGCCCACAGAGCATGTGCACAATGTCTTTCACAAACAAAACAGTTTTATTCACCCTTTCAGGGCAGTCAAAAAGGCAACATAATAAGTACACGCTTTGGTTCAGCGAAATTAAAGCAAAGTCCTGATCTTCAGCACAAATAAACAGAGAAATAATAGTGGCTCACCAACGCTTTAAACAGTCCCAAACCTAGGGAATCCTTTCCCCAGTATGTAGAAGCCTCTCCAGCAAGGCACAGCACGTCTCCTGCTTTTGGAACACAAACACACAGCTTCCACTGATTACTTTCCTTTTCCTGAACTCCCACAATCCTATCTGGGAGTTGCTGGCTTTAAAACTCTTCCTGGACAGGAAGATTAACCCTGTGGTTGCCCTTAAAGGGTCCACAACCCAAATAGGGGTGAAACATATTGTCCATCCAGGACCCAGCCCTGCCGACCTCTACATATCCCCCCCCCTCTGTCTCAACGCGGAGGTGTTTGAGGCAACAGTAGACAGCCCACAATGCATCCGGGACAGCGCATCAGCATTTTGGTGCTGTTTCCCAGGCCTGTGTTCCACCACAAAGTTAAACTCCTGGAGAGACAGGAACCACCTGGTAACCCTGGCATTAGCGTGGCGGTGCTGCCTCATCCAGGTCAATGGGGCATGGTCAGACACTAAACGGAACTTCCTGCCCAACAGGAAGTATCTCAAAGAATCCAAGGCCCACTTTATGGCCAAGCCCTCTCTTTCCACCACAGCATAGTTTTTCTCCGCTGCCGTCAGTTTCCTACTAAGAAAAACCACGGGGTGCTCTTCCCCATTGACTTCTTGGGATAGCACAGCCCCCAAACCCTCACTTGAGGCATCCGTCTGTACAATGAACTCCCTCATGAAATCAGTGACTACCAGCACTGGGTGCTGACACAACGCATTTTTAAGCTTCTCGAAGGCATCTTCAGCATTGGCATTCCATTGAATCATCACTGACTTCCTACCTTTCGTCAGGTCAGTCAGTCGTGCAGCAATAGAGGCAAAATTGGGGACAAACCGCCGGTAATACCCCACTATACCCAGAAAAGTACGAACCTGCTTTTTCGTGAGGGGGCGTGGCCAGTTCTGGATAGCCTCTACTTTGTTAAATTGTGGCTTTACCAGACCCCTGCCTATGACATATCCCAGGTACTTAGCTTCCTCCATCCCTACCGCACTTTTCTCAGGGTTAACAGTAAAGCCCGCTTTCCTCAAACCGTCCAAAACCGTCTGAACCCGGGGAAGATGGGACTCCCAATCTGGACTGAAGATGACAATGTCATCCAGGTAGACCGAGGTATATCTCAGGTAGGGGCGGAGCACCCTATCCATCGCTCGTTGGAAGGTGGCCGGGGCTGAGTGTAACCCAAAAGTTCTCGAAAACATAAAAAACAACTCCCGCGCAATGGCCTTTGATGTAGGGTTTCTTAAAGGAACCGCCTCTGGATACCTTGTGGCATAATCAAGAACCACCAGGATATATCGGTGTCCCCGAGCAGACTTCTCTAAGGGACCCACTATATCCATAGCGATGCGCTCAAAGGGCACCTCAATTATTGGCAGAGGCACCAAGGGGTTCCTATAATGGGGTGCTGGGGCAGTTAACTGGCAAACAGGGCAGGAGGAACAGTACCTCTTAACTGTGGCACCGATCCCTGGCCAGTAAAACCGGTCTGTTATCCGGGCCTCGGTTTTCTCAGCTCCCAGGTGACCACCTAGAGCATCATTGTGAGCCAGATCCAGCACCATTCTCTGGTAGGGCTGGGGTACTAGTAATTGTTCCACAATTTCTCTCCGAATTTCTGATACCCGGTAGAACAGATCATTATTGACCGCAAAGTGAGGAAATATTTTCTCTGCATCTGGTGCTTGAGGTACCCCACTGACAGTTACCTGTTCGCGAGCATTTATCAACATCGGGTCACCTATTTGAGCCCTGCCAAATGCACCTCTGGACACATCTAAGTCAGGGTGTACTGGATAAGAAGAACCCTCCCCCTCATCCACCCCAAGTGTAATATCTACAGGGGATAATTCCTCTTCATCCTCTCCTACCATAACCGGCATGGGAGAGGATTCCCCCTCCTTGGGTGTCAACTCAGGTTGAGGAGCTAGGACACTCACATCAGTTACAACATTCTTATTTTGAACACATTTGAGCAACTCCTCATCAACAGGGTCCACAGTCATGTTTGGTGGGGGTGACCCTGAATTGTTCCCCAGTTCGATGGGCAGTTCAGTTTGTGCCAAGCACCACAGTTCAGCAAACAAGGGGCAGTCCCGTCCCACAATCACATCATGTATCAGAGTACTCACCACCCCGACCTCTTGGGTGACCGAAGTGTTCCTGGCGGAAATGGTGACAGGGATCAGCGGATACTCCCGAGTATCCCCATGGATACAGACAACCCGGAGGGTTCTTTGTACTGGACCGAGCCTTCCGACTACCCGGGCATGCACCAGGGTGACCATACTCCCAGAGTCCAGGAGAGCTTTGGCTGGGCGGTGATTCACCCACACAGTACATTCAAACTGACCCCCCTCTAGGTCAAAGTGGGTAGTGCACGTTGTGAGGGTGTAGAAAGACACTCTCCGAGCGGATCCACACTCCATGGGCTCCTCCTGTAGCGGACACTGCGCCCGGGTATGGCCCCAGGCGCGACACCTCCAACACTGTATATCACTAACAGTTCGGGTAGCGACAGGCCTCTGCAGAACTGAGGAAGATGATTTTGGGGTGATGGTTCCCAGGTCCAGTGACGCTTCCCTCCGAGGAACTGAAGCAGGCCTCACAGGCGGTGACAAGACTGGTCCTCGACGACTGGTTGGTCTGAGCAGGTCCTCCACCACGGTGTATCTCTCCACCATCTCGACCACCAGTGCTGCAGTCTTGGGGTCCCCATGGCTGACCCAGCGCTGTAGATCCTTTGGTAGAGACCTCAGGTAGTGGTCCATCACAACCCTTTCGACCATTTGCTCTCTAGTCAGGGTCTCTGGCTGCAACCACTTTTTAACCAGCTGTCCTAAGTCATGCATCTGGGACCGGGGGTGGCTGGTCAGGGCAGTACTTCCAGCAGTGAACACGTTGAGCCCGGACAGCAACAGTTACCCCAAGGCGGGCCAGAACCTCAGCTTTCAGCCGGTCATAATTCTTTGCATCTTCTAGGGGCAGGTCAAAATATGCCTTTTGAGGGTCTCCTGTCAGAAACGGGGCAATGAGACCGGCCCATTGGTCTTGGGGCCACCCCTCTCTCTCAGCAGTCCTTTCAAACGTGGTAAGAAATGCTTCCACATCATCACTGGCAGACAGTTTTTGGAGGAAATGACTGGCCCTTATGGAGACATGGTTACCAGTAGTGACCACTGCTTGGTCACGTCCAGGTGCAAGTTGCTGCATGGCCTCCCGCAGGGCATTGATCTGCGTCTGTGTGGCTATCTGCTGTGCTGCAAGTTGTGCAGCCAGCAAATGGGTGCTTTCTTGTTGGGCAGCAACAGCCTGTGCCAGGGCTTGTTGCTGCTGAGCCATCGCCTCTTCATGGCGAGTCTGGGCCTGCACACTGACAAAGACCATCTGCTTAACGAGCTCCTCCATAGCTGTGGACTTCAGTGCAGCCTTAGTCCAGGACATGCAATCAGAACACTGTCCTTTAAAAATGTCATTTTTTTTTTCCACAAAAATTCCTCTTGCTTGGCGTGTGAGGGGTAGCAAATTGCCCGCATTCGAAACACCAGTTGTGACGTTTGGGGGCCCACAGAGCACATGCACAATGTCTTTCACAAACAAAACAGTTTTATTCACCCTTTCAGGGCAGTCAAAAAGGCAACATAATAAGTACACGCTTTGGTTCAGCGAAATTAAAGCAAAGTCCTGATCTTCAGCACAAATAAACAGAGAAATAATAGTGTCTCACCAACGCTTTAAACAGTCCCAAACCTAGGGAATCCTTTCCCCAGTATGTAGAAGCCTCTCCAGCAAGGCACAGCACGTCTCCTGCTTTTGGAACACAAACACACAGCCTCCACTGATTACTTTCCTTTTCCTGAACTCCCACAATCCTATCTGGGAGTTGCTGGCTTTAAAACTCTTCCTGGACAGGAAGATTAACCCTGTGGTTGCCCTTAAAGGGTCCACAACCCAAATAGGGGTGAAACATATTGTCCATCCAGGACCCAGCCCTGCCGACCTCTACATTAGTTACATGTTATAATTGTGTGATCTTTCTAGGAATGTAAAAGTCTGAAATATCTACAATTGTAAGATTATGTATATATATAAATACATTTTTATCTACTTCACTGCTGAGCCATTTCACCCCGTGTGCTGAACTAATTGACCGTTTTGTGCTCATCATGTTTAAACGCGATTTGAAGTAATGTTTTATTTCAGAAATATATATAAATATTTTCGTCTATCCTTATTTTCAGCAAATTCAAAATATATCATTATTATATGTACAGGTCATGTCCTGCCAGAATGCTATAACAAAAAATGTAAACAAATGTAAATTTACATTCATATTTCAATCATTTACAGCGTTTAAAATATTTTTTTCCCCCACATTTTACCATCCAAACCTTTTGTGGTTATATATTCTATCAGGGTTATTCAGAGAGCGGTGAAAAGCAGGAGAATGACTGGAGAATGGAAAATTCTAGTTCAAAATAGCCAATTTGGAAAGTGATATAAATGGGAGAAGTTTTCTGGTTTGGCAATTTTGACCTAGAATTTTCACTTCTCCAGTCATTCTCCTGCTTTTCACCGCTCTCTGAATAACCCTGTATGGTGCACTCTTGTTAAAATCTGTTACTGCATTTTTCTGAGAAAATATGTAATTTTAACTAAAACTGAAAACCACAACATTTTTCATTTGTATTTTGCCACATTGGATTTTATACAGTCATATTATTCATAAAACATGGATCTTGCCCTCTGCGTGGGAAATGAGGTGGTGTGTAATGGCAGTGGTATTACTCATTTTGTACGTGAGCAATGGACAATGCCATTGCTTTGGATTTTTTTTTTTAAACTATTTTTTTTTATCCTTGTGGGGGGGTTTCCATGACATTTTACTTGGTCATGTTTGGTATCATTAGAAAGGCCAGACTCTGACCAGTCCAATGACACCTCCTTTGGCAGGCGGTTTAGGTTTTCGATGAACCACTGTGTAATAACGCATTGTGCCATCGCCTTCAATCTTGATGGCATCATGGGAAATTAGGTGAGTTAGTGCAGCATCATTGTTCACGTTATAATTGAAAAATTAACAATAGTGCTGCAGTGGGGAGGTATTTATTTTGTTTTATTATTTTCACATATAACCTGGTATTACTGGAAAGGCCTTGCCACTCTACTTCGTATGGATCAAGAGATACAGGGTGCAAAGGACCCCTTGTATCTCCACCATAGGGAGTTTCCTGCTGTGCAGGTGGGGGTGACGACATTCTGACGTCATTGCGCCCATGCACAATGACCTCAGTGGGTGGAAGGAGATCTCCTTAGTCGGCGCCTCACCAGAAGAACATCACGGTCAGCACGTAGCTGTGACAATGCGTGTCCTCCGCAAACCAAGCAGGAAAGCGGAGGACGCGCTCAGAGCATTGTCCACAACCAAGCGGTTAAAAAGCCATACCTGAATGTGTAGATTGTATTTTTCTGCAAGACAGCCAAGAGCATTGAGCAATTTTTCAGTACAGGATATTGCAAATCGAGGAGTGATGATGGCCTTAACTCTATCATACTGAGAGAGAAAAAATACACACTGGATTTAACATTCTAAATATTATAGTTTTTCAATGGCTAAACTTCCTGCATGCCAGCGACTGTCTTGAAAGCTATTTTATTTTTCACTAGTGAAGGGATTTTGTTCTTTTATGGGTGAATAAATTGTATTGGGTGGCACACTTTCATAGGATAGAGTTTGTGAGGTCAATCAAACCATGCTATAATTTATGTATTAAACTATTGCATCCTTCCTGTAGGTCAACAGGTCTGGTCATTATTCTGCTCAGTAGCAAATCAGTGTATGAAAGCACAAGACCAATTCAGTCTCATTCATCTTCTGGTGGGCAGGGAGTATTACCAGCTGGGAAAGCACCACAAAAGAGGCAGGAGAGACGTAGATAACTATGTTTAATGCAAGTACAAAATATATATAAAAACCCCAATGGCACAAGTAAATCACTACCAATGCATTTCATCTCTGATTGTCTTGACTACTTCAAAGTTCAGGGCAAGGTTTGTGGCTCAGCTGGAATAGTGACTCCAGATGTTAGTGTTAATGGGAGAGCCATTAAGTATAACAGCCCATTTGCCCTGGAACTCTACTTTTAACTTCTAGTGGGAAAATTAGAGTGATTATATACAGCCACGGATATTTTATCATTTTTAAAGTAATCAACCGTTTGCAAGGAGGGATGGATTACAAGAATGTAATCTGCTAGATTCTATCTGGTAAATATCTCCACACTCCCCCTGTTCCCTTTTGTTTCACTTGCCTTAGTCCCTTAGATTGTAAACTCACAGGATATCTGTCTGAGCACTCGTATAAAGTGCTGCATTAGCAGGACAATTATCCTACGGGTAGGGTCGTCTGTTCCTTATGTTTATCATTTATTATGTCACCTGTCTGTTTCCCCATTGTAAAGCGCTATGGAATCTGTTGGCGCTGTATAAGTACTTGTAATTGTAACTGTAAGCCCCCCACCCCCATGGGAAAAGTCACTTTCTGGAAAGTAGATTATACACTTCGGGCTCTATCACCTCCTTCAAGCTAACACAAAGCATCAGTGTTAGTACTAGCTTAAAGGATGTCATATAGTGCTGTGCCCACATCACCTTAGAATAGCTAATGGTTTAAAAAAAAAAACAGTTTATGTTCGTTAATTTGCGTTTCATAGTGCGAGCTTACTGTACTTTGTGCTCTCTCTATACCTAACATGCGGAGCGCAAAGTGAAAGCACAGATTAGCTAGTGTAAGTAACTAGCATCAGGACCAAGTGATCCTAAGAGCTGGCGCTACCTAAAAAAGTTACCACCAGCTTAGAGGTGCAGGTAACAGATTCTGTTGCTGCAGAATCCATTACCTGCAGCTCAAACCCCCTCTATCCTGGTTTTAGCGAGGGCAACATGATAGTGCCCTCATTGCCCTGTATAGCTGAATCTTCAAAACCAAAATGCATTACACAGAACTTGGCTGACAATCCTTTCTCTGCACGCACACAGCATTGATTTTAGAAATACCAATTGAATGATATGGACAACTGGTTAATCCCCCAATGACTCAATTTCACATTATATTTAATATAACCTTTTGAGGTAAGAAATTGCTGTAACATGATCTAATATACAAACATCTTTTTAACATTAAACATAAGACTGCTTTAAAGAATAAGTTTGTATATTTATACTTACTTTCTTCTTTTCCATCTCTTCAATATATCTAAAAGATATAGAATAAAGCCTAGTAAGTACATCATATTATGTATGTCTAGTATGTAGAATAGGCAATGTATACATATTTTTTCACCTCTAGTAATCCTGCGACTGGCACAGTAGGGATTGGAATATGTTTGAGATCCTAGCTTTACAGCCATTAGATATCCTCACATTCCAATAAATAGAATTTATGGACTTTGGGTTTCAGGCACATTGATCTTTTTATGATTATTTATATTAACAGAAAATGTGTGCAGTATATTTTCCGTTGGTATAAAAAAATAGGTCACAATCGAGATATTCCCGACTGACTGTATCATTAAGCAATCGAAGATATTACCGTTTAGTTTCATTAATAGACTCTTCAGAGGTTTCTCTATATCTTGGGTACGTTTCATTGCAATCCATGCAAACTTTTCCAATAAACGCTCTCTGACCATACTGATCTGTTATGCAAGAAACAAAAAATTTCAAGTAAATGTTTCAATAACTTAATACAAATTATTCTTTAAAAATGAATATTCTGGATGTTTGAAAGTACCTGAATTTTTCTTTCAGAATTTAAAATTCTTTCAAATTTAAAGAAAACTATAGGGATTATTAACTAACCACAGTTCTTTCATTGAAACAGCTAGTTTAACCCTGCCAAACTACAGTGGAGCAAATATGGTGAAACTAGGGTAAATTCACTATTTAGTGAACTGGCACCATAGTTCCCTATACTGTTTATAGTTCTTTACATATTTTCTGCAAAGTTGTCTAGTGTACTTCTCAGTGTAGGTTTAACCCCATAAGGACCAAGGATTTAATGGTTATGTCATAAATGCATTGACTTTAAAGACCCTTGGTCCTTAAGGGGTTAAGCAGGTTTCCACTGCAGTTGCTCTGTATGTACCTCCCTCCCAAACTACCGTCCCATCTCACGGCTTCCCTTTGCCTCCAAAATCTTAGAACATCTGGTCTAACCAGCTCACCGGTTTTCTTACTGTTAACTCTCTACTTCATCGGCACCAGTCTGCTCTCTCGCTGCCTGCACTCCAGTGAAACTGCTCTGACCAAGGTGACTAATGATTTAGTTGCTGTTAAAACCAAAGGTGTCTTCTCCCTTCTTATTCTTCTTGAACTTTCTGCTGCATTTGACACTGTTGACCACCATCTCCTGCTCCTCACGCTGCGTCAACTTGGCCTCAGTGACTCCGCTCTCTCCTGGGTCTCTTCTGATCTCTCTCTTCGCTTCTTCAGTGTCTCCTTTGCTGGTGCCTCTTCTCCCCCAATTCCTGTCTCAGATGTGGTTCCTCAAGGCTCTGTTCTGGGTCCCTACTCCTTGATCTATACCGCCTCTCTCGGAAATCTCATCTCTTCCTATGGATTCCAATATCAGCTCTATGCCGATGACACCCAAATCTACCTTTCCTCTTTCTATCTCTCTCCTGTGCTGGAACGTGTCACTGCCTGCCGGCTGGCTGTCTCCTACTGGATGACTTCCGGTTTCCTAACGCTTAACCCAACAGTGAACTTCTTGTCTTCCCTCTCAATAAAAACCAACATTCCTGTACCCATTTCCCTTCAGATGACTGGTACCACTATTACTTCTACCTCACAGGCCCATTGCCTTGGTGTCCTCTTCGATCTCTTCTTCGCTCCTCACATTCAATTGCTAACCAAATCCTGCTACTTCCATCTAAAAAAACATTGCATGCATCTGCCCCCATCTTAATCAGGACTCTGCGAAAATGCTCATCCAAGCTCTCATCTCCCGTCTTGACTACTGTAACCTCCTTCTCCCTGGCCTTAAGAAATCCCAGATTCTCCTTCTGCAGTCTGTAAAGAATGCCTGTGCTAGGCTCATCCACCTCATCTTCTATCACCTCGCCCCTTTGTCAAGCTCTACACTGGCTTCCTGTTTCCTTTAGAACCCAATTCAAAATACTGGTGCTCATGTACAAAGCTCTCCATAACCGCGTCCCTGCCTACATCTCCTCCCTTATTAACAGGTACATCCCATCCCGACCACTTCACTCTGCCAATGATCTGACATTATCTTTTCCTCAGACCCGCACCCCAACTCTCGCCTTCAGGACTTTTCCCGAGCTGCCCCCTTTCTATGGAACTCCTTCCCCCGCACCAGACTCTCCCAATCTCTCCAGTCCTTCAAGAAGTCTCTGAAAACATTACTTTAGAGAAGCCTATCGGCTCACTCCTTAATCCCACTGTTCATCTCTTACTTTATCTTCTCACCCAGCCCACATGCACCCCGCTTCATGTTCTCTATTTACCCTCACCTAGTAGGTCACCCCTCTCCTCTTAGATTGCAAGCTCTTGAGCAGGGTCCCCTCTTACTGTTGTGTGTTTAACGTGTATGCATATTTGTTATTCTGCCTCCCATTGTACAGCGTTACAGAATTTGTTAGCGCTTTATAAAATCGTGTAACTGTATGTTGTCCAGAATTGTTTTACAGTAGTTTGTGTGAGAGGTCTATGGGGTTCAGTACTTTCAAACTGAAGAAGTTTATTCATTGTATTGCAAGCACCAGTTACAAAAAAAGGAAAGGAATCAACACAGTTTATGCTTTTTACATTCTGTGCTGGAACTACGCCTGGTGGCGTTGGACTTTCATTCTTCGGGTTTTCAGCTGCTGCTAACTGATTCTGCAGAAGCAGAAATCAGTTAACACCAACTCTAAGCTGTAGCAAACCTTTTTGTTAGGATTACAAAGTCCTGCGTGCTTACACTTTGCGCTCCCCATGTTAAGCACAGGGAGCGGAAAGTACAGTAAGCTCGCGCTAAAAAGCACTAATACTGATCCACTAATGTATTTTTTAACCCATTAGCGAATGGGATGTGATTCAAAGAGCGCAGTCACCCCATTTAAGCTAGCACTAATGCTCATGGCACTAGCGCCAACAAGGTGATAGTATTTTAAAGTGGCCAGGAGGTGAGGAATACCCCCCTCCCTGCAGCACTGATCTGGCAGAAACACAAGTTGAAGGAGGAGGTTTTCTCCATTCCCAACCCAGTGTCACCAGTAGCCATAAGTTTGATTTTCTCGGCTGCTGGTCACCAGATTGCTCACTAGTGATGTCGGCAAGCAGAGAGCATTTTGTGCAGGCACTACAGAGTTTGCATATGTAAAATACGAAGCTGTATCCGTACGCAATTTGTAATTCCTATGCTATGCAAGTTGCGTAGGAGAGCAAATTGCATAGTAAAGCTTCAGGGACGTCTGGATTCGAAAGCTCTTGAGGCGAAGAGGAGGAGCAGCATTCAGCAAGGGAGAAGAGATTTTTTTAATAGAAGTTAGTGGAGTCAAATTCATCTGTATGAAGGAATTGCTAAAAGATACTGTATATAGAAGGGGATTACAGTGGAATTCTACAGTATTATCGATGTCAGACTGGTGATGCAGTGCAAACCAGTACACTTTGTAGGTGAAGATTAAAATTTTGCTACAGTTGTATTTTTGGCAAAACTACCCATTTTCTAGTGAGTCTATCAAAACAGTTCTGCTCAATTTCTACAATCGATTTCAAGATTTGTGTGAAAGAATCCTAAGCAGGTGCCTTTTCCTAGTCAACCATTGCATTTTGAGTAATATGTCAGTTGCAATGCTTTGCTTCCTGAAGCAATCACGGACATGAGTCTTACTTGCGATGTCAGCCAACAAAAGGGAAGCATCTGTATGAATTGTAGCAAAGTAACAAGCGGTTGTAGTGCCATTCATGAGTGTTCTCCTCTAAAATTGAAAGGACCTTGTCATAAGATAAGCATGGTATTCAGAAGGCAATAATGAATTCAGTAATTGAAGATGTTCCTCTAAGTACATAACAGCTTATTCATTTTCCCCATAGCCTTTGTTTGGAAATATAGATTTTGTTTGGAAATATAGATTAATGTAGAAGCTCAAAATTATGACTCGGCACACTTCCTATTTCAAGTAATTATTTGTTCTAGGTCCGTCATCATATTTTACAATATGCATTTTATCCTATTTTCATATAGGTTAATTTTGACACATTAGTAGCCCAGAGATATTGTCATTCTCGAAAAAGTCGGCATGAAGAAGATTTGATGTAGGAAAGAACTGATCTGAATCATTAGTACTGGATCATTTAAAGGTTCAATGACCCAGTTGCCCAAACCTCAAATTTAATGGGTATAACCTAATTTTTTTAATTTTCTTGTATGGCAATTTCATATGGAGGTGCATCTGTTTCCCAAACATTGTTTTATATATGTGACGTGTGTTACATTTCAATTATCTAACCATGATACAAGTATAATTTAAAGTTTCTGTTTGCAGATGTAAATGCTAACAGAGGTAGAACGAGATATTTACATATCCCAGTGGATTAATGCTCACTAAAGGTCTACCACTGATCTTTAAATACAGGTATTCATCTACTTGAAACATGTTCAAGCATGTAGGCAGGATAGTAGAAAATTTATCCTAAAAAGACTCCACATAGGTCGGGGTCAGACGAGCGCACTACGTGCGCCCGTACTGGCGTGTCTCCCAGCGTCCATCGCAACGTTGTGATGCTTCGACGGGGCCGGCCACACACTGTAGCGTGCATACGAATTGCGTGCACTACAGAGGACGTGCTGAAAGCCTCCCCGTCTAATTGCTACGACGTGCGTTCAATGGGGCTGCAATGCGCGATCCTCCATAAGAGGATCGAGGCTTGCAACACTGAGCACACTAACTGCGCTCAGTGAGGTGGCCAGAAGGCCGTCAGAGTGGTAGGAAAGTCCACTCTCATGGATGTTCCTTCCACTCTGCAAAATGCTCGCCTGACCCCCGGCCTTACCACTGCCAATTTTAAAAAGGTCAAGAAACCAATTTAGGGTCAGGTCTCCACCCAGTCCAGAGGTATTAATAAACCACTCAATAGGCCAGATTCATGAACCCTGTCCAGGAAAGATGGGGCCACTCCAGGGAGTGGGAGATGGTGATAGTTCTCTAACACCAAGTGTTCTTGTAGATTAACGGACTTTGTACCCAAAGTTCAGCTGGAGCTGCCCTCATCATTTTACTGCAATTAAATTCACACATCACCTAGAAGGTTCTATACAGCCTTAATTGAGCTCTTGAGAGGTTATATTGGTCTTTTAAAATTTGATGTAAAATATTTAGCCATTTTTATTTTTGTACATAGATACATTATATAAAAAATCCTTGAAAAACAAACCAATGAAATGGTTAACTTTTATTTTACAATTATTTAATCAGTATTATTGATATGGATACGTTATATAAATTTAAACCAAAAGGACTTCCTTATGAAAGAGGTAAATACTGATAGTGTCCCTTTGAGGCCCTGTGTTTCACCCCCTTGCTCTTATTTTATTTATAAAGAATTTTAAACGGCACGTTTTAGAATAAATACAAACGTCTCACACATAATGATGGCATTACTTGAAAGCGATCCTTGTGTTAGTTCAGAATAAATTGTCATGGACACATAACAAATCATTTTCATTTTTGGAAACAATGGTTTCTATGGGTGACTTAAACAACCATTGTATAAAGACATCAACTGATACACCATATGAAAAGACATGAATTGCTTTCATATGAAAGCAATTCATGTCTTTTCGTATGGCTAAATATTTTACTTGATTACCCGTAGATACTCGAGTATAGTGCGACCCGAATAGAACGCGATGGATAGAGATTGATTATGGAAATGGGAGTATACTCAAGACTCGAATATAACGCGGGGAACAAAATTTTACTGTACCGGTAAACAATTAAAATCCTTCCAGGTTCACTTAACAAAGTCAAGCTACCCCTCAGGCCAGGGTGCTCTGCTCTAGAATGATTGCAGTTGTTACCAAGTATGAAGCTGCCGGCCACCCGTCTTCTTTACTAGCGATTAGATGGCCAGCGGAGGCGAACGAGGTGAATGATTGGCTTAAACTGAACGTGCCCTCTGGCTGTGATGGATCCCACCTCTCTGAAATCGGGGAGTTCCTGAAGTGTTTGCAAGCATCAGGGAGCCCGCATTCACTTCAGCAAGACTACCGGAACTTACGGGAGACTTGGGATCCAGAGCAAGGCAATTTTTTTTTCTTTTACACGCGATACAGATGTCTCGAATATAACGCGACCTCTCCAATTTTATGGTAAATTGTTGTCACGAAAATCTAGCGGTATACTCGAGTATTTATGTCGCATGAAGATATACCAATATCACCGTGATATGATCAGGCAGCTTACAACAACTGTTCTGTACACATTCTCTGCGATCTCCAAATCAGAGTATGTGTATTCAGTAGGAAAAGTAGTATACTCCAGCCATTGTAACAGAGGTTTGTCCATTCCAGATCCTACAAATGAGTACTGGGGTGCATGTATATGGGTGTCAACCAATCCAGGCATGAAGAATTCACTGCAAACAGGAGAAAAAACTATATTTGTCATGACATTCACAATCAATATATAAAATTTTAATTTTTCATCTTTCTACTTCATCTACTACTCCCAATGGAAATGTTAATTTAGAGCATGATGTTGATCTAAATACAAATTGAGTGATTTGAATGAGTGAGGAATCGCTTAAGAGTGCAATATATACCATGATAAAACTGAAATTCTTTCAGCCTTCCAGAAAGACTCCAGCCACTAAACTCTCTGCACATTAATGGCATGCTCAGCCCGACCTCAAGCCCATTCCCTTGAGGTCACTTGACTCTGTTACTTACATGTCACTCTGGTCACTTACAGTTGCAGGGAAAAGTATGTGAACCCTTTGGGTTTACGTGGAGTTTTGCATGAATTGGTCATAAAATGTGCTCTGATCTTCATCTAAGTCACAACAATTTGAAAAACACAGTCTGCTTAAAATAATACAAAACGAACATTATATGTTTTCATGTTTTTATTGAACAGAACATGTAAACATTCACAGTGCAGGGTGGGAAAAGTATGTGAACCTTTGGACTTAACTGGTTGACCCTCCTTTGGCAGCAATAACCTCAACCAAACGTTTCCTCTAGTTGCAGATCAGAACTGCACAACGATCTGGAGTAATTTTGGACCACTCCTCTTCACAAAACTGTTTCAGTGTAGCAATATTCTTGGGATGTCTGGTGTGAATCGCTCTCTTAAGGTCATGCCACAGCATTTCAATCGGGTTGAGGTCAGGACTCTGACTGGGCCACTCCAGAAGGCGTATTTTGTTTTGTTGAAGCCCTTCTTTTGTTGAATTACTTGTATGCTTTGGGTCATTGTCCTGTTGCATCACACATCCTCTGCGGAGCTTCAGTTGGCGGAGAGATGGTCTTACGTTTTCCTGCAAAATGTCTTGATAAACTCTGGAATTCATTTTTCCATCAATGACAACAATCCGTCCAGGCCCTGAGGCAGCAAAGCAGCCCCAAACCATAATGCTCCCTCCGCCATGTTTTACAGTGGGGATGAGGTTTTGATATTGGTGTGCTGTGCCTTTTTTCTCCACACATAGTGTTGTGTGTCTTTTCCAAACAACTCAATTTTGGTTTCATCTGTCCACAGAATATTTTGTCAGTAGTGCTGTGGAACATCCAGGTGCTCTTTTGCAAACTTCAAACGAGCTTCAATATTCTTTTTGGACAGCAATGGCTTCCTCCGTGGTGTCCTCCCATGTACTCCATTCTTGTTTAATGTTTTCCTTATTGTAGATGTGTCAACAAAAATGTTAGCATGTGCCAGAGATTTCTGTAAGTCTTTAGCTGACCCTCTAGGATTCTTCTTTACCTCATTAAGCATTCTGCGCTGTGCTCTTGCAGTCATCTTTACAGGACGACCACGCCTAGGGAGAGTAGCAACAGTGCTGAACTTTCTCCATTTGTAGACAGTCTGTCTTACCGTGGACACATGAACATCAAGGCTTTTGGAGATACTTTTATAACCCTTTCCAGCTTCATGCAAGTCAACAATTCTTGATCGTAGGTCTTGAGAGCTCTTTTCTGCGAGGCATGGTTCACATCAGACAGTGCTTCTTGAAACCAGTAAACCCAAAACTGGTGTGTGTTTTTAAAGGGCAGGACAGCTTTCAGCAACACATCCAATAATATCACACTGATTGGACTCAAGGTTGGCTCACTCCTGGCTCCAATTAGCTCTTGGAGAAGTCATTAGGCTAGGGGTTCACATACTTTTTCCACCCTGTACTGTGAATGTTTACATGTTATGTTCAATAAAACATGAAAACATATAGGCCCCTATTACGCTCTTGGCGTTAAGGCGCAGGCGCAGTTTCCCCCCTTGTGCCCGCGTTTTAATGCCAGATTACAATGCAGGTGCAAAAAATGCTGCCTGCATTGTTATCGAGCGTTAAAGTTAGGGATGCGCACGGCAGCGCTGAGTTCCTCTCTTCTCTGCCGGTCACGTGACCGGCCGGATCTCGCATCGCGAGATCCGGCCAGTCGGCGTAGTGATACGCAGGGAAAGACGGGGGGACCTTTTCCCCCTGTCTTTCCCTGCTCCCGCCGACCGGAGCCGCGGTCCTCGCCGCAGGACAGAAGGTAAGTATGTGACTTGTTTTTTTATTTTTACAGCTGGTATTAACGGATTCTGCAGAAGCAGAATCCGTTAACACCAGGTCCTGGCTCTGGTTAACTTTTCGTTGACCAGAGCCATGGCGTTAATCAGCGCTGGGACATTGTAATCCAGCGCTGTTTACCGCTTTGCGCTCCCCATGTTAAGTATAGGGAGCGCAAAGTGCACTAACCTCGCGTAGAGGAGCGGAGGGTACCAAACGCAAATGGGTTTTATAACCCGTTTGGATTGTAATAGGCAGCTAATACCGCAGCTAACGGTAGTGCTCACGCAGGTGAGCGCTAGCGTTAGGTATGTAATAGGGCCATAATGTTTGTGTTGTATTATTAAGCAGACTGTTTTTCAAGTGTTGTGAAGATGAAGATCAGAGCACATTTTATGACCAATTCATGCAAAACTCCACGTAATCCCAAAGGGTTCACATACTTTTTCTTGCAACTGTACATGTTATCGCCACATCCAGGCAGTAACCGAATTATGCAATTATCACCTTAAAAATATCGCTCATATCCACCCATTTCTGATGCAAAATATGGCTAAGGTGCACATCCATGCACTTATATCATGACTTGATTACTGTTCAATGATTTAATATGTGGGTAAAAGCCGCCTGATCCAGTGAGAAATCTGACCACTACTAAGGCCCCCGGCACACGAGCGTTAACAGAGAGAGGAAGGAACGTCCGTGAAAGTGGGCGTTCCTTCCACTCCCTGCGCTCAGCTTACAAAGCGCGATCCTCCTATGGAGAATCGCACTTTGTATCCTTTCAGCATCCGTTTAGCTTTTTGACAGGGAGGGCGTTTTCACGTCCGGTGGAGGGCTTTCCCCGTCAAAAACCCACGGACGCAGGGAAGTGCGGGCGCACATGAGCCATAAATACGCTCGTGTGCCGGGGGCCTTAGTGGACAAGAAGAATTTTTTTCCCCGTTTGTTGCATATTTGGAATACTCTTTAGACTTGTGTTTTTGCCATCTTATGGATCAACAATAGCTTTTGCGTGAAAAGTTGAACTCAATGGACACTTGACTTTATTCAGCCAATGTAACTAGAACACGTTTCTTATTGGCCTCTCGGCACCATTGTACAGAGCTACGGAATTCGTTATCGCTTTATAAATACTTGTAACTGTATTGCCCCCCCTTGCAATCCAATGAATGCAGTTGCTAGGGTTGTATCTCACAGATGCTCCTCTTCTTCCCCCTCTTCCCCCTCTGCTGAGCCCTTCCTTGGCTTCCTGTACCTTTCAGGATAAAATTAAAAATTACTGACGCTCACATTCAAAGCCCTCAGTAGCAATACAGGTCTTCCCTACTTCACCAGCAGAGGTTAAGTCCTAAAAACAAATAAGTGCACAAACTGAGAAATATCCGCTCCTCAATTAACCATTGTCATGTGACACTTAACCCACACTGCCCATGAAAATTTGATATAAAGGTTTATCCCTTTCGCTGCTGAGCCATTTCACCTGTGTGCTGAGCTCATTTTTTTATCATTTTTGCTCATCATGTTTAAACGAGTTATGAAGTCACGTTTTATTATACCACCCAGACATATTATATATTGTTCTTTCTGGCAGATTCATAATATATTATATGTATACGTCATGTCCTGTCTGTTTAATAACAAAATTCAATAAAATTAGAATTTAATAATTTACAATGTGTAAAGTGTTTTTTTTTTCACATTTTATCATGCGAGCGTTTGCGGTTATATTTTCTATGAGTTGCGCTAGTTACAAAAAATTTGAAATAGGGACTCGTTACATTTTTTTGGGGGGAAAATTACGCGATTTTTAACGAACGCACCCCATACAAAAATCATTAGTGCAGCATCATTGTTCACATTATAATTGAAATGGGAACAATATTGCTGCATTAACAAAACAAATATTTTTATTTTACTTGTTTTAACTTTTAACATGGTCCTGTTTGGTATTGTTGGAAAGGCCATGCTCTGGCCGCTCCAACAATACCAAACATTAACCCCTAGCTGCCATGGATCGGGAGATAGTCATTTTCACTTGAAACATTTTTAAAGTACATAAATTAGACATGTCATATGATAAACTTGGGGAAAGAATATAGGGAGTTGTAAGATCATGAGCATTAATAATATAGCGATTTAATTTGCATTTCTAATGAGCCGGGGAAGAAATTATATGAACATCAGTTTTTTTTACTTTTTTCTATAAAACCAGAATACACGGGTAAATGTTTACTTTTTACTCAGTTCTTCAATTACATTTTCATCAAAGCCCCACTTCTGTGCCAACCTCGCTTGTTCCTGAGCAGTTTCTAGAAATAGAATCTGGAAGAAATTAGAACCATGTTAGTTAAAAGAAATTCTACTAAAAGTTATATAGTTGATATCAGGGCACCAGCAGGTGCTTTTGTAGATTGAGTATACTCAGTCTTGGTAGTGAAGGGGTTAACATCCAATGTCATGTAAATACAGTGTATATTAGGGGTTGATGTTCACCCTGTTTTTTTTCTTGTTCAAAAGAATAAGTATTCTACATTTTAAACACCCCATTATGTCAATACAGCTTTGTGGTTCATGTGTCTCTGGTTGTGGAAACAGTGACGGTTAAATTTTAAAAAAGAAAAAGAGGATCCGAAGGCAGTTCAGAGAAGTATTTGATGGTCTGGTATTAAATAGCAAACCAAAGTAATTTTGGAAACCTAAAATTAACTATAAGTGGTAACAAACACATAATATGGGGTGTAGAAAATAGAGTACGCATCCTGTGAGCCGCAGAGAAAGCTGAAGGAACATTGCAACAGCATACATATTCTAGACACACCTGGAATTGGTCCTTAACACCTTTGGTGGCATTATTACATTAAAAATTTAGCCCATGAACCTTTACGTCATTTATTTTAAGGGGTTATCCATTTGGCTAAACTAAATTCTCATTTAGACACTTCAATCACCCTAAATGAGTGCAAAGGACATGTAAGAAGCTCCCACCTTTAGATGGAACAGCCACATACAGGATAGAGCTCTGGGGTCACACTCGCTGCTGTACATGAATAAGAACTGAAAATCCCTGTACAGTACAGATACAAGTTGTTCCTGTAATTTCCATCTGCTCTAGACACTCTTGCTCCTCTTCGACTCTGTAAGGCCCCACGCCGCCAGCTTCAGCCCTGGCACACCCTCCACACTCGCTACCTGCAAAGATGCTCCCGCACTGCAGAGCGTGCCTGGAGGAAATCCCGCTCTGAAGCTGATTTTGTTCACTTCAAGTTTATTCTCCGGTCATACACCTCTGCCCTCCACTTGGCCAAACAATCCTTCTTCTCATCTCTTATATCTACGCTGTCCTCCAACCCTAAATGGCTCTGGTCCACCTTCAACACCCTCCTCTACCCACCTGCACCTCCCCCCACAGCTGCCTTCAGCGCTCAAGACCTGGCAGACTACTTCCTCAGTAAAACTTTAATTATCAGAAGCAACATCCCAACACAAGATAGTTATCTGCCACCTCCACTCCCACAGGTCCCCTCTGCCACCCTCTGCCGCTTCCTCCCAGCCACTGAGGAGGAAGTCAATTCCTTATTGTCCTCCTCACATCTCACCACATGCCCGCTCGACCCCATTCCCTCACATCTAATTCCTCCCCTCTCCTCCTCCCTCACCCCTGCTCTCACACACATCTTCAACCTATCTCTCTCCACTGGCTCCTTTCCATCTGCCTTCAAACACGCGCTAGTTACCCCTTTACGAAAGAAACCATCCCTAGATCCCAACTCTCCATCCAACTACCGCCCTGTATCCCTGCTTCCCTTCACATCAAAGTTCTTAGAAAAAATAGTCTTCAACCGCCTCTCCCTCTTCCTGTCCTCCAATTCCCTACTTGACCCCCTGCAATCTGGCTTCCGTCCCCTACAAATCAACTGAAACTGCCCTCACCAAAGTCACCAACGACCTCCTAACTGCTAAAAAACACGGCCACTATTCTTTTTTTTTTTTTTTTGTATTCAAAAGCTTTTATTGAAGTGAGAAACATATATTGTACAGATAAGTACCGAGCAAGCATGAGTACATTCAACAGGAGTTAGAACAGTTTGGGTTGAATGTTTAGACAGTAAGGTCTAAATGACAAATAAGTATCAGGTTATAGGGTCAAAACAACATTATAGAAATAAGGTAATCGGTATGCATCTCCTCATCGCTATGACTAGAAGCAATCCCGTTATTTAGGGAATTTGGCAGGTGGTGGGTCGGAGGTAAACGTGTGATACAAAGAGTAGAGTGAATTTAGCATGGTAGGGGTGGAGAGAAATATAAAGAGAAGGGAAAGAAGACAAGAGAGAGGGGGAAGAGGGGAATGAGGGAAGAGAAAGAAAGAGAGAGAGAGAAAGAAAAGAGAGGAAGAGAGGGGGGGAGGAGGGGCGGTCCGCAAGCGAGGGCGGCGATGTCCCCTTGACCGAGAATGTGAGACCAGGAGTTCTACCTCCCGGTTTGTTATCTGTTATGAGTGTAGGGGTTCTGGTGTCGGCGGTGGCGAGAACCTCTGGTACTTTCAATGGTCGTTCCCCGTGGCATGACTCCAGCACGGTCACACCGCATTATGATTATTTTCTAACTTCCGGCGAAATGCGGATGACGCACGAAATCTGTCCCAATAGAACCACTTCTGGACATGGGCAGGGTTTTGTCCTTCAGTTTGTTGAACCGTCAGGTATTCCACAGCTCTCATAGCTTCAATTGTTTCCGCCCATTCCTGAGTGAAGGGATCTCCGGGATCGCCAGTGAAAAAACACGGCCACTATTCTATTCTCATCCTGCTTGAACTCTCGGCTGCTTTTGACACTGTCGACCACCCCCTCCTTCTACAGACCCTCAACTCTCTGGGTCTCGGTGACACTGCACTTGCTTGGGTTGACTCCTATTTATCCAACAGGTCCTTCTGTGTGTCCTTTGCTGGTAACTCCTCCTCCTCATTGCCTCTATCTGTTGGTGTACCTCAAGGCTCTGTCCTTGGTCCTCTGCTCTTTTCCATCTACACCTCCTCCCTGGGCAAAATCATCAACAGCTTTGGCTTTAATTACCACCTCCATGCTGATGACACTCAGGTCTACCTCTCTACCCCTGATCTCTCTCCCCCTGTCCTTTCCAAAGTCAGTGACTGTTTATCTGGCATCTCCTCCTGGATGGCCTCCCACCACCTAAAGATCAACATGTCAAAGACTGAGCTCCTACTTATTCCTCCCTCCAATGCCTCCCCACCTCCTGACTTTATCACGGTGGAGGGTATCACCATCTCCCCATCAAACCAAGTTCGCTGTCTTGGAGTTACACTTGACTCTGCTCTTTCCTTCATCCCCCACATCAAGTCTCTTTCCTCCTCCTGCCGATACCAACTGCGTAATATTTCCAGAATTCGGCCATTTCTTACCGCTGTCACCACAAAACAACTCATACACGCCCTGGTAATCTCCCGACTCGACTATTGCAATAATCTCTTATCTGGCCTCCCTCTGTCCCGCCTCTCCCCCTACAATGCATCCTGAACGCCTCAGCCAGGCTAATTCACCTCACCCGCCGCTCCCCTCTGCAAGTCCCTTCACTGGCTCCCCATCCACTGCAGAATTAAGTTCAAAATCCTTATCCTTACCTACAAAACCCTCACTAACTCAGCTCCCCACTACCTGTCCTCACTAATCACCAAATACACCCCAGCCCGCTCCCTAAGGTCAAACAGTGACCTGCGCCTAGCTTCTCCCCGCATCACCTCTTCCCATGATAGACTGCAGGATTTCTCACGCGCAGCCCCCACTCTCTGGAACGCTCTCCCTCGTACTGTCAGACTTTCCCCTAACTTCTCTTCCTTCAAACGCACCAACACTCAGTGACTAATTTTTGTCTCTCTCTGTGTTGTGGAATAACTCTGCGAAAGAGAAGGGGCGAATTTGTTTGAATTTAAAAAAACCTCTATGACTCCATATGGTGTCAATCTAATTAATGTGTGCATTGAATCTAAATCTTGAAATGGACACCTGTGAATTTATCGAGGCAACTATATGCTGAGTCTCAATGTGGACTTTTAAATGACTGAACAAAGATTTTTTTCTAAAATGATCTAAGATATCCACCTGTTGCCAGAAAATTTGATTTTCCATTTTCATTGGTTTTAAACGGATTTTTTGTTTATTGTGTGTTTAATTTTGAATAAAATTTATATATAATTTGAAAATACTCTGTATCATTAGGGTTACTCCCTCTGTGTAAATATCCCTCCTTCTGTTTCTTTGATTCTTTTATCACCTTTTCCATAAGCTTTTTATTTTACTTTGGTCACAGCGCAGCTGTAGTTTGTTCTCTGCACACATCCCTGTTGTCATGTAGCCATATTTCGGGTGTCCCAGTTCACACATACGGCTTCTTACCTTTGGTGTCAGTTCATTAGGCTTTCACCTTAAGGCTAGGGTCAAACGAACGCATTATTCACAGCGACCGTCAAAAAGTGCGTCCGAACGCATTGACGTATTTTTTCACTGAATACGCGATAGCGATCATACGATGCGCATTTCTGTGCATGATTTTTACGGATCGTCAATAAAACACTTTTTGCATCTGGACGTTATGTAGACTGGACATTAGCAGCGTCTGACATCTCCTAATCACGCAAACACGCCGTTAGCGGACGCAGCGCACTCTGTACGTCAGTACTAGCGGTTCTGCGTTCTCGAAAAAATGCATTCATTTTCCACTTGCGTTACGCAACCGGACTTTCGTGCAGCTGTACTTTGTATATTGGCCGTCATTGCCCGTCATTTGCTGCTACTGCGGCCGTGATTAAGTGCGCCTAAACGCACGTTAAAAATGCGTTAGTCTGACCTCAACCTTATATAGGGGTTATTCAGAGAGCACCGAAATTTCAGTGCTCTCCCATTCCCCGCACTTCAGGGAATCAAATTCTGACCCCGCAGTGAATTCAGCATTCGCCGTATGGTCCCCGAAGCGCAGGGAAAAACCTCTGCAAAATGCCAGAATTCTCGGATCCGATAAGCTGACAGGAACCTGTATCAAACATCAGATCCCATAAGCCGCCTAAAGCATGCAAAAAACGCCGATGATCTTCTGAACACAGTGCCTGCCATCCACCGGAAAAAGCAGGTGAACAGGGTAAAAAACACACGATTGAAACTTTTACAATTAGGCTTGTGCACCGATTTTTTTTTCCGTTCAATTCGGTTCGGTTCGTTCGGATTTTGTAAATTTTCGTTTCGACTCGTTTCGGCCAATTTTCGTTTGGGTTCGGTTCGTTTCGTTTTGTTTTTCGGATCAACTTTTTTTTCGTGATTTCGGAAATTTTCGTGTTTTTCGGAACGTCTGTTCTCCTCGTTTCAAAGTGTCTATTCGTTTTGATGTAAACTAATGGTTTTTCGGATACGATAATTAGACGATACGATAATTCTGCCATTGAGATTTCTCATGTTTTACAAGAAGGATACATTGAGATTTCTCATGCTTTACAAGAAGGCTACATTGAGATTTCTCATGTTTTACAAGAAGGATACATTGAGATTTCTCTGGTTTCCCGGGAAGGATACATTGAGATTTCTCATGTTTTACAAGAGGGATACATTGAGATTTCTCTGGATTTCCAGGAAGGATACATTGAGATTTCTCATGCTTTACAAGAAGGATACATTGAGATTTCTCATGTTTTACAAGAAGGATACATTGAGATTTCTCTGGTTTCCCGGGAAGGATACATTGAGATTTCTCATGTTTTACAAGAGGGATACATTGAGATTTCTCTGGATTTCCAGGAAGGATACATTGAGATTTCTCATGTTTTATAAGAAGGATACATTGAGATTTCTCATTTTTTACAAAAAGGATACTGTGCTGCCTTCAGAGCAGAAATGTAATGTGTTTAGAGACGCCATCTAGTGGCCGTTTATTTTTACAGCACCCTGGTATTCAGCCTTCCCAGAATTCCTATAGGCTAAGTCATGTGCTTCCCTCACTATTACAGGGGATTGTGGGAGAGAGGCCACCATTTCCTTCACCACAGGAGCTGGAAGGAACACCTCATTACAATCTCTCCCCCTATTGAAAGCATCGTCGATAAGGTTATGGTCTAAATTCCTCCCAGTCACCTTACAGTTTCCCTCAGCTTTAGAAGCACCTTATGTGCTGTAAATTTGTAAACCCTCAGGCTAGGGTCAGACTGAGGCAGTGCGAACGCGCGTGCAGCCGCACTTAATCACGGCCGCACTAGCAGCAGATGCCGGGCAATGACGGCCAATATACGAAGTACGGTCGCACAAAAGTCCGGCTGCGCAACGCAAGTGGAAAATGAACGCATTTTTTCGAGAACGTGAAACCGCAGGTACTGACGTACAGAGTGCGCTGCGTCTGCTAGCGGCGTGTGTGTGTGATTAGGAGACGTCAGACGCTGCTAATGTCCGGCCAACATAACGTCCAGACGCAAAAAGAGTTTTATTGATGATCCGTACAAAATCACGGACGAAAATGCGCATAGTATGACCGCTATTGCGTATTCCGTGAAAAAATGCGTCCATTCGTTCGAACGCACTTTTTCACAGACAACATAAAAATGCGTTCGTCTGACCCTAGCCTTACATTGCAGCCAGCTGCTTTTCATGTAGTTTTAGTCCGGCCTAGTTATAAAACCCCCACGTTTTATATGGACACATCCTGTCTTGTATTATTATCTATGTAAAACACGTATATTCTGTATCTTTATATCGTATATTTCTGTTTTCCTATAGTTTTACCACATTCCTACAACGGGTTAATAAAACCTTCAGACTGCAAACCGGTCCCGTTCATTGACTCGCAGGAGAGGTTTACCTGCCTGTTAAGCTGCACATAGACCCCGGGGGTACGTGGAGTGGGGACAGGACAGATACATTGAGATTTCTCTGGATTTCCAGGAAGGATACATTGAGATTTCTCATGTTTTACAAGAAGGATACATTGAGATTTCTAATTTTTTACAAAAAGGGTACATCGAGATTTCTCATGTTTTACAAGAAGGATACATTGAGATTTCTCTGGTTTTACAAGAAGGATACATTGAGATTTCTCTGGTTTTCCAGGAAGGATACATTGAGATGGGAATGATACAAAATTTAATTACAGAATCAGCGATATAAATACGATGTCCGAAATTACTGAAATGGAACCGAAATCAGGAATGGAGCCGAAATCACGAATGGAACGAAAATGAATTTCGATTTTACACATTTCTAGTCCATTCGAAAACTCCGAAAAGTTTTCGTTTCGGCACGAAAATTTGTTCGGATCTGCCGTTTTCGGATCCGAAAATTTTCGGAAAATCGGCCGAATCCAAATGCACGAATCGGGAAATTTCGTGAAAATTCCGAAATTCCGAAACCCGAAACGCACATCCCTATTTACAATTTTAAACGCTGTTTGCAAAAAAAACTACTGGGCAGAAATGTCTGGAATTAACATATAAGGTCCTATGAATGCTAATAAAAAGCTCTGTTACAGAAAAGTAAAAAAAAAATTGCCAAAATAATCCCAAAAAGTGGCTAAAAAAATAAAATATAATAATAAGAGACCTTCGCTGCAAAGTAAAGAACATCGGGGCATTTCACTGACATTTCACTGCTGTTCGGTGTTCTCTGAATAGATTAAGGCAAAAGGTCCTAGGACACTGGGGTCTCTGGAAATTCATGAAAAGTTAAAACATAACTTTTACATACAGGGCTATTTAAAAAGAGGTGAAAACCTTGAGAATGACTGGAGAATTAAAGATTCTAGGTCAAAATAGTCAAACCAGAAAAACTCTCCCATTTATCTCACTTTCCAAATTGGCTTTTTGGTCTAAATTGTTCATTCTCCTGGCAAGTCTCAAGGTTTTCACCTCTCTCGGAATAGCCCTGTAAGTATCAAGAATAAAAAGTCACACTAGGGGTGGTAACACAAACATGACAAACATATATATATATACACACACAGATGCTCTGTGTATATCCAGCCAAGCTGAGCGAATACCTAATGGAGTAGGTTTGTCTTAGGCTAGGGTCAAACAAATGCATTTTTCGCATCGACCGTCAAAAAGTGCGTCCGAACGCATTGACGTATTTTTTACAGTGGAAAGCGGTCAAACGATGCGCATTTTCGTGCGGGTTTTTTTACGGATCGTCAATAAAACACTTTTTGCGTCTGGACGTTATGTAGGCTGGACATTAGCAGCATCTGACGTCTCCTAATCACACACACACGCCGCTATGCCGACGCAGCCCACTCTGTACGTCAGTACTAGCGGTTCTACGTTCTCGAAAAAAGGCGTTCGCTTGCGTTGCGTGGCCAGACTTTCGTGCGGCCATACTTCGTATATTGACTGTCATTGGCCGTCATTTGCTGCTACTACGGCCGTGATTAAGTGCGCCTAAAAGCATGTTAAAAATACGTTTGATACTGTAGTATCTAGGAGGTATGAAGGAATATGGGCCTTCGAGGGTCCGCGGCTATAGGACAGAGAGAGGAAATATCTGGCTACCTATCACATCTATAACATAATTGTAGTGTAGCGCTGCTTTAAAGACTGTGTTCTGCTGCATTCAATTATTATGGCCACCAGAGGGAGACAGAGACATAGTGGACTATGCTGGACAAAAACTGAACTACACCTACTATCATCCTTTGCGGGAGGACAGGAAGGGGGTGGGATAGGAAGAGGAAGGAGATCAGCGGCCTCGTGGAAGGCAAGGTCAGAGTGAGCGGAGCAGTGAAAGGTGGAGGACGCACGTGAGAGCTGTCAAGGATCGCGACCAGGCCAGAGTACAGACGCTGTCTCACTGGTGCTGGAGATCGGGACAGTGACCGTGCTGAGACCTACCTACGCAGCGCTGAGAGGTCTGGATGACAAGCTGGTTCCAGCTGGACCCCGAGTTAGGAGACCGCGCTGATCGATTGGAGTGCAGGCGGTGGATCGTTGTTCCAGTTGCGGAGATTCGGCAAGCAGGGAGCGGATTCAGTGGCACAGAGTCCCAGTACACAGCGGAGAAGATCTTTGATCCAAAATGGACAGTTTTGTCTATCGGATGGGTGAGAGGCCTCCCAGGCTGCAGTTCCCAAATAAGAAACGCACGCTGCAATATTGTTTAAATCCACAGGGCCCCAACGGTGACTAGTCGAAGATTGTTTTGTTTCATTCACTAGCCAGTTGAATACAGTACCCGGGTACCCGAGACAACACACATACACATTTTTGAGCTATTATTCACGGGACTTACACTCCAGAACTGAGGGGGATAACCGTTTCTTTTGCCGCCGCGTGTTTTTTCCCACGTTACGAATTCTTGTCATTTAAATACCGTATATACGTAATATATGTTCCTTTATTGGGATCAGTAAAGAATATAATACATAAAAATCCACAACAGTGCTGGTGTATAGTTATTCCCTAGTGCGGTGAGACTAACCCGAGGTTTATTCAGCGGCTCCTCCGGGAGTGAGCGCTACACTAGCAACAGCAGCTTTGGAAGCCCAGAGTGGTATATGGTGTAAAGATATCTGGGAGTGCTCCCAAATGTGTACATCAGAGATGACCTCCAACTGGGCAGGCTGTGCAGACTGGGATAAGGGAGGGCAAATAGAGCAAAGAAATTTTAAAAGAAGGAACTCATAGCTCTACGTGTTTCGCAAAACTGGCATAATCAGGAACTTAGTCTCATGCCCACGCCACTTCTGTGCCATGCTGTTCTGCCCATGTCGCTATCTATGCTGCTGTGTATAATATCTATGCTGCTGTGTGCACCATCTACTGTATGCTCAGGCAGCTCCATGAAAAGTGCTGCCCTCATATTCAGCACTTATACCAGGCACACAAACAGTTAATCACCTGACACACACCACACCCCTGCCTTGCATAAAGTCCAGTTCCACCCCTTCAGCAATGCTTCAGCATTAATCCTGTTTAGCCATGTGTGAAGCAGATGTGTCTTTTGAAGCTCCCTGAAATAACTACAGAATACTCGTGTACCAGACCCCCTGCTTGATCAACGTTTACCCGGCTTCTACCAGCCTATGGCCAAAGGACTGAATTGACCACTCTATTGAAACACACCACTGTACTTCACCTGGAGTCCCCTCTTGTGTCCTGTTTGCCTCCCCAAGGTACAGTCCCAGTGTTTTCCAAACATCCTGGTCCCTCCTGTCAGTCAGCCCCTGTGAATCCTCTGCATACTGGGCTCATACCACCTAGACCGGTATCCAACCGGCGCTGAATCCTGGCACTTAGAGTGACATGCAGCTCAGAAGACAAAGTCTGTGACTATGAGTGCATTCTTTTAAAATGTCTTTGTTTGCTCTTTATGTACACATTTGGGAGCGCTCCCAGATATCTTTACACCATATACCACTATGGGCTTCCAAGGCTGCTGTTGCTTACAACTATATTTATAGATGTGATAAGTAGCCAGCTATTTCCTCTCTCTGTCCTACAGCCAAGAACCCTTGAAGGCCCATATTCCTTCTTTACCTCCTTGGTACTATCTACTTAAACAAACCTACCCCATTAGGTATTCACACAGATTTGCTGTATATACAAAGATGCTCTGTGTATATGTTTTATGTTACCACCTCTAGTGTGATTTTATACTCTTGATACTTTGTAAAAGTTTTAAACTTCTCACAAATATCATCCAGGGACCCCGGTGTCCTAAGACTTTTTGCTATTTTCTCCCAGGGTTCCCTCCAATCAAGGCCGCTGGGCCTATTGTGCTATACTAATCTCTCTTGGGTCTTTCCCTGCTTAGAATTCCTGTACACTTTTTTAGGAGATACGGTACTCCTTTTCACTTTTCTGAATAGATTAACCATTGCTTCTCTATGGGGATTTCACTGCTGTGGAACAGGCATCCTATTTGCTGGCAATTAGCCAATATTTGAACTGCATGCTTTCTGAATGGCCCCGAAATTGCACCCTATGGGGAAATTCACTGTTCAGTGCAACTTCTGCTCTCTGAATAATAACCCTGTATTTGTATTCTCTTACTACAGGGGCCAAAACCATTTTTTATTTTTTTATTTTTTATGGTAGAACATAAAAGGGGAGACGGTCGTTTGGTATCATAATAAAGGTCTGGGACTGAGATCTTTGTCGCATCCATGAGAGTGAACGTTCCTTACACTCGACGCCTGGCCACCTCGCTGAGCGCAGTTGGTGCTCTCAGTGCTGCAAGGCTTGATCCTCCTATGGAGGATCGCACTTTGCAGCCCCGTTAATGGCATTTAGCCTTTTGATGGAGGCTTTGTGCACAGACGCTTGTAGCGCACGCATTTCGTACACATCCTAAACCATGTGACTGGTCCTGTTGCAGCATCACAATGCTGCGACGGCCAACGGTAGGCTTGTCAGTACGGGTGCACTCATCTGACACTGGCCTTAACTGTTACATGCAATAAAGCTTCAAAGTTGTCAAGAACCTCTTCTACTTTCTTAGGGTTTGGTCCCCCCCCCCCAGCTTATCAATACCACCCAAAATACACATTACTTATTTTGTCTCCCAAATCCTTTGATTATGTGCAATTAATTTAGTATTAAACAAAATTAGTGTTTTTACCTGCAGGTTTTAGTCATTATTGGGGGAAAAAAAGCATAAAAGTAACACGCAGTTATCTAGAAAATATTGAAAATTGCACATTTTTACAAATTAATGGGGGAGTTTGAAGAATAATGTAAACTGCTCCTATTAAACTTTTTTTTTTAAATCTTTAAAAAATGTTCTGGTGAATTGCAGACAATATCCCGTCTACACATATAAAACGTGGAGACACTGGAAGCGGCCAACTGCCCGGAGTCTGTCCAGTGTGCTGGGAGATAAAACCATACAAAAGTCTGAAAACTACATTAATTATGTGTAAAATATCCCAAAATTGCTGTATATACCGAGCACAGCCCCCTCAGCTTCTAGAAAATGCCAAGCTATGCAGTCATTATTCTGGCAGCACAGCATGAGGAGTGAAAATCTGCTTATACATTATAGAGTGTGTATGCACTGAATATCATGCATATTATTACATACATCTCTTTAAATGGGACACCTAAATCCCCCCCCATCCTGTGCCCATGCCGGTGTTGTCGGATCTGGTTCCTCGTTGAACTGTTCCAACCAGCCTTTGTATAAGGGTTCCATACAAATTATTATATAATTAATATATAATTTTCATATATATTATATTCTTAATACGGCATAATATTAAATAGGCTTAAACAAAACGACCCTTTAAACTGGTATGTATTAAAAAAAAGAGGTCATTATGCCTAAAATAATAAACCAAATAATTTATTAAATATAGTTTACATTAACCGTTTCTCAGTGTAAAATAACTTTTCATAAAGTCTCCGAAATACAAACCCCAAAAAACTGAGTATCAAATGGGTGAGAAATGACTGGCTGGAACAGCTCTCGACGAGGAACCCGATCCGACACCTCACCGGTCAGTATGGCTGTGAGGACAGCAGACTTACCTTCCCGGAGTGTCCCAGCCCCATGATGTGGTTCTGCAGGACCTCCATGCTGCAGGTGCGGGTGGAGTGCACGAATGTCCCTTTGAAGATGCGCTGCACCACGGCCATGCTGAGCTGCAGGTGTGCGAGGTCAGGTCAGGGCAGCGCGGCTCTAACGCCTCTTTTATGCCAGAGCCTCAGAAAGGCTGAGCTCCAGCTGCACCAATGACACGACAGTGTCATGTTCCCTGTAATATTTGTAACCCGGGGCTCACGTACACGATCTGCGGGACGGCTGTGCATTGAGCTGAAAGCTTGCCCTGCCGAGACACGGTCTCCTCTCACTGCTGCAGCAGCTCTGTGTGTGGAGCCCAGCCAGGAGCATGACAGTGTGCAGAAACCGAGCACATATTAACCCATCCATCCCCAGCCCCAACTACTTAACCCATACTCACCACAGACCTTGTCCCTTCACAAAACCCTTTAGCCCTATTAACCCTCCACAATGCATTCCCAATTTAACCCTGCAGCTGTGACTTAACCACTAACGCTTAGTGACTGCAGCCCTCAAGAACCCCTGTACAAAATACCAACAAAATCCTTCAGCCCTCTATTAACCCTTCAATCCAAAAACCTACATTAACCTTTGCAATAAAAACAGTAACATTTTCCCCTTTTATTTTCCCATTTACTCGGCTACATATAAACAATGTTAATTTTTCAAGGTAAAGCGAGCTTTTATCCATATCAAAATGTGTCCCTTTTTTTTGTAGTGTATGTGGATATGCATAGGATACATACAAACATGCATACATCTTATTAAATGCAATTGCAATAATTAAATTGTGTTCTTATGCCAAACCTGTGCTTAGATTTTTTTTTTAAACTTAGTTTGATGTGCAGAACTTTACCATAATAGAGTTTTATTCCATAACAATGAAAACGCTCAATTACTCCCATCACCATTCTAAAAAAGCCACGAAAACGTGTTGCCTCACTCTGTTCCCTCTATGTGCTCACACGTATCCCTGTACTTCGTGGAAACCAGACCACATTCCACTGTGTAACCAGGTCTCTGAACACCTAGGGACACTCAATTACTCCTATCACCATTCTAAAATAGATGTGAAAATTTGTTACCTCTCAATGTGTGACCCCCCCTCTCTAACCACAATTCTTTCACCTATGTTTCCACACTTACCCCGTCCTACATGTAAATCAGGCCACATTCCGCTCTGTAACTGCATCTCAGAACCCCTAGGGACACTCAATTACTCATCATTCTAAAATGGCTGCGAAAATGCGTTCACTCTGCTCCCTCTATGTGCCCACACGTATTCCTGTCCTACATGGAAATCTGACCACATTCCGTTGTGTAACTGGGTCTCAGAACCCCCTAGGGATGCTAAATTACTCCTAATATAGCCGCGAAAATGCGTTACCTCTCACTATGCTCCCTATGTGGAAATCTGACCACATTCCGCTGTTACCAGATTTTCAGAACCCCTAGGGACGCTCAATTGCACCTTTCTAAAATAGCTGCGAAAATGAATTGCCTTTCAATGTGTGCCCCCCCCTCTAATCACCATGCTTTCACCTATGTGCCCACACGTATTCCTGCCCTACATGGAAATCAGACCACATTCTGCCATGTAACCAGGTCTCAGAACCCGTAGGGACGATCAATTACACCTATCACCATTCTAAAATAGCTCTCTCTCTGCTCCCAATATGTCCCCAAACATATCCCTGTCCTGCGTAGAAATCAGACTACATTCCACTGTGTAAACAGGGTTTTAGGTACCCTGGGGACGCTCAATTACACTTACCACCATGCTAATGTAGCACTGCTTTAAAACTGTATTCTGGTGCATTGAACTATTGCTGCCACCAGAGGGAGACATTGTGAACTATGCTGGACAAAACGGACTCCATCTCCCATCACCCTTTGCGTGAGGACAGGAAGTGGGTGGTAGAAAGAGGAGGAAGGAGATCAGCAGCCTCGTGCAAGGCATGGGCAGTGTGAGCAGAGCCACGAGAGACGTAGGACGCACGCTGGGGCTGTGAGTGTTTGAAACCAGGCCGGAGTGTGGAAGTTGCTACAGTCGTGTTAAAGATCGTGCTGTTCCCTGAGCGTTGAGAGTACAGAGCGAGCAGTGAGAGACAACAGTCGCAGTTGACACTTCTGGGATCCTGGCAGAGTTTGAGTGCAGAGACGATGGCATCCATTGCTGCAGTGATCGGAGAGAGTGTGCATCGGCCGGCTGTGTACTAAGCTGAACTGTTCTTGACCAAGTGCGGTTTGGGAGAAGAGGGACATTGTGTGACGAGAGGCTGCAAACTGGAGAGGAGTGCTGGCGGCCTATGTGTTCGTGATCTGGCGGAGGGGAACCCGATCAGGAGTGCAGGCGTTAACAGCATCGAGTTCCAAGTGGCAGCGAGGACAGATCCTCTCGCGAGAGATCCCTTTCTTCAGCGTTCATTGATCCAGGACAAGTGGTTACACTGGATGGGTGAGAAGGCTTCAGCCTGGTGAAAACGCAGAGCCTTGCGCACTTGTTTATTGTTTCTTTAAGGGCCCCAACGGTGACTAGTCGAAGATTGTTTTTGTTTCATTCACTGGCCAGTTGAACACAGTACCCGGGTACCCTAGACAACACACATATTTTGAGCTATTTTCACGGGACTTACACTCCAGAACTGAGGGGGTTAACTGGTTTCTTTTCCCGCGTTACGAATTCTTGTTACTCAAATACTGTATATGCGTAGTTGTCAAGGAGCTGGTTCCGGGGTGGCAAGTTTGAACCCAATGTGCAATAATTTATGCAGAGAAGGAGATAGATAGATACACAAAAAGATTTATTAGGAGTAAGGTATAAAGGCAATAAACAAATCAAGGAGCTGGGTAATACTGACAGGAAGGGTAGACACTGTATAAATAATAACCAGCAATAAGATTAAGTAAAAGGGTAGAGAAAAGCGAATACTAAAACTATACTGAACTATACTAAATACATAAGAGAGTAGATAGAAATAGGAAGTAGAGCAGGGTTAGGCCAGGTATGGAGGGAGATACGTATATATGTTTATTTATGTTTGTTGTTATCCCCTCTACCCACACATACTGTATACAGTTGTGTTCAAAATTATTCAACCCCCAATGCTGTAAAGGGTTTTAGGGAATTTAGTGTACATTTGTAATTGTATTCAGAATTAAATCCTACAAGGACTTTTTAAAGAACCATATGCAACTAAAATGACATCAATTGGTTTTGTAATACAGTAGTAAATGTTCCTTTTGTGAATTCTTCATTGACACAATTATTCAACCCCTTAAAGACTACAACTCTGAAGAACAGAGGTTCATTTAAGTGTTTTCAATCAGGTATTGAAAACACCTGTGGATGTCACGGAGCAGCAATACAGCATAATAAGCACCAATTTGGCAGCTTTAAAATGACTGTGATACTCAGCTCCTTCTAGACATTTACTGGTGTGGTTACAAACATGGTGAAGTCAAGAGAATGGTCCAGGAAGACAAGAGAAGAGGTGATTACTCTTCACAGGAAGGGCAATGGCTATAAGAAGATTGCAAAGATGTTAAACATACCAAGAGAGACCATAGGAAGCATCATTCGCAAATTCAAGGCAAAGGGCACTGTTGAAACGCTACCTGGTCGTGGCAGAAAGAAGATGCTGACTTCAACGGCTGTGGAGTGGAGAAAAGTCCCCGTGTGACTGCTGAGGAACTGAGAAAAGATTTGTCAGATGTGGGTACCGAAGTTTCAGCTCAGACAATACGGCGCACACTGCGTAATGAAGGCCTCCATGCCAGAACTCCCAGGCGCACCCCCTTGCTGTCGCCAAAGAATAAGAAGAGTCGACTGCAGTATGCCAAAAGTCTTGTGGACAAACCACAGAAGTTTTGGGATAGTGTTCTGTGGACTGATGAAACAAAATTAGAACTGTTTGGGCCCATGGATCAACGCTATGTTTGGAGGAGGAAGAACAAGGCCTATGAAGAAAAGAACACCTTGCCTACTGTGAAGCATGGCAGGGGGTCAATCATGGTTTGGGGCTGTTTTGCTTCTGCAGGTACAGGGAAGCTTCAGCGTGTGCAAGGTACCATGAATTCTCTTCAGTACCAGGAGATATTGGATGACAATGTGATGCAGTCCGTCACAAACCTGAGGCTTGGGAGACGTTGGACCTTTCAACAGGACAATGATCCCAAGCATACCTCCAAGTCCACTAGAGCATGGTTGCAGATTAAAGGCTGGAACATTTTGGAGTGGCCATCGCAGTCACCTGACTTAAATCCGATTGAGAACCTCTGGTGGGACTTAAAGAAAGCAGTTGCAGTGCGCAAGCCTAAGAATGTGACTGAACTGGAGGCTTTTGCCCATGACGAATGGGCGAAGATACCCGTAGATCGCTGCAAGACACTTGTGTCAAGCTATGCTTCACGTTTAAAAGCTGTTATAACTGTAAAAGGATGTTGTACTAAGTACTAAGATTGAATGTCACTTAGGGGTTGAATAAAACTGATAATGATGTGAGCACAGAAAAGACATTTGTGGTTATTTCATTATAAATGTTATGTTATATTTGTCTGACCTACACGTGCCTCTTTGATTTAATTGTAAGCAAGATGACTGAATGATCAAAATCAATGTCAAACTGGCCAAAACACTCAATTTCAGTGGGGGTTGAATAATTTTGAACACAACTGTATATATATTTGTTATCCCCTCTAATGCAGCATGGTGCATTTGATATGTTCTGGCAAGTACAAAGGATAAAAATGTATCTGTATAATTAAAAATGTGTTTTGCACATTTTAAATCTTTATTGGATAAAATGTGTGAACCATTAGGAAAATAATTGAGCAAGAAAAATCAGTTTATCCATATCTCTAATAGGATTGGGCAAATCAGAATTTTTGTGTAAATGTTTGTCTACAAAATGTCAGAATGAGTATTACAAAGCATAGACTCACCAGAGCTCCCTGCTAGATATGAAGAAACGGTAGAAATGAGCAGTGAGATCTTATGGGGATCTACCAGCCTTACAAATGTAAAATCACCAAGGACTGGACTCCCTAAGGGTTGCATATTTAATGTGATCCTTAGAGAATCCATCCCTTGGTGCTTTAAAAATAAGGCTGGTATATTCCCCCCCCCCATGAGATCCCATAGCCCACTTCATCTAGCTCTACTGAATCTAGAGCATTGTGTATACAGGTCATTTTTTTATTTTTTTTTTAACAAAAGATAGGAGCTGTTGGCTGATTTGATTTAATCGTTGCTGGGGTTAGTGTATTTATTCACTAAACATTATATATATATATATATATATATATAAATGACTACTTTCCTGGGTATGCACCCCTCCCTGTTCACAGGTGTGTCCCACCGTGACAACCTATAAAGGCTAGTGCCTGCTAGGAAGCTCTATAGTGCGCGCAGATACAGCCAAGTGAGATAGGACCTGTCAACGATGGGGTACATTGGCGACTGTGACAGGCTTACGCAAACTATGATCATACTTTGTTAACTGAATCCCCATCATTTTACCTCCGTCAGGTTTTTTGAATTTTTTAAATGTTTTTTTTCTTGCACAAAATGGTGGATGAAGGTGGTCATTGATATGGTGTGCTCTTTTTTGGTGTGTGTGTGTGTATATATATATATATATTCTCTCAAATTAGAATGTGGTGGAAAAGTTCATTAATTCAACTCAATTTGTGAAACTTGTGTATTAAATAAATTCAATGCACAGACTGAAGTAGTTTAAGTCTTTGGTTCTTTTAATTGTGATTTGGCTCACATTTAACAATAACCCACCAATTCACTATCTCAAAAAATTAGAATATGTTGACATGCCAAACACCTGCAAAAGTTTCCTGAGCCTTGAATATAGTCTCTCAGTTTGGTTCACTAGGCTACACAATCATGGGGAAGATTGTGGATCTGATAGTTGTCCAGAAGACAATCATTGACACCCTTCACAAGGAGGGTAAGCCACAAACATTCATTGCCAAAGAAGCTGGTTGTTCAGAGTGCTGTATCCAAGTATGTTAACAGAACGTCGAGTGGAAGGAAAAAGATGCACAACCAACTGAGAGAACCGCATCCTTGAGACTTGTCAAGCAAAATCGATTCAAGAACTTCACAAGGCATGGACTGAAGCTGGGGTCAAGGCATCAAGAGCCACCACACACAGACGTGTCAAAGAATTTGGCTACAGTTGTCATTCCTCTTGTTAAGCCACTCCTGAACCACAGACAACGTCCGAGGTGTCTTACCTGGTTTAAGAGAAGGACTGGACTGTTGCCCAGTGGTTCAAAGTCCTCTTTTCAGATGAGAGAAAGTTTTGTATTTCATTTGGAAACCAAGGTCCTAGAGCTTGGAGAAAGGGAGAAGCTCATAGCACAAGTTGCTTGAAGTCCAGTGTTACGTTTCCACAGTCTGTGATGAATTGGGTGCAATGTCTTCTGCTGGTGTTGGTCCACGTTTTTTTTTGAAAACCAAAGTCACTTCACCCGTTTACAAATGAATTTTAGAGCACTTCATGCTTCCTTCTGCTGACCAGCTTTTTAAAGATGCTGATTTGATTTTCCAGCAGGATTTGGCATCTGCCCACACTGCAAAAGGTTGGTTAAATGACCATGGTGTTTGGTGTGCTTGACTGATCAGCAAACTCACAAGACCTGAACCCCATAGAGAATCTATGGGGTATTGTCAAGAGGAAAATGAGAAACAAGAGACCAGAAAAATGCAGATGAGCTGAAGACCACTGTCAAAGAAGCCTGGGCTTTCATAGCACCTCGGCAGTGCCACAGACTGATCACCTCCATGCCACACTGAATTGAGGCAGTAATTAAAGGAGCTCCAACCTAGTATTGAGTACATTTACAGTAAAAGAAAGCCAACAATTCACTGAATTATTATTTTTTTTTTCTTTAAATTGGTCTTATGAAGTATTCAAATTTTTTGAGATAGTGAATTGGTGGGTTTTTGTTAAATGTGAGCCAAATCATCACAATTAAAAGAACCAAATACTTAAACTACTTCAGTCTGTATGCATTGGTTTTATTTAATACACAATTTTCACAATTTGAGTTGAATTAATGAAATAAATGAACTTTTCCACGACATTCTAATTTATTGAGATGCACCTGTGTATATGCTGTTTATTTAGCAGAATGCATCTAAATCTAACAGGTCTGTGTGGGTTATACATTTGTCTGAGGTGAGGCCTGGTGTGTGCGGGTAGTGGGTAAATGAGATGTCTGGCCATATATTTTAATTTTAACATAAATTGCACAGGATTTCAGGAAAAATCCTAAATTATTTATTGGAAAGCAGTCACATGACCTTAAAAGTATCAGTACTTGGTCTTTAAAAAAAGTGGTATCGTTGCATCCCTCGCTACAGGTATAGAGTTCTGAGATCGAGATATATCATGCAAAAGAATCTGCACTCTTCCAAGCTTAATGAGGAATTTCAACCAATGTTTGCCCTGGTGCTAAACTCCTTTACAGGGTTATTCAAAGAGAATCAAAGTCACCGCACGTTCAGTGACTTTTCATTCTCTTCAATTCAGTGCGATTTGGTGACCCTATTTCACCGACCTTGCGGTGTATTCAGAAAGCACCACAGGGCCGTTGTAGTGCAGGGAAAAGTCGCGCGCACTCCTGACGAATACTCCCCGCAAAACCCAGCAAAGGCACACCGAACCCCACAAAAACATCTGGATTAACACCGCTGGAGAAACCTGAACAGCCGCTGGAAAAACCCGACACTGCCGACAAATGGAGTGGGGGGGGGGTACGCTTGAATGTTTGAAAAGTGAAAGTCTATTTGTAAACCTACAGAACGAAAATGTCTGGAATTTACATATAAGATCCAAATGAGTGATAATAAAAAGGGCTGTTACAGAAAAAAGCGTTTTTTTTATTTATTTTATTTATTTACTTTATTTAAAAAAAAAAATATATGCCTAAGACCCTAAAAAAATCTAATCCAGTTTATTTTTAACATTGAAGTCTATAGCATTCGCCTTAATAAACCTGTCATATGAAACCACCGAACAGCAGGGCAATTCGGCAAGTTTTCACTGCTGATTTTTGTTCTCTGAATAGACGAAGCATTGCTTCTCTATGGGGAATTTCACTGCCCTTGAACAGGCACCGTATGTGCAGGCAATTCATCATGATTTGGTGAACTGCCTGCTCTCTGAATAGCCACATGGCCAGGAAAGGTAACCGTACGCTGAATTTCACTGTTAGGTTACCTTTCGGCCACAATTCGGAGCTCTTTGAATAACCCTGTTTAATGTATATCTCCATTAGTTCACGGACGCACTCAAAAGGTTCAAACATATTTTTTTTAAATTTAACCTTTATTAGTCTTCAACATTTCATCTCTTTCAAGATAGTTTCTCGAGGTAAAATCATTTAGACAATGTATATTTATATACCAATACCAATCAATGTGTGCTCACCCATCAACAAATCTCGTATCTGGGACACCACCCAAAGCACATGCCTGTCGTTATGTCAGTCACTCATATGTCTCTCCATGCCAGCATTCATTTCTGAATACTGTCTCAAGTGTCTCAAGCCAAGAATAGTGAGCTACCTTCCAATTCTCTGAGCCTTTGTCAACAGCCCCTATACTAAGTGGAGAAGCTGTCAATGTACAGTAAGGAGCCACTATGTCAAGTTGCAAGCCAAGCCTAGCGGCTCAGAACATTATGCTCAACAGCTTCTGTCAGCTAAAACATTTTTAGCTTTATGATTATACAATGTATCTGGCATCTATACTTCTCCCTAATATACCATCAATACATTCAATTCCTAATGAGACTTGTCCTCTAAAATATTGCTCTGGTATTTCTAGTGCCCTATTCCAACCTGGTCATTAACCATGACCGATGTTAATAGCATATTCATTAAGGCTAACTAGTCAAGTCACTATTACAGCCAAGATGCAATCATTCATTGTGACTCAGCTGTAATGTATGTGTAATATAAATTAACAATTCCTACACTTTGGATTAAGAAGAATTCATTTGCTGGCAGCCAGAGAATAATGTGCAATTCCAAGAACGCTTGTTACTCATCTCAATGACTTTCATGACTCCTTGTGAGAAGGCTCCATACTGCCTCTTAGTCAGTCAGCCTGTAGCATCTTGTGCCTGGGATCCAAGACAGATCACAGCTTACTGAGGTCCTGCAAAGGCTATAACCTGTTTGTGTGTAAACTACCAATGATGTAATGGTGTAAATATGTGTGCACATTCTTTAAAGTTTTAATGATGAGTGTGTGCACATTTTTTTATTTTCCAAAAATCATGACACTGCTGGGGGTTACACAGAAATAGTAAATCCTACTGTGAACTCTAAGATAGACGTAGGAAAAAAGCAAACAGTGAAGAAGTTCCATCTTTAAAAAAGGCATTTCAATTTGGCTCTCTAAATTTGGTCACAGCTGAATTGGATACACCAGGCCACAATGGAGCGTCATTTTCCATAGGTTGGGTTAGAAAATGGGGTTACTTAGTGGAGAAAATCTCCTTGTAGAATATATATAACCTGTATAAAATCTCTGTCCTCATCCTTACAACTATACCATTCATCTGTAGTTTTACAAAAACAATAAAAGCAAAATCTTTTGCGTGTCAAATGTTTACATGCAATTTTGTGAGGATTGAACCATTCTTCAGGCTTTGAGATGAGAGCTAGCAGATGAATAAAATAAACCATGCAGTTTAAAAGATGTCTAATCTACCCCTTGGTGATGTCCTTTTGAATACATCCCACACAATTCAATGATGTGAGCCAGTGATTGACCAATAAACTCCATTATATGGCCATTTCCAGAGTGAAGAGCAAGTGATGTAAAGATACCGGGGGGGGGGGCAGTTAACAACACAAAATATCACACTATGGATGCATCCAGTGAAATAGTTTAAGTTTTCAAGAGAAACGCAAAGCAGATGTCAGATATATCAGCAAAATAAGGACTTAACTCTTTGCCGCTGAGTGGGTTGAGCCCGGCGGAAGGAGTTAAAGCCAGAAGCTGCGGCAGGCTCTTCCTCCGGCATGCCTAGCAGCTAATTCACGTCATTGGCTGCAGGGGGACGGCCTGAGTTTAGGCTGTCCAGCAGCAGCCAATGTGTGCGACGCATCCCGACTGCTGGACGGGGCGAAGGAGGCCCATTGGAGTCAGCGGGGCGTACTAACCCTGCGTCTTCAAGGCACACCTGCCGCAGGAACAGCATAGTATGCCCTGTGGCAGGAAAGGGTTAAGTAAAGCAAGTCAAGAAGTACAGAATATTGAATAACAGATGATCTTGATGACAAAGATGATATTGACGCTCTCCTGCATCTGACAGGTGGTGCTATTTATTATTACATATTCTTGTAGAAGAGGCCCCAATCAGCCAGCAGACATTTCAAAACAAATTGGTCTTACCGCACTCAAACAATAATAGGTTCACCGTGTTAAAGTGCTTCCCACCACTGTGCTTAAGACAGAGCCACTTTAAGAATAGTTATCTTTTATCACAATTGGATACTTGATGTAGCTCATCTATTACCTATACCACAAATCAGAAAAACATTGCGCAACACTTTATACAAATCATTAAATGAAAAGCTACTACTTGTCACACTCACTACTGAGCCATATTCATAAGGCTCTCTATTTATTGTATCTGGGCCAATATAGGGGGGCCTCGTCCCGTTCACTCCTGCTCCTATATTCTCGTTACGATCTTTCTCCCGTCAGGGTGATCAGCCTCAAAATAAGAAAGGTATAGACATTGCGGAAGTCTCTATACTCTTTTATATACAGAGTTATATGGATAACTTGGCACATCCACGTGTTCTCGAGCCTCCTAGCTCAGGTTGCATGTATGGCCCATTCAGGATGGGGGGGGGTCCTTCCCTTTAGGTTCGGATATGGCTCCTTGCTGTATCATTAAATTTTCAATCTGATAAAACCACCGTATACACTTAAATGGTTTTATTACATAAAAAATAGAAAGTAACAAACAAATAAAACTCATATAAAATCAATAAAACGGTACCAGTCCCGATACACGTTTCGCCCAGCTCTCTGCATGCTTCCTCAGTCGGATCTGGTCAGCAGACATGTTATCGCTAGCTGCAGATCAAGTGAACGGACAATGATTTTGCTCAAAGCTTTCTATATTTCTGGGTTTTGGAATATGTGATTTGAAGGGGGTTTATGTAACGTAAATGTGGCATTATATATATACTGTTTATAAGAAAAAGGGCGTAGAGAAGGGTATGCAAAAGGTGATATAAGTGAGGGGGCGTCGACTGATACGTTTTTGAATACAGCGTGATATTGTAGCGCTGGGTTTAATTCCCTGTCGTGGCAGTACCTATTTTTGGCCACCGGAGGGAGACAAGCGCGATAAGATTCATTGAACATTGGGACTACATTTCCCAGCATGCTTTGAGAGCGGACACAGGAAGTGGGTGGGACACAGAGACTTACATCCTGAGCCTCGTGGAGAGAGCTGGCAGAGCGCGCCAGGGAGTGAGAGGAGCAAGACGCAGAGCAGCAGAACGAGACAGTGACTAGGCCGGAGCGCAGCTGGAGCCTGACAGAGCTAAAGACCGGGTTGTTCAGCCTTACCAGCGGAAGACCCAGTGATTCACAGAACTACCCGCGCTGATATTGAGGAAGCTGGAAGACCCCGAGTGAGGAGTACCGCAGATCGATTGGACAGGGAGAGCAGGCGGTGAACTGGATATCTTGCGGCAGCCACAGAAAGCCAGACAGCGGATCCAGTAACCAGGAGAACCCCCATCAACATCGAGCGGAGAGACGTCCTGGGTCGAGCGGAGCATCAAGTATCTGGCGGATGGGTGAGAGGCCTTCCAGGCCGTTGTGAAAATAAAGCACGCTGCTGTTTGTTTCCAAAACCCACAGGGCCCCAACTTGACTAGTCGAAGATACCTCATAAGCAATTCACTGGCCAGTTGAATATTGTACACGGGTACCACAACACACACACACACACGTACATTCTGGGACATAACCTGTGTGGGACTCACTCCCCAAACACAAAAGGGGGTTAAAGATTTATTTTTCCTTTTCTTTTCCGCTGCGCGTTTCTCGAATTACGAAGCATTGTAATTTCTTTTCCACTGCGCGTTTCTCGAATTACGAAGCATTGTATTTTCTTTTCCGCTGTGCGTTCCTCGAATTACGAAGCATCGTATTTCTTTTCCGCTGAGCGTTTCTCGAATTACGAAGCATCGTATTTCTTTTCCGCTGCGCGTTTTTCCGCATTACGAAGTACTGTAAATATATATACGAACACCGTGTTATTCATTATATGCCATTTTTTCTAGTAAACTATATAATTTATAAAATCCACAACGGTGCTGGAGTATATTTATTCCCTAGTGCGGGGAGACTGACCCGAGGTTCAATTTCAGCGGCTCCTCCGGGAGTGAGCGCTACAATATATTACGAGAAGATGATGAATGTAGGGTGTTAATGGGGGAGAGCATTTGCTTTCGATACGTGAGCAGGATGATAAGTGAAATAAAGAGGATGGAGGGAGATGAGGAGTATATGTGCTACAGAGGAAAGCGATATTTAAAAGAAAATGTTTGTCAACCCGTGATAGGTGTACCCCAGGAGCTACATGTATGACAAGCATGGGGTATGCCAGTCAAGTAAAACCCCAGTACCAGTGTCCTGTCTGGGATGAGGGAGGTTTATAGGATGCTACTAATGGCAGTCCCCTAAGCTGACAATATATTATAGTAGATTTATCCTGAATACCTGGAGGGAACAAACACCACTGGAATGTTGAAAGCTGCCAAGAAAGAGCCTCATAAAACGACTTTCCAAGAGCCGGGACAGTAGCTCTGTATATCGTGAGTACCTCATAAGGGGGTCATACGGGGTCAGTACTGCGTGTGCCTTTTTTGTCTTTTGTATTACAACTCAAGGTGACTTTTTTTTTTTTTTCCTTGGCTGTTGGTGACCATGAAATTGTGAACAGAATACAGTTACTTTTTGCGCTGCTGTGACCTTTTATGTTGACACTTTAAAGCTCTATTGTGTATGGTTCGGGGGTTTATCCAGCCAGTGAATGTGCAAGAACAGAGTTTTTACATGTGAGAACTGTAAGTCAAAATAAATGAAAGCTTGAAGTTCACGGTTTTCATATACACAATCTAATGCGTGCGCCGGGGAAGGATTATTTCCACTTTCTTACGATTATCCATCGGCCATCCTGGCTGGATCTCACTTGCACGAACTCTGCAAGAGCGCACATCCGTCTCTATGAAATCCTATCACGGATAGCGCTGCTGGTGTTATCAGGTTGTGGCTGGAAAGTATTACGACTGGTGCTGCCGAGAAGCATCTTGGTCGTAATACAGATGTTAAAAGCGAGCTGCAAATGGAAAACATTTTCTATGTGCATATTTCCTTTAACATTCGAGTTGTGATCTGGCCCCTAATTTCTAACGGCACCTCATCCTAATGACATGATTGGCTGGTTTACTCCAGCATCATATTGAAAACTCTCAAAAGTGAAAGGATACAGACTTTTTTTTTTTTATTGCTCGGTTTAGAAGACGCAGAATACACTCCACCAGTCCAATAGTACAAATGTTAAAATTGAAGCAGGCAATGACATGGAGTACAACTGCTGATCAAGCAAGCCACCCTACAAGAAGCGGTTAATGAGTGACTTATAAAAATGATGTCCTACTTAGTAAACATGTTTAAATAAGAGGCTTATTAGGTCACAGAGGACTAGGAATAATGTCACGTTAAAACTGTACTTTAGGTCACTACCTGTGTACACATCGAGACTAACCTATTAATGCTAACAATGCAACAATAGACAGAAAACTTACTTTTTTGGCTCTCATTTAAGCAATAATTAAAATTTTTGAAGGTCAATTCGAGCATAATTTTGCTCGGTTGATGAAAGAGCTCTGGACGCATATGCAACTGGCTGCTCCTCTTGCAGTAGACAACATCCTAGGCCATTTTTGCTTGAATCACTTTGTATTGTAACAGGCTTTGTGAAGAAAAAAAAGGTGGTAGACACCAGCTACCCAATATCAATTTTATTAAGTGTACAGAAAACTAACATAACACCAAACGCATAAAAAACAGGTCACGAATTGAAACCATCCAATGAGGGATGGTTACCTCACTAAGGTAATCCTGTTGGTCTGTGCATTCAAATCAAAGTGAATCTGAGTAACACAGTCTAGCTAATGTAGGCTACTGAGCGGCAGTTAGCAGTATGCCAGGCATTCATACAAACAAATCAAAGCATTAAATAATTCATAATCTTCGGAGGACCACCTTAAATGGGTATAGAGGTCGACCGATATGTGAATAATTATGCGCATAAAGTAGCAAGATGTTATATAGACTGTGTAAAGTATCAATGCTATGGAGAGCCGAACAATTGGCTCCTATATATGCCTGATGTACATTCATTGAGACAAAAATTGTACTGAAAAATTTAACTGTGCAATCATAGAAACTGCTAAATCAGCGATACAGCATAGATTTATAACCATAGAACCATCAAACAGCACAAAAGCCATACAACAGAGATAGCTACGCCCTCATTGTTAGGTGCCAAAGTGGGCAAAAGTGACCAGACCCACAATATTAAACTGTTAAAAGAACCTCACTCCTCGACGTGTTTCGCCGCCACAGAACCGCGGCTTTTTCAAGAGGGACAGGCTTTGTGACATCATAATATTTCAACACTGGAGCGGCAGTGACCAATTGTTTTATTTTCTCCACTGCCTGGTCATGTTTGGGAAGCCAGTGCCACACTGCATCCTTATCCAGAAGTCTTCATAATGGCTCACACACCTCAGACAGGTGTGGCATGAATTTAGCTAGATATGTGACAAAGCCAATAAAACGCTGTGATGCTTTGGCATCGGCAGGCTGTGGCATGTCCACAATGGCTCTAATGTTATCAGGGTCTGCTTTTAAGCCATGTGAGGACAGGATATGTCCATGGAAATGGACTTCTTGAACCTTGAACTGCAATTTCTTTACGCTGAGTCTCCGCCTCACCTGCCTGCAATGATCCAGTAGTGCTAGTAGCTTCTCATCATGGCCATGCACAGCTTCTTCATCTGTATCTCCGCAGCCAACTCTGAGAATGTAATCGGCTATTGGCTCAATTCCATGGAGCCCACATAATAGTTCATGCTGCTTTTGCTGATATACCTCCGGTGCTACAGAGACTCCAAATGGCAGTTTGAGACATCTTTTTCTGCCCCAAGGAGTCCAGAATGTGGTCATGTAGCTACTCTTTTCATCTAGTTTGCACTGCAAAAAGGCATCTCTGGCATCAACAAGGGTAAAAACCCATGCTTTGGGTAGTTTGTGCAAAACATCTTCAAGTGTTGGCATTATGTAGTGTGACCGTCTCAGGGCCATATTCAAAAACTTGGGATCAATGCAAATTCTGATCTTCTCAGGCTTCCTAATAACTACCATGTTGCTTATCCAATCCGTAGGCTCTGATACTGAAGTAAGATGCTTTTCAGCTTCATACTTATCCAGTTGCGCTTTGACCTGCGGCTTAATGGCTACTGGCACATTGCGTGGTGCACATTGTACTGGTGGAATGGTAGGGTCAAGTTCAAAGTGAACCTCTCCTGGAACAGCTATTATGGGGCCATCAAACACCTCACTATAGACTTTGAGGATTTGTTGTTTTGTCAGTGGCCTAGTCAAGAATTTCGCAGACCGATTGACATTATGGAGCTCATCAGGTATGGTGAACTGCATCAGACCCAGGTGCTCACATGTTGAACCAGACAGTAGCGGTTTCTGATCGGCTTACACAATCTCATTCAAGTTTGTGCATATGTCCACGTATGCAGCATTCTGTTCAGCAACATCCCAATGATTCCATTAGCTCTCCTGAATATAATTTCAATTTGGTGCCACTAGGCTGAAGAAGTGCCCTAGGTGCCAGTTTCATTTTGTCTTTTAAACTCATGACATTACATGTTGCACCCGAGTCCAGCTGGCAGGGTTGGCATATATTATTTAGTATGAGATTTACAAACCACTTTTGTCCTTTTAGATTGTACAGCACCAAAGCATTCCTTCGTGTAAACCACATGAGCGCTAAGCAAGTGTGCATCCTCAAGATCTAACCTGTGTGCAGGTTCCTTGCTTCTCTTTTACTAGACAAACACACTCCAGCAAAATGGTTTAATCTACCACATGCTCTACAGCTTTTCCCATATGCAGGACACTGTCCTTTTTCTCGTATATGCACATTGCCACAGTACTTGCATGATGTAAGAGCGCTCCCAGGTGAGTTGTGGAGGTGATTTTTGTGCTGAAGCTGGTGGTTCTTCAAGCTTGGCTGTTGCTTGGAGGCTGCATTAATACTGTCAGTCTGTTTATCCTGCTCCATAGCTCTCATGTTTGTCAGTAAGCTCTGCAGTATGACATATCACAATTGCTGCTTGTAGATTTAAATCATGTTCTCTTAATAGGCGTCGGCGTGTGCTTTCACTAGTGATACCTAGAACTATTTTGTCACGAATAAGTTCATCTCTGAGACCCATACTCACAGCTTGCAGCTTTTTCTCTTAGCCGTGTGACAAAGTTATCTATTGTTTCACTTTCTTCTTGCTTGCAGCAGCCAAATATTTATCTTACATATGACATTTTTAGAGGGTCTGAAAAAAAACTTCTAATGCATCCAGGATGGCTTTAGTGTCACTCTTCCGCTCCTCTGTGAGGTTCAGCTTATGCTTGTAAACATGAAGGCATTCACTGCCCATCACTCTCCTCAGTGTAGCAGCTTGCACTGCTGCAGGCTTCTCATGTAATCCTGTTGCTAGGGAGTAGGGATGAGCTGTTCGGTTCGATCAGTTCGGAGTTCGACTCGAACTTTGGCAGTTCGCAAGTTCGTGAACTTCGAACTTTTTGGAGTGTTTGCTTCGAGTTCGAAAAAAAAATTGAAAAAAGTATTGTAGCGCTGCTTTAAAAACACTGTATCCTGGTGCATTGAACTATTGCTGCCACCAGAGGGAGACCGAGACATTGTTAGACTATGCTGGACAAAACGGAACCACATGTACCATCATCCTTTGCGTGGGGACAGGAAGGAGGTGGTACAGGAAGAGGAAAGAGTTCAGCAGCCTCGTGCAAGGAGAGGCAGAGTGAGTGGAGCAGTGAAAGGTGGAGGATGCACATTGAAGCTGTCAGGGATCGCAACCAGGCCGGAGTACAGACTCTGTCTTACTGGTGCTGGAGATCGGGACAGTGACTGTGTTAAGACCTACCTGCGCAGCGCTGAGACGTCTGGAGGAAGAGTTAGATCCAGCAGGACCCCGAGTTAGGAGACTGCGCTTATCGATTGAGAGTGCAGGCGGTGGATCGTTGTTCTAGTTGCGGAGATTTGGCAAGCAGGGAGCAGATTCAGTGGCACAGAGTCCCAGTGTACAGTGGAGAAGATCTTTTGATTGAGGCATCGGGTGCTGGACAGTCTTGTTCATCGGATGGGTGAGAGGCCTCCCGGGCAAGAAACGCACGCTGCAATATTGTTTAAATCCACAGGGCCCCAACGGTGACTAGTCGAAGATTGTTTTGTTTCATTCACTGGCCAGTTGAATACAGTACCCGAGACAACACACATACACAATTTTGAGCTATTATTCACGGGACTTACACTCCAGAACTGAGGGGGTTAACCGTTTCTTTTGCTGCCGCGTGTTTTTCCCGCGTTACGAATTCTTGTCATTTAAATACCGTATATCAGTGGCGTAGCGTGGGGGGGGCCATGGCCCCGGGCGCAGTTTTCTTAGGGGCGCATAATTTCAAAAGAAATTTGCGCCCCCTAAGACTTGAGGCCCGGATTGACCCGCCGGGCCCTCGGGTGCCGCCTAAGGGCCCGCAGGTTGAGGGGGCCCAGATGCCAGGCAGCGGGAGTGGGAGTGGTCCAGCTAATCAGGGGGTACTGAGTCTCTGTACCACCTGACTGGCCGGACCACGTGACCTGCGCACGCACGCAGCTGCCTCCCCTTCATCACGGACAGACTCACACGCTGTTCAGGACCGGGCAGGCACACCCGCTGCAGGGCATCTGGGCCCCCTCAACCCCTGCTGGATCCGGAGCTGGGGCAATATCCATGTATGAGCTGGCTGCCGCTGGCGCAATATCCATGTGTGAGCTGGGGCAAATCCATGTGTGAGCTGGGGCAAATCCATGTGTGAGCTGGGGCAAATCCATGAGCTGGGGGCAAAATCCATGTGTGAGCTGGGGCAAATCCATGTGTGAGCTGGGGCAAATCCATGTGTGAGCTGGGGCATATCCATGAGTGAGCTGGGGCATATCCATGAGTGAGCTGGGGAAAATCCATGTGTGAGCTGGGGCAAATCCATGTGTGAGCTGGGGCAAATCCATGTGTGAGCTGGGGCAAATCCATGTGTGAGCTGGGGCATATCCATGTGTGAGCTGGGGCATATCCATGTGTGAGCTGGGGCATATCCATGAGCTGGGGCATATCCATGAGCTGGGTGCATATCCATGAGCTGGGGCAAATCCATGTGTGAGCTGGGGCAAATCCATGTGTGAGCTGGGGCAAATCCATGAGCTGGGGCAAATCCATGAGCTGGGGCAAATCCATGTGTGAGCTGGGGCAAATCCATGTGTGAGCTGGGGGCAAATCCATGTGTGAGCTGGGCCATATCCATTTGTTAGCTGGGGCAATATTCATGTGTTAGCTGGGGCATATCCATGTGTGAGCTGGGGCATATCCATGTGTGAGCTGGGGCATATCCATGTGTGAGCTGGGGCATATCCATGTGTGAGCTGGGGCAAAATCCATGTGTGAGCTGGGGCATATCCATGTGTGAGCTGGGGCAATATCCATGTGTGAGCTGGGGTAATATCCATGTGTGAGCTGGGGAATATCCATGTGTGAGCTGGGGCAAATCCATGTGTGAGCTGGGGCAAATCCATGAGCGAGCTGGGGGAAAATCCATGTATGAGCTGGGGCATATCCATGTGTGAGCTGGGGCATATCCATGTGTGAGCTGGGGCATATCCATGTGTGAGCTGGGGCAATATTCATGTGTTAGCTGGGGCATATCCATGTGTGAGCTGGGGCATATCCATGTGTGAGCTGGGGAATATCCATGTGTGAGCTGGGGCAAATCCATGTGTGAGCTGGGGCAAATCCATGAGCGAGCTGGGGGAAAATCCATGTGTGAGCTGGGGCATATCCATGTGTTAGCTGAGGCAATATTCATGAGTTAGCTGGGGCATATCCATGTGTGAGCTGGGGCATATCCATGTGTGAGCTGGGGCATATCCATGAGTGAGCTGGGGCATATCCATGAGTGAGCTGGGGAAAATCCATGTGTGAGCTGGGGCAAATCCATGTGTGAGCTGGGGCATATCCATGTGTGAGCTGGGGCATATCCATGTGTGAGCTGGGGCATATCCATGTGTGAGCTGGGGCAAATCCATGTGTGAGCTGGGTGCATATCCATGAGCTGGGGCAAATCCATGTGTGAGCTGGGGCAAATCCATGAGCTGGGGCAAATCCATGAGCTGGGGCAAATCCATGAGCTGGGGCAAATCCATGTGTGAGCTGGGGCATATCCATGTGTGAGCTGGGGCAAATCCATGTGTGAGCTGGGGCAAATCCATGTGTGAGCTGGGGCAAATCCATGAGTGAACTGGGGCAAATCCATGTGTGAGCTGGGGCAAATCCATGAGCTGGGGCAAATCCATGAGCTGGGGCAAATCCATGTGTGAGCTGGGGCATATCCATGTGTGAGCTGGGGCAAATCCATGTGTGAGCTGGGGCAAATCCATGTGTGAGCTGGGGCAAATCCATGAGTGAACTGGGGCAAATCCATGTGTGAGCTGGGGCAAATCCATGTGTGAGCTGGGGCAATATTCATGTGTTAGCTGGGGCATATCCATTTGTGAGCTGGGGCATATCCATGTGTGAGCTGGGGCAAATCCATGTGTGAGCTGGGGCAATATCCATGTGTGAGCTGGGGAATATCCATGTGTGAGCTGGGGCAAATCCATGTGTGAGCTGGGGCAAATCCATGTGTGAGCTGGGGCATATCCATGTGTGAGCTGGGGCATATCCATGAGTGAGCTGGGGCATATCCATGAGTGAGCTGGGGAAAATCCATGTGTGAGCTGGGGCATATCCATGTGTGAGCTGGGGCAAATCCATGAGCTGGGGCAAATCCATGTGTGAGCTGGGGCATATCCATGAGCTGGGTGCATATCCATGAGCTGGGGCAAATCCATGTGTGAGCTGGGGCAAATCCATGAGCTGGGGCAAATCCATGTGTGAGCTGGGGCATATCCATGTGTGAGCTGGGGCAAATCCATGTGTTAGCTGGGGCAAATCCATGTGTGAGCTGGGGCAAATCCATGTGTGAGCTGGGGCAAATCCATGAGTGAACTGGGGCAAATCCATGTGTGAGCTGGGGCAAATCCATGTGTGAGCTGGGCCATATCCATGTGTTAGCTGGGGCATATCCATGAGTGAGCTGGGGCATATCCATGAGTGAGCTGGGGCATATCCATGAGTGAGCTGGGGAAAATCCATGTGTGAGCTGGGGCAAATCCATGTGTGAGCTGGGGCAAATCCATGTGTGAGCTGGGGCAAATCCATGTGTGAGCTGGGGCATATCCATGTGTTAGCTGGGGCAATATTCATGTGTTAGCTGGGGCATATCCATGAGTGAGCTGGGGCATATCCATGTGTGAGCTGGGGCAAATCCATGAGCTGGGGCAAATCCATGTGTGAGCTGGGGCATATCCATGAGCTGGGGCATATCCATGTGTGAGCTGGGGCATATCCATGTGTGAGCTGGGGCATATCCATGTGTGAGCTGGGGCAAATCCATGAGCTGGGGCAAATCCATGTGTGAGCTGGGGCATATCCATAAGCTGGGGCAAATCCATGTGTGAGCTGGGGCAAATCCATGAGCTGGGGCAAATCCATGAGCTGGGGCATATCCATGTGTGAGCTGGGGCATATCCATGTGTGAGCTGGGGAAAATCCATGTGTTAGCTGGGGCAAATCCATGTGTGAGCTGGGGCAAATCCATGTGTGAGCTGGGGCAAATCCATGTGTGAGCTGGGGCAAATCCATGAGTGAACTGGGGCAAATCCATGTGTGAGCTGGGGGCAAATCCATGTGTCAGCTGGGGCATATCCATGTGTGAGCTGGGGCATATCCATGTGTGAGCTGGGGCAAATCCATGAGCTGGGGCAATATCCATGTGTGAGCTGGGGCATATCCATGTGTGAGCTGGGGCAATATCCATGTGTGAGCTGGGGCATATCCATGTGTTAGCTGGGGCAATATTCATGTGTGAGCTGGGGCATATCCATGTGTTAGCTGGGGCAATATTCATGTGTTAGCTGGGGCATATCCATGTGTGAGCTGGGGCATATCCATGTGTGAGCTGGGGCATATCCATGTGTGAGCTGGGGAATATCCATGTGTGAGCTGGGGCAAATCCATGTGTGAGCTGGGGCAAATCCATGTGTGAGCTGGGGCATATCCATGTGTGAGCTGGGGCATATCCATGTGTGAGCTGGGGCATATCCATGTGTGAGCTGGGGCAAATCCATGAGCTGGGGCAATATCCATGTGTGAGCTGGGGCAATATCCATGTGTGAGCTGGGGCAATATCCATGTGTGAGCTGGGGCATATCCATGTGTGAGCTGGGGAATCTCCATGTGTGAGCTGGGGCAATATCGATAACGTGTCCACAGGGTGGGGGGGGCGCACAATTCTTGGCTGGCCCCGGGCGCTGACAACCCACGCTACGCCACTGCCGTATATGCTCCTTTATTAGGATCAGTAAAGAATATAATACATAACTATACCCCAGCACTGTTGTGGATTTTTATTTCTTAGTGTGGTGAGACTAACCCGAGGTTTATTCAGCGGCTCCTCTGGGAGTTAACGCTACAGTATAAAAAAATGCTTAAAAAATCTAAAAATAAAGACTCTTTACTGCAGAATATTATAAGCAATGGTTTATTAGATATTGAATTAAAACGGGAATATTTTTAACATTGAAGCCTATGGGATAAAACATTCTTGTTGCTAAAACATCAGGCAGATGAAGCCCTCTAAATCAGGCACTGTAGAGGGCAGCCCGCCGGAGCCTCCCTCCCCAAGGACCCCTTGACTTGAGGAGCATGCGGCCGCAAGATTACAGCGCTGCGACTGTGCGGGCTGTCCAGCCTGGTGCATGTGGCAGAGAGGTGGCGCAGGGACTCCAGGGAGGGAGCCACGGCAGACCCCCCCCCCCTTCCGCCCAACCAGGATCCAGGTTGCAGGGTGCATGTGGCAGAGAGGTGGCGCAGGGACTCCAGGGAGGGAGCCATGGCAGACCCCCCCCTTCTGCCCAACCAGGATCCACTGCCCACCAGGCTAAAATAAGGTGACACATTTTTTAAAAAATAAAATCCGAGGACATTTTTAAATGTCCCCAACAACATAGAAAGAAAACAAAAAGTTTTATTTTAATACTCACCTGATTCCTGGATCCACAAACTGTAGAGGTGCTGCCCGGCAGCGTGCGGAATCATATGCTGCATTAATTATACTGTAAGCCTGGGTTCACACCGGTGTCTTTTTTACGCGCGCAATACGTGCGTTTTTTTAACGGCGGATCGCGCAAGCTTAAACAAGCGAACGCGCATTGCAGCGCGTTCACGGCCATAGACTGCAGAGTGAACGCGCTGCAATACGCCCCAAAGAAGCTCATGTACTTCTTTGGGCATAGGACGTTTTACAGCGCGTTCCTGCACGCTGTAAAACACCCAGGTATGAACGGGTCCCATAGCAAATAATGGGATTTCCCTGTTTATGCGTTTTACAGCGTGCAGGAACGCGCTGTAAAACGCTTAGCTGTGAACCGGGCCTTAGGGTGCTGCCCGGCAGTGTGAGGATTCATATGCTGCATTAATTATTCTACTTACAAATTTGGTTACTTAACCCGTTTGCGTTTGGATTGTAATATTGTGACATCCAGGGCCCCGGGCGGCGATCAGGGGGGGGGGGGCCCGGACGCATGATGCCGCCAGCTGGCCGAATGCCAGGCGCTCCGGCGGCACCCGGCGCAGCTGTGAGTGATCAGGGGGCAGGGCGCGGCGTGATGACGCAGAGCCGCCGGGACTGGTGTGCACCAATTCTCACCATATACAGTAGCGCAGTACTAGTGCCTAAACGTTGTTGAGCTGGCTTTGTTAGAACAACTACTGTCACTCTGTGCCCCTGTCTGGTATATTCCGCTGCTTGTTACTGCTGGTGCGCTTACATCCTGCCATACACTATAGCGCAGTCATTTTTGTGTGCTCTGCCACTGACACGTGTACCAGATTCATATCATTTTAATGTTTGAATGCAGAGTCCACCCCTGCACTCTTCCACAATACCTCAGAGGGGTTACGGTGTGAAGGCACTTGATAGTTGCTGCCACCAAAGGCACAATATTTGGGTGCACTGATGCGTGTGCCAGATTCATATCATTTTAATATTGGACTGCAGGGTCCAACCCTGCACTCTTCCACAATACCACAGAGGGGTTACTGTGTGACAGCACTGTTGCTGACACTAAAGGCCCAATTTTAAAGCACCTATTGTTACTTTCATCCAAAGCCTGCATAAATTTCACCATAATTTAGCCAAAAAAAATCACTGAACTTGTTCTGCATGTCCTAAAATGTCTTTTCATACAGACTGCCGCCCCAAACAGTTGTTTATGAATAGATTAACGGAAAAGCATTTACCGTCATTTGAAATGTCATTTTTTTGTTTTAAAATGTTTCTATACATCCTAGAAATCCGCCACTTCACGGGCAGGTTATGGGGACCTCCTATGCACGATATTTGAAGGAATTTTTTTGTTTTTATTTTTAACCCTTATTTCATGGAAAACTCAGTCCCTTTAAAAACGTTTTTTTTAAAACTTTTTGTCCTTGTTTCCTGTCCCCCAGGGCACTACCCGGACCCCCATACACCTTTTATGGCAAATATCTTGCACATATGCCCTGTTGCAGGGCACTCTAAAAATCAAACTTTTGAGTTCGGTTCGAGTGTGCGTTCGAACTCGAACTTTTGAAATTGTTTGAATGCAAATCGAACACTGGGGTGTTTGGCTCATCCCTACTAATCCTCAAACTCGGCTCTGAAGTTACCCAGTTACTGCTGCAATCCCCACTCACCCTCATTGTCTCAGGTAGTGGAATGCTGTGTGCCTCTGCCATGATGCTGGTTTTCTTGCTTCCAGTGCTCAGCTTTCAGTACAGGACTGCAATCACTACAGGAGGGACAGTCAACTCGAAGGCCTCTCACTGCAAGACTAGCAGCTTTCAGTGTCCCATGAGTAGAAGCAGCGCAGATTCAAGTGCTATATATTTCAAAATATATATATTTTTTTCTCCTCATTCCATTTATATTGGATGAAAGGCAATTTTCCTGTCTAGAATTTTCTTCATGACTGCTAATTGTACCGGCTGGGTGGAGTAGAGATAATGTCACCGCTCTGCATGGAGAGAGGCTGTGGACTCATGGGTTCAATCCCAGCGAGCAGCCTCTCCAGTAAGTGTCCTTGGCAAGACACCCAACGGTACATACTCGCCACCCAGGACATACCTGAAAACGAGAGAAATCTCAATGTATCCTTCCTGGTAAAATCCTTTATCAAAAAAAAAAAAAATACCACCAGTTGCTGAAGGCTCCATAATGTTTCATTTTTTTTTTTTATCTGGTTTGGAGTAGTGGACCATCTCCTGGGAGCAAACTTCAGCATTGCATACAGTTAAGTAATACTCCATCCCTATTCACCTATTGTGTTATCTTGCGTGTCAAAAATATTTTTGTCAGGTTGACAAGTCGTTCATACTTAGTCTTGGAGCCAAATTCTTATACAGTGGCCAGGTATTTTTAATGTAATGTGAATCTTTAGCACTGCTGTCCCATATAATGTGTACAAAGAAGCCCTGTTTGCTAAAAATGGTATATAACAGGTATGGAAAAAACGTAACCATACAACAGATACTTTTACTCTGTATTAATGTCTTATAATTATCAAAATTTGCTCAATTATTGTCACAGAAAAAATGAGGAATCTCGCGTTAAGGGGTTGATGAAGTCTAAAACGGCTGTTTTGGAAGAGGTGATTAGGCTCTTTTGAGCAGGTCCCACTACACCATAATTATGTTATGTTTGCTGCTTCATTTCTCCATGTTTATATTGTAAAATGTTGGCAATATATATAGTAATAATAATATGCCAGAATACTGCTTACTAGACATATTCATTTTCATGCAAAATCATGATTTTCATCCAAGTGATGGACGATTAGCCATTTCTTCTGACAGGGAACCTTGACGCCTATTCTTTACTACTGTCGATATCTAGTAAAATGTTTTTCACCTATTTCCACTAGAGGGCAGCATAAGACTTAAACAAAAGTATATGTGTGAAATAAATCCTGTTGCGTTTTGACTGAAAATTCAACTCCGTTCAAATGTCAAATGATATTCTTAATGTCAGGGGGCCCTATTACAAGGTTGTTGTAAACTTAGAAACTCCATAGAATATGGGCCTTATTCCAAGGTTGGTGTAAACTTAATCAGAGCTGTTGTAAACTTAACACCTCTATAGGCTATATACCCTAGTCGATAAGCTAACTACAGAAACGCTGCACATTACGTCTCCTGTAGTTCATTTATCGACGGGAAACACCATTCCATTCCTGCCACAACGTGAGCTTGCGGCTCGGATGAGCCATTTCTGTGTGCAAAGTTACTGAACATTAATGGCTCCTATACTTATTATGGGAGACGTTAATTGTAACCTCCGCATGTAAGCACAGACTATTCCAAAGTAGCCTGTGCTTCCATACCGTAGACGGTAATTCAGTGAGAATTACCGACTCCTAAAAGCTGGTGCTAAATGATTTTGCAAATGTAAAAATCCTAGAACACACTGTCCTCTTCCCCCCCCCATTAAATCCCATACTCGCCTCTCATCCTGCTTTGAATACAGTGGTGCATTCAGCCACTTGTTCTTCCCAGGAGCACAGTGAGAACAAATCCTTCCTAGTCTCCCTCTGGGATCATTCCACGGCTCTTCACGATCTCGTGAACGTGAGCTCACGGCCAGGACATGCAAAGTTCTATGGAGTCCTATGGACTCCACAAACTGATGCTCACAGCGGCTCTGAACGCTGCTTTTGGTATCTGGCAGCTAAGGAAGCACCTCCCCGTATACAACTTATTCCTTGCCGGTGTGCCATGCTTGGTGTCTTAGTGTCGGTGTCTATTCACATTCACCATAAGATGTTAGAAGTTCATGGCAGCATTCCAAACATTATCGTTAGGTGATTTGCTACATCAGGATATATTAAATATTGGTCAGGACTGATCCTCGATTGGATGGTTATCTAATCTTGCACCGGAAGTCTTGCATGCTGTTCATGGCTAGTATTTCTTGGAGTTGTAGAAGAACTGAAAAGCCAAGAAATTCTTTCACTCTAATAACGCCTCTGTTTGAGTTAAATGGATGCAGAAACAAAATGAACAGCTTTAAAAACCCTTTCATTGCCAAACTACAATACTGTGCATGACAATGACATGGTGGCTAAAGTGTCCCTTCAAGTACATAGATCTAGAAACCAACTACACATTTTAAAGAAACAAACAATAGTGTATAAATAGATTTGTGTAGTTTAATCCAAAATCAAGAGGTAGCACCTAGAAATAGAGACAGTGCTGGATGTGAAATGTTCTAGGCCAGTGGTCCCCAACCTTGGTCCTCAGGGCTCCTTAACAGGCCAGATTTTAAGGATCACCTTGAGGAAATGCAGACTGAATTCTGCAATCACTGAGCAGCAAATCATTTCACTGGTGCTGTGCTTCAGATATCTGGCAAACCTGGCCTGTTAGTAGGTCCCGAAGACCAGGGTTGGGGACCACTGGCCTAGAACATTTCACATCCAGCACTGTCTCTATTTTCTGCCTTAAAAAAAGTTAAATGAGGCTTTTTTTTAATAAGGTTTAAATAAGTTATTTTTGTTGCTTATGGCTCCTTCCCAAATGTCACAGCTAGAAAAAGAACAGCTTTTATAAATTAGAATTTAAATGATATTCCTCTACAGGCCTAGCCAGAAAACCCCTCTAATTTATCCTTGTTCGACAGATCATTTTGAATAATTTAAACAGAGGTGTATTAACCCCTTCACTGCTGAGCCATTCCACGTCTTAAAAAAAAACACATTTTTCTTTTTTTATTATTACTTTTATTTTTTTTCTTTATTTTAAACAGGGTCATGTTTGGTATCATTGGAAAGGCCATGCTCTGGCCTTTCTAGTGATACCAAACATGACCCTGCTAGCTGCCAACAGTCAGGAGATAAGGGGGTTCCTTTTAACCCCGATATCTCCACCCCATCTTTCCTTAGGAGTCAATGAGGACGTTCACCACACGTCCTCAGCAGTGAAAGGGTTAACACAGTAACAAATGAGTCACATAGATATTGTAATATACTCTAGTGTATTAGCAAAAAAGCAGGACATCTATACATTAGAACAAAACCTAATTACTCAATTTCGTATTGATGGGACATAATAGAGAGAAAATGCTGAGCATAGTATCACCACCTTCCTGTTTATATCTTTGCATACCCCATTCACATGGATCACTTGAGGACACCATTACATACAGTATTACATTAAGGTAAGGTGTTTACGACATGTGTAACAATACAGTCACCTGCTGTCATTCCCATCCTGAGAACATGCAAAATGTCCCGACAGTTTATACCTGACCTCACTGGCCATAGACTTCCTGAATGTATGGGAAGAATCTCATTTCCCATTGTCTATGTCCCACTCCCTAACTATCATATCAATTAATATAATTTATTTCTTCCCGTGTTCCCACGTCACCTTTTTGATGCTTTAATGGAACATGTGAACGTGTAAGCAAGTCTGTATTAAATGTGAATTATTCAATAAATGATAAAGTGAGGCATAATTGTTTTTTATATAAAAAAAAAAATGGTTTACTACTTTGGTACTTGCCGGGCGACATTGAAGGGTATGAGAACGGGAAAGGGATGGGCAGATCTAGGTTACTTGCTAGGGACATAGCTTGTCAAACTGGAGATGCTCAAAAAAGCAGGCCTGGTCAGAAAAGGGGCATGCCAGCCCCAGGCACCAATGACACTGGTGGGTTTCTCTGGAAAGGGGGAGTCGGGTCTACTCATGAACAAGGGAGGACCTGTCTGGAAAGGGGGTATATCTCACTACCACGACGAAAAAAGCAGGGCAGTCCCTTCAAATTGGGATTTACTACTTCTAGCAGATCAATTGGTGGCCATGCTACTATTCTGTGAGGTTGACTGCTGTGGTCTAAAACATGCAATTCTTCTCCAGTTATCTTCTGTCTCTTTGTGAATAAATTTGTTTTACAGTATGGTCCCTTTTTATATTGTGTTTATAGGTACAGTGGAAAGAAAAAGTATGTGAATCCTTTGGGATTACGTGGAATTTTGCATGAATTGGTCATAAAATGTGCTCTGATCTTCATCTAAGTCACAACAATTTGAAAAACAAACATATGTTTTCATGTTTTTATTGAACAGAACATGTAAACATTCACAGTGCAGGGTGGAAAAAGTATGTGAACCTTTGGACTTAATAACTGGTTGACCTTCCTTTGGCAGCAATAACCTCAACCAAACGTTTCTGTAGTTGCAGATCAGACCTGCACAACGATCTGGAGTAATTTTGGACCACTCCTCTTCACAAAACTGTTTCAGTGTAGCAATATTCTTGATGTCTGGTGTGAATCGCTCTCTTAAGGTCATGCCACAGCATTTCAATCGGGTTGAGGTCAGGACTCTGACTGGGCTGCTCCAGAAGGCGTATTTTGTTTTGTTGAAGCCATTCTTTTGTTGAATTACTTGTATGCTTTGGGTCATTGTCCTGTTGCATCACCCATCCTCTGCGGAGCTTCAGTTGGCGAACAGATGGTCTTACGTTTTTCTGCAAAATGTCTTGATAAACTCTGAAATTCATTTTTCCATCAGTGACAACAATCCGTCCAGGCCCTGAGGCAGCAAAGCAGCCCCAAACCATGATGCTCTCTCCACCATGTTTTACAGTGGGGATGAGGTTTTGATATTGGTGTGCTTTGCTTTTTTCTCCACACATAGTGTTGTGTGTTTTTTTCCAAACCACTCATTCTTGGTTTCATCGTCCACAGAAAATTTTGCCAGTAGTGCTGTGGAATCCAGGTGCTCTTTGCGCAAACTTCAAGTGCTGCAATATTCTTTTTTGACAGCAATGGCTTCCTCCGTGTCCTCCCATGTACTCCATTCTTTGTTTAATGTTTTCCTTATTGTAGATGTGTCAACAAAAATGTTAGCATGTGCCAGAGATTTCTGTAAGCCTTTAGCTGACACTCTAGGATTCTTCTTACCTCATTAAGCATTCTGCGCTGTGCTCTGCAGTCATCTTTGCAGGACGACACGCCTAGTGAGAGTAGCAACAGTGCTGAACTTCTCCATTTGTGACAGTCTGTCTTACCGTGGACACATGAAATCAAGGCTTTTGGAGATACTTTGTAACCTTCGCTTCATGCAAGTCAAACAATTCTTCATCGTGGTCTTCTGAGAGCTCTTTTCTGCAAGCATGGTTCACATCAGGCAGTGCTTCTGAAACCAGTAAACCAAAACTGGTGTGTGTTTTTTAAAGGGCAGGACAGCTTTCAGCAGCACATCCAATAATAGCACACTGATTGGACTCAAGGTTGGCTCACTCCCTGCTTCCAATTAGCTCTAGGAGAAGTCATTAGGCTAGTGTCACGGTGGGTCAGGGGATGGGGCGCCTGGCAGCAGCTTCCTCGCTGCTCGCTGGCCAGGCGCCGAATGTAAACGCTTCCGGGTGCGCTCACGTGGGACGCCGAGGGGCGGGGCCTGGCGTTATGACGCGGACCCGCCGGGTTTAAAACCAGTTCACCATTACACCGGTGCCCTGACGTGGTATTCACCTCCCGCAGAGCTCTTGTGTATTTGGCTATCTCCTGTGTATGACCCTTGGCATTGGCAAACGAATCCTCCTGTGTATGACCCTTGGCATTGGCAAACGAACCCTCCTGTGTATGACCCTTGCATTGGCAAACGAACCCTCCTGTGTATGACTCTTGGCATTGGCAAACGAACCCTCCTGTGTATAACCCTGGTATTGGCATTTACTCTGCTCTAGGTTCTGCCCTTAACGTTGGTACCGAGGTCAGTCTATGTGGCACCCTAAGCACGCATCAGATTACCTCTGCTATTACTAAAGTCCTAGGGAGGACTTGTGATCTGTTCTGTACCCCTGTCTGGTGTTTCCCTTTCTTTATCTGTTACCTGCTTCATTGTCTATATAGCTTTGCCGACCATTCAAGGATCGGAAGAGTAGAAAGGGAGCTACATAAAGAGATCAATATCTTGGTAGTCAGAAGGATTCGTGACAATACTCTATTCCATACCTCTGTCTGGTGTTACCCCTTGTTTATCTATTGTCTGGTTAATTGTCTTCCTAGTTTTGCCGACCATTCAAGGATCGGAAGGGTAGAGAGCGGTCTGCGTAAAGGGACCACACTTTTGGTAATCAGAGGGATCCGTGACATTACGTCAGGGCCAATGGATCCCGCAGACCTCTCTAACCAGCTGGCACGTATCGCAGCCAGACAAGAGGAACAGGACCATAGGATGGACCAGATTTCTCTCGCTCTGCAAACCCTGTTAAATCGGTCCAATACAGGTACCACAAACCCTCCAGATCCAGTGTTACCTAGGGTCAGTTCCGTCCCCCCTGAAGGACATAGGCTTAGTATGAAGGCACCCCTACGCTATGATGGTACACCAAGCCTATGTCGGGGGTTTTTGACTCAACTCGAGATCTTGTTTGAGAACAATCCAGGTTCTTGTATGTCTGATAAAGCCAAAGTAGGATATCTGATTAATCATTTAACAGAAAAAGCTTTATTGTGGGCTACGCCGTTGTGGGAAAATAAGAAACCCATCATTTATGACTATGAGGGTTTTACCTCTGAGTTAAACGTACCTTTGATCCCTCTAGAAGGGCTACCAATGCGGGTAGGTCCTTGTTTCACATCAAACAAGGTAATAAGAGGGTCGCCGATTATGCCATAGAGTTTAAAACTTTGACTTCTGAGGTACTTTGGCCGAACGACGTTTTAACCTTAGCCTTTACCGAAGGCTTGAACGAGGCTTTTATGTTTGAGCTGGCTCCCTTAAAATTACCAGAAAGTCTGGACCACCTGATAGATTTCTGTATAGCCATGGACGATCAAATCAGGGAAAGGAGACACCCCAGAGATAGACCCAGAAGGGTCTTGCCTCCTTTACCCTCGTTACCCAGACACACCAGTACGTCAGGTGGTTCGGAGAATGTGAAAACAGATTTGCCAGTCGTTGAACCCATGCAAATAGGGAAGACAGGTATTTCAGAAGCAGAAAGAGCGCACAGAAGAGAAAAGGGGCTCTGCTTCTATTGTGCAGGGGCAGATCACTTCCGCCTTCAATGTCCTCAGAGACCCAGGGTTAGCAGGGCTGAACATAGCAAAGTAGGATTCAGAACAGGAAACACCCAGGTTATCGGTTCTCTGTATGCCTCCTTTGTGGATAATGAAAAAAAAAAATCCAGGATTCTGTTACCGATCTCCCTAACCTGGGAGGGGGTTCACCTCAAGACTGAGGCGTTCTTAGACTCTGGGGCCTCAGGCAATTTTATGGATAAGAATTTTGCTGCCAAAAACCTCCTACCTCTGGTTCTCAAGGAAAGACCTCTAATGGTGGAGGCCATAGATGGTAAACCCCTGTCATGTCCACATATCACTCACGACACAGTCGATGTATGTATGAAAACAGGAGTTTTGCACCAGGAAACAATAAGATTTCAAATTATTGAATCACCCTCATGTCCTGTCGTTCTTGGGTTTCCATGGCTAACAGAGCACAACCCAGTTGTCGATTGGGTCCAGAGAGACATAAAATGTTGGGGTCAGAGTTGTCAGTCTAAGTGCCTAGGCAGAGTTAATGTGATTGGTAGCCTCAATATTGCCACAGCCCCTCCTTTGTCCACAGAGGTTCCTGAATGTTACTTGGCATTAAAGGAGGTGTTCTCTAAAGCCAGGACTGAGGTCCTACCACCACATCGTCCATATGACTGTGCCATTGATTTACTCCTGGTACGATGCCTCCTAGGGGTCACGTATACCCTTTATCACAAAGAGAGAACGACATTATGGAGGAATACATAAGGGAGAATCTGGAACGAGGATTCATTAGACGGTCCTCCTCTCCAGCAGGAGCAGGTTTCTTTTTTGTTTCCAAGAAAGAGGGAGATCTGCGACCTTGCATCGACTATAGGGGTTTGAATAGGATCACTATAAGAAATGCATATCCCATACCTCTCATAACAGAATTGTTCGACCGATTAAAAGGGGCTCGTGTCTATACGAAGCTTGATTTACGCGGAGCGTACAACCTGGTCAGGGTTAAAAAGGGAGACGAATGGAAAACGGCTTTTAATACACGTAGCGGGCATTATGAATACCTGGTGATGCCTTTTGGGTTGTGTAATGCGCCAGCCGTCTTCCAGGACCTTATAAACGACACTCTAAGGGAATTTCTGCAAGAATTCGTCATAGTATATCTGGATGATATCCTGATATACTCTCCTGATGTGGACACTCATCATGTCCACGTGAAACAAGTGTTGAAAAAACTATTGAAGGCTGGATTGTACTGTAAGCTAGAAAAATGTCTATTCGACATAGTAACTGTGCAATTCCTTGGTTATATAATAACCCTGGGGGTTTTCAAATGGATCCTAAGAAGCTCTCAGCTATTCTTGACTGGCCTCTACCCCAGGACTTAAAGCCATTCAGAGGTTTCTGGGGTTTACGAACTATTACCGAAGGTTCATTAAAGATTTTTCGGCCTTGGTGGCCCCCTCACGGCTATGACAAAGAAAGGGGTGGGAAATCAGAAATGGACACCTCAAGCCACTCAAGCCTTTGAGGCACTAAAGCAAGCTTTTACTACTGCCCCTGTTCTCCGACATCCAGATCCGGCTCTGCCTTTCCAAGTAGAAGTTGACGCCTCCGAACTAGGTCTTGGTGCAGTCTTGTCCCAAAGGGAGGCTCCTGACAAACCCTTGCATCCATGCGGCTTCTATTCTCGGAAGTTGTCCCCGGCAGAGAAGAACTATGACATTGGAAATAGAGAATTGTTAGCAGTCATCGCGGCCTTGGCCGAATGGAGATACTTATTAGAGGGGTCTAAGGACCCCATCGTTATCATAACCGACCATAAGAATCTCACGTACATTGGAGATGCCAAACGTTTAATTCCAGACAAGCGAGATGGTCATTGTTTCTTTCAAGTTTTAATTTCGTGCTTACCTATAGACCTGGGTCCAGAAACATTAAAGCAGACGCATTGTCGAGACAGTATGAGTCTTATGAACATAATATCCAAGATCAGCATCCCATTGTACCCCAGGAAAGGATTATAGCCGCTACCACGATTAGTGTCTCGTCTCCTCTAATGAAAAGGTTGCAGACCGTCCAGGGCGCAGCTCCTGGGGAAAACCTCCTGCGAGACTCTTTGTACCTGAGAACGAAAGAGAGGAAGTACTTAACATCTATCATGATAATAAAACTTCCGGGCATATGGGTATCACCAAGACTGTGTCTAGTATCAGTAAACTCCTCTGGTGGCCCACGTTGCGCCGAGATGTCAAAGATTACATTGCCGTGTGCGAAGTGTGCACAAGGCAGAAAAGTCCCAAAACAGCACCCATTGGCTTACTCCAGCCTTTGCCGATCCCCGAACGACCCTGGTCACATGTAGCCATGGATTTTATAGTAGAGTTACCTGAGTCAAGAGGGAATACAGTGATACTTACGATCATAGATCGATTTTCCAAGATGGGTCACTATGTTCCTCTTCGGAAACTACCTTCGGCAGCTGAACTGGTGCCCATATTCATTGCCAACGTGGTCCGCATACACGGTGTCCCTCTGGAGATTGTCTCTGATAGGGGGACCCAATTCATCTCCGGATTCTGGAGAGGGTTTTGTAAGAACGTAGGGATAGACCTCTCTTTCTCTTCGGCTTATCACCCCCAGACCAACGGAGCAGCAGAACGAGCAAACCAAAATATAGAGAAATATCTCAGGTGCTTTATCTCAGAACAACAAGATAACTGGTCAGACCTGCTACCATGGGCAGAATATGCTTTGAACAGCGCAGTGAGTGAATCCACAGGACATTCTCCTTTCTTCGCTGTTTATGGTTTTGATCCTCCCGTGCTCCCCGCCACGTTTCCTGATACCACGATTCCTGCTTTAGATGAGCAACTGGCATCATTGAAAGAGACTTGGGGGAGAGTGAGACGGGCACTGGAGGAGAGTAGTGCCATCCAGAAAACTAAGGCCGACAGACACAGGAGGCAGGCACCCGTGTATCAAGTTGGGGACAGGGTTTGGCTGTCTTCACGTAACATCAAGCTCTTAGTGCCTTCCATGAAGTTGGCTCCTAGGTATATCGGTCCCTATAAGATTCTACGGCGACTCAACCCTGTCTCCTATGCTTTGGCGTTACCCCCCCATTTTAAGATACACAATGTATTCCATGTAAACCTTTTGAAGCCGTTGTTATGTAACCGGTACACCAAAGTCCATGCTCCACCGCCTCCTGTCTCTGTGGAGGGCGAGGAGGAGTTCGAAGTTAAGGCCATTCTGGGTGCCAGGATGTCTAGGGGGTCTTTGCAGTACTTGGTCGATTGGGTGGGTTACGGTCCGGAGGATCGTTCTTGGGTACCGGCTGCGGAAGTCCATGCTCCTAGGCTAGTGAAGGCCTTCTATTTGGCGCACCCCGTGCCCCTGGGGGTCGTCCAGTGGCCGCCCCTGGAGGGGGGGTTCTGTCACGGTGGGTCAGGGGATGGGGCGCCTGGCAGCAGCTTCCTCGCTGCTCGCTGGCCAGGCGCCGAATGTAAACGCTTCCGGGTGCGCTCACGTGGGACGCCGAGGGGCGGGGCCTGGCGTTATGACGCGGACCCGCCGGGTTTAAAACCCAGTCTCACCTTATCACCGGTGCCCTGACGTGGTATTCACCTCCCGCAGAGCTCTTGTGTATTTGGCTATCTCCTGTGTATGACCCTTGGCATTGGCAAACGAATCCTCCTGTGTATGACCCTTGGCATTGGCAAACGAACCCTCCTGTGTATGACCCTTGCATTGGCAAACGAACCCTCCTGTGTATGACTCTTGGCATTGGCAAACGAACCCTCCTGGCCCCTTCCATGAACTAGTGTGTATAACCCTGGTATTGGCATTTACTCTGCTCTAGGTTCTGCCCTTAACGTTGGTACCGAGGTCAGTCTATGTGGCACCCTAAGCACGCATCAGATTACCTCTGCTATTACTAAAGTCCTAGGGAGGACTTGTGATCTGTTCTGTACCCCTGTCTGGTGTTTCCCTTTTTATCTGTTACCTGCTTCATTGTCTATATAGCTTTGCCGACCATTCAAGGATCGGAAGAGTAGAAAGGGAGCTACATAAAGAGATCAATATCTTGGTAGTCAGAAGGATTCGTGACAATACTCTATTCCATACCTCTGTCTGGTGTTACCCCTTGTTTATCTATTGTCTGGTTAATTGTCTTCCTAGTTTTGCCGACCATTCAAGGATCGGAAGGGTAGAGAGCGGTCTGCGTAAAGGGACCACACTTTTGGTAATCAGAGGGATCCGTGACAGCTAGGGGTTCACATAATTTTTCCACCCTGCACTGTGAATGTTTACATGTTATGTTCAATAAACACAAGAAAACATATAATGTTTGTGTTGTATTATTTTAAGCAGACTGTGTTTTTCAAATTGTTGTGACTTAGATGAAGATCAGAGCACATTTTATGACCAATTCATGCAAAACTCCACGTAATCCCAAAGGGTTCACATACTTTTTCTTGTCACTGTATGCCACTTTTTACATGTCCTGGGTACATAGACATTTTAATTTCCACTTGGATTTCAATCATTTGCACCATGTAAAATTATTTTACATCTGATTTATAATTAAAAACAAATCAATGCCGTTTTTTAATAAATTATTTTATTTAATTTTTTTATTCTTACTTACAACTTGGTCATATTTATAATTGAAAAAAGACCTGACTGAATGATGCCCCAGATGACCCTGAAGTAGTATATGGTACTGAAAATACAGGGGTCCGAAAAGTAGAGTAAAAAGACTTCCCAGCTGGGAAAACGGCAACCTGTTTAATATCAAATACATACGTTTACACACAACCATTCATCCCCCCCCCCACCCCTGGGTTTGTAGCAGTGTGTGTGTGAGATCCACTCTTAGACTGTAAGCTCTCGAGCAAGGTCCTCTCTCCTACTGTTTTGTGTGTCTAACTTGCATGTATATTGTTATTCTGTCTCACCCATTATACAGTGCTACGGAACTTGTTAATGCTTTATAAATACTTGTAACTAACTCCGCAGCAATAAAACTCACAGTAATGTGTGTGAGCATAAATTTAATTGCTTAGGACCTCTGTGATAAACTCTCACACACCACACATTACTGTATCAGAGCTCCTCGGCAATAAAGCACAAAGGAATGTGCTGTGTCTGTGAGTGTATCACAGAGCTCCACAGCAATAAAACTCACAGTAATGTGCGGTGAGTGATGATATCAGAGTTCCACAGAAGTAAATCTCACAGTAATGGAAGTTTTTCTGCTGTGGAGCACTGCAATGCCCTCATGCACACTGCACATTACTGTGAGGTTTATTGCTGTGGAGCTCTGTGAAATGCTCATACACACCGCACATTACTGAGTTTTATTGCTGTGATAGACTCCCTGCATGTTACTGTGAATTCTATTGCTGAGTGTTAGTGCTGTGGAGCTCTGAGATACACTCATACGCAAAGCACATTTACATGTGGGGGCTGCCTGTGTGTATATGGGGCTGCATGTGAGTGTATGCATGTATGGACTTGAACGTGTGTGTGTGGGAGAGGTCGGTGAGTGTCTGTATGTGGGGGGGTTTCCTGTGAATGATGCAATTACCGTATTTTTCGCTCCATAAGACGCACCTGACCATAAGACGCATCTAGTTTTTAGAGGAGGAAAACAGGAAAATAAATATTCTGAATCAAATAGTGTAATAATGGATATTGCCCCAGCTCCTCTCATGGATTTTGCCCCAGCTCATGGATACGGTCCCCCAGCTCATGGATATGCACCAGCTCACACATGGATAATGCCCCAGCTCACACATGGATAATGCCCCAGCTCATGGATATGCCCCAGCTCACACATGGATATGCCCCAGCTCACACATGGATAATGCCCCAGCACACACATGGATAATGCCCCAGCACACACATGGATTTGCCCCAACTCACACATGGATTTGCCCCAGCTCACACATGGATTTGCCCCAGCTCACACATGGATTTTCCCCAGCTCACACATGGATATGCCCCAGCTCATGCGATTTGCACAGCTCATGGATAATGCCCCAGCTCACACATGGATTTGCCCCAGCTCATGGATATACTGCCCCAGCTCACACATGGATATGCCCCAGCTCACACATGGATATGCCCCAGCTCACACATGGATAATGCCCCAGCTCATGGATATGCCCCAGCACACACATGGATTTGCCCCAGCTCACACATGGATTTGCCCCAGCTCACACATGGATTTGCCCCAGCTCACACATGGATATGCCCCAGCTCACACATGGATATGCCCCAGCAGCTCATGGATATGCCCAGCTCACACATGGATTTGCCCCAGCTCACACATGGATATGCCCCAGCAGCTCATGGATATGCCCCAGCAGCTCATGGATATGCCCCAGCAGCTCATGGATATGCCCAGCTCACACATGGATTTGCCCCAGCTCACACATGGATATGCCCCAGCAGCTCATGGATATGCCCCAGCTCATGGATATGCCCCAGCTCACACATGGATACTGCCCCAGCAGCTCATGGATATGCCTCAGCTCACCTGCCGACGCGTTCAGCTCCCTCTGAGCGTGCGTCCGGCGGCAGGAAGCTTGGGCACTCGCCTGGGGGAGCCACGTGACCGCGATCTCGCGAGATCGCGGTCACGTGGCTCCCCCAGGCGAGTGCCCAAGCTCCTTGCCGCCAGACGCACGCTCAGAGGGAGCCGAACGCGGCGGCAGGTGAGCTGAGGCATATCATGGGGCATTCGCTCCATAAGACGCACCCACTTTCTGGGGGGAGAAAAGTGCGTCTTATGAAGAGAAAAATACGGTACATGGGTGTGTATATAGGGGCTACCTGCAAGTCATGTGAGTATATGGGTCTTTATGTGGATGCTGTTTGAGTTTGATGTATGAGATGTGTGCCTTTTGGTGTGTGAGTGTGCCATTGTCCCCACTCCTTATGTCCTGGGTGAATCTGACCCTTTTAGGTTCCTCATGTCCCTGGTGGGTCATACTAAACATCAATGAGAGTGCAATGAAGAGTCTGGGGGCGGGTCCAGGTGAGCTGTGGAGGCATGGTAGGGGCAGGTCTTTCCCAGCAGTATAGCCCCTGTGAACTCATGCCGTCCAAGAGTGTGGGGTGTGGCCAGGTGTGGTGAGTTAAAGGCCAAATGCGGGTAAAAAAAAAAAGTTTTGATTAGGGTACTGCCCAGGTACACTCAGTACACCTTGTGCCTGCTTATGTATTAATATAATTGGGGGTAATGTTGCACTACTACTATAAGACATGACCAACAAATTCCAAAATTGAAGGGATATGCATGACTAGAATATTTCTTTTTAAATTGACAAAACTTTTTATACAATATTCAAACTAGAATGAATCAATAAGTTTGTAAAAGGTTTACTTTCTTGCTTTAAACTGTCATTTAATCTTCTCTGGCCACGCCCCTCAGCTAGGGGTGTTTCTTCAGCTCCCACTTCCTGAATATTCCCCACCTCCTCCCCGCCCACTACTCCACCCATCAAAGCTTTCAAGCTGTGCATGTGAAATTCTGTGCACGCTCAGCACCTCAGACTGGGGGAACTGAATATTAGCTATCTACGCAACTGTGAAAGCAAAACTCGCTCACCGGCTGACTCGCTCACACTTACCTTCTGACTTGTTACTCACGCTCTTTCATGGTATACATATGCACTGTCTCCCTCAAACTCCCTCACAAGGAGTCTTGAGTGCACGCTCTTGTTGTTCCTCATGCACACTTTTTCTTGTGCTCTCTCTGCTTTATCCTACTGTCTTTCTCTCTTTACCTTTTCTTGCTGTTTTTTTTTCTGTACCTCTCTGCTGTCTTTATTTCTCCCGGTATTGATTTCTGGCCTTCCCTGTCTCTGCAGAAGCTGGGAGTGAATGAGTTACAGATTGGAACAGCACTCAGCCCTGCTGTCCCCTCAGCTCACATTGCAGGAGGGAGTAGCAATTCAGTTGCACATGCTCAGCACGTTTTTTATGCTTTCCACAGAATGCACACTGAGGTAAGATCAGGGTGCCTCCTGACGTGGGTGTGGAAATCGCCAACGAAGAAAAAGCAGGTAAATATGGAAAAATATCATATTTACTTGCTTTTTATGCCTGTCGAATGAGACTACTGACTCCGTCAAAAGGCACAGCATGTTTTTGAAAGCACATTGACAAAGCATGCATGTCCCTTTACCACCAAATTGGACCCATAATTACTGACATTGTTTAATGTAACATAGAAGCGCCACGAACAACGCCACGGTGGGAAACCTGATAAACCAACAGTCTCCACGAGATTCCAATCAGATGGGGATGCCACCAGCCCCCTGGATAAGTAGAAATGGAAGAAATGATGGATCTCCAGTGGATAAGAAGTGCCAAACGGTTTACTCATGGAACAGCAGCCTTCAAAAAAATCAGTGACGTTTCGACCCTGAGGTCTTAATCATACATTGTTTAATGTAAGAGATTTATTTATAAAGGATTTTACCAGGAAGGATACATTGAGATTTCTCTTGTTTTCAAGTATGTCCTGGGTTCAAGAACATTGTTACAGAAATACAAAGCAGTAAAATGCAAAATATTAACACAAAACAAATATACAGATTAACAGAAAATAAATATGTAGGAAATCTAGTCACTATGTTACATGTTTATAGGTGCATTCCTTATTGAGGTATGTTAATAAGGAGCTCTTAAGGGACTTTAGACTGGGGGAAGATTTGATGGCATCTGGGAGGTTATTCCATAATTGTGGTGCTCTGTAGGAAAATGAGTATCGAGCCACTTTCTTTTTGTATTGTTGTATTGCAAGTAAGGTGCAGGTCCTGGATCTGAGGTTACAGGATGAGGGAAGCAGCCTATTCAGGTAGGGTGATAGCTTCCCAGAAAAGCTCTTAAACACCAGGTTGGAAAGGTGAAGGGTGCGTCTAGATTCCAGCGATGGCCAGTTTAGTTCTTTTAACATGTCACAATGGTGGGGTCATGTAGTTACATTGTAGCACAAAGCGACAGAATGAGTTATATAATGTAGTAAGTTTCTGGAGGTGTGTTTGCGGGGCGGCTGCATACACTACATCTCCGTATTCAATAGCTGGCATAAGCATTTGTTGTACAATCTGCTTTCTTACCGCGGGGCTCAGGCAGGATTTGTTTCTGTACAGGGCACCCAGTTTGGGGTAAAGTTTAGATGAGAATTTTTCGATGTTGGGGCCAAAGGATAGATTTGGGTCTAACCACATACCTAGATATTTGAGAGCAGTGACTGTGGTCAGCGTGTCATTTGATTTTGTCCTGACACATAGATGGGGTGTTTGCAGTTTGTGTAGTTTAGGTGCTGTTCCAAAGAGCATTGTAACAGTTTTGTCAGTAGTTAGAAAAAGTTTGTTTGATCCACTTCTCTACCTCCTGTGAATTGTTCTTGCAGCACGGCCTCCAGCTGCGGGAGATTTGGTTTGCTGGTATAGATTAGTGTCGTCTGCGTACATGTGTACAGTTGAGGCTTTGCAGATCATTTATTTTATTTCCCATTTATCATATTATTTCCCAGTACCAACTCAAAGTACTGAATAGGCCAAGGTAGACCCAGCGTCTATATTACAGGACTTCTAGTAAGAGGTCTTGTGCACAGCTTTGGTATATCAACAGGGGTGATGAATTAATGGTTATAAGCCTCTGCTACTTATTCAGATTGAAACCGATTTTGTGACTGTTCATGTCTTATGTAGCGCTCACTCCCGGAGGAGCCGCTGAATTTAAACCTCGGGTCAGTCTCCCCACACTAGGGAATAAATATACACCAGCACCGTTGTGGATTTTATAAGTTATATAGTTTACGGATCTCAAATAAACCTGGCATATAGCAGCACGGTGTGTGTGTGTGTATATATATATAAATTTACAGGAGTTCGTAATGCGAGAAACGCGCAGCGGAAAAAGAGAAAAAGGAATTTTAACCCCTTTGTTGCTGAAATGTGAGTCCCGTACAGGTTGTGTCCCAAGAAAGGTGTATGTGTGTGTTGGTACCCGGGTACTAGATTCAACTGGCCAGTGAATGGTTCCAATGTGTCTTCGACTAGTCACGTTGGGGCCCTGTAGGTTTAGACAAACTGCAGCACGCTTTATTATTTTTCACTGTGGCCGGGAAGGCCTCTCACCCATCCACCAGATACTCTGCGCTCTGCTCGACCCAGGACGTCTTTCCGCTCGACTCAACTGGGATTCTGTGCCACCGGATCCGCTTGTCTTGCTTGTCCGTTTCTGCCACAAGATGCTCAGCTCACCGCCTGCACTCCCGTTAGATCATTGCGGTCTCCTAACTCGGGGTCCTTCTGCAGCTCTGTATCTTTAAAACTTCTCACTGATGGGTTAACAGGTCTTTTGACAAGTGATTTTGGCCGATCTCCAGCTCCGCAAAGCAGCACCTGTGCTCCGGCCTGGTCACGATCTCTCCTTGTCTCACATGCGTCTTGCTCTAATCACCCCTTGGCGCGCACTGGCTCTCCTCTGCACGAGGTTGCGGATGTCTCTCGGTTTTCCCCACCCACTTCCTGTTCCTGCCCCAAAGCATGCTGGAAAACGTAGTCCAAAAGTGTCCAGTATCCGTTTACATTGCGTTAGTCTCCCCCTGGTGGCCAGAAACCTGTAACTACAGCGGCAGGATTTAAACCAGCGCTACACTTATAATTAACAGGCTGTAATATTTCAGTTCATTAACTGCACAGAAACTTGTTTTAAATGCTCCTTTTAAAATTGGTGTTTTCAGCTGGAATAGAGTAGGTACACCTAACTGTGATTCAAGTAATAAGAGGGGCATTGTGTATTTTGTACACATGTAAAACAGCTCAAGCATTTTATTGGCTTCTGAAAGCCTGTCTAGTTCCTGTAATAGTCTCAGATAAATAACGTTAGGAAACAATTACTGCCGCAAATAATTTCCTTTCTTTCACTCGCCCCCTTTATGATGGTTCTCTTAGTCTGCCAATTCAAGCAAATTAATTTGCACTGGCCATTTAAAGATTCCACAAAAGCTATTTCATGATTATATTACAGGTTGTTTCATTAACACCTGTCCCCATGCAGTATAATCTGAGTTGTGGATCTAGAGTCCTACCTGGGGACACATTTGCCCGGGTGTAGTCATGAAGTCCGGATGAATTTCATTGAAACAAAACATCCTTATTACTGGAGACTTATAAGGATTCTTCTCGCTAGATTTTAAGGGTCGGTTGGATAGCAATGTTTTGCAAAGTTAATCAGTTCCAGGTTTCGCTCCCCCCCCCCCCATGCATTCCGAGGGAAAATTTAAATGGTGTATAATAACAAAAAATCTGATTACTGCTCCTAAGGAGTTGTACACATCAAGTATTGAAAGAAGAACGTAGCTCTCATTTGGTAGGGCTATGTACATATTGCATCTAAAATATAATTTGCATGGCACTTGGTGATACTTTGAGTTAGAATGGATTGATGGGCAGCTGAAACCACAACCTGCCCTAGTATTTTGTTGGCCTTCTGAAAGTTGGTCCTGAGGTTAGTGTCAATTATATTGAAAGTGAATTTTGAAGTGAGATCCAAACTGGTGTTTAGGAATGCAGCAATGAACGCTTATAATTTTCTAAAATACTTAGAGCTCTGAACTCTTCTAGAAACAATTCTCCAACCAAACTCTAGTGGTCCAAAAGCGCTGAAACTGGTGACTGAAACCCCTACCCACAACCTGAAAGAGTAGCATCTGGAATAATTTGCATCAAGCCACCCTTTTGAGTACTCCACTCAATAAAAAGGTATGTGTGGGAGTATAGATATGTGATTAAAGCAGTGTTTCTCAAGTGTTGGGTCGTGACCCAAAAGTGGGTCGCGACCAGGGGTGGACTGGGTCGCGGGGCAAGTGCCCCCAGTCCTCTCTAATGCCTGGGACCTGCTGATGCTTCTTACCTGCGGCGCCCCAGCTACCTCGGTTCCCAGACACCACCTGTGACCCGCTGCATCAGGTAAAATACTCTGTAATGGCAAGGTGGGGGGTGAGAATAAACCAGCAATTTAAGTGGTCTTCGGGAAAAATAAAGTGGAAAGAACGGTGAAAAGTACAGAGAACTAGGTGGAGTTTCCCTAAATAATAGATTGGCTGAAATTTCACCATATTTGATTCACCGTAGTTCCCAAAGTTTTATGAGCTAAATCAACTATTTCCTCAATGACCGAACAGTGGTTAGTGAATACTCTGGATCAATCAAACAGATACACAGACTCCCTTATGAGGGGGAAATTCCTTTAACCCTTTCCGGACGCAGGACATTCTATGCCGTCCTTGTAGCGGGTGGGACTTGAAGATACATGGCGTACAGGCTGCCTCGGCCCCTCTCCGCAGCCAGAACGCGTCATTAGCTGCAGAGAGACAGCCTGATCTCAGGCCGTCCCCTTGCAGCAAATGGCACACGCCGCGCCAAAATCAGCAGCTCGCAGAGGCACCCGTCAAGAGAGGTTTATCTGTAAGCAGATGATCCGATTAGCTGCCGAACAGGGGTAAGAAAAAACACCAAACCCGCAACTTTTAAAAGGAGTTTTAAAAAAAATTAAATGCGTGAAAATTCATGGAATAATAAATAAGGTCCTATGAATAAAAAGGTGTGTTAAATAAAAAAAAAATCTGAATCCTATTTCGCCCAAAAAATTCCTGAGAAATGCCTAAAAACAAATTAATAAAGACTTTTTGCTGCAAATGAATAAACTTTAATAATTTCTTTAAAAAAACAGGGAATTCTTTTACATTTAAACCTATGGAATTCGCCTGTTTCGCCACAGAGCGGCAATTACAAACTGCTGTATTATGATCTTCATTTAAAAATGCTAACGGAGGTGGAACACCGAGTTAGTGATGCCAATCTTCAAGCGATGAGATATCGTACAGTTTGTTATGACCAATGTGATATCCATATTACCTGATATTTCACAGGTAAAGTGATTCTGTCGAGCATAGGCTTTAACTGGCCAGGAGAATTAGAGGTACAAGATGTGGAGACTATTCATTTATTCAGATTATAATATTCAGCACTAAATCTGTGAAGGCTAGAGGGTTATTCAGAAAGAAATGGTGTTTGCAGATGTTGCAAACATGGTAAATTGCCGATGTTGCAATAGTGACAAGCGCTAATGTTTGACAAAGGATACACTCCAAACAGCAACAGGAGAGGCTTCACTGTTAAGCTCTTTGACTCCAAATGTGTGTTTAAGCTGTACTGACCACAGAAAAATAGAGAAGTTAAGCTTCAAGCACAAAGTCACATGACTGGGCTATAAAACTCCCCAGCAGTTTCATAAGAATAAATGAGGTAGTTAGGATTTCCATATAAAAAAGGCTACACAGGCAGCTTCTGTGCAACACAACCTCTTCAGTAAACAGCCGTGCGGGTCTGGGACAAAATGTTGATCTCTAGATGATGTACATATGCGACTCACAGGATTCTGTTACATATTTACATTATAAAGCATCAATAAAGTTTTTTACCAGATGGCCATACCTGCCATATGGGCCCAGGTGCTTGAAGTATCTCATTATGTTAAAATTAAAAAGAATGACTTAAACACTGCCCCTTCCAAACATGAACACTTATCCTGATTGGATAACAATTGGAAAACCTGCTGCAAAAGCGCATGCAACAAAAGAAAACATAAATCATATCCTATATTATGGGCATGTTGAAGGGCAGGTCTCAATAATTAATGACGACTCCCCAATGTAAGAAAATAAAAATTTCCTGTCCCAGGTTCATTAACGTCACAAGTGGAAGATGTACATTTTTTTGGCTGAGTTCATGAGATGATAATGGTACTTTATTGTCACCACCCCGCTGTTTCTGAACCTTTCAACAATAAGCCCGGACACACGGTATCAGTGAACCTGGCAGTTGCAGACAGCTCTGTGAGGTCATATCCTTCCTTTCCATATTTTGCTCTGCAGTATGATTTCCTATTCTTCGTTCCATTCAAGAACTAATCAGCAACTATTGTATCACAAGTCCCCTTGGCAGAGGCTGGGTCACGGAGAGATTTTGCAAATGTTTTCTATCCCCCCTCTACAGATACCCTGTCATACAGCAGTAAGCTGGCTACATGAATGTATTCATAATGCAATCTGGTATGACTTCTATAGGATACCCACTGAAGCATACAACTAGGTATGATAAAGACGCTGCAGCTTTAAAACAGAATTTAAGTAAAATGTCACCACAAATGACCACTTACAAAAACCAATTTAGGCTAGGGTCAGACGAACGCATTTTCACGTTGTCTGTGAAAAAGTGCGTTCGAACGAATGGACGCATTTTTTCACGGAGTACGCGATAGCGGTCATACGATGCGCATTTGCATCCGTGATTTTGTACGGATCATCAATAAAACACTTTGTGCATCTGGACGTTATGTTGGCCGGACATTAGCAGTGTCTGACGTCTCCAATTCACACACACACGCCTCTTGCGGACGCAGCGCACTCTGTACAACCGTACTAGAGGTTTGACGTTCGACAAAATGCGTTCGTTTTCCACTTGCGTTGCGCAGCCGGACATTTGTGCGACCGTACTTTGTATATTGGCCGTCATTGCCTGGCACTTGCTGCTACTACGGCCGTGATTAAGTGCGCCTGCACGCGCGTTCGCACTGCGCTCGTCTGACCCTAGCCTTAAATACCCTTATTCAGTCATGCTGTAAGAATATGACCAGTATAAAAATCTCTGAAGATTTCCATCATAACACATTCATACAAGAAAACTTTTATTTTTCTTATTCTTGCAGATAAAAATGAAAGTTAACCCCATATACTGCCGATAGTGAACCTCTACATCCCAGATATTTGGGATCTACAAGTTTCATGATGCTTAGCCAGCTTTAAAGTACACCTGTCATGGGAACAATAACTGTTGCCCATTTGACAGGGCATCTTTCACTTTATTATAGGTCAGGGTATTTTTCGTTACCTATATAATATAAAAAACCTGAGATTTTCATTTAAGACTTTCTCCCTCTCCCCAGAGTTGGCAGCTCCAGGAAGGCCTTCTGCAGTGTGCTGCTGCTGCTGGCGGTCACTCAGATCCTGACAGGCAGGTAGCACAGCACTGACAGAAACCAGAGGGCCGTCCTCCTCACTGTGGCATGCCGTAGTCATGTGGGGAACATATGGGGGGGGGGGCTTAAAAGGAATATTTTTTTACATTATATAGGTTAGCAAATAAATCACGGATCTATATTAAAAAAAAAGGGAGAGATGCCCAGGCAACAGGGCAAAAATAACAATTACAAATAATGACAGGTGCACTTTAAGGGTGTCAGAGCATGAAGGGACATGTAGTTTCAAAACATCGGTGTTGAGGTTTGCCGTTATTGCTATACAACTTCTTTTGATCGCAAACCGGTCTCTCTTCACACAGAAAACGACATAGAAGGCCCTAACACAAGAGTCACTGATTAACAAGTTGTGGATAACAGCTCTCATCCTATTCCAGATGACCAGAAAGGACAGTTTGTTTGCAAAACTGTACATTAATGCTTCATAAAGTTTGTTTAGGAAATTATTATATTCTGTGGCAGCTGCAATATTATCGAAAGATTCCAAGGTCGCTCGATAATATTTTTCTTTGCTAAAAACGTAAAATATTACCAGTTCTTAAAACCCGGTGTTAATTGATTTTGCTGACACAAAACTTAAAACACAGAAAAAAGTTTAAAATTCTATGCTTACGAGCAATGGAGCAGCGACTGTTCATTCTGCTGCCTCCTCATGAGATTATTAGCAATGCAGCTTCTAAAAAATACCAATAAAATGTAGAAATTTGTATGTGGCACAATGCCTGTACATAGAAATTACAGTAACACCTTGTATCTGTACAGGGATCTACAGCTACTGTAACCTTATCCCTGTGCTTACGGATTTACTTTTACACAGTAAGGGCCATATTACATAGTTGGTGGTAACTTAACCAGAGCGGTTGTAAACTTCCCAGAGCCATTATAGCCTATGGAGGTTTTAAGTTTACAACAGCTCTGGTTAAGTTAGGGCAGTATTACAAAGCTGGTGCTAAGTGTGGGAGCTCCTCCTTGTAGCTTCTCTACTGTAATATGGAATGCGGTCCAACATCAATCTTGCTTTACAAAAGTATGTAGATACAGTTTCATGGACTAAATTTCATTTTTTTTTAACATGAAAATACAAAAGCATATACACCAGATTTGGTAGTAAAATGGTTAAAAATAAATGGTTAAAAATAAATTAAAACTCCATGTAAACATTAACAGGTCTATTCGCTAAAGGGTGATGTCTGGAGAAGTGTCAGGAGAAGAAAACAATCTAGACACAAATAGCCGATTTGGAAAGTGAGATAAATGGGAGAATCTTTCTGATTTGGCTGTTTGGTCTACATTGTTCTTTTCTCCTGCCAATTCTCCAGACTTGACTCTTTAGTGAAATAGAAATGCAATTGCTTTTATGTGCTATCAGGGTTATTCAGAGTGTGGTGAAAAGCAGGAGAATAACTGGAGAATGGAAAATTCTAGGTCAAAATAGCAGATTTGGAAAGTAAAATAAATGGGAGATTTTTTTATGGTTTGGCTATTGACCTAGAATTTCCCATTCTCCTGCTTTTCACCGCACTCTGAATAACCCTGGATGTTTCTACATGTAGTTTTAACAATTTGTTATACAGTAGCTGTAAGTGTACAGCAGACCGTTTCTACAATAAATTTAAAAGGACGGTGATCATTGGATTTCTAAAAATTGTATTCCTTGATATATCTATAAAGAAAAGGAGGCGAATATAAAAGATTGGTTAAGGTTTTACCATGCATTATTGCCTCAGGTACCCCTATGATGAATTGGTTAGAATCAGGTTACATAAAATCAGATGTGCAATGTGTAAAAAATAAACTTTTTTTCATAAAAAAAACCTCATTTACAAAGTTAACTTCTCTTTCTAGTACTTACTTTTAAGTGGTATGTTAAGAGTAATTCTTCACAGTACATGTATATTAAGGAATGATATACAGATTTAACCACCAGATGTCACTGTACACCAGTCAACTACTATTGTCCAACATTTCAAGTGTCACTAAAGATAAATAAACAAGAGTAGTTTTAAAATGAGAATTTGCAATGACTTTATCATTGATATAATATATTATATTAGTTAATACTTGCTATTTGCTTCTCCTGCTTTATTGTAAGCATTAAAAAGAATAGCCTTCTATAGAAGTGTACCTTATTCTAACATGGAGAATTATTCTATTCAATAAAGGTGAAACGCAAGAGAAATGAAAACTCTAGGTCAAAATAGCCAAATCAGAAAAATTCTCCCATTCATCTCACTATACAAATCGATTATTTGGTCTAGATTGTTCTATTCTCCTGCGTTTCACCTTTTAGTGAATAGGCCTGATTGAAAACCTGTTTGCAGTAACATACAAGTTTCTAAAAAAACTGGCCAGTAAAAACAATGCGAAAACTGCCTTGCTCTGGTTTGAGATGTTTTTTTCTTAACCGCAGGGCCACAGTCCCATACATGCTGAATTAGTGGGGTATTCCTTTCAGGATGAATTTGTTTTGCATTACCAGGGCTTAACGCTGCTGCTGATTAAGGCTGGGGTCAGACCAGCGCACTTTTAACGTGCGTTTAGGCGCACTTCATTACGGCCGCAGTAGCAGCAAATGACGCGCAATGACGGCCAATATACGAAGTACGGCCGCACAAAAGTCCGGCCGCGCAACGCAAGTGGAATTTGAACGCATTTTTTCGAGAACGCCGAACCGCTAGTACTGACGTACAGAGTGCGCAGCGGCGGCATAGCGGCGTGTGTGCGTGATGAGGAGACGTCAGATGCTGCACATGTGCGGCCTATATTACGTCCAGACGGAAAAAGTGTCCTGTTGTGGCACCTGGCAGTTGCTGCAGACGATGGCTTGCCCAGAAATTGATGTGGAGCGTCTGCTAGCTGCAGTGGCGGAGCATCCCGAGCTTTGGGACACGGCCTGTGACCTGTACAAGGACAAAACCAGAAAGTCCAGAGCATGGGTTGCAGTGTCGAGGGTGGTGTACCTGGACTTTGATACGTGGTCTGACAGCAGAAGCTACAGAGTGAGTACGTGATTATTTAATTCATAATCCCTTGTAAATTGCATGTACGATAAAAGTAAATGGCAAACATAATAGGTGCCGTCACATGTTAAATGCTCCCCAGCTGCCAGGGCACCTGACCTGCATCGCTAGTAAAATAATCAGACAAAGCATCGCGAAACCTGTTGCTGTGTCTATTCACAGATATTATGTCATCGTTTGCATATTCATCCAGACCCATAACTGTGAGGGTATCATCGAAATTGTAGGATGCAGCAGCATTTCACAATATCCACACAGAAATCCACATTTACATAAAGCAGCCTATGAAAAATCCTCCACTTGTTGGTCAGTATGCCAAAGCTACACTCGACATACAGGCTGTCGCGGGCGAGACGGTAATTAAACACTCGCTTCACAGTCAGGTGTGTCCCTGAGTAGGGCCGTAGGAGATGTGTGGATAGGCCGAATGCTTCGTCACCCACGAAGGCATAGGGGACTGCCACGTCTCTGCCAGGCAATGGTGCGGGTCTGGGGATGTGCAGGGTCCCACTCTCTAGCTCATCCCACAGTGTAGAGTTCCTGAACAGTGTGGAGTCAGAGTCTTTGCCGTATGATCCGACATCCACATACACAAAATTATAGTTGGCATCTGCCACCGCCAGTAGGCCAATGGAAAAGAAATGTTTATCATTTTGATACAGTGAGCCACTGTGCAGTGGCTTCACTATGCAGACATGTTTGCCATCCACGGCTCCAAGGCAGTTGGGGAAGTTCGCTCTCCCCCAAAATCCTGCTGCAATTGCTACCCATGCCTCGTCCGTGGGTGTTGGTAAACATTGCTCCTTCATGGTTTCCCATATTGTTTGGCACACCTTGCGGACGATCTCACCAGCTGTTGATCTGCCAATGCAGAAGTTGTAATGCAGATCCTTCACACTGCATCCACTAGCAAGATACCTGGAAAATATGAAGTAAATCTGTGTTATGATCAGATCATATGAACCGAACCTAATGTCACTCTCATGATGTTTTGCAGCACAAGAAATCATCAAGTGGCGCACTATCAGGGACAATTACACCCGGGTCCTGAAGAAGGAAGCCACAGCTGCGCACTCTGGAGCTGGGGCAAGGAAGAAGGTCCACAGCTATCTGTACGCAGAACAACGGTCGTTCCTCAGAAGGACCCAGCAGCCAACTGTTAGCAGCATTGACCAGCCATCCACCTCTGGCTCAAAGGAGCAACACCTGGCAAAAGGTTCTGGCAGCTGCCAAGAGGAGGTTGACCAGGGTGGCACGGACTCGCAGGTGGAGGGGGATGTGGAGACCGGTGCCAGCTACAGTACCGAGAGACAGCACCAGACCAGCTCACAACAGGAGGAGGGGACCGCCTAGCGACTTTGAGCAGGCCGTGGTCAGCTTCATGGGGGCGCACCATTCACCACCTCCACCATCACAGACAGTGAGGACATGTCCTTTGTCCACTCCTGTCAGTCCCTGCTGAACCAGATGACCCCGGCGCAGAAGGTGGAGTACCGCCGCAGATCCCTGGACCTCATCCATGAGATCCTGTCCCGTCCAGAACAGGCGGCAGTGTATTATGGTGCTATGCCACAAGGCCCCCATGCCACTGGATATGCCAGCCACAGCCAGGCGCCACCCACCCATGTTGCTGGGCCACCCCCAGAGTCTGGGTACCGCCGCAGCTACATACATGGTCCTCATGAGCCAGATGCTCCTCTGTACCACGATTTGTGAGGTGTCTTCTCTTTTTTTTTTTCGTTGACATGCTGTTTCTGTTGTCACTGTTATATTTTGTCATTTTCAATCATATATAGGTTAAAAATATATTTTTTTTATTCTTTATTTGGTTACAATATATTTCTTTTTACATACATTGTTGTCAGTGTCATAAGTTGTTTTGGACGTGTCTTGGAATGTGATGCCTGCGTGTGTGTGGGAATGAATGTGCTTGCGTGCATGTCACTACAGACCGACAATAGGGGCTCTGCACACCGAACACATGTCTGTTGACTGGCAGCGACGTCATGCATGCTGGTGTTTGGAAGTACTTACCGCAAAGTGATGACCAGCATCTCCTCCGGTGGAATGGCATCCCTCATGTTGGTGTCCCTCTTCGTCAGCGGCTCGCGTAACTGTGACATCTGGCATGTAGTTGAAAAACTTCATGGGGTCCCTCTCTCGCAGTGGCCTGTACAGCGTCACAAACTGGCCATGCGTGTGTTTGGCAGCGTTGATGGGATGAACCCATGATCGCTGTTGTCTTTTGTTCTGAAGGTACAGGTAGCCCGTTGCAGCAAACACTTGGAGTGCATCCATCTTGGTAAAACGCCACCATCCACAAAATGGCTTTTTATACCCCTTCACTTTATTTTTTGATTCAGCTATTGATTTGGTTAATCAGATTACGCGTTTAATTGCAGATCCGTACAAAATCACGCACAAAAATGCGCATCGTATGACCGTTTTCGCCCATTCCGTGAAAAAATACGTCAATGCGTTCGGAAGCACTTTATGACGTTAGCAGCGAAAAATGCGTTTGTTTGACCCTAGCCTAAAGGACGGAAATAGACGCAAACTTGATGAATATGAGAATTGTGATTTTGACATCTTTCATGCAGAATTTGGATCTAATGATTGTGAGCACTTCAATGTTGTGACCCACGTTCTAACCCATACCTAAACTGCTTTAGCCAAATACTGGGGAGAATTATTTCAATTTTGGCTTGGTCTCTTGAGCTTGTCTTTTTTTTTTTTAAAGAAAATAACAAAGTACTGCACCACACTACCACAGACAATACTGGAACCACCAGGACTGACAGAGGTTGCAGCTACATCAGTGGTGGTGGCTTTGAGTAAACACAAGAGCGAATGGTCAGATATTAACCCATTGTACAGATATTTGATTCTTCAATTATTTACTTGAGAAATTTTGCATGATTCAATACAAGTTCAACCAGTAACCATTTTTAGGACTTCTTTTTGGTAATCAAATACTACACAACCGAAATACGTTTAACACCTTAACAGCCAATATGTGCAAATTCTAAATGGATTGTCCTGATGATGGAGACCTGTGTCAATGGCAAAACTGCAGGTCAGCTCTGTGTTAACCAGTCCTGGTCTATGCCCATTAGGCATCATTGTGCATTGTTCTGGATTCTTAAAGTTCAGAATTTACCTGGAGGAAGAGCATTTATTGAGCGGTGCAGCTTCAGTTTCGAAATGTGTCCATACACATTTTTATATACGATGAATTTTTTTTTTTGTTTTGTTATATGTTCCAAAGAAAATATTTTACTAGAAATATTCTAAAGTAGAGATTTAGAATCACTCTGAATAAAAAGCATGTAAAGATGTCCATTGTGATAAAATGTCAACTGGCAGGCTGTGTGGTGGATTTGGATTTACACTGGTCCTTTTTCTTTTCCTCTGGGAAATCCTCATCAGAATCTAAAGCGAAGTCATCTAACTCTTCGTCCTCACTTTTACCTTCGTTAGAAGCTGACGCTTCGCCCTCATCGGGCTGTGGGTTCATCACAATTCTTGAAAAGAAAATTAGAATAGTACAAAGTTACTACTGAGCACAATAGTAGAGGATTTTTATTTTTTAAATTTAACACACTTTTAGAAACACTACTATTAGGGTTGCACCGATACTAGTATCGGGGCCGATACTGGGTACTGCAGGAGTACCCCCCCCCCCGATATTTTTACTGATACCGGAAGCCGGCATTGAGCCAGCTTGCCGGCATCCGAGGGGCTGCGGCGGCTGTCCGAATGCTCTATCGGCATTCGGACAGCCGCCCCTGGAGCTGCTCACACAATACTTACCTTCCTGGGCGCTGCCGAGAAGGTCTCCGCGCGTGCGCTCGTTGGAAGGACCCCAGCCGCGACCACGTGGGACCATGTGATCACGGCTGGGGTCCTTCCAACGAGCACGCGCGCGCGGAAACTTTCCCGTCGGCGCCCAGGAAGGTAAGTATGAACACAGTGAGCAGCTGCAGGGCCTGTCCGAATGCAGATAGAGCATTCGGACAAGCCCTGCAGCTGCTCAGTGTTCATACTTACCTTCCTGGGCGCCGCCGGGAAAGTTTCCGCGCGTGCGCTCATTGGAAGGACCCCAGTCGTGATCACATGGTCCCACGTGGTCGCGGCTGGGGTCCTTCCAACGAGCGCATGCGCGGAGACATTCCCGGCGGCGCCCAGGAAGGTAAGTATCATCGCGGGGGGGGGGATCCATGAGCTGGGGGGCAATATCCATGTGTGAGCTGTGGGGGCATATCCATAAGCTGGGGGGCAATATCCATGTGTGAGCTGTGGGGGCATATCCATAAGCTGGGGGGCAATATCCATGTGTGAGCTGGGGCAAATCTATGTGTGAGCTGGGGCAAATCCATTTGTGAGCTGGGGCAAATCCATTTGTGAGCTGGGGCAAATCCATGTGTGAGCTGGGGCAAATCCATGTGTGAGCTGGGGCAAATCCATGAGCTGGGGCATATCCATGTGTGAGCTGGGGCATATCCATGAGCTGGGGAATATATACAGGTGAGCTGGGGGCATTTTTATATGGTCTGTTCTTATTGGAAAGCGTCACATGACATTAAAGAAAAGTATCGGTACTCGGTATCGGTGAGTACTTTTAAAAAGTATCGGTACTCGGTCTTAAAGTGGTATCGTGCATCCCTAACTACTATAACAAAAAATGTTTCATTAGAGGAACACACGGATGTTAAAGGATTTCATGTCCCTTTTCTCCAGTAAAAATGAAAGTGTTTAAAAAAGGACAAACCACACAGGACCTTTTGAATGGACAAGTTGCAAGGTAAGAGGAGTGGGTGAGGAATGGAGTTACATGACAGCACAGGAGAGGTATAGACACAACAGGGTAAAGACACAATAAAGGGTACATATGGGGGGGGGTGAAAAGAATAAACAACACTCTTTGGTTGGGTTGACCAAATAAGCTGGACAGAGATGATATCATGGAACCAGATTCCTCATTTGTTTCCTCCTTATATTTTACTTATAGTGGATTAACCCACTCTCCCTGTCTTACCCACATACTTTGGCCCAGCCCTATTTCCTGTTTCAGCAAGCTGTCAATCATCCAGTCTATAACCAGAGACAGTGAGCAAGCATCTTGTCTGTATTGGGTAATTGCATTCGGTTTTACCTTCCTTCCACACCAAAACACACCTGAGAAGCCCCCTCTTCCCACATGACACCTTTTATTTGCTGTTACTTTCCCAATAAAACAAAGACAAAATAAAGGACTTCTGTGCTTTCCAAAGAGGATGAGTTAAGCTATCTGACTTCAATCGTATCCTGCATATGACCCTGGGGTTCCAGAATAGGCACACAAGAAGAAAGCAAAAGATAGAGAGCTTTGATCACAAGTAAATGAAAAGGAATAAGAAAGTCCTATATACTTGAGACAGATGGGGCACAAATGGATTTACAGTATAGGTACACAAGACGAGTATAAAGACAGTCACAGAGGTAAAAAAGGTATGGTGACTCGGCGAGAAACATTTTTTCCCTTTTCCAAGCTAAGATCAAGTTAGAAATCCTTAAAGAAACTCAGGACCCAGCTACACTCCCCCCCAGATCCAGAAAAAAAGTTGGCATACGTAGAATTTAGTGCCATAATGCACAAATGTAGGCACTGAAAACGCGTCTAGCTTTGAACCTTTTGGTTTTTTATATCGGATTTCATTTTAAATACTACTGTATCTCTTGTCTGTATTTACTCCCTTTTGGGAATAATAAATGCCCTTTTAACTTCTCTACTCTACTCTCCGAGCATCCATATTCTTTATCTATTTAGGTGCCGGAGATGATCTACACCACATATGGAGATCTGAGCCGTGAATCCAAGGGCAAACCGGTTGGTCTATAACAACCTGGAAGGTGAACACATGAGGGCTGGAAGCTCTCGAAGAATGTGAGTTCTTTTTTCTACTATTTTTCCCATACTTATTATCGTTCCATTTGGACATACAGTATTGCACTACATATTTTTCTCTTTCTCTGTCGAGGTATCCACCCCACAAGTTGGACATATACCCATAAACAGAAGAAAGAACACTTGTGCACAGAAACCATCTTCATTTTTTAGAACATTCTTTAATATGCATCAATGTATGTTCTACTTGATTTCAAGTGTCCTTTGAACTCAATGGTATTTTTTACCAGTCTCTTTTGACTGTTGGCATTATATTATCCTTGTGTACATTTTTTTTTCTTTTTTTCCCCCGAAAGAGTGAAGTAGCGCTGCCTTGTTTGCTTTTTTGTATTTCATGACCTTCTCTGGTACTGGGGAGATACCTATTAGGCCCCTATAGCGATCTTCACTGCTCTCCCTCCATTCTGTAAGCGCACTATCCTCTATTTTTTTGTGTCACAAATGTAGGCACTGGTGGTAAAATTCCATAAGCCAGTGACAGGAAATTGTCTTCTTGTAGTATTTGTATCATCAGAAATTCTCTGGCCAAGCACAGTAATTGCAGGACTATGTGATGTCATTGAATACGCCACAGTCAAGTCAGCTATAATTTAATCATTAATCAGAAGGCATTATATTGAAACAATTCATCACTCTTCCCAATACGACTTCATTCTAAAAGCAACAAAAGATTTTAAATAGATTTTTCTAATATTATGAAGAGTGTGAACACATTCTTTCCTGCTGCGACACTGAATCAGACAGCTGGTTTATAGAGCCTTGTTTCTAAACGAACGTATAGCCAGTAATGAGGAAATATTTCATTGCAGGCTATAAGAACACTGCACCATGCTTCCCATCCCATCTGAATTAATCAAGAGTGATAAATGGATGGTATGCAGACCGTCTCATGAATGATTCAATTATTTACAAAACTGTTCAACAGTAATCCTTTATTTGTGTTAATGGGATGGAATAAAACAGCATTGTGTTAAGGCAATAGGTACGCAGTTGCCCCTCAGCTGTTGTGCACCTCCTTTTGTTTCCTTTTTATAGCTGCTTGGCACCACTGGGGACATTTTGATATACATTATTTCAAAAGAAATATGATTAGAACAATTAGCCTAAATGCTTTTACATGCGTGATTGTTTATCCGATTTAAAATTTAATACAATCACAACAGCACACTGTGAAGCCATGATAGGTTGAGAGGCTGGCTATGATGATGTCACACAAAAATGCTTGTTTTAATCCTACATCTCCCATGAAGCTTTGCTAGTCTTCCGTACAGTAGAAAATCAGACACTGTTGTACTACAGAAGGTGGGTATTTAAACTTTTGGCCAGCCTTGGTGTAGTGTTTCGTAAACAAAATGAACGAGGAAGCCCAATCCCTCCCTCAACCAACACATAATGACTTGACATTACATAGCGCGAGTAAAATTAAGCTTGCAATTGATAAAAATCACACATAAAACCAACAAGACGAACTCCTCTCATATTTCCCCCGTAGGAGGTTTAAAAAAACAAAAACAAAACAAGAGGATAAAAGTGTATCTATTACCTGAATACACTTAAGACGTCATGAAAGAGAAAAAAAAAAAATCATACAAATTCAGAAACCCAAGCTCTGAATTGACCAGGATTTGTGTATGTGAACCGGTGCAAACAGGATCAGTTTAGCCAGCCATTAAATACGATATTCTTGCCTCATTGAATTTCAGAAATGTTCTTCTGGGAAAATACATACCGTAGATACTCGAGTATAGCGCGACCCGACTATAACGCGATGGATAAAGATTTATTATGGAAATGAGAGAATACTCAAGACTCGAATATAACGCGAGTAACAAAATTTTCCCTTACTGGTAAACCATTAAAATCCTTCCAGGATCTCTTAACACAGTCAGGCTCCCCCTCAGGCCAGGGTGCTCTGCTCTAGAATGATTGCAGTTGTTACTAAGTATGAAGCCGCTGGCCACCCATCTTCTTTGCTAGCGATCAGATGGCCGGAGGAGGCGAGCGAGGTGAACGATTGGCTTAAACCGAGCGTGCCCTCTGGCCGTGATGGATCCCACCACTCCTGAATCCTGGAGTTCCTGAGTAAGGCAAGTTTTTTTTATTGTTTTTACACGCGATGCAGAGGTCTCGAATATAACGCGACCCCCTCCAATTTTAAGGTAAATTTTTGTCACCAAAATCTAGCGGTATACTCGTATCTACAGTAATCTGTTACGCCTGCACTCACCCAGTACCCCAAAAAGCAGGAGTCACACGTTGTCTACCTCTATGCAGATTTTATCCACATGGCAAAAGAAAACAGTGGTGGCATGGGGATTCCCTGAAACAAGTGCGGTTTGGATTTGCTAAAAATAGGTGGTGGCTTTTGGAGCCATTTGAGCCCTATTCCCTTCATTGTGCCAACATGGGGAAGCTAACATGGGAAATCTAAATCCTGCAGATTTTCCTGTAGTGTCCCCCATTTTATCACGATATTCCGGGGCAGGTGCTACCTCAGCACCTAGCCCCAGAAAGCAATACTAACTGCTGGGATATTTGCGGTAGCGCTTCTGTGCTGGACAGCAAAATCGTACAGTACCAGAGTGATTGCGGAGGGAGACTGGGAACTATTTGTCCCAGGAGATCGGGCCACTGTTCCCGTCGCGGGATGAGCAGTGAGTATCGAATTTATTGGGCTTAATTAGTGCTAGCACTTTGCGCCCCCCCATATTAGGTACGGGATGCGCAAAGTACAGTAAGCTCACAGAAGCTAGCACTAAAACCAATGCGCTAACGGATTACTAACGGGTTTAGCGTCAGGAAGGTAATATGCGTTAAACACACTTATCCTTGCGAAAACGCTTACAAATCCAGACGTTACCATTAGCGTTCACTAGGGAATACGCCCTACGAGTTATCACACACAATCCTCTCATCACTGCTAATACATTAAGAAAACAGTCTTTCTTAATGGGCAAGAAAATAAAGTTCCCTCCAGAACTTGATCCAGGACACATTATGAAAGTTAAAGGGGAATTCTTGTTTACTGTAGCTCTTTAACTTGTTGCAAATGCAGTGAGAAGGTTGCCCAGCACAAACTGAATGATAGTCTTCTGGCCAGAATTCACCAGAATTCCTTGCTGCATATTCCCCATATGTAGCAAAGGAGCTCTGGGATGCAGATCTTTGAATTGCTGTGATGTGCAAAGGGCTTCTGCAATAATAAACACACATACATACATTTAAAAAAAAAATAATTCCAAAGCGTAAAAGCAGCGAAATACAGGACTCCGTAAAAAAAGATCGCAAAATACTGAAGAGAAAAGCGGTTCACATATGGCAGGCAATCCTGAGGACCAGAGTTTGACATCGCTGAGCTAGTCCATTTGATGTCCATTTAGCATGAGGTGCTTAAGATAGTGGATACATGTAAAGGTACATCAGACACCACATGTAATATCTTCACAGAGGATTTATTTTCTACTTACGGTAGCACAATGTCTTCTTTTTTTCCGCATTTGGCACATAATTCAAGCTGTATGGCACACGGTTTGCATATGATATGATAAGCATTTTTCACAGTCTTCTGTAAACACTTCACACTAAATAAATTAAAAAAAGGAAGATGCATTAGTACAATAAACAACCACAATACACAGCAAGGTATGAAAGGTCTCCCCATCTGAGGGGAAGGGGGAGGGATTTACAACTTTTTAAACTGGCTTTTCAAGGACTCCGATTTGCCTATATCATGATCACCCACATCTAGATGCAGCAAGACATGGGCAGAAAAGGATTAAACTTGATTCCTGCCCCTTGGACCACACGTTTCCAAGCTTGTCTCTGGCATCATGACCAAACACTATTTTTATTCTTTGTAGATGTGCCCTATAACTCTAGGAATTGAACAAAGAAAAGCTTTCTTAAATCAATTTAGTAACTTAGTTTATACATTTATTCAATTTAGATTGTGACAGCCCTGGCTTAAACAGTGGTTAGACACTCTGGCCCCACAGGTGTTTTGGAACTACAACTTTCAGGATTTTACACACACACAGACGCACAATATATTTGCACCTTTAAGCAGAGATTGATAAAATTTAGAGGACTGCTTCCTGTCAGAGGAATCATAAATAAAGCTTCAAGGCCGGTTACACCCGGATGATACATAGGCTGCATATGTTTAATTGAACAACTTTAGTTTGAAAGTGGAAACCTGCTGAAAACAGAAACATCCTAGCCCGCAGGGTAAGCGCACAAGCGTTGCTTTGCTGAGGAGTGAAAGGCTACTTTCAGATCTTGAAAATATTGTTATTAAATGTTTTGTAGCGAGTTAGTAGTGCATTGTAGAGTTGGCATTTAGTAAAAGATGAAAGGGTAACAGATGTATTGGGGCAAATCACGGCTTCTGCAGTTGGTGCGAGCCACTCGTGTTAATTAATGTCTGGTCATCTCATGCCTGACTTGACAAATTCTCCGCTCCTGGAATGCCATAGCCAAAAATCACACATAGTTAAGTGCACTCTCACAGCTGACTATCCATTAGTCATTGCGTGCTCACACATAATTAAGAGCACACACCATCAAAACAATCGGACAAGCCACTCTCACAGGAACACATGCCTCTAAAAAGCCACACAAACAGAACTAGGATCATACCAGAATACAAAAATAACTGCTCATACACTGTGTGCACAATTATTAGGTGAGTATTTTGACCAAATCATAATTTTTATGCATATTGTCCAACTCCAAGCTGTATAAATGTGAATGCTTATTGGATTTAAACATATCAAGTGATGTGTATTTGTGCAATGAGGGTGAGTGTGGCCTTCGGACAGGGGTGAGGAACCTTTTTTTCATCAAGGAGATTTAGAAGATCATTCGAGGGCCATACAAAATTAACAACTTTAAATGTAGCCACCTCTATTTAGGAAGACATTTAAATAATTCACCCCTAATGGGATGACTGGAACGGCTTCTCTTTGGTGAGGCACGTGAACTTAGCTGGTACAGATGATGTTGCTACCTGCAGTTTTCCAGGTTTGTGCCCCTCTCCATTTAATTCATTTCACCCCCTACCCGACCAATTTCTCCCTCCCCTTTTAATTCATTTCACCCCCCCCCTTTAAAATCGGACCACAGCGTGCGGAGAGTAGTAGAATGAAAGGACGGGGATTATCCCTGCTTCCCTCACTGAACCTCCTCCTTCACACTGCACCTGTAAAATGAGGGCCACAGCGTGAAAGAAAATACAGCGCGCAGCAGTGAGTGAGGGAAGCAGGGATAAATCCACCCTCATTCTGATACTCGCCGCGGTCCGGTAAAAGGGCCTCAGGAGAGGGAATTTGCTCTGGCGCTCTAAGGGCTGGACAAATTGATTCCACGGGCCAGACGCTCCCCACCCCTGCCTTTAGCAGATCAACACCCTATATCAAGGTGTGCATACTGAACACACAGATTCTTTTCCCACAGGCAAAATGGGCTGAGAGATTTAACTGACTGACAAGTCAAAAATTGCAAAAAGTCTTTCAGAAGGATGCAGCACTCTTGAAATTGCTAAGATGTGGGGGCCTGATCACAGAACCAAACGTTTTGTTGCAAATAGTCAACAGGTTCGCAAGAAACGTGTTGAGAAAAAAAAGTAGCAAATTAACTGCTAAAGATTTGAGAAAAATCAAACGTGAAGCTACCAGGAACCCTTTATCCTTTAGTGCTGCAACCTACCTGGAGTGCCCAAAAGTACAAGGTGCCAAGAGAAATGGCCAGGGTAAGGGAGGCTGAAACTCGACCACCACTGAACAAGACACACAAGTTGAAACGTCAAGACAGGGTCATCTGAAGACAGGTATGTCAAAGGTTTTATGAACTGATGATTGTGACTCTTGATGAACCAAATGGATGGGCCTGTGGCTGGATCAGTAAAGGGAACAGAGCTCCACTTCGGGGGAACTAGTATTGGAAGGTATTATTAAAAGATGAGCTAGTTGGACCTTTTCGGACTGAAGATGGACTCAAAAAAACTCCCGAACCTAGTGCCAGTTTTTAGAAGACACAGGAAAAGGTCTGCATCTCTCAAGAAGACCATGATATATTTATGGAGGACAAGGGTCCATCGCATGCATCAAAGTATTCCACTGTGTGGCTAGCCAGCAAAAGCCTTAAATGAAAAAAATAAATGACATGGCCCCTTTCCTCACCTGACCTAAATCCAGCTGAGAACTTGTGGGCCCTTCTTAAAACGTGAGATTTACGGTTGAGGAAAACAGTACTCTGAACAGTGTCAAAATTAATGGATGTGAGAGTGGACCAAAAATACATAAAACAGGCTGTCCGCATGGTCTGAGCACTGGCTGGCCGCGTCTCATGGTCCTCTGAGCGGTCACCAGGCTGTGACGCAGCCTGCAGTCATGACCTTGCAGGTATCGAGATCTCGCAAGAGTGTGTCGCAAGCCGACAGTCCGCTCGGACGACCACTTGACACAGTCAGCTGGCGCTCTGAAGAACACGTGGCCAGCTGGTGGGGAATGCTAGCGGAATTCTCTTAATGCATTCCGCTAGCAGTGAGGTCTGTGTCTGGGTATACAGGAAGTCTGTGTCTGGGTATACAGGAGTTTTGCGTCTGTGTTAGGAAAGCACTGATACCGATACGGAGTACCGACACTTTTATTTACTGTCATGTGACCGCTTTCCAATAAATAATTTAGGATATTTTGCTGAAAGCCTGTCTAGTAAGTTAATATTGAGATGTATGGCCAGACACCCCAGTTACCCACTGCACAACCTGCGCACACACCCTGACCTCACACACAGACACTAGATAGATATCTATTATACCCATTGACACCAGACCTCAGATATATGTATACCCACACACAGACCACATGCATACCCAGACCTCAGGCATAAGAGCATTCCCCTCCGGCTGGCTGCGTATTCTTCCGAGCCCCGACTGACCGCGTCACTTGGTCCTCTAAGCAGCTGCCGGCTTGTGACACGCTCTCGAGGTCTCTCGATCCCCACCTAAAATCATAGCTAGTGGCTGCGTCTCAGCCTTGCGACCTCTGAGGACCGTGTGACACGGCCAGCCGGAGGGGAATGCTAGCGAAATGCTCTTAATGTATTCTGCTAGCAGCCCCATTCACTCGGATACCGGGCAAGATGGCCCAGCGCTGGCTTCCAGTATCAGGAGTGGTATTGGGGCATTTGCACTAATAACAACTACTAGTATTGGTATCAGTGCATCCCTAGTCTAGGTATACATTTATCTGAGGTATGCGCGGGATGGAGAATATATATATATATATATATATACATACACACACACTATATTGTCAAAAGTCCAAGGGGATGGAGTGCAGCGAAAACAATGTTCCTTTCTTTAAGTCAATAGTCTAGCAGTTGATATATTGCCAAACGTATTCGCTCACCTGCCTTGGCTCACATATGGATGGGTGAGCGAATACTTTTGGCAATATAGTGTATCTCTGGTGTCTGTGTGCGTGGTCAGGATGTGTGCAGGCAGTGGGTAAATGGCCATACATTTCAATATTAAAATAAACTGGACAGGCTTTCACCAAAATCCTAAATTATTTATTGGGAACCGGTCACATGACATTAAAAGTATTGGTACTCGGAAATCGGTGAGTATCTGAAAAATAGTATATCGGTACTCATACTTGGCATCAGTGCATCCCTAATACAAGCACAAACATACCAACATAAAAGTCATACGAGAACAAATCCCTATTACTGTAAAGAAATGCACAAGTGTTTAATTATTATTCTTTATATAGCGCCAGAATATTCCGCAGCGCTGTACAATGGGCACAATATAGACAGGGTCACAATACATTGAACAACAATTGACAAACCGTTAAAATGGGAAACGAGGGCCCTATTCCCGTGGGAACTTACTATCTAGAAGAATTGGGGGTGGAAACAGGAGGAGAGGACTGCAAGGTGAGAGTGATGGACTGGCTGCGTCAGTGAGTCGGGTGGTAGGTTTCCCTAAACAGGAATTTAGGGGAAAGCCTGACCTACGAGGGAGAGCATTCCAGGGGATGGGGCTGCACGTGAGAAATCCTCCAGTCTATCATGGGAAGAGGAGATGCGGGGAGAAGCTAGGCACAGGTCACTGTTTGATCTTAGGGAGCAGGCTGGGGTGTATTTAGTGATTAGTGAGGACAGGTAGTGGGGAGCTGAGTTAGTGAGAGCTTTGTAGGTGTGTAAGGATTTTGAATTTAATTCTGCAGTGGATGGAGAGCAGGGGAAGGGATTTGCAGAGAGGAGCAGCAGAGACCGAGCACCGGGTGAGGTGGATGAGCCCGGCAGAGGCATTCAGAATGGATTGTAGGGGAGCGAGCCGAGAGAGGCCAGCAAGAAGATTATTACAATAGTCAAGTCGGGAGATTACAAGGGCCTGTATGAGTTGCTTTGTGAGGTCAGCGGTAAGAAATAGCCGAATTCTGGAAATATTATGTAGTTGGTAGCGGCAGGAGGAGGAAAGAGACTTAATGTGGGGGATGAAGGAAAGAGTCGAGTCAAGTCTAATTCCGAGACAGCATCACTATCTCCCCATTTCAAGTCAAAGTAAACGTTGCCATGGCCGCAAGAAGACTAAAAGCCGCGCCGCCTCCCCATGAAGGCTATATCCGCAGCACCTTTCAGACCTTGTCGAGTCCTGACTTTATTACATCATGAGCTGTTCGGGTTCGGACGGTTCGGAGTTCGACCCGAACTTTGGCAGTTCGAAAGTTCGCGAATTTCGAACTTTTTGGGTGTGTTCGGTTAGAGTTAAAAAAAATAAAAAAATAAAAATTGAAAAAAAGTATAGAAAATGCTTAGAACAAATACTAAAAAATATAGAAATAAAGAGACTCTTTACTGCAGAATATTATAAACAACGGTTTATTAGATATTGAATTAAAAACTAATGTGTACGTGGAAAGATTATCAACTCTTAGGCTAGGGTCAGACGAAAGCATTTTTCCCCGCGAACGTGAAAAAGTGCGTCCGAACGCATTGACGTATTTTTTCACGGAATGCACAAAAACGGTCAGACGGCGTGATTTTGTACGGATCGTCAATAAAAGCTTTTTGCGTCTGGACGTTATGTAGGCTGGACATTAGCAGTGTCTGACGTCTCCTAAACACGCACACTCACCGCTATGCCGCAGCTGCGCACTCAGTACGTCAGTACTAGCGGTTCAGCGTTCTCAAAAAATGCGTTCAAATTCCACTTGCGTTGCACGGCCGGACTTTTGTGCGGCCGTACATCGTATATTGGCCGTCATTGCCCATCATCTGCTGCTAGTGCGGCCGTAATTATGTGTGCCAGAACGCATGTTAAAAGTGTGCTGGTCTGACCCCAGCCTAAATCACCTCTGTTCACAAACGGGCATAACACCAGGTGTTTTTAGTCTGGTAATCAATTGGAATACATTGTACACTATACTGAGGGTGGGGTGGTGTCTGCTTCTGATTGAGAATTAATTTCCCTAAAACATCCTAATATGCTGCATTTAACCCTTTCGCTGCTGAGGCTTTTCACACCTCTGTGCTGAGGTCATTTTTACTGCTTTCGCTCATCATGTTTAACCGCGTTTTGTAGCCATATTTTGATATATGACCCAGACATATTATATAGCGTTCTTTCCGGCAGACTTGGCAGATTCATAATATGTCATTATTATATGTATACGTTATGTCATGTCTGTATATTATAACAAAAAATGCAATAAAATTAGAATTTTCAATAATCTATTATGTGTAAAAAAAAAATTTCACATTTTAACATGCGATCGTTTGCGGTTATATTTTGTATGGGGTGCGCTTGTTAAAAAAATTAGAAATGGGGTCTCGTTCCATTTTTTTGGGGAAATTTCACTTTTTTTAACAAACGCACCGCATACAAAAATCGTTAGTGCAGCATTATTGTTCACATTATAATTGAAATGGGAACAATATTGCTGCATTAACAAAACAAAAACCAACAATTTTTTTTTTTTTTTTTTCTTAAAAACATTTTTCATGCTCAGATTTGGTATCCTTGGAAAGGCCATGCTCTGGTCGATCCAACAATATCAAACATTAACCCCTAGCTGCCACGGATCGGGAGATAGGGGGTTCCAATGAACCCCCTATCTCCACCATTGGTGGCAGCTAGGGGTTAACTCCAGGACTGGCGTCATCGTGCTATGCACGATGACGCCAGTCCTCAGGGGGAGTTCCTGGAGGCTTGGCCGACATCCAAGATGTCAGCCAGCTCCAGGAGAGGATCACGATCCGGCGCTTTTCAGCGCCGATTCGTGATCCGGCTCCCCAGGGGTTAATCACAGCCACCGTTTGGAAGGGCAGGCTGTGCCCTTCCAAACGGTGCCTAGATTAACCCTCTGCCCCCCGGCGATCGGGAGGGAGAGAGGTCCGAAGGACTTCCCCCCCCCCTCCCTTTCAGGCGCTTCCTCCGCACATGCGGGGGGGGCCTGAATTAGATGTCATCGCGCCGCCGCGATGACATCTAATTGCTCCGCCGGGGTCCCGGAGTGCTGGGCTGACATCCAAGATGTCAGCCCGCACCGGGGGAGGGGGCGCAGCAATCCGCCGGAATCCGGCGGATTGCTGCCTCCTGTGCATGGACGCGCTCAGCGCGTCCATAGCACAGGAGAACCACTTGGCTGGACGCGCTGAGCGCGTCCATAGCAGCCAAGTGGTTAACTGGTGTTTGAAAAAAATTCAAAATAACATCTAAAGCAATGTTATTTTTCACCTCGGGATTAAACATTCACAGGGGTTATTCAGAGAGCGGTGAAAAGCAGAAGAATAACTGGAGAAGTGAAGATTCTAGGTCAAAATAGCCAAACCAGAAAAATTCTCCCATTTAACTCACTTTCCAAATTGGCTATTTGGTCTAGATTGTTCTCTTCTCCTGCCAGTTCTCCTGGCTTTCACCTCTCTCTCAGGGTTGTTCAGAGAAAGGTGAAAACTAGGAGAATAGCAGGAAAAGAGAACAATCTGGACCAAATAGCCGATTTGGAAAGTGAGATAAGGCTAGGGTCAGAGTAACGCATTTTTCACAGCGACGGTCAAAAAGTGCGTCCGAACGCATTGCCGTATTTTTTCACGGAATGCGCGAAAGCGGTTATACGATGCGCATTTTTGTGCGTGATTTTTTACGGATCCAAACCAGGAAACTTTGGGTGTCTGGACGTTATGTTGGCCGGACATGAGCAGGGTCTGACGTCTCCAAATCACGCCGCTAGTGGACGCAGCGCACTCTGTACTAGCGGTTCTGCGTTCTCAAAAAAATGCGTTCATTTTCCACTTGCGTTACGCGGCCGGACTTTCGTGCGACCGTACTTCGTATATTGGCCGTCATTTGCGGCAGTGCGGCCGTGATTAAGTGCGCCTAAACGCACGTTAAAAATGCACTAGTCTGACCCTAGCCTAAATGGGAGAATTTTGACCTAGAATTTTCCATTCTCCAGTCATTCTCCTGCTCTTCACCGCTCTCTGAATAACCCTGTCAGGGTTATTCAGAGAAAGGTGAAACTCAGGAGAATGACTGGAGAATGGAAAATTCTAGGTCAAAATAGCCAAACCAGAAAAATTCTCCCATTTATCTCACTTTCCAAATCGGCTATTTGGTCTAGAATTTTCCATTCTCCAGTCATTCTCCTGCTTTTCATCGCCAAAAAATCAGTAAACTTTTTCTGCGTGTGCGAAAAGGTCTCCTCTTTTCATACAGACTGCCGCCCCAAGCAGTTGTTTATGGATAGATTAAAGGAAAAGCATTTACTGTCATTTTTCGGTTTTTACATATTTCTATACATCCTAGAAATCCGCCACTTCACGGGCAGGTTATGGGGACCTCCTAAGCACGATATTTGAAGGAATTTTTCGTTTTTATTTTTAACCCTTATTTCATGGAAAACTCACTGTCCCTTTAAAAAGTTTTTTTTTTTTTTAACTTTTTGTCCTTGTTTCCTGTCCCCCAGGGCACTACCCGGACCCCCATACACCTTTTATGGCAAATATATAGCATATATGCCCTCTTGGAGGGCACTCTAAAAACCGAATTTTCAGCCCCATTGACTTGCATGGGGTTCGAGTTCGGGTTCGGATCCGAACATTTGGAAAGTTCGGGTTCGGCTTCGAACCGAACTCAGAGTGTTCGGCTCATCCCTACTGCTAACATGTGTGGTTACAGTAGAAAAGGAATTCAACTACTACAATTAAATACTGTGGCAGAAGTGCACGGAGGGCTGCTACACCTACCAGGCGGTCCCATCTCAAGCATCTCCCTCATACTGAAAGGCCAAAATGGGTAAAGAAAAACCAAATATATAGCTCTCCTAAAAATAATAATAAAATGAGCTAAGTGATCTCCTCCTTAGCAGTCCTGTGCTCACGTTAACTCCCAGGAGGCACCATAGCTAAATCACCTCTGGGGAAACAATCATCCCATTTTCAGAAAAGGCTTCAAAGCTGCAATGAATTAAAGGTTATCATTTAGGCCAACGCTCTTTCTCAGAAATATGTGGCAATTCAGTCAACGTCAGAACTAGAAAAGTGAAATATCACAGTCAAGGTGCCGGCAGTCTGAGCTTGGGTTTGTAGCCAAAGAACGTTGGAGAGAATGCTTGGAATGTACTTTCCATTACGTATTATTTTCTACAGATTTTCTTTCTTCACAACACAACTGCAGATCCTTTTGATATGATTAAAACCATTTGTACATGAAACAGGGACTACGAAGCCTTCTCACAAGTGAAGAATCTGCAGTGACAAGGTTAAAGGAACAAGCCAGGCAAAACACAAAAACAGAAAAGGAGGGCAAGTACTAACAAAAACAAAACCAACCCCCCCCCCAAACTTTACCCATTTGTCCATTGACACAGCCTCCATGCAGTTCTTCTGACTAGACTGCACGCAGGTCATCAGATGCCACTCAATACAAAAATATTGAGAGGCACCAAAGAGTGGGCTGGTTGATGATGCTCTTGCCACCATGGCTACTAAACGTTTTTTCTACCAAGTACTTCTTGTGAGAAGAAAAGCACAAAACAATGAATAATGGGGTCCGTAGTTAAATAGTGTAAATTTCTGATACCGGGCCTATTCTGACCCAGCTCCTGTACCAGGGAGCTGTCAAGAGTTATTGGTAGGAATAGACCAATATAATTTTACCGGAGCCAATACAGATTATTGGCAGGCTTTCTGGCCGGCAACTGGTGCCGATATTCTGTAAGTTTGTGAAAAAAGAAAAACAAAAAGCACAAATCTGACATTATGCCATTAACTGCCCTTGTTTAATAATAACATTTGAAACATGAAGGAGAAGACATGCTTCAGAGGAGCTCCGCTAAATTTGGCCGATAACTGGGACTTCTGACTGGATTTCCCCACAAATTTACCCTCTTTTGGAGTACCTGCACGGCTGGCCATCGGGTGGAGTACTCCCGGGTGGACTGTTCTGGTTCACCCCCCGGAGCCAAGCAGAAAGTGGGGCCTCCGCTTCCTGCCATCAGCCATATTGGGGCCTACTTTTCAGCCCACTCCTCGTTCCTGGCCTCTTCTTGCATATTTGATTCAGATATTGATTGCTATACACAATAAGCATCTTGAGGCTGGACATTCTGTACTCCAATCCATTAAAATTCCTTGAGCCTTGTGAAAAATTAGTCGGCTGCAGGATGCAATATTTTATGCTCCTCATATGCTCAATGAGCAGATTTCATCTGAATGACCTTATCAGGCTAATGCGCGGCAGAAGGGATTTTCTGCAGCAAGCATTACACACTGACACAGTTAATAATCTTTCATAAACATTATGAGTAGCAAGATTAGAAAATGAACCCTCACACACAGAAACTCCAAACCAAGCAGACAGCCAGATGTCCTCTGGGGAAAAAAAACAAAACAAAACCATAATTCTAAGATTTTTATAGGTAGATTAAAGCAATTGGTTTAAAATATCTGTATGTTGCTAAATACTGTACAAGCAGGTATTCGCATATCATTTGCACTGAGACTTTGGTATATAACGGTCCTTACTGCAACACCTAATAGCATGCATTTCCAACAGAAACACTACAGGGTCTATTCACAAACAGTGCTTTGTTTTTCACGGTGTTTCAGAAATTCCATTTCACTGAAAGTACAGTGAATTCACCATTTAGGGAATGTTCAATGTATTTTGCCAAAGCAGTTATTGGACATTGGCAAAAAAACGCTGAATTGCGCCGACTGAAAATAAAATAAAAAAAAACAAGAACAAAGGAAGTGTCCTATTCTCCTAATAGGAGTTTAAGGCAATTAGAATGTAGTAAAAAGGTGTCCAAAATAAGAAAAAAGGTCTTTAAAAAACAACAGGGCGTGGCTACAGGTCGGCTATGGTAGACGTGTAAACGCTCGACTCTGCACAAAAAGAAGCGGTGACCGCGGACATCAGCAAGCACAGTAACGATAACACCATCGAGAAAAGGTGTCTTACCCGTCGCAGACCCCCATGGCCACTTCAAAACCGAAAAAAACTGGGAGGAAAAACTAACTTTTTCGTGCCAAAAACGAGCAAGCGCAGAGAAGGGACAGACTCTCAAGATGGCGGCGGCGGCTCCCCCTCTCCGGAATCACCGAGCGGAAGAGACCCTGTGGACCTGACAGCGTTCGCAAACCGCATGGAGGGTATGTTGCAAACCCTCTCCTCTACCCTCACATCCCGACAGGACGCTGTGACAGGGGAAATTAGAAAGGACATAAAGGGAGATCGGGGAACGCACCTCCAGATTAGGAGGCCAAGATGTCAGGAACAGCAGAGGCTCACAACGACATGGCCACGAGGGTGGAGGAATCGGAGGCTAATTTACTACTTTCTGCCAATAAATTAGCGGACCTAGAAGACAGATCCCGCAGACACAACTTAAAGATCAGAGGGATACCGGAGACGGTGCATGTCACGACCACTACGCACGCTGCTGCGAAAGACGCCAGGTTGCGTCACCCACTGTCTGTCTCAGCGCACTTCTCTCTCGCAGCAGGGCCGCAGAGCGTGATAGAATGATCCCAGGATTGCAATGCAGTACAAGTCTTCTCTTGAAGCGGGTAATGACTACGTCTCCCACAATCCCTGGGCTCACTTTCCTATTCTATTAGTTACGCTGCCACCAGTCCTCATGGACACTACGCGCGTCGCAACGGGAGACTCAGGACTAAGCAACCGCACTATCTGCCTACCCTAGACTCTGACAGTGACAACAGATCCCACAATCCCTGCCGTCTCCGACGACCGCAACTCGCAATTTCTTATATATAACCGAGCTTAAAACAAATAGCAATACTCCCAATCTCTTAGTTAGCGTGGATCTCATCAGTCAGAGGCAGAATTTAAATAGGTTTGGTTTATTTATGATATAGAACAAAGATATATATATCACAGTGCATTTGTTACAGGAAAATTATAGCTAGAATAAATCAATTAATTACACAGCAAATAAAAGAAAAGGGTGAACCACAGAGCATTACTTACGACGAACTAATCCGTAAGCTAGCATCGATGGTCTCCTGGAGCCTGGAGATCGGAACATGGACAGATCAGTCATCTTTCGAATGTACCCCAAGTGATCAGCCAAAGCACATGGCCAGTTTTCAGAATTTATACACTTCCTGGTCCTTCCAACCCACCCACCTCCAGCCTCCGGCACTACATATCCCAGAGTTCCCTTCTACAGAGCATGCTCAGTATGCTTGTCATTAATCTTTAATTGCCCCAAGGTGTCCCTCTTCCCCCCAGACCCCCCTTAAAGATCAAGGATGTGCTTCCTGTCTATGAAGATAGGGTCTAAATCTTGATTCCTGGCCGGCTCCCAAGGTGTGTTTACCAGGATACACAATATGTCAGGGCACAAAAGACATTCCCTTATACAGTTACGTGTTATATCCTCCCCCCAAGGGAGAAAGCTAACCATTTTAATTACATTTTAGCACTCCATACTTGAAAACGAGAGAAATCTCAATGTATCCTTCCTGGTAAAATCCTTTTATAAAAAAATAAACTCCCTCTTAACAGCTGTGGACTGGGGATACACTTACCAAATTGTCAGACACAAATATGAATATGACTCTATATGGAGGAAATATGTATAAACAGGCACTTAGACACATATATACAGGCAGACCCTTATATAGACAGAAATACAGATCTAATCTGCCACATCTCCCATACAAAAGGAGACGCTGAAAGGGAGGCTACCATGCCTCTCACGTGCGTCTTAACACGGGTTCGCCAACAGGCATCTCGCACCTGCACCAGTCGCCGGCGCTATTACGGAGTGGGGGACGCACAGGTGTCCGTGCACTTTGCCCACCAAAGCGTGCATTCCCTCTCGCAACCACATCACACAGTTCCCTATGGAGGCCTTTGGCGACTCCACCATTCTCCCCCACCTCTCCCAAGCCTGGGGAAGGGGGTCACGCGCACCGCACTCGCAGCATGGCACAGACTCGGAGAAGCCCCTGTGCTTCGGCAGCCCCTCCGGGTACACCTTCTTGGGGTGCAGCATGTGTGGCTTACTCTCACCTGGCACCACAGTCTTGCAGGCCGCCAAACACTCACCAACGGTTGCCTGGTCGGGAGCCATTCTTACAGCAGGGGGCCTGGGAAACCAGGGTGAAGCTTCCTGCTCCCCGGTAAACGTCCCACCCTGCATCTGCCAACGGAGTCAGGCATTGCACCTGGCTCTGGGCAGATGGCTGGGAGATCACAGGGGCCCCAACAGGACCCACTGCCTCCCCTTCTCTCCCTGTCCCCGCATTCAGAATTTGGGGAACCATACAGATGGGGCACAGGATTCTCCACGCTCGTCTCGCCCCCCATTGCACACAGTTTCCCCACTGTATCACACAGTTTATCAAGCACGCCTTGCTTCGTAACCGATGAGCATACAGCCGTATGCCACCCTCCCCCACAGGGAGGTTGCTCAGTACCAGTTTCCTGTGGTACTGGGAATCTGGTTGGCTTTCCCCCAGGGCAACACGGGTCCACCCCAGGCCCTTCCTCCTGACCACACAGCATGCGCTCGGTGCCACCCGCAGCCTCAGACACATGCGCCACAGACTGGCATACCACAGTATCCTGCCCATCCCGGATGTTCTGCCCTCCACTCCTTTCACCTGGCACCGCCAACCTGGATGGTTCAGGCCCTGGATAACCCTTTGCCACCTTAGGCCTCTCCTTCTGACCACCCATTATGCCCTCTGCGCCACGCACAGTCTCAGACACCCATGGCACACCGCAGTATCCTGCTCACCCCAGGCCTTCTGATGCCCACACTTTCCCTCCAGCACCACCGACCCAGTTGGTTCAGCCCTAAAGGAACCTGCCTTGGTCCTTTGTTCTCCCTCCCAACCGCGTGGCGTCACAGACACACCTTATTCTGGTCTAGGCAGGCACACCACAGTATCCTGCCACCCTTCCCAGGCATTCTGATCCACAAGATCACACGGCAGAGACGGGCCTTGTGCCCTACTCCCCGCAGACTGCCAGCAGGTACCCACTTCCACCATGGGCACCGTGGCCTCCCCACGCATGGGGTCAGGGGACCCAGCTGACTCGGGTGCAGGCGGGCACTCACCCCCTGCATTTCTTCCCAGTCACAATGCCCGCTAATGCTACCACACAACACCTCGGGCACACCTGGCGCAGGCGCAGACTGACTCACTGCCATCCCCTGGCCTCCCATCCAGGAATCCTGTTGTGTACCCCCCACACACAGCCCTCCCCACTGTAGAGCCACTAGTGGGCCTGGGAAATTCCCATAGCATCCCTTTCCAGCACATACTGTGACACCAATTTACCCAAATCCGTTCCCAGTAACACATCTGTAGGAATATTTTCAGACACTCCCACCTCCCGCAGACCTCTCCCCAGTCCAGATAAACCCATGCCATTGGCACCGCAGGACGTACCCCACCAAAACCCTTTACTGCTAGAGTCCTGCCAGGAATAAAGTCTGCAGGGCTGACTAACCCTGGATGCACCAAAGTTACTTCAGCCGCCGTATCTCTTAAACCCACAGATACCCGAGTCCCGACAATGACTGCTTGCTGGTTCACATTGGCACTGCCCTCCGATTTGGTCACGAACAGGACAGAGAGTGATGCTGAGGGGTATCCTCCCCCAGCTGTGGATGCAGGCATCTTCCTCTCGGGCACGCTGCCAGGAGATGGTTGACACGGTTACAAATAAAACAGCGACGGCTCACACTTCTTCCAGGTGAAGAAGGACTTGTTCCCCCCTCCCCAGCAGAGACTGGCACAGAGGGGGGCGCTGCCGCCGTGATGTCGGGGGGGGGGTCGTGCTGAGTTGGGCTTCCATCCCGATGATCCTTTGGGGGAACCTCTGCTCCGGTCCACACGCTCTGTTGGCCGCATGGAAATCGGCCAGCTCACCAGCTTCCAGAGTAGTCCCGGGTTTGCGATCCAGAAGCCATTCCTGGATCTCAGGTGGGCACAGCTGCATGAACTGCTCTTTGATTAGCAGGTCTTCCAGGGCATCCAAGGTGTCAATCTTCAGCCCCCTGACCCATTGTCGAAATAGGGTGGTCAGGTGGCTCACGACTGCAGAGTAGCTCTCCGCGGCCCGCTTCTGCAAGGACCTGAACTGTTTGCGATATACCTCTGGCGTGAGGTTATACCGTTTCTGCAACGCGGGTTTAATCGCCTCATAGTCCTGGTCGCTCTCAGCTGGTAATTCTGCAAAGGCTTCAAGCGCTGGACCTTTTAGTCCAGGAGTGAGGTACCTGGCCAATTGCTCCTTGGGCAGCTGGTACTGTCGACAAGTCTATTCAAAAAACTTCGCAGGAACACATCCAGGTCCCCATCTTTGTCAAGGGTGGGAAAGTTCTTGGCACGAGGTCTGGACGTAGAGAGATCTGCAGCGCCTGCAGGGGCAGGAGATAATTGCGTTCTGCCTGCCTGTGCCATAGCAAGCTGATGTGCCCGTTCGGCTTGCCACTCCGCCACTTCTTGCTCACCCGCAGCCCTGCGCTCCGCAGCGTCTCGGTCCGCTTGGCACGCTGCCGCCTCTCACTTGGCTCTGCGCTCCGCAGCTTCGCGTTCAGCTCTGCACTTCTCTCGCTCTTGGTACTGCAGGATGAGCTGAAGCCGCATCTGAGAGTCCGCAGAGTCCACATGTTTTAAAACAATCTGTAAGTAAACATCCAGGGCAGTATCACCCTTGGGCGAAGCACTTGACACTGTCCTTTCCACTGGACTTGCGCTTCCTTCGGCTGGGTCAAGCGTGGTACCCTGCTCTGCTGCATCCTGGATGGCTTGCCTCGCCTCAATCCTCGAGGGCTTGCAAAAGTTCATCCTTCTTTTTATCCTTCGTCTAAATATTTTTGTCTTTACATAATTGTTCCAAGGTCTTTTTCGATGGTTGTTGCGACATTCTCACTCCAGCCAAATAAAAGATAGAAAAGAAAAACAAAGAAGGGGAAGGGAACTGCTGTGTATTGTGTAAATTCTAATAAATGCACTGAGTTCTGCTCTGGAAATTGGAAAACCAATTTCTTTAGTATCTGGATCTATGTTGCTTCACAGATCCAAATACTAACCTGATATCCCACCGCTGCCACCAGTTGTCACGACCACTACGTGCGCTGCTGCGAAAGACGCCAGGTTGCGTCACCCACTATCTGTCTCCGCACTTCTCTCAGGGTATGTTGCAAACCCTCTCCTCTACCCTCACATCCCGACAGGACGCTGTGACAGGGGAAATTAGAAAGGACATAAGGGAGATCGGGGAACGCACCTCCAGATTAGGAGGCCAAGATGTCAGGAACAGCAGAGGCTCACAACGACATGGCCACGAGGGTGGAGGAATCGGAGGCTAATTTACTACTTTATGACAATAAATTAGCGGACCTAGAAGACAGATCCCGCAGACACAACTTAAAGATCAGAGGGATACCGGAGACCGTGCATGTCACGACCACTACGCACGCTGCTGCGAAAGACGCCAGGTTGCGTCACCCACTGTCTGTCTCAGCGCACTTCTCTCTCGCAGCAGGGCCGCAGAGCGGGATAGAATGATCCCAGGATTGCAATGCAGTACAAGTCTTCTCTTGAAGCGGGTAATGACTACGTCTCCCACAATCCCTGGGCTCACTTTCCTATTCTATTAGTTACGCTGCCACCAGTCCTCATGGACACTACGCGCGTCGCAACGGGAGACTCAGGACTAAGCAACCGCACTATCTGCCTACCCTAGACTCTGACAGTGACAACAGATCCCACAATCCCTGCCGTCTCCGACGACCGCAACTCGCAATTTCTTATATATAACCGAGCTTAAAACAAATAGCAATACTCCCAATCTCTTAGTTAGCGTGGATCTCATCAGTCAGAGGCAGAATTTAAATAGGTTTGGTTTATTTATGATATAGAACAAAGATATATATATCACAGTGCATTTGTTACAGGAAAATTATAGCTAGAATAAATCAATTAATTACACAGTACACAGCAAATAAAAGAAAACGGTGAACCACAGAGCATTACTTACGACAAACTAATCAGTAAGCTAGCATCGATGGTCTCCTGGAGCCTGGAGATAGGAACATGGACAGATCAGTCATCTTTCGAATGTACCCCAAGTGATCAGACAAAGCACATGGCCAGTTTTCAGAATTTATACACTTCCTGGTCCTTCCAACCCACCTCCAGCACTACAGATCATTGAGTTCCCTTCTACAGAGCATGCTCAGTAAGCTTGTCATTAATCTTTAATTGCCCCAAGGTGTCCCTCTTCCCCCCAGACCACCCTTAGAGATCAAGGATGTGCTTCCTGTCTATGAAGATAGGGTCTAAATCTTGGTGCTTGGCTGGCTCCCAAGGTGTGATTACCAGGATACACAATATGTCAGGTCACAAAAGACATTCCCTTTTACAGTTACGTGTTATATCCTCCCCCCAAGGGAGAAAGCTAACCATTTTAATTACATTTTAGCACTCCCTCTTAACAGCTGTGGACTGGGGATACACTTACCAAATGGTCAGACACAAATATGAATAGGACTCTATATGGAGGAAATATGTATAAACAGGCACTTAGACACATATATACAGGCAGACCCTTATACAGATAGAAATACAGATCTAATCTGCCACAGTGCACCCAAGATATCTGCAGGATTATGTAACCGTTATTTGTACACCTTTTACCGGATGCAACGCTGGAGTCATTGCTATTAGACCACATACACTGTTTACCCAAACCTCCCTCGGCACCGATAAAAGCTCCACGCAATGTCATTCTAAGGATGCATTTTTATAAACCGTGTGAGGATCTGCTGCGCGTCCTGAGGAAGCCAGAGGCACTGGGCCAAGAGTATGCCCATCTGACCATATACCCGGACCTATCAAAAGCTATCCTGCAGCAACGCCGACTGTATCGACCACTAACCCTGGCACTGTGTACTGCAGGAGTGGCATATCGATGGGGATACCCCACCAAACTCATCGTTACCCGGGAAGGCAAAGTCACAGTGATTACCTCCCCAACGTCTGCTCGAAAAATCCTGGAAAATTGGGGCATCCAGATCACTGACGACAATGAAACGCCACGTTCCTCGCCCAAACGCTTGGCTCAAGAATGGCACAACCGCTGAACCGCAAACTCCCGTGGATTACTATCCTCTGAATGTCCCCCCAGTAGCCGATGTTAAAGGTACAAGAACAGGATGGCTTACATACATTTCGCTGACACTACACGCTGGAACAAAAGCCTTCCCTTGTACCCACCGACTGCGAGGTTATCGATCTGTACTCAGATTTATGCTAGGTAATGTTATTGTTTATTACACGTTGTTCACCGTGTTCTTGCTGCAGAAGTTGTTTCCCCCCCCCCTCTTTTTTCTCCCTCTTCCTAGAAGAGTGCGGGGCTTTTCCCACCTCGGAGGCCCCACTGGAGAGGCGACAAACGTTTGTAGATAGTTGCGCTGACTTCAGCACCTTATTTTTTGTTTCCTTACTACCCTCTCCCCTCCTCCCCCTTTTTTGTTCTTCTCTCTTTACCCTCAGGACATGGACGACCACTTGCATCACCGCAGTGACTACACCTGCTGATCCATTCCATACAACTAACCTAAAACCTAAACACACCCTGTTTGCTACCCTTAATGAAAATTATTACCTTAAATGTTAAGGGATTAAACCTCCCGATTAAACGTCATTCTCTCTATAGAGATCTCCACTCTTATGATGCTTATGTGGTATGCTTACAGGAAACCCATTTCCGCCGCCTGGACCACCCTAAGCTATATCTTCCCCAATACCACTCCAGATACAGAGCAAAATCCCGAGGGGTCACCATCCTAGTACACAACAGGGTCGCGTTACAAACCCATTGCATCATCACTGACCCACAGGGCCGCTATATCATTTTAATATGCACTATCAATGATTGCACATTACACACTAGTGTCGGTTTATGCCCCTAATTCCTCCCAACGTACTTTCCTGATGACCCTCCTCGGCAAGGTCTCGGATGTCCTCACAGGCACATTCATTTTATGCAGAGCTCTTCACCTCAGCCTAGACCCGGACAGGGACCGCTCACGTCCTGACAAACTTCAGAGTCGGATGCGACCATCTCGACTCCTGTTCTCCATTCTGGAACAATATAATCTTTACGACGCATGGCGACTGCTTCATCCCACTGAACGAAACTACATGTTTAGATCGCAGGTACATAATAGTTACACAAAAATTGACTACTTTCTGGTGGCTGGGGGGGGGGGGCACTCCCGTATGTGACGGATTGCGACATCAAACTGAGCACTCCCCAGTACAACTGACACTTAGGTGACACATATCAATATCACAGGAGACGCCCGTGGAGATTGGACCACTCTATCCTCCAACACGAACCGGCGACTGAGGCGATATGGGACACTCTAACACATTTCTTCACGGAAAATGTAACCCCTGACATGAGCCCAATTACAATTTGGCAGGCCCACAAAACAGTTATTCGGGGGTGTGCATCCAATGGAAGTCTAGGTTGAGAAAGGAATACTTATCTAAGCGTTTAGACGCATTGACAGACATACATACCTTAGACTGCCGTAACAAAATTTCACCTTCTTTGGAACTGGCCGCAGAACTAGACTCCAAGTTGAGAGCCCTTAAGGTGTTAGAGGCGGATGACTAGTTCGCAACTTTGTCATGCTTAAAAATGAGACATTACACATTCATGAACAAACCAGGCAGATTACTGACCAGGCGACTGAAACCCACCAATCCCCAGATGAAGGGCACGACCCGCAGGGTCCTCTAAACACACCCACGGCCATAGCTAATGAATTCGCAGCATACTATGAGAAGTTATACAACCTAACCACTGACGAGACAAGGGCACATCCCACAACGGACTCGGTCGAGGCCTATTTGAGGAACCTACACCTGCCGACCCTGTCGAGCACCCAATCGGCTCGGTTGTCCTCCTCGCTATCCATAGAAGAAATTTCTGAAGCCATAAAATCCCTTCCACGTCACAAGGCCCTGGGCCCCGACAGACCTCTATTATTCCACCTTCGCCCCACTCCTATTGTCCCACCTCCACAAAACGTTTGAAAAGGCCTCAGAACTGGGCTCCTTCCTGGTCGACATGCTACGAGCCCATGTCATCACTCTCCCTAAGCCAGGCAAAAAGCCGGACTTATGCCCGAACTTAAAGACTTATATCCCTTCTGAATGTAGACCTCAAGATATACAGCAGAGTGTTGGCGGCCCGTTTAAAACTAATCTTACTTTAGCACCACCCATCTAGTTGATACTGGCAGCTTATGTACAAGTGTATTTTATTTTTAATTTGTGGATTTCATAGTGCATAACAAATAAAGTGAATAAGCGGAAATAACAACCCAAGGTTTTGATGTGGTAAAGAACTTTGTGGAATGAATGGATCTTTATTGTTCTCTAAAGGTTCGATTTGTGAACAGATAATATTTGGATTGTACCAAACACAGAGTTGTGCCACACACCACTGTCCTGCGATTTGTCAGTGGAAATAGACGTGGCAAAATACACTTCATTAGAAAAATCTATTTTTAATAGTAAATATGTATTCTTTTATTATCAGTATCTGATAATCGGAGTGTCGAATTAAAGAGTACTCTAGAGGATCCCTTTTCCCTTCTATGTCCAATAAAATGATTGACCCTAAAGATCAATGCAAAATCTCATCCCTTAGGTTCCAGCACCGAGCAACGCCGAGTTCCCCCTCCGTGGGTGTCGCTGAATGAGGGTCATCGTTCAGCGCTGCGAGATTAACCCTCAGAGAGGATTGTGACACACAGACTCTGTCAACACGTGAATAGAAAGGTCAGCCACACAGGACAGCTCTTCCACGCATGAAAAAAATGACCTTGTGTTAAAACCAGTTTGGTACTTTTCATGGAAATCTTGGGGCAACATGGGGGGGGGGGGCGGGCTGCAGAGTGTATTTACATGGCAGTCCTCTCTTTATAGCTCAGCCAATTCCACTACATGCAGTTCCCACTGTGAGGAATTGCGCTTATTTGATAGTGAATTTCTTAAAAGGTCTGTCGTCGATTGGGTTAGTGTTAATGCTAGCAAATATAGGTTTTAATCCCTTCAAGAAATTTTTTTATTGTTATTTTAAGCGTATCAGCTTCACTTTAATAAGAGTTAAATGGACACTCTATACACAATATAAAACAACTGGTCACAGTCCACTGAGTGTCCGCACCTCCCTACCTACTCCTTTGGACTCTGAGGGGGCGGACTCAGCCCGCCAAGAGAAGCAGCTTATCTCTTCCTTGATGCTCAAATCTGGGAGGGCTGACCTGAGTGGTCTGGGAGCAGGATGAAGGAACCAATTTAGCTCCCACCTCCCTCCCAGTCATTAGACTGTCTGGAAGCTACAAGAATGTCACAGCTGGACGACTAGAGACTGGATACATAGTGAGTTTAGAAATAACTAAGAAATAAGGGTTAAATTGTGAGGGTGTTAATGTTTAACCCCTCTAATAACCCTACCGTTTTAACCCTAAAGTGGCCCTTTAAAAAAAAAAAAAAAAAAAAAAACGATTCATCGATTCATGGGATAAAAGAATACAATTTTTTGTCTCCTTTAAAAAAAAAAAAAAAAAAAAAGCGATTTGAGTACTGTACATAGCACACTTTTCGCACACAATGTACATGAGCACCTGATGGATTGATTCTGCGTACGCAGTTTAAGCCCATGTCTGCTTTCTCCTCAAAACACTGCTACAAGTGCTCAGCTTGACCTGATGATGTCAGTATGAAAGCAGGGTGAGAATGGGGGGGGGGGGACGACTCATCGCAGCCTGACCACTTTAGTTTATTAGAGTGTCCCTTTACAATAACATCATGAACAAACTGAGCGGAACGAGGGTCCAGAGTTGGAATGGAATGAGTTTGTTCAAGATACTCTACCCGAGTGTGAGAGAGAGTGGGTTTGGGCAGAAGACTGAAACCCAAGTGTGGGAGGGAATTTGTGGGAAGGGACCGAACCAAAGGGAGTGAATGGCAATTCCAGACCAAAGAGGGGGTGGCAGGCAGGTTGAGGTGGTGACTCAGGACTCCAGCTTCAAGGAAGGATAAAACACCAGTGGTACAGCACCCATACCAGGGGCAGTATCCCAGGACTTGTGTTATAGCGCTTCTGCAATTTTAAACTAAATAAAAAACTGGTTATGTCTGACATAACCCTAAAACAAAATCTTACCGAGTAAAGCAGCGGCGCGTCTTCTACATTTAGCTCCAAAGCAGAATAAGAGGTTTACCAGTCTGACTCTATTCCGTGTGTGCTGTACACAAAACGATTAATCGACAGCCGATTAGTTGTCTCAGCCCTACCTCTAACCAAAGACAGAAGTTTTGTTTTCAAGACTCAATCTGGTGGAAGGTCAAATTCATCCCACCCAAAAGCAAACCATGACCATGCATGTACATTAAATGGAGGTAACAGTATTGGGTGTGACCTACCATTTTTTAGGTTGAGAAAGTGGCTTGAACTTGCTGTATTTTACTCTCCATTCCAATACATCTTTGCACCGCTGGCAAACACCATCATGTAACTTCGAGTTTATTTTCTGAAAATAAGAAATATAAATGGAGTTAAAGGATTTGCAACGTGTAGGCAAAACACTATAATGATTGATACTTCTGTTATCTTCTGAGCATTTAAGGTATTACGATTTAGGTAGAACATTTGTCTCCCAGAGGAGGATATTACTGCTGTCTCACAGGTTTGATGCTCAGTTTCAGAGTCTTTAGCTTTATGTCTTGATTTACACATTACTCTAAGTGATGATAAGCTCTTGAAAGATCGAGTCCAATTTTAAGCAAACTGTAGATAACGTGAAACAAATCCTGTCACTTCAGGAGATAATTAGCCAACATTTTCATACAATAAAATGAATGCTTTGTAAATATTCCCAGATTGCATCAGAAAACATACAAAATAAATAAAAACTAATTATAGCACTTGTCTCGGTTTTTCTTTCTGCTTCATATTGTAAAAATGTAAGATACTAATTTGAAACTTGTCATAAATAAAAAAATTTAATAAATTTAATAATTTAAAAAAAAAAACAGAAGAAAATGTCTAGACACTTTGAATAAGATAATACTGAAATATGGAAGGTCAAATCCAACAAGATGTTCTACTTCAGCTTCTATAGTAAATTTTAGATAGTTTCTACCCTGAACAGGCATGAACTCTGACAGAATTTTGAGGCCTCTTCCAGTCTAACATTCTGTTTACAATTTGAAATCATTCTATTTGGTGCAAAAGGATCAGGTGAAGACATGGTGTGGAATACAAGCTTAGCTGTACAGGCAACACCCCCCCCCCCCCCCGAAAAAAACAGAGGGAGACAAATTAAGGTCAGCAGGGGTTAAGAATTCACCAATCTGGTCCCATCTCTACCCTAAATTTTTTATTTGCTTACTCATGAGGGTCTTCTTAACCTATTACATGCAGAGCTCACTTTCACAATTTTGGTATAATGATGTATTGTTAAACATTAGAGGGTTATAACAGAACCCAGACAAATCATATATAGGTTTTCTTTCTCCAGCGTGCTCAGCAGATTCAAAACATATCGCTGCACATTTGTCATGTCTGAATGCTAGATCAAAAAATGTCAAAGATTTTAATTTGTAATCTGATTTCAACATGTAACAGCATGTGAATTCATTTTCCACATTTTAAACATCCAAACTTGCGTTTGTTATATATTCTATGGTTTACGCTTTTTTTTACTAAAAATCTGAAAGATTACTACATTTTTCTAAGGAAATAAACAATTTTATCCAAAATTGAGAAAACTAAAACTCCCTATACCAAGTTGATGATAAAATAATGTCTCTAGAAGTTATCTTATTACAGGGAATTATTTTGCTCATGGCGCAAGCTTTGCTTGTGACTCTGTTATGACGCAACACTGCTATTGCAGATAGTTACAAACTTCCTGGTAAAATACTTTCTAAATAAATTTATAAAGCGCCAAAAAGTTCCCTAGCGCTTCACAATGGGTGAGACAGAATAATAAAAAAAAAAAATCTACATACACATTACACGCACAGAACAGTAGGAAAGAGGACCCTGCTCGAGAGCTTACAATCTAAGAGGAGAGGGGTGACACACTAGGTGAGGATGAGTAGAGAGCATGAAGTATTGAGGTGCATGTGGGCTGAATGGGAAGATGGAGCAAGAAATGTACAATGGGCGATTATGAAGCAAGCCGATAGGCTTCTCTAAAGTAATGTGTTTTCAGAGACTTCTTGAAGGACTGGAGAGATTGGGAGAGTCTGATGTTGCGGGGGAGGGAGTTCCATAGAAAGGGGGCAGCTCGAGAGAAGTCCCGAAGGCGATAGCATCAGATCATTGGCAGAGGGAAGTGGGCGGGATGGGATATACCTGTCAGTAAGAGGAGATGTAGTCAGGGGCACAGTTCTGGAGAGCTTTGTATGTGAGGACCAGTATTTTAAAGTGGATTCTAAAAGGCAACAGGGAGCCAGTGTAGAGATTGCAAATTAACATCTCCTAAACCTTGTACAGGAGGCATTCACTGTCACCAGAGAGTTGAAGAACAAGCTGTTCTATGGTAGCTCGTTCTTCTATCAAACGGCTGGCATTTCACATGTAAAAGTAAACCATGTCACAAAATAAAACTCATTCTTTTCTTTCTATTCTAAAGATTCTAGAGGATGCACGCAAAATGTTACCATTAAAAAGTAGGCTAGAAAACACAAGAGGCGTCTCCGTTAATGACAGGTGGTTAAATGTAGAACAAGGTCAGAAATAGAACGATTTAACTAGGCCAGATTTGTCTGATTGACAGGAGACCAACTTAGCAAGTCACAAAGCAATACTAGGACTGAGAAAACAGTCAGGGAAAGACACGGAAAGAGCACAATATTACAAAATATGACCCACCGAGACATATTTTTCTTCGGATGTAAAAAATAAAAGGATCAGAATTTCCTTTTTCTGTTACCATGGCAACATTGGTCTGTGATTTCCACCTCTTCTCAGATCAGAAAACAGAACCATGAAATTACTAGGATTACAAAGCCAGTAAAACATTTTTGTCATTGATCTTTGAACAATTTTAGCGCATTTTGAGGTGCCAAACGAAAACAAATGATGTTTTTTTTTTTACATATGGCCTCTAGTTTTTGAGATCACGGAACCCCCTCAAAATTAGGTCATATTTGATTAAAAACCTATGACATATGCATTAGTTTTTGGTCTGTCGTATCTCATTAATGCTGATTTTTTCGAATGAATGGTCCTCAAATTAGTAACTGCATACATTATTCAAATTTCATAAGTTGGTGACTGATGGAGCATCTGTCTGGTGCAGTTATGTCGCATTTGTCAAGAACTTCTTGGGTAACCACTAAACAAACTATTAGGAAGAATTGGTGCAAAAATCGCACTGAGCATTTTTTGATGCATTAATTGTGATCATCTGAATCACCTTCTGTTTTGTTCTTGTACTGAATACTAAGTACCCATTAGGTATTTCAGGCATTTACTTTTGTATAAACTTGAGACAATTTCCCGTGAATTGTGGAATGTCAGGATACACCTGTCCATTAATAATTTAGAATTTTCCAATGGTGGCATTCATTATCTCAAAAACTAATGGCAATCTTTAACCCCTTCACTGCTGAGGTAGTGTGTGTGTGTGTGTGCGGAGTTCAATTTGACCGTTTTGGGCTCATCATGTTCAAATGTGTTAAAGTCATGTTTTATTTTGGAACCCAGACAAATTATATATCTTTTTTTCAGCACACTCAGCAGATTCTAAATATATCATCATGTGTATTCGTACTGTCCAATCAGAATTCTATAACAAAAAACTGATTTTCAATTCAGATTTCAATCATTTACAGCATGTGAAAATTATCATTTTCACATTTTATCATCCAAACTTTTGAGATTTTTCTGAGAAAAAACACATTTTTGACTGAACAAAACTTTTTTTTGCTTGTATTTTGGAAGATTGTGTTTTGTGATTAGTATAACTATGTATAAACCACTGAACTTGCTCACGGCGAGGGAAACGAGAAGGTGAGTAATGGCAAAGGCATTGCTCATTTTATGTGTGACAAGTGGACTATGTCATTGCATTGGAACAAAAAATTATTTTTTCTTCAGTGACATTTTACATGGTCATATGTGTCATTAGAAAAGTCAGACTCTAACCTGTCCAATGACACCTAACTTGACTTTAAGTAGTGTAAGTAGGGATAGACCGATATCATTTTTTCATGGCCGATACCGATACAGATTATCGGCAGCTTTTCTGGCCGATAGCCGATATTTGGTGCCGATATTCTGTAAATTGAAAGCTCTGAAAAAAACAGCACAAATCTGACTATGCCATGAACTCAATGGCCTAAACAACAATCTTCGTGCAAACGTTTCCACCGGTGCAAAAAACATTTAACGCGAGGGGCAAAACCCTTTACGCCGAATGCCATATTACATAGTCAGCGCAACAAACGCACATAATCGTCTACCGCAGGTGAACTTGCGAACCCTGCGTGAGCTTACTGTACGTCGCGCGATCTATACTTAACATTGTGAGCGCAAATGCCTTTGTGCGCTAGTACGCGGATGGTATTACAATCTATGCGCAGTTTGTAACGCACAGCATTTGCGCGTATAATTTTAGCAACTCCTAAAAGCTGAAACGTCCTGGCTGAAACCAAATACACCAGCAAAAAAAAAAATGCAGCAAAGTATAGTTACACATTCCACTCATACCCAAACCAATAAAATGGAGAAGTTGTGCGTGCATGTATTATTGCTGCAGCATATATGCTGACTTGTGGTTGTGGTTCTTAAATCTGATTGGCTGAATTGCGTGAAAAAAAATGACAGCACACTGATTTCTGCGCGCAACGGTGAGCATTTGGGCGCGTCCGGTTTATGTGCGTTATTGATTGGATCAAAAACGCGCGAGGATTGTAATTCCAGCGGTGATTTGCGGCACGCAAACGTTTAACGCTTGGTGCAAAACTTCACGCTTTGCGCAAGCGTTTTTGCGCAAAGATTGTAATATAGCCCAATGTGTTTATCATGTAAACATTACACCACGTCCACTTCATTTATTCAATTTAATAAGAATTTTTATTTTACTTAATCTTTTATTTTTTACAAACAATCAGACCGTGTCTTTGGCTTTCTTAACCCTTTCGCTGCTGAGGCTTTTCCCGCCCCTGTGCTGAGGTCATTTTTTACCTGTTTTGCGCATCATGTTTAAACGTGTTTTGAAGGCTTATTTTAGTATATGACACCGACATATTATATATCGTTCTTTCCGTCAGACTCGGTAGATTCATAATATGTCATTATTATATGTATACGTTATGTCATGTCTGTATATTATAACAAAAAATGCAATAAAATATGTATTTTCAATAATTTACAACGTGTAAAGTGTTTTTTTCCACATTTTAACATGCGAGCAATTGCGGTTATATTTTGTATGGGGTGCGCTTGTAAAAAAATTAGAGATGGGGTCTCGTTACATTTTTGTTTGGGGAAAATGACACTATTTTTTAACAAACGCACCGCATACAAAAATCGTTAGTGCAGCATCATTGTTCACATTATAATTGAAATGGGAACAATATTGCTGCATTAACAAACCCAAAAAAAGAAAAAAGTGTTTATTTTTTTTTTTACAACATTTTTACTTTCATGTTTGGTATCGTTGGAACGGCCATGCTCTGGCCGATCCAACGATATCAAAATTTAACCCCTAGCTGCCACGGATCGGGAGATGATAGGGAGTTCATTGGAACTATCTCCACACTTGGTGGGCAGTTAGGGGTTAACTGTAGGACTGGCGTCATCGTGCTACGCACGATGACGCCAGTCCTCTGGGGGAGTTCCCGGAAGCTTGGCCGACATCCAAGATGTCGGCCAGCTCCCGGGAAGGATCGCGAATCGGCGCTTTTCAGCTCTGATTTGCGATCCAGCTCCCCAGGGGTTAATGCCAGGCATCATTTGGAAGGGCAGGCTGTGCCCTTCCAAATGATGCCTGGGTTTTCCCCTGTGCGCCGCCGATCGGGAGGGAGAGAGGTCCGAAGGACCTCCCCCCTCCCTTTCAGGCGCCTCCTCCGCACATGCGGGGGGGGGGCGCCTGAATTAGGTGTCATCGCGCCCCCGCGATGACACCTAATAATGGCGGCTGCTGGTCCGGATGCCGGGCTGACATCCAGGATGTCAGCCCGCACCGGAGGGGCCAGCGATCGGCGGAACCCGGCCGAACGCTGACCCCGATGCGAGGACGCGCTCAGCGCGTCCTCCGCATACCAGCGGGAATGCTGAGGACGCGCTGAGCGCGTCCTTAGCATTCAAGTGGTTAAAGAGCCATCATATGATCCTGTATGTAAGGGGTCCAGCAACCTTGGCCCTCCAAGGGTTATATTACAAAGTTATATTACAGCTCTGGTCAAGCAGTCACTTTGTAATATTGCCCCACGTTTTGGAATTACATCTGCTATGATGCTCATCTTCTCATTAGGTTCTTGGAGCCTCATGAGAAATCCAGTTCCAAAACATCTGGAGGTCCTAGGTTGCTGGACCCTGCTGTAGGAAATAGACCCTGCATCTCCTGTATAAGGAATTCCCTGCCAGATGGGATGGAAGCCCCATTTCTGGTGCCATCACGCTCATGCACAATACGGTCAGTGAGCAGGGGTCATTCTGCAGTGAGGGCTTACAGCCGGATGTGGGAGAAGCCCCAGATTCGCACAGTTATGTGGGATCTTGCGTGTCGCAGCTGCAGTGAGCAAACTTGTCCAAATATCGGCAATATCGGCAAATAAAATGCCGATACCGATATCAGTAATTTTCTGAATATCGGCACCGATAATCGGCTAAACCGATATATCGGTCTATCCCTAGTAAGTAGTGTAGATCATGGGGTTCAATCAAAAGGAGCCCCACTCTCCTCACAGCAGTGTGGGGTCTTGTGTTTTAGATAACCAATGCGAAACAAAGCATTGCTCCATCACCTTCACATTTGGTCCAATCATGATCAATGAGTAGGTGAGTTAGCTCAGTGGCAATGTTTGCTGTATAAGTAAAAGCACATAATGCCACTGCCTTAGAATAGATAGGAAAAAAAAAAGGACATTTGGCATTAAATTTTTGTTTACTTTTCTATTTTTACATATTACGCGGTCATATTTGGGATCGTAGGAAAGGCCAGACGCTGACCTTTCCAATGACATCTCACTTGAATCTGTGTGTTGTAAAGATCAGAGACGCAGGGTTGCAAAGTAACCCTGCGCCCGTTGCAGAAGTGCGGCGGTTTAAGATTTTGATGAAACAATGCGTAATAACACTGGCATCGTGAGAATGAGAGGGTTAGTGCAGCATCACTGTTCACTTTATAATTGAAAAGTTAACAATAGTGATACATTAAGAATAAATATATATAATTTAAAAAAAAAAAAAAAAAAACATACAACCTGGTCGTGTGTGGTATCAATTGAATGGCCATGCTCTGTTTTTTCAAATGATGCCTGACGTGACCCTCTACTATTTATGGTACCAGAGATAAGGGGGTCCAAAATGACCCCTGGATCACCTCCATAGATAATTTCCTGCCCAGGCAGGGGAGGTCCCGTTACTGACATCACACCCAAGCACAATGATGTCACTGGGCGAAGGGAGGTCCCACAGGCAGGGCTGACATGCAAGAGACGTCCACGATTAGTGCCAAGCCACGGGACTTAAGACGATACACAACAGGAGGTGTTGTGTAGGCTACTTTGAGAAAAGGTAGGAGTCGGGTATTGGAGAACTGCAATAAGGAGTTGAACAGAGTATTCACTTGGCATCCCATTGCATATCGGCAGCCGCTTACAATGGCAGCCCAGAAAACACACCTTCTAGCCTTACATGAAATTAGATACCGGTGGCCCTCATTTCACATATCTGAGAAAATATATGGCAGATCCAGCAGCTTCAAACGAGGCTGAATAAAACCTCAGTTAAATGAGATAAAGGGTTAAATGCTGGGGAGTCATTGATTATACAATTGCCTTGAGCCTGGACCACTGATCAATTTGGCATGAAAACCAATGCCAACCATGCCACTGGCACCGAATAAGTAATTTAGGGTTAAATGCTGTCAGGCCACTGATTTCAATGGACATCCCACTATGTAAATCCATGTTGAAATCCGAGGCCAATCATCATTTTAACCCTTTGAAAACATAAGTTACTTGAATGAATAATTTGACCGAAAAAGAAAACAACTACCACAAACATGACACCGGCCGAATAAGAAGTCAACTTTAGCCTAATCAGCCTCACGGGGTTGCCCAGACACCAGTTTCCATTTGGATGTGTGCGCATCTTGCAAGATTCATCTTCTAGGAGCGCATTCACCAAGTGCCGAGATGATCAGCCAGGCTGAAGTCAGATTTACAGAGCTGCCCTTGTGTCACGCTCATTCAAGGGGTGGCTGGAACCCAGTATGCAAGTGGTCACAGGAGTTGTAAATATATATCGCAGTACAAGAGGATGATCCGTAGGCAGTGGTCAATGAAAGCAAAAGGTCGGGCCGGCAGCAGACTTCGAAAACGTGGCGGAGAGCAAAGGGTCAAAACACAGATAAGGGAGAATAGGAATAAGCACTAGTTCAATGGACTAACAGCACAATACTGAAGCAATACCAGAGAGCAGTCTCTGGTCTTTTATAGGAGGTGGACACGCCTCCAGCTCAGCATCCACCCCTCCTTCCTCCATTGGGTTGGAGGTCGGTAACTCCGCCCTGGGCCATGCTGGGTTTGGGTCTGCTCTGCTTCCGTCCAGACCTATCAAAAGGTCATCCAGCCACCGGGCGCCATCTTGGCCAGATCCCCGGGTGCGGCGTCCTGCACGGCAGCGGACCGCGGCACCAGCCGCTGGTCGCCGCACCAGGCAGGAGACCATATGTCGCCGGGAGGGTCGGCCACCCAGGACGCGGGGTTCAGGGGACCGGAGGCCCCGACGGCGCGGAGTGAGAGGACCCCGATGACCTGTCAGCACCAGGGGGAGAGCCGGCAAGGGACGAGGACGGACGCGGCCGGGGGTAAGGTGTGACAGAACCCCCCGCCGGAGGAGCAACCTCCAGACGCGAACAGGGCCAGGCCTCTCCGGGTGAGCCCGATGGAAGGCAGAAGACAGACGGGAGCATGGACCTTAGAGGCCGGTTCCCACTATCGTTCCTCCGGGCCATACCCCTTCCAGTGAATAAGATAGTACAGTCTGCCTCTATGGATTCGGGAATCAAGAATCTTCTCCACTTCGTACTCCAGTGTATCGTTAACTATAATAGGTGAAGGGGGAGTTCTGGTGGGAAAAGGATCAGGGGTCCAAGGTTTCAGGAGGGAAACATGGAACACTGGGTGAACCTGAAGGGAAGGTGGTAGCACTATCTTAACTGCAACTGGATTAACAATGGAAGCAACACGAAAGGGGCCTAGGTAACGTGGAGAGAGTTTCTTGGATGGGCAGGAAAGGTGAAGATGTTTGGTTGATAGAAGGACGAGATCCCTGATATGGTAATCAGGAGCAGGATGCCTCCGTAGATCGGCTGCCTTTTTGTATCTTGATTGCGCTTGCAGTAAATTAGTTTTGGCAAGATCAAAACCTCTCTGTAGACTGGTTACATGGAGGGAGACATCAGGAACTGATGAAGGTTCTGGTAGATTCAGAATAGAAGCAGGATGGAAACCGTAGGAGATAAAGAAGGTGGATTCTTTCGTTGTTTCATGTTGTTGTGAATTATAGGTGAATTCAGCCGTAGGAAGAAGGTCCACCCAGTCGTCCTGTAAATGGGTCGTGTAACATCGTAGATAGTGTTCGAATGTTTGGTTGGTTCGCTCTGTTTGTCCATTAGATTTTTTTTTTTGAGAAAGGATTTTTACCAGGAAGCATACATTAAGATTTCTCTTCTTTTCAAGTATGTCCTGGGTGGCGAGTCTGTACCATTAGGTGTCTTGCCAAAGACACTTACTGGAGAGGTTGCTCGCTGGGATCGAACCCATGACTCCACAGGCTCTCTCCATGCAGAGCAGTGACATTACCTCTACTCCACCCAGCCGGTACAAGATTGAGGAGGATAGGCCGATGTCAGATTGCCGGTGATATGAAGAAGGGAGCAAAAAGCCTTCCAAAAAACTTTGAGGTAAACTGGGATCCACGATCCGATGTAATGGACTCTGGAAGACCGTGAAGCCGGAAAACATGTAAGAAAAACAGACGCCGTTTCTTTAGCTGTGGGTACTCCTGTACAGGGAATAAAATGTGCCATCTTTGTGAATTGGTCGACTACCACCTGTCACGGTCTACCCCGTGTACCTGTCTAGCAAACCTGGATCTAAGAACATTGCCCTGGATTTCTTCATTCTTGGATTCCAGTCCAGGTTTTGCCCAGGCGAAGCACCATGTCCAGGCTCCTGGAGATCCAGCCTGGGTTTTCCTGTCTAGCCCTGGAATTACCACTGAGGCCCATCTGCTATCAAGCCTCCTTAAATAGCAGAGAGACCCAACTAGCAGGGGTTCTGCATTATTGTGCTCCCTGACTGAGGTCATCTGGACGTGTGCAAACCTGCTCCTGCTAAATCCATCTGTCTACCTTGTTGTTTCTGGATACATCTGCCTGGCAAGGGACTCTCACGGATCGCTACCTGTGGATTACAAATGATTACCACCGTCTCTGACCTTTTGATCTTAAAGGTACCACTGTCAGCTATCTGGATTTATTCCTAGTGGACCCTGTCTGCAGTCTGGGACTGCATAGTCCACTATCCTGACTCTCCATCCAAGAACTCTCCCGGGACTTTATATATTTCTTTATTCATTCAGTGCCTGCTGCCAAGGCCTATTTAAGTTTCATTAAACTTATTCATTGTGTGATTCCTGTCTGGCCTCCCCTGTGTCGCCGCCTGCTGGGCTCTCACCTGACCCGCACAAGCCACGTGACACCACCATAATGGTGGTACAGCGTTGTGACATGGGTAGTTCGACGATAAAGTCGGTGGATATGTGGGCCCACGGACGTGTTGGAACAGGCAAAGGATGTAGCAGTCCAATAGGCTTTATATTGGGTATTTTGTTCCGTTGACATACGGTACATGACTTGACATATTGTTAAACCGTATGTGGCAATGATGGCCACCAGAACTGAGGTCTGATTCTGTTCAAGGTTTTCTTCACTCCTGGGTGTCCGGATACCAAAGAGTCATGGCAGTGACGTAAAACCTCTGTTCTTGCGCCTTCTGGGACGAAGATACGGCCTCGTACCCGATGGACACCTTCAGAGGTGACTGACAGGGGTAAAGCGGCTGTGAGACGTTTGATCTGTTCCTGGAGTGATATGCTTAAACCGATGAAATGCTCTTTTATCAAAATGGTATGCGAGGTGTTAGCAGAAGATGGAACCCCTTCACCAATTCTGGAGAGGGCATCTGCTTTGCCATTACGGGAACCTGGTCTATAAGTGATATGAAAAGAAAAGCGGTCAAAAAACAGGGCCCAACGTGCCTGTCGTGGTCGTAATCGTTTGCAAATACTCAAGGTTTCGGTGGTCCGTAAAGACTGTTATAGGGTACACAGCTCCTTCCAATAAGTGAAAAAACAATAAGGTGGAAAAAATGGCGCAGATAATGTGTAGATGGTCGGTCTTGGGTAGCAGCAAGGGCACAAACGCACACTCCCAAGTGCGAATAGTCAATGGATAAAATAATGGGTAGAGTCCTCGCGCTTACGCCAAGTGTCCAGTGAGTAATACTTCAAGATAATCACTTCACTGGAGAACAGGAAATGCTCCGTCCACAAGAAGGTCCTGGAGTATTACTGCTGTGAGGATGCAGCCTGTATCTGCGTGTCCTGCTGCCTGGCCGGAGAGCACAGGGGACACCAGGTGGAGACTCTGAATGAGGCCTCACTTAATTTGCCCCTATCCGTGGTGCAACTGATCGCTGCTGTCGACGTGACCTTTTCGACTTAGTAGTCAAGCAGTAACAAGAAGCCGCTCACTCCCAGTACCCTCAGCCTGGATCTCCTCTCTGGATTTACCAGGCGGATCTGCCGCCTCACAGGGCTCAGGACACAAAGGGTTAATAGCCTGATCACAGTGCGGTGTCTCCCTCCCTGTCCCTCAGTGCTGGATCCAGCCACCTCACAGCTCAGCTGTGAGGTGGCTGGATCCAGCACTGAGGGACAGGGAGGGAGACACCGCACTGTGATCAGGCTATTAACCCTTTGTGTCCTGAGCCCTGTGAGGCGGCAGATCCGCCTGGTAAATCCAGAGAGGAGATCCAGGCTGAGGGTGCTGGGAGTGAGCGGCTTCTTGTTACTGCTTGACTACTAAGTCGAAAAGGTCACGTCGACAGCAGCGATCAGTTGCACCACGGATAGGGGCAAATTAAGTGAGGCCTCATTCAGAGTCTCCACCTGGTGTCCCCTGTGCTCTCCGGCCAGGCTGCAGGACACGCAGATACAGGCTGCATCCTCACAGCAGTAATACTCCAGGACCTTCTTGTGGACGGAGCATTTCCTGCTCTCCAGTGAAGTGATTATCTTGAAGTATTACTCACTGGACACTTGGCGTAAGCGCGAGGACTCTACCCATTATTTTATCCTTCCAATAAGTGACGCCATTCCTCGAAGGCCCTTTTTATAGCTAAGAGTTCTCTGTCTCCTATATCGTAGTTCTGCTCAGAGGAGCCTAGTTTCTTGGAATGAAAGGCCAAGGGATGCAATAGGCCTTCTTTGGACCGTTGTGATAATATTGCTCCTTTGGCGTATTCGGAAGCGGCAACTTCGAAGTACGGTGCTTGAGCTTCTGGTAAATCGAAGAAGAGGAGCCGTGGAGAAGCAGGTACGCAACGTATCAAAAGCTTTCTGAGCCGCAGGAGTCCATTCAAATCGGGTCGTTTGTTTTGTGAGGCATGTCAAGGGTTGTATGAAATTGGAAAAGTGATTGATAAATCGCCGGTAGAAATTGGCAAATCCGATGAATCTCTGGACGTCTTTTTTGGAATGGGCCAAGCATTAATAGCCTCTATCTTCTGCGGGTCCATTTCTACCTGTCCTGGGGACAGTATGAATCCTATAAAAAAGGAGACTGTAGTGACCTCAAGACACATTTGTCAAGTTTAGCATAAAGGTGATTGTCCTGGAGACGTTGCAAATCCAAAGCCATGTGTTTGCGGTGTTCGGCTAGAGAGGAGGAAAAGACAAGTATGTCATCCAGATATACGACTACGAACTGATCAAGCAGATCTCGGAAGACGTCGTTCACAAAATGCTGAAACGTAGCCGGGGCATTACAGAGCCCATAGGGCATAACGGTATATTCATAATGTCCGTATCTAGATCTGAACGCTGTCTTCCATTCATCACCCTCACGTATTCGTATCAGATTGTATGCACCACGAAGAACAAGCTTGGAGTAGATCTGGGCGGTCTTTAGTCTCTCTAGTAGTTCTGGGATGAGTGGTAGAGGATAGCGATTCTTTACAGTGACTTTGTTGAGGTCCCTGTAATCTATACATGGACTTAGTCCTCCATCCTTCTTACTGACGAAGAATATCCCGGCTCCGGCCGGAGAGGTAGAGGAGCGTAGGAATCCTTTCTGGAGGTTTTTTTTCGATATATTCTTTTAGCACCTTCAGTTCGGGCCCGGATAGAGGATAAAGACGACCATACGGAATCGTAGCACCAGGCAATAGGACAATCGTATGCTCGTCTAGGAGGTAATGATTCAGCCTTTTTTTCATCAAAGACATCTGCAAAAAGAAGGTAGACCTTGGGTAATTGTACGTTAAGATGTACGATGTGGGTATCCAATACTGAATTAATGGCATGCGTTTTTTGACAGCAGAAGGTGTTGCAATGAGGAGAGGAGAAGGTCAGCTGTCCTGTCGACCACTGAATAGGTGGATCATGGGTTCGTAACCATGACAACCCAAGGATTACAGGAAAAGTGGGTGAAGAGACTATGTCTAACACAAGAGGTTCTCTATGACCTGTTCCTATGGACATGTGTACCGAGATGGTTTCATACTTGATAGGACCGGATTTCAATGATGAGCCATCCACCATCTGAATTGCAATAGGGGTATTTTTATTTACTAAAGGCATTCCTATACATGAGGCTATTTCAGCATCCAGAAAACACCCACTAGCCCCGGAATCCACCATGGCCTGTAACGGAATCTCTTTCTGCTGCCACTGTAATAAGACAGAAAAGTAATAGCGGGGTGAGCGGTGTTTTGGGTGTGAGAGGAGAAATAAGATAAAGACAAGTACCTCTTCATGCTTTGGCTGGGCAAGTATGAGCCTGGTGATTTGGTTCTCCACAGTAGGTACAGAGGCGCAGTCTACGACGGCGATCCAATTCGGCCGGGGGTAGACGCCAGTCAATGAGGCCTATCTGCATAGGTTCAGCTGGTACAGCCGGATTGGTTACAGGGACCAAGGCTCTGGAAGAGACAGGAACCAGTGCTGTGGGAGTAGAAGAGCGTGGGGGAAATACGGTATTAGCTCGCTCAAGGCGTCTTTCTCGTAGACGATGATCCACCTCCACACAAAATCTTGTAAGCCCTTCCAGAGTAGGAGGAACGCCTACTCGGGCTAATTAATCCTTCAGAGGTTCTGATAGGCCCAGACGGAATTGATCAATAAGAGCTGTCTCATTCCAGCAGGTGTCAGGTGCATGATGGCGAAAGTCCGTTATATATTCTTCGACTGGTCTGCGACCCTGTCTCAAAGCACAGATGGCATGTTGAGCTGTGGCTTGCCGATTCGGGTCTTTATACATCGTTTCCAGGGCTTCTGCAAACGTTGCCCATGACTCCAACACTAGGTCTTGTATACGAAGAAGGGTATGGGCCCATTTCTTTGGTTCACCTCCCAGAAGAGTTATCACTGTGCGTACCTTGACGTAATCTGATGCATAGGTACGGGGTTTCAGTGTGAACAACAAATGACAGTCCAAAAGGAAAGCATCAAACTTGGCTCGGTCACCTGTGAACTGGTCAGGTAGTGGGACCATAGGTTCCACACGAGGAAGGTCATCATCCTGGTCGTGGTGTGGATGTTGAGGAGCATTAGGTTGAGAATAGGGAGGTGGTGCCACAGGGGCATGTATCTGGGTCTGAAGGTTTCTATGCTCGAGTTGTAAGTCCTGGAAGGAATGGGTCAGCGACGTAACTTGTCTGGACAGAGTAGTAAGAACTTCTGTGACTTCTGCGAGTTCCATTGTGGCTTCAGTATCTGTCACGCTCATTCAAGGGGTGGCTGGAACACAGTATGCAAGTGGTAACAGGAGTTGTAAATATATATCGCAGTACAAGAGGATGATCCGTAGGCAGTGGTCAATGAAAGCAAAAGGTCGGGGCCGGCAGCAGACTTCGAAAACGTTGCAGAGAGCAAAGGGTCAAACACAGATAAGGGAGAATAGGAATAAGCACTAGTTCAATGGACTAACAGCACAATACTGAAGCAATACCAGAGAGCAATCTCTGGTCTTTTATAGGAGGTGGACACGCCTCCAGCTCAGCATCCACCCCTCCTTCCTCCATTGGGTTGGAGGTCGGTAACTCCGCCCTGGGCCATGCTGGGTTTGGGTCTGCTCTGCTTCCGTCCATCAGACCTATCAAAAGGTCATCCAGCCCCCCGGGTGCGGCGTCCTGCACGGCAGCGGAAAGCAGCACCAGCCGCTGGTCGCCGCACCAGGCAGGAGACCATATGTCGCCGGGAGGGTCGGCCACCCAGGACGCGGGGTTCAGGGGACCGGAGGCCCCAACGGCGCGGAGTGAGAGGACCCCGATGACCTGTCAGCACCAGGGGGAGAGCCGACAAGGGACGAGGATGGACGCGGCCGGGGGTAAGGCGTGACACCTTGTCAGTTCCAGAGCTGCCCTCGTCAGAGTTCCAGAGCTGCGCTCGTCAGAGTTCCAGAGCTGCGCTCGTCAGAGTTCCAGAGCTGCGCTCGTCAGAGTTCCAGAGCTGCGCTCGTCAGAGTTCCAGAGCTGCGCTCGTCAGAGTTCCAGAGCTGCGCTCGTCAGAGTTCCAGAGCTGCGCTCGTCAGAGTTCCAGAGCTGCGCTCGTCAGAGTTCCAGAGCTGCGCTCGTCAGAGTTCCAGAGCTGCGCTCGTCAGAGTTCCAGAGCTGCGCTCGTCAGAGTTCCAGAGCTGCGCTCGTCAGATTTACAGAGCTGCGCTCGTCAGATTTACAGAGCTGCGCTCGTCAGATTTACAGAGCTGCGCTCGTCAGATTTACAGAGCTGCGCTCGTCGGATTTACAGAGCTGCGCTCGTCAGATTTACAGAGCTGCGCTCGTCAGATTTACAGAGCTGCGCTCGTCAGATTTACAGAGCTGCGCTCGTCAGATTTACAGAGCTGCGCTCGTCAGATTTACAGAGCTGCGCTCGTCAGATTTACAGAGCTGCGCTCGTCGGATTTACAGAGCTGCGCTCGTCGGATTTACAGAGCTGCGCTCGTCGGATTTACAGAGCTGCGCTCGTCGGATTTACAGAGCTGCGCTCGTCGGATTTACAGAGCTGCGCTCGTCTGATTTACAGAGCTGCGCTCGTCGGATTTACAGAGCTGCGCTCGTCGGATTTACAGAGCTGCGCTCGTCAGAGTTCCAGAGCTGCGCTCGTCAGATTTACAGAGCTGCGCTCGGAGTCTAGTTGGCTAATAGCAAAAGGAAACACTTGCTAATGATCATAAACCGGTTAAGTTTTCCCTTTGCGATTGTCTGAGCCCACAAGGGCATGTGCAACTCAGTGGCTAGTAAAAAGAGCCCATTATCGTCATAGAAGTGCAGGATGAAGGAGGAGTAGGCCAAGAGATCTAGCTTATATGGAAGGGTGTTTAGAAGAGGAGGGAGAAGTCTGCGGACGTTTCTTGTAAATTGGGGAAAAAAACGGCTAAAAGGCAGGAGATAAATAGAGGATGCACGTTAAGAAGCTTTATTTAACACGCTGAATGGCATGTTTTCCTGGTGGGAGGTTCCACGTGTACTGTGCCGACTGCAGGCTTCTAAGCCCCCCTCCCTCCCTCGATATGGTTCAGGCCAGGCGCTGTGAAGGGCCGCACACGTGTACCTTGGCCACTTTGTGACCCGTATCCTTCTTGACTCCTCACCTTGGTGCGCTGGCTGTCGTCATACTTGTCGTTCTTGAAGGCAGTAACATTGCGGTGCTTCTGCGATCTTGATCGCAGCACGTTTCCTTTCTGTGAACTCATTTCTATTTGGTTGGATCCTTGCAGGCATCCGTACTAGGGTCACTCTTTGTCGCTTCCTAGATGCCGTTCCTCGTTTAGCCCGGCCATTGGCTCGCGTGCGTGTCCGTCAAATGCGCTGGCCCGCCTTTCCTCTCCCGGCTTCCTCACCTTCTGCGCCTCCTAATAGGTTAGATACTTCTATGTGTTCATGTTCCTTCTGATGTCCCTATTGGTCGCCGTAGCCGCTATTGCCACGCCCACCACCAAAAGCAAAGCCTGCGCCTGGGACCGCCTCTTCCTCCTCCCAGTTGCCAGTGTTGGTGCGGTCTCTGCAGTGTCTGGCTGCTTAGCTTCCTGTTCCCGGGAGCCTTGCTCTTCTTCCTTGTTCGTTTGCTCCTGGATGGGTTCGACCTCCTTACATCTTGCTGTGACGTCACCCCTTGGCGCGTGCCTTTATTTTTGACGTCTACCTTCAGGAGGAGCACTGTTAGTGGGGTTATGTGGCGGTGACGTCATCACTTGCGCGGAGTGACGTCACTTTGTTGCCTCCCTCACATCTTGACTTCCAAGAGAAGCCCGCATCTGAGCCGGTGTACTGAGTGGGGCGCACATTGCCGGTGAGTATGGAGGGAACTAGTCATGCAGCCAGGCCCAGAATGCACTCTGTTGTCCCCCAGGAGCCCACACCAGGGCTACTGTAATGCTCACTCCTGGACCAGGCAGCAGCTGCTCTCCCTGTCTGTGTGTTCCGACTGTGTCTAACCCATGGCCCAACAGATGTTTTGGAACTGTATTTCCCATGAGGCTCAACTAGAGAGTGCGCATCATGGGTGATGTAGTTCCAAAACATCTATAGGGCCAAGATCGCTGACTTCCGCCTTACCATCTCTCCTTCCAGGCTGTGTATTGATTTGAGCATCTCCATCTCCTGTTACTAATGACTCTGTGGTTTGTTCTGCTGATGTACATCGCAGGGTTATATGTTGGCGCTATGTTTGAGTGTTACATGGAGCGGTGTGCAAAGTCCTAGGCTCCCACAGTCTGCCACAACAAGACACCAGTCTGTGCCTTGCATTGGCAGAACGGCATGTTACAATGGATATTTTCATTTGGATCCTTAATCTCCTTTCCAATTCTTCTAGAGTAAGGGCGGTAAAACGCAGCGACAATGGCGCTTCTATACTGGAACTGTGACAAATCCATTCAAGGGCATATTGTAGTGAGAAGCAAACTGCTTATTTTTAACAGCCGCAAAGGGGTTAAAAAAAAAACAAAACAATAACTCGCAATCTGCAGACGTATCGTCTGTACAGAGCTGATTGGTATACCGGCTGTATGCTGGTAAGACCACATATTGATGCCGGTAATAAATTACAAATTGAGTCCTTTTTTTTTTTTATTTTGATTCAATCCTTTTTTTTCTTCATTCGAAGGACCTATCGGTAATTCTGTCTTGGTGTATTTGGCGCTGCTGCCGTATCTTTTTTTTTTTTTTTTTCCTTATCTGTATTGCCATGTAGTATTATTTACAATGTTGCAAGTGAAAGGGAAGATATTCATTCGGGAATGACCAGCTATCATGCAGTGTAGAAACTAGTTGGGTTTCGGTTACTTATGGGGTTACCCATAACCCGAAGATTCTGTTCGGTTTTAATTTTTAGATGGCAGATTCTGCTTCTTTTTTTGTTTGCTGCAAAAACGAGCAGAAGCCGCTGCCTGAAAATGGTGCAAATTCTTAGTGTTAGGCTGGGTTCACACCCGGGTGTAGCGCTGCGTCGCGCAATGCGCGCTATTTTTACGCGCGTTCGCGCATACAAAAAACGCACGTTGCAGCGCGTTCGCGGCTATGATATGGCCGCGAACGCGCTGCTGTATGCCTGAAAAGAAGCTCCCGAACTTCTTTTTGCGTTGGCCGTTTTAACGCGCGTTCCTGCGCGCTGTAAAACGCTTAGGTCTGAATGGGTCCCATAGCAAAGCATGGGATTTCCCCGTTCCTGCGTTTTTAAAGCGCGCACGAACGCGCGTTAAAACGGCTAGGTGTGAACCCAGCCTTATGGTCAACCCTAAATTAAGTGCATATACTAACCATAACCCTACCAGCAGCTTTGATTTGAACATGCTTGATTCTGCCTTATGGGTTTAAACACACCAAAATCTGAAATTACTTTACCCATCTGTACAGGGAGGTGCAGCGTGTTCTGCTAATGTGAGCTGAAAGGTTTATATGGGTTTTGAATTTCCTAATTATGTAAAATTTAGTATTTTCAGATTCCAGGCTGATGAAATCCCATTCCCATCATGCTCGGCTTTTGTGTGGAGACCTGTTGTCAGAGATTTTGGCCTTGCTCAGCCTGTAGGATATTGCTATGTAGGATGTGAATGACTGTATTAAAGGTCTGTTGTTTATTCCCAGTAGAATACACACAGGGCAGGGTTAAACATGTAAAGGTTTGATGCACAGGTTATTATTCCAGGATAACCTTTTGTGCATTCTGATTGGCTAACAGATGCACAGCATCTCCTCGCAGTCCATCCATGTGGTACGGCATCACATGACACATAAGGTGCAGAGCGTCACTGCAGATAACGTAACAATTTTACAGCCACGGGTTGCAATTACAATAAAGGCCAGAGGCTGTTTGTAAATGTGCCTTTGATAGTTTACCTTTTGTCCTCCAGATGTTCTGCAACGGCTCCACCAACCTAATGACTGGCTGAGCATCATGGGAGCTGTAGCTAAGTATTTTACCAGGAAGGATACTTTAAGATTTCTCTCGTTTTCAAGTATGTCCTGTTCTAAAACATCTGGAGGGTCATGGTTGCTGAGCCCAGGTTTACATGCAAGACAGTTAAACATTGAAGCCATGTGGGAGAACCTCTAATAACTTGTGCTTCCAGCATGGGTTTGTGAGGGTTGCAAATGCATATATAGATTTTACAGGCTGTGTAAAACTTTGTCCTTTCTACCCTGATATTCTCCCGAGGCTTTTACAATATAAAGTAGGGAAGTATATTAAAATGACACAAAAACGTAGCATATGAGCTTACAATCTAGAGCTGTGGCCCCATTCTTTAGGAGTGGATGGTCTATCCTTATTCAAAATATCATTTATTTCCAGGAATATTTTGTTCTGTGCCTCTGATCGGAAAGTCACGGCTGGAGTTTGTTGTTGTGATGCTTCTGTTTGTGTACATGAAGCAACTCAAAATAAAGGTTTCCACACTGAGTTTTGATGGCACATTATGACTGCTCGTTGTATTCCCCGCAGTGTGTCCCTACAAGCGGCGCTTTGTTTAAAGTGACATATCCACCTGGAATAAATCTCCGTGCCTGGAGCAATGGAAACAGGTAGTACAAGCCGTCTGTTTCTGCAGGCTATACAACAAACACCATGTGTGAGTCCCGTCTTTCTTTTGTTCTAATCCTAGAGTCTCGACAAGCTAATCCAGGTCGCTCGGGATTGAACTTTCTCCTTTATATAACGCAGAAAGTTTTCACAGCGCTTTAAAATAACTGAGGGATTTAACATTCCCAGCTTGAACTAGAGACAAAAAGGTGAGGCTAGGTGCCATGCCCTCTATTATGCTCACGGTGGTGGGGTCAGTAGTGGTTAGTTATGTGTACTTTACGATCTGCTGATCTCACACTGCTTTATCCACACTATAAGGCTCTGCAAAACTTTGGCTACAGCCATGTGACAGGTGGCGCCTGTCCAAGAGCTTGGCATTTACATGTCTGAGGGATTTTTAGGTCACGTCTTGCTCTGCGCGTGAGTTTAATTCGCTGGTATCCCTTGGTTAGGACTATTAAAGCTTGGAGAGGCAATTACACTGCAGAAGAACACTGACCTGTCTCGTCAGGACCATCTCTAAGCAAAGCCGCTGTTTCTTGCTTTGTGGCAGACTCCCACCCCCCTTCTCTATATTCACATTGTGTACGGCTTGGAAGGACCCCCACCCCCGCTCCCTCCCCCATGGTGCCACTGTCTGGCTCCGTATCCATGAAATGGGATGTGGGGGCGGCCGTGCTGGAGGTGGTAGGCACAGACTGATCCACCCTCTCCTCCTTATGTCTCGCTGGCTTCTTGCTGCAGTTTGCCTGTAAGACTTCGGAGTGGTGGAGACTGTGTATTTATTTGGCTTTATTTAGATCCGTTGCCATGGAGACACGCATTTCCATTGTACTTCACAATGCAGAGATATTTAGGGTTCCTTCTGCGTTCAAAGCCTATGCTGCATGATTCAGGTATGTGCTGGGCTCATCTTGAATTGACACCACCTCTTGCGTGAAGCCGAATAATTAAAAATTTGTAAAGTGCCGACATAATGTGCAGTGCTGTACAATGGATTTGGACAAAACAAACAAGGTTAACACACGGAGAACCAAAGCCACCCACACAACAAACTTGCCATTTAGGGGGCCCTAGGTGAGAAAGTTTTTTGTGGGGACCTTGGCCACACCTCCTTTATGCTATATCTTCTTTTTTCCACCCACACATACTCACACCTGCCCCCCCCCCACTGATCTTCAGACACACACTCTCCCTTCCAAATAGACTTACTATTCCGAAGTCATCGCTTACCTGGATGTGGGGAGCTATCCGGTCAGGTAGTCCTGGAGGCAGGTAGAACTCCAAACTGGGCATTAGCTCTGTGCATTTACACAGCAGGTGTTGGCATGCGTGTGCCCTGCTCACCTCGCCCAAAGGGCAGGCCTGCTGAGGACGATGGACAGATTTCAGTCAGTGAAATCTTTTCGCAAAGGTGGCTATTTGCTCATCCTTTGTTTTTTCCAGTTTTGGCATGGCAAGGATATAGTATTCGCTGGCTGAGCTTGTTGAGAAATCCTGACGCCTCATGGACTGCAGTTACCAAAGGTCAGCCCTTGGTCTGACTGTGGTTCTATACATAAAAATTTGCGCATTATAAAAGACTACAAATGTCAATCACGGTGCTAAGAAATGGCTATCAACCCCAAATGGGTTATTCAATAAGCGACGAACTTGCCACAGATGTGCATCTAATGGTGAATTTCCCAGTGCGGTGCAATTTTGTGGCAGTTCGGCTATTCAGAAAGCTGTCAATTCACCATATACTGGCGCGAATTGACAGCGAAATATGGTGCAGTTCGCCGCAAATTGTCAATCTTCGGTGGCAGCAAAATTATCCCATAGAGAAGTAATTAGCGTTGCCCGAAATGAAAAATTTGGGACAGAAACTGCAAGTTAAGCTCAGCCAAAAACCGAAAATTACTTTACCCTAATTTTTTTTCTAAATAGTTGTTTTTGTATAATTGTATTAATATTAGACTTTGACATGCACATCAAGCCAATAATAACCACACATTTATTCAAAGCAATATGCCAAAAGTGGACAGAAAATATCTTGGATGTCCAAATCGGTAACTTCCTCCTGAACTGAAAGGGGGGAAAAAAGTCTCTTCTAATAGGAGCGTAAATCAATAAAAATGTGTCTAAATAATAAAAAAACTGCGATTAAATAAATCTGGCACTCTTCAGTATTAATGATGGATTTTATTCCTCAGCATAAGAAAAACGATGTTTCGACCCGGACTGGTCTTTGTCTTGACGTGACAAAGACCCGTCAGGGTCGAAATGTAGTTTTTCTTATGCTGAGGAATAAAATCCATCATTAATACTGAAGAGTGCCAGATTTATTTATTGCTGGATGTTACTGGATTTGGGAATGGATCCATTCTGGCACAAAACAAGTGGTGAGCAGTATACAGGACTATTGCTTGATTATTAAATAATTTTTAAAAATACACTTTTTATTAAGATCTGTTACAAAATTAGTCTTTTACAAATAAAAACCAAAACCTAAAGGTCTTTTATTTAAAAAAATAAAAATCTTTTTTTAAAAAGTTATGAAATGGCCGGATCCGGAGGCCTCCTAGGCGAGCGCCAGGCTCGGACGGCTAGAAGTAATGGTTAATCTATTCAGAGAATGCCGAACTTTCCAAGAATTTTGGAGAAATGCTCTGACTTTCAGTTACTCAGTTCAAGTGGTTTAAAAACCTGAATCCCATAGGATTCATTGTAAATAAGAGTCAACAATTTAGTCTTTTTCAGCAGTCAGTCTATTTTTTTGGAACATTATATTTTGGTATATTTTTTTAAGCAAAATTTTTGATTCAAAATTTATTTTTAAGAGGTGAAAATATATATATATATATTTCACCTTCACCGCTGGAATCGCCGAAGTGCGCCAAATGAAAATGCACTGCAATTTTGCTGCTTTGCGAATAACCCCTCCAAGTGTTTTCACAATGTAGAGAAATTGGTGAATATGTGTTTATGATGCTTGATGACCGAGCATTTTCGCAACCCATGACCTGTCTGTTTATTATAGGGTGTAAAGGGGGGGGGTGCAGGGCGAAGCCTGTTTGCTAATGTGCTTTCACAGAGCACACTGGGTAATTGGATATCTGGGAAGAGAAGGCACAATCTTATTATGGAGGAATAGATTTCCTGATGCCGAGTTAAATCCGATCCGATGTGCCAAGCTATTGAGAGAATCCAATCAGATTTAGATAAACTGTTAGGGCCAGCCTAATGCTTTAGAACTACACATCCCATAATGCTGAACCAGACTACACAAAAAGGTGTAATATATCTGGTATTATTTCAGGAGACTCCACATTGCATTTTTTGCTTCCTTTTCCGAGCTAAGATTACATTACGTTTGTGTCCGTTTATTCACACAGTGCAATTGGCCCCCACATTCTCAGAAACCTGATCATTGTTTTGTTTTTTTGAAGGCACCTGTCCCTTTACCACTGGTTAAACAGGTTTTTTTTTTTTCTTCAATCCTAGAGTGTGTGTATATATAAATACATGTGCACACAATGCGTATCTTTCTGCTCCTTCTGTTGATTGCCTCTTCTGGTAGGACTTTCTGGGTCTTTGTTCAATAATTTTTTCTCTTTTGGTCCACGTGTTCTTAATTTTTATATTTGTGCCTAAACCGTTGTTATTGAGAAACTCCACAGAAATCTTTCGTTGACATTCTTTGTTTTTCGAAAACAATGGAGAAATACATTGGAATGGAAAGCCAACGGGCCCGATTCCAACCTAGGCATTAAAGGAACACTCTATTGAATTTTTTTTAATTTGTTTTCCCCTTCCCCTTAAATCAGGGGTGGGGAACGTCCGGCCTGCGGGCCATATACGGCTCGCTGAATGACTTGGTCCGGCCCGTGGCTCCCTGCGAGCGTCCAAAGTCATGGAGCTTCGGTGCTCGCCTGGGGGAACCACGTGACCAGCCGAGTTCTCGCGAGATCGCGGCTGGTCACGTGGCTCCCCCTGCCGAGCGCCCAACCTCCACGCCGCTGGACGCTCAGAGGGAGCCGACGACGCAGGAGCCAGGAGGTGAGCTGGGGCAATATCCACGAGAGCTGCTGGGGCAATATCCACGAGAGCTGCTGGGGCAATATCCACGAGAGCTGCTGGGGCAATATCCACGAGAGCTGCTGGGGCAATATCCACGAGAGCTGCTGGGGCAATATCCACGAGAGCTGCTGGGGCAATATCCACGAGAGCTGCTGGGGCAATATCCACGAGAGCTGCTGGGGCAATATCCACGAGAGCTGCTGGGGCAATATCCACGAGAGCTGCTGGGGCAATATCCACGGGAGCTGCTGGGGCAATATCCACGGGAGCTGCTGGGGCAATATCCACGGGAGCTGCTGGGGCAATATCCACGGGAGCTGCTGGGGCAATATCCACGGGAGCTGCTGGGGCAATATCCACGGGAGCTGCTGGGGCAATATCCACGGGAGCTGCTGGGGCAATATCCACGGGAGCTGCTGGGGCAATATCCACGGGAGCTGCTGGTCTGGGGGCAAATCCACGGGTGAGCTGCTGGTCTGGGGGCAATATATATCCATGTGTGCTTTCACTGCCTTCAAACAGGCACCGTACTTGCTGGCAGTTGGCAAAAATTTGTGTGTGAGCATAGAGAGCTCCACAGCAATAAACCTCACAGTAATGTGTGAGCATTCAGTGTTATATGGGAGTACTGATTTAGGAGTAAGAATAGTTAAAAAAAAAATAAAAATCTGTAAAACTCGGGGGGGGGGGTGACACCATAAGTTACCGCACCGGGCGACATTTTAAGTTAATTTTTTATGGCCCTTGAATGATCTTCTAAATCTCCAAATGGCCCTTGGCAGAAAAAAGGTTCCCCACCCCTGCCTTAAATAATTGGTCAGAAGGATGCTGACAACCTCTGCCCAATTATTTATTTTTGGTGATTTTACACACCATTTCTCCCTTGCCGCACATAGCTCCTCATCTTTATCTCAGCGATTCCCGAACCCGGAAGACCGTAAGGCTTTTCTGCTCAATTTGCCCTCCTTGCGTAGTGCAGGAAACACAAATTGTGTGCCGTAACGGGACTTGCAATCTTTATGTACTAAAGTTTCGTAACGCCTGCGAGCAGCGATGGATGGGAGCTGCGAGCAGAACCATTGCGGCCTCTGAGATCTAGCGTGAATTGGTTTGAGATAGTGACGTTCACAAGCAGCCTGTGTGCCAATGTCACTAGGAATGGATTAGTAACCAGCAGCCAGGAAATTTAAATTCCCTGACTGCTGGTGATGCTGGAATTGGGTGAAGGGAAAGTCCCACACTCCATCCAGCTTTTTTACCAAAAGGGGGGGGCCTGTGAGAAGGGGGGCACTCCTCACATCCTTACCATTTTAAAAAAAATCTAAAGTGGTCAGGATGAGTTGAGTGTGCCTTTTTAAGCTCGATGACAGCTGGAGTTGGACAAAATGGCATAAAAACTACTGCAACTATTATAGCTGAGCAGCCAGCCTTGCCTGCGGCTTGGCGGTTGTGGCCGCATACTGTAAATTATGATTCTTTACTTGATATGGGAGCATCGCTTTGCAACTTCCTAGATGAGCTATTGAAATTATGACCAGGTAATATGTAAAAAATAAGTAACGGTTTTGATTTATCTCCTTTCTCCTCCCTTTCCCCTCCCTTTCCCCTCCCTTTCCCCTCCCTTTCCCCTCCCTTTCCCCTCCCTTTCCCCTCCCTTTCCCCTCCCTTTCCCCTCCCTTTCCCCTCCCTTTCCCCTCCCTTTCCCCTCCCTTTCCCCTCCCTTTCCCCTCCCTTAATGGGAGGTATTAACCTCTGCTTTAGAAAGAGGTGTCAAGCTTAATCTGCATGGGTTATGTAAAGGTTGCTTTCTCATGGAAATTTATTGATGAAATCATACTCCAAATATAGGATTCCGCATTAAATCTGTGTGTATCCTTTCTTAAAGGAACACTCTACTCAAAAAAATCACCCCCTGTTTTTTTATCCTAACCTATCCCTATTCCGTATTCCCTTAATAAATCTTTAGATTTTTTTTATTTTTTTTGTAACTGTAATACTTACCCTAAAATCCTTGTTTCCAGCGGCGTTTTTTTTTTTATATATATACTCCCCTCCCTCCTCTTCCACTCCCGTCCTTCTTGCTGCGTCTTGGCTTCTGGTTTACGTGAGAAGCGCGCATGCGCGCCTCTCACATAACCCAGCCAATCGGCAGGCTTCCTCCCGGTTTCCCTCTGAGGATTAGTGTTGCGTGCAAGAGGATGCGCGCAACACTAACCCTCGAGGGAGCCGCCAGCTTCTGCGTTGAGTAGGAGAAGTCATCGCGCTGAAAGCGCGATGACGTCTCCTACTCGGCAAAAGTCGGCAGAAGCGGGAAATATGATTCCCGCTCTGCTGACTGACAGCTGGGAGGGCGGAGTAAACTCCTCCGCCTCTCTCAGCTGTTTTCAGCTGAACCGTTGAGCGGAGGGAGGGGGGACAGTGGCAGGATACTCCGGGCAACATGACCACCTAAAATAGCTTAGGTGGTCATGTTGCCTAGAATGTCCCTTTAAGCAGCATTCCAGTGCCATTTCAAATACTCAGACTCCGTGATGGGTACCCTCTGCACCTCAGATGTTTCAGAACTATGTATACAAATTGTAGATGCTCAGTCCAAGACTAGATTCTCAATTATTTTAGTGCTGACCTATTTTGTACTGCTATGTAATGGGGCAAAGCAGACACTTTGAGCATAATATACATATATTTTTAAATTTAGACCCACAGAAACAAAAGGTAAGGAGGAATGTGCTTAAGGGCTTACAGTCTGAAGCTGTAAACTCAAAAGTCCCCCCCCCCCCCGGTATTGCTGAACTCCCATGATTTTCTGGCCATCCATGACATTCAATGAATTCTGGGAATTGTAGACTATCAACACCTGGGGGGAGGGGTTTGGATCCCTGTCCTAGAGTTAAATACACAAATGATAGACTGAGCAGAATACTCCCATTAAGCCTGTGCTAATTCTCCAGATCTTAACCCTTTCACTGCTGAGGCATTTCACCTGTGTGCCGAGCTCATTTTTACCACTTTTGCTGATGTTTAAACGCGATTTGAAGTCACATTATATTATACAACCCAGACATATGATATATCGTTCTTTCCGGCAGACTTGGCAGATTCATAATATATAATTTTTATATGTATACGTCATGTCCTGCCTGTATATTCTAACAAAAAATGCATTAAAATTTTAATTTTTAATCATCTGCAGTGTGTAAAGTGTTTGTCACCTTTTATCACATGAACGTTTGTGGTTATATTTTCTATGGGGTGCGCTTTGTAAAAAATTAGAAATGGGGACTTGTTACATTTTTTTGGGGGGGAATTTCGTGATTTTTAGCTAACGCACCCCATAGAAAAAAAATCATTAGTGCAGCATCGTTGTTCACATTATAATTGAAATGTGAACAATATTGCTGCATTCATAAAAACAACTCAATTTTTTTTTTTTTTTTTTACTTTATACCTGGTCATGTATCTTTCGAAAGGCTGTGCTCAGGCCTTTCGAATGACACCCTCCATGACCCCCTAGCTGCCACGGTTCTGGAGATATCGGGGTTCAAACGAACCCCCTATCTCCAACAGGGGATTTCCTTGGGAAATCCCTGGGCAGCTAGGGGTTCCCCGGCTATCTGATGTTATCACGCTATGCATGATGACGTCAGGCAGCGAGGGGGGGACCCGGGGGTGGAGCCACTATCCAAGATGGCGGCCCCCACCAGAGCTAGGCCGCACTTCGGCGCCACAAGGCGCTTAAGTGCGACCCGGTGCCTAAGGGGTTAAAGCCAAAGGGGAGACTCTCCCCTTTTAAGCGGTGCCTAGCTTTTCTTTGTGGGACCTCCCGATCGGGAGGGAGAGGGATCCGAACGGATCCCCCCCCCTCCCTTCCAGGCGATCTCCCAACATTGCCGGGGAGTCGCCTGGAAATGACGTCATTGCGCATGGCGTGATGACGTCATTGATGTTGGGCGGGTCTTAACTTCAGCGTCTAAGGACGTTGAAGTCAGACCGCCGCGGGACCCTGGACAGAGAGGTGAGTATCTCCGCCGGGGGTCCCGCAAAGCTGATGTGTGGGACACGTCCTCAGCATACAGCGGAAGTAACTGAGGACGTGTCCCACACGTCGTCAGCAGTGAAGGGGTTAAATTTGTGACTTCCATTGAAGCTGCAGCTGTGACTTCACCTGGGGAGAAAAGAGCTCGCTGAGTGTTTTTGGCTGAGGATGAGCTACGGTTAACGCATTATCTTTTGCTTGGAAAGTAGAAATCGCCTCTGTTCGGTGGAGCGTCGAATCAGCCCTTCGCATTCTCCGCTTAGGGGGTGACACCAATGTCACTGACTATCAGGTCTATTCTAAGAAAGGTGAAACTTTAGGAGAATGAATGGAGAAGTGAAAATTCTAGGTCAAAATAACCAAACCAGAAGAATTCTCCCATTTATCTCACTTTCCAAATCGGCTATTTGGTCTAGATTGTTTTCTTCTCCTGGCTTTCACCTTTCTCTGAATAACCCTGTATAAAATGCAAATTGAATAATTTTATGAACAAAGTCTCTGGAGTGTCTTTTTGACAAAAAAAAAAAAAATATATATATATATAATATATATATATATATATATATATATATATATATATATTTTATAGTAGTCTAAGTGGTAGATAATGGCATGAACAAGCATTTCTCATTAGTGTTCTGCAAATGTAGGCAATGTGTTAAACTTAAAATGGTTTTAAGTTCTGAAATATCCAGTGAGTCAGCTATTACTGAACACGTTGGTGTGTTGCCCCCAAATAAAGCTGCTATTCTTCCATATCCCATGCAGGAGTCTCTTTATTTCCTTCTTTTATAGAGTTCATACTTTTTGGGCCTTTTTAAAAGAAGTAAGCAATGTTTTGGAGGGTTCTTTCCTCGCTTTCTATAACCTGGTCAATTTGCCAAGGGATGCGTGTGAGCTTGAACCAAGTTGTTTTGCTGGGCTGTGGTTATTCATACAAGAACTAGACCATGAGCCTGTCCTTTATATCTATGTGATGTAAAACCTGACTAAAATTTCGCAGGAACTAAGCACTAACCACTGCTTTCATTCACGGAACAGTGGCTTCAGCGAAATACCGTGGAGTAAGTTCGGTCAAACTACATGTCGGAATTGCCACATTACTTCCCTGTACTTGTCACTTTTCTTCACATCAAAGTTTTCTAGTGTATTGCTTTAAGGTTACTTACCACCATAGACACTGTCCCACTTTTAGCTGATTTTGTCCAGTGTTTTCTACCGTTCTCACCATTGTTTGCATGGGAGCGCTAAAGAGATTAGCACTTTAAAATCGCCTCCGTACATTCACCTGTGTTACAAACAGTGACATAATGGTAATTGAATAGCTGTAATTTATGCTTTTTTTTTTTTTTTTACAAAAGAATGGCTATGATTTGCAGAATCTTCGCCTAGTGATTTAGGTTTACTTTCTAGATAGCCAAGATTCGTCACACTTTTGTGATTTACTTCACTAGTGTCCCCTAACCCTCAGGTTCATCATACCTATAAGGCATTCCTGCAGAATTATCATAGATTATGCATATTGAACAATGGGGGAGGGGGGATTCTAAAGTAATTGACTATGGCTGCTTCTGTGCTGTGATGCTGTAATTCTAGTTTCGTTTGTGTGTCTTTAGATCAGGAATCTTTAGGCTGGGTTCATACTTAAAGCGTGTTTTGACGCGCTTTCACGCTGCAGTCTATGGCTGCAAACGCACTGCAATACGCCCCAAAGAAACTTCTGTACTTCTTTGGGCGTAGGATGTTTTACAGCGTGTTCCTACGCACTGTAAAACGCCCAGGTGTGAACGGGCCCCATAGGAAATCATGGGATTTCCGTGTTTAGGCGTTTTACAGCGCACAGGAACGTGCCGTAATACTCCCAGGTGGCTCCCCAGATGTCTCTGAACTACTCATCCCATGATCCTCTGGCCATTCATTGCATTCAAACATTCTGGGAATTGTAGGCAATAAACATGTGTGCCCAAAATTTGGGATCCCTGCTTTATATCCAATATTCATAGATTTAGATCCTTAATTGGGCAAAGAATTCATGTATGCTTGTTACTCCGCATCTGTTTTTAACTTGGGTGTATAGCACACATTTTGAGTCTCCCTGCCTGAACATAGGTGAATCATTTATTTGATTTTGGGTTGCAGCATGAATCCGAAATTGTTAACACAGATCTGTGCGTAACTCTTGTGGAATAAAAACCTGAGTGAGCAGTCACTAGCTTTCCTGGATGTGGCAGGGCATGAAAATCAAGGGGGTGGGGCCAACACAATGGGGTGCCAAGTATTGCATACAGAGTGCACACAACGCTGTGTTGCCACATCTTGCGCACTGTATCAGCTGTTGTGAGGCAATGCAGCTCACACACCTGAAAAGGCACTCTGACACAATAAGAATGTGATACCAGATCAGAGACAAGGCTTCAGTGCCATGTCTATATCTCTCAAAGAAATGCTGCAGCCTCCTTCGGTGGGAGCCGAAGCCCTCAATCCCTGCGAAGTCCGCCAAACAAGGGATGTGTTTTTTTTTTTTTCTTCCCCCCCCCAAAGTCGCACCAAGAAAAAAGACTGCTGGATCTCCAGCAGAGAATCGTTGGTGTATGAAAAAGGTTTATTTGGGGAGAAGCAGCCCCAATCAGTAAGAAGATGACGTTTCAGCCTGGTGGCCTTAATCCTATAAAGTTAAAAAGGAACCCTTCCTCTTTTTATACCTTTACTTCAGTTTGCGGGTACTAATCAATCATTTAATCAATTAACCAATCTAACTTTTGACCCCTATATCAAAAGAGGAAAGGACATCCTAAAATTACAAAAAATAACCAAAAATACTCGGTAATTTAAACACCAGACTGCATCAATATTATGCACAATTTACACACAAATTTGTCAAATCTCTTAATAAATAACTTCTATTTTAGATTATTCCTACGTATGTGATGCTTAGTTATTCAGCTGAGTTGGATCAAGATATAATCCTCTGGATGAATCGGGCTAATCATATATGGAGCTCCCACAATATGAGGGACACATGACACCATCCTACAAAGCGAGGAAGAGGACAGGGAGAAGAAAACCTACAAATTATCACTATATGGAGTATATTGCAACGCTATAGGAATAGAAGCAGCTCAATCACAGTCAAAAACCAAACATGTAAATCAAATTCCCTATTAAACCCATTAGGCCACAATGTATCCAATAAGTGGATTCATTTTTCTTTCTGTTTAAGCAATCTTATTCTATCACCCCCTCTCCTATGTATGGGTACATGATCCACTACCTGGAAACGCAATTGTGCTGCAGTATGCGAGCTGTTCACAAAGTACTCCGCCACAGGTAACTCTATACGTCTCGTTCTTATAGTAGACTTGTTTACTTATACGTGCTTTTATTTTCATTGTGGTCTACCCACATAAAGGAGACTGCAAGGACATTTCAAGACATAAACCACAAACGTAGAGTCACAAGTGTAGAAATGTCGAATAGGAATCTTGCGTCTTGATCGCGGATGTAATATTGTATCACCTTTTTATTACCGCATTACAGGACGAACAGTGTAGACAGGGAAAAGTTCCCTTCTTACACTGCCCCAACGTGGTCTGCAGATTAACCCTAAAGGAGCCTATATCCGCTTTTACGAAGGTATCACGGAGGTTCCTATTTCTATTGTATGCGCAGATGGGAACTCTCTGTAAAGGAATGTCCCCATATGCTTTCTGTAGAATACGCCAGTTTATTCGAAGAATGCGATTAATTGCCTGACTAAACTTGGTTAGAAAAGGGATACGTTCCTCATTTTGTCTATTAACCGCCCTACGTGAGATGATAGCTGAGCGGTCCAGGGTCTTGGCCCGTGCACATTCATCAGTCAGACTCCTAGGGTAACCGCTTTCAAAAATTTATTTGGGATTTCCCCTAACCTATCCACCCGGGCAGTAGGGTCTGAAACATTTCTAACCACCCTAGTAAACTGACTGCAGGGCAGGGATTTCAGTGTATTAGTTGGATGGAAACTACTGAAATGGTGGAGGGTATTCCTGTCTGTGGGTTTCACATATAAATCACTCTCCAGATGTTCCCCTCTTATCCTAATTGTTAAATCTAGGAAATTTCTGACCAATTCTGTGTCATGGTAAATTTTATCTGGGGGTTCACTAGATAAATCTCACTGAAAACAGTCTCCAAATTCTCCTCACTACCTGTCCAGATGCCAAACACATCAATAAATCTCCACCATGTGTGTACAAACTCTCCAAAAAAACGATGTGTGTAAATATATTCTCAAAAGCATCCATGTACAGGTTAGCGCTGGCTGGGGCCATATTGGGCTCCATGGTCGTACCACTCACTTGTTTATATACAGTATCTCCAAATAAAAAATATATATATATTTTGTAGGACTAATCTCACCAATTTGAGTACAAAATCGAAGTAGGGCTCCATGTATGGCTTGAATGCCCTCACTATTCGGAATCTAAGTGTATAAACTAGTGACATCCCATGTAAAGAGAATTACTGGTCCCTCAAAGACCAAATTACCAAGACGTTCGAAGACATCCTTACTATCCTAAATGAACGATCTGGTGTGCGACACCAAAGGCTGGAGAACCCTATCTAGGAAGACCGACAGTGGCCTTTTTCATACACCGATTCTCTGCTGCAGGTCCTGATGTCCATATCTCTGTCACCATTGCGACCTGAAAATGGGCATCACCGAGCAATGGATCAACACATTTTTAGGGCCAAGGTTTGTGGAAATCCCACTGTCTGACGCAGGGCTGTCCCAAGCCACTATGTTGCCTGGAGCCAAGGATTAATTACGGTCACCCCCGCCCCCAAAAAATTGTGTGTGTGTCCCTGAGGGTGCTAAATATACAGCCTCATTCTCCATGTACCCTGTGTATTTATAGAGAATTAGGCTGTAAGTATGTATCCAGTCTATTACTACATATGTACAGCCTCATTCTCTATATAAATACAGAGTACATGAAGAATGAGGTTGTATAGCCAGGTGATCGATTTAATCGGGCTGGATCATTATTCTGCCTGCAGCACATGAGTTCTTTATCCAGCCGGGCACTTTGGGGAGCACTTTTCAGTTACCTTTTACCAGCTGTAAGCGCTTGCCCAGGAGACCATGAAGGGTTTGACATCTCAGATCTCAATATTAAATAATATATCCTTCTAACCAGACAACCCAGTGTGAGTGTATATTTATTTGAATTCAGATGCTTTTGCTGGCGCTGCTGTGGCGGGTACGACTCCTTGTCGTCTGCTCATTCGTGTTCCCACACTACAGCAGCCTGCGACTGAGTGACGTCAAAGGTACGGGCAGCCGACTCCCAACCAGGAGAGGCAAGGTGCAGGCGCGCTGCATCCAACTCAAGTGGCACGTCAGTGTCAAGGAGTCAGGAGGAACTGAATTTTCCTACTTCTCCGTCCCAGACTTGGATTCATTACTGGCGCCGGTGGCGGCCAATGCACGGGGCCGCTCAAACACCAGTGTCTGTGAGCGGACCTCTTGTCGATCCCTACCTTTGACAGGGTGGTGAAATGCCGCCCCTGACAAAGCCGCCTAGAGCTGCTGCACCACCCAGCTCCATGTATAAGCCGGCCCTGGTCTAATTCTTGCATCACAGTTGTGCACAGCCAATATCATTAGGATGTGTACATATTGAACATTTACTGTTTACAAACAAGTTGGCACAATTCAGCCAGAAACACACTTACACACACTTACACACACTTACACACACTTACACACACTTACACACACTTACACACACTTACACACACTTACACACACACACACTTACACACACACACACTTACACACACACACACTTACACACACACACACTTACACACACACACTTACACACACACACACACACACACACCCTTACACACCCTTAATCCAATTATTTGACTATATTTTGACTTCCCTGAAGTTTACCCACCAGACCTGGTGATGTTCCAGGAGAGTTGGTGACAGCTGAGCATTAGAGCTGTATTACAGGAAAGCCCTTTATATTGCCCATTCCACCCGATTGAGTGTCAAATCTGAGTCAGTACACAATCTCCTTTGTTGATGTCCAATTGTGAGACTCTGCGTGATAACACACAGTGCGACACTAATTGGCAGCTAGCGATATCTCCTCAGCAGATATCACACAGATCTTTGATCAGTGCCATGTACATGTACTGTTGAAACATCACCGGCAAAGTGAACCTGTCGACAACACGTTCATTATAGCATGTCTGCTCCTGGAAGAAATTCTTTTGAGTTGCAGTAAAATGTGTCAGGAGGTTTTTTGATCACTTTAATTTGGGGTGATCGTGTCTCTTGGTCAGATTGTGCAGCAAAGGACCTTCTCACAAAAGCTTGAGAAGCATACTTGAACGGCACTGTGGTTGTCCATGGAGACATTGTTTCTGGCTCTAATGTTCTTATCCATTTAATTCCTCAGAACAGGGCACTTTCTGTTCCTCTTTCACACGGTCTACTGGTTGCGGTTTGTTTCAACCTGCTGGCCGACCTGAGTATTTTGCACATGAAAGGAATGTTGCGTGTTTTCACTTTTTGACTGTTGTACGCTCAGGACCCCTCAATATAACAGCATATTACCGTTTGCAGCACTGAGGTATAGACCAATTCTAGTTTAGAGATATTCTTTATTACCACCCAATTTTTGCAGATTTATTTTTGACATCCCTGTTCTGTAAATGAGACTTGGCCACCTAAAACTACAAAGCCGGTATTCTGATTTCATAATGGAGGAGCAGATGTTGCCGCTGAACATTTCTTGTTTCCCACCATACATTTACTTGTCTTGTTCAGTGATAGAGCTCTTCAGTGAGAAGAATGACCCCTTTTGTAATCCTAAACAAAACGTAAATGGAATAGACAATACACAAAATACGGTCTCTGAGCCTTATTGTGACGCACTTCTATGCATGTGATTTTTGCTTTTTATGTTTGGCTTTGTCCCTCTAATTTTGCAGATTAGTTCTCATTGCATTTTTGGTCATAATTTTGTATGTTTATTTAATGTGGTGTCATTGTGCTCGGTAGTTACGGACCCAAGCAATGTCACCATTTTTGCCATGCGTGTTCGACCATAATTTCCAGATTTTTTTACTTGCTCTACTACACACACCTATGTGTACTTTTATTTATTTTTATTTTTTTGTGCAAGGTCTTCGATGTGACACATGAAAAAGAAAATGCACGATTACATTTTTTAGTTTTGGCAATAATAATAATGTATATTTAAAATAAAGCAAAATCGCTTTTTAAGCAATTTTGTGTTTTTGTGCTAGTTGAAAATAATGCTCTGCTTAAAAGCACACACAGGCAGTTTGCAAGGTTCCACTGCATAGAGGTGCAGGACCACCATGAGGGGGGAGACGAGGGACAAGATGAAAGGGCCACTACCACCAAAAAATGATATGTTCTTATTTTTAGGGCTGCAGCTAACCATTATTTTCATAATCGAAAAAAGTATTGGCCGACTAATCGATTCAATGGATAAAATAAAAAAAAATTATAACTTAAACTGTGTAAAAAAAAAAAAAAAAAAAAAAAAAAAAATTAATAGATCAACCTGAAAAACAAATAGTGCAGACCATACAAGCATTAAAACACTACAGGCCTTATTCTAAGGTTGGTGCTACCTTAGCCAGAGCTGTTAACTAAACAACTCAATAAATAAATAACTCCATAGACTTTAATGGATCTGGTAAGTTTACAACCGCTCTGGTTCAGGCTAGGGACAGATGAGCGCATTTTCTGCGGCCACCGTCCAAATGTACGTCGATGCGTGCGCACGCATTTTTTCACGGAATACGCTTAAGTGGTCAGACGATGCGCAATTCTGGACGTATTTCATGACGGTGGGGTAATAAGAAGTCTAGGGAAATCCGGCTGTTTGAACGTTATGTAGGCCGCACACTAGCAGCGTCTGACGTCTCCTAATCACGCACACACGCTGCCATGCGGCCGCAGCGCACTTTGTACGTCAGTAGCAGCGGTTTCACGTTCTGAGAAAAATGCGTTCATTTTCCACTTGCGTTGCGCAGCCGGACTTTTGTGCGACCGTACTTCGTATATTGGCCGTCATTGCCCGGCATCTGCTGCTAGTGCGGCCGTGATTAAGTGCGCCAGAACGCGCGTTCGCACTGCCTCAGTCTGACCCTAGCCTAAGTTGGCACCAACCTTGGAATAGGGCTCTATATCGGTAAAATCCACTCACACGGACATATTAATATGCGAATATCCGTGTCTAACAATATTTAAATCGCCCAAAGATCTCTCCAGAAAGCTTAAACTTCATTCACGCTATGTAAAGATCAACCCCCCCCCCTTTCTAATTTTCCCTTTTTTTTTTTCTTACTTGCTTGTACATAGCTTTCATATGTGCAGACGTAAATCGAGTAACCTTCATAATTTTCCCTCTGACGAGGCGCTCACGTACCTTTTGCGTGCTGGCTTGATGGTGTGTGCACAACTCAAGCTCATGTTGTCTTTCTCTCCAAACCCTATTACAGGTGCTCAGATATACGTGATGATGTGCGGTGAGGAGTGGTGCTACACACAACCTGACCACGTTAATAAGCTAAAGTAGTCAGGGTGCGTAGACTGGCTTTTTAAAATGATTTCACATTCTCGCCCTGCTTTGTGTGCTGACATCAGGTCTATCCAAGCGATCGTAGTTGTGTCTTTGTTGGGAGAGAACGTAGACATGAACTGGAGTTGCTCACGCAGCATCAGTCACTCTGACCAGGCGCTTACATACCAATCGTTTTTTTTTTTTTATGAAAATGATTAGTTGTAAACAAAGTGTGCTGTACACAGATCAATCGATAATGAAAATAGTTGGTAACTATTTTTGCAAACGTAATCTAGGTGCAGCTTATGTAAGTGGCAGTGTCCCTTTAAAATGTATGTGGTACAATGTCCTCTATTTCCCTTTGAGTAACCTTGAATACCATAGGCCAAAATATAACGGTGTCATATATTCTTTTCAGGAGCCTCTAAATTCTGAGACACGAAAAAAAAAAAATTCAGTTTGGTTTGTCTAGGAAAATCCTAATACTCAGTGGCCATGGTAACCAGGCTCTCTGCAGCGCCGGGTCCGCCGCCGCATGTGTTAAACAAGGTACAGATTGAGGAAAAGAAGATTGAACACAAGGGTTTGCCTCCCACACAATTGGTTAAATTGAATGTTATTGATTTTGTTTTTAAACAATTATTTAAACTAAAAATGGTTTCTTACTCGGTCCAGTATCATACATGCTACTTTGTTAAAGATAATATATATAAAAATTCCCCTCCTCCTCTTTGCCTTGGTAGACATTTTTACCACAGATGGAATAAAAATCTCATTCTAAAATGCCAATTATTTCTAAAGTGGCAATCTATTATGCAGCGCTGTACAATGGGTAGGACAAAACCAACATAAAATTAACAAATGTTTGACACACAGGGAACATTGGGGGAAAGCGAACACTGCTCAAGCGCCATGCTTGTTATTGCATCATAGCCGCACATAATGTCTGCTATAGTATTTGCTGCAGAAAACCCATGCTACTCAGGGACATGCTACTCAGTTTGACCAGTTTATTGTTTTAAAGTGGCCAGGATGTAGAGTCCCCCCTTCTCCTTACCTGATATGAATAAAACATTGGGTGGAGGACCGATCACTACAGTGACCTCAGCATGCTCTCTACGTCACCAGCCTCTGCCCAATGTAAGGGCAAATAAGGAACAATATTTTTCAGGAGTATCGCTTTAAAGGGATTCTCATTCTGCCTAAAGTGCATGCTGTAACCAAGACACAGGACCGGTCACACCAGGCTCAGTATGCAGACAGAGGGGCAAATTTATGTTGAACTGCAACATTTCGATTGTGTTGGAGGACCTTTCAAGTGCTGGCACCTCTTCATACAGAGCTTGGAGTGGCCGGTCTTTTTGTCCTCTTAATTGTCTATTCTGGCTGGAATTCCTGGCCTGTGGAACCTGGGCTATTGACGTATCAACTTGTGCCCCCTCTGTATGTTGGATTTAAGGGTTAACTGTAGGCAGTCACTGGCCAATGTAATTTAGAAAGGTAGCCATGTGCTGCTTTCCAGCAAAGAGAGAATATATATATAATCAACTCTAAAAGTGTTAAAACAGGAGGGTTAATGTTTAACACCTTACTACCTTGATTTAACACGTTTCTGTCTCAATACCCAATCAATATGGTTTGTTTGGCATGGCTCTAACTGCCTCGGTCTTCAAACTATCCATTTATTTGCTTCATCTGCTCTTTAATCTTTTCATAGCTTTTTTTTTTCCTGCAGTTTGCTGTCACGAATATTTAACTTCGTCCGTTCTACGAATCTGTTCAGGAAAACATTGTAAGTGAGCATTGTGTGTGCGAAAATCTGCTTTTACTTTGGTTTTAAATTCAATGAGGCGAATGCTCTCATAGCATGTTCTGGTCTGAATTCCACAAATCGTGATGTCTCGTCGTTTGTTGCGTGTTGCCAAAATTGTCTGATAATGCTTGGTATGAAGATGCTTTATGACTTCGAAGAAACATTAATCTAGTTTTTCCATGTTCACGTGCACTGTGCCTCTAACCTTATTTTTGAGAAGGAAACTCCAAACGCTAGGACTTTCATATCCCAGTGCAGTGCTTATGGTACAAGGAAGTTGCCCCTGTGTGTTATAGACATGTGTCCCATGTTTTTATGAAATTGCTGGGATGTATTGTGCTCTACCAAACTCTGTACCTTGTGACCTCACATTGTGTATGGTGACGCTGTAATGAGCTCTGCTCACTGTCCGGAGCTTCCCTTTATGATATGCTTGCCAAATTCCCCATGCCCCAGGGTCCTAATAGAAGCAGCAAGTCTTTGTAGCCCGGCAACAACCAATTGATGTGCCTCGGTTTATTTAAGAGGCTTCTTATTGGATGGTGAGCAGTGGCCATCCAGGAAATAGTGCACCAAACCGCCAGGCCTCCTTGGGAAGCATCAGATTGGATGATGAGCGTTGGTCATCAAAGAAAGGGGTGGGGCTTCAGTAACTGCTCTCAACTATATATTTAATTATTGTCTGCCAGAAGAGTTTTTAATGGAGAATGAGATCTGAAAAATCCAGACTTAAAGTGCTCATTTTATCACTGAATATAATGGATTTGCGTGTCCAGTTAATAAGTCTTTTTGTTCCACCCCCCACTTCACATCAGCAATTCTAACAAATTTTTTTTTTCTCCACCTGTCTTGCCTCACAGACTTGAAGATGAATAATCTTTCGTTCAGCGAACTGTGCTGTCTCTTCTGCTGCCCGCCATGCCCTGGGAAGATTGCCTCAAAGCTTGCCTTTTTGCCTCCTGACCCCACCTATACCCTTATGTGCGATGAAAGCGGGAGCCGATGGACACTCCACCTCTCGGAAAGAGCAGACTGGCAATACTCGTCACGGGAAAAAGATGCCATCGAGTGTTTCATGACTAGAACAAGCAGAGGGAACCGCATTGCCTGCATGTTTGTGCGCTGCTCTCCGAATGCCAAGTATACATTGCTGTTTTCCCATGGAAATGCCGTTGACCTGGGTCAGATGAGCAGTTTTTACATTGGTCTTGGTTCTCGGATTAATTGCAACATATTCTCTTATGACTACTCTGGATATGGCTCAAGTTCAGGGAAGCCAACCGAGAAGAATTTATATGCTGACATTGATGCTGCTTGGATTGCTCTTCGTACAAGGTAAAGGATTATTACTGCTGGAGATGTCAGGGGGGTTGTTGATTAGGGGATAAGTAGATGCCCAGCTAAGGAATAGGACATTTCTAGAAAAGTGTAGCTTGAAACAACCCAGGCCAGTTCACCAAAAAGGCATGAGATGGATAAATAGCTTTAAATAAAATGGTTTTCAGAACGGATTCACTTTTAGTGTCACGAAGACCTGATGAAGTGTAAAAAGAGAATCCATGATATGTCAATGTTTAATGATATAACTGCACATCCTCCGTTCCAATGATGAGGGCGCTGCGATCTTGCTGCTCCTGGTAGACTCCAGTGCCTTTCAGCTGACCAAAACATACAGTCACAGTGGCTTCATTGCTGTCTTTTATTGCCACATTTTTTAGCGCTGTAGTTGTGCTTATTTTTATTAGGAGTGCTACTTCATGGCTCTCCGGCTTTCTCATGTCACGTATTCCCAGGGTGCAATGCTTTTCCAATGGCTTAGAGCAGGGCTCAAGAACCTTAGCCCTCCAGATGTTTTGCAACTACATCTCTCGTGGTACTCAGCTACTCTTCAGGTTGGCAGAGAAATGTAGTTCCAAAACCCCTGGAGGGCCAAAGTTGCTGACCCCTGGCATTGACCTTTATCCCAACTGAAGTACATGTTGGGATAATTTGACGGGAATTGGGAAGGGAGACACTAATTTGGACTTTATGCCCTTTCAAAAGAAATTAAATTGTATTCGGCAAAACTGGTTCACTTTGACTGCTACACCTCAAGATCTTGGTTCTTCTAAAGCCAGTAAAATCCTTGGTCCATATAACTTTTGAGTAGGGTTGCACCGATACTGATACTAGTATCGATATCGGTGCCGATACCGGGTACTGCAGGAGTACTTGGTACTCGTGCAGTACCCCCGATATTTTTTTCCGATACCGGAAGCCGGCATTGAGCCGGCTTGCTGGTATCCGAGGGGCTGCGGCGGCTGTCCGAATGCTCTATCGGCATTCAGACAGGCCCTGCAGCTGCTCACTTTGTTTATACTTACCTTCCTTCAGCGCCGCCGGTAAAGTCTTCGCGCGCGCGCTCCTTGGAAGGACCCCAGCCGCGACCACGTGGGACCATGTGATCGCGGCTGGGGTCCTTCCAACGAGCGCGCGCGCGGGAACTTTCCCGGCGTCGCTGAAGGAAGGTAAGTATTAGGCCCTGCAGCTGCTCACTTTGTTTAATACTTACCTTCCTTCAGCGACGCCGGGAAAGTTCCCGCGCGCGCGCTCGTTGGAAGGACCCCAGCCGCGATCACATGGTCCCACGTGGTCGCGGCTGGGGTCCTTCCAAGGAGCGCGCGCGCGCGAAGACTTTCCCGGCGGCGCTGAAGGAAGGGAAGTATGAGGGGGGGGCATATCCATGAGCTGGGGGGCATATCCATGAGCTGGGGGGCATATCCATGAGCTGGGGGGCATATCCATGAGCTGGGGGGGCATATCCATGAGCAAGGGGGCATATCCATGAGCCTGGGGGGCATATCCATGAGCCTGGGGGCATATCCATGAGCCTGGGGACATATCCATGAGCGGGGGGGCATATCCATGAGCCTGGGGGCATATCCATGAGCCTGGGGGCATATCCATGAGCCTGGGGGGCATATCCATGAGCAGGGGGGGCATATCCATGAGCAGGGGGGGCATATCCATGAGCAGGGGGGGCATATCCATGAGCAAGGGGGGCATATCCATGAGCAAGGGGGGCATATCCATGAGCTGGGGGGCATATCCATGAGCAAGGGGGGCATATCCATGAGCTGGGGGGGGCATATCCATGAGCTGGGGGGGGGCATACCCATGAGCAGGGGGGGGGCATATCCATGAGCAGGGGGGGGCATATCCATGAGCAGGGGGGGGCAATTATCCATGAGCAGGGGGGGCAATTATCCATGAGCTGGGGGGCAATTATCCATGAGCTGGGGGGCAATTATCCATGAGCTGGGGGGCAATTATCCATGAGCTGGGGTCAGGATATCCATGAGCTGGGGCAATATCCATGAGACCTGGGGGCTTTATAGGAGGTCTGTTCTTATTGGAAAGCGTCACATGACATAAAATAAAAGTATCGGTAATTGGTATCGGTGAGTACTTGAACAAAAGTATCTGTACTCGGTCTTAAAAAAGTGGTTTCGGTGCATCCCTACTTTTGAGGTTTATTTACCAAAGTATCACGTAGTGCAACTTTTAGTCTGGGGCTCTTGCTCAAATGGGTCATTCCTGCATGAAATGTCTATGAAATTAGATGTCTCCTTTTACTGATAGTCGAAGCAGACCTCTACTGTGCCATCTTTCACCACAAGGTCCTGCTGCTTTGAAATCTTATAAAGCCTTTCTCTCCAGTTTTTGAGACATACTGGACATCCCGAGTGGATAGAGAATACTGCAGCTTAGCCATTCTAGACGGCCCGCTTAAATAGATGTCTGCCAACCAGAGGCGGACTGACCCATAATGCATTTTATCAGTTCCCGAAGGCCTGGATGGTGTCGGCCCAGATTTGGGCCCCATTTGCCTTGCTGCATGGAGCATCATGGGGATTCCCTCCCCAGTGCAGAGGACGCTCCAGCACGTCCTGTTGTGTCCCTACTCAGTGCTGACCAGGCTCAGAGCAGGGCCTTCAGACATCCTAGGTGTCGACCCTTGGTGTGGAACTACCTCCTGGGCCCTAGAGTCATCTCGCATGTACGCGATGACGTCACAGACTGGGATTCCCCCTTCCCGGCAGTCTTTGGGCCCCTGTATCTCCGGATTCCTAGGTCTTAAAAGGACTGTTCAGATGTCATTGGAAAGGCTAGACTCTGGCATGACATGATTATGTAATGTGTAAAAAAATAAATAAAAGGATAGTTAGAACAAAAGTATTTTATATTTATATAAAAACGGCGGCATGGTTTCGCCCCTTTATAAAATTAACAATGCCACTGCATTAACGCATTTATTTTTTCATATACATTTTAATATATTTGAATTTTATATTAACGATATTATTTAACAAAGTTTTTAATAAACTTTTATTTTATATATACATTAATAAATAAGACTTCAGGTGTGCACGCCTTGAGTTAACAGTTTTCTGTGGTAGTGCAAAATCAACGATTCCCCCCCCCCCCCCCCAAGTTTAATCTTTAATCGTATTTGAGTTTTATTGTTGTGGAGCTCTGTAATACACGCATGCCCTCTGCACATCAATGGGAGATTTATTGCTGTGGATGTTTGTAATGTGCAGTGTGTGCAAGTGTATCGGTAATGTACAGTATCTTCTATAAACTGGAAAAGTGTTTGGCAGCTTCCCATGCGTGCCACTTGACCTTCTGTGGGTAGCTTCTATGCCACGGCACAGCCATTGCTGCAGTGAACAGGTGATGGCTGCTGCTGCAGCAGAGCAGTGGCCATCTGAGTCTGGAGGGGGCGCGATGGATTCCCAATTCCCCACTGGGCTGAGTGAATTTTCTTAACTCGGTAAAATAATTTTGTTTGAAAATTGTGAATAAGAAATACTTATCACAACAGTGTACCTGTGGTACTGTGTTGTATGGGTGTAGCTTTCTGTGAGGTTTACACAAGGGGTCCTATGATCTCCTATTGCCCGGGGGCTCCATAAGTTGTCAGTCCACCCCTGCTGCCAACTCCAAGGTGATTCCTGTATTGATTACCTGAGCTGATCACTCTTAAATCTATTAATTACTGTTATAAAGCACAACATAAATTAGCATTCTTCAGTTTTTTTAAAGTAATCCTTAATCCAAATTGTTTGTTATCAATTTAAATGATTTGCTCATTTTCTGCTTACAAAGAGTTAACACATTTTGGGCTCCTGAAAAAAATGCATAATCTTAACAAACTGAAATGTCATGGTGTGCCAAGCCCTTTCAAACCTTTTTAAAGGGGCGCTCTATGCACCCTGGTCTTCTTAACTGACAGACTGGTGCTGTGCGTCCCCAAAAGTATAAAAGTTACATAGGACACGCAATATGCATAGTGTATGTACTTGGGTACGTATGCTACTCAAATTGTGTTAGAAGCTCCAGGGACTTCCACATAGGAACCCTAAGCCGAAGCATGGCATGCCAAGGGAGAAAAGGTGATTATTTACACCTTTTTTAATAAAAGATATAAAAAAAATTAATTGGGGAAAAAGCTGTCAGGAGCATCTGTCCAATTATTTAAAGGGGAAAAGCACCACGACCTTTTAATGTCATTTAACCTCCCTGGTGGTGTTACCGAGTGTGTCTCTGGGTTAAATTTCACCGCTAAGAGAGGTAACTCCGAGACACACTCGGGCTGTATACATTACCTCTCCCTGTGCTCCCTCGATGATCCTCGCAGTCTCCTACGGCGATCGCGTCCTCATACTTCCTGGATTCCTTCTCGCGAGGAGGGAACCAGGAAGTATGAGGGTCTCAAACGCCAGAGAAGGCTGCGGGGACATCGAGGGAGCACAGGGAGAGGTGATGTATCCAGCAGCATCCCGAGTGTTGCTCGGGGTTACCGCTTCCAGCATAGGAGTTTAACCCCGAGAAACACTCGGGATGCTGCTAGGGGGTGCAAAAAAAATAGAGCGCTTTTTGAAATGAAAATGTCAAAAACAGACCGCCTGGGAGGTTAAATGGTTTTGCGGGTCTATCACCTTGTGCCTTCTGTGATATGGATCAGGTATGTACTGCTGTATACATTTATAACAAATCAATGGCTCTCAATGCACTCATGGAGTGTGTTGGGTTGGCTGGTTGCTCAAATGACAATCCAGCCCTGATGGCTCTTAGTTTCTTCTTCCTCTTTACAGGGTGGGGCATAAAGATCTCCCACATTTTGAAGGGGTATAAAAAATGAACAAAGCTATTTAGAAAAAAAAATTGTATGTTTCTGAAAAGTACATAAACTGTTTTTGGGTTTTTAATGGGTTTTAAGTAGGGATGCACCGATACCACTTTTTTAAGACCGAGTACCGATACTTTTGTTCAAGTACTCACCGATACCGAGTACCAATACTTTTATTTTATGTCATGTGACCACTTTCCAATAAGCACAGACCTCATATAAAAATGCCCCCAGGTCTCATGGATATGCCCCCCCCATCTCATGGATATGCCCCCCCCATCTCATGGATATGCCCCCCCCCCGTCTCATGGATATGCCCCCCCCCCGTCTCATGGATATGCCCCCCCGTCTCATGGATATGCCCCCCCCCCGTCTCATGGATATGCCCCCCCAGCTCATGGCTAATGCCCCCCAGCTCATGGCTTTACCCCCCCCCCCCAGATCATGGACTTGCCCCAGCTCATGGATATGCCCCCCCAGCTCGCCTGGCACTCTCTGCGATCATACTTGCCTTCCTAAGCGACGCCAGGAAAGTCTTGGCGCGTGCGCTTGTTGGACGGCCCCCAGCCGCGATCACGTGGTCTCACGTGATCGCGGCTGGGGGCATTCCAATGAGCGCACATGTGGAAACTTTCCCGGCGTCGCCCAGGAAGGGAAGTATGAATGCGGTGAGCAGCTGCAGGAGCCTGTCCGAATGCCGATAGAGCATTCGGACAGGCACCTGGCACTCACCACGTTCATGCTTACCTTCTTGAGCGACGCCGGGAAAGTTTCCCGCGTGCGCTCGTTGGAAGGCCCCCAGCCACGATCACGTGGGACCACGTGCCGATAGAGCATTCGGACAGCCACCCCAGCCCCTCGGATGCTGGCAAGCCGGCTCAATGCCGGCTTCCGGTATCGGGGGAAATATCAGGGGTACTGCACGAGTACTAAATACTCCTGCAGTATCCGGTATCGGCACCGGTACCGATACTAGTATCGGTATCGGTGCAACCCTAGTTTTAAGCATCCTATCAGATGGCTGTCGTTGGCAATACATTCCCAAAGCCATTCTCAATCCCGAAGAATTTCTCCATCACTCTCTGGGTCATCTCCTGTGGAAAGGCATATTTTGTGTCTGATCTTTTCCTCAAATTTTCAAGAGATCGTAGACTATTTATTTTTTTTATTCAGAGCCGATCTGACCCAGAACAGTGAATTTCCCCGTACAGTGCACTTTTGTGGCCATTCAGCTATTCAGAAAGCCGGGAGTTCGCCAAATTTTGGCGAATTGCCAGCAAAATATGGTGCCTGTTCGACAGCAGTGAAATCCCCATAGAGAAGCAATGGTTAATCTATTCAGAGAACACCGAAATGTCAGTGAAATCTGCATGGAGAGAGCCTGTGGAGTCATGGGTTCGATCCCAGCGAGCAACCTCTCCAGTAAGTGTCCTTGGGCAAGACACCTAACGGTACATACTCGCCACCCAGGACATACTTGAAAACGAGAGAAATCTCAATGTATCCTTCCTGGTAAAATCCTTTCTCAAAAAAAAATGCCCTGTTTGGTGGTTTCATTCAGCAGGTTTAATCAGGCAAACACCATAGGTTTCAATGTTAAAAATGTTCCCGTTTTTTTTATTTAATATCAAAGCATTTTCTTAATCTAATTCCCCCCCCCCCCCCTTGGCATTTTTCAGTAATTTCTTTCCTCAGATTTATTTATTTTACATAGCAGGTTTTTCCTTAAAAGACCTTTTTTTTTATTTTTCATTGGATCTTATATGTAAATTCCAGACATTTTCGTTCAGTATTTTTATTTTGTTTTGCAAACCGTGTTTCTGACACGTTCAATGTTTTTTTTCTGCACCTGTTCAGCTCTGTGTTCGGCAGCGGGTTGGCGGCAGTATTCAGCCAATTCACTGCAATTCGGGGACCCTGCAGTGAATGCTGAATTCACCGCAGGGTCAGCCACTCTGACTCACCGTAGTGCAGCGAATCAGAGCGCACCGACATGTCAGTGCTCTCTGAATAACCCTGTATGTTTGAAAACTTTTTCCTTTTAGTTATCCTCAAAGGAAAAAGTCACATGGGCTTAAATGTGGCGACCGTGCCGGCAACCCCGCATGTCCCCTTAAGGAGATCAAATGCCCAGGGAACATTTCCCTCAACACACCAAGCAAACGTCTTGCTGTGTGTGAACTGTGGCCCCTTCCTGTTGAAGTGCCGACCGAAACCTGTACCGTGTACGTAATGCTCTCTACGTCATTATCGAATAACCGTTGTCGTCCTCATACGCTTGAACAACAAAGCCCTGATGTTCACCGGTCCAACTCCTAATGAGTATGGAAAATAGGAGATCCCTAACCTACTGGATTAGACCTACCTCCCCACTACAGCCCACACAGTGCCCCCTTGAAATATGGGAGAGCTTTATGCCCCACCCTGTACATTGATTCTTGTATAAACCATCCATAGTTTGTCTGTAAATATGGAGCTGTTTTTACTTGACCTTGTTTTCATGAGGTGAATGTTTTAAGAGCACACTGTAGCAATGTTTCACCTTTTAATAACCAGTGTCTTCCTCTGGGAATTTTTGGAAGCGTCAGGTAGTGCGTGTGCTGGCACAAGCCCTTTCATACCCGAGGAACAATAGGTGGGCAGGGTATTTCCGCTCCGGAAGCCGGTCTACCTGGATGAGTCTTGGCGTTCTGTGTAATAAGTGATGATTAGTAGGTAGGATGTATTCGACTGACGTCTAGTGATCTAGTTCTTTTATCTTTCTCGGGTTTCTTTTTTTTTCCCCTTCCTTTTATAAACTGTTAGAAAAAAACAATTGGATGAAACCAATCGCTACTTCATAGTGTCATTATGAATACTGTCCAGGTGTGTGTGTGTGTGTTCTTCTAGCTGCTCTTGCGTTTGTTTTGTTCATCTTTGCTAAGGATCACGTTTTGATGGCAGGTTCTGATCACATTTCATCTACTTACAGCGACAACCTCCAACAAATTAGCCTTTTCTACTTAACAAAACTATTACCTGTGGAAATAGGAGCTCTCACAGCCACTATTCTGCATAATATAATCTGTAGGCTACGGAGGCCTGTTTCTTATGTCAATTTCACCACAATTTTAGGGTGGGTATACCTTCCCCATTGTCCTCTCTTGTGTGCATTAATAATCGCACTCCCTGTGGGTAAAACGACATACAAGACTGAAATGGGGCAAGTTGATTTTTTTTTTCTAGGTCAGGGGTCAGCAACTTTGGCCCCTCAGATGTTTTGAAACATAATTTCCCATGAGGCTCAGGTAACCTAATGTGTGGCTGAGTATCATGGGAGGTGTAGTTCCAACAAATCTGGAGGGCCAAGATTACTGACCTCTACTCTAGGTCTTTAAAGGTAAAACTGATTGTCCCAGGACCTTTTTTTTTCCCTTCAAACATCATTGGTTTATAGTTTAGCTGACTCATCAAAATGCAGCGGCCCCCTTCAGATTTCAGAGTTTTCTGTTTTTTTTTTTTTTTTTTTTTTTTTTCCCCCAATCTGAAGATGAGGTCAGTTGAACTGACAAGCAAAACATAGGCCACACCGATTCTTTATTTCGCCCTTTAAATCTTATTCTTTTGCCGCATGTTGAAGGAAATATACAACGTTTCGGCCTGGGGCCTTAATCATGTATTCTTCCTTGCTTATTCAACTCCAATCTTTGTATAACGCATTGCCTTGCTCCAGAAACAATAATATATAGATTTTCTTACTGGCTCCTAAATTTTCATTTTTTATTTTTTTTTATAAAGTATTTTTTACCAGGAAGGACACATTGGGATTTCTCTCGTTTTCAACTATGTCCTGGGTGGGGAGTATGTACCGTTAGGTGTCTTGCCCAAGGACACTTACTGGAGAGGTGCTCTTGCCGGGATCGAACCTGTGTCTCCACAGTTATAGAGCAGTGATGTTACCTCTACTCCACAATTGGATGCTAATATGCCAAGCTCGGTTTTTGTAGTTCCAGGAGTTAATGTTCACCTTTTGCATAGATCTCTTTATATGCATTACTATATATTGAGTCTAGTCATCTACTCATCGTGACCACTTTACAATTGTAAAGTGCTCGGGATGTGAGGAGTGCCCTGATCATTCTCCCTTTCCCAGTGTCCCCATCAGTAGGGGTTTTTGAATTACCTGGCTGCCGGTCACCAGTGACATCAGCACACAGAAAGCGTGACGACTTTACTCTGAGACCAATTGCCTCTGACCCATCGTTCTGCACAGGCGCTACGGAACTTGTGTAAGTAACGTGCGCAAGTCTCATTGCGCTTCACAATCTGCAGCTCCTACACCATGCAAATTGCATTAGAACGCTTCAGGGACTTCCAGGTTCAGCAGTTCCCGAGCCGAAGAGGAGGAGCTGCAAGGGACAAAAGGGAAGTAAAATCACCAAAAATAAATAATTGGACAGCCTCTGCCTGATTTATGTAAGAGCAAAAAACAAAAATGTTTTTGTGTTCCTTTTAACCTGCCTGATAATGGCTTTCTTAACTTTTCTAATTTTGTCTATTCATTCGTGTGGTGCATCACTTGAAATGTGATAACTGGGTGTTTCCTCGGTCAGGTTTTCAAAATCTATTTCCCTTTAATCTTGTGGTTTTGCATGCCCTGCTACTGCTGTTCCCAGGTATTCTCTGCTAGTCTTACTCCAACCTTCTGTGTAATGTCCCAGCATTCATATACCTGGTAGATACTAAAGTATACCGCTAGATTTTAGTGACAAAAAGTTACCTTTTTAAAATTGGAGGGGTCGTGTTATATTGGAGATGTCTGCATCGCGTGTAAGAAAAAGATAAATACTTGCTCAGGGATCCCGAGTCTCCCAGAAGTTCCGGTAGTCTCACTGACACCCGCAAACACTTCAGGAACTCCCAGGAGAGGTGGGATCCATCACAGCCAGAGGACACGCTTGGTTTAAAGATTGGCTTAAAACCGAGCATGCACTCTCGCTCCGTGCAGCACGTCGGGAGGTGTAGTTTTCTGACGTCCAGCTCCAGCAGGCAGGCTCTTCCACTGCGTCGTCCACCATTAGGCACGTTGACCAGTCACTTCTCTCAAATATCTAGGTATGTGGTTAGACCCATATCTATCTTTTGGCCCCCACATCGAAAAACTCTCCTCTAAACTCTACCCCAAACTAGGTGCCTTGTACAGAAACAAATCCTGCCTGAGCCCCGCGGTAAGAAAGCAGATTGTACAACAAATGCTTATGCCAGCTATTAAATACGGAGATGTAGTGTATGCAGCTGCCCCGCAAACGCACCTCCAGAAACTTACTACATTGTATAACTCACATTGTAGCACAAAGCGACAGAATAACTACATCACCCACCATTGTGACATGTTAAAAGAACTAAACTGGCCGTCGCTGGAATCTAGACGCACTCTTCCTTTCCAACCTGGTGTTAAAGAGGTTTTCTGGGAAGCTACCACCCTACCTGAATAGGCTGCTTTCCTCAGCAGTTCCCTCATCCTATAACCTCCGATCCAGGACCGCACCTTACTTGCAATACCACAATACAAAAAGAAAGTGGCTCGATCATCCTTTTCCTACAGAGCACCACAAATATGGAATAACCTCCCAGACTCAAATCTTCACCCAGTCTAAAGTCCCTTAAGAGCTCCCTATTAACATACCTCAATACAGAATGCACCTGTAAACATGTAACATAATGACTATTTCCTACATAGAAACATAGAAAAATGTCGGCAGATAAGAACCTTTCGGCCCATCTAGTCTGCCCAATTACATGGATACTTTACCTGGATTTATCTTTTGTTTAGGATAGCCTTATGCCTATCCCATGCTTGCTTAAATTCAATTACTGTTTTGGCCTCTACCACTTGAACTGGAAGGCTGTTCCATGTATCCACCACCCTCTCAGTAAAATAATGCTTCCTGATGTTACTTTTAAACCTTTGCCCCTCTAATCTAAGACTATGTCCTCTTGTTTTGCTACTTTGTTTCCGTTTAAATAATTTATTTTCTGTTAATCTGTAGATTTGTTTTGTGTTAATATCTTGCATTTTACTACTTTGTGTTTCTGTAACAATGTTCTTGAACCCAGGACATACTTGAAAACGAGAGAAATCTCAATGTATCCTTCCTGGTAAAATCCTTTATAAATAAATTAGCCAGCCCCAACTCATCGTTGCCCCGTCCTGACTTCACTGCAGACACGTTGTGCGATTCTCCTCACATTCTGAATGTGAGGAGAATCGCGCAGTCACGCCAGGAGCTTGTTGGGGGGGAGGGCTGACTGTTGGTGGATGAGCCTGCCTGCTGGAGCCGGAGGTCAGAAAACTACACCACCTGGCTATTGGTGAATGATTCACTGCGTTGGTCATCTCGCTCCGCCTGCCATCTTATCACAAGTAAAGACTGGTGGCCACGGCTTCATACTTGGTAACAACTATCGTTCTAGAGCAGAGCACCCTGGCCTGAAGGGGAGCCTGACTGTTAAGAGAACCTAGAAGGATTTTGATTGTTTACCGGTAGAGTATACGTTTATAATTTTGCTCCTCTCGTTCTATTCGAGTCTTGAGTATTCTCTAATTTCCATAATAAATCTCTATTCATCGCATTATATTTGCGTATCTACTTTGTGCTGTCCGTATCCCATGCTTCTCATCACTTGAAAAAAGACATTTATGACAAAGTTAGGAGCCTAACTAAGAACCTACTAATAAAGTGGGAGCCAGGCACAATTTCTTATGTTGACCTTTGTTTAACAATGTATTGTCCTGTGGCTACTGAGCCCCTGGATCACATGCAACGCAACATAGTTTCATGTAAATGGAATCTGAAATGCAGATAAGTGTGCTGCATGCCTCATAGCCCTGCCTTGAAGAGTAATACTTTACATTCCTATATGTAAAGGACCTTGCGTGTTTTGATGGCATAATGTAGCTGTGACTCATGCTGCAGGAACAAATATTAATCTATAGGATCTTATTATACATTTCTGACTCATTCTTGACGTCTGTGGAAGCTATATCAGTACCGTTCGGTCCCTTAGGGCCACAAAATGTAATTATTCAGGATTCCAGTTTGGGGATTTTAAATTAATTTTTGCAGTAATTGTAGAAAGAAAACTTGTCATTTTGTGTATTTTGGACATTCTTTGTTTGGCAACAATGCCATCCATCTTTCGGCAAACAGAAGGTGTTGGTTGATCTTCACTTCAGTTTGTAACACCACTCTGCCATGGATGGATGGATTTAGCACAGGGGTGAGCAACCTAGATGTTCCAGTTGTAGTTTCCAAAAAACAAACCAATTCTCATGATTCTCCACCAAATCTGAGTGGCTGAGCATCATGGGAGATGCAGTTACACCTGGATGGCCAATGTTGCGCTCACCTACAGATGTGTAGTGTAATAGATATTTAAACCCTAAAAAGCTGAATTGTCCTCCCATCTGTCACTAGACCAGAAGACCAACGCACCTGCAATAGAACTGCTCTCTGGGTTTGACTGTCGTCATACAGAAAGAGCTGGTGTGCGCACGCTAATACCTGGCGATTGCAAAAATCATTTTCTTACTGAAGTCTGTTGCTACAAAATATACAGCATAATTCTGTAATTGATCCAAAACTAAAATACACTGTACTCGAGCAACTGAGGTGCGTTCAGTAGCTCAGCAACTGCAAGTGCTAAGTTAGCAACTTGCCACTGAACGCCGTTCTGCCGCTCAGCACTGCTAACTTAGCACTTGCAGCGACCCGAGGAGATGCTGCGAGTAGCTGAGTGTGACGTAGTAAAGATGGCCGCCGCCATGGAGCAAGTAACAATTCAGTACGGCAATGTTAATTTTGCGATTTTTGTTCACCAAAGCACAAAATATTTATTTACCCCTGCACATAGACATATATTAGTTCAATTATATTTTGTTTCAGAAGTAAACATAACGTTTATTCAATAAAAACTATAATTTGTGGTGTGTGCATACAAAACGGAATTGTGCTGACTGCTTTTCTTTATCATATATACCTCAACTGTTGTCCGAGTCATACGAAAGTGTGAACGAACAATCTGAATCTTTCATTAAGAAATCGTCGGCCATATTGCTTCAAAAATCGCATCCAAAGCATTCAATGACACTGCTGCAGCAAACTGAATTGCTGTGTTGCAGCAATTCAGCAGCTGCTGAGGAACTGAACGGGGCTCAGGTTACAAAGTCTGGAGTATTTAAAGTGCTGCTCCCACTGAATCAGCTGAGGAGGAGGGTCTAAAGTCCCTCCATATGGTTGGATCCAAAGGGATTGTCAGCAGTGCAATGTTATCACGTAGCAATGCGACTTCTTCAAAGTAAAAATCTTACAATTCTTCACACAAAAAAATGTATTTCCGATAAATCCTAAACCATATATATTTAGTGGAGCTCATCCCACAATAAGCATGCAGCTGCATAAAGTCACTGCTGGCGACGGGTTCCAGAATTATAGTCAGTTTCTGGACTTCTGTGCCAAAAAATAAAAATTTATTGTACCCCTAGATGGAGAGTGAGCTTCTGTGTCTCGGCACCTCTGCTGACAGCACAGTTTAGGGGTCACGCTGGGGACATCCCTGGCATGCTGGTCATTGCAAGTACGCATATTATGCAATGTGTTTCGGGTACCTGTAGAGCACTCTTAGCATTCTCCCTGAAAAGATCAGCACATCTACAGGAGGAACAGAAAACCCTTGGTTTGACTGTCAGGAAAGGGAGCAAGAGAGTTGTCCTTCTTGCAGTTCTGCTGCTGTAAGACTGGGGTCAGACAAGTGTTTTTGAGAGCGGAAGGAATGTCTGTGCGAGTGGACATTCCTTCCACTCTGACACCCGTCTGGCCACCTCGCTGAGTGCAGTTAGTGAGCTCAACACTGCAGTGCTATGGAGGATTGCAAATTGCAGCCCTGTCGAATGCGTGTCATAGCGCTTCAACGAGGAGGCTTTCAGTACGTCCGCTATAGCGCGCGCAATTTGCGCGCTACAGCGTGTGACCAGCCCCGTCGAAACTTCACAATGCTGTGATGGATGCCGGGAGGCACGTCATTACTAGTACACATAGTGCGCTCATTTGACCCCAGCTTAAGCCAGTCTATGAATGCTGACGCACTGGTAATGAAGAGCTATACTGAGTATGCTCAAGTGTTTTGATCGCTGCTCCTAGATCAGGGACACACTTCAGCCTGAGGTATTACTTTTTCTCTGGGTCAACAGACCTGTCGATTTTGTTGAAGTTGCTACTCATAGATCTGAGCCCATGAACTACAGCATTAATCTATATGACGTGTCATGTTGAAACCTTAACGCGGGTCAACAACCTTCGCCCTGTAGATATTTTCAAACTACATCTTCCATGGTGCTCATCTGGTCATTAGGGTGGCTGAGCTTCACGAAAAATGTAGTGTACTAACATCTGGAGGGCCAGCGTTGCTGACCCTTTCAAATAAACATCTAATGCTTCATATTCAGGCATCTAATCTGCATTCGTATCTATTTGCCTATCCCCCTGTTTTATTAGTGTGATTCCGCCGCTTGTCTCTCGCCTAGATCTGTGCAGAGGCAATAATGACCTTTCCAGCTCATTCCAAAGCTTGATTAGTTCTGAAATGCAGTATGGTTGACTACTTGCGTATGCTTGGGGCTGCTCACACCGCCTTTATTACAGAAGATGCAGGCTTCTGGCAGCCATTCAGTCACGTTACTGGGAGTTCGTGAGAAGGGTCTGCAAGTCACGTTGCTGGAGAGGAAGCCTAGTTTAAAAGGAAACATTTGACAGTCCATGGAAAGCACAGGCTATGTTGCAGGATGCTCCTCTGCCAAGTCCCCAGGGTAGTTCTGGATATTTAAAAAAAAAAAAAAGCCCCAAGCGAACATTTAAATATCATTCTAGCTATATTGGCTGCATTCCATAGCTCCGTTCGTCTGGTCACAAAACCATTCCACCCATTATCCCATAAAGCACACACATTCCTTCTCCCAGGACGTTATGATTCTTTTGGATGAAGAATGGGGAGCATAAAGGCAGAAACATGGAGATGACGTGGTCTTTTGTTATAGTTTTAGTATGGAATAAATATGGTTCAAATAGAATTGCTAACCCAAGCTTGAGAAATCCAGGAGCCAAGCCTAGTAGAATTTTTACCTTGGTCTCCAAATTTTCAGATTGTTACAAAATTTACATGTTTTAACTGGCTCCTAGTTTCTAACTGGCTTATAATTAAGTGCTAACCTTTAATGCAATTCTTCTTATTCTGAGTGACGTGCATGTTTATTCACATTGCGTGTCAAAGTATCAGATTGTGCCAGCATATTATGTAATGTCCACAAGGGACAGATGATCAGGGGCTGATATTCAGCAAATTGTCAATATTTAGTGTCTTACTAAAAGTATCATACCTTTTTTAATTTGATACTTTGTGATATCCAGGGGCCCACTGTGTGCCAAGTAAATATTCCTCATAGCATTACATCATTACCAGCTTTGAGCCTGCACCCCGTGCGGTCTTGACGGCTGCTGCAGCCCATCCATTGCAGAGTTTGACATGACCTGCTTTTCGGAGATGCTTTGCAGTTGGTGTCCCCTTCCTGTCTAGTCTGTCAAACTGAATCGAAAAGAATTGACAATGTTCTCTTATACCCAAAATACCCACTTTTTTATTCTGTTTTGCACCATTCCATTTAGACACTAGATTATCTTGTGCGTGAAAATTCTAGGAAATTGACAGATTGTGATCCTCAAAACGAGACCTCCTTCGGGAAGCCATAAAGTCTTAGCAGCTCAGATCACCCGTTCATTTATGTGCCAGCCACTAGATGAGCAGCTTGATCTGTTGTTTTAGCAAAACTGCCAGTCACCGTGGCATTCTCTCCTGCAGTCAATAGAACTTAATGCTCTCATGAGATTGTGCAATGCTGGCAGAAGGACACGAGAACTAGTTGCTCTGTGTACTCCACTGTATGGTTAGATGAGGCTGCAGAGCATGACCTCCTGTGCAATGTAGAATGAGCAAGTGTTTTCTTGGTGTTAGTTTTTTCTGTAGAGTTAAGTGATTTTTGCAGTTGCCACTCAGTCTGGAATCAAATAAGTGCAGTTAATAGATCTGTTAATACTTGTCTGGAATGCATAAAGGGCCCCAGTGTATATAATAAAGCGCCCAGAATGTGTATAGCACCGCTTATAAATGTCCTCATTGCAATTTTCAAATTGCTGAATATTCGTTTGATTTATAGGGACACTCTATGCACTGTGACCACTAATTTGAGTGCTCTCATTGCCCTTGCCATTTCTCCCCTTTCGAGGAGGGCTGATGTTACCCCTCCAGGTGCAGGGGCTTGGCTCCTCCCAGAATCTGAGTGCGGAGCTCGGCTTCTGTTAAATTCCTAGTAGGACTTTATTTTTCTTCTTTCAGGACCTAGGTCAGTGATGGCAAACCTTGGCACCCCAGATGTTTTGAAACTGCATGTCCGATGATGCTCTGCAACCTTAAATCTGGCCAAGCTTCATGAAACCTGTAGTTGGAAACATCTGCGGTGTCAAGGTTCGCTGTTATTGACCTAGGTCCCACCAATGGATCTCAATGTGTTCACTATGTAAGCCATTGGATTGGCTGCCACGCTTCTGTCACGTGACATGCTGCAGATTAAAAGTTGAATGTCCAGGTCCCTTGCAGTCATGTGACTGCTACGGTTTACTGGATGCTGCAGCATGTTGCATCTCTGGTAGTGCAGACAGAGCCCGGAGCTAGATTCCATTTCATTGTAAGAGTTAAAATGGGCGGGGTCAGGGGTAGTTAATGTTTAACCCCACTGTGCCCACCCCTTCCAATTTTAACCTTAGAGCATCCTTGCAAAGTTTGTAATTTCAGGCATTAGAAACTAGGTGCACCTTTGTGCTATTTTTGTATGCCTTGCACACCTGTAATTGTATAGCTCGATTTGGAATTGATTTGTTTGCTGATGTATTATCTCTTTCACTCTTTTGCAGATATGGAGTACGTCCTGAGCATGTCATCATCTATGGCCAGAGCATAGGGACCGTCCCATCTGTAGATCTTGCTGCTCGATATGAAAGTGCTGCTGTTATCCTTCATTCTCCGTTAACTTCAGGAATGAGGGTTGCTTTTCCTGACACAAAGAAAACCTACTGTTTTGATGCATTCCCTAAGTAAGTCAAACACTTATTTTTAATTTGATTTGTTTGATGCATTTTATTACCCCACAATGGATGCTTTGTAAAGCAGAAAGGGTCTGCCATTAGGTTGTTTTCTTTTCTTTTCATGGATGTTAATAAGCAACACACACTCCCTGCACTGCTGCTTGCGTGCTGCCTGGACTCTGTTTTTTTTTAGTTTTTTAGGAATTGCTTTTTCTTATGAAATCCACAGTAAGCCAATAGGGGCTTTTCATTGCTAAAACCCCTTTGCATTTAATGCACAGGAAGTCTACTACTTTTACATCTCATTGTGCTCATGTCAGGTGTAGAGTACAACTCAAGCCTTCTTACCCCATTTTCAACCTTAGATGATGTGAAAGGTCATATTTTGTTTTTATTACTTGTTTAAAGTAGGCGGTGAAAGGTTGTAAATACACTAGGGATGCACGATAGCATTTTTTTTTATTTTTTTTTTAAATTTAAGTACGAGTACCGATACTTTTAATGTCCTGTTACCGCTTTCTAATAAATAATTTAGGATTTTGCTGAAAGCCTGTCCAGTTTAAGATCAAAGTATGGCCAGACAGCCTCGCCATTTACCCACTGGACAGACACCACACCTCAGAAATATATATATATATATCTCCTCAGACACCAGGGCTGCTGACAGAATGTATTAAGCATTCCGCCAGCTGGCCACAATCCACTGAGCGGCTGCTGGCTTGTGAAGGCTTTGACGCACTCTTGCGAGATTGCGGCTGGAGTCCATGTCTCAGCCTTCACAGACCCGCGGCCACTTGGTTAATTGCAACCAGACGGAGAGGAATGCTTTGAATGCATTCTGTCAGCAACCCCATGGATACCGGCAAGCCAGCCCAGCACTGGCTTTCGGGTATCGGGGCATTTGCACAAGTACTTGTGGAAATGTCAGTATCGGCACCAATACTAGTATCTGAATCCATTTAGACTGCTGATGTCAAATTGCACACCAGCATGAATGCGTGTTTTTTTTTTTTTTTTTTTTTTTTGCAAAAAAAGCTTATCCCACGATTGGTATATGCAGAATGCATTTTTGAATAAATGATATATAAAGTGTATTGCTGAGGTGAATCAGGTCACATTCTTGGTTTTTTTGCCCATTACTTCTTGAATCTGCTAAATACCTCCTGTATTTTATTTTTTTCTTAATTTACATTGTACTTGCATGTCATGTAAATGAGCTTTTGACTGTGCTGTAAGTACGGAAAGGGTATGTTCTCACACTGCTCTATGGGCAGCCTGAGCGTTCTGTAAACGGAGTGTTGATATGCAGTGGAAGCGGAGTCTAAATATAACTGATTTTTCAGAGGCCACAGTGTGTCTTGTCTGTGGATATTCTGAGGCTTTCACCTGAATGTCCTGTATGTTTTTATAAAAATGATGAGACATCCCAGACCTGTAAAATGTTTTTTTTTGTTTTTTTGTAAACTTCCGCAAAACCTTGAGTCTCATGTGACACAGGAGGTACTTAATTGCTTGTGTCATCTTTTATTTCCATGCATTTGCAAAAATGCTCCGTGGAAGACTCTATTTGACTTCAGTCAAATCCATTCACACATGCTCAATAAACCCAGCTTGCCTGTACTGACCTCAGTCATCAATGATTGCTAGCTGACATCAGCAGCCGAATTGCTGTGTAAGCATTCTAGCACAAGCAAGGTCCGTTATACTTAAGCAGAAGTGCACCTAACTTCACTTTGGTATTACTTTGTAATTAAATGACACAAATCTTGATGAAACCTGCAAAATAACGAGGAGAGCTTGTGCCTGTCTTCATTCTTCTATTTCACTAGATGTATATACAGTACATCATTGCAATATGTTGGTTTGCAAACTGCCCACCTGATTTCATGTATGGGGGGTGTAATTTATTCACTTAAAAATCCTTACATAGCATACATTTCGTCACCTAAAAGAACCAGGTCTCTGGAAATACACTTGGTACTATACCCTCGACCCCCTAAAAGCTTATAGAAGGTGTATCTTGTGATAACCCACATATGGTTATTATTGATCCTTTCAGGCTACCGTACAATGTCCTGTTTGGTGAGAAGAGCGTATTTTGCTTGGATAATCTGCATATGTCCTGATTATGGACCAGTTTGACTTGTAAGCAGTGTTTTTGTTCACTTGCTACGCCTACAACTAATACGTATTTTTGTTTCTTTCTAGCATTGATAAAATTTCCAAGATTACCTCCCCAGTCTTGATCATTCACGGCACAGAAGATGAAGTCATTGACTTTTCCCATGGCTTGGCACTGTTTGAGCGCTGCCAAAGGCCAGTGGAGCCCCTGTGGGTGGAAGGCGCTGGACACAATGACGTGGAACTCTATGGACAATACCTTGACCGATTAAAACAGTTTGTCACACAAGAGCTTGTAAATTTGTAACTCAGTTTTCCCCTCCTTTTAAATGCCTCCTGGGCATGGAAAGTTTGCAGCACGTTTGACATAATGTGCATTGCACCTCTCTGGCCACAAAAAGGAGTTAACCAACCATGTTTAATTAAAATTTTTCTTCTTTTGCTGGACTGTGAGCCATATAAAGAATACTGAATCCTGAAGGTCTGTTTGCAAATCATGTTGGTTGCCTTAACAGATGTACAGGTAAATGATCTGTTAACATCGGTAATGAAGGTTTTTGTTAGTGTTTTTTTTCTTTTTTTTTATACAAGTATTGCAATTTGGTGTCACACTAATGTTCAGACCGATATCGATTACTTAACATGTATTACATTTATTATGTTGTATCTGAGGCCTAGGTAGCTGCTCATTCTGTCAGCACAACAGGCCTGAAACGTATCAATTAAACAAAAGAATGTATGCTTAAATAATGAAGTTCCCTCACAATGGTAAAAATATTTTTTTTTTCTTGAAGTAAAATATTTTCATCCAGATATTCTGAAATAATTATGGTTTTTAAGCAGGAAGGAAATTTCTTGTTTTTTTTGTTTTGTTTTTTTTATATATATGTAAACTCTAGATTCCTGTTTTTATTTTCATTTATATATTTTTGTTTCATTATTTTGATTTGGGTTTTTTTTTACACAATGTATCTACCAGTTCTAGGAGGCTAGAGTAGTTTGCGTCTAAAAAGAGCAATGTATTGCTGGCATGTTTTCTGCTCAAACAACAAATACTATGATTTCTTCCATTTATTTTTGTACAGATGTCTTAATGACTGGTTAAGGTACACACAACAGTTCTTTGATACCATGCAGCACACAGCGGAGAGATCGACGTGTAGCTCTTTAACTGTAGCCGGCCTCAAGGGACATGTAGCTCTGCAAAAACAGGGCAGCTTACTTTTTATGTACCTTTTGGTATAAAGCTGTTATGACCTGAACATACCTGAGATTTACTTGAGTAGACTAGAGTATGCATCTAGGCTTGCACTTTTTATTTTGACAAAAAATTGCTGTGATTTCAAAAAAGAAGCAAGACCGAGAATCCTAACCTTGCAGTTTGGTTTCCATATACGACTACAGAATCATGTGGGTCAGTGCTGATGGTTACTTATCAGTCTTCCCTGGACCCCCATTTAAATCCTTAGGAGAAGCATTTTCATATGATTACTGATGATTTGTCTACAGAAGTCACCATTAAAGTCTATGGGAATGTTTGAAGATACATCAGCTGTGTTTTTTCCAACAGATTGCAATCATTTGAGAATGCTCAACCAAAGGAAATAAATCCAAGACCAGGTTGTAAATCAGTCATATTTATTCGGGGCTAATATCAAATGGCAGAAGGAAAGTATTTTTTTTTTTTTATATATATATAATACACACAGGGGATTGAAACCTATCTCATAGGTTGGGTGCTATATTGGCACATTTTCTGTGCCACGTTAAGAGTGATGGAGATGGCACGTGGCAGCAATGTCGCATCTGCTAAAAAATGTCCCTACGTAAGACCAGAACTCTGACTGATCATGGTTTGGCTTAAAGGTTCCACTGCAATCAGGATGAAGGAAAACTTGTTCTATAGTGACAGGTTACAGTTAGTACTACACTATGACCTGTGTTTAATCTCCTTACTCTTTAAAGGAGCTTTCAGGTCACCTGACACAGGTGCCTACTCTTGTATATATTTTTTTCTTCTTCAAATCAACCCTGGTTCCTTCACCCTTAGAACAGGGGTCAGCAGCCTTGGCCCTCCAGATGTTTTGACAATACACCTACCATTATGCTTAGCCACTCATTTGGTTGGTTGAGCCTCATGGGAAAGGTAGTTCCAAAACATCCGGAGGGCCAAGGTTGCGGACCCTTTCCTTAGATTCTCATACAAACACTGCAACTTTTAAACTGAATAATTTCGTTTTTTCTTTAGCAGGTCTATTTCAGACGTAATTTGCACTGAAACCACACACCTTATAACAAAGCTGCTGCTGTTCAGTGTTTGAGAGGGAGATTACCTTAAGCATTTTCTACTACACTCAATGTACTATTTTTAGTCCATACTAATGTCTGGCTTTCATTTTTTTCGTTTACCTCCTGTTTTATTCTGGGTAGGGCATTTACACGTTACAATAGGTGTCAAATCTCACTTGCTGTATAGGTTCTTTACTTGTAATATTTCACAGTGGAGAATTGGACACTGTCAAAATGATTTTGGACATTTATAATGGTGATTTTTATTTTTTATTAGCATTTTTTTCATATCGGTTGATATAGACAAAAACAAAAAAAATCGGAATGTTTAAAACTTTTTGTATCATTCTAGTACTTTTTTAATGCATTTCTTTTTTTGGTAAGCTGCCTTACCTTCATTAAAATGTCAGTGATGAATGCAATTAAAATTAAAGGTCATGTAGTTTAATTTGTGAATGGATTAAAAAAAACCTCACTGTGGTTCCATAAAAAGGCCTTATTTAGTGTCATAATTGTTGTGGCTGTCTGGGATTGTATACAGTTTAATCCTATGTATTATACAGACTTGCAATGGTTCAGATGTTACACAGTAAACTCTATCACAAATCTTTGCAGCTCTTTTTTTTTGTCTCTGGTCGTCCAAAGGGCTTTATTCTGATTATAACTATGCTGGGCTGGATTAGGGTTGCGATGTAGAAGCATTGCTCAGCAATGACACGAAGTACAATAATCTTTTATTTGCACATGTAAGGAGGTCTGACTCTGTAAATGGATATGGAACTGTGCCAACGCCTGCTTCAGCTGTGTGCTACTATGCCACTCAACTTGGCAGAAGGAGACAGTGGCACAGGAAATCTACGTAAGCAGCATGTATTTACATGCGGAGGGAGAAGTCCTCTGACTCATTCTACAGGAATAGCTTACTAATGGTAGAAAATTAAAGGTAATTTAGGAGAATGCTTGGAATGGCATGCTGGATTCATGTAGGTGACGTTGGAGAAGAAAGAACACCAATGTCCTATTAAAGATGTAAGGGAATCAGGCCAGAAATAGGCCGCCATGATGTTCCAGGTGGCCATCTTAATCAGGACTTTGGTTCACGTAAATGTACATAGGAGATATTAGCTGAATTAGGACTAGCTTGCACAGATTCTTTGGAATTCCTTAAACTAACAGGCAGAGCAATTAAATTAACAAGATCCGGGCAGAAGTGACAGGATGGAAATTAGTTACATCAAGGTCAGAGAGCTAGGGGCCAGAACAATGATGGATGTGAAGCCAGCTGGGGTCTTATCTGAAGTATACAATAAACAAGTTCCAGGGAGATAGGCACAAGCAGGATCTGGTAGAGTGGTAAATTATCCAATTGTCAAAATACTGTGAAAGCTGCCAGTTTGTGGAATGTCTTTGTATTCAGTAAGGGGACCCACGTGGGGAGGACAAGTGTCACCCATGGGAGGGTCATTGGGATGTACCTGATTGAACATAACATTTTATACACAAATAGACAATGAGTTCACGTCACTCAGTCTTTGCGATTTAATCCTGGCTGAGGGGTGACGTCACATAGTTCGCCTTTCCTGAAGAGACTGGTGTCCAAGCAGTCATTGTCCGCACCGGCCCAACTTTACTCCCGAGAGAACCAGGTGGATTCCAGTAACAAAGGTTCTACTGAAGAATGAAATGCAGGCCCTTTTTTTTTTTTTTTTTAGGTTGAACCTTATGGGTTCCAAATGACCATTCACTTTATAATAGTGAGGACAGACTGGCCAGATATCATCCCTCCCCCCCCCCCTCCCGATGTTCATATTAAGATTTTGGACAACCTTTTGGCCATGATGCCCACTTTCTGGAGATAATCGATCAGATCGTCAGGCAATTGCTTCAGACACGGAAGTATTCTGCTACTTGATATAATTTCCACAATCGTCCAGATGTGATGTTCAAAAGTTTGGAAATTGCTCATTGGTCAGTGACAGCTGTGATTGGAAGGGCCATCTTCCAGAACAGCCGTCCACTCACTCCTCGCACCAGCTTGCATAATGACTGAAGTCGCAAATGATTGGCTTTCATTCTTATTTACACAGAGGATACACATAGTGGCACCCTTTGCTCGACTGGAGTGCTGTTTAGCGCCATCTCGTCAAGGGATGATATCGCCTTGATCTTTATTAAACATGTTAAAGTGAGAACATACCAATGGCGGTTGTTTTGAAAATTTTATGTGATGCTGTGAGCGATGTCATTGTGTAGTAAATCTGGGTGCTATTGTCTATTGATGACTTTTATCCGTAGACTCTTTAGGGAATGTGCTCAACGCTTTGCACTAAACGGGTTCTGACCTGTAACAACACGCCTTACAATTTCAGGTCAATTATATTTGGCAAACAGCACATTACCTTTTCATCAAGCTTTCATCAGAATTGCAACTTTCTGATTAAACTCTGTATAAAATTGTAGCAGCAGGTTTGTTTGCTTGGTTACTTTACTATGTCACTACCCTCATAGCCAGAACTAATTGCTTGTGAGCATAGGAACTATGGGGGTGGGTGGGTTCCTCCCTCAGAATGTAGTACAAGGCTCCTCATAAACATACAAATTAGTTTACGAGGTTGTAAACTAAACAGAAATATACACCAATGTAGCAAACTAAATGAGAGCAGGGATGTCCCAGAGTCCTGATCCGATACTGTGTGACTCGTTCTCGGCTGCAAGGACCTTGAATTTTATCGTGTCGCTCTCCCTGCCTGCTTGCATGAAAGTTGCTGTGCGTGCTCATACCTCATACTGCACAGCTTTCATTACAGGTGTGTGCAGGGCTGGTAGGGAAGCTGCCACGGTGAATGCCGAGACTATTGTCATACAGCTCAGCATGACGTGGAGATTGGATCCGCTCAAAAAAAAGAAAAAGCTGATCTTTGGGCGTCTCTACAGAGAAGTGATACTCATTCTGCTTCCCCTTTAATATATTTGTCTCTGCTACATGTAAAATATGAAGCCAAAACACTGAAGGAATCCTAAAGAGTGACACAACACCGCTCTAGATACGGAATACGGATAAATGTGTAGTCCTCACAATGAGCATAAGTATCTTGACTTTTTTTTGTAGTCTTCCCACCCCCACTTTAAATTTTCCTGGCTACTTTGTTTTATTATTATTCACTAGTTGTAAAGCCTGCCCAGAGGGCAGTCTATTGTGGATATACTGCCCCTGCTCATGTATACTGCCCCAGCACGTGGATATTGCCCCAGCACGTGGATATTGCCGCAGCACGTGGATACTGCCCCAGCTCGTGGATACTGCCCTAGCACGTGGATATTGCCCTAGCACGTGGATATTGCCCCAGCACGTGGATACTGCCCCAGCTCGTGGATACTGCCCCAGCACGTGGATATTGCCCTAGCACGTGGATACTGCCCCAGCACGTGGATGGATACTGCCCCAGCACGTGGATATTGCCCCAGCTCGTGGATACTGCCCCAGCTCCTGGATATTGCCCCAGCACGTGGATACTGCCCCAGCACGTGGATACTGCCCCAGCACGTGGATATTGCCCCAGCTCGTGGATACTGCCCCAGCACGTGGATACTGCCCAGCACATGGATATTGCCCCAGCACGTGGATTGATACTGCCCCAGCACGTGGATACTGCCCCAGCACGTGGATGGATACTGCCCCAGCACGTGGATACTGCCCCAGCACGTGGATATTGCCCCAGCTCGTGGATACTGCCCAGCACATGGATATTGCCCCAGCACGTGGATATTGACCCAGCACGTGGATATTGCCCCAGCACGTGGATATTGCCCCAGCACGTGGATACTGCCCCAGCACGTGGATACAGCCCCAGCACGTGGATACAGCCCCAGCACATGGATACTGCCCAGCACATGGATATTGCCCCAGCACGTGGATTGATACTGCCCCAGCACGTGGATACTGCCCCAGCACGTGGATACTGCCCCAGCACGTGGATGGATACTGCCCCAGCACGTGGATGGATACTGCCCCAGCACGTGGATGGATACTGCCCCAGCACGTGGATACTGCCCCAGCACGTGGATACTGCCCCAGCACGTGGATATTGCCCCAGCTCGTGGATACTGCCCCAGCCCGTGGATACTGCCCCAGCACGTGGATATTGACCCAGCACGTGGATATTGACCCAGCACGTGGATATTGCCCCAGCACGTGGATACTGCCCCAGCACGTGGATGGATACTGCCCCAGCACGTGGATGGATACTGCCCCAGCACGTGGATACTGCCCCAGCACGTGGATACTGCCCCAGCACGTGGATACTGCCCCAGCACGTGGATATTGCCCCAGCTCGTGGATACTGCCCCAGCACGTGGATACTGCCCAGCACATGGATATTGACCCAGCACGTGGATATTGACCCAGCACGTGGATATTGCCCCAGCACGTGGATATTGCCCCAGCACGTGGATACAGCCCCAGCACGTGGATACTGCCCCAGCACGTGGATATTGCCCCAGCTCGTGGATACTGCCCCAGCACGTGGATACTGCCCAGCACATGGATATTGCCCCAGCACGTGGATTGATACTGCCCCAGCACGTGGATACTGCCCCAGCACGTGGATGGATACTGCCCCAGCACGTGGATACTGCCCCAGCACGTGGATACTGCCCCAGCACGTGGATACTGCCCCAGCTCGTGGATACTGCCCCAGCACGTGGATGGATACTGCCCCAGCACGTGGATACTGCCCCAGCACGTGGATACTGCCCCAGCTCGTGGATACTGCCCAAGCACGTGGATACTGCCCCAGCTCGTGGATATCGCCCCCCCCGCTCGTGGATATGGCCCCCCCGCTCGTGGATATGGCCCCCCCGCTCGTGGATATGGCCCCCCCGCTCGTGGATATACTCACCTACATCGGCCCTCCAGCGATGGCGGTCCCGCGTCCCGCTTCCAGCGTCCTCTCTCGCTCCATTGGTCGCCGGGATGACGTCACGAAAGCCTTTGACCCCCGGGGTCAAAGGCTTTCGTGACGTCATTCCGGCGAACAACGGAGCGAGAGAGGACGCTGGAAGCGGGACCGCCATCGCTGGAGGAGCTAAGGGCCGATGTAGGTGAGTATGTGTAGGCAACATCCCCCTACATTGGCCCGGAGCCTCAGCGGTGGCTGTCGTAGGCTGCTCGGCCGGCCTCCAGGCTTAGGCGAGCCCCCGGCTCGGCTGGGCCTGTAGGCCCAAGCCAAGCCGGGGGCTCGCCTGAGCCTGGAGGCCGGCCGAGCAGCCTGCGACAGCCGGAGGACAGTCACCGCTGGAGCTCAGGGCTAATGTAGGTGAGTATGTGCTCTCCACACCCACCCTGCTTACTCGGCCGGTATCCAAGCTTAGGCGAGCCCCCGGCTTGGGCCTAGAGGCCCAGCAGAGCCGGGGACTCGCCTGAGCATGGAGGCCGGTCGAGTTGCATGCTCAAACGTCCTCCAGGCTTAGCGGAGTCCCCGGCTCGGCTGGGCCTCTAGGCCCAAGCCAAGCCGGGGGCTCGCCTGAGCCTGGATGCCGACGAAGCTTAGGCGAGCCCCCGGCTTGGCGTGGGCCTAGAGGCCCAGCCGAGCCGGGGACTCGCCTGAGCCTGGAGGACGCCCGAGCATGCAACTCGACCGGCCTCCATGCTCAGGCGAGTCCCCGGCTCGGCAGGGCCTCTAGGCCCAAGCCAAGCCGGGGGCTCGCCTAAGCTTGGATACCGGCCGAGCAAGCAGGGTGTGTGTGTGTATGTAGAGCACATACTCACCTACATCGGCCTCGAGTCCTCCACCGGTTCCACACATACTCACCGACATCGGCCCTTAGCTCCTCCAGCGATGGCGGTCCCGCTTGCAGCATCCTCTCTCTCTCCGTTGCTCGCCAGGATGACGTCACGAAAGCCTTTGACCCCCCGGGGTCAAAGGCTTTCGTGACGTCATTCCGGCGAGCAACGGAGAGAGAGAGGATGCTGCAAGCGGGACCGCCATCGCTGGAGGAGCTAAGGGCCGATGTCGGTGAGTATGTGTTAGGCAACATCGGCCCTGAGCTCCAGCGGTGACCTCCTCCGGCCGAGCAGGCTGCTCGGCCGGCCTCTACGCTTAGGCGAGTCCCCGGCTCGGCTGGGCCTGTAGGCCCAAGCCAAGCCGGGGGCTCGCCTAAGCCTAGAGGCCCGCCGAGCAGCCAGCGGCAGCTGGAGGAGGTCTCCGCTGGAGCTCAGGGCCGATTTTGGGGTGTATTTTTTGGGAACTTCGGCCCCGATCCTCCAGCGGTGACCTTCTCCGGCTGCTGCTGGCTGCTCGGCGGCCCTCTAGGCTTAGGCGAGTCCCCGGCTCGGCTGGGCCTGTAGGCCCAAACCGAGCCGGGGGCTCGCCTAAGCCTAGAGGGCCGCCGAGCAGCCAGCGGCAGCCGGAGGAGGTCTCCGCTGGAGCTCAGGGCCGATTTTGGGGTGTGTTTGTTTGGGAACTTCGGCCCCGATCCTCCAGCGGTGACCTTCTCCGGCTGCTGCTGGCTGCTCGGCGGCCCTCTAGGCTTAGGCGAGTCCCCGGCTCGGCTGGGCCTGTAGGCCCAAACCGAGCCGGGGGCTCGCCTAAGCCTAGAGGGCCGCCGAGCAGCCAGCGGCAGCCGGAGGAGGTCTCCGCTGGAGCTCAGGGCCGATTTTGGGGTGTGTTTGTTTGGGAACTTCGGCCCCGATCCTCCAGCGGTGACCTTCTCCGGCTGCTGCTGGCTGCTCGGCGGGCCTCTAGGCTTAGGCGAGTCCCCGGCTCGGCTGGGCCTGTAGGCCCAAACCGAGCCGGGGGCTCGCCTGAGCCTGGAGGCCCGCCGGCAGCCGGAGGACGGTCACCGCTGGAGGATCGGGGCATCTGGCCGTGTAAACACACGGGTAGCTGCGCGCGGCTCGTGCCGTTTTTTTTTTTTTTTTTTTCACGCGGCCGGCACGCGCAGCTACCTGTGTGTTCTAACGGCCGCTTTCAAATGTCCGTCGCGCATGCGCAGTAGGGTTTTGGCGACGGACAGTTTTTAGCTTATCCTTTTATAGTATAGATGTGTTAGTGATACATCAGGCGCATAGGAGACATGGATAAATTTATCTGCTAAAATAATAAGTAACTCTTGACAGTTTTTTTTTTTTATGAAGAATACCCTGTTGTATTTACACTTTCGTTTTGAGAAAAAAATGCAATTTTCACCAGTATTTGTGAACAACACTATTAAATCTATTCAAAGAAAGGTGAAACTCGGAATGACTGGAGAAGTGAAAATTCTAGGTCAAAGTAGCCGAACCGGAAAAATTCTCCTATTTGGTCTAGATTGTTCTCTTCTGCCAATTCTTCAAGTTTCACCTTTCTCTGAATAACCCTGTATATGTCGTCTTCTATGCTTGCTTTGTCTTTTGTGGAGACAATGGGTTAATTGTCAAAATAAACCTGATCCAAGAAATAGAATCTGAAGTGACTAAATGTGTGGACACTGAGTGAAAGAGACTTGAATAGGTCCTTTATCTGTTCCTGTGACTCTAGTGAAAAGGTGAGCGAACCTATTGTAGTCCCATTTAATGTTGGTATCAGTCACATAAATATTCAAATATTTCTTGTTCTTTGTATGGGTTGTTCCCAATGAAGCAGAATGAAAAGTTTTAAGAACAGCCAAATATTACCATTAGGTGTTTTTTCTTCTTTATATCTAGAATTTAGCGCCCCCCCCCCCATCTCCAAATAACAAATATTCCTGTCCACTAATAGGAGGTACATGTATGACATACTTCTCACGATGCTGTTGGTAATAATAATAGTATTGATAATTGAAGGGCTAATGTTAATTTTGCTAATGTAGGAAAAAACAACCAAACGTTTGCACTCCAGAGCAATGTCAGTACAATCTAAACAGGAGGTTACAATTCTAAAAAAAGGAAAGGGATATGAAACACTGATAAGACAACCTTCCTGTTGATGAATGTCTTTCCTCTATTTGTGCAGGAGCAGCATCCTCACTTGATCATGACAATTATGGACGAGAGCATTCATTTTATACATCAAAAAAAGGAAAATCTCTACTATAACCCTTTAGTGACCGCTGCAGTTCTTACGTTTCTGCGTTGTTAGTGTTTAGGTCACATTTTCCTCTTACTCGTTTATGCAACCCACAAATATTATATACCATTTATTTTCCACCATCAAATGGACTTTCTAAAAATACCATTTCCATCATATCGTATTTACTATAAAAAAAATATTCCCCGATGGGGCGGCTGCAACCACCAAATGTATCCATACCAGCAACATGTATAAAACATAACAAGGAGAAAAATGTCATCTGCGCTTATTCCCATTATTCCGTGTGAAACAAAACAGAGGCTTTGGTTTCCTATCCAAAACTGAAGCCAGGGCTGGCCCAAGACATTGTGCTGCCTGGAACGAAGGACGAAACGCGGCCCCCCTCAAAAAAAATACCCCGCAGTGTGTATGAGCATATCACGGTGCGCCACAGCAATAAAATTCAAACCCTCATACACACCGTACATTAGAATCTTATTGCTGTGGAGCTCTGTAATACAGTAATGTGAGGTGTGTATAACTGAGCCCAGAATTTCACATACCCAGCAGAGCCCAGTTTCTCATACCCAGCCGGGACCCGCCGAGAGGAAAGAAGTTGCTGCAGTCTGGAGGATTTGCCCACACGCGCACTACAGTAATCCAGTTCTTCCATTCTAGACCTGACTGGCCGCATGTGTGTGTGCACTGCCCACACACATGAGGCCAGCTATGCCAGGAAATGGAAGTGCAGGAGTATGGTGCATGTGGGCAGATCCTCAGGCTGCTGGGCGCCATTTACTGTTCGGTGGCACCGCAAAAGTAGTTCCCACCACCGGGCGCCGGTGGCTGAAATTTGCCGCCCCTGAATTTCTGCCGCCTGGCGCCGCTGCTCCACTCTGCACCAGGGTCGGGCCGGCCCTGAATGAGGCCATAGGCTGCTGTATACCTCATGAATGAAAAGCAGCATGTGCGGTTATGGTTCGCTATACAGTAGCCTGTGGCTTCATTTTTGGATAGGACTCACTCTCACTAGAGATGCTGTGACGTTGGCGGGTGAGCTTACTCTTAATGGCCATTAATAGAAACCAAAGCCTCTAATTGTGTTTTGTTTCACACGGTATAATGGGAATAAGCACAGATGCTTATTTTTCTCCTTGCTAGAAGGAATAAGACCAGCTGGAGGAGTCAGGCAGAGTGCCGTTACCAAATCTTCCTTTATTCACAACCTTTTTCTCTCGTTCCCTCCATCTCCTTGCTCTTACAGAAACCTGTCTCTCCCCTTCCGACACTGCTACCCCAGCCTCCCTTTCCTACAGTAGTCTCCAACTGTCTCTCACACCTAGATCTGGGGACCACAAGGGTGGAGCTTTTACTCTCTCCAACCGGCACTTTCCAGCCTATTCTTACACTCCGTTTTATTCTCCACTGTCGAAGACCATGCCATCTGCCTCTTCTGCCCCACATCCCTACGTGTTGCTGTAATCTATTCCCCCCCCCCCCCCAGCTCTACTGGACCCTTTCTGGAACATTTCTCAGCCTGGCTCACTCACTTTTTCTCTCATGACTTTCCACCTCTCATCCATGGAGACTTTAACATTCCCATTGACTCTCCCACTAACCCCCTTATCTCCATATTGCTCTTTCAACTCCTCAATGAGCCTCACACAGTGGTCCAACTTTTCTACTCGCCAAGCTGGCAACACCCTGGACCTTATTTTCTCCAGCCTCTACTATCTCTATCACCCCTTTCCCACGTGCCGATAGGGGAGGTATATTTGAGTGTCATCAGCATATAGGTGGTACTGGAATCCAAAGGAGCTCATCAGTTTACCTAGAGAGGCAGTGTACATTGAAAAAAGAAGAGGGCCCATTACTGAACCTTGGGGCATCCCAATAACCGACAGGCTGCTGGGAGGAGGTACTTTCAGAAAATGAGACACTAAACGATCCTTGGGACAGGTAGGAAGAGAACCACGAGAGAAACCTTGAAGGCTTATATCACTAAGAGTTTGAAGGAGGAACGAGTGGTTAACTGTATCAAAGGCAGTAGAGTAGAATCTATTTGATTTAGCAGTTGCAAGGTCATTGATAAATTTCGCAAGAGTTGTTTCTGTGGCGTGCAGTGAGCAAAAGCCAAATTGCAGACAGTCAAGGAGAGAGTGGGTGTTGAGGTAGTCAATCAGATGGACATACACAAACTTTTCAATGGTTTTGGAGGTAAAAGGGAGCAGCGACACGGGCTGGTAGATGGATTGGAGGGAGTAGTAGGATCCAAAGATGGCTTTTTTTAGGATCGGGACTACCATGGCATGTTTAAAAAACAAAAAAGTGTGGGTCAGGGACGGTGCAAGAGAAATGTAAAGTGTTTTGGTAAGATGTGAGGGAATGTGGTCGAGGGGTCAGGTAATGGGATGATAGGATCATAATAACTTAAAGACCTCTTGTTCAGTCGCAGAAGTTAAATGTGTGAGGACAGACATGGTGAATATCTTCCTGCATGGGTGATAGCGGCATTATTGAGACTTCGGTTCTTATTCTATTTTTGCTGTAAACAAGCACGCTACATCTTCGGCATTGAGGTCAGTGTTGCAAACAGCCACAACAGGACGGAGAAGGGAATTAACCGCTCCAAGCAGGCGTTTTGGGTTTCAGGAGTGAGTGTGTATGCGGCTCATATAATATGACTGCTTGTCTAGAAAGAGGGTAGAGCTGTAGGAAAGGAGTATAAATTTATAGTGAAGGAAGTAGAGTAGAAGTGGGTCTTTCCAATAGCGCTCACCAATTCGAGAACATCCTTGGAGTCAATTTGTTGTGCCAGGGTTGCAGGTTTTGTCGCCTCATTGACCAGGGTTTTGATGGTGCTGGCTTATTGAGAGTGGAAGCAAGAGTAGAGTGGTATCGGGTGATGGCTTCATTAGGACAGGAGAGAGATAGGACAGATGATAACTGTATGGATATATCAGCGGAGAATTGATGCGGATTGAGAGTGGCGATTTCTGCAAGTCTTATAAAGTTTGGGTTCATATGGAGGAACGTGGGTAGCGCTTAGTTCACATGTCAGAAAATGATGGTCAGAGAGAATGAGAGGTGTAATAGTGAGATTAGAGATTGGATCTCATCTTTTCCTACTTGTGCCCTGAATATTGACAGCTGAGTGGGAGAGTCGGACCACTGAGTGAGGCCAAACGAGGACGTAATGGAGATAAATCGCATGGCAACTGAACGGTGAGTCATCAGGGATGTTAAAATCACCAATAATGAGGGATGAAATGTCAGAGGACATGAAATGTGGGAGCCAAGAAGAGAAATGGTCAAGGAATTGAAGAGGTTGGCCAGGGGGTCATTAGATAACAGCAATACGAGCGGCTAGAGGATTAAAGGCAGATAGTATGGACCTCAAAAGTGGAAAATAAGAGAGGAACGGGCTGAAAGAAGCAGTGGGATAAGAGTAAGAATCCCACTCCACCACCTTTTTGTCACTTGGCTAGGGGTGTGTGTCATTTGGAGACCACCATGTGTTAGGGATGCAGGTGTTCCAGTATCGGATGAAGAAAGCCAGGTTTCGATCAAAGATTGAGTGGAATTCTGCTGCCATGGGGGGCCCAGGGTTGGGGGAGACATCTCCTGCAGCAAGAAGAGTGAGAAGTACAAAAGGTGGGAATATGATTAGAATTTTCGGGTAAGGGTTTATTTTTTTAAGCGGGTGGAGAGCGAGTGCAGAAGTGAATGATAAATGCCTGGTTAGAGAAGAGAGAAGGGGCATGGAAGCAGTGAGGGAGTAATAAAAATGGAGTGTGGTGGTAAGGGTAGATGGAAAGACATGGATGTCTTTATAGATAGCGAAGTTACATATTTAAATTTTTGTGTTTCTCATCCAATAAACATGACCACTAGCACATTTTTAGCAGTGCATGGAAGAGTTTTTCACTGCTTAAAGCAGGTTCCAGTGGGTTTTTAGTTTATTAGGCGATTGTGAATACGGTCAACCATTGCATAGTCATATCATCCATCCTATGTTCTTTACAGCCTGATTTGACAAAAACAGCAATACAAAATTAACTGAAAGTCACCACACATGATGAAAATCACAGGGCCATTAGCAAAGTTGATGAACCCATTCTTTGAGGTGGGTGCAAAAGTCGTAATAGTTGCATCAGTTCAGAAATTTGCCTTGTGCATGTAACGGTGCGCTAACGCTCTACCCTGGAGTAGCGTTTATTTGGATTCTTTTGGACAGATTCTTGAACACAGACAGCAGGAAAGGCTGTAGTACCCTGATTCCCACACCAGGGAGGTACTACAAGAAACCTAATTATCACCTCAGCTCCAAATGGCTTCGTGGCCAGGAGGTCGCTGGGTGGAAACACATTAACTATCTGTGTACAGATACAGTCATGGCAGAAATTGTTGGCACCCCAGAAATTTTTCCAGAAAATCAAGTAACACATGTTTTGCTATACACATGTTTATTCCCTTTATGTGTATTGGAACGAAACAAAAAAAGGGAAGAAAAATAGCAAATTAGACATAATGTCACACAAAACTCCAAAAATGGGCTGGACAAAATTCTTGGCACCCTTTCAAAATTGTGGATAAATAAGATTGTTTCAAGCATGTGATGCTCCTGTAACCTCATCTGGGGCAAGTAACAGGTGTGGGCAATATAAAAATCACATCTGAAAGCAGATTAAAAGGAGAGAAGTTCACTTAGTATTTGCATTGTGTGTCTGTGTGTGCCACACTAAGCATGGACAACAGAAAGCGGAGAAGAGAACTGTCTGAGGACTTAAGAACCAAAATTGTGGAAAAATATCAACAATCTCAAGGTTACAAGTCCATCTCCAGAGATCTAGATTTGCCTTTGTCCACAGTGCGCAACATTATCAAGAAGTTTGCAACCCATGGCACTGTAGCTAATCTCTCTGGACGTGGACGGAAGAGAAAAATTGATGAAAGGTTGCAACGCAGGATAGTCCGGATGGTGGATAAGCAGCCCCAAACAAGTTCCAAAGAAATTCAAGCTGTCCTGCAGGCTCAGGGAGCATCAGTGTACGCGCAAACTATCCGTCGACATTTAAATGAAATGAAATGCTATGGCAGGAGACCCAAGAGGACCCCACTGCTGACACAGAGACATAAAAAAGCAAGACTACAATTTGCCAAAATGTACCTGAGTAAGCCAAAATCCTTCTGGGAAAACATCTTGTGGACAGATGAGACCAAGATAGAGCTTTTTGGTAAAGCATATCATTCTACTGTTTACCGAAAACGGAATGAGGCCTACAAAGAAAAGAACACAGTACCTACAGTGAAATATGGTGGAGGTTCAATGATGTTTTGGGGTTGTTTCGCTGCCTCTGGCACTGGGTGCCTTGAATATGTGCAAGGCATCATGAAATCTGAGGATTACCAAAGGATTTTGGGTCGCATTGTAGAGCCCAGTGTCAGAAAGCTGGGTTTGCGTCCGAGATCTTGGGTCTTCCAGCAGGACAATGACCCCAAACATATGTCAAAAAGCAGCCAGAAATGGATGGCAACAAAGCGCTGGAGAGTTCTGAAGTGGCCAGCAATGAGTCCAGATCTAAATCCCATTGAACACCTGTGGAGAGATCTTAAAATTGCTGTTGGGAAAAGGTGCCCTTCCAATAAGAGAGACCTGGAGCAGTTTGCAAAGGAAGAGTGGTCCAAAATTCCGGGTGAGAGGTGTAATAAGTTTATTGATGGTTATAGGAAGTGACTGATTTCAGTTATTTTTTCCAAAGGGTGTGCAACCAAATATTAAGTTAAGGGTGCCAAGAATTTTGTCCAGCCCATTTTTGAGGTTTTCTGTGACATTATGTCCAATTTGCTTTTTTTCCTCTCTTTTTTTGTTTTGTTCCAATACACACAAAGGGAATAAACATGTGTATAGCAAAACATGTGTTACTGCAATACTTTTCTGTGAGAAATACTTGATTTTCTGGAAAAATTTCTGGGGTGCCAACAATTTCGGCCATGACTGTACATAGACATGACGTGATACAAAAACATGAACAAGATTGCTGATGCAAGACTTACTTATGAGACATACAGAGCGGGAACACTTGTGTTCATTAGCCTGCAGGGAAGGCCTACAATCTTAGATTGGATATACTGTATGTACTCAGCTATACAGAGGGGGAACACAAAATTCAATAGCCTGCAGGCAGGCCTACTCTCTGCGATAGGCTACTGTATAGCAACCAAGGAAACATATACTAGACAGGATACATAAAACTAGGAACTCCGGAACATAAACTAGAAAGTAATATACATGAACTAGAAATAACCATAAATGTGAATCTGACACAAACTCAGGCAAAAGTACAATAGGGATATGCGAGAGAATGGTCGATAGGGATAGCCAGGTCAAAACGTAACAGGTCCTCAGCCAGAAACTGGTCAATAACAGATCAGACAGAATGAGATTAGCAATAAAGCAGGTGATGCAGGAACTAGACTCTACTCCAATTTACTGCCACGACAGTTCAGGGAGCAAGTCCTCTCAGCCTCTTTTAAAGGCTGATGGCTCCCTGCACTTATGCCTAGCTCTGCCCCCTCAGATGCCCTTTTGCCAGCCCTTACTACTGGCAACAGGCTAGCCAGCGATGCCACCTGGCGCCCTGAACCCCCAGGAAGCGCTGCGGGGGCCAAGGATGTAACAGTGCACTGGATTGCCCTGGGGATCTAGGAAGTTCTCACGGTTCTGAATAAGTGAACACTCATAGAAATCTCTGATTCACAAATACGAACTTGTCCTCCACAAGACGACGTTCTGTCTGTTGCTAAATGCACTTGTAACAATTTCTCATTTTGGCGTGTCTTAATTGATTCTGCTTAAACTTATTTGAAATGAATGGTATGCAGAAATAACCTTAATCCTAAAATACATCCAAGTTGTTATGTATTGTTTTAGACTTATTTAGCTAATTAAGGGAACCTGAGCATCGGAAGAGAATGATGTAAGTTTCCAGTTATAGAAGTGCCGATCAGCAGAGTCATTAGAATAAAGCATGTATTGATTTAAAGCTGGGAGTGCGGATGAAAATTTAATGCACTTCCTGCCATTGTCTGCTTGAACACTGTAATCCAGGCTCATTACTACTACTAGACACATGAAATAAATAGAGTGTCATATTAATAGTGCAACATGAAGCGTTGGAACTTTCTGCTTTTATCAGACTTAACAAATTACATCCCCCTTCTTTTGTTGAAAAGCAAAGTAAATGATATTAGCTCCTTTCTATAATCCCTATGACTGAAAGCTCTTAAAACAGAGCTTAATAGAATTTCCCTTGGTAGGCTTTTAGCTGTCCACCTACACATTGGCTGTTAATTTGCATTAACCCATTTATCCATTCTCCCTATGAAGTAGGGCGGCAAGAACTTACAAGTGTCAAAGCCCCTAGGTCTCAAGGATGCCTGCCAATGTATGCACATTGCCAAAAGGTACTTCCCCGAATTATATTAGGATAAGGTGGTCTTGTCTTGCATTTGAAAAAGTATTAGACCCTGTCAACTAAATCTAGTGATAAATATCCTGACGTTAATTGATTTCATGTATTATTAGTTTTCTGCCTTATTAGAAGCTATTAGAGGGGGGTCTATATAGTCCTTGACTTCCTATCGCGGAGATGGAAAGAACTAACAAATTAATGTCTCTTTCTCAGTGCAGTGGGTGATGATGTACGGCCATTTTTCAGGACACTTCGAATTCTATTTTATTTGATTTTATCCAATTTTTAAGTCTGACTTTATTTTATTAAAAGAAGCCAGGCCAGACTTCCGGTAAGCAGGCCTAGCTAATGGCCGCTTAGTATTACAGCTCTGCTCGCCCTGCAAAGAATTCTTTCCCGCTGGTGGGCCATCCACAGCCCTGTCATGGCAGACGAGAACGGGAGCAAACCTGAACACCGACTGCACCAAACCATGTTATCCCCCAGGCGGACTCAGTGGCGCATCGTTACTCCAGTGTCCCGACGGCCAACATGCGGCCAAATGTCCCAAGCCACTTATGGGCCGGGACGTTTTTGAATGTTCCCAATGGCCGCTCCGCATACAGACCTGCAAGAGAGGAGCCGTGGTCCAGGGGTTTGATCCCGTCACCGCTCCTCTTACAATTTGGAGGTTGTCGGTGACACACAGCCCTCTCCCCATGGCAGCCATCTTGTAGTGATGGGTTCATGGGTCTGGTGTGGACCATCCTGAACTGGGACTCAGGTGTGTCGGGAAGCCCTGGAGACAATTTACGATTACTCAGCTCCACTTGTACTGGGGAGGTGTGGGTCAGGGGCTCTTTACCCTCAATTTATTTCAGACCTGGGGTGCCTGCTATTGCCATCTGACCACCAGTCTGTTTATTTCCCTCCATTGTTGATTGCTCATTAACTGTCTTCGAGCCCAATTTTTCTGCCACAGGATTGTCTGGTTTGCCCTTGTAACCCACTTTTCAAGATCGTCCCAGAGACGCTTTTGAGGAGGGTCCAAGTCCCAATTTTTTCTAATCCCTGGGTGACCTGGGCACTTCTGTCAACTTCTTTTAAATTTTTTATAGTTTTGGGATTACCTGGAGTGGACACCTTCATTTTTGAGTTGTTAACCCTTGGAATTTTGGCTGATTTTCATCATGCCTTCCCAGTGCACTTCCCTGAAGTTTTATGGCCCCAGTAATCCATTCTGGTGTTGCATTGTATTGGCAGTCAAACCTTTAGTATTGTTGTTCAATTACCAAATATTCACCTATTTTTTACAATGGCAAAGTTTGCCTCTTCTGGGAAATTCAACAAAAAATCCACAGAAAAATCTGCTTCAAAACAGATTACAAAACCTGCCCCCCCCCCCCCCGTCTCCGCACTCAAGTGATTCCTGTGACGGAACCATTCTCTTCTGTCTGTCCTGGCTCTCCAGACACCCCTTCGTTGCGGTCAGCCCGGCTACTGGGAGCGCTGTCCTCAGCACCTCGAGCAGCTTGACCCGTCTGCTTCTGATTCTCTGCCCTGGAGCCGTTAGGAATTTCCAGAGGGCCGCTCTGTGCCTTCTGGGGGTGATAGTGGGTACCCTGAATGAGACACCAGACGAGCTGTATGTTCCCACAGGATTCTCTCTCTCTCTGAGCTCTGAGAGTTCTGACCTTTAATGAACAAAAACGCCACCATTTATGCTGAAATCCAACAGTCATAATTTGCATAAATGACGCACCTCGTCCTACCAATATGCTAATTACATTATGTCAGTTAGATATTTACAACAAACATTCTTTATATTCTTTAGCCTTTAGCTCACACAACATTTGCATAATCCATTGTTCTAACACATCAGATTAAAGACAAACACTATCACAGATCCCTTGAATTAAACATGCAGCCAGATAAGGGGGAAAGCCCTGTTGCATAAATTACACAGCAGTAAAGCTTGTTTACTGGCTATACAGAAACACATTTACCTACAGGAATATAAGTATTTTTAAAACTAAAGTTATGCCATTTTACACTAAACTAATTTAAACTAAAACCAAACGATGTAATATATATTTAAAAACACACTATAAATTGAACATAAAGTCTCTTGGGGTTTGAAGCATGGAGCGTTACATCAGCTCCATGACAATTCCAACGACTCCAGGTCTGACTTGCAGTCCCTCTAGTGTGCCTCTTCCTCCCAGACTACAGCACAGACTGGGGCTTTGCTTTGTGTGGCAGATATCTTGGCGGCCTTGTCTCTGCTGTTGGACGAAAAGTTGGTAAAGTTTACATCTACCATTGAGTCCGCCATGGCACAGCTAACTTCGCAAGCCCATAGAATCACTGAAGTGGAGGAACGTGTTTCATTTATGGAATATGATTTTAGCCCACTAAAATCCCCTTAGAGAAGTAATGGTTAATCTATTCAGAGAACAATGAACAGCAGTGAAATGTCAGTGAAATGCCCTGATGTTCGGTGGTTTCATTCAGCAGATTTAATCAGGCGAATCCGCCAGGCTAATTCACCTCACCCGCCCGTCGCTCTGTCTCTGCCGCTCCCCTCTGCGAGTCCCTTCACTGGCTCCCCATCCACTGCAGAATTAAGTTCAAAATCCTTATCCTTACCTACAAAACCCTCACTAACTCAGCTCCCCACTACCTGTCCTCACTAATCACCAAATACACCCCAGCCCGCTCCCTAAGGTCAAACAGTGACCTGCGCCTAGCTTCTCCCCGCATCACCTCTTCCCATGATAGACTGCAGGATTTCTCAAGCACAGCCTCCACTCTCTGGAACGCTCTCCCTCGTACTGTCAGACTTTCCCCTAACATCTCTTCCTTCAAACGCTCCCTGAAAACATTCCTATTTAGGGAAGCCTACCACCCAACTCACTGCCGCAACCATCAATCACTCTCACCTTACAGTCCTCTCCTCCTGTTTCCAACCCCAACCCTCCCAGATTGTGAGTTCCTACGGGAATAGGGCCCTCATCTCCTCCTGTACTGTTTGTCAAATGTTGTTCAATGTATTGTAACCCTGTCTATACTGTGCTTATTGTACAGCGCTGCGGAATATGCTGGCGCTTTATAAATAAAGAATAATAATAATAATGAATAATAATGGGTTGCAATGTAAAAAATATTCCTGTTTTTATTCAATATTTATTAAACCATTTATTCTTTTAATCTGCAGCAAAAAGTCCCTTTATTTATTTATGTATTAGGATTTTTTTAGACTTTTTTCAGGATTTTATCGGTGAAATTTACAGGGAAATTGAAAAACCCTGATAGTGTTAGATACTTTCCTAACTACAGCTAAGGCAATTCCTGCAACGTGACGTTTATGATGACAGCAATGAGTTGAAAAGGGCATCCATCATTTCACTGTACAGTTTTAGGAATGTTGTATGAATTCCTGTTATTTTGTTCTGCTGAACAGCCAAGTCATCCTGCCCACAATCTAGAAATGATAAAGATTTTCCTGGCAGTGTTAAGTATAAAACCCCTGGCTTCTTACTAGACCCCCTTCCTATCACTACTGTCTTGCAACGAGCATCTTGACCGACACAGGTAAACACCATCTCAACTATATTTAGTGCTTTTATACTTCTTGATTATAGTTAAAATATGATATTCACGCTAATATAGATTTTCTTTTTTTCATGATAAAGATGTCCAGTTATAAACTACTGTTTATATACTGTTATTATAAATCGTCATTCCATTACGTATTGTAAAAAAGGTATTTAACTGTTTCATGGCTGAGGAAGCAGCTGAAGGATGGTTTTTATTAATGTTCAATGTCTAATGTGTTAGCATTAGTAAAAATGTAAGACTACTGGGCAAGCATCAAGAAATGGGGTTCTTCTAGCTCAGTGGTTCTCAACCTGTGGACCCTCAGGACAATTGTCCTTGGTCATTAAGTGCGACCCAAAAATAATTGAATTTCTGAAACATAATAATTTATTCCACAAAACAACGTGTGCACTATTCTACAATGTATGCACTTTTTAAACAATTTTGTAAACAAACCGGGATTCTTTCCAAAAAGGATAGTGCAGTAATCACAAAACTAGTGAAAACGAAAGTGCTGCGAGGCAAAAACCCAATAAAATAAACTGTATTTGAAACCTATGAAATTAATTAGAACTTATGGGAAAACTGAGGATGCTTCTTGCTCTAAATAAGTGTCTCAAAGTCTGGGGTGATGGTAGACAAAGCAACTAATTTAAATTGCTACTGAATGAATAATAAAATATTATAAAAAAACTTACTCACCTGCTCCGCGCTACTCTGCCGTCCATCTCTGCCGCGTCGCACATTATTTTTTCACAGCAGCCTGCCCTCCCTGAGCCTGCGCAATTTGCGTAGCTGAACTGTGTATACACACATGCGCACATGCACTCCTGCGTGCAATCAAAATACATCATTACTATATGTATGGTTCATGTCATGTCAGAATGCCATATCAAAAAATGCCCAAAAAAATATGTAAATTTCCATTAGAATTTCAATCATTTGCAGCGTGTCAATTTATTTTCCCACGTTTTATCATCCAAACATTTGTGGTTATATAATCTATGGCATAAAACATAATCAGGAATGGAGACCCTGTTATTGGACAGTGATGCTAGTGTATTAAGTGGATGTCCCACAGCAATGGCTTACAATCAAGATGTCAGCCAGCTGTGAAAGAAGCCCACTATCAGTGATGAGCTATGGGACTTCCTACGCACACAACCATGAAACCAGAGGATGTGCTCAGCGCATCGACCAAAACAAAGCGTTTAAAGGACCACTACCACCATATTATGCAATGTCCTTATTGTGTTTATTTGTTGCTGATATCTTACATGTGCTTTGTTTTTCTCTTGTATGTTTAGTTAAGAAAATATTTTCCTCTATATGTGTCACTGGGTGCATCCATTCTGTGATATTTTGTGTTGTAAACTGTCCCCCCCACATTATCTTTCGATCACTTGCTCCATCACTTGCTTTGGCCACAAAACGGAGTGAATGGGTCAGTCACTGACTCACATCATTGTATTGTGCGGGATGTATTCAAAGGACACCAGCAGGGAGGGGTAGATTAGAAGTCTTTTAAATTCCCTGTCATATCTCATTCAACTGTGAGCTCTGATCTGGAGTAGCCTGGAGAACACAATACACCTCCTGCTGCCTTATCTAAACATTCCCTCTTCCACCTCATTAACTGTAGATTAGATAAACAACAGCAGTAAAGTAAAACTTTTGTACAGATTTTGGTAAATGTTGCCTCATGGGAAAAATCCACAAATGTAAACAGGAGACAAAAAAAACTAACTTTGTTTTTCCTGTTTACATGCAATTACTTCAAACCAATAAATAAACAACAGCATGTGTTTTATAAAGGTGTCTTTATTTGTAATGCACAAGTAATCTAGTTACAGTTTATGTAAGAGGTAGTGTCTTTTTTAAGGGGAAAAAAATAGAGATGAAATTTGAGTAGAGTGGCTATTTAACCTCTTGCTGCCCAGCAACACTAGTTAGTATCCTACCTATTCCTCACATTGAATTTAAGATGCCCGCAGTCGGTCTTAGTTTACGGAGGGCAGATAGCATATACTGTGTTTGCTGATTCCAGGAGTGATACTGGCCCTTTGAGTGCATGACAAAGGGGCAAAGCCGGACTGGGACAAAAAAATAGGCGCAGGCATATATGCACAGCAATCTGTTTAAATATAAATACATACATTTACACACATAGCAATATATTTACATATACAGTCAGGTCCAGAAATAGTGGGACATTGAGACAATTCTAACATCTTTGGCTCTATACACCACCACAATGGAGTTGGAATGAAACAAACACAATGTGCTTTAACTGCAGACTGTCAGCTTTAATTTGAGGGTATGTACATCCAACTCAGGTGAACGGTGTAGGACTTAAAGCAGTTTGCAGATGTGCCTCCCACTTGTTAAGGGACCAAAAGTAATGGGACAATTGGCTTCTCAGCTGTTCCATGGCCAGGTGTGTGATATTCCCTCATTACCCCAATTACAATGTGCAGATAAAAGGCCCAGAGTTCATTTCAAGTGTGCTATTTGCATTTGGAATCTGTTGCTGTCAACTCTCAAGATGATTTTGTACGGATCATCAATAAAACACTTTTTGCATCTGGACGTTATGCTGGCCGGACATTAGCAGCGTCTGACGTCTCCTAATCACACACACACGCTGCTAGCGGACGCAGCGCCCTCTGTACGTCAGTACTAGCGGTATCACAAGTGAATAAAGAAACTCCAGAGTCCACGATAAATTTCAATGGATTTAATCCAACAACAGGAAAAAAGGCAACGTTTCGACCATGACTGGTCTTTGTCAAGCCTTGACAAAGACCAGTCATGGTCGAAACGTTGCCTTTTTTCCTGTTGTTGGATTAAATCCATTGAAATTTATCGTGGACTCTGGAGTTTCTTTATTCACTTGTGATTGCTGGGGCTGTGGAGCAAGAGACCCCCACTCCAATTATCCACCTTGGGTTTGCATTCAGGCACAATTTTTCAAGTACTAGCGGTATCACGTTCTCGAAAAAAATGCGTTCGTTTGCCGCTTGCGTTTCCCGGCCGCACTTTTCTGCGGCCGTACTTCGTCTATTGCTTGTCATTGGCAGTCATTTGCTGCTACTACGGCTGTGATAAAGTGCGGCTGCCATCGTGTTCGCTCTGCATTCGTCTGACCCCAGCCTAAACCGTAGTTTGAAGCAAAGTAATAATCAGCTTGAAATAAGAAAAAATTGGTTTGAGTGTGAAGCAAAGAATGTACTTTATTATGCATGCATACATTCTTTATGTTGTATGGAGTATCTTTCAGCTATAATACATACACACACAAAGACCACTTGCTGATGGGGGGGCAATATATAAATATACACAAATACGAAACAAGCTGGTGTGCTGTATATAAGGTATACTTGTTCTGGCTGATATATAAATACAGTACCCTCTGTATATTTATACAATTATATGCGTCATCCATATTATACCACAAGTTATTCAAACTTTTTCTGAAATGCTGGGAGAACAGTTTGGGTGTATTCCTGCCCCTTATTATGACTTGTCATATTCTGATTAATCACAGTTTGTGTATCAGACTGCTCTTTCCCGGTTCTTCACATGTCAACCCCCCACCCATGCCTCAAATACAGTCAGGTCCAGAAATATTGAGACATCGACACAATTCTAACATCTTTGGCTCTACACACCACCACAATGGAGTTGGAATGAAACAAACACAATGTGCTTTAACTGCAGACTGTCAGCTTTAATTTGAGGGTATGTACATCCAACTCAGGTGAACGGTGTAGGACTTACAGCAGTTTGCAGATGTGCCTCCCACTTGTTAAGGGACCAAAAGTAATGGGACAGAATAATAATCATAAATCAAACTTTCCCTTCTTAATACTTGGTTCCAAATCATTTGCAGTCAATCACAGCCTGAAGTCTGGAACGCATAGACATCACCAGACGATGGGTTTCAGCCCTGGTGATGCTCTGCCAGGCTTCTACTGCAACTGTCTTCAGTTCCTGCTTTTTCTTGGGGCATTTTCCCTTCAGTTTTGTCTTCAGCAAGTGAAATGCATGCTCAATGGGATTCAGGTCAGATGATTGTCTTGGCCATTGCATAACATTCCACTTCTGTCCCTTCAAAAACTCTTTGGTTGCTTTTGCAGTATGCTTTGGGTCATTGTCCATCTGCACTGTGAAGCGCCGTCCAATGAGTTCTGCAGCATTTGGCTGAATGTGAGCAGATAATATTGCCCGAAACACTTCAGAATTCATCCTGCTGCTTTTGTCAGCAATCACATCATCAATAAATACAAGAGAACCAGTTCTATTGGCAGCCATACATGCCCACGCCATGACACTACCACCATCATGCTTCACTGATGAGGTGTTATGCTTAGGATCATGAACAGTTCCTTTCCTTCTCCATACTCTTCTTTTCCCATCACTCTGGTACAAGTTGATCTTGGTCTCATCTGTCCATAGGATCTTGTTCCAGAACTGTGAAGGCTTTGTTAGGTGTTGTTTGGCAAACTCTAATCTGGTCTTCCTGTTTTTGAGGCTCACCAATGGTTTACATCTTGTGGTGAACCCTCTGTATTCACTCTGGTGAAGTCTTCTCTTGATTGTTGACTTTGACACACATACACCTACCTCCTGGAGAGTGTTCTTGATCTGGCCAACTGTTGTGAAGGGTGTTTTCTTCACCAGGGAAAGAATTCTTCGGTCATCCACGACAGTTGTTTTACGTGGTCTCCTGGGTCTTTTCGTGTTGATGAGCTCACCGGTGCATTCCTTCTTTTTGAGAATGTTCCAAACAGTTGTTCTGGCCACGCCTAATGTTCTTGCTATCTCTCTAATGGGTTTGTTTTGTTTCTTCAGCCTAATGATGGCTTGTTTCACTGATAGTGACAGCTCTTTGGATCTCATCTTGAGAGTTGACAGCAACAGATTCCAAATGTAACTAGCACACTTGAAATGAACTCTGGGCCTTTTATCTGCACATTGTAATTGGGGTAATGAGGGAATATCACACACCTGGCCATGGAACAGCTGAGAAGCCAATTGTCCCATTACCTTTGGTCCCTTAACAAGTGGGAGGCACATCTGCAAACTGCTGTAAGTCCTACACCGTTCACCTGAGTTGGATGTACATACCCTCAAATTAAAGCTGACCGTCTGCAGTTAAAGCACATTGTGTTGGTTTCATTCCAACTCCATTGTGGTGGTGTATAGAGCCAAAGATGTTAGAATTGTGTCCATGTCCCAATATTTCTGGACCTGACTGTATATTCATAGTTATATACCCCCCCCCCCCCGTATGTAGCAATAAAGCTTACAGTAATGTGCGGTGTATTCGTGTATCAGTGAACTCCACAGCGATAAAACCCATACACACCGCGCATTTCTGTTTTATTGCTGTGGAGCTCTGTGATACGCTCATACACACCGCACATTACTGTATCATAGAGCTCCAAGGCAATAAAACTCACAGTAATGTGCGCTGTGTATGACAGAACTCCACAGCAATAAAACTCACAGGGCCCCATTACATTCTTAACGCTAAGGTTAGCGCTCAGCTGTGTGAGCGTTAACATTAGGTTAAGTGGCCCTACCGTATGCAGCCCATGTTACAATCCGAAAGCTAACAGGTTAAAAAAATTTGTTAATGATTCGGAGCTTGTACTTTTCAGCGCAAGGTTACTGTACTTTGCGCTCCCTTTGCTTAACATGGGGAGCACAAACCGTTAATTAGCGTTAAGATTACAAAGTCCTAACACTAATTACGTCCCGCTATGGTTACTCAAAAAATAAACCCACAGCTAGGGCCTGATGCTATCGGATTCCGCTTCTGCAGAATCAATCAGCACCAGCTTAAAATCGCCCCCCCCAAAAAAATCAGATACTCACCTCTCATCCAGCGGCGAGAAAGGCAGCTCGATCCGCTTCTTCTTGCCGCCGGGGGCGGAGCCGGGCGGAGGGGGGGTGCCAAGGTGAAACCTTGGACTCTCTGCAGTCAGAAGGGACAGGACAAGTGGGAGGGTTTCCAATTAGCAGACAGAGATAACTCTAGAGAAAGGGTAGGTAGGGGTAAATACACAGAAAAAATACAAATCGTCGCAATAAAAAAGGGAAGTATAGGAAAGGATAAGGATCCCCTTCCCTTCTCCATACTCACCAGCCCTATCCCTCCTTCATACTCACTGCTGACTCCCCCAGGCCGCTCTCTCCGTGTCCTGGTGGTAGGCTTTCTTCAGTATTGTTTATTTTTCTGCATTCTCTCTTTCTCTTTGTAATCTTTCCTTCTCTCTTAATCCTTTTTATTTTTTCTTTCTACATTCTTTCTCTATATTGTTTATTTTGCTCAGTATTTTCTTTCACTCTGAAATCTTTGTTTCTGCACCATTTCTTTCTCTGCATCCTTTCATTCAGTTTCTTTCTTTCTCTTGGTGTTCGTTCTTTTCCTCTGCATTTCTGTCTCTATTAGGGTAATTCAAAGAGAATCGAAAAGTCACCGCAGGTTCGGTGACTTTTCGTTCTCTTCAATTTGGTTTGTTTTGCCGATCCCATTTCGGCGACCCTGCGGTGTCTGCGGTGTATTCAGCAAGCACCACAGGGTCCCCGAATTGCAGGGAAAGGCCGCCGCAAACCTGACAAAAACTAACCGCAAAATCTGGCGAATGCACGCCGAAAACCCGCAAAAACATCTGGCTTAACCCGCCGAAAACGCCGGAAAATCCTGAGCAGGAGCCGATCACATGCAGAGAAGCCGCCGGAAAAAGCCGACACCGCAGACAAAGGCAGTGAATAAATTAGCAAAACAGTTTTCTTGAATGTTTGAAAAGTGAAACGCTGTTTGCAAACAAACTACTGAGCGAAAATGTCTGAAATTTACATATGAGGTCCAATGAATGATAATAAAAAGGGCTGTTACAGAAAAAATAAGTAAACTAAAAAAAATCCAGAAAAATGCTTAAAATATCCTAAAAAATCTGTAAATAAAGAGACTCTTTACTGCAGAATTTTATAATGAACGGTTTATTAGATATTGAATTAAAACGGGAGTATTTTTAACATTGAAGCCTATGGGATTCGCCTGAATAAACCTGCCGAATTAAACCACCGAATGGCAGGGCATTAGGGGAACCTTTCACTGCTGGTTTGTGCTCTCTGAATAGCCGAAGCAGTGCTTTTTCATGGGGATTTCACTGCCCTCGAACAGGCACCGAACAGGCACCGTATGTGCAGGCAATTCGCCAAGAATTGGCGAATTGCCTACTCTCTGGATAGCCGAATGGCCAAGAAAGGTAACCGAACGCTGATTTTCAGCATTCGGTTCCCTTTCGGCAGCCATTCGGATCTCTTCGAATGACCCTATATGTATTCTTTCTCTCTGTATCCATTCATTCCTCTCCTTTCTTTCCATATTCTTTCTGTATTTTTCTCTCTGAAGTCTTTCACTCTAAATTTTCTTTCTCTGTATCCCTTCTTTCTACATTATTTTACTCGCTGCGTTCTTTTTTGTATTCTCTCTTTTCTCTATGTACACTCTTTGTTTCCCCCTGCTGCCAGTGATCTGAGGGTCAGTGAGCTGTCCGTGCTGGGAGAGGCCAGAATGCCACTGCCTGGTGCATCTGAGCTCCCTGGAGCAGCCAGGCTTAAAGGGATACTCTAGGCAACATGACCACCTAAGCTTTTTTGGTGGTCATGATGCCCTCCTAAGTATTCCCTTTCCCTCCGCTGCCCCCTCCGCTCAGCTGATCGGCTGAAACAGCTGAGAGACGTGGAGAACTTTACTCCGCCCTCCCAGCTGTCAGTCAGCAGAGCGGGATTCGTATTTCCCACTTCTGCCGACTATTGCCGAGGAGGAGACGTCATCGCGCTTTCAGCGCGATGACGTCTCCAACTCGCCACAGTAGCTGGCGGCAGCGGCTGAGATTAGTGTTGCGAGCATCCTCTTGCGTGTAACACTAATCAAAGAAGAAGATGGAGCCGGGAGGAAGCCTGCTGATTAGCTGGTTTTCGTGAGAGGCGCGCTGCTTTTGAGACCTCTCCCGGCGTAATGATGTTATTGCGTTGGACGCGATGATGTCATTTTCAAGTGGTCACCCGGGAAAAGGATGTGGTGAGGGATAAAGCCAGGCACCACTGAAAAAGGGAGAGTTTTCCCTTTTAAGCGATGCCTGACATTAACCCCTGAGGTGCCGATCTGCGATCCAGTGCCATTCAGCACCAGACTGCGGCCTAGTTCCGGTGAGTGCCACCATCTAAGGCTCGTGTCAGACGAGCGCACTGATCACGTCCGTGTTGCCACAATTTGTACATCCGTTACAGCATATAATTATGACCAATGGAGCCCCACACACAACGTACGTCCACACGGAACTACAGACGCATAACGTACGTGGCAAACGGACGCAGGTTAGGCAAGAATGTAAATCCGCTAGAACGGATGCACAGAGTGCGCTGCATCCGCAACATCCGTATAGCTTTGTGTGTGAGTGATGGAACGAAGTCAGACGGATTGCATTTTTGACGTCCAGCATTTTGACGGACAAAATGTTTTTCATATTAATTTATTTTCCCTTGTACATCAGTCAAAAAAACCGTCAGTCACAAAAACGGACTGTGTGGCCCCTACCTTGTCGTCAGTCAGAAAGTACGTCCGTTGTGCACGGATGCACAGGGCGCTCAGAATGCGCTTGTCTGACCCTAGCCTTAGGCTAGGGTCAGACAAACGCATTTTTCGCGTTGTCCGTGAAAAAGTGCGTTAGAACGAATGGACGTATTTTTTCACGGAATACGCGATAGCGGTCATACAAGGATTAGTTAGATTAAAAACAAAGGAAGGAAAGTATGTAGAAGAGGATAAAAGTCTCGCTGACTGCCTCAATGAATATTTTTGTTCAGTCTTTGCAGAAGAAAAGGAAGGAAAGGGACCTCAGTTAGGAGGAAACACTAACGAGACAATTACATATCAGTTTACAGAAGAGGAGGTTCTACAGCAGCTGTCTAAAGTAAAGATAAATAAGTCAATGGGGCCTGATGGGATCCACCCTAAATTATTAAAAGAGCTCAGTGATGTAATAGCAAAACCGTTAACAGATTTATTTAACCAATCCTTGCTAACGGGAGTCGTCCCAGAAGACTGGAAATTAGCAAATGTTGTGCCCATTCACAAGAAGGGTAGTAGGGAGGAATCTGGGAACTATAGGCCAGTTAATCTTCCGTCAGTAGTGGGAAAATTAATGGAAACCATGTTAAAGGAAAGGATTGTTGACCATATAAAAACACATAGATTACAGGATCAGAAACAACATGGGTTTACCTCAGGAAGATCATGCCAAACTAATCTTATTGATTTTTTTGATTGGGTAACAAAAATAATAGACACAGGTGGTGCAGTAGACATTGCTTATTTAGATTTCAGTAAGGCTTTTGATACTGTTCCGCATAGAAGGCTTATCAATAAATTGCAATCTTTGAGCTTGGATTCCAATATTGTTGAATGGATTAGGCAGTGGCTGAGTGACAGGCAACAGAGGGTTGTGGTAAATGGAGTTTATTCGGCACAAGGTCTTGTTACCAGTGGGGTACCTCAGGGGTCAGTACTTGGACCCATTCTATTTAATATTTTTATTAGTGATATTGCAGAAGGTATTAATGGAAAAGTATGTCTTTTTGCTGATGACACAAAGATTTGCAACAGGGTTGACGTTCCTGGAGGGATCAGCCAAATGACAAATGATTTAGGTAAACTAAAAAAATGGTCGGAGCTGTGGCAATTGAGTTTTAATGTAGATAAGTGCAAGATAATGCACCTGGGATGTAAAAACCCAAGGGCTGAATATAGAATATTTGATACAGTCCTAACCTCAACATCTGAGGAAAGGGATTTAGGGGTTATTATTGCAGAGGATCTAAAGGTAAGTAGTCAATGTAATAGAGCAGCAGGAAATGCTAGCAGAATGCTTGGTTGTGTAGGGAGAGGTATTACCAGTAGGAAAAGGGAAGTGCTCATGCCACTGTACAGAGCACTGGTGAGACCTCACTTGGAGTACTGTGTGCAGTACTGGAGACCGTATCTCCAGAAGGATATAGACATCTTAGAGAGAGTTCAGAGAAGGGCTACAAAAATGGTGTACGGCTTGAAGGAGAAAAGTTACCAGGAAAGGCTTAATGATCTTAACATATACAGCTTGGAAAAAAGACGAGACAGAGGAGATATGATAGAAACATTTAAATACGTAAAGGGAATCCACAAGGTAGAGGAAGGGAGTATATTTAAAAGGAAACAAAGTAGCAAAACAAGAGGACATAGTCTTAGATTAGAGGGGCAAAGGTTTAAAAGTAACATCAGAAAGCATTATTTTACTGAGAGGGTGGTGGATACATGGAACAGCCTTCCAGTTGAAGTGGTAGAGGCCAAAACAGTAATTGAATTTAAGCAGGCATGGGATAGGCATAAGGCTATCCTAAACAAAAGATAAATCCAGGTAAAGTATCCATGTAATTGGGCAGACTAGATGGGCCGAAAGGTTCTTATCTGCCGACATTTTTCTATGTTTCGATGTTTCTATACGATGCGCATTTTCGTCCGTGATTTTGTACGGATCATCAATAAAACCCTTTTTGCGTCTGGACGTTATGTTGGCCGGATGTGTGCAGCGTCTGACGTCTCCCAATCACGCAAACACGCCGCTATGCGGACGCAGCGCACTCTGTACGTCAGTAGTAGCGGTTTGACGTTGTAGAAAAAATGCGTTCGTTTGCCACTTGCGTTGCGCGGACGAACTTTCGTGCGGCCGTTCTTCGTATGTTACCCGGCATTGGATGTCATTTGCTGCTAGCACGGCCGTGATTTCGTGCGGTTAAACGCACGTTAAAAAAATGCTTTCGTCTGACCTTAGCCTTAGATGGCAGCTCCACCTCTGGGTCCCCCCTCATCATCTGACGTCATCGCACATGGCGCGATGATGTCAGTTAGCTGGGAAACCCCTAGCTGCCCAGGAATTTCCTAAGGAAATCCTATGGTGGAGATAGAGGGCTTTGAACCCCCATATCTCCCAATCGTTTGCAGCTAGATGGGGCATGTTTGGTATCATTGGAAAGGCCAGAGCATGGCCATGTTTAAAGTAATGAAAAAAATAAAAATATTAAAAAGAATTAATAATACGTCTTTTTTGTATATGCTTTTTTTTAAATTAATGCAGCAATATGGTTTCCATTTCATTTATAATGTTGACAATGATGCTGCAATAACGATTTTTTTCTATGGGGGGTTTTAGCTAAAAATCACGTAATTTCCCCCCCCCAAAAAAGTAACGATTTGCCATTTAAATTTTTTTTTAACAAGCAAACCCCATAGAATATATACTGTAACTGCAAAGGCTTGGATGATAAAATGTGAAAAAAAATCACTTTACACAGCAACCCATGGCGACGTGAGGGGCTATTAAGCAGGGCCAACAGAGTATCAGGTGTCACCTGCACACCCAGTACTCGCAACAGTAAATCAAAAATGGAAGACCATAAAGAAGACACTCTCCTACATTCCCACCACATATGATATAATCTGTCTCGGAGAGCGCAGCCCCTAGCAGAGACCCGATAGAGTAGGATAAATCGTCTGGAGCAGTGACGGCGAACCTGTGGCACACGTGACACACCTGGCACACGGGGCCGACTGTGTTGGCAAGCGTGCCACACCCGGCACACGTATCTGACTGTGTCGGCACGTGAGCCATTGGCTTGCCTCAATGCCCCTTCGAGTGTGCTTCTTCCTCCCAGCGACCGCCGGCAAAGGATGTTGCCTGGACGCTCGTTGGGATCCACCTGCTACGACCTCACGAGATCGCAGAGTTAACTCCGGGATCTCGCAAGACTGCGGCTTGTGCGTGGTTCCCGACGAGCGGCTGGGCTACATCCTTTGCCGGGGGCCGCTGGAAGGAAGAAGCACACTCAGTGGTGCCTGACAGACCGACTGCGACCATGTCAGCTAGGGGCAATATATATCCATGTGAGCTGGGAGCAATATATTAGTGTGAGCTGGGGGCAATATATATCCATGTGAGCTGGGGCAATATATCAATGTGTGAGCTGGGGCAATATATCCATGTGATCTGGGGCAATATATCCATGTGAGCTGGGGGAAATATATCAATGTGTGAGCTGGTGGAAATATATCCATGTGTAAGCTGGGGGAAATATATCCATATGTGAGCTGGGGCAATATATATCCATGTGAGCGGGGGGCAATATATTAATGTGAGCTGGGGGCAATATATATCCATGTGAGCTGGGGCAATATATATCCATGTGAGCTGGGGCAATATATTAATGTGAGCTGGGGGAAATATATATTCATGTGAGCTGGGGCAATATATTAATGTGAGCTGAGGGCAATATATTAATGTGAGCTGGGGCAATATATATCCCTGTGAGCTGGGGCAATATGTTAATGTGAGTTGGGGCAATATATCCATGTGTGACCTGGGCCAATATATTAATGTGACCTGGGGCAATATATATCCATTTGAGCTGGGGCAATATATTAATGTGAGCTGGGGCAATATATTTCCATGTGAGCTGGGGGCAATACATTAATGTGAGCTGGGGCAATATATATCCATGTGAGCTGGGGCAATATATTAATGTGAGTTTGGGGCAATATATTCATGTGTGAACTGGGGACAATATATCCATGTGTGAGCTGGGGGCAATATATCCATGTGAGCTGGGGGCAATATATTAATGTGAGCTGGGGGCAATATATATCCATGTGAGCTGGGGCAATATATCAGTCAGGTTTCCCTGTTCCAGCCCTGTCCCCCTGCCGTCTGTATTTGCGTATATTCATGTGCTGGCATTACCCCAGGTTGCTAGTCCTAGGTTGCAGCTTAAGGGGTTAATTGTTTCCTTTCTGCTGCTGCTCACCTACTGATCATTGTCCTGATCCCCTGCCTATTTAAAGCAATGGGCCTACATCCCATTGCTCTATCAATGTTCCAGCCTGCCTATATCCAGTCTGCGTTCTGAGCTCCCTGCTGTTTATTCTGTTCTAGTCTGTATTTTCTTATTCAGTTTATTTCTTTTGGTTTCCCCTGTCTGTCTGCTGTTTCCTCAGTTATTCCCGTGTTCCTGGTTTATGTATATTATTCCTGTATGTTTAGTTCATAGTGTTTCTCCCTTGCTGTATTTTGGTTTTCTGTTTATGCTATGTGTATATGCTGATTACCTGGTTCCGACCCTTCTGCCTGGCTGACTTCTCTCCCGGTTCTGTATCCCTGTATTAAGGTACACATTCTGGTTTTTGACTCTTGGCTTTCCTTCTTGAAGTTCCTTTTGGATGCTCCTTGTCTGTGCTACAGTATATGTATAGATTCTAGTGTACCCTGGTATCTGTATGTTTCATGACTCTGCACAGCTTCTAAGTTTATTTTTCTCTAGTATAGATCTGGCTATTCTAAAGACAGGCCTGTCAGATTTAGGGCTACTTTTCCAGTGTTGTGCAGAGGTCTCTTGTTTATCCTGTGCTGTTCGCTCCTGTTATTGCTGCCAACAGTGGTATCTCTGCTTAAAGGGGCTTTTACCTGATCCAGAGCCTTGCCACATTGCTGTCTGGTGTCGCCAGCGTTACAATATCCATGTGTGAGCTGGGGCAATATATCCATGTGTGAGCTGGGGGTAATATTTCCATCTTCATAAACTGTATTTTTATTCTAAAACATAAGCACATAATTAGTTCAGACAGTCGTATGAAGTGTTTTTTCAAAAATAAACCAGTATTCAGGTCTAATTGAGGGGTTGGCAGTGCACTTTGAGACACATAGGTTGGTTCAGCGATCCAGTTGGGGCACTTGGGCTCAAAAAGGTTTGCCATCCCTTGTCTGGAGCCTAACAGGGTCTAGATACTACCTTGAGAGGAGTTTATAGCAGATCTCTTTCACCAGGGTATAGGTCGTGATACCCATCGAGGACTCCGTCAGCGTGTCCCACTCCTCCTGTGGAATGGGGCTACCCACGCCCCTCGCCCAGAGCTTCTGAAAGGGACATGGAAGGGTGAGAGACGGGGAGAGGAGAAGGGCGTAAATCTGGAAATAGCTCTGGAACTAACGGCACTTCTCATTGCCAGGCGCTGGAACTGGGTGGCAGCGGGACGAGGCGTAGGCACATAGCGAGAGTGGATAAAGTGATGTAATCTGTGATGCAATCTGTGAAATTCTCTTAGCGGTATCATGAGACTCCCTAAAGTAATCCCAGTAGGGGAACCTTCCCTGGAGAAGCACCGCGCCCACTGCCGTGAAACCACCCCTGTCCCACCACTGAAAGACCCGACCCTCCTCCTGGGACCAGGGTGGAAAAAGTGGATTATCTGCCAAGGGTGCCAATACAAACCCATGAGTTGTAAGGGCTGCCCTATGCTTAACCGTCTAAAGGGTTAACGTGTGGGCAGATGTGGGTAATAGAAGCACCCGCTCCAGTGGGGAGATCTGTCACCAGGGCAATTGAGAGAGGCGGGACGGCTCAACACTCCACCGCTCGATATCCACCCAGCAAACCCTACCCCTGCTCGAGTTCCATCGTAGTAACTGTGTCAACTGGGCAGCAGTGTAGTAGAGAATAAGGTCCGGGACCGCCAGGCCACCCCGCAGTTTCAGGCAGCATAAAACAGCTCAGGATACCCTCGGTTTCTTACCCTGCCAGATAAAACGATAGAAGGCAGATTGCAAGTCGGGGAGCATGGTCGGTAGAAGCATGATAGGCAGGGTGCAGAACAAATATAAACGTTTTGGGAGGGCCATAATTTTGAGAGCATAAATGCATCCTAACCAGCAGATTGAATAGGAGGACCACCAATGGAGCAGGGATTTTATAGACTTGATCATGTCCGGGTAATCGGCGGGGGGCAGGGAAACATTCAGCACCTCTGATTTAGAGATACTGTATTTTATATCCGGAAAGGGTGCCAAAGGCAGAAAGGCTACTGTAGAGCAGTGTTTCTCAACTCCAGTCCTCAGGACCCCCTAACAGGCCAGATTTCAAGGATCACCTTGGGGAAATTCAGACTGAATCCTGCAATCACTGTGCAGCTAATTATATCACCTGTACTGGGCTTTCGGCTATCTGGAAAATCTGGCCTGTTGGGCAGGTTTGAGAAACACTGCTGTAGAGATTTGGGAGTGAGACTCAGGGCTGGGTCAATGTGAGCAGCATGCCGACCGCAAAGAGACCGATTTTATAATCCATGTCACCCACCTTTATATCCAATATGTCAGGGTGCTGTTGTATGTGTTCAGCAAGGGGCTTGAGACAGAGCAAAATATTCAAAAATATGGAATGGCCGAGTCTTCCCACCCATCACAGCGACCGAGGCCGTCAGGGATGCATAAAGGGCACAAATACCCTCGACAACCGTGTCTCCCAGGCTGAACCGTCTCAAAACCTCCCATAAATATGTCCAGTCCTCCCGGTCGAATGCCTTCTTGGTGTCAAGGGAGAGGAGCAAGGCTGGTTGACGCGTGGTGTGTGCAACAGATACGAAGTCCACGGTACGAGGGATATGGGGGTGGTGGTGGTCAGCAATAGTCACCAAGACACACCGTGACCATTGGGGCAGGGGTATCCTCACTAGGGTGGGACGAAGTTCCAATATCCCAAAATGAGCTCATCCTAGGCAAATTAATAGGTCCAGAACATACTACAGAATGAGAAAGGCCACCTGTAGAATGAAGAAGTTGATCCAGGATCCCCTGGCAGCAAAGCCTAGGGCAGTAGACCGGTGACAATGGTGGGTAAAAGCATTGTAGAGAAGCCGAGCCCATATCACCTTGTGGCAGGTCGAGTCATGTAGAAGGTGATGGAACCTACCTGCTTGGGGGACAATGGGTACCACTCCACCACTAGTCGGGGCGCTGGTGGCGTCACGTCAAGGCGTGGAGAGGATGTGGACGGCAAACCACCCAGACCCAGGGCTCGGAGGAAGTGGCCCGCTTGCTAAGGTCATCCAAGGTGTGTGCTACGCCATGATGAGAGACCAAAATTTTGAAGGGGAATCCTCAGAGGTAACAAATATTGTGAGCAATCAGTTGGTCCGTGTCAGGTTTGAAGGCTCAGCGGTTTTGCAGGGTGACAGGAGAGAGATCAATGAACAACTTAGGCTTGATAAAAATAAAAACAGTGCAGCGCTCCTGTACCTAGCGCTGCACTGTTTATATTTCCAGATTTATGGTGGTTTTGGGAATAACCACTTTAGTGCAATAGCGATCCGTATTAATGTGTTACACCTTTAGCACCATTGGGTTTCTGTTTTTTATAACTTAGGCTTGATGTTGTCAATGGACGGAGTTTGCGTTTGTGCTGCCGTGACCAAGGCCTCTTTGACCCCATAAAAATGAAAACGAGCTATGATGTCCCTGGTGCTCTCCCCTGGTTGTGGACGGGGTCAAAGGGATCTATGAACCCTATAAAAGAGGCAACGGTTTCAGGGGTTATCCGGGAGCAGGCTCAGCAAATACCTCCGCATGAAGTCATGGATATCAGTGACCTCTTCCGGGACCCCACTTAGTCTGACATTATGGCACCAGGATTGATTGTTCTGGTCCTCCTGGGCTCTCTGTAACTGGCGCACCTCTACCGTCAGACCGTCCAGGTGGTGCGCCATGTCGTTGTGGGTCCAAGCTGAGGCATCGTTTGCCCTTTCCATTGCATCAGTTCGGGCCCCCAGCTTGGTGATCTCAACCCGGACCTCCGCCAGGCCTTCCTGGATATTGCCCCTGATGTCCAACCTGAATGTGGAGATCAGACGCTCGATGTCCATGTGGGTGACCGGGCGAACATCAGGCACACCCACCATGGCATCCACCATCTTAGGAGGCGAGGGGACCTCTGGGCCCAGAGCAGGGTCTCCAAAGAGGGAGGTAAGGCGGTTGTGCTGCTGGGATTTCCGGCCTTTGTCAGCATCCTCCGATGCAAGGTCGAGTCCAAGAGCCATGGGGACCAGCAGGGGTGAGTAAGGGACAGGATGAGTACTGTTAAAATCTGAAGTAGCCGGGGATTAACCCCGAGCCGTAACTGAGCTTCAAGCAGCCATCTTGGTTGATCGCCAGACAAGCCCTCACAAAAGCACATTTTTAGACACGTAAACAGAAATAAATGAACAAATGCAGACACAGACATACATACAAACAGACACAGATGCACAAACACTGAAACTGAAAAAAATAGCAGACAGGGACACTGACAGCAGGGTTGCCATCAGGGACGGTGACAGCCTGTGATATGTTCAGGGGACCAGTAGCTCCAGGGGGCCCTTGCCAAACCCTGTGCAGCTTCCCTAAGTGGCACAAAATTAAGGGTCCCCCCCATGCAACCGAAGACTGGCCCACCAAGTTACCAACAAATTTCCCAGTGGGCTGCAGCATCTGGGGCCAGTAAGAGCACTCTGACTCATAACTGAGGAAGCGATTTAGGGCCCTATTACACTCTTAACGGAAACGTTAACGCTCACTTGTGTGAGCATTAATGTTTGCCGCAGTATTTACCGCATATTACAATCCAAACGCAAACGGGTTAAGAAACCCGTTTGCGTTTGGTACCTTGTGCTTTGCAGCACGAGGTTACTGTACTTTGAGCTCCCCATACTTAACATGGGGAACGCAAACTGTTAATCAGCGCTGGATTACAAAGTCCCAGTGCTGATTAACGTCTGGCTCTGGTTAGCGAAACATTAACGAGAGCCAGAACCTGGTGTTAACGGATTCCGCTTCTGCAGAATCTGTTACCACCAGCAAAAAAAAGTATAAATAGAATCGTATACTCACCCTCTGTCCCGCGGCGAGGACCGCAGCTCCAACCGCCTCCTCCAGACGGCGGGAGCAGGGAAAGACTGGGGGTAAAAGTCCCCCCAGTGTCTCCCTGCATATCACTACGCCGACAGCCGGATCTCGTGAGGCGAGATCCGGCTGGTCATGTGACCGTTAGGGGGAACTCAATGGAGTCCTATGGATTCCATTGAGTGGATGCTCGCGGCTGCGCTCATCGCTGCCGCGAGCATCCAGGATTTTAACGTGCGTAAGCAATGCAGGCAGCATTTTTTGCGCCTGCATTGTAATCTAGCATAAAAAGTGGGCACAAGGGGGAAAACTGCGGGTACAGTTTTTCCTCCCTTGCGCCTGCGTTTTAACGCAAAGATTGTAATAGGGCCCTTAGTGTGGTTTGCACAAGGTGGAGGAGCAGTCTGTATACTCTCCCACCAGGAACTCTTTTTATCCCATTACTACTAGTGATTTAACTCACTCCCTGCAAAATAAGGTAAGGAGAAGAGGAGGGTATAATGTTACATTTTTAATTATTTTACTGAAATGGGCAGCTAAGGGAAATGGGGCCATGACCAGTGGTTTAGTAAGGGGCCCGAGCTTTCTGATGGCAGCCCTGACTGACAGGCACTCAAAGAAATACAAATACATGGCTGATGCTGATACACAGTTATGTACTGGCTAATTACCAAGGTCTTTAAAATCAGATACATACACTGAGTGGCCAGATTATTATGACCACCCCATCAGTACTTCGTGGGGGCCACCTTTTGTCTTCAATACTGCGGCGAATCTTCTTGGCATTGACTCCACGAGATGTTGAAAGGTGATGCGAGGAATCTGACACCATGCCTGATGAATAGCACTGTCCAGTTCTGTGAGATTTGATGGTTGTGGAACCAACTGCCTGATGGCTCTTTCAACTTCGTCCCAGAAATGCTCAATTGGATTGAGATCTGGTGATTGTGAGGGCCATCTAAGCAAGATAAATTCTCCCTCATGTTCTTGAAACCACTCCTGCACTATACCAGCACCGTGGCATGGTGCATTGTCTTGTTGGAAAAAGCAATCTCCATTGGGATATTCCATCAACATGATAGGATGAACTTGATGAACTTGGTATGTTGTGCTATTTAGACGTTGTTCCGCACGAATTAACGTGCCCCAAACCATAACACTGCCCCCACCTGCTTGAAGGGTTGTACTCATGCATGTGGGGTGCATGCTTTCATGCTGTTTCTGCCAAATTCTCACTCTGCCATCTGCATGACACAACTGGAAACGTGATTCATCGGACCACATGACTTTTTTCCAATGCTCGACTGTCCAATCCTTGTGTTCCTGTGCGAATTGGAGACGTTTTATCTTGTTAACTGCAGACAGCAAAGGTGTTCGAAACAGGTCTTCGGCTTCCATATCCCATACGATGCAGTGTACGGCGAACAGCACCTTCAGAGATCATTTGAGAGGATCCCTGATTAAGATCTGCAGTAATTTTATGCACTGTTGCCCTTCTGTTGTCTTATACCAGTCTTGCCACTCTCCGTTCTGCCCTAACATTGACTAGTCACAATTCGCACGTTCAGACCCAGATTTTCGGCTGACAGTCCAGTCTTTAAACACTTTAACAACAGCTGCTCTTGAACATGTAACGAATTTGGCTGTTTTCCTGATACTCGCTCCATGGCTCTGAGCGCCAACAATCATCCAAAGTTCAAAGGCTGTTAAATCGCGTTGTTTACCCATATTTTCAGAAAAAAATCACTTCTACTGTCGTGGTAAACATCCTGCTTCCCTATTTATAGTGGTCTGGCCCTCTAGCAACTTCAGTACAAAATTATAGCTAATTTGCCTAAAAAAGTCAGGTGATCATAATAATCTGGCCACTCAGTGTATATAACAACAGAGCAGAGTAAAGGGTGAAGCGCCCACCGGAAACGAATGTCAACACCACTCGCTGAATGTTGTGTACGAAGGTTTCTCTATGTACCTGAACAACAACTAGATGAGAATTAAGCAACACAGTGCTTATAAGACCTAGGTCCGTAAGAAAGTGGAGTGGACACGCTATATGTCCATAGACACAATAGTCCTTATCTTCAAGCGATATGCTTCTTTGAAATACAAGTGGTGGATCGTGTACTGCAGGAGAAAACACAGAGAAGGACCAAAAATTGCGCAGAACATCAATAGTAGGTGGGGATAAATTTTGTTCGTATCCAACTCACATTTTGGGGAGCCTATATCCGGCCCTCAGGAATATATCAAGTAGGGACTTGTATAAGGTGCCCAGATACCCTTCGGTCTTGCTCCTCCGGTGTCGCCAAAAACTGGTACTGCAGTATAGATTGACAAAACCAGAAAAGAGCACCTCTTGGTGCAGTAAATCACAAATAACTTGGCAGTTAAAAGAAGGCTAAGTTCAAACTCACAAACAATGAGCCTCTATTGGCTCCGTCACAATTTGCGCAGGGAATCATGCAGGAGTTCCCCAAACCTTTTTTCAGGATCATAACGGCAGACCAACCTTTATGATCCTGAAAAAAGAAGGTTTGGGGAACTCCTGCATGATTCCCTGCGCAAATTGTGACGGAGCCAATAGAGGCTCATTGTTTGTGAGTTTGAACTTAGCCTTCTTTTAACTGCCAAGTTATTTGTGATTTACTGCACCAAGAGGTGCTCTTTTCTGGTTTTGTCAATCTATACTGCAGTACCATTTTTTGGCGACACCGGAGGAGCAAGACCGAAGGGTATCTGGGCACCTTATACAAGTCCCTACGTGATATATTCCTGAGGGCCGGATATAGGCTCCCCAAAATGTGAGTTGGATACGAACAAAATTTATCTCCACCTAATATTGATGTTCTGCGCAATTTTTGGTCCTTCTCTGTGTTTTCTCCTGCAGTACACGATCCACCACTTGTATTTCAAAGAAGCATATCGCTTGAAGATAAGGACTATTGTGTCTATGGACATATAGCGTGTCCACTCCACTTTCTTACGGACCTAGGTCTTATAAGCGCTGTGTTGTGTAATTCTCATCTATATAACAACAGAGACTTAATGTGACAGGACCTACCATCACTGGGGCATCTATTCTGGAGGGGGCTGTGGGCTAGCCTCCTGCCCAGCGACTATGGCACATGAAAGAGACCAGGGGATTTGCCCTATTTGCCCGGTAAGAGCACTCAAGGGAGCTGGGACTGGAGTGCCAGGCCGACACACCCTTTGTAGCCAGGTCTGTGGAGCCTCATATGGATACAGTTCCCAGGATCTGGCTGCTCTCAGTGCTCCCCAGGATCTGGCTGCTTTCTGTGCTCCCAGGAGCCCCAATGTTCCCCAGCACTACACCCGCTGCTACTCACCTGGTGTGGCTCTCGGCGGTAGTAACACACACGTCCACTCTAGGCAGTCGAGAGTCAGCCACCATGCCCACTGACTGCATCTGCATCGACTCAAGAGAGATGAGGACAGTCACATGACTGTCCTGCGTCAATCAATGCATGGGAGGTCAGCCTCCCATGCAGACGTTTTTTTAATGGATTGGACCAATGGTCCTTTCCCATTGGTCCAAGCTATTCCATTGCTATCAGTGCCTCTCTGAGGCACTAAAGAGCGTAGGTTCAGGAAGTAGGCAGCACCAGACACACGCTGCAGGCTTTTCAATCTCTTGGCAGCTTGATCTTTCATAATTAGCATAGTGGTCAGCTACACAAATTGTGTAGGCTCAGGGCAGGCTGCCGCTGCTGTGAAGATTAGAACTGAAAAAAATATTGTGTGGAGCAGCAGAGACAGATGGCGGGGGAGCGCAGAGCAGGTGAGTTTGTTAAGTTTTTTATAATATTTTGTTATTCATTGATTTCATTCAGTTGTGACATTTAATGGCAGGAGAGCCCACTTAATGGCAGGTGAGGCTCTACCTCACCTGCCACCCCTGACGGCACATCCCTGGAACAGTTTGAGTGTACTGTTTTTTTAAAAAAAATAAAGCCAGTCTGCTCTTGGATCTTAATAATCTCCATCCTTCTTTCAACTGCGGTTAAAATTTGGATGGGCTGTTGAGGAAAAATGCTCCGGCGACTGTGGGGACTTTTTAAAGGGGAGAGAGAGCATGCTGCTAGAGCTACTCAGTTAGGATACAGCCACTCTGTAACAATTAAGTTCTGTTGTGAGGGTCATGCGACACAGACGTGGCAGGAGGTGTTGATGGATGATGACCGAAAGGCTCCAAAAACTTCAGTTTTTGGAATTTTAGCTTTTAGTAGTCGGATTAAGGGATGCTCAACCCATATTGTGTGGTGGGGAAGGAATACTTTATTAAAATAAAAAAGTATTTTGCTTCTCTTCTATTCACTTCTCTTGTATGGCCTATTACTGTACATTTACTCTTCCTGTAATCCCCCATCTGGTTCCATTGTGCCTTGTTCCCTGGTTTTCTCTTGCATTGTTCATCTGCCAACATCATCCTTGTGTTCACACTTGTGTATCCTGTAAACAGCTCCCCTGTGATTCCTGTACCCTGTGACATGTGCAAATAAAACCCCTGACTGCAACTACCTATCTGCCTTGCCTATATCCAACATTTCATTGCTCTATGCTTACCATTTGCACAACCATGACAGACCAGGTAGAAAGGAACATTATTTTCTTGCTTCCAAGGCACATTCACATTTATTTAGACTAACACTCTTTAAATACTATATGAAAGGATTCTCAATAGGCAGTGATTAAGGGATTAATGTTCCTATCCTTTTATCTACAGTAAAAACTCTCCCCTTTCTTCTTTAGTTCAAAGTTCCTGAAACATTGTTTTCTATGATCTCTTTACGAACACTCAACACCAAGCTTTTATATTACTTATTTCAGCCATTAATTGATATCGAGGGTTCAAATCTCCTTCAGGTAAGTTATATCGTAGCACTTTTCAGTTGCACAATTTAGGGAGAATAAGAGGTTAACACTATTTGAGAGGTTTTCTCTTTACACTATACATTATAGGGTTAATCATTTTTCTCACAAAGTATTTTTCACATTTCTTTGATTTTTGCATTTTTTTCATTTTGACTCACCCATGAGATTTGTCTTGACGTGGTGGGTGGCCTTATGCTTAGAATGGCCATTGTAAGAGAAACAAAAATCTCAGGGCCCTATTACATAGTTAATGCTAACGTTGGCGCTCAGCTGTGCGAGCGTTAATGTTGGCTTAAGTGGCCCTTACGTGGGCCGATCATATTACATTCCGATCGCTAACAGGTTAAAAAAACACATTAGCAATTCGGAGATTGCGCTTTTTCAGCATAAGATTACTGTACTTTGCGCTCCCTACGCTTAACATGGGGATTGCAAATAGCATTACAAAGTCCTAATACTATTTACGTCCGCTACGGCTAACTGAAAAGTTAACCACACCAAGGAGCTGGTGCTAACTGATACCGCTTCTACGGAATCCATTATCACTAGCTATAAATCCCCCTAAAAATCAGATACTCGCCTCTCGTCCCGAGGCAAGAACGGTGGCTCGATCCGCCTCTTCTGGCAGCCGGGAGCAGAGTGAGACTGGGGGGGGAAAGTCCCCAGTCTCCCTCCGCGATCACTCTGCTGACCTGCAGGATCTGGCGAGAGGCTAGATCCTGCAGGTCTTGTGACCGTCAGTGTAAGCCTAAATGGAGTCCTATGGACTCCATGGCGGGGATGCTCGTGGCGGCGCTTAGTGCTGCCTCGAGCATTCTGAGGCTTAGCGCTGCATTACGGGGCAGGCTGCTGAATTAGCGCCTGCCCCGTAATATGGAGCTAAAATGGGGATGCTAAGGAGACACCTGCAGGTGCATGATTTCCTCCTTAGGCCGGGTGCACACAAGCGCACCTAGTGTGCCCGTGCGCATGCACTTACCGGCGCCCGGCGCAGCCATGTGATGCTGCGACGGGGCCGGTCACACGCTTGTGCGCGCACACTAACTGCGTGCGCAGCAAGCGTCCATGTAGAGAACCTCTCTGTTGATGCGCTAAGAAGAGCGTCAACGGAGCTGCGAAGCGCAATCCTCCATAGGAGGATTGCGATTTGCAGAGCTGAGCGCACAGAGTGAGCCCAGCGGCAGCGGAGAGTGGAAGGAACGTCCACTCTCACGAACGTTCCTTCCACTCTGAAGTGCGCTCGTGTGCACCCGGCCTGTGTCCCCGTTTTAGCGGGCAGTATGTAATACTGCCCTCAGTTGCTTGTAGGCATTATATGTACGGTTGAACACATATGACATATTTTTCTTTGTACAAGTTCCAGGGTTGGCTGGATAAAGGGGTTATTCAAAGAGCACCAAAATGTCACCAAAATTTCAGTGCTCTTTGAATAACCCCTTAACCTCCCTGGCGGTCTAATTTTTTCAAAATTTCGTGTTTAAAAGCGTCTCAATTTTTTTTTTAAGAAAACGTGTTTTTGTACATAGTTAGCCTGTAATAATTTGGAATCACGCACTGAAATCCGTGCAATCAAGAGTCCTTACTGGTAAAATCTTTTATAAATAAATAAATAAATAAAATAAAAAATAGTAAATACACTGAGTCTGATAAAGTTTGAAACACGACATAATTTATTATCCCAAAAATAATTATCCAAAATAATGCAAATAAATTATATTCAATAAAATACAACAAAAAACACTGAAATCTGTCTGAAAACAAGGGTGAGATGATGTATGGTCTGTTTCTTATCCTGTAGTGCCACCTACTGGCCGTTCATAAACATTGCACTTTGGATTACAGTGTTTTATGAATTTTTTCTAAGTTTGCTGCTGGTCTCGCCCCCTGCATCCTGTGACTCGCAGGGAGCCTTACCAGGAAGCAGCTCGCCGCGATCACACTGCTAGGGACAGCGAGGGAGCCAGGAGGAGGTGAGTATGCATCCAGCCCGAGTGTGGCTCGGGGTTACCGTTCGCGGTAGTGAAATTTAACTCGGAGTCACACTCGGGAATACCGCCAGGGAGGTTAATTGTGTTTTTAACTCATCACTACATTGTCAAGTAGCTAATATCTGTGAGTCTCCTAATCAAATTTTGATACTGGACACAGATCAGTGGTGTAGCGAGGGGGGCAGGGGAGGCACTTGCCCCCAGGTGCCTGTCAGCCTGTCAGGGAGGGGGGCGCCACAAGGCACTCTCTAAGGAACTTAAATTATGGTAATTTATTCACTGCTCTGCTGCAGTTCCTTGTCTCTCCACTAGGCTGCAGGAGCATCCCCACTCCACCTCCAATCCACCACTTGCTGCCACTCACCTTGCACGCTGGGAGAGGCAGGGCTGAGATGCAGGTGCAGCTGCTCCTATGGGCCTGGGATCTTGCACAGAAGAAAAAAGGTGATGATTTTAAAATAAATACATTTTTATTAAGCATGATGCTATTGTCTTTCTTTATGGTGGGGAGGAGGGACACAAAATGATTAGTAGTAATCTGGTGGGGGCCTTTATTAAGCTCACAGAGCTCGCATGAGGTACAGGCCAGGACAATATTCAATATTGGCATTATACAGGTGCTCTAGGCACGGTCTTGCCTGGGCAGTGGGGATGAGGACCCTGCTCCAAAGTTTACAATCTAAGAGGAGAGGGGACCCTGCTCCAGAGCTTACAATCTAAGAGGAGAGGGGACCCTGCTCCAGAGCTTACAATCTAAGAGGAGAGGGGACCCTGCCCCAGAGCTTACAATCTGAGAGGAGGGGGGACCCTGCTCCAGAGTTTACAATCTAAGAGAAGAGGGGACCCTGCTCCAGAGCTTACAATCTAAGAGGAGAGGGGACCCTGCCCCAGAGCTTACAATCTGAGAGGGGACCCTGCTCCAGATCTTACAATCTAAGAGGAGGGGGGACCCTGCTCCAGAGCTTACAATCTAAGAGGAGAGGGGACCCTGCTCCAGAGCTTACAATCTAAGAGGAGGGGGGACCCTGCTCCAGAGCTTACAATCTAAGAGGAGAGGGGACCCTGCTCCAGAGCTTACAATCTAAGAGGAGAGGGGACCCTGCCCCAGAGTTTACAATCTGAGAGGGGACCCTGCATCAGATTTTACAATCTAAGAGGAGGGGGGGACCCTGCTCCAGAGTTTACAATCTAAGAGGAGAGGGGACCCTGCTCCAGAGTTTACAATCTAAGAGAGGGGACCCTGATCTTGCCCCCACACACTTCTTCGGGCTGGCTCACACACGCTGGCAGCACTCCCCCCTCTTGCTGTCTCATGGGGGCTGACATATTTGGCTTTTGTTTGTGCCATTGAGCTAGAGATCATCCAAATAGTGTAACATTCTTTAATGTGATGATTTCATCACAAAGCCAACATCTTCTTTTTTTACTCTTCATGCTTTCTGTACATCGCTCTGGTATCTGTATCTGCTGTAATGTCCTCAAAATGTATGTAAAATTTAAATTAAAAAAATGGATCAGGGCTGTGCGCACATACACAGATCTAATCCATTGCGGGCTCTCTGAGAGCGTTTACTAACACGATTGGTCACTGTCAGAGAAAGTAAAAAATCTATTTACAGGGTGACACACTCGTATACACCTCACATTACTGAGTTTTATTGCTGTGGAGCTCTGTGATACGCTCATACACACCGCACATGACTGCTTAAACCTGGGACCTCCTTGACCCATACCCTTAATTATAAAGAAGACACAACAACTTCTTAACTGGAAAAGGGCAATGGCCACAGCTTTATTAAATATTTATACCAAGTAACCCAGCCAGTGCTTATCCTCCGATATCCGCCCTATTACTCCTGTAATAGGCAGTTCACGATCCAAAAACCAGGAGCTCATCACCCCGCCTGACCGAGATCAAGCGGGGGTCGTCTCGTTAAATGCCTCACCCGAAGGCGGCTTAGCCAGTTTAAAGCACCGCTGTCCAGGAACCATGCCAACGCCAGGGGCACCATGGCCTCCTACTGGCTGCCCCTGCGCCCCACCGCAGACAGCGCCTCCTCGATACCAGCCATCAAGCCAACCAAAAAGATATCCAGCCCAATGTCCGTCAAATGGACCCCATCACCCCGAATCACATTCCGGTTGTCGCCTTCCAATTCCCTGTGCCGGATCGCCACTCCCCCCAAATGCCTGACAAACTTGGAAACCTCCCTGTTTACCCTCCTCCTGGCCCTGTCAATTGCCCTTGGAGCCGCCATCTCCTCCCAACGAGGACGAGAAATAATATCTGACCACACCAGCGACAAACCCCAAAATCTAGCAAAACAGCGGGCCAAATCCAGTTTCATAGCCCGAATCAGGTCCACTGAACTAACAATCCCCAAATCATTCCCCCCCGCATGAATCACTAAAATAATCTCCCTGGGGACCATTCCCGCCAACTTCTCACATTCCCTCGACACCCGAGCCCAACGCAAACCCCGGATACCCAACCAGCAAATCTCCACCGCTTCCTTCGAAAAGCCAAGATTCCTGCCATGCGGCCGTTGTTCAGCCCGCACGGCCGCCCAATGTATGAAGGAATGCCCCAATATCCAGACCAACCGCGGGGGAGTACCTGCAATTACAAAAAATTAGGACGAACATACGAGCGAAAGCGGTCCGATCGCCACCGGCCCAACCGCCGAATCATGCCGTCCGATGCACCCTCGCTCGCAGCCACCGTCGCCGCCCCAATGCGAAACGAATGAGATGCAAACAATCCAGGGTCGAAACCCAACATGCGCACGCATTGTTTAAACACCGCCGAAAATTGATATCGGGTCAGAGGAACACCATTAAGGTGAACCAAAAAGGAGTCAGCCAACTCCGGACGCACCGCTAAGTACTCCCGCGTGAGGCTAAACGGACACCCAGGTCCCCCAACCGCCTCCAACGTAACCAGTACACCCCTACCCAACTGATCCGTTTTTGATCTGGCAATAAAAATCCGTACCTGTGCGGCAGCCACCGAGACATGGGAAAAACGCAATGCCGAATGGGTCCGAGAGTTCGGAGCAACCAACTCTCCCACCCTCAAGGCACCATAAAAAGCAAAGGCAAATGCCACCCGAAATAAACGCGCTTCAAACAGATCGCGACAGACCCCACTCAGAACCTCCATCACATCCAAAAACATAGCGCCAGAAACCGGGCGCCGAACATCCGGCAGCGACGTCCGTCTCCAACCTGAAACAATTCTGCGAAGCAGGAAATCCCGCCCCACATCTTCCCACCCCAGTGCCTTGCACAAAAAGGACAGGGCAGTCAGCACCTTGGCTGCTCCTGAACCAGAGCCCCCTCTTGCCCGGAGGGAATTAAAATAAATCAAGGTGGCCCACCTCCGATCCGCCGCCGTAAGCCACCCCCGTTCCTCCCGTGCCACCAACCCCCACATCCGCCAGACCTGAGAGTAGGCAGTCCATGATGCCCCCGACAAAGAGTTCTCCAGCAACATTCTCAGCCCGGCGAAGCGAGGGTCCAGAGCCACAGAGGAAAAGGTGTCGCAACCCTCGAGGCCCCCGGAGCCACCTGCCAAAAACGGTCCCACTGGAACCGGGAGAGAGCATCAGCAATTACGTTCCGTACACCTGGCACATGCCGGGCCCGCAACCATACATTTTTCTCCAAACAGCGCAGCACCAGGTGTCGCAAAAGCGCCAAGACGGGAGGGGAACCGGACGACGAACGATTCACCACTTGCACCACTCCCATGTTGTCCGTCCAGAACACCACCCGCCTGTTAGCCAGACGCTCCCCCCACAGCTCCAAGGCCACAATCAACGGAAAGAGTTCTAAAAAAGTGAGGTTCCTCACCAATTCAGACGCCGCCCACTGCGGCGGCCACGCTTCGGCACACCAATCACCCTGGAAGTAAACGCCAAAGCCATGCGCCCCAGACGCATCAGCAAAAAGCTCGAGGGAATGATTGTCCTCGTCCGCCTCCTGCCAATACGTCAGCCCATTGTACTGCAGCAAGAAGGAGTGCCACACCACCAGGTCCGCCTTCAAAGCACTAGAGATGCGCACAAAGTGGTGGGGCGCGCGTATCCCGGCAGTCGCCAGAGACAACCTGCGACAAAAAGCCCGGCCCATCGGCATCACCCGGCACGCAAATGTCAGGTGACCCAAAAGCGATTGAATCTCCGAGAGCCGCATTTTCGCAACCCCTTGCGCCCTCCCCACCAACCGCAACAAGGTCTGGATTTTGTCGTCCGGCAAAAGGAAAACCCGGAGGACGGTATCGATTTCGATGCCCAAAAAAGCAAGCGACTGAACCGGGCCCTTCGTCTTCCCCTCAGCCAACGGCACCCCAAACTTTCCGGCAACCTCACGGAAAATCTGCAGCAGCGCGGCGCAGTCGCCCGAATCCGCCGGTCCCACAAACAGGAAATCATCCAAATAATGGACCACCGAATTCCGACCAGCGCGCCGACACACCACCCAGTGCAAAAAGGAAGAAAATAGCTCAAAATAATAACACGAGATCGAGCAGCCCATCGGGAGACACCGGTCGTAGTAAAAACCCCCCGAAATGAACACCCCAGCAGATGGTAGCAGTCCGGCCGAATTGGCAGCAAACGGAAAGCTGACTCAATATCAGCTTTTGCCAACAAACAACCAGGACCAGCCTCCCGCACGATCTGCAATGCCTCGTCAAAAGAGGAATATCGCACGCGACATCCCTCTTTCCCAATCCCGTCATTAACCGACAGACCGGCCGGGTAGGACAGATGGTGGATCATGCGGAATTTACCCTCCTCCCTCTTGGGCACAATGCCCAGCGGAGACACCCGAAGATTAGAAAAGGGGAGCTCCGCAAAAGGACCCACCATCCGACCCAACCGAACCTCCTTCGCCAACTTGTCCGCCACAACCTCGTCCCGCTGACGCGCCGAAACTAAATTCTGCGAAAACTGAGGAAAATCCGACGCCACATGCGGAATCACAAAACCGTCCCGAAAACCTACCAACAACACCTCCGCGCATCGTCTATTGGGGTACCTGTCTAGCCAAGGAACCATAGCCCGAACCCTCACCGGGGTGATCCCTTCTATCAGGCTTACCCCGACCTGAAGGTCTAAAGGCCGAGCCATGTCCCTTTCTAAAGCATCGAAATGCCGGGTGGGATCCCCCACAGGAGGAACACTCATGCCTGAAACGGCAATTAGCGGCCCAACGGCACTGGGACTCATTGAAGAGCCAGCACCACCCCTTTCCGGTACCCGCTGGCGCTCCTGGGGTTCTGGGCACCGCGGATCCAGGAAAGGGTGACACCACCGGACGGTTCGGCGTCATGAGCAGCAACCACAGATTGGTATCCTGTAAATCAAAACGGAGCCCGGGCCGCACCGCCATCTTCTGCCGAAACTGCTGGTCATATTTAAACCAGCAAAGCCCACCATAAATCTTGTAAGCCCCCCAAATCAGATCTAAGTACGAAAATAAAGCTATTCCGCGCTCCGGAAAACGCTCGCACAAAATCGCGCTATATGCCAGAAAACCTTGAAGCCAATTGCCGAATGTCTGCGGCAACGGCTTCACTTTCTCTTTGTCCTTTTCCCCCGGTAAAGGGTCCCCACGCTTTGGCCGATCCACCGTCTCCTTATCCGGGGAAATCAAAGTGAGCACGTCCACGTACTCCCCTTTCCAAATTTTTTCCCGCACTTCAGCCGAAACCGTCAAGCCCAGCGGCGACAAATCGCACGCCCCATAAGAGCGCACCTCCGCACCCACCGCACCAGGCACTGGAGCCACACCAACCGGCGCCGCCGGACTGTTCAAAACCGCAGGAGCCAAAACCACCGCCGCAGCAGGCAACGCCGCGCCAAAAACCGCAGGGGCCGGAACAGGAGCCGGGACCAGCGGAATACTCACCACGGGAGCCGCATCAGGAACCCCTAAAGCGGCCGACGCCACAGCGAGCACCGGCGCTGCGCCCCCAGCCAGCGCAACACCCGCAGGTGATCCAGACGCAGCTGCGTGTAACCCCGCCGGCGCCCCATCCTGCCACTGCCTGAAAGCCGCAACCAAGGTTTCCATGAACCCCGTTGTTAACCCCTCCATCCCGCCTGACGCAGCAGGGACCGAGCGACCATGCCAACCAGACCCCGCCCTACCAAGATCAGACTCACGTGCCACCAGCAGGGATGATCGTCCAGGATCCACCGGAACATCAGGAACCAACGGGTCCGGCGATGGGCGCCCAGGAAAACCCCGACCAGCCGACCTCCTTGCATCACTAAGAACTCCGGACCTGTTTCCCCAGCCACTCCCGGCAGGAGAGCGCCGATCCCGGGCCCCCGGAGCCACCGATCGACCTCTGGAACCAGCCGCTCCTTGCGCCGTTCGGTCCCCAGCCACCACCGAGGAAGAAGCCGATGCTGCCACCGCCAAATCCGCTCTAATCCGTGCAGTTCCGTCCCCAGCATGGGCGCCGCCATCTTGTGGGCGTGCCCGTCCCCTCGACCGTGACGCCACAGCCCTGCGCCGAGCAGGAGGGGGCTTGGGGGCGGAGTCAGACCTGCGCGTTATTCTTTTCCTGGCCACCGGAAGCGCAGCAGCTCCAACAGGGCTCCTCGAGCGCTGCAGCCGTCGGCCATCTTGCCCGGGAAGGAGGGGGGTCCTACTCCGCACACTTGAAGCCGGGTCCGCTCCAGCACCTGTAAGTAAAGTTGGAGACACCGCAGCGCTCCCCATGCTCACCCTCCTCCGCAGGCCAGACCTCAGCTCCCTCGGCGGCGTATCCCGGACCACCGATCCTTCCGAGGATTGGTCATCCGCTTCAGGCCCCTCCACGCCACCATCCAGCTGCTGTGCCCCACGAAGCCTGGGGGGACTAGGACTCAGACGAACCGGAGGTCTGGACGGCCGCTCTCTCCGCCATTGTCGAGGCTCCCCCACATCCTCAGGAGAACGCTCCCGCGCTGGCACCAACGCATCCTGAAGTAGATCCTGCAGAGTTGCACCACGCGCCGCAGCATGCTCCCTCAGCTGCTCCAACAAGGCATCCACCGAACTAGAAGCCATTACAGCAGAAAAATTCAGCAACAATCTAAACTGATCACCACGTGTTTTTCTCCCACAGAATCGAATCTTCTTGATGCACCGTTGAAGCTGTCCAGGAACAAGAGACAGAACACACCCACCACCGATGCATATATAGGTAAGTGCAACAATGTTGCACACACATAACCAATGGCTCCATATTTCCTTCTCTGACCATCCGGCCCAGGCATCAGTCATGTCCCCCTTCCTTAAAGGTGCAGGGGATTCTTTACTGTGAGTTTTAGTGCTTTGGAGCTCTGTAATACACTCATACACACACACATTACTGTGATGTAATTGTTGCATAATACCCCCAGGGTGTAGTGGGGGATAAGGCTATGTATGTGAAAGTATGACTGTGTGTATAAACGCATGCATTTGTCTTTAAACAGGCTGCTGTACTTAAATTTCTGCGCCTGTGTCCTTGTTGCAGTCCGTCAATGCCCCCTAGCCCTGCACCCTAAAGGCTGGTATTTTGCCCTAGAATCGCTACATTATCTGCTACCTGCACTCCACAAAGTAAGAATGACAGCGAGTGTCTTGGCAGCATTGTGAGGTACAGGTAGGAGACTAAATATTGGTGTGGGGCAGCAAGGGGTTAAATGGGCACCATGGTCAAATTGTACCCCCTTTTTTCCATTTAACCTCTTTGTTGCCGACGACATGCTGAGCGCATCCTCTGGTTTCATGTTTGTGTGCAGATGATGTACTCAGCACGTCGTTGAAGTCCTGCAGCTCCGTGCCATTTCTTTCTGCTTTTACAGCAGGGTGACATCTTTCCCTCATTGTAGGACTTCCCCTGGACACTGATATATTTGCTCAAGAGCTTTCTGATGTCAGAGTCTCTCCCACTTCCCCTTAAATATATTTTTATCCGAATAATCGATTATGAAAATAACCGTCATTTGCAGCCCTACATAACTTCTACAGGGTCATATGGGGCATCAGCAGAAAGGCCAGAGTGTCACGTCTGCGGTCCCTGGTGTCCACCCGGCAGCGTCATCCTCGCTGCTCGCTGCCCAGGTGCCAAATGATATACAGGCTCAGAGTAATCACGTGACTGGCCCAGGGGTGGGGCGCAGCATGTTAACGAGGAGCCACAGGGTTTAAAAGCCAGCTTGCTGCAATACACATTGTGCTGTCTTGGAATTTACTTCCCTCAGTGCTAACGTCTCCTGGCTGATCTCTCTGTGCTATCTCTTGTGTATATCACCTGGCTAGTCTGAGACCCAACTCTATCAAGGTTATCCAAAGAGATCCGATTTGCTTGAGAAAGGTAACCGAAAGCTGAAAATCAGCGTTCGTTACCTTTCTTGGCCATTCGGCTATCCAGAGAGCAGGCAATTCGCCAAATCCTGGCGAATTGCCTGCACATACGGTGCCTGTTCGGTGCCTGTTCGAGGGCAGTGAAATCCCCATAAAAAAGCACTGCTTCGGCTATTCAGAGAACACAAACCAGCAGTGAAAGGTTCCCCTAATGCCCTGCCATTCGGTGGTTTAATTCGGCAAATTAATTCAGGAGAATCCCATAGGCTTCAATGTTAAAAATATTCCCGTTTTAATTCAATATCTAATAAACCGTTCATTATAAAATTATGCAGTAAAGAGTCTCTTTATTTATAGATTTTTTAGGATACTTTAAGCATTTTTTTTTTTTTTTTTAAAAGTCCGATTTAAGTTTTTCTTTTTTCCGTAACAGCCCTTTTTATTATCATTCCGTGGACCTCATATGTAAATTTCAGACATTTTCGCTCAGTAGTTTCTTTGCAAACAGCTTTTCACATTCATACAAACTGTTTTGCTAATTTATTCACCTCCCTCTGTCTGCGGTGTCGGCTTTTTCCGCGTCTTCGACGGGTTAATCCAGATGTTTTTGAGGGTTTTCGGTGTGCATTCGGTGGGTTTTGCGGTGAGTTTTCGTCAGGTTTGCGGCAGCTTTTCCCTGCAATTCGGGGACCCTGTGGTGTTTGCTGAATACACCGCAGGGTCACCGAAATGGGATCGGCAAAAGGAACCGAATTGAAGAGAACGAAAAGTCACCGAACGTGCGGTGACTTTTCGAATCTCTCTGGATAACCCTGTATGTACCAGTCCATTGCTTTGTCTGACCATTCTGTTTCCTACTGTTTTGGCTAGTTTCAGCCTTCTCCATTCTACCCTGTCCTCTGTAATATAGTATACCAGTGATATGCGTTCCATCTGGATATTCAGGTATACCTTGTCCTGTGTTTGTAAAACATTTTCCACTCGTTGTTGGTAAAACATTTCACACTCGTTGTTGGTAAGACGTTTGCCACTCGTTTTGTTTACTGTATCTGGTATCCTGTCCTGTGCATAACTATACGTATATTTGTATTTGTGTCCCTAAGCGGTAGTTAGTTTACCGACCACTTAAAGTATCGGAGGGGTAGATAGGGACTGTCTTAAGGGACTTGCATCATGTTTGTAGATGGATACGTGACACAGAGTCTGCATTATAACACATTTTATCTAAAACAAAAGCCACTGGTCTGGTGCAGAGAGAGGCTGGAGTCCTATGGACCCCTGTATCTCCATTATGTACACCCCACAAGGTCAAGCGAATTGTCATTGAAAATGATAGTCTGGCCTTTCCGTTGATACCAAACATGACCATAAAATTTGTAAAAATAAAAAAAGTGAAAAAACAAACAATTGCTTTTTCTAAGACAGTGTCATTATTCATTTATAATGCAGTGTCACTGCACTAATTCACTTTCTCATTTCCCACACTGAGAAAATTTGAAATTATTATTATTATTATTAATTTATAAAGCGCCAGCATATTCCGCAGCGCTGTACAATAAGCACAGTACAGACAGGGTTACAATACATTGAACAACATTTGACAAACAGTACAGGAGGAGATGAGGGCCCTATTCCCGTAGGAACTCACAATCTAGGAGGGTTGGGGTTGGAAACAGGAGGAGAGGACTGTAAGGTGAGAGTGATTGATGGTTGCGTCAGTAAGTTGGGTGGTAGGCTTCCCTAAATAGCAATGTTTTCAGGGAGCGTTTGAAGGAAGAGAAGTTAGGGGAAAGTCTGACAGCACGAGGGAGAGCGTTCCAGAGAGTGGGGGCTGCGCGTGAGAAATCCTGCAGTCTATCATGGGAAGAGGTGATGCGGGGAGAAGCTAGGCGCAGGTCACTGTTTGACCTTAGGGAGCGGGCTGGGGTGTATTTGGTGATTAGTGAGGACAGGTAGTCAGGGCCGTCTTTAATATTGACTGGACCCTGGGCAACCATTTTCTTGGGCCCCCCCATAGGAATTTTACTCTCCATCACATCCTTAAAAAAACAAAAAAACACACAGATTACATTTTATGAAACAAGCCTATTTATTTGTTTTATAATTTTTTTTACAATTACACATCCTAAATACACACTGTCAGAAAAACACAATATCTCTGTGTGTACACATCATGCACAATATATATATATATATATATATATATATATATGTACTATTGTGTATATACATCCTTTGTGCACGTACACATCCAATGTACACATTCTATATACTGTACATGTACACATAATATATACATCATATACAGACTTGCATCATATACACATTTCCACATTATATATATACACTTACACACATTTCCACACCATATATACACACACATAATCTACACATCACACACACATCATATATGCACAATTTACACTAACACACATTATATATACATAAACTACACATCACACAGACACACACACATATACATAATCTACACATCACACACACATATATATACATAATCTACACATCACACACATCATATGTGCACAATTTACACTAACACACATATATACATAAACTACACACAGACACACACATATATATATACATAATCTACACATCACACATACACACATATACATAATCTACACATCACACACATACACATATATATACATAATCTACACATCACACACATCATATATGCACAATTTACACTAACACACATTATATATACATAAACTACACATCACACAGACACACATATATACATAATCTACACATCACACACATATATACATAATCTACACATCACACACACATTATGTATATATATATATATATATATATATGTGTGTGTGATGTGTAGATTATGTATATATGTGTGTCTGTGTGATGTGTGATGTGTAGATTATGTATATATATACATATATATATATATATATATATATATACATAATCTACACATCACACATCACACAGACACACATATTTACATAATCTACACATCACACACATATATACATAATCTACACATCACACACATATATACATAATCTACACATCACACACATACACATATATATATACATAATCTACACATCACACACATCATATATGCACAATTTACACTAACACACATTATATATACATAAACTACACATCACACAGACACATATATATACATAATTTACACAACACACACACACCATCTATATACAAATTAACATGTGACATAGACAAGCTGGAGGGGTGGGGAGCAGAGGGTCTTTAAGCAGAGCCCTGCTTCTTACTTCATGCTGCTGTAGGCTCTCAGACAGGCTGGCCTGGCAGGGCAGAGCACTGACTGCTTCCTGAATCCAGGATCTTCTTGCGGGGGAACTGCATGTTGAAGAGAAGGGGGAGGAGCCAAACGCAGCTCCCAAGATGCATCCCTCTCTCGTGCGGCCTCACCTCCTCGCTGTGGTGGTCACTTGTCACCATCACCACGGAGGGGAGGCAGCCTGTGACACCACGATTTTTGAGGGCTCAAGAGCAGCTGCTTTGGGCCCCATAACACTGACTGGGCCCAGGGCAGCTGCCCCTTTTGCCCTGCGCTAAAGACGGCCCTGCAGGTAGTGGGGCGCTGAGTTAGTGAGGGTTTTGTAGGTAAGGATAAGGATTTTGAACTTAATTCTGCAGTGGATGGGGAGCCAGTGAAGGGACTCGCAGAGGGGAGCGGCAGAGACAGAGCGGCGGGTGAGGTGAATTAGCCTGGCGGAGGCGTTCAGGATGGATTGTAGGGGGGAGAGGCGGGACAGAGGGAGGCCAGATAAGAGATTATTGCAATAGTCGAGTTGAAAGTGATGGCATAATGCGCTACTATGCATTATTTCATCTAAAATGGGGGGTCACTAGGACACTAGGGGAGGACTTGCTCCCGGGTGACTTATGAGTCATGACCTTGCTACGCCTCTGACACAGATATGCTAAGCTGTGTTATGTTGTTGTTGCATATATTTATGGTTAGTTTTGTAGCATCACATACATTTGTGTAGTACTTCCAATTACTGTTGTTTTCTTTCGTACTCTTTGGTTAAGTTTAGGTTGTGGACACTTGGAACACTTGGAATATTTATTACTTATAAACTGTAAACAATCACAAACAGTTCCCATGATCTGTATTATGAACCAAGTAAGGGACATCCAAAAACATGTAGGGCTAAATTACAATCTTCGCGCAAAAACGCATTAATGCAAGGGGTAAAACCCTCTGCCGTATTACATAGTCAGCGCAACAAACGCACGTATCCGTCTACCGCGGGTGAACCTGCGCGAACCCTTTGAGAACGTAACAAAGAAAAAAATGTCATCTGCGCTTACTCTAATTATACCGTGTGAAACTAAACACAATTAGAGGTTTGGTTTCTTATTAATGGCCATTATAAGACTACCTCACCCGCCAGCGTCAAGGCACCTCTATAAGGGCGAGTCCTAACCAAAATGAAACCACAGGCTGCTACATAGCAAACCATACCTGCTCATGCTGCTTGTCAAACATGAGGTAGACTGGTGGGCCTTTATTTATGCTCCCCAGAAACAAAATCCACTTTGGGATCAAAACAAAGATACGGAGCGGAGTCTTGCTGCAGGGATGACCTGGCTGGAAGTACATTGAAACATACATAGTGCAGGAGGGGAGGGGTCGCGCCTCCCACACGTTATAATTGGAGTAAGCGCAGATGACATTTTTTTCTTTGTTATGTTCTACACATGTTGTTGGGCTGGATGCATTTGGTGGTTGCAGCCAACCCTTCGGGGAATAGGCGCGACCCCTCCCCTCCTGCACTATGTATGTTTCAATGTACTTCCAGCCAGGTCATCCCTGCAGCAAGATTCCCCACGTGTCTTTGTTTTGATCCCAAAGTGGATTTTGTTTCTGGGGGAGCATAAATAAAGGCCCACCAGTCTACCTCATGTTTGACAAGCAGCATGAGCAGGTATGGTTTGCTATGTAGCAGCCTGTGGTTTCATTTTGGTTAGGACTCGCCCTTATAGAGGTGCCTTGACGCTGGCGGGCGAGCTAGTCTTATAATGGCCATTGATAAGAAACCAAACCTCTAATTGTGTTTAGTTTCACACGGTATAATTGGAGTAAGCGCAGATGACATTTTTTTCTTTGTTATGTTCTACACATGTTGTTGGGCTGGATGCATTTGGTGGTTGCAGCCAACCCTTCGGGGAATAGGCGCGACCCCTCCCCTCCTGCCATTTGAGAACGTACTTTACTGCGCATGTCCTATACTTAACATTGTGAGCGCAAACACGAAAGTGCGCTGGTACGTAGATGGTATTACAATCTATGCGCAGGATTTAACGCATAGCCTTTGCGCGCATAATTTTAACAACTCCTAAAAGCTGGTGTTAATGGTAAATCTGAACAACCTTGCCGAAACCAAATACACCAGCCCAAAAAATAAAAATACAGCAAAATATAGTTACATTCTACGCATACCCAAACAATAAAATTGAGAATTTGTGTGTGCATTTATTATTGCTGCAGCATATATGCTCAGATTGACTTTGGCAGGCTCAAAAACTTAACGTGAGATAATTGTGGCACACTGATTTCTGCGCGGAACGGAACTGCGCGAACATTTGTGCGCGTCTGGTTTACGTGCGTTATTGCTCGACGGATGAAAAAACACGCAAGGAATGTAATTCCAGCGGTGATTTGAGAGTGTAAACGTTTAACGCTTGATGCACAAATTCACGCGTTGCACAAGCGTTTCTGCGCAAAGATTGTAATTAGGGATGAGCTGTTCGGTTCTGACGGTTCGGAGTTCGACCCGAACTTAGCCTGTTCGATTAGATCGCGAACACCGAACATTTCCGGGTGTTCGCCGCATGTTCGACCACAATGCATCACAATGGACCACAATGCATTTTCCCACTGGCCTGAAGCTCGTAATTGGCTACAGCCTTGCACCTGACCACAGGTCTGGTGCAAGACAGGTCCAACAGTATACCAATCACGGCTCAGAGTCCTGATTGGGCAAATTTTGCCCAATCATGGGCTCACAGAGCTAAGTCCCGCAGCACACTATATAACGTTTCCAAGCATAGCTACAGCACGCATTTTGAGAGGAGATTTCAGAGGAGATAGTTGTGTGTTGTCACTGCCGGTCTGCCACGCTACTGGGGGGGTCTGGGGGGTCTCATTTCTACCAAAAATCTGGAAATTTAGGTGATGTGTGTCTTGTCACTGTGCCAGCAAGTTTTTTTGGGGTTTACAAATTTCTTTAAAACATTTGTGAATTGAGGTGATCTTCTGTGTCTTGTCACACAGCCAGCAAGTATTTTGGGGGTTAAAAATTTCTTTAAAACATTTGTGAATTGAGGTGATCTGTGTCTTGTCACACAGCCAGTACCACGCAGTATTTTGGGGCTCACTAATTTCTTTAAAACATTTGTGAATTGAGGTGATCTGTGTCTTGTCACACAACCAGTACCACGCAGTATTTTGGGTGTCACTAATTTCTACAAAACATTTGTGAATTGAGGTGATCTGTGTCTTGTCACACAACCAGTACCACGCAGTATTTTGGGGCTCACTAATTTCTTTAAAACATTTGAGAATTGAGGTGATCTGTGTCTTGTCACACAACCAGTACCACGCAGTATTTTGGGTGTCACTAATTTCTGCAAAACATTTGTGAATTGAGGTGATCTGTCTCTTGTCACACAGCCAGTACCACGCAGTATTTTGGGGCTCACTAATTTCTACAAAACATTTGTGAATTGAGGTGATCTGTGTCTTGTCACACAACCAATACCACGCAGTATTTTGGGTGTCACTAATTTCTTTAAAACATTTGTGAATTGAGGTGATCTGTGTCTTGTCACACAGCCAGTACCACGCAGTATTTTGGGGCTCACTAATTTTTACAAAACATTTGTGAATTGATGTGATCTGTGTCTTGTCACACAACCAGTACCACGCAGTATTTTGGGTGTCACTAATTTCTTTAAAACATTTGTGAATTGAGGTGATCTATGTCTTGTCACACAGCCAGTACCACGCAGTATTTTGGGGCTCACTAATTTCTACAAAACATTTGTGAATTGAGGTGATCTGTGTCTTGTCACACAGCCAGTACCACGCAGTATTTTGTGGCTCACTAATTTCTTTAAAACATTTGGGAATTGTTATAATCCGTGTGTTCTCACTGGCTGCCACCCATCAAGGGGTCTCACTGATTTATAGGAGGTGTCTGAGACTTGTAATCTGTGTCTTGTCACTGGCTGCCAGCTATCAGGGTGTCTCACTGAGTTATACCAGAGTTCTTTAAATCTTTATACCAGAGTTGAATCAGAGTTCTGTATATATTAATCTATATATCACTCACCATGTCTGAAAGAACAAAAAGGACAGGCAGACGCTCCCAGACACAGATAAGAGGGTAAGCAGCCCCTGTGTCGGGAGGCTGTGCCTCTGGTCGTGGTGGACGTGGTGCATCCTCTGCAAGGGCACGCTTGTCCTTTCTAACTGGTGCTGGCCGTCTTAAGCAGCAGCAACATACAGAGGACTTGGTGGATTGGCTAACCAGGCCATCCTCATCCTCCGAGTCCTCTGCCAGCCAGGCTTCTAGTGCTTTACAGTCCACCTCAGCTGCCAAAGCATCTAATGCAGCCTCCATGTCCACAGCTACTCCTGCCGTAGCCTCGCTATCACACACGGAGGAGTCAGCAGAATTGTTTGACTACAATGAGAGTGACATGCTGCTTGAGGATGCGCAGCAAGTACAGTGCTCTGATTCAATCTCTGAGGTTGAGGAAGGGAGTATAATCAAAACCTAGAGGAAGGGGGTGTGCCAGTGATCACACACAAATAACTGGCACTCATGTTGCCCCAGCAGCTGCAGCATACTGCCAGTTGGCTCCAGTGACGAGGAGATAGGGGGTGATGATGACAATGATGAGGTCACTGACTCCACCTGGGTGCCTGATCGAACAGAGGAATTAAATGAGGAAGAGGGGGAGGAGGAGGCACAGCAAACACGAGGCACAACATCCTCTGTGACCAACCGTAGAACTAGCCAGTCCAAGGCATCACATGTCAGAGCTGCTCCTGTGCAGAGCGCTGTTGTCTCAAAGAACACATGCAGGAACTCTGTTGTCTGGGAGTTCTATGAGAAATGTGCAGTAGAGCGCAGCGTTGCTATTTGTAATCTATGTCAGATGAGGCTTAAGCGTGGGAAAGATACCGGACACTTGGGTACCACGTGCTTGAGGCGACATATGAACAACTGCCACACATCCCGTTGGCGCAAAACTTGCGTAGGTCCTCCTCCTCCTCATCTGTCTCTACCCCCACTGTATGTCCTGCCATTTCATTGCCTACAACCTCCACCGACAGGGATGATGCTACAGTAATGGATGTACCAGGTCCTTCCTCACAATGTGACATCATCCCAGCAGTTGAAGATTTACGCAGTCAGATTACGTTGCCGCAGCTGCTGCAGCGAAAGAAAAAATATAGTCCCAACCATCCCCAAGCACAGCGTCTAAATGCCAGCTTAGCAAAATTACTCGCATTGCAGCTGCTGCCTTTCCAGCTGGTGGACTCTGCTCCTTTCCGTGAATTTGCTGAATGTGCTGTACCACAGTGGCAGATTCCAAAACGCCATTACTTTTCACGCCACGCCATTCCAGCACTATACCAGCACGTGGAAGACAATGTTATCCAGTCATTGGGAAAGGCAGTCAGCAGCAAGGTGCATGTGACTTTAGACACGTGGTCCAGCAAGCATGGACAGGATCGTTACATTTCCTTCACGGCACACTGGGTAACTCTGATTGCAGCTGGGAGGGATCCAAGACAGGGCTCTGTGCTGGAGCTTGTTCATCCACCACGCCTCCAGAAAGCTGCTTGTATGGGGTCTGTCTGCTCCACCACCACCACCTCTCCCTCTACCTCCTCCTCCTCCTCCTCCTCCCCCTTCTCTGTCTCTGGCGAAGTGGCAGTTAAACCGACGCCTGACAGGGTCTACGCAATGGCTCAAGCAAAAAGATACCATACTGTGCTTGAGCTGGTTTGTTTAGGGGACAGGAGCCACACCGGGCCAGAAATTCTGTCAGCTCTGCAGGGGCAGGTGCAGAGATGGTTAACATCACGCCAGCTTCAGCTGGGAATGATCGTCTGCGATAATGGCAGCAACCTTCTCTCCGCCCCACACAAGGGTAAATTGACGCATGTACCATGCCTAGCACACGTCCTAAATCTGGTGGTACAGCGTTTCCTAACCAAGTACCCAGGGCTGCCAGAGCTTCTCATCCAGGCCAGAAAAGTCTGCAGCCACTTCAGACGGTCATTCCCAGCAAGCGTTCACCTGGCAGAAATTCAAAGAGAATTCCACCTTCCCACAAACCGTCTGATCTATGACATGCCCACCAGGTGGAACTCGACATTGGCAATGCGGCAGCATCTGCACAAGCAGCAGAGGGCCATCAACGAGTACCTGTGTGAGTATGGCACAAGGACAGGTTCAGGTCAACATGGTTTCCCCCCCCCCGCAGTGGCTAATGATCAAGGATGCATGCACTGTACTGTCACCATTTGAGGAGGCAACGAGGATGGTGAGCAGGGACAGTGCATGCATCAGTGACACAATTCCTTTAGTGTTCCTGCTGGAGCACACTCTGCGGGGAATTATAGATGTGGCTCTAGAGGCAGAGCAGCAGGAGGAAGAGGAGGCCTTCCCTAGCTCTCAAGGCCCCAGTCTTTCCGCAGACAGCATTCCAGCGGGTCCTACTCAGATCAGACAGGAGGAGGAGGAGGCAGAATATTTAAGTAGTGGGGCATTGAAGGTGGGGATTCCTCAAGGGAGGGTTTTGTGTGCCCAGAAACACAAGGACTAGTGCTTTGCTGGGAGGAGGAAGTGCACGATATGGTCATCCTCATTGACCAGGAAGACTTGGAAGCTAATGCCACCTCCAACCTACGCTGCATGGGCTCCCTAATGATGCAAAGCCTGCTAAAGGACCCCAGGATTCGTGCTATCAAGGAGAGGGATCATTACTGGTTGGCAACCCTTCTTGATCCACGATACAAGGGTAAAGTTGCAGAGCTCATCCTGCCTGCACAGAGGGAGCACAGGATGAAAAAACTTGAGGACGCTCTAAAGTGACACTTGTGTAACACCTTTCCAGGCACTGGTAGATTACCAAGTGCTGACACACGTGCTTCTGAGGCTGCGGATGATCAGAGGAATAGTGGTGAAGGCCAGGAACGCTTGACTGATGCATTTTGAAATTTTTTTAGTCCTCGACGCCCAGGGACGTCAAATGTAGGCACCCATTGCCAGCGTCTTCACCATATGGTGCAGGACTACCTAGGAGCAAGGGCAGACCTGGATACCTTTCCAGCAGATAATCCACTGGCTTACTGGGTGTTGAGATTGGATCACTGGCCAGAATTTAGCCAATATGCTATGCAGCTACTAGGTTGCCCTTCATCTAGCGTGCTTTCCGAAAGGACGTTCAGTGCCGCTGGAGGTTTTGTCACAGACAAAAGAGTGCATCTGTCCACCGACTCTGTAGACCGGCTGACATTTATAAAAATGAATCAGTCCTGGATCAGCAGCTATCAATCCCCTGATGCTGAAGTAATGGAATAGATCGGGGATGTCCTCTTCTGCATTCACAAAACATCCATCACTGAACTCTTCCACAATACTACAAAAGGGTTACGGTGTGAAGGCACTTGCTGCCATGAAAGGCACAATTTTTGGCTGCACTGACGCCTGTGCCAGATTTATATCATTTTAATTTTTTGAACCGCAGGGTCCAACCCTGCACTCTTCCACAATACCACAGAGGGGTTACTGTATTATGATGGCACTTGCAGGCCTGGCACCAAAAGCACAATATCTGGGTGCACTGCCGCCTTGACCAGAATCATATCTGTTCAATATAGGACCACATGGTCCACCCCTGCATTCTTCCACAATACCACAGAGGGGTTACTGTATGATGATACTTGCTGGCCTGGCACCAAAGGCACAATATCTGGGTGCACTGACGCCTTGACCAGAATCATATCTTTTCAATATAGGACCACATGGTCCACCCCTGCACTCTTCCACAATACCACAGAGGGGTTACTGTATTATGATGGCACTTGCAGGCCTGGCACCAAAAGCACAATATCTGGGTGCACTGACGCCTTGACCAGATCATATCTTTTCAATATAGGACCACATGGTCCACCCCTGCATTCTTCCACAATACTACAGAGGGATTACTGTATGATGATACTTGCTGGCCTGGCACCAAAGGCACAATATCTGGGTGCACTGACGCCTTGACCAGAATGATATCTTTTCAATATAGGACCACATGGTCCACCCCTGCATTCTTCCACAATACCACAGAGGGGTTACTGTATGATGATACTTGCTGGCCTGGCACCAAAGGCACAATATCTGGGTGCACTGACGCCTTGACCAGAATCATATCTTTTCAATATAGGACCACATGGTCCACCCCTGCACTCTTCCACAATACCACAGAGGGGTTACTGTATTATGATGGCACTTGCAGGCCTGGCACCAAAAGCACAATATCTGGGTGCACTGACGCCTTGACCAGAATCATATCTTTTCAATATAGGACCACGTGGTCCACCCCTGCATTCTTTCACAATACTACAGAGGGGTTACTGTATGATGATACTTGCTGGTCTGGCAGTCTTGCACCAAAGGCAGAATATCTGGGTGCACTGACGCCTTAACCAGATGCATATCTTTTTACTATAGAACCGCAAGGTTCACCCCTGCATTCTTCCACAATACCATAGAGGGGTTACTGTATGATAGTACTTGCAGGCCTGGCACCAAAAGCACAATATTTGGGAGCACTGCCACTGACGTCTGTATCAGATTCATATCCTCAGAGGGGTTACGGTGTGACGGCACTGTTGGGGATGCTAAAGGACCAATCTTGAAGCACCTATTATTACTTTCATCCAAAGCCTGCATAAGTGTCACAATAATTTAGCTAAAAAAATCAGTAAACTTTTTCTGCGTGTACGAAAATGTCTCCTCTTTTCATACAGACTGCCGCCCCAAGCAGTTGTTTATGGATAGATTAAAGGAAAAGCATTTACTGTCATATGAAACGTCATTTTTTTGTTTTTAAGTGTTTCTATACATCCTAGAAATCCGCCACTTCACGGGCAGGTTATGGGGACCTCCTAGGCACGATATTTGAAGGAATTTTTCGTTTTTATTTTTAACCCTTATTTCATGGAAAACTCACTGTCCCTTTAAAAATGTTTTTTTTTAAAACTTTTTGTCCTTGTTTCCTGTCCCCCAGGGCACTACCCGGACCCCCATACACCTTTTATGGCAAATATCTAGCATATATGCCCTCTTGGAGGGCACTCTAAAAACCGAATTTTCAGCCCCATTGACTTGCATGGAGTTCGAGTTCGGGTTCGGGTTTGGGTTCGGACCCGAACATGTGGGAAGTTCGGGTTCGGGCCCGAACCGAACTCAGGGAGTGTTCGGCTCATCCCTAATTGTAATAGAGCCCGTAGATGAGACTTCAATGTTAAAAATATACCTGTTTTTATTCAATATCTAATAAACCATTTATTATTTTAATCTGCAGTCAAAGTCTCTTTATTTATTGATTTTGTTTAGGATATTTTAGGCATTTTTCCGGACTTTTTCGATAAAAAATCTTTTTTTTTAAAGAGGTAAATCTTTTTCTGTAATAACTCTTTTTATTATCATTCATTGGACCTTATATGTAAATTCCAGGCATTTTTGTTCAGTAGTTTATTTGCAAACAGCATTTCAAGTTTGACACTTTCAATCATATTGTTTTTTTACCCCGTTCATCAGCTTGGCGTTTTTTCCGGCGGCTTGTCTGCGCTGTGTTCAGCGGCTCGTCGGCTTTTTCCAATGTCTTCGGCGTGTTTCCTGTGATGGTCCGGAGGGTTTTCGGCGGGTGTTCAAGGGGGGTTTCCCTGCACTCCAGGGACCCTGCGGTGAATGCTGAATTCACTGCAGGGTGGGGAACTTTGATTCCTCGAAGTGCGGGGCTAACAAGAGAGCACCAAAATGTCGGCGACATATCGGCGCTCTCTGAATAACCCCAAAGTGTCCTGGTTTTTTTTTAAGATTGAATTTCTGCCGTAAAATGATTAATATGTTATAACATTAAACCGTCCAGTAAAATCAAGTAGTCTAAACTACATACTATGCCAGTCACATGAATGCCTGGAGTTTCCCTTCAATTACAGGCTGTAGTTATTCCTTTGGATTTTCAGCACATACTGTAGATGATGACTGAACTGGGAACTTGTGAAGGAAGCAGTCCAACGACACTCATAATAATTTATCATCCACTATTGCAGCGCCACAGGAAATTAAACTAAAACGCCGCTGGAGGTTTCGGCTTCATTTTTCACTCTTTCTATTTTTATTGTACAATATCTGTTGCAAGTACTGTACATCTATAAATAAAATGTTCTTTCTGCAGCAAAAAGAACATAACTATGATCTTATGACAAAGGAGGAAAACATCAAAAGCTCTGTAGACGGCAGAGTCCCTAGTCCGTCAAAGGAAATACCAGTTGCGTGTTTTCCAAAACCTATTAAATTTTAATGGAACAGGCAATTACAATTCTAGTATTTATTTTCTTTTATTCTTGCAACAAATGTCAAAACAACCTTTTAGCGATGTGCAAAGACGAGAGAAAGCACTTTTGGGAGAAAGTCTAAGAACTTCTAAAGAGGTTTTGATTTCTGGATTGAGTCTGCTTCTCTTTTAAGCATTGTGTTAGGTGACTGTTTCATTTAATTTGGAGCTTAAAGGTTAATAACTGCTCCATATGTAAGGCAGAAAATGTATTGGAACAAAGAGTGGATGGCTTCAAAGCTTAAAGGGACACCATGTCTACCATGACTATTTGATTGATTTTAAATGGTCATGATGAACTGAGTGTCCCACCCTTGGGTGTCCTGGCAGGCAGTGACAACCTTCAAAAGCAAAGGGCCTGCAAAGGCTGTCAATCTGCTCCTGCTTGGGAAAGTCTCCTGACAATCCAAAACTGTGCCATTATATGTGCTACCAATAAATCTGCCCTAAGATGAAAAACCGGTGCGCTTATTCCCCTTCTTTGGTTTTAACTTGCTCATGCTTGACAGCTTTCTGGGATGTACAGTACTGTTCAATGTCTTGCCAATGCCTCTCAATGCAATGGTTTCAGCCATTGACCTGCTGCTTCAAGGACGAAGCGTTAGAGCAGCGCGTTTCTCAACTCCGATCCTCAGGGCCCACTAACAGGCCATGTTTTCCAGATAGTTGAAGCACAGAACAGGTGATATAATTAGCTGGAGTTCTATGGACTCCATGGAGGGAGATGCTCGGGGCAGCACTTTAGCGCTGCATTACAGAGGAGGCTGCTGAATTAGCGCCTGCCCCGTAATATGATGTTAAAACCGGGATGCTAAGGAGAAACCTATGGGTGCAGGTTTTCCGATTTAGCATCCCTGTTTTAGTGCCAACTATGTAATACTGCCCTATATGTTTATGCTAACGTCAAAACCTCTTTTAGTCTTTGCTCTTGTCTGGCTGCCAGCTGGTGGTGTTGCAGGTAGGCCACCTGGGCAGAGAGGGTGCTATTCTGGCAATCTGGCATCTGGGACTGCTGCACCTGGTCAGAGACCTACGAGGGCTTTAAATAAGAGCAACTGAAAGAGCTCTGTGCCCTGTCGTGGTTTCCGGTATATATGGCTATTACTTCTGGACTTTGGTTTTGCTCTATACTGCCTGTATGGTTATTTATCATATTGATTCAGTGTACCGACCTTTGACTTAGTATTTGTTCTGCAATCTTTCTCTTCTCCCTGTGGGTTCAGTACTTCTATGTATTGTCCTTGTTCTTATTCTTTATTCAGTTCAGATCTGGCTATTTTAAGGATAGGCCTGTCAGATTAAGGGGCTTCATTTCTTAACTGGGTTTTGTCTGAGTGCTGGGTTTTGTCTGCGTGCTGGGGGGACGACTCACTGCCCTGTCATTGTCAGACTAATGCCGTTTGCAAAAGAAAAGCATCTGAAAAATGCTTTTGGTCATTTTGATCTTAAAAATATGAAATGTGTATATTTTTATCACTCGTCTAAAGGGAAATCTTTCAGCTAATTTAAACCAGCACTGGGTAATTGGTCTACAGAGCAAAGTCAGAATAGATTAACAGAACTAAATAATATGGATTTGGTGTTTGCGTAGTACCTGTCATTTCCAATAGCATTTACGTACTTTGCATTGTGTTTATTCTTCCAAGGGAAGGGAATGAAATAAAGGCGTAAAGAAAGAGAAAAGAATAGGACTTTATGGGAGTAAGAAAAAATGTACAGTATTGTTCATAAAGGAACACTCTAACAAAAAAACACACACTTTTTTTGTCCTTAAACAATTGGGCAGGTATTATTTTATTTTAGCTTTAAATACTCACCTTTACTCCTTCGGCATGCGCTGCTTGTCCTTGTCATCTATGCTGTAGCTGACTGATTCTGCTTCTGCGAAATCCGTTAGCAGTAGCTGGAAACCCCCCCAAAAAAATCAGATGCTCACCTTTTATCCCACTGCGAGAACGGCGGCTCACCAATTCTGTCCTCCAGGAGCAGAGTGAGATTGGGGTAAAAAGTCCCCGGTCTCCCTCCGCGAATCACTCCATAGACCTGCAGGATCTCGCAAGAGGCGAGATCCTGCAGGTCATGTGTCTCAGCAGCAGAAACTTCAGTGGAGTCCTATGGACTCCTGGAGGGGATGCTTGTGATGTCGCATTAGTGCTGCCTCTGGTATCCTGGAGGCTAGCAATCGTTACAGGGCAGGCTGCTGGACACCCCGCCAGCCTCGTAATGAACTTGTAAAGCGCAAGCACTAAGGGGAAATTTGCGAGCGCAAAATTATCCCCTTTGTGTCAGCGTTTTAGCTCAAGGTACATGATATAAACGAACGTATCAAATTAAACTGGTCAACTAGATAATAAAGCATCGGTGACAACAAGATATTAAAAGAAGAAAACTTTATTAAGGCATAAAGCCAATGCTAAAATCAAAACACAGCATGATCATGTAGAACGAGTACACAAAATAAAAAGTGTTCAGATCGCTTGAGTATCTCCAAAATTAGTCATATGCCAGGGAAATACTATTCCCATCAAAAATAGGTAGTATCAATATATGTACTGGAAAGGCAATACTGAATTGGAAATAACAGCATCAGAGAACACATAAAATGAAATATTGGGGCAGCGGCCCTTGGTATTTATATCAATTAAATGCCCCGAATAAGATACTTAATGTGAAAGGGGACATACACCACCATGTTCACCTGCAAAGTGCTAGTCAAAAATTGAATCCGCGTCAAATTGATTGATTGTTAGTGAATACTAGATAATATCTGAGCCACAACAAGGTGAAAATAACCATACAAGTGTTTTCTTGGATTTCAGAAATGGTAAAACAAATCAATACATACTAGGAGGCCAAAGCGAGCTCTCTTGGTGACTAAGAGTGCAGTGTAACAGTGAACAGACAGATTCACTATGCTTGCATGGAAAAGGCACACCCAAATGAAGTGTAGCGCAAAGGAAATTAATTCTCAGTGAATGCTTGGTGGTATAATCTACAGTGTAACAAGTATATTTTGCAATCGATATCGCAGGTAATGAGAGCAGTATTGGAGCCCATAGCAAAACCACAGATTCACTGTACCCGCATCAAAAAGAGGGGGGGAGGAGACACCCCACTGAAATGAGCGCAAAATAAATTGATTCTCAGTGAATACTTAACAATAAATTGTACAATGCAACAAAAATTCCCAGTTGATATTGCAAGTGATGGAGGAAGTATCAGAGCTCAATACAGGCTGTTAGAGTGAAACAAACAATCCACATGATAGCTAGATATGACGGCTGAAGATACGATAATTTGCTAAAGACATAAAGAGCAGGGAGATTTGGGGGTGAGGGTAAGGCTGCCCATAGCACAAAAAGCACACCGACGCGCGTTTCGCCTTCTCTTTATGGCTCTTTACAGGCTCTTTATGTCTTTAACAAATTATCGTATCCAAAATAAATTGATTCTCAGTGAATACTTAGCAATAAATTGTACAATGCAACAAAAATTCCCAGTTTATATTGCAAGTGATGGAGGAAGTATCAGAGCTCAATACAGGCTGTTAGAGTGAAACAAACAATCCACATGATAGCTAGATATGACGGCTGAGGATACGATAATTTGCTAAAGACATAAAGAGCCTGTGTAAGCCGAAACGCGCGTCGGGTGCGCTTTTTGTGCTATGGGCAGCCTTACCCTTACCCCCAAATCTCCCTGCTCTTTATGTCTTTAGCAAATTATCGTATCTTCAGCCGTCATATCTAGCTATCATGTGGATTGTTTGTTTCACTCTAACAGCCTGTATTGAGCTCTGATACTTCCTCCATCACTTGCAATATCAACTGGGAATTTTTGTTGCATTGTACAATTTATTGTTAAGTATTCACTGAGAATCAATTTATTTTGCGCTCATTTCAGTGGGGTGTCTCCTCCCCCCCTCTTTTTGATGCGGGTACAGTGAATCTGTGGTTTTGCTATGGGCTCCAATACTGCTCTCATTACCTGCGATATCGACTGCAAAATATACAGTTATGTTCAAAATTATTCAACCCCCAATGCTGTAAAGGGTTTTAGGGAATTTAGTGTACATTTGTAATTGTATTCAGAATGAAATCCTACAAGGACTTTTTAAAGAACCATATGCAACTAAAATGACATCAATTGGTTTTGTAATACAGTAGTAAATGTTTCTTTTGTGAATTCTTCATTGACACAATTATTCAACCCCTTAAAGACTACCACTCTGAAGAACAGAGGTTCATTCAAGTGTTTTCAATCAGGTATTGAAAACACCTGTGGATGTCACGGAGCAGCAATAAAGCATAATAAACACCAATTAGGCAGCTTTAAAATGACTGTGATACTCAGCTCCTTCTAGACATTTACTGGTGTGGTTACAAACATGGTGAAGTCAAGAGAATGGTCCAGGAAGACAAGAGAAGAGGTGATTACTCTTCACAGGAAGGGCAATGGCTATAAGAAGATTGCAAAGATGTTAAACATACCAAGAGAGACCATAGGAAGCATCATTCACAAATTCAAGGCAAAGGGCACTGTTGAAACGCTACCTGGTCGTGGCAGAAAGAAGATGCTGACTTCGACTGCTGTGCGCTACCTGAAGCGTAGAGTGGAGAAAAGTCCCCGTGTGACTGCTGAGGAACTGAGAAAAGATTTGTCAGATGTGGGTACTGAAGTTTCAGCTCAGACAATACGGCGCACACTGCGTAATGAAGGCCTCCATGCCAGAACTCCCAGGCGCACCCCCTTGCTGTCTCCAAAGAATAAGAAGAGTCGACTGCAGTATGCCAAAAGTCATGTGGACAAACCACAGAAGTTTTGGGATAGTGTTCTGTGGACTGATGAAACAAAATTAGAACGGTTTGGGCCCATGGATCAACGCTATGTTTGGAGGAGGAAGAACAAGGCCTATGAAGAAAAGAACACCTTGCCTACTGTGAAGCATGGTGGGGGGTCAATCATGCTTTGGGGCTGTTTTGCTTCTGCAGGTACAGGGAAGCTTCAGCATGTGCAAGGTACCATGAATTCTCTTCAGTACCAGGAGATATTGGATGACAATGTGATGCAGTCCGTCACAAACCTGAGGCTTGGGAGACGTTGGACCTTTCAACAGGACAATGATCCCAAGCATACCTCCAAGTCCACTAGAGCATGGTTGCAGATTAAAGGCTGGAACATTTTGGAGTGGCCATCGCAGTCACCTGACTTAAATCCGATTGAGAACCTCTGGTGGGACTTAAAGAAAGCAGTTGCAGTGCGCAAGCCTAAGAATGTGACTGAACTGGAGGCTTTTGCCCATGATGAATGGGCGAAGATACCCGTAGATCGCTGCAAGACACTTGTGTCAAGCTATGCTTCACGTTTAAAAGCTGTTAGTACAACATCCTTTTACAGTTATAAGTACTAAGATTGAATGTCACTTGGGGGTTGAATAAAACTGATAATGATGTGAGCACAGAAAAGACATTTGTGGTTATTTCATTATAAATGTTATGTTATATTTGTCTGACCTACACGTGCCTCTTTGATTTAATTGTAAGCAAGATGACTGACTGATCAAAATCAATGTCAAACTGGCCAAAACACTCAATTTCAGTGGGGGTTGAATAATTTTGAACACAACTGTACTTGTTACACTGTAGATTATACCGCCAAGCATTCACTGAGAATAAATTTCCTTTGCGCTACACTTCATTTGGGTGTGCCTTTTCCATGCGAGCATAGTGAATCTGGCTGTTCACTGTTACACTGCACTCATAGTCACCAAGAGAGCTCGCTTTGGCCTCCTAGTATGTATTGTTTTATCATTTCTGAAATCCAAGAAATCGCTTGTATGGTTATTTTCACCTTGTTGTGGCTCAGATATTATCTAGTATTCACTAACAATCAATCAATTTGACGCGGATTCAATTTTTGACTAGCACTTTGCAGGTGAACATGGTGGTGTATGTCCCCTTTCACATTAAGTATCTTATTCGGGGCATTTAATTGATATAAATACCAAGGGCCGCTGCCCCAATATTTCATTTTATGTGTTCTCTGATGCTGTTATTTCCAATTCAGTATTGCCTTTCCAGTACATATATTGATACTACCTATTTTTGATGGGAATAGTGTTTCCCTGGCATATGACTAATTTTGGAGATACTCAAGCGATCTGAACACTTTATATTTTGTGTACTCGTTCTACATGATCATGCTGTGTTTTGATTTTAGCATTGGCTTTATGCCTTAATAAAGTTTTCTTCTTTTAATATCTTGTTATCGATGCTTTATTATCTAGTTGACCAGTTCAATTTGATAAGTTAGTTTATGTATACTTGGGTTTCAATACCTTCCTACATTGTTATGACTATATTACACCTGTATTCTCTATAACAATCTATCCATCTTCTATTACTTAGGTGTAACAGTACCACTAACTCCATAGTGGTCTCTTTTTGTCAAGGTACATGATAGTTCCCTTAGTGTCATCTCTGGAAGGGATTTAACAAAGGTAATATGAAGACTCTAAACACAATGACTACCTTGATTAAAGGAATCCTCATTCAAATGATCAGTCAATCCAATAGCTCTCAGTACAACTTCATTGAGAACCATTGGCTAATCATGGAATATACAAATCTGTTGTCAGGTACCTGTTTTCCAGAGGAACCAATTGTGCAGAAGTAGCAGCCTTTTCAGTACAGCTATTGGCAAAAAGGGCTGAATGGCTTACACAGACCTCTCTTGCTCAGTAGGAGTGATGTTAGACAGAGAACTCTTGGAACATTTCTTAGCACAACCACGGTTTAATATCTTTATATATATAGCGATAAACAGTCTCTCAGCAAGGTCAGTTCAGAAGTAAAGGATCATAAAGGCAGGCAGCAATCAGGCGTAATCAATTACAGGCAAAGGTCGGCAACAGGTATCAATATCAGAATATACTTGCTAGTAGATTTTCCAGGAGACAAGGATCAACAGCTTGGTGTAGGTAATACTTCAGCAAGATAGAAATTTAGCAAGTATTCAATGGAACAGGTAACAGTTGAGGCTTCAGGCAAGGATTCCACAGGTAAGAGGCTTCAGGCAAGGATTCCACAGGTAAGAGGCTTCAGGCAAGGATTCCACAGGTAAGAGGCTTCAGGCAAGGATTCCACAGGTAGGACGTTTCAGGTAAGGATTTCACAGGTAGGCTCAGGTTGTAAACCGCAATAAACGAGCAATGACTTACTCAGCTTGTAGATTTTTTATAGTCAGGTATAACGAGTTGTTGGATCCAGCCGGCGTGCATCAGCGTGTCCAGACTTCCGGGTTGAGTTGCAGCTGTAATGGCTATATGGGAGGATGCCTGCTCGCGCGCGTGCGCTTTTCATTCAGACCTTTGTCATTGAAGGAGAAGGACCAGAATTATAATGTCTCCTCAGCATGGACAGATCTTGGGGCCCAGGAATTACCAGGAGCCCAGTCGGCCACAGGAAGAACCGCTGAGGCCAGGAGAGGTACGTGACATCTGTACATTCCTGACTTAAACCACAGAAAGCTGATCAGTGAATGCTGATTGACATTTTCCCTAAAGGGGAAGGGGGAATCTGCTCAAAATGACCAATTACATTGAATGATCATGGTGCCTAGAATGTTCCTGTAATAATTTGGTTTCGGTGTACTTTGTTTTTGCCCTCACCTCTTTCTTCCCAGCTGGCTCTGGGGCTGTGATGCGCTTCAGCGGGTGTACAGCCTTCCGGGGTTTTGATAGTCAGTGGGATAGTGCATGCTTCTTACTGCAGCAGAAGTCAACTACCCTGAAGGCTAATGTCAGACAAACGCAGTCTGAGCGCACTCTGCGTGTGTGCATAATGTACAGACGTACTTGTGGCAGATTAGACCTGTATTTCTATCTATATAAGGGTCTGCCTGTATATATGTGTCTATCTGCCGGTTCATACATATCTCCTCTCCTCCATATAGAGTTATATTCATATTTGTGTCTGACCATTTGGTAAGTTTATCCCCGTGTTCACAGCTGAAATGCAATCAGAAGGTTTAGCTTTCTCCCTTGGGGGGAGGATATAACACGTAGCTGTAAAAAGGGAATTTCTTTGTGCACTAACATAGAGAGTCACACCTTGGTAGCCAGGTCGGCCCCAAGAGAGTTGGACCATATCTTCAAAGACAGGAAGCACATCCTTGATCTCTAAGGGGGGTCTGGAGGGAAGAGGGACGCCTTTAGGCAATTAAAGATTAATTGCCAAGCGTACTGAGCACGAGCGAGAATTGCAGTATGGAAAATGAAGTCCAGGACACTGGGCCATTGGGGGTGGGGGCTGGAAAGATCAGGAAGTTTATAAATTCGGAACACTGGCCATGTGCTTTGGCTGATCACTTGGGATTCCTTCTAAAGAGGACTGATTTGTCCATGCTCTACCTCCAGATCCCAGGAGGCACCGATGCCAGTTACTGAGTATTCCGTCGTAAGTAAGGCTCTGTGATTAACACCTTTTTCTTTATATTTTGCTGTGTATTGTATGAGTAATTGATTTATTCTAGTTATGATTTTTTATGTAACTAAGCACTGATTTTTCTATCCTAAATAAACCAAAAAAATATTTATGTTTTGACTCTGGCTGATGAAATTCACGCTAACTAAGAGATTGGGAGAATTGCTATTTGCCTTAAGCTCGGTTATATATAAGAAATTGCGTGTTGCGGTCGTCAGGAAACGGCAGGGAATTGTGGGATTCGTAGTCACTGTCATAGTCTAGGATAGTGCGGCTGCTAAGCACTGCGTGTCCTGTTGCGACGCGCGTAGTGTCCGTGAGGACTGGTGGCAGCGTTACTAATAGAATAAGAAAGTGAGTTCCAGGATTGTGAGAGACGTAGTTATTATGCGCTTCAGGAGAAGGCTTGTGCTGCGTTGCAATCCTGGGATCAGTATATCGCGCTCTACGTGCCTGTTGTGAGAGGTAGTGTGGCCGGGACGGGTAGAGAAGTGCGCGTAATTACCTGGGTCTAGGATAGATAGATAGTGCGCGGCTTAACCCGGCGTCTTTGCGCAGCAGCGCGCGTAGTTGGGTCGTGACAGTACTGATGGAAGATACTGTAGACACTACACGGTCCGTTTTTGTTGACGGAAGTAGAAAAAAAAAGGTATTTATGGGAAATAAAATTAATATGAAAAATGATAAAAATTTGAAAAGGATATAAAAAGCCATTTTGTGCGTCAAGGTACTGGATGTCGCAAATGCGCTGCGTCTGACATCTCCTCATCACTCACACAGAACGCTATGCGGACGTGGCGCACTCTGCACGTCCATCTAGCGGTTTTATGATCTTGCCTAACTTGCGTCCGTTTGCCACGTGCGTTGTGCGTGCGCAGTATGGTGCGCAATACTTCGTGTGTGGGTCTCTATTGCTCATGATTCTATGCTACGACGGACGATAAACTGTGCGGCGACAGGGACGTGATCACTGCGTTCGTCTGACGCCGGCTGAAGAGTGCAGACGAGGAAGATCGTGACACTTAAATGGGATATAATTTCTTGCAATCTAGGCTAACCGTGGGATGTGGGAGGGGGCTGTGGTGGTCAGGAGTGGTTAATATTCAATCCCATACGTTGCTTCCTCTCCATATCTAATTTAGTGTGTCCCTTTCATTTTAGGAACTGGAACTCTGAGCTAATGTTACAGTTGAAAGGATCCCTGTGCCAATCTTATGTACGTTTCCCAAATAAAAAGACTTATGGTTGCAATTCTGGGTAGAAGTACAATCTGACTTTTTCAATAATGCTCTATGTACAAAATCTGTATTATATACAGTATGTTTATACTAAGGGTGATCGCCTTCAAAGTCATGTTGAACATCTGCACACCTGCATAGTGCCAGGGAGCTCTTCCTGGAGACATTTGTTTTAAAGGAATCTAAATATATACTATGTATCCCGCCTAAAAGAACTTATGGAGGATTTCAATACCTCCCAATTGTCCCTACAGTCCATCTTTTCTCTCTTCTTGTCTTATTAGGACTCCTCATTATATTTGGAATATGAGTGTATATATCAGAGCTGAAAAGCAGTTAAGTTAAGTTAGTAAATTGCTGTGCATCTTGCTGATGTGTTGATTGACATAAATGACCTCATGACATCATCTAAAATGTCTAGGAATAGCTTTATCTAACAACACGAATGACGTCTGTTATGATGATGGGCTGTGTGACTGATAAACACGTTAAAGTGAACTGACTGAGTTGGTTATTATGAAACTTGTTAATTAAGAAAAATATATTTTGGAAAATACATTCAAAACTTCATATGATATTTTTAATGCATTTTCTTAGAAAATTATTGTTAATGAGTAAATGTAATAATTTGATGCAGGGCTCTATCAGGGTTATTCAAAGAGAATCGAAAAGTCACCGCACGTTCAGTGACTTTTCGTTCCCCGCACTTCGGCGCGATTCTGCGATCCCAGTTTGCCGACCCTGCGGTGTATTCAGCAAGCACCGCAGGGCCCCCGTAGTGCAGGAAAAACCCGCCGCAAACTCGCTGAACACTCACCGAAACCCGCAGAAACAGCTTGATTAACCACGCCGAACACGCCGGAGAAACCCGACTAGCCGCCGATCACAGCGCAGAGCAGCCACCGGAAAAACCCGACACGCAGACGAACGAGGTGAAGAAAAAAAGTTTGCTTGAAAGTTTGAAATTGAAACGCTGTTTGAAAAAAAACGACTTTTATTTTTTGTTTTTTTTTTCGTTTTTTTATTGATTTTTCTAAAACAGAGACTACCCTATTGCTAAGGACACTTACTGAGGAAGCCGGTAGGCGAAAACACATTCTAGTAATCCTTGCTTAACCCCTTAAGGACGGGAGTAATTTTACAAGTTTGGAACACTTTTGAACACTTCTAAAAGTAGAATTTCAGCTATTCGCTGTTCAACCATAATTTACCTCTTACATATTAAGTGTACCCACCCTTATTATATATCATTTTGTTCAGGAGAAATAGGGCTTTCATTTTCCATCAAAGATTTATATATAAAATATATTATAGTATGAAAACAAAACCTAAAAACTATGAGAAAAAAGGAAATTTTGCTATTTTCAAAGTTCTCCATTGTATTTTTAGTGTGAATGACATTGTACGCTTAGCATTAAATGAAATAAAATACATATATTTCTGTTCGGCAATGTCTTACGAGTTCAACGGTACCCCCCATGTAGAGGTTTTATGAGGTTTTGAAAAGTTACAGGGTCAAATATAGAGTTTTTCCATTTCACGTTTTACAACTTGAAATTTGCCAGATTGGTTTCTTGGCCCTATGTTGACTTTGAGAGGTTATGGCAGCCAGGTATGAAAAGTACCCCAACATGTCATACCATTTTGAAAAGTAGACAACCCAGGCTATTCAAAATGGTGTACGTTTCGTTTTTTTATAGTAGTCACTTAGTCGCAAACTTGGTCTTCATGTTTGTGTTTTGCATTTTTCACACAAAAACTGTTATTTTACTGATGATATCATGCTCCCTCAACATTTTACTGGCCTAAAAAAATCATATTTCTGGTCGGCAATGTCTTACGAGTTCAACGGTACCCCCCATGTAGAGGTTTTATGAGGTTTTGAAAAGTTACAGGGTCAAATATAGAGTTTGCCCATTTCACATTTTACAACTTGAAATTTGCCAGATTGGTTTCCTGGCCCTATGTTGACTTTGAGAGGTTATGGCAGCCCAGGTATGAAAAGTACCCCAACATGTCATACCATTTTGAAAAGTAGACAACCCAGGCTATTCAAAATGGTGTACGTTTCGTTTTTTTATAGTAGTCACTTAGTCGCAAACTTGGTCTTCATGTTTGTGTTTTGCATTTTTCACACAAAAACTGTTATTTTACTGATGATATCATGCTCCCTCAACATTTTACTGGCCTAAAAAAATCATATTTCTGGTCGGCAATGTCTTACGAGTTCAACGGTACCCCCCATGTAGAGGTTTTATGAGGTTTTGAAAAGTTACAGGGTCAAATATAGAGTTTGCCCATTTCACATTTTACAACTTGAAATTTGCCAGATTGGTTTCCTGGCCCTATGTTGACTTTGAGAGGTTATGGCAGCCCAGGTATGAAAAGTACCCCAACATGTCATACCATTTTGAAAAGTAGACAACCCAGGCTATTCCAAATGGTGTACGTTTCGTTTTTTTATAGTAGTCACTTAGTCGCAAACTTGGTCTTCATGTTTATGTTTTGCATTGTTTACACAAAAACTGTTATTTTGCTGCTAATATCATGCTCATTCAACCTTTTACTGGCCTACAACATTGATATTTGTTGTCGGCAATGTTTTACGAGTTCAACGGTACCCTCCATTTAGCATTTTTATTTTGCTTTTTGGAAAGTTACACGATCAAATGTAGAGTTTGCCAGATTGGTTTTCTGGGCCTAGGTTGAATTTGAGAGGGTATGGCAGCCCAGGTATGAAAAGTACCCCATCATGGCATATCATTTTGAGAAGTAGACAACCCAGAGTGTTGAAAATGGGGTATGTCCAGTTTTGTATAGTAGCCACTTAGTCACAAACCCTAGCCAAACTTAGTCTTCATGTTTGTGTTTTGCATTTGTTTTACACGAAAACTGTTATTTTGCTGCTAATATCCTGCTCAGTCAACCTTTTACTGGCATATAACATTGATATTTGTGTTCGGCAATGTGTTACGAGTTCAACGGTACCCCCATGTTGCGCTTTTATTTTGCTTTTTGGAAAGTTACACGGTCAAATGTAGAGTTTCCCAGATTGGTTTGCTGGGCCTAGGTTGAATTTGAGAGGGTGTTCTGTTTCTCCACCAAAGCACTGAGAATGTGATCTCTTAACTTACTGTTGTGATGAGATGGCTATAACTTCCAGTCTAGATGAATTACAGACAGTGACTCAATCGAGATGACACCTTGAAGATCTGTTGAAGTTTTATTCCAAAACTGTAGAAAATCCACAACAATATACATCCGATAGGTCAAAAAATCATAATGAATCTGAGTCCATAAGGCTTGCAAAGGATTGCTGGGAAGGGAACAAGGGTGGAGCTATCTGAACAGGAAATCCCTGCGCCATGAGGAAGGGAGGAGAGAAACCCAGGGGTAGATAAGACTTGTGCAATTCTTAAAGGCATATCACAAGTCATGTGAAACATGACACTCCCCGTCGAAATCTATGATTTCTATAATTAAATAACTTTGACTAAAGTTCAAAACAAATAAGTGAAGATTCTTTTCCAGGAACATCTGAAAAACAAGAGGGAAGGGAAGAACAAGAGAAAAGAATGCAACATTAACAATTATTGCAGATCTTGATCTTGATGGTCCAGGCTGTGTCAAGAACAGTCAGTGAGTCCATCTTCAGAGGGGAAGGCAGCAACGTGCACCAATCCTTCTTACCTCCCTTTAGTCAAATTGATGACTTGTGAGGCTTGTCTTCTTCTTTGGGCAGAAGGAGTACTAGTTCCTTTATAGGCCTGAAGTAAAGGTGTGGAGAATCTTCTTTCATGAATAAGTTGTAAAGTTTTCTGGTCCAGTACCAGTCCAGGAATTTTCTTGCGACTCCAATCATGCGTTCCCAAGAGTCTCCCATGTGAAAGGAGTGAGGTGGGTTGAATTCCCATTTACACTTGTCATTCAAGAAGTTCAGTATCTTTTCTGGTCGAGAGGCCTCCTGAATTGTGGGGGGGTCTTTACAGATGTGCCGCTTGTGACATTGTTTGTTTGTATCAGAGCTGTTTGTAAATTGATGAGCAATGTGAATAAGGTGTGCAATGGCTCTTACAACAGAAGACCACTTGGAAAAGCATTCAAAATGGTGAGGACTCAGCCTTATCCTTTCTTTCACAGAGGTGTTGAGTGTAACCGTAACAGCTCTAAGTTCTTTATCAGATTCTGGTTCAACCAGTTTAAATGTAGAATTTGTAGAATTTGAGATGAGGTCTTCATTCAAGAGTATTGGTGGGGATAGCCATAATGTGTCCAGAAATGCAGTAGCAGGTACTGCACACGTACCTCAATCAGCAGGGTTGAAGTTAGTGGACACATAGTGCCATTGTTCAGGTGCAGAGAACTTTCTTATACATTCCACTCTGTTGCCTACATACACGTGGAACTGTCTTGTCTGATTATGTATGTATCCTAGCACTATTTTACTATCTGTGTAAAAGTCAAAGGAGTCTATTTCAGTGTCTGTTTCAAGTTCTATAAGCTCAGCAATTTCCACACCTAACAGAGCTGCGCAAAGTTCAAGCCTTGGAATCGTTTGTGCAGGTTTTGGTGTGAGCTTGGACTTGCCCATGATAAATCCTAGACTTGCTCCACCGCTGGGATCTGTGACCCGAAGATAGGCCACTGCAGCTATGGCTTTGTTGGATGCATCGGAGAAGACATGGATCTCTCTTCTGGTGGCATTCTTTAAAGATGCAGGGGTGTAAGCACGTGGTATCTGGAGTTGTTCTAACGCTTGTAGAGATTGTTTCCAGGATTCCCACCTTTGTTGTTTCTCCTTGGGTAAGGGGGTATCCCAGTCTGAGCTTTCAGAAGTAAGCTGTCTCAGCAGTATTTTACCCTGAATGGTGAGAGGTGCTATGAAACCCAATGGATCATAAATACTGTTCACTGTAGACAGCACTCCTCGCTTTGTGAAGGGTTTATCACAGGTTGATGCTTGAAATGTGAACGTGTCTTGCTTAACGTTCCAAAGCAATCCAAGACTGCGCTGTGTAATGGAAAGGTCCGTTCTTAGTTGGAATTTCTTCACACTGACAGCGTAGTCATCAGAGGGTAAGGCTCTCATGGCCTTGTCGCTGTTCGAAATGATTTTGTGAAGTCTAAGGTTTGCAGTGGCAACTTCAAGCATGTTCTGAGTTCTAGTGAGAAGGTCAATAGCTTCTTCTTCTGTAGGCAGAGATTTGAGTCCGTCGTCTACATAGAAGTTCTTTTCGACGAACTGTCGTGCATCAAACCCAAATTCTTTTTCTCCTTCTTGAGCCGTTTTCCTCAGTCTATAAATTGCTACTGCGGGAGAAGGACTATTACCGAAAACATGTACCTTCATCCTGTAGTCTATGACTTCATCATTGACATCATTATTGCGATACCATCGGAATCTGAGGAAGTTTCTGTTGTCTTCACGGATGATGAAACAGTGGAACATCTGCTGAATGTCAGCCATAATAGCAATTGGTTCTTGTCTGAAGCGAAGTAAAACTCCTATGAGGTTGTTGTTCAGATTAGGCCCAGTGAGAAGACTGTCATTGAGGGAGACACCTTCATGTCGAGCACTTGAGTCGAAGACCACCCTAATCTGATCAGGCTTGCGAGGATGATAGACACCAAAGCATGGAAGATACCAGCATTCTTCTCCTTCCTTAAGCGGAGGTGCAGGCTCAGCATGATCTCTCTCAAGCACTTTCTGCATAAAGTCCACAAAGTGTCTTTTCATCTCAGGTTTCCGATTCAAACTGCGTTGTAAAGAAGTAAACCGTGCTTCTGCATGTTCTCTGTTGTTTGGTAGTCTCTTTCTTGGAGTACAGAATGGTAGAGGTGCTACCCAGCTGTTGGAATCATCTTGGTGGAACTCTTTACTCATGGTTTTCAGGAATTCTTTGTCTTCCATGGTAGCTGCCAACTCGTTGTCTTTAGATGTTACCTCAAACACTGTGTTGCCGATGTTGTCATCCCAGAAATTAAGAGCTTTCTCTTCGTCCTGTATGATGTGTCGTTGTGCGCTCTTATGAAGCAGTCTTTCCTTCACATGATATTGGTGTGGTCGTCGTGCAGAACAAGAAGTCCGACCATTTGGCAGGACGTGTGTTTTAAAGGCGGACACAGAGTAAGGTTTTCTGCCTTTGTCTCGACAAACATTGCCTATGATGACCCAGCCTAGATCCAGACACTAAGCATATGGAGCATCATGTGGACCGTTGATTTGTTGACGAACTTTGTGCACCCTTAAGATGTCTTGGCCGAGCAACAGTAGGATCTCAGCACTTCTGTGGAGGGCTGGTATTTGGTAGGCTATGTCCTTCAAGTGAGAATGGTGCAAGGCAGCTTCCAGAGTAGGGATCTCCTCTTTGTTGCTTGGAATCTGGTTGCACTCAGTGATTGTGGGCAAAGGTATTTCCACATTGTCGTTCAGAGGAGCAACCACAAGACCGCTGGCTCTCCTACCTAAGACTTCTGTAGTACCGGTGCAAGTAGTTAGGGTATACGGTAGAGCATTTTCTTTTATGTTCAAAAGTTCAAAAAATTGTGTTGTTGCAAGAGATCTGTTACTCTGATCATCCAGAATGGTATACAGTCTTATGGCCTTTTCATGTTGACCTCTTCTGTATACACGAACCAAACATATCTTTGCGCAGGATTTGTCACAGAGTCCTTCTCCACAGACTTCCGTACATGAAGAGAACACTGAGGTGGAAGGTGCTGCTTGATCTGTGCGCTCCCCGCCTTGCTTTGCCTCAGGAGGATTGTTTGTGGGCTTAGCAAAGTTGTGCGGATATGGATGAAGAGCTTGTACATGGTCATCGCTGTCACACTCTATGCATTTAATGATAGCTTTACAGTCCTTTGCAAAGTGTTCTGTGGAGGCGCAGCATTTGTAGCAGACCCCAAATTTCTTTAAAAGTTCTTTACGTTCTTGTAGGGTTTTCTTTCTGAAGCCAATATATTTCTTAAGTGGATACAGTTTGTTATGTACAGTATGGGACATTGGCGATTTGGGTTCTCGATGTTCTTGTTTTGTTCAGCCTTTTCAAGAACTGTAGCAGGTGCAGGTAGAACAGTGGTCCTTTTCACGGACACTGGTCCTCGATGGTCTCTGTGTGTCATACGTGTGTTTGTAGGTCTTGGAGGGGGTGAACTGAGAGGGTTACCTTCACCATAGGAGAAACTTGGGTCATTCTTTGTGTCTGCAATTCGTTTGATGAACTCACAGAAGTAGGAAAAAGGAGGAAAGGCAACTTGATGTTTTTCCTTGTATTTTGATCCAAGCGCTGCCCAATTTTCTTGAAGGCCATACGGTAGCTTGAGAACAATAGGGTTGATGCCACGAGAGGTGTCAAGGTAACTGAGACCAGGTAAGCGGATGTCAGCTTTAGCGAGTTGAAGCTCCAATAAAACATCCCTGAGTTTCTCTCCTCCCCTCCTCATGGTGCAGTATTTCCTGTCCAGATAGCTCCACCCTTGTTCCCTTCCCAGTAATCGTTTGCAAGCCTTATGGACTCAGATTCATTATGATTTTTTGACTGTTCTGTTTCTCCACCAAAGCACTGAGAATGTGATCTCTTAACTTACTGTTGTGATGAGATGGCTATAACTTCCAGTCTAGATGAATTACAGACAGTGACTCAATCGAGATGACACCTTGAAGATCTGTTAAAGTTTAATTCCAAAACTGTAGAAAATCCACAACAATATACATCCGATAGGTCAAAAAATCATAATGAATCTGAGTCCATAAGGCTTGCAAAGGATTGCTGGGAAGGGAACAAGGGTGGAGCTATCTGAACAGGAAATCCCTGCGCCATGAGGAAGGGAGGAGAGAAACCCAGGGGTAGATAAGACATGTGCAATTCTTAAAGGCATATCACAAGTCATGTGAAACATGACAGAGGGTATGGCAGTCCAGGTATGAAAAGTACCCCATCATGGCATATCATTTTGAGAAGTAGACAACCCAGAGTGTTGAAAATGGGGTATGTCCAGTTTTGTATAGTAGCCACTTAGTCACAAACCCTGGCCACACTTAGTCTTCATGATTGTGTTTTGCATTTGTTTTACACAAAAACTGTTATTTTGCTGCTAATATCATGCTCAGTCAACCTTTTACTGGCCTACAACATTGATATTTGTGTTCGGCAATGTGTTACGAATTCAACGGTACCCCACATGTAGCATTTTTATTTAGTTTTTTGGTAATTTGACAAGTGATTTTCAGGATTTATGTCGACTTTGAGAGAACATGGCACGCCAAGAAAGAATATTGCTCCAAAGATGACGTGCCAATGAATCTAAATTAGTATTTTGAGTTGTTTGGTGCAGCCACTTTAGAATAGCTGGGCTTAACGTAAACAGGGACAGGCCAAATTCAGGGGATTCCAGAAGTCAGAGTAGTCGTTATAACAAGCCAATGAGTCAGCACAGCAGCAAACAAAGAGTAGTCGGTATAACAAGCCAATGAGTCGGTACAGGCAGCAAACAAAGAGTAGTTGGTATAACAAGCCAATGAGTCGGTACAGGCAGCAAACAAAGAGTAGTCGGTATAACAAGCCAATGAGTCGGTACAGGCAGCAAAGGGTAATCGGGACAAAGCAGAAAAGGGGATTTAGTAATTTAGCTCTGTATGATAAATTTTGAAGCACTCGGTTATGCAGAGGCCAGGTAGAGATGGGCAGGTAGGGCAATAATAACTAGAATCCTTTCGGATTCCTTTCTTGCGGCAGACACGACACTTTTTCTGGGGGGACTTTTTACAGCGGGTGGGAGGGACTCGGGAAGGAAAGTGTCTGCCGCTTAATCTTTGGAGATCTCCTGATTCCAAAGCGGATGTAACGGGGGCCGGGGTTAGGATATGTTGGGATATAATCTCAAGCATGAATTCTAGGAAGGGTTATGGCTTTTGTACCGCTGCCTGCTTGTAGAGCACGTACGCATTGAAAATTGCTATCTCAGTCAAATAGATGGCAATCTTCTTGTACCATGCCCTAGTCTTTCAGTTCACCAGATAAGGCTGTATACATTGATCAGCCAAGTCTACTCCCCCCATAAACTTGCTGTAATCTACAATGTACTTCGGCTTTTCCAGTGGCTCAGTCCTCCCTCTCACAGGCACTGGCACTGTACTTTCATCATGCACTGTAGATAGCATGTATACATCCTTCTTATCGGTGAACCAAAGGGCTAGCACTTCTTCTTGACGTAGAGATGAAGAGGAGCCTCTACTTTTTTTGCCTGCTGTCAGGATTTGGGGAAAACCTCTGCGATTCTTCCGCACTGTGCCACACGCAAGGGTCTCAAAACAATATAAATTTTTAAATAGGTCGATACTGGTGTAATAGTTACCGACCCATAAATGATAGCCCTTGTTGAATAGGGGATAGACCAGATCCCACACAATTTTTCCACTGGTGCCAATACAATCGGGGCATCCTGGGGGGTCAAGGTGGCTATCTTTCCCTTCGTATATTCTAAACGCCCATGTGTAGCCTGTTGTGGACTCACACAATTTATTAAATTTGACGCCATACCGGGATCGCTTGCTTGGGATATACTGCTTGAAGAGCAGTCTGCCTTTGAATTTCATAAGGGACTCGTCTACAGATATATTTTGGTCGGGAACATAATTATCAGTGAATTTGGCAGACATAAGACTGATAAGGGGCCGAATTTTATAGAGGCGGTCATGCATTGGGTCGTTTTTTGGTGGGCACAGTGCGTTATCATTAAAATGGAGGAATCGCATGAGATTTTCGTATCTCTCCCTCTTCATAACCCTTGGGAATAGTGGGGTAGCCAGGATGGGGTTTTTGTGCCAGTAAGACCGGATACTTGGCTTCTTCACTATTCCCATTACGAGGGTTAGAGCCCAAATTTTTTTAACTCTATCACATCCGTTGGGTGCCACTTGTTACTTCTATGGCGATGTGAATCCGGATGCGCATCAAGATACTGGTTGGCAAACAGGTTGGTTTGCTCAACCACCATCTCGAATACGTCGTCCGACATAAAGAGATTAAAAAAGCTCACTGGCTCACTGTCCTCTACCCTTACTGTGATGCCAGGAGTCGCTATAAATGGGGGTATTTCTGGGGCAGCCATATTTGGGGGTACCCAATTGCTCTCGCGCCTCCCAGTAGATGGTGGGGGGTCACCATCACTGGAGGGTTCACTACGGGGCTCTATATCAGAGGCTGTGAGGGTGTCACTGTCGGCGAGAGCGTCACTCTCAGAGGCAGCCAGGATCTCATATGCCTCTTCTGGGGAATAAAAGTGGGAGGACATTTTTATGGGGATCTTGTTATAACTAATTAAATGGGAGGTAGGGGAACTGATGGGGTCAAGTATTAGAACACCTAAACTAAGCCCTTCCGGTCCTTGTAGTGGCCGGTACTTCTATCTATCTAGACAAGGTAAGAATATTCCAAGGGGGGTCGTATGCCAATGCAGGTAGTCAGAAATGCCAAGGGTCGTATGCCAATGCGGGTAGTCAGAAATGCCAGGGGTCGTATGCCAATGTGGTTAGTCAGAAATGCCAGGGAGTCGTATGCCAATGCGGGTAGTCAGAAATGCCAAGGGTCGTATGCCAATGCGGGTAGCCAGAAATGCCAGGGGGTCGTATGCCAATGCGGTTAGTCAGAAATGCCAGGGGGTCGTATGCCAATGCGGGTAGTCAGAAATGCCAAAGGGTCGTATGCCAATGCGGGTTCTCAATCGGGGGTACACTGCCAGGGGGTACATTGCCAATCAGGGGTACACTGCAGGTCAGGGGGTACAGTGCCTGGGTTTTTTTTCAGGTTTTTTTTTCAGTCGGGGTACAGTGCCTGCCAGGGGGTACTGTGCCAGGAGGGTACAGTGCCTGCCAGGGGGTACTGTACCTGGGTTTTTTTTACAGTTTTGTTTTTTTTCAGCCAGGGGGTACTGTGCCTGGGGGTTTTTTTCAGCCAGGGGGTACTGTGCCTGGGGTTTTATTTTTCAGCCAGGGGGTACTGTGCCAGTAGGGTACAGTGCCTGCCAGGGGGTAGTGCCTGCCAGGGGGTACAGTGCCTGCCAGGGGGTACTGTACCTGGGGTTTTTTCAGTTTTTTGTTTTTTTCCAGCCAAGGGGTACTGTGCCAGTAGGGTACAGTGCCTGCCAGGGGGTAGTGCCTGCCAAGGGGTACTGTGCTTGCCAGGGGTTTTTTTTTTTGGTGCTCCTTTGATCTCTGCCTCTCTCTCTCTGCTCCTCAGATCGCAATGAGGAACAGGAGAAAGGGGCAGAGACAATGTCATTCTGACAGTTGCAGAGGTGACAGCTTGTCACCGCTGCAACTGTCAGCTCCAGGCGCCGGATTGGCTGCCTTGCTGATTCCACGAGGGAAACGGCCCGCCACCCTTCCCACAATGCCGATCGCCAGCTGGGAGGGTCTGCCCGGGTGTCAGGCAGACCCCCAGCCAGCGATCGGCATTGTGGGAAGGGAGGCGGGCCGTTTTTCGGTGCGCAGAGGCACCAAACGCCGCGGGGCCTACCATGCTGTCCTGCGGCATTAACCACTTCGCTGCGGAGGACGCGCTCAGCGCGTCCTGCCGCAGGAAGGGTTGGCTGTGGAAGACGCCTCCGGACTCTCCCCTTTTAAGCACTGCCTGGCTTTTCTTTGTGTGACCTCCCGATCGGGAGGGAGAGGGATCCGAACCGATCCCCCCTCCCTTCCAGGCGATCTCCCGGCATTGCCGGGGTGTCGCCTGGAAATGACGTCATCGCGCATGGCACGATGACGTCATTTACTTTGGGAGGAGCTTGACTTCAGCGTCTGAAGACGCTGAAGTCAGAACGCCGCAGGACCCCGGAGAGAGAGGTAAGTATCTCCGCCGGGGGTCCCGCAAAGCTGATGACGTGTGGGACACGTCCTCAGCATACAGCGGGAGTAACTGAAGACGTGTCCCACACGTCGTCAGCAGTGAAGGGGTTAAAAAAAACAGAATTTTTTTTTTGCCAAAAAAATGCCAGAAAGATCCTAAAAAATCTATAAATAGTCTTTTTACTGCATAATATAATAACAAACAGTTTATTAGATATTGAATTAAAACGGGAATCTTTTTAACATTGAAGCCTATGGGAAACGCCTGAATAAATCTGTTGAATGAAACCACCGAACAGCAGGGCACTTCGGCAACTTTTCCCTGATGTTTTGTGTTCTCTGAATAGACGAAGCATTGCTTCTCTATGGGGGATTTCACTGCCTTCAAACAGGCACTGTACGTGCAGGCAACTCGCCAACATTTGGCGAACTGCCAGCTCTGAGAATAGCCGAATGGCCAGGAAAGGTAACCGTACGCTGAATTTCAGTGTGCGGGTACCTTTCGGGGCCAGATCGGCTCTCTTTGAATAACCCTGTATGTCTCTGATAGGAGCTCTGACACAATACAATCAAGAGCATACCCCAATCGATGGTCACAGTAATGTAGTGTCTCATGACAAATTGACAATGTGGCGAGGATCCCACCATTCTGATAATTTAATTACACCTGCTTATTCCTTCCTGTTTACTTAATTATATAAACAAAATATTGTCCCTATTGAGCTTTCTAGTTATTAAGGGTCAGTGAGGCCTACATTCACTCCCCACCCTTACTGTTATTTATGTGAAGAGGATGCCCCCTTTCACCTTGACAAAAAAATTAAAAGAACATTTATATTTATAGCCTAAACACTAAATTTAAAATAAGGAGCCATAGATTCAATTAGTAAAATAAATAATAATAAATATTAGAATAATAAATTTTATTTCTAGGGCTGTGCATGGCTGAAAAATTTATTTAGTTTAGTTTCGCTTCGTTACGTTTTTAAATCATTTCTTTTTTGGAATTTCGGAACTAATTTTGTTTCGTATCTCGTTTTGGATCAATTTGAAATTTCGAATTGATTTGAAATTTCGAATTTCATATATCAATTCGATAGTTGATATCAATTCGAATTTTGGATCACTAAATAAAACCCCAATTAATCAAATTTTGCTGTTAAAAGCTAGGGTTAAATTTTAAGCCGTGTCACAGATTTACAGGGTTATTCAGAGAGCGTGAAAAGCAGGAGAATGACTGGAGAATGAAAAATTCTAGGTCAAAATAGCTGATTTGGAAAGTGAGATGAAAGGGAGAATTTGTCTGGTTTGGCTATTTTGACCTAGAATTTTTCATTCTCCAGTCATTCTCCTGCTTTTCACGCTCTCTGAATAACCCTGTTAGTATTTGAGTCAAATTAAACAGTGAAACAAAATGAATTTGTTTCATAAAGTCCTTTTGCTGACTATTACTTGTATAGTAAGTTAAGAACAATTCGATAGTTGATAAGTATTTATTTGATAGTTCATTTCAAATTCAATAGTTGATATCAATTTGATAGTTCATTTCAAATTCAATAGTTGATATCAGTTATTCAAATTTTTCTGTTATGATGATGACACGGTGTAAAACGAAATAAATTTGTTATATACCGTTTTGTTTTGAATTCGTATCGTATCGATTCGTTATTCGGAAGTACTTCCAAAATACGAATTATCAAATTTTGTTCCAAATTCCGAATTTTTCCAAAACGAATGCACATCTCTAATTATTTCTGAAACCATTCATATTCCTGTACTGTGGTTGGCTAGGTTGCTAGCTTCTAACCAGCCAAACTAAATGCATCATAGAGAACAACTTGCTTCATAATGACATTGCTACTAACTGTCAAGACTCAGTGTGCGTGGTAGTTGGTTTGAGCCCGGTATGCGGTGAACCAGAGGAGAGAGGCAGATATTCAGGGGAAATAGAAACATAACATAGAAACATAGAAAAATGTCGGCAGATAAGAACCTTTCGGCCCATCTAGTCTGCCCAATTACATGGATACTTTACCTGGATTTATCTTTTGTTTAGGATAGCCTTATGCCTATCCCATGCCTGCTTAAATTCAATTACTGTTTTAGCCTCTACCACTTCAACTGGAAGAACACAGGTTTATTAGACAAGGCATAGGAGTAAACCAAACGGTACTCTGAACAAACAGGGAAGTATAGGAGGTGGCTGGACTATATAGGAATGGGGCTGGTCAGATATACGCTATACATGGTTTCATGCACAAGCATGGCCTCTGTACTGTGTCAGATTTTAAACGCAAAATTTGTGGGGGTTTTCCTGTCTTTCCAAAGAAGTAGGCAAGGCACCTCTGGTATTTACAACTCCTTATCTGATCTGCTGTCTGTGGTGGAGGGCTGAATGGAAACTTGATCAGGGTGCCCATACCTGAACCAAATTGGTTGAGGTTTGGTGGGTGTTGGACAGACAAAGAGGCAGCACTCACTAGTACAATTGGTATTTCTCAAAGACTTGGGTTCCAGAAACATTTCTAAGAACCTTCTGGGGACTTTTAAAATCTGGAATAAACATGGAAGATCTAAGTCCCATTTTATTTCAAGAACTGTATTTGCATGTTTTATTATATGTGTATGTCTTGTTTGTGTGATATTGGTTCTGTGTAAAGTTTTATTTTTGTCTTTTTCTATTAAAACTTTGTGCCCCAGTACTGTCTTTGCTCTAGATCAGTGGTTCCCAACCGGGGTCCTCAAGTACCCCTAACAGGCCAGGTTTTAAGGATCACCTTGGGGAAATGCAAACCGAATCCTGCAATCACTGAGCAGCAAATCATATCACCTGTGCTGTGCTTCAGATATCTGGAAAATCTGGCCTGTTAGGGGTACTTGAGAACTGCAGCTGGGAACCACTGCTCTAGATGATTCATGTTCTGATAGCTTGGTTTTTAGCAGTACTGTAGAATTTAAAATTTTTGGTAGATATATCAGTTGTATATGGTTAGGCTCCTGCATTGGGTTGCTATGCAGTTACTGGGGTTTTGAAAGTGCCCTATTACTTTTGTGGTGGCAGCGTATGGTCGGAAGGGAGTGTACGGTTTAGGGGGCTAAGTTGACATAACCTTGGGCCCTGAGAGGGGGTAGAGATAGTAGTCCAGAGGCTTGGAGCTGTTAACCCCTTGTACACCCTCCCTCCGCACATGATGACTGGGCAGATAGTGGTGGTCGTCACACATGGGACAGAACACATCAAGCAGACAGGACAGGAAAGGAGCTGAAGAACAGGTGGACTGGACGGGGACTGGGCTGGACAGATAATACACAGAATACCGAAATAAAGACAAAGAGAGCAGGACAGGAAGAGGGATGACTATAGACAGAAATCACGAGAAACTAAGAGACACAAGGAAAAGTTCACACAGTGGGCAGAAGACTAGGGTCTATATGGGTAACTGGGTGTTCAAGGCACGGTTTCCAGAACGGGGCATATCCAAGTAGAATGGTCACAGTCCATAGCAAGGGTCGAGGCAGGCGGTTAGCAGAAGTCTGGTCAAAGTTCATAAGCAGAGGTCAGATATCTGGATTGCACAGGAACAACGGGAGGCACGGAGAGTAAGCTGAAGGATATCACGTTGGGAAACAGGAATCAAAGTGGGTTGCCAAGGATCACGGTGGGTATTTAGGAGACGTGGTGGGTTACCAGGAATCACGGTGAGTTGCCAGTAGACAAAGTGGGTATCAGGAGTCTCGGTGGTTATCAGGAGTCACCGTGGGTATCAGGAGTCACGATTTTCAGAGAGAGCAGGAGAGCTAGCTGCAGGTTACTAGTAGGCCAGCGCAGACACTGAGGAAATGCAGAGGCATTGGGCTAGGGGTGTGTCCAGTTTAAATAGAAAGTCCAGGCTCTTAATTGATGTGCCTGTGGTGCCAGCAGGAGTGCGGGGAACTGGGACTGAGTGGGACGAGGCATGATAAGTGCTGCCAGGATGATCATGGCGTTGGAGCAGCACCAGCTCTGCCTTTCTTGAACCCGACGCCAGAGTGGGACATGACACTAACATACCTTTTTTTAACTTCATTAGATTAATGTAAAATGCTTATGTACAAATATGGGGCCATATTCCATTGTGAACGCTAACACGGAAATAGTGAGCAGAAATTTTTTCCCTTACTGTCTCCATGTTAACGTCCTATTCCGAGGAAGGTGCTATCTCAGCACCTCGCTCCGGCACACAGCGCTAACCTCCCTGATACTCGCTGCAGCATTTCCGCACCTTTGCGACTATCATTTCCTGGAGTCCATAGGACTCCACCGAGGCTTGTGCTTCCGGTCTGTGAGCTCTGCACGACCTTGCTCTCGCGTAGAGAGACTTGGAAGTATTTATTTCCCGTCTCAATTTGCTCCCTGCGAGTAGAAGCGGTGGATCGGGCCACCCTTTTCATCACGGGGTGAGAGGTGAGTATGGGATTTAAAGGGGGAGGGTTTTAGAGCGTGTGAAATGACTTTGCATTTGCAGAATCATTTAGCACCAGCTTCTAGGAGTTGTTAAAATCTTTGTTTTCGCTTCCCGATGGTAATTTGCGCCAGGTCTTTGTAATACCTCACTTATCGAGTCGCTAAGAATAGATTACACTCCTCATGTTAAGTATTGGAGACGCTTAAGTACAGAATGTACAGAAAGCTCGCACAAAGTGTGACAAGCAAACGTTTTTCACCCCAGTTTAGCGGCAAGATCAGAATATCGATGCCAGACAATAAACTTGCTAATGCTAGAGATTACATATCGAGATGTTACATTATCACCAACTATGGAATAGTGCCTAGTGTCCTGCATTCTGCTGCCTGTGACCCCACCAAAACACTCATAAGCAATGCTTCTTTAAAGGCAATTCTAGCCACTAGGGCCACGAAATTGTATGTAAGAGGCCATGGTGATTGGAGCCCGATAGCATTTGAGTGAGGGCATGCTTGTCATTCATGCGTTGTCTGTCCTCAGCTGTAACTGAAAGCCTGCACTAGAATGAAGAAAATGTGACAGCACCATGGGATGAAATGGCTTTACCTTTAAAAAGGAGAAAAGGGGAGTGAGCAGGGTGTTTTTGTCTTTTTTGCCCCACATAGAATTTCCCTGTAATGCACTTACTTGAAAAACTCTAACCAGATTTCACAACTAATTAGAATTTCTGGTTTGCTTTGACATATTCTGTCTCCCATTTCCATCTATGTTATGAGTGATGTTAGTAGAGTTAGTTCACCATCTGGTGGCAACTCATATATATACAATGTAACTTAATAATGCACACGGCGTGCATAGAGTAGGCAAAATACTTATATTCTGAACAGCAAACTCTTTTTCGGTCACAGATATATCACCTCTGATATTAAAAAAAAATTATAATAGTGCAGTATTGTTTGGATAATAATGTCCAGAATTAAAATCAGCCACATGTAATAACTATACCACAAACATTACACGTTGACCCATGCTTAACTGTGAGGTCTCGTAGTCCACTTTCATCTGGAGATACAAGCAGATAAGATCCTCTTAGGGCTATGTGTACAGAAAATGGAATGTCAAGGTCTCAGAAACACACTCAAATAATTTGCATTCAGAGCTCTTAAACCCGAGGCACACTGAGCGCATAGCGCAGCAAAGCGTAGCGAAACAAAGTGAAGCAAACATTTTGCAGGTTTGAATTGACACCGCTCCGCCTTGCAGCCAGTCTACACTGGATTACGTTTGCTTCTCTCCGCACTGGACAGGAATCCAATACTTTGCAGATCTTGAGAAATGTTTGTGAAATTCTTCTCATCAGCAAAACCGTTAACAGATTTATTTAACCAATCCTTGCTAACGGGAGTCGTCCCAGAAGACTGGAAATTAGCAAATGTTGTGCCCATTCACAAGAAGGGTAGTAGGGAGGAATCTGGGAACTATAGGCCAGTTAGTCTTACGTCAGTAGTGCGGAAATTAATGGAAACCATGTTAAAGGAAAGGATTGTTGAACATCTAAAAACACATAGATTACAGGATCAGAAACAACATGGGTTTACCTCAGGGAGATCATGCCAAACTAATCTTATTGATTTTTTTGATTGGGTAACAAAAATAATAGACACAGGTGGTGCAGTAGACATTGCTTATTTAGATTTCAGTAAGGCTTTTGATACTGTTCCGCATAGAAGGCTTATCAATAAATTGCAATCTTTGATCTTGGATTCCAATATTGTTGAATGGATTAGGCAGTGGCTGAGTGACAGGCAACAGAGGGTTGTGGTAAATGGAGTTTATTCGGCGCAAGGTCTTGTTACCAGTGGGGTACCTCAGGGGTCAGTACTTGGACCCATTCTATTTAATATTTTTATTAGTGATATTGCAGAAGGTATTAATGGAAAAGTATGTCTTTTTGCTGATGACTCAAAGATTTGCAACAGGGTTGACGTTCCTGGAGGGATCAGCCAAATGACAAATGATTTAGGTAAACTAAAAAAATGGTCGGAGCTGTGGCAATTGAGTTTTAACGTGGATAAGTGCAAGATAATGCACCTGGGACGTAAAAACCCAAGGGCTGAATATAGAATATTTGATACAGTCCTAACCTCAACATCTGAGGAAAGGGATTTAGGGGTTATTATTGCAGAGGATCTAAAGGTAAGTAGTCAATGTAATAGAGCAGCAGGAAATGCTAGCAGAATGCTTGGTTGTGTAGGGAGAGGTATTAGCAGTAGGAAAAGGGAAGTGCTCATGCCACTGTACAGAGCACTTGTGAGACCTCACTTGGAGTACTGTCTGCAGTACTGGAGACCGTATCTCCAGAAGGATATAGACATCTTAGAGAGAGTTCAGAGAAGGGCTACTAAAATGGTGTACGGCTTGAAGGAGAAAAGGAAAGGCTTAATGATCTTAACATGTACAGCTTGGAAAAAAGACGAGACAGAGGAGATATGATAGAAACATTTAAATACGTAAAGGGAATCCACAAGGTAGAGGAAGGGAGTATATTTAAAAGGAAACAAAGTAGCAAAACAAGAGGACATAGTCTTAGATTAGAGGGGCAAAGTTTTAAAAGTAACATCAGAAAGCATTATTTTACTGAGAGGGTGGTGGATACATGGAACAGTCTTCCAGTTGAAGTGGTAGAGGCTAAAACAGTAATTGAATTTAAGCAGGCATGGGATAGGCATAAGGCTATCCTAAACAAAAGATAAATCCAGGTAAAGTATCCATGTAATTGGGCAGACTAGATGGGCCGAAAGGTTCTTATCTGCCGACATTTTTCTATGTTTCTATGTTTCTAAGTGATAGCTTGTATACCTATGTATACTGCTGACCTCTATGTGTGTATTCTGCCAGACCTTTCATTTATATGTATACTGCCAGACCTCTCGTTTGTGTGTATACTGCCAGACCTCTATGTGTGTATACTGCCAGACCTCTCATTTGTGTGTATACTGCCAGACCTCATTTGTGTATATATTGCCAGACCTCTCATTTATGTATATACTGCCAGACCTCTCATTTATATGTATACTGCCAGACCTCTCATTTGTGTGTATACAGCCAGATCTTTCATTTATGTGTATACTGCCAGTCCCCCCCATCCAAAGGGGCTCCCGGCGGCACCTGACCCCGGGTCCTGTTGCGTGGTGGCTCACCCCGTGCTGCTGCTGCAGGGCCGAGGCGACGACAGAACAGAATGAGGCTGCAGAGTGATGAGTGCAGAGCGTCGCTGGTGGGAGGGATCTACAGGCCAGGGTGCATACGCCGTGCGCCGCAGATCCTGCCCCTCCTCTCATCACGCAGCTCCGCCTGCGGCCAAAGTTACATTTTCCACCTCCCGCCGCTCAGCACTATGATGGCCTGGTGCAATTAGGCGTAAGAGCCTTGAGGGCCCTGGGAAGCTGCTGGCTCGGAAAGGGTTAACCCCGCGGCGGGAACCAAACACAGGATCTGGCCTCGGGGGGGATCAGGGGGAGGGGTCGGCAGGTAGGGCATTTAAGCTGGGCCGAGGGGGCCAGAGCGTTCACTTTGTGGCCAGGAGCAGGAGAAGAAGGAGCAGCATCGGGTTTCACAGTGCTCACCAGGACAGCGAGGAGAGATCCACCACGTGGGACAGGAGAATCGAGACCGCGGAGCCTGAAGACTGGGATCAGCCATCGTGGGTGAGCGGACACAACAGCAGGAGGGAAGCCTGTGGAGACACGCTGTAGCAGGAGACGAGAGGATTGACGGGGAGAAGAGCTTCAGTCGTCTACCGTGCTGGAAAGGCAACTGCGAAGTGGAGATCTGCCAGCAGGGGGGCGCTGAGAGACAACGCGAGCCAGCTGCATCATCAACTGGGGACAAACACGTGGAGCTGAGCTGGGCAACGTGATCAGGGCGCCGAATTTTTTAAAAAAAGTGCGATTCCTGTCGCGCTTGGAGATTGGTCAACTGCATGGCGGAACAGACGGACGGACGAACAGCACGCACGAGGACCTGGTGCTGCGGGGGACGAAGAGGCCGGGCGCAAAGGGAGATTGATCTACTGCACGGCGGAACAGTCAAGCATCGGATGAACAGCACGCACGTGGACCGGGCTGCAGAGGAGGAGGAGACCGGGCGCAACGCGGCTGCGGAAGACCGGATCGTTTCCAGGGTGCAGCGGGGCAGCTGGCAGGGGTGAGTATGTCTGACTCGGGGGAAGTGGAGCGGCTGGTGGCGGAGTACAGGAGGTCGGGTGTCGCTTAGGGGGATAGCTTGGGCTAGGGAGACGGTGACACAGGCTGCATGGGGGGGACGAGAGGGGGAGCCACGCGGACCCACGCGGAAGACCAGACCACCAGCAAGTTTTTATGACAAAATGGTGGAGGGCCCAGAGAAACCACCGAGAAAACAAGACCACCATGCGGGACGAGAACATTGAGGGCTGATTGAAGGTACATGTCTGCTGAGAAAGCAAGAAGCCGCCAGCAAAGCACACCACATCGGAGGTCAGGAGCATCAGACTGCGGGTTAAAGGGGGACGCCTAGATCTACTGAGAAGAACGCTAGCGGGTATGTATATGGATGGATATACAGTATGTATGTAGGTAATCAGGAATTCGAGGTACAGAAGTAAAATCAGCAGATTCCTGAGCAGAGCAGGGGCGGTCGATATGTTGTATCAGTGTTAAGACAGCTGAAGGTTCCATATGGGGGAACAGGGCACGAGATGTTTCAGAATAATGTAATGTTAATTACAGGCAATTCTTACACGCCAACACGTTCTGTAGTGCTGTACAAGGGGTGACAATCTGAGAGGAGAGGGGACCCTGCCCAGAGCTTACAAACTAAGAGGGGAGGGGACACGCTAGGTGAGGGATAGCATCAGAGCATGTGAAGTAGTGGGGGCTGGTAGGGGCAAGGTTGCAAGCTCTGCTGCACTTGCATTCCACACGCTTTATTGCTGAGGAGGGGGTTTTCACCACTTGCTACATCTCCTTTCAGTGGGGGATGAGGGTACCCGGGGATTGGGATCTTCTGATTGCTTTGCTTTTGTTCAGGGGGGTCTGCATTGAGGGGCATAGAGGGGGCCGTCCAAGGGTTCCTGGTAGCTCAATATGCAAACTCCAACAAATCCTTGTCGGGGAGGGATCAAACCCCCAGATGGCTGGGGTTTGCGGGCACTGGGGGGCAGCAGGAGCCATCCAGGGTCACAGGACGCACGCTTGCACAGACCCTAACGCGGGTGTGAAGAGCTGTGGTGAGTGGTCTGGTAATTCAGGTGAGGGGATGGACCGGTCTCTGCCTGAAGTGTAAGGGGCCTGGCGTAGGGAGCAGACTGCACAAAGGTCAACATAGTCACCCGTTAGCGCAGCGCATGAGGGGTATCCTGTAGTAGAAGGGAGGGGAGACATCATGCCAGAAGTGCTGGAGGACGGATGGGGGGGGGGTTTCAGAGCCTGCAAGGTGCAATGCTTATCTTTCCTTTGCAGATCCATTGGGCAGGCACGGAAAGCAGAAAATAGAGGAACACACTGGCGCAGGCGGTATGTGGAGTTAGTCCCCTTACAGTAAAGGAGGCTTCTGGGTCTCAGGATGAGCTGGAATATGATGGGAGAAGGAGCGCGGGAAACTTTATCAGAGGCTTCCTAGATTATTTGGTAACTGGATCAGGGCATAAATTGTATTTGGCGAGTGTGATAAGGGAGCGCACACCTCGACGGTGCTCCGCTTACGTGTAGGACGGAGGGAGCATGGACCGAGGGGAGTTAAAATGAGTAGTTTTCATCAACATATGGCGGTACACCCTACCATGCTGTGGAACCAGATGGACATGACACTAAGGTTGCGGCTCATGGTCGCGCAGCTTTCGTCGCCATTTCGGGGGGGCACCGGGGAACCCCTACCGGAATCCTAACAGCAGAGCTAAAGTATGTGTAGAGCGTGCTGGCAGTTCAATGAGGGTCTATGCAGGGTCGGCAACGCTGGTAGACTTCGGCAGGAGTGTGGAGGGGGACGCGCGCAAGCAAGATACTTTAAAAGGGCTAGGAATGCAGCAGTTGGGGATGGAAATCACGCTGGAGAAGCTAGATGCATTGGGGCCGTGGATTAACTGACGGGATTCGAGTCCGGGTTCCAAAGCCCTTTCATTCCAAATGTGCCCTGGGAGCCGGTAGCTCGATCCATCATTTGTCTTATCCGAAGGGAACCTCAGTGAATGACATCTTCCCTGTTCCTGGCAGGGGTGTCATACACTGCAGTGATTCAGCAATCCAGTTTGTGCAGACAGCCAGGGCACGGGCACAGTTTATACTTCACGGTAAAGCAACAGGATGCCAGAGGGTCGGTGTCCAGGCAATTATTGAGGGTTTTTTGGGGGGCTTCAGTTCTGACAGGTGTCACGGCGGTGGGTAGGGATACAAGAATGTTTGGCTCACATTCTGTACGGATAGGGATGGCAATGGCGGCCTCACTCCTTGGACTGGGGGAAAGAGCCATAGATACACCAGGACGGTGGGACTCGAGGTGTTATCGAAAATACGCATGTCTTTGACTACTTTAGAGGGGAGCTAACTAATTAGTAATTGTGTGGAAAGTGGAGGAGACCAGGGAAAAACATATATTTTTATGGGTATATTTTTAGGGTATATATATATATATATATATAAAAAAGGGGTAGCTCCAGTCAGAGGTCAGCACATGGGCAGCCTGATCAAGGATGCAAAGTAACCCACTCGGTGGGTGAGTGTGGGGTGATGATGGCGATGGGGATCACATGTTCGGATGAGGATACTAATGCTTTTGTATTTGCAGGACATTCCTGTGTGATGAGGATCACGCTTTCGTCTATGGGGCGGAAAGACATGCCATCCTGAGAACGAACGGTTTGCAGCTGAGTTTCCGGATGGAGGTAGCGCAACTCCAGTGCTTCGGAGTGCGTGGTTTTACGGTGGGCAGGTTTCTTGCCCGTGGTGCAAGCCCTGCGGAATGGAGGGGAGCCCCACGTGCTGGCGGTGCACATGGGGGGGAAATGATTTGGGGCATGCCACAGTGTCGGCTGCTCCGTGCAATTAAAATGGCTAAAGAGCCTCTAGCCACGAGCGGTGGTGGTGTATTTTGAGATGATACCCCGGCACATCTGGAGGCATGTGGGAATGTGGTGGTGGTTCAAAGGTGGTGGAGGTGTGGTCTTGGATGATACTCTGATATGTCGGGGGTGCGGGGGAATCTGGTGGCAAAACGAAGGTCCAGTCTGAAGATCAACAGAGCGACAGCGTGCTTGTACGGCAGCTGTCAGGAATGGTCAAAAGACATCTTCTCCTTCTAGGTGTGGTCCAGGAGCATACCCCGGCGTGTCTGGAGGCACAGGGGATCTAGTGGCAAATAAAAGGTCCAGTTTTAAGAGGAACGGATTGATGGCGTGCTTGTACGGCAGCTGTCAGGAATGGTCATAAGGCATCTCTTCCTTGTAAGTGTGGTCCAGGATGATACCCCGGCGTGTCTGGAGGCACAGGGGATCTAGTGGCAAATCAAAGGTCCAGTTTGCAGATGAACAGAGCGATGGCGTGCTTGTACGGCAGCTGTCAGGAATGGTCATAAGACACGCGCGCGGGATACCCCGGCGCGTTTGGAGACACGCGCGGGATGTGGAGGCGATACCAAGGTCCAGGTTGAGGATAAACAGAACGATGGCGTGCTTTGTACGGCAGCTGTCAGGAGTGATGATCCGGCATCTCTTGCTGGAGGAGGACGATGGTTTCAGGTTTCTTCGGGCGGATGGGGTCCACCTCACGGATGTGGGGTCGGACATTCTAAATTTGGGTTTCGGAGAGGGTATTGAACAGGCCTTGTTTTTTCTTGATGGGAAAGCTCATTCATAAGGGTTTATGCGAATGAGCTTGTGGCGGGGGTGTGAGGCAGTGCTGGGGGTAAAGGGGCGTGGTTAACATTTCAAGAGTTAAGATTGGGGGTTATGATTAATATTGTCTGATTAAAGATATGTTTACAGATAATTGGATGGTTATGTTTACAGATATGGGTGTACTACAATTGTTACAGCACTGTTATTGTTTACATGGGATTATGCTGTGGCCTGTAATAAATATCCACTTTTAGAATGAACTTAAATGTGTGGGTGTGAATTAATGCGCCGAGCGACAAGCAGCAGTGGGCACCTCATGGTGCCACCGGCTGAGCAGAGGAGATGGAAAAAGTGCGGTACCGCCCACAGGCGGTGTGCCTCGCTACGCGCTCAGTGTATCTCAGGCTTTAGTGACAGCACTAGGCCTCTCTTCTGGTGGTCCCTAGGAAGATCCTACTGTCCTGATATTGTGGTGCAGGGTACAGGTTCCTAGTATTGGCAGTGGGTTAGGAATAAAAGACTCTTAAAACCTGCAATTAGGACCTTTTACTACCTTTATTTATTGGTAAACAAGGAAAAGTGTAAAGGTAAAGAATAAAAATGAAATGTCATAGCTAAAACTCATTTCACCTCATTAAAGTAGGCTCCCTCGGGGCTTGATTTAGGTCTTTCTGACGATTTTTGGAAACAAATAATGGCTGCTTTCAAAATATAGGCTGATTCCGTAAAATGCCCCTCTTTAGAAGTAATATTGGGCTGGTATAAAGCCCCAAAAATCGAGCGTAAATAAGTGTACACGGATGTGATTTTCATGTTTCACTGTCTTACTGTAAATCCCCGATTTGCGCAATGTAATCTTAAGCCCTGGAAAAGTGAGTCTTACTGTAAACCTTATAAATGCGTGTTCTACTGAAAATCCCATAAATGCAAGTTATATTGTAAATAGCTCTAAATGCGTATCTCACTATAAATCCCGAACATGCGCATTATTATTGTAGCAGTGGAAATGTTAATGTGTACCAGAATCCAATCATTTTAATATTTGAATACAGAGTCCACCCCTCCACTCTTCCACAATACCTCAGAGGGGTTACGGTGTGAAGGCACTAGCTGCCACCAAAGGCCCAATATTTGGGTGCACTGACGCGTGTACCAGAATCCAATCATTTTAATATTTGGGTGCACTGACGCGTGTACCAGAATCCAATCATTTTAATATTTGAATGCAGAGTCCACCCCTGCACCCTTCCACAATACCTCAGAGGGGTTACGTTGTGAAGGCACTAGCTGCCACCAAAGGTCCAATTTTAATGCACCTGTTGTTACTTTCATCCAAAGCCTGCATAAGTTTCACCATAATTTAGCTAAAAAAATCACTAAACTTGTTCTGCGTGTCCTAAAACGTCTCCTCTTTTCATACAAGCTGCCGCCCCAAGCAGTTGTTTATGAATAGATTAAAGGAAAAGCATTTACCATCATTTGAAATGTCATTTTTTTCTTTTTAAATGTTTTTATACATCCTACAAATCCGCCACTTCACGGGCAGGTTATGGGGACCTCCTAGGCACGATATTTGAAGGAATTTTTCGTTTTTATTCTTAACTTTTATTTCATGGAAAAATCACTGTTCCTTTAAAAAACTTTTTTTTTTCTTTTTTTCCTTGTTTCCTGTCCCTGAGGGCACTACCCGGACCCCCATACACCTTTTATGGCAAATATCTTGCATATATGCCCTCTTGCAGGGCACTCTAAAAATCGAACGTTCGAATCCCATTGACTTGCATTGAGTTCGGATCGTGTTTGCGTCCGAGCTCAAACTTTTGAAATTGTTCGAGTTCGAATGCAAACAGAACACGGGGGTGTTCGGCTCATCCCTAGCGGCTAACCCTAATACTAACACCCTAACCCTAGGTTTAAGGGCGTTAGGGCTAGGTTTAGGGGGGGTTAGGGCTAGGTTTAGGGGGGTTAGGGCTAGGTTTAGGGGGTTAAGGCTAGGTTTAGGGGGTTAGGGCTAGATTTAGGGGGGCTAGGGTTAGGTTTGGGGGGTTAGGGTTAGGGCTAGGTTTGGGGGGTTAGGGCTAGGTTTAGGGGGTTAGGGTTAGGTTTAGGGGGGTTAGGGCTATGTTTTGGGTGGGGTTAGGGCTAGGGTTAGTGTTAGCCGCTGGGATTTTGGATGTCTGGAAGTTGGCCGTCAGGGAGTTGTCTGTGTAGGGAAGTTGGCCATTAGGGATTTGTCTGTGTAGGGAAGTTGGCCGTCGGGATTTTGGCATTAGGGAACCTGGTTGTAGGGATTTCGACCCAAACCCGAGGGGAATATACTAACATTCCAGGAAGTCAACAGTATTGTTTAGGTCCTTCCAGTCCAGGGTCTTGATGGTAAATGAGCCTGATAGGTCCAACAGTTTTTAATTAGGAATGTTATCCAATAGCATTCTTTGTTGATTTTTCATTTCAGCCAATGAGAGAGCCCCATCTATGGAGCTCAACTCATTAATTTTATGTAGTGTGGCCACACTATGTCAAACCAGAGACAGCGACAGAAGTCCTTTTCTTATCTTTCCAGGTCGGCCTGACCTGGTGACTCATGTTATGAGTTCCTTTGCACTAGGACTGGGCCCATCAACTGCGGTGCATTATAAGTAATTATTAATTGTTACGAATTCCCTAGGTCAAATATTTTCCCTCGGCCGTCGTGATTTGTTTTCCTCCGCTAGTTCCTGGATTCTCCCCTCAGCAAGCAGCGCTGAATCAATGTCAGTTCTTAATGTCTCCCAATAAAGCAGACGACACTGGTCATATTGGGTTAAGCAGACTCTCTGGCCATTTCAACAGGCCTCTTTTTATTTGGTACAGAATCACATACCAACAGTTAACACCCCAGCCCACCCAGAGACATCCCGGCACCGCAGTTTACAATGGTCTTTATCAGATACTCACAGATTGTAAACTCTTGAGTAGGGTCCTCTCTTATACTGTTCTATGTGTTTAACTTGTATGTATATTGGCTATTCTGTCTCTCCCATTGTACAGCGCTACAGAACTTAATGGCGCCTTATAAATAACGGACTGCAGTCATACGGAGCAATGGTCCTTGTTTGGGGGGATTTCAGGGGAGCAGTGGCAATCCGGGTGTAGCGTTTGATAGCTCAGACCCGTATAGTGTCACAGTACAAAATTGCCCAAATCCGCAGGCAGGGGCCAGAGCGGCAGTGTGTGGCAGTTACCCCAGGTGATGCCACATGGCTGCTGCTGTGTGAGCCAAGAAAGGTTTAGAAACGTGGGTTTCCGATGGAGCTCCCTTCTGAAAATGACTCCATCTGCAGCTCCCCTGAAGGGGACCCTAACCCCAAAAGAGTACTCTGCTGGGAAAAAGGGTTTTCGGGGCACCTGGGTTTAAAGTTTCTGCAGATATTTCCATTAAAGTGAATGCTCTGCGGTCCTGGAATGGGATTGGTTGGGGTTTCAAACCCGGCCACTGGATAGTGATTGACTGGAGTTTCGAAACCAGGCTTCCCCGTTGTCAGGGAACACAGGGAACATGAGGAACAGGCTTAAAGGCATTTGGATTATGTTCAGATAGGGGAAAAGTTACAAAAAACACCACTTTTAACATTAAAACATAAACAGACCAATAGCTTAAATGAGGGGAATAGCAGAGGAGCGAGGATTTAGTACAGTCCACAGTCTCTGAGCATGGGGTTCCGTGACATTAATTATATGAGTTGACTGTATTTGCACTGTTGTGTATGTTTTGGAGTTAACATTTCAGTTGCATCACGTTCCTCAAAATTGTATATTTTGAAAACTGTAATAATGCGTAATATTGGTGTTATTAAACAAACGTCTGACATTTATTTGATGATGTGAATTCAAAAGTGGTAAAATTGATGTTGCTAGACTTGAGAAAAGTAAGCGTATGTGAATTTATTTACCCCAAAGACAAAAGGTGCACTCAGAATATCCACATTTTACACATCCTAACCACAACTGTTTACGGAGCCTGCCTTTCAGCGGGACAAAGGTATAATCAGCTTTTGAGATCCATGGAAAAAATATCTGTTTAAGTGAAGTCTATTTAGTTTTAAGCACCTATTGGTCATATCTTGTCCGTGGTATCTTGGGCTTGCCCTGTAATATTTCACTTCTTCCTATCTGCTGACATGTGAGCCTGTGTGCAGGGTGTCCTGGAAGTTCAGCAGACAGAAGGAAACAAGGCTTTCCAGAGTCAACACCAGGAGAGCAAGCAGCAGCCAGCGCTGACAGCCAATTCACTAGCAGGGCATCCCAAGCAGGGATACACAAAAACTCCTGAACTGAAACAACTAAAATTATTGTTAACATACTGTTTAAAAAAAATGCCCTATCTATCTAATCACAGTCTCATACGTATATAAAAATAGATAGCTATATGTAGGTGTGTTTTAGACTCTTGTATGTTCAGATGTTGTACTCTGCTGTCAAGCAAGCCAGGAATAAGCATTATTTGATGTCATGACATGTCATCGCTGGCCAGTGATCCAGTGATCTTAGTGATTGGCTTTATTAAAATGCATTGCAGATACATAAATATTACAATTAAAGCATGACTCCAACAATGACACTGGTTACAGGCTCAGTGGAAAAGTGACTGAAAACACTTTACGTAATTTCCTGTTATTTCCACGAGTCATGCCATGAGTTTGGCAGTTCAATCCAGCAGCACGTAGAGTATTGTCCCTTATAACACAATGACCAGCGTGTAGCTCTAATGTATCCTACATGGTGATGTGTGTAAAAGAAGTTCTATCTTGATTACAAAACACAGAATCCCACATCTCGGATTGCATCTTGCTTAATAGCCAAGGGTTTTAAATCAAAAAGGAGGGGAGAGAGGGGGCACCCATGCTGTGTATGTTTACTCAAAGGAAACAAAATTGATATCAAACCATTGACAATTAATGCAGATTGAGGGGTACACTAAATTGCATTGAATAGACTAATAAACCTCAGGACAATGGAGAAATGGAAGCTGAAACCGAACCATCAGTTCTTGAAGAAAAGGTTATATGGGTAATAAGTCAATTAACAAACAAGGCCCGAGGTATCAACAACATTCCTGCAGAGTTGCTAAGGCCTTTGCCACCTGCTGTAGTCAAAGCCTCGAGCCAAAAAAATTGGAAACCAACACGTGGCCACTTGATTGGAAATGGTCAAAATTGATCCCATTACCAAAAAAAGGGGATTCCAAAGATTGCTCACATTACCGTATTATCACCCTTATACCTCACATCAGCAAGATCTTACTTAAAATCATTCAGCAGCGATTGACACCAATTAATTGAAATGAAATTACCAGATGCCCAAGCTGGCTCCGAAGGTTCCATGGTACCTGTGACCACACTGCGAATCTGAGGTGGATCATTCATGGATACAGCTCATGAATACCAAAAAGACATGTATTTGTGCTTAATTGATTACCAGAAAGCCTTTGATTGTGCCACTCATAGCAAGTTATGGAAAACTCTACAAGTCTTAGGAGTAACTGCAACTGGAACACAATTCCAGTAGAATGAGACAAAGGGTCACCCCCTAGGCCCCTGGGTATTAAAACCCACTGATACACAATACTAAATCAACACTTCAATAAAAGCAGGGGGGGTCACAAGTCATCCACTGCTGCAGATAGGGGGAATTATCTACAAAACCGATATAGATATGTGTAAATGAAGCAAATATACAAATCTTTATGGAAATGAAAAAAATCATAACACATAAAAAGCAAGATTAAATTAAAATATTTAGATACTAAGGTGTCCTCGGATCCAATAAAACGGCATAAACGTAATCATAGAGCTTTACTAGATAAAACTATAACAAACTTTCATTTACCAAGGTTAAAAAGAACACTCTACTAAAAAAAAGAGTGTCCTTATTGAATCCTTAGATAATTGGGCAGAGGCTGCTTACAGCCCAATTATTTTCTTTTATTTTTCGGGTGAATTTACTCCCTCTGCGCTTGCTGTTCCTCCTCTTTGGCTCAGGTAATCCCGAGCCTGTAAATCCCTGTGGTTTTTCAGCAAAATTTTTCATCCCTGCGCTACTTGCGTAGTGTAGGAGATGCAAACTGCACACTGCAACAGAACAATCAAACTTTGCATACGCAAGTTCAGTAGCGCTTGCTTTCAGCTCCGATCCATTGCAGCCTCTCTGAGACCGATCACTAACGTACTGACCATCTTCAAAAAGATAAGATGGTCAGGATGTGTAGACTGTTTCTTTATGCTAGCATCAGACGAACGCAGTCATTGCGTCCATGTTGCTGCACAGTTTGATGTCCGTCATAGCATTGATTTGTGATCAATAGAGACCAACACAAGAAGTACGTGTGCACCGAAGTGCGCACGCACCACGCAGGTGGCAACAAACGCCATGTAGGCCTCAACATAAAAGCGCTACGACGGACGCCCTGAATAAGCAGCGTCCGCGTAGAGGCCTGTGTGCGGAAGGAGGCGACGTCAGATGGAGCGCTTTTGCGATGTCCATCACGTTGACGCTCAGAGTTTTTTTTGGTCTGGCTGACTGTACCTGTCATTTGATTTTGATTAATTTTGATTCCCATATTTCCCTTTTTTTTCTACATCCATTAAAAAAAACAGACCGTGTGGTGTCTACGGTATCTTCCGTCAGTACGTCCGTCCATTATGCACGCACGCAGAGTGCGTTGAGACTGTGTTCATCTGACATTAGCCTTAATCAGCAATGGATATATTAGATCATCTCTTAATGATATGTTACTAAAGCAGCCTTATCTCTGACCTAGTACCACGTGCTGCCATGACCCCAGTGCTGGAAAATTGCAATCTGGCAGCTAATTCTTGCGCATGCAGTTGTAATAAAAAAACGTCTCCAAATGTATCATCTTTAAGTTAAAATTTTATGTGCTATAGTACATACAAAAAAAATTGGATATATTGCTCAATTGAGCGATTACTACATAAATATCACAACATGATTTTGTAGCGCTGTGTTAAAAATCTTGCTGTGGCAGTACCTATTTTTGGCCACAAGATGGAGACTATTGCGATCAGAGATACTGGACATTGGGACTACAATGCCCGGCATGCTTTGCAAGAAGACAGGAAGTGGGTGGGGACTGGACACTTACATCCTCTGCCTCGTGGAGAAAGTTCCAGAGCGCGCCAGGGAAGCAGAGAAAGCAGACGCACTGAGGAGATCGCGAGAGAACCTAGGCCCAAAGCCCGAGGGAGACCTGTTATTCCTGTTTGGGTCACTCAACCTGAGGAGAAGGAGACTTGTCAGAGTCCAGACATTGCTGCAGACCGGCGGAATCGAACGGAGAGCAGGCGGTGAGCTGGACAAGCTGCATGAAGTCAGACAACGGATCGGGCCACTAGTATCCCCAGTCAAAATCCGGAGGAGAGACGTCCTGGGTCAGCGGAGCCTAAAGCCTGCGTCGGATGGGTGAGAGGCCTCCAAGGCTGTTTGTGATTAAAGGTCAAGCTGCTGTTTTCTCTTTAAAGTCCACAGGGCCCCAACTGACTAGTCGAAGACTTTCCTTCATGTAAATTCACTGGCCAGTTGAACAGTACCCGGGTACCACACACATACATATACACCTTCTTTACATTCTGGGACTTAACCTGTGCAGGACTCAATTTGTTACGAATCGGAACAGGGGTTAAAGATAAAGATACGTTCGAATATATTTTTCCTCTTTTTCCGCTGCGCGTTTACCGCAATACGAAGGGATTGTATGTTTGGGGTTTTGCTACGTGTCCCCTTTTCTGAACTATCGGGAAATTTCATTGCTTTTATGTTCGGTTGCGAATATTTTATTTTCCGAAATACGAAGCCTCGTGTTTCGTTTCTTTCCGCTACGCGTTTTACCGTGATACGAAAATACTGTAAAAATACTTGTGAATACCGTGTCTTGACATCTGCTCAAATATTTTAGTAAACTATTTAAATGATAAAAACTCACAACTGTGTTGGAGTATATTTATTCCCTAGTGCGGGGAGACTGACCCGTGGTTCATTTTCAGCAGCTCCTCCGGGAGTGAGCGCTACAATTTGTTATTACATCTGGTACATTTTCTTTTATTTGGTGAAGCACCAAAATCCCTTCTGATTATTTTTTCTTCCAATTCTAAAAAGTGGCATATGTAGTTCTAAGGGGGTTATTCAGAGAGCACCAAAATGTCACCGACATTTCGGCGCTCTCTTGTTCCCCGTACTTCGGGGAATCAAATTTCCCCACTGTGCGTTTAATTCTGCACTCTGCAGTGCGGGGAAAAGCCGCCACAAAGCCGCTAAATAAAAAGAAAGCTGCAAAACCGATAATTTCGGCGGTTTTGCAGCTTTTTTAAATTTTTTAAATCATGCAGAAAATATTGGATCCGATCTGATCAGCTAAATTATTGGATCCGATCCAATAATCTGCCTCAAACCCATCGAATCCGACCAAAAAAAGGTGACGCTCCGCCGAACGCAGCGACGATGAGTGGCCGGAAAAAGCCAACAAGCCAACGAATGAGGGAAGAAGAAAACAAAACGATTGAAAGTGTCAAAATTGAAACGCTGTTTGCAAAAAAACTACTGTCTGAAAATGCCTAGAAATTACATATAAGGTCCTATGAACGATAATAAAAAGGTCTGTCACAAAAAAAACACACTAATTATAAAAAACTGAAAAAAAAATTGCCTAAAAAATTCCGAAAAATGCTTAAAAGATCCCAAAAAAATAAATCAATAAATAGACTTTTTGCTGCAAAATAAAATAATAAACGGTTTATTAGATGTTGAATTAAAATGGAAATATTTTTAACATTGAAGCCTATCAGGGTTATTCAGAGAGAGGTGAAAAGCAAGAGAATGACTGGAGAATGGAAAATTCTAGGTCAAAAAGCCAAACTAGAAAAATTCTCCCATTCATCTCACTTTCCAAATCGGCTATTTTGACTTAGAATTTTCCATTCACCAGTCATTCTCCTGCTTTTCACCGCTCTCTGAATAACCCTGTATGGGATTTGCCTGAATAAACCTGTTGAATGAAACCACCGAACAGCAGGGCATTTCGGCAACTTTTCTCTGCTGTTCTGTGTTTTCTGAATAGATTAACCATTGCTTCTCTATTGGGGGATTTCACTGCCGTCGAACAGGCACCGTATTTGAAGGCAATTCGCCAAAATTTGGCAAACTGCCTGCTCTCTAAATAGCCCAATGGCCAGGCAATGGCACCGTACAGGGAAATTCACTGTTCGGTGCCATTTCGGGGCCAGATCTGCTCTTTGTGAATAACCCTGCTAGTGTAATCCTCTTTTATCTGTTAATTTTGGAGACATCCTGCATGTTACCATTTCCACCAGCTGGATGGAGTAGAGATGACATCACTGCTCTATAACCATGGAGACCCAGGTTTGAATCCCGGCCAGAGCACCTCTCCAGGAAGTGTCCTTGGGCAAGACACCTAACGGTACATACTTGCCAATGCCTACCACACAATATCGGCTGTGGAGTCCAGTGGTAACGTCTCTGCCTTTCGGACGTGGAGAAGTAAGTCAAAATCCCGTTTAGCACATCCCTCCAATACAACTGTGGAGAAGCAAGTTTCGACTTTATGGCTGGGGTCAGACGAACGCAGTGCGAACGTGCGTTTAGCCGCACTTTATTATGGCCGTGGTAGCAGCAAATGACGTCCAACGCAGGCCCACATACGAAGTACGGCCGCACGAAAGTTCGGCCACGCAACGCAAGGGGCAAACGACCGCATTTTTGCAAGAACGTCGAACCGCTAGTACTGACGTACAGAGTGTGCTGCGTCCGCATAGCGGCGTGTGTGCATGATTAGGAGATGTCAGACGCTGCTCATGTCTGGCCAACATAAAGTCCAGACACCCAAAGTTTCCTGGTTTGGATCCGTATGAAATCACGGCCGTAATTGCGCATCGTATGACCGCTATCGCGTATTCCGTGAAAAAGTACGTCCATGCGTTCAGACGCACTTTTTTACGGACGATGAGAAAAATGCGTTTGTCTGACCCTAGCCTATGAGAAGCAGGTTCAACCTATCCACCAGGTTGCTGATCTACAATCATGGAAAGACGAACCAATCCCACTCAGAAAATGCCATTGAGTGTCTTTGGGCAAGACACCTAACGATATGGATGCGCCTACCTCACAAATTACTTGTACATCTCATAGATTGGAAGTTCCCTTGGAAACAGGGTCCCTGAATCAGGCTGTATCATCCAGTGTGTGGTATTCTAATGTATCAAACCCTTGTATACTGATCTTGTGAAGTGCTGCAGAATTTGTGGCTCTATATTAATAAAGGATAATAATAATAATAAAAAAATTATTTATATGTCTATGTTTCCATTTTTTTTCACTGATCATGCAGTCTACTATTATGTTTTTGACGCTCTGAAACCTGTTGACATTAAAGCAGCACAGGACTAAGATCCAGGGAGGATGTTGTATCAGCACATGTCTACCGATAACAGGCTGAGGCTAGAATCACAGTGGAAATTTTATCAGGAACAGGTCACACTGTACAACCGTAACAGGAAAAAAACAGGCTGGATAAGAATCAGGAACAAAGTTGGTTACATGCTGTGTATATCTGGTCCTGGAAACAGAAATGCAGTCACGAGAAGCCCTTGTAGTCAGAATTCTTTCTTTCAGCATACTGTAAGTCTTAGAAACATAGAAACATAGAAAATGTCGGCAGATAAGAACCTTTCGGCCCATCTAGTCTGCCAATTACATGGATACTTTACCTGGATTTATCTTTTGTTTAGGATAGCCTTATGCCTATAGCATGCCTGCTGTTTTGGCCTCTACCACTTCAACTGGAAGGCTGTTCCACGTCTTGATTCCGTATCAGGTGTAAATGTAACCAGAGCTCTGGTAAACTTCCCAGAGCAATTAAAGCCTGTGGAGCCGGTCATCATACAACAGCTTTGATAAAGTAATCCTGATCTAGACTATAGTTCTTACTTTTTCTGACTAGGTCAAAGCATCTCTAAATCCTATGTGGTGTATCCATTATTAATAATAATTGCACACATTTCTTTCATTTCAAAATGCAATATACATTTTTTATGTTTATTCTTAATGTTATATTTTAAAATAAGAAAAGAGGTTTGTGAGGGTCCTGAGAACGAGCAGCGGCCAGGGCTGGATTTATAACTAGGCACTGTGGGCATGTACCTACAGGCGCCTGCCACAAGGGGGCACCTTGCTCTTTTTTACAATTTACAATCATTTAGACCACTGTATCTCTGGAGCATTAAGAGCTAGAGGGACATATAATAAGGTATCACTGGAAAGGCCAGTTTATGGCCTTTCAAGTGTTACCAAACATAACAAGGTTAGATTTAATTGAAAATAAAATATCAAATAAAATATAATTTCTCTTTTTTTTGTAACGCAGCACTATTATTTATTTATTTATTTAGAAAGTATTTTACCAAGAAGGATACATTGAGATTTCTCTCGTTTTCAAGTATGTCCTGGGTGTATTATTCAGTTTACAATTAGAAAGTGAACAGTGATGCTGCGCTAACTCACCCTCTCATTTCCTACACTGCTAGCAAGTGTGGAGCTGATGATGCAACATATTCAGGGTAATTCAAAGAGATCCGAATTGCTTGAGAAAGGTAACCGAACGCTAAAAATCAGCGTTCGGTTACCTTTCTTGGCCATTCGGCTATGCAGAGAGCAGGCAATTCGCCAAATACTGGCGAATTGCCTGCACATACGGTGTCTGTTCGGTGCCTGTTCGAGGGCAGTGAAATCCCCATGAAAAAGCACTGCTTTGGCTATTCAGAGAACGAAAACCAGCAGTGAAAGGTTCCCGAATTGCCCTGCCATTCGGTGGTTTCATGCGGCAGATTTATTCAGGCGAATCCCATAGGCTTCAATGTTAAAAATATTCCAGTTTTAATTCGATATCTAATAAACCATTCATTATAAAATTCTGCAGTAAAAAGTCTCTTTATTTATAGATTTTTTAGGATATTTTAAGCATTTTTTAAAAAAGTCAGTTTTGTTTTTTAAGTTTTCTTATTTTTTCTGTAACAGCCCTTTTTATTATCATTCCCTGGACCTCATATGTAAATTTCAGACATTTTCGATTAGTTTCTTTGCAAACAGCGTTTCACTTTTCAAACATTCATGCAAACTGTTTTGCTAATTTATTCACTTCACTCGTCTGCGGTGTCGGCTTTTTCCGGCGGCTTCGCTGTGTGCGATCGGCTCCTGTTCGGGTTTTTCTGTGGTTTTCGGTGGGTTAATCCAGATGTTTTTGCGGGTTTTCGGCGTGCATTCGCTGGGTTTTGCGGTTAGTTTTCGTCGGGTTTGCAGCAGCCTTTCCCTGCAATTCGGGGACCCTGTGGTGCTTGCTGAATACACTGCAGGGTCATCGAAATGGGATTGGCAAAACAAACCGAATTGAAAAGAACGAAAAGTCACCGAACGTGCGGTGACTTTTCGATTCTCTTTGAATTACCCTGATTGTTTCATCGACAACCTAGACCGTGGCACTGCAGTGAGGAGAGACTGGGGGACTTGGAATCCTGCATCTCTGAATTGTACGCCACACAAGGAAAGGATAAGTGAGGTGTCATTGGAAAGGTCAGAGTCCGGTCTTTACAATGATACCAAAAATAGTAAATGTAAAATGTTTTTTTTGTCTGTTATACGGCAGAGGCAATATATGCTTTTACATATAAAACAAACAATGCCACTGCAAAAACTTAACTAAGGCAACAAATTCTGCCCCTTCTTTTGAGTTGAGCGCAGAGAGAAATCTTTTTTTCAGTTTTTTAAATATCTTTATTTTTTTAGTTTGCCCCACATAAAAAATTAACAAGTCATTTTGTCATTTTTCCTTTTTTTTGTTGGGGAGAGGGGGTAAGGGCGCTCCACATTTCTGTGCCTACAGGCTCATGAGATGTAAATCTGGCCCTGGCAATGGCAGTAGTGGCCTGCTCTTCGGTGGGGTCCGCACAGGTCTCACAAGGCTTTAGCTCGATTGTGCCATTACATGGACAACTGCTCCATATGCAAATCCGACGCTATCATCCAGAAAGGGTGGCTGGTACTGAAATACCAAGGATGTCATCCCTGCACGAGAGATACAGCAACCCACAATGATCAGGGTAATCCAGACGTCGACCCTTTGCTAGAGGTGCCTAGAGGGGTGTCAGCTATACCCTCCTGACGAAGCCTAACACGGCCAAGCACAATCGAGCTAATGCCTTGTGAGACCTGAGCGGGCCCTACCGTAGAGCAGACCTCTAGTGCTTTTGCTCGTCCTTAGGACCCTCACAAACCTCTTTTTCTCACTATATTTTAAAATAACCAGGATTTTAAAAGAGGAATGTTTATCATTTTTAGTGCAGCTTCAATGCAGCTGGCCTTACTTTGTATCCAGAGAAAAACACATTTCACGTCCAAGGCAGTAAGTACAATAGTTGTAAATTACTGTAAAATAATGGTTATTTTTCACATCTGTTAGCCCTCAAGCTATAGCTGCAACCTTCTGCAAATCCAAACCTACTGATCGCAGTGCTGTGTGATGCTGATCAACTTTATTTATATCTATATGTCTATGTCAGTAATGTTTTTGAAGAGGAGCACATCTTTTTTTTAAAAATATAAAAATTTGTATGTAGTGTCTTCCTGTACATTCGGGGTACTGCTTGCTCACTGGAAATCTACATTCAATTACGATTAACAGATAATATCATCTAAGTATACAATCCCTAATTTCCTAATTTCAGAAAATGCTGATTTTGTCAAAATATAACAAGAGTTTACCAATTGCAGCATCTTGCTATTTATAACTCTACAAATTGTTTATGTAGTTAAAGGCATTCTACAAATCAATATGGTATTGATGTACAGAAGCCATTATGACATTGTACAAAATGATTTATGAATCGTCGGTGGCAGACCTTCACTTGTAAGCACATGAAGCATGACTAATTTCTCGTCTTTTTCTGCAGTAACTAAATGGAAGCTCAGTTTCCAGGGCTTGGTATTCCAAGAAAATGAGTCACATAACTGACCAGATGGCTCCAGATTAAACCGAGTATGGTCATTTAGACTCATTTGATGTCTCCTCTCATGTTTCATTTCCCTTCACTAGAGTGAGCTTAAGACCATTATCTTCTGATTTTAAATACTTTGTTTAATGTACACTGATCTAGTCACCATTTATTAATGGTGATGGTTGTTCTATTGGTCAAAGGACATTCATGAATTGCATTTCACTCTATAGAGCGAGTAATAACTGTGGAGTTTTATAAAACTCAGCAATGGTTAAATGCCCAGATTAACCTCATAGGGGATATTGGACCCAAGTCCCAAAATAGGCCCACTGACAAATCAAGAGGGATAGGGCAGTGGCACAATAGAGGTGTGTTTGTGAGAGGGACAAGATGGGAGGTGAGAAGAATGGCACAGAGAGACAATGGAAGGAGAAAAGAAAGGGACAGAGGAACAGTAGGAGTTGAGAAGAATTTGGAAAACACCCAATGTAGGGCTTCAAAAACAAAACCAATCCATAAGAGAGATAGCAGCAACATTAGGAGCGGCCAAATCAACAGTTTGATACATTCTGAGGAAAGAAGAATGAACTGCTGATTTCAGCAACATAAAAAGTCTTGGACGTCTACAGAAAACAACAGTATTGGATGAGCACAGGATCCTCTCTATGGTAAAGAAAAACCCATTCACAACATCCAAACAAGTGCAGGACACTCTCCAGGAGGTGGGGGTATCATTGTCAAAGTCTACAATCAAGAGAAGACGTCACGAGCGCAAATATAGAGGGTTCACCACAAGGCGCAAACCATTCATAAGCCTGAAGAACAGAAAAGCCAGATTAGACTTTGCCAAAACACATCTAAAAAAGCCAGACTGTCACGTTTCGTCGTTCCAGCCCTGTCCCCCTGCCCTCTGTATTGGTTTAGCCTGTTTAGGCCTTGTGTTTTAGCCTGCGGTTTCTGGTCTGCAGTTCAGGAGTTAATTGGTTTCTGCAGTCTGCTCACCTGTTGATCATTGTCCTGATCTCCTGCCTATTTAAAGCGATGTCCCTATAGAACAGTGTTTCCAAAACCTGTCCTCGGGACCCTTAACCAGGACAGATTTTTCAGATCACCGTGGGGAAATACAGACTGAATCCTGCAATCATTCAGCAGCAAATCATATCACCTGTGCTTTGCTTCAGATATCTGGAAAACCTGGCGAGAGGCGGAGGGTCCTGAAGACAGGTTTGGGAAACACTGCTATAGAACATTGCTCTGTCATTTTGCTTTGCCTGATTTCCAGTACTAGCTGTGTCCTGAGAGCTCCCTGCTGTATTTCTGTTATTCCAAGTTTGTATATATTGTTCTAGTTATTTTTGGTCTTGGTTCACTGTCTGTCTGTTCTCTCTGTTACCGTGTTCCTGATTTATTTTCCTGTGTTATTCAGTTTTCTGTCTGTTGCTGTATTTGGTTTGCTGTTTATCGGTTATACTGATTCCCTGGTTTTGACCCTTTTGCCTGGCTGACTTCCCTCCTGGTTCTGATTCCTGCGTACTCTCTCTCTGGTTATGTATTACGTACTCTCTCTGGTTATGGCCTTTGCCTTCTTTCTATTTGACTATTCTATGCTGTATTCCTTGTCTGTACCATTTCCAGGGAACCCTGACATCTGCATTTGCTATAAGACCCTGCACTGGCTTCAAGGTAACCTTTTCATTTAGAATAGATCCGGTCATTCTAAGGTCCAGCCTCTCAGAACAGGGCCGCTGTGGTATTGTCGTGCAGAGGTCTCCAGTTGAACCAGTGCGGTTATTTCCTGTTATTGCTGCCAAGATTGGTATCTCTGCTTATAGGGGCTTTCACCTGTTCCAGAGCCGCTACTCTGTTGCCGCCAGCGTTACACAGACCAGTTCTGGACAACATAACCCAATACTGAATGAACGAGTAACCACTCACATGGACCAGAGCCTAATGGGTTAAGGCTCAATACTTCAGCAGTGGTGGGTCCCTTCAGGGATGACCCCGTTCCATATCCACGAATTTTCCCATAGGTACGTATATGGAAAAGACAGATCAACAACTCATAGCGTAACTCTATGGAGTGGAGTAAATAGGGATTCCTGATGTTACTTTTAAACCTTTACCCCTCTAATCTAAGACTATAGCCGAATGGTTACGAAATTGCATCATACGTGGAAATTCCCCGTTCGGTGCTCTTTGAATAACACCTTATATGTGTCACTGGATGCATCCATTGTGTGATGTTTTGTGTTGTACACTGCCCCCCATAGTATCTTTCCATCACTAGATCTTAACTCTGTGACAATGGCCATACAATGGAGTCTATGGGTTGATCACTGATTCAGATCATTTTAGTGTGTGGGATGAATTCCCAGGACATCACCAAGGGGTAGATTAGAAAACTCCTTGTTTCATCTCATTCAGATACCATCTCTTATTTTGAGTAATCTGAAGAACAATAGTCCCCTTTAGCCTTATCTAAACATGCCCTCCTCCAGCTAATTAATGGTTAAATAATGTAGATTAGATAAACTACAGAAGTAAAGAAAAACCTTTGGTACATGCTGATTCATGGCAAATTTCAACAAAATGGTAGGGAGATGAAAGGTTTTTCTTTTTATATGCAATTACTTCAAAGAAAAAAATAGCTGCATGTGTAATATAATGTGGTTTTATTTGTAGCGCACAAGTAATCTAGCTACAGTTTATGTAGGTGTTAATGTCCCTTTAACCCTTTCGCTGCTGAGGCTTTTCCCGCCCCTGTGCTGAGGTCATTTTTTACCTGTTTTGCGCATCATGTTTAAACGTGTTTTGAAGGCTTATTTTAGTATATGACACCGACATATTATATATCGTTCTTTCCGTCAGACTCGGTAGATTCATAATGTCATTATTATATGTATACGTTATGTCATGTCTGTATATTATAACAAAAAATGCAATAAAATATGTATTTTCAATAATTTACAACGTTGAAAGTGTTTTTTTCCACATTTTAACATGCGAGCAATTGCGGTTATATTTTGTATGGGGTGCGCTTGTTAAAAAAAATTAGAGATGGGGTCTCGTTACATTTTTTTTTGGGGAAAATGACACTATTTTTAACAAACGCACCGCATACAAAAATCGTTAGTGCAGCATCATTGTTCACATTATAATTGAAATGGGAACAATATTGCTGCATTAACAAACCCAAAAAAATAAAAAAAAAGTGTTTATTTTTTTTTTTTAATTTTTTTTTTTTTTTTAATTTTTTTTATTTTTCATTTTTTTTTTTTTTTTACAAATTTTTTAACTTTCATGTTTGATATCGTTGGAACGGCCATGCTCTGGCCGATCCAACGATATCAAAATTTAACCCCTAGCTGCCACGGATCGGGAGATAGGGAGTTCATTGGAACTCCCTATCTCCACACTTGGTGGCAGTTAGGGGTTAATGCTAGGACTGGCGTCATCGTGCTACGCACGATGACGCCAGTCCTCTGGGGGAGTTCCCGGAAGCTTGGCCGACATCCAAGATGTCGGCCAGCTCCCGGGAAGGATCGCGAATCGGCGCTTTTCAGCGCCGATTTGCGATCCAGCTCCCCAGGGTTAATGCCAGGCATCATTTGGAAGGGCAGGCTGTGCCCTTCCAAATGATGCCTGGGTTAAGCCCCTGTGTGCCACCGATCGGGAGGGAGAGAGGTCCGAAGGACCTCCCCCCCCTCCCTTTCAGGCGCCTCCTCCGCACATGCGGGGGGGGCGCCTGAATTAGGTGTCATCGCGCCCCCGCGATGACACCTAATAATGGCGGCTGGTGGTCCGGATGCCGGGCTGACATCCAGGATGTCAGCCCGCACCGGAGGGGCCAGCGATCGGCCGGAACCCGGCCGAACGCTGACCCCAAGCTGAGGACACGCTCAGCGCGTCCTCAGCACACCAGCGGTAATGCTGAGGACGCGCTGAGCGCGTCCTTAGCATTGAAGTGGTTAAGTTTCGTTTTGACAGTCATTTTTTCTCATACTCTTTCTTCATTTTCTTGTTCCTGTTGCACCATCTTTACTAGTAAACGAAATGGGGTAAACAGGCAGCATTTAAGGTATTTAAGTTAAAGATAGATGAAATAAGAAGTAATAAATTCTTTCTCAAAATGAGTTAAACCGTACTAATAGGGACACGGGCAATTTAGGCTAATGTCAGGCGGACACTGTGACGGGATGGCTGCCACTACGCTGTAGCGCAGTACAACAGTTCAAGTGTTATTTATTTGTGTGTTATTAAAAGTTCGTTAGCCCTTATCTTTTTTTTTTTTGAATATAAAAGTTTTTATTGGAGTTCACACATAGAATGATACATCATTGCAAAAAGGATGAAACTTCAAAGGTAAAGGACATAAATTTCTATCATTGACAATAGACAATTCAAATGAAGTATCAATATTATCCGATAAAGGGTCATTTGTGCGGACTCCATTTTCCATAAACAAATAAAATCCTAAACTAACATAAAACACAAAACACGGCAGCACTACAATCATACACGGTAAAGTATCTTATATCAAGATTCCAGACTCGACAAACACCCTCCACCCCTCCCATGTATCAGAAAACTGGCACATTGAGTTATTCGCGGTATGGAACATTTCTTCATATTTAAAGACACTTTCGAGGGCAATCATAACTTCTTTTATAAGTACCTCAATGTGATTTTCCCTGTTGTTCCCCTGTTCCCCGCTCATTCAGAGCCCTGGAAAGTTCACCAGACGAGCTGGCACCGAGCCTCAAGATAAGGGCTGCACCCACCAGGGGGGCCCCAGGTGAACAAAGGGAAATTGGGCCATGGCTCGGGGCAGTGTCAGAAATCACCCCGGGAGGGCTGAGGGTGGACCAGGGGAGAACAATGTCTTTTTTCCCCATAAATAAGCCTGTGTTCTCCATGAAAAATAAATCACTCTTGTTTGAACCTTTACTCCTGCCTCGGCTAGTAATTGGGGATAACAGGGCTTTGGGAACCGGGATGCTTCAAGGACCTCTCTACAGTGCTGCAACCTCGGGGTATCCTACGAGCACCAGCGGCACCTCGCTACCACACTACCGACCTCCAGGTGTACTCGGCGCTGACAGCGGATCCACTCACCCCGAGTAGCGGGATCCGTCACATTGGCTGGCAGCCTGGTGGGATCGGCTGAGACCAGACAAGCAGGAGGAAATACAGCCACTGGCTTGACCCCGGTCTCAGCCACCACAACACGCCGAGCATCCGGAGAGGCCGCCATCCGGGGGGAGATTCTGAGACCAGCCCAGCAGGGGGAAAACCAGCCGCTGGCTTGACCCCGGTCTCAGACACCCCTGGGTCCGAGAAGCAGACACCCCAAGTAACGGCCGTAAACCCTGTATGGCCCAGCACTACGAGGGTCTGAAGCGCACGGTCCTTAAAGAATTGCTGAAAGCCAGAGGCAAGATCCCCGGGGGCAAACCGAAGGCGGTCATCATCAGCGAATTGATGGAGGATGACCGTGCTTGTATGGCTCCCTCCGAGGGCTCCGAGACCTCAGAATGGCAGCGAGAGGTACAGTGGCGGCTGGCCCTGTACGGAACAGACCCCTCCGCCGACATCATCGGCAGGGTCTTGGCAGATACGGACAGACTCCGCCAAGCAGAAATGCAGCAATGGTCCGGTGGGTCTCTGACTCCCTAGGGCAGCACCGGACCCCCCAAGCAAAAGATTCCCTTTGCCGCCTTCAAACTCTTCCAGAGGGAAGCGAAGATATTGAAGGCTTCCTGCAAGATTTTGAAAGACAATGTGCCCTGCAAGAGGCAGCGGACGAGATTGGGTACCTCTATTGGCGAGTAAGTTGACGGGCAGAGCGGCAGAAGCCTACCGGGCTGTGGCGGATGAGGACTGCATGGTGTACGAGCGAGTCAAGGAACACCTTCTGGCCCGCTATGCGCTCACCCCTGAGGCGTATCGAGTCCGGTTCTGAGCTCTAAAGAAAGGGACCCCTGACTCCTACGCAGAATGGGGGCACCGCATGCAACAGGCCATCCGCAGCTGGATCCAGGGATGCCAAGCCACCCACCCAGACCAGATCATCCAACTGCTATTGCTGGAGCAGTTCTATAACTATTCACCTCCAGAGGTCCGGGATTGGGTGCAAGACTGACGTCCCCTTACCCTGCCTGAAGCCACTCGCCTCGCTGATGAATACCAGGACGCCAGGCGAGTACCTCCTCCTGACATCCGGCCCCCACCTCCCCGGTTCCATCCAGCACCCCAGCCTCGTACCGCACCCACCGAGAGAGCACCCCGGCCACCGACAATCCACACCCCAGTTCCTCGGACCGGTCCCCGGTGCTATGGGTGCAACCAAATCGGACATATCCGGGACCGCTGTCCACTGACTGCCAACTGTCCTGCCCCGCATCGCCCAGCACACCCTCCGGGCAGAGCTACGGCATATTGTTGCCAACATGAGCCGGAGCCAGAACCCACAGCGATTCCGGACGAAGACTGGGGCATCCTACATGAAGCAGACCCGATTCAAGCAGCTGCCCAAGATAACCGGCAGCACCATCGCCAAAAGGTCCGGGTGAATGGACGGAGTGCCAACGGCCTGCGGGACACCGGCGCAGCCCTTACCCTGGCACAGCTCCACCTTATTACCCCGACTGCCTCCACAGGCTACTCAGTGGCCGTCCGAGTCGCCGGCGGCCATGTTTACCAGATCCCTACGGCCCGCATCCATCTCGATTGGGGCACGGATGCCCGGGATGTGGAAGTAGGGATCATGAAAGACCTACCAACTGAAGTACTACTCGGCAACGACCTTGGTCTGCTGACCTCTACTTTTGAGGACACCCACCCTGGCGGGGTATGCCCCGTCACCACCCGCCATCAAGCAAGGAAGGCTCCGCACACAGACTCCGAGGGGACCGCGGTAAGTGAGACCAGCCCAACCCTTGGCCCCGACAATACCCCCTCCCTGACCTGGGATTCCCTGACGGACTTTGCCCAAGCCACCAGGGAAGACGTCACCCTTGCCCCTTACCGACAACAGGCTGGGCGGGAGCCGGGAGGGGTAGGGGAAGTGAGATTTGCCTGGGACCACGGGAAGTTGTATAGGACCTCAGGGGGAGCAAGGAGGGGAATGGACCAGGTACCCCAAAGGCAACTGGTAGTGCCGGGGAAATATCTGCGTGATCTGTTGAAGATTGGGCATGATATTCCCCTTGCAGGCCATCTGGGGCACAGGCGGACGCTGCACCACCTGACTCAGAGCTTCTTCTGGCCCGGGTTATCCGGAGATGTTAGGGACTATTGCCGGACCTGTGAGGTATGCCAGCGGGTAGGGAAGAGGGGGGACACCCGGAAAGCAACCCTGAGACCCCTACCCATAGTGGGAGAACCCTTTAGATGGGTGGCAGTGGATCTGATAGGACCCCTGGCGGTGCCTAGTACTGCGGGCAAGAAGTATATCTTGACCGTAGTAGACTACGCCACCAGGTACCCCGAGGCCGTGGCCCTCCGAGATATCCACGCAGAGACCGTTGCTGGAGCTCTGCTACAGATATTCTCCAGGGTCGGATTTCCCCAGGAAATCTTGTCTGACCAGGGCACGCAATTTACGGCCGAGGTGACCCAGCAGCTCTGGAGACTGTGCGGGATTAAACCCCTGTACAGTTCCCCTTACCAACCGCAAACCAACGGGCTCTGTGAGCGGTTTAACGGGACCCTCAAGCAACTCTTTCGCACCTTTACCATGTCCCATAAGGACTGGGAACGCCACTTGCCCCATCTGTTGTTCGCGTATAGGGAAGCCCAGGAAGCCACTGACTTCTCTCCCTTTGAGCTGTTGTACGGCCGGAGAGTCCGAGGCCTTTTGGACTTGCTCCGGGAGCACTGGGAAGGTGTTCTGGCCGAGGAGGGGACCTCGGCCATAGATTATGTGCTTGAGTTTAGGGACCGGCTGCAGGAATTGACCGCCCTGGTACGTGACAATCTCCAAGTGGCCCAAACCAAGCAGAAGAGGTGGTATGACCGTCGGCTAGGGACCGCAGCTTCCAGCTAGGGCAGAAGGTATTAGCGCTCTGGCCGGTCAAACAAAATAAGTTGCAGGCAGCCTGGGAGGGACCCTACAAAATTATAGAGAAGATCTGCGATACCACCTTCATCGCAGCCAGATGTTCGGATGAAAGGATCCAAAGAACCTTTCATGTGAACATGCTGAAACCATTTCATGAAAGAGAAGAGGCAGTAGCCGCCATCTGCGCACCGGATGCGGGGGATCTGGAGGATCTCCCCCTGCCGGTACTGCCTGGGGATCCGAGCGCCCAGGGGATAGCTGATGTCCGGCTGGGCGAGGGACTCAGTCCACGCCACAGGGAACAGGCTCATTCCTACGGGAGCACCGAGACCTGTTCTCATCCCGTCCCGGCTACACCTCTGTAGCTCTGCATCGGGTCGATACCCAGAGTCAAACCCCCTTGCGGCAGACGGCGTACCGAATCCCCAATGCAGTGAGAGACGGGATGCAGAAGGAGATCTGCGAGATGCTGGATCTAGGGGTAATAGAACCATCCGAGAGCCCATGGGCCTCCCCGGTGGTTCTAGTACCCAAGAAGGATGGCACTACCAGGTTCTGTGTAGATTACAGAAGGCTCAATGAGCACACCGTTATCGATGCCTACCCCATGCCCCGGGTAGACGAGCTCCTGGACCGCATTGCCCAAGGTCACTTCCTTACCAGCATTGACTTGTGTAAGGGGTACTGGCAGATTCCCCTTGCCGAGGAAGGTGTGCCGAAATCGGCATTCATCACTCCGTTTGGCATGTACCAATTTCGGGTCATGCCATTCGGGATGAAGAATGCCCCGGCCACGTTCCAACGCATGGTGGATTGGCTGCTAGAGGGGATGTAGGACTTTACCAGCACCTACCTAGATGACATAGCCATCTTTAGTAACACATGGGAGGACCACTTACAGCACTTACGGGCAGTACTGGACCGCCTTGGCACCGCAGGTCTGACAGTAAAACCAGACAAGTGCCACGTTGGCATGTCCGAGGTCCAGTACTTGGGCCACCGGGTGGGCTGCGGAAGGCAGCGCCCGGAACCCACCAAGGTTGAAGCTCTTGCCCAGTGGCCCACACCCCGCTCCAAGACCCAGGTGTTAGCATTTCTAGGTACGACGGGGTACTACCGCCGCTTCGTACCTAACTACAGCACCATTGCCAAACCCCTGACTGACTTGACCCGCAAGGACCTTCCCCGACAGGTACTGTGGTCCCCTGAGTGTGAGGAAGCCTTCCAGCAGCTCAAGCGAGCCCTGGTGGAGGCCCCCGTGTTGACCGCTCCTGATTCAACTAAACGTTTCGTTGTCCACACAGACGCTTCTATGTTCGGACTGGGAGCGGTGCTGAGCCAGGTCGGTGAAGATGGGCATGACCACCCGGTTGCCTACATCAGTCGGGAACTTCTACCCAGGGAGGTTGCCTATGCGGCAATCGAGAAAGAGTGCCTAGCCCTGGTATGGGCACTGAAGAAACTCCAACCCTATTTGTATGGGCGCTCCTTCACGGTCTTCACAGACCACAGCCCCCTAGTATGGCTGAACCGGGTGGCCGGAGACAACGGCAGGCTCCTGCGGTGGAGCCTGGCCCTACAGCCCTTCAACTTTACTATCCAATACCGTCCTGGTAAGCAAAATGCCGATGCGGATGGGCTATCCCGCCAGACTGAACTTGAGACCTAGGGTGGGGTCCGTGGACATCCCCAAGTGGACCCGCAGAGGGTCTCACCGGGTCTGCCAACTGGTAACATGGGGGAGATATGTGACGGGACGGCCGCCACTATGCTGTAGCGCAGTACAACAGTTCAAGTGTTTATTTATTTGTGTGTTATTAAAAGTTCGTTAGCCCTTATTTTTATAAGTACCTCAATGTGATTTTCCCTGTTGTTCCCCTGTTCCCCGCTCATTCAGAGCCCTGGAAAGTTCACCAGTGGCACCGAGCCTCAAGATAAGGGCTGCACCCACCAAGGGGGCCCCAGGTGAACAAAGGGAAATTGGGCCATGGCTCGGGGCAGTGGCAGAAATCACCCCGGGAGGGCTGAGGGCGGACCAGGGGAGAACAATGTCTTTTTTCCCCATAAATAAGCCTGTGTTCTCCATGAAAAATAAATCACTCTTGTTTGAACCTTTACTCCTGCCTCGGCTAGTAATTGGGGATAACAGGGCTTTGGGAACCGGGACGCTTCAAGGACCTCTCTACAGTGCTGCAACCTTGGGGTATCCTACGAGCACCAGCGGCACCTCGCTACCACACTACTGACCTCCAGGTGTACTCTGCGCTGATGGCGGATCTACTCACCCCGAGTAGCAGGATCCGTCACAGACACAATCTAAGCGCACTCTGCATGCGTGCATAAAGGACGGACATAGTGACGGAAGATACTGTAGACACCACAAGGTCCAATTTTTTGACGGATGTAGAAAAAAAAAAGGGAAATATGGGAATGAAAATTAATTAAAATCAAACGACAGGTACAGTCAGCCAGACCAAAAAAACTTCTGAGCATAAACGTGATGGACGTCGCAAATGCGCTGCATCTGACGTCGCCTCATCACGCACACAGGCCACTACGCGGACGCGACGCACTCTGGGCGTCCGTCGTAGCGCTTTTGCGTCGAGGCCCAAATGGCGTCCGTTGCCACCTGTGTGGTGCATGCGCACTTCGGTGCGCACGTACTTTGTGTGTTGGTCTCTATTGATCACAAATCAATGCTACGACGGGTGTTAAACTGTGCGGCAACACGGACATGACTGCGTTTGTCTGACGCTAGCCTGAGGCCCGTGTCAGACGAATGCAATGATCACGTCCGTGTTGCCACACAGTTTAACATCCGTCATAGCATAGAATCATGAGCAATAGAGACCCACACACGAAGTATGTGCGCACCGAACTGCGCACGCACAAAGCAAACGGATGCAAGTTAGGCAAGAACGTAAAACCGCTAGACGGATGCGCAGAGTGCGCCACGTCCGCGTAGCGTTCTGTGTGAGGGATGAGATGTCAGACGCAGCGCATTTGCGACATCCAGCACCTTGACGCACAAAATGCCTTTTCATATCCCTTTCAAATTTTTGGCATTTTTCATATTGATTTTATTTCCCATAATTCCCTTTTTTTTTACTCCCAGTGTCCAATGCAGAGTTGCGACGCTTCGACTGGGCCGGCTAAGCACTGTAGCACACGCACAAATTGCCCGCAATACAGTAGGCGTGCTGCGTCCATACAGAAAGCCACCCTGTCAAAGAGCTGCGACACGTGTTTGACAGCGCTGCAAAGCGTGATCCTCCATCGAGCCTTGCAGCGCTCAGCGAGGTGGCCAGACGGGGGTCAGACGGGCATGAGAGTGGAAGGAACATCCGGTCCACTCTCACGGACGTTCCTTCCACTCTTAACCCTTTCACTGCTGAGGACGTGCCCCACACGTCCTCAGCTTTGCAGGACCCCCGGCGGAGATACTCACCTCTGTGTCCGGGGTCCCGCGGCGGTCTGACTTCAGCGTCCTCAGACGCTGAAGTTAAGACCCTCCCGATGTCAATGACGTCATCGCGCCATGCGCAATGACTTCATTTCCAGGTGACCCCCCCGGCAATGCCGGGAGATAGCCTGGAAGGGAGGGGTGGATCCGTTCGGATCCCTCTCCCTCCCGATCGGGAAGGCACAGCGCCAAAAGCCAGGCACTGCTTAAAAGGGGAGAGTCTCCCCTTTTAAGCGGTGCCTGGCTTTAACCCCTCAAGCACCGGGTCGCACTTCAGCGCCTTGCAGCAACGAAGTGTGACCTAGCTCCGGTGGGGGCCACCATCTTGGACCACCCCGGGTCCCCCCTCGATGCCCGACGTCATCGTGCATAGCGTGATAACATCAGATAGCCGGGGAACCCCTAGCTGCCCGGGGATTTCCCAAGGAAATCCCCTGGTGGAGATATGGGGTTCCTTTGAGCTAGGGGGTCATGTATGGTATCATTTGAAAGGCCTGAGCATGGCCTTTTGAATGATACCCAACATGACCATGTACAAAGTAAAATAAAAATTAAATAAATAAAAAAAATAAAACATGTATTTGTTTTGTGTGTTGATTTTATTAATGCAGCAATATTATTCACATTTCAATTATAATGTGAACAATGATGCTGCACTAATGATTTTTTTCTATGGGGTGCGTTTGCTAAAAATCACGTAATTTCCTCCAAAAAATGTAATGAGTCCCTATTTCTAATTTTTGTACAAGCGCACCCCATAGAAAATATAATCTCAAACGCTCATGTGATAAAATGTGAAAAAAAAGCACTTTACATGCTGCAGATGATTAAAAATTCTAATTTTATTGCATTTTTTGTTATAGCATTCAGGCAGGACATGACGTATACATATAAAAATGATATATTATGAATCTGCCTAGTCTGACGGAAAGAACGATATATAATATGGTTGGGTCATTTAATAAAATGTGGCTTCAAAACGCGTTTAAACATGATGAGCGAAAGCGGTAAAATTGAGCTCAGCACACAGCGGTGAAATGCCTCAGCAGTGAAAGGGTTAAAACCACAAGTCTTGACACCGGCCTAAATGGCAGTGCACCCTCAATAAACAAATATGGATGCTTTTCTGAAACCAGAAGCACATGTTGCTTATTTTCCCCCCTTATGCTTTCCAGGCCATTGTAGTGTATTGCACATGTGTATAAATATAGGTTGCTGGACACCTGTCATACATAATTACTTAACTAATGGGCATTTCATCTGGTACCATTGGTACAGCAATCTGAGGTCCAATCAGAGCTTCTGATGCTGGCCTGTAAGGTGAGATCTGAAGCAATAACCAATAGGACAGCAGAAATGGTGTTGCACAATCATATGTACTTTGTCTACCAGCATACGCCAGGGATCGGCAACCAGATGTTTTGGAACTACAGTTCCCATGAGCCTCTGCTAAACTGAGTGGCCGAGCTTCAAGGGAGATGTAGTTCCAAAACTCTGGAGGGCCAAGGTTGCCGACCCATGTAGGTCAGTATCACACCACATACTTCATAAGTATATAGCAGCAGTATGTTGCAATGAGTATGAGTTTATGCTGTAATTGCTGCTGGGTATAAATGATATCATGTGATCAGCCATGTCATGATATGTATTGCTCTGTAATAGTGTGAAGGCAGGGCAAGCAGTGCAGCACATCCTCCCCTGCTCAGTGTTTGTTAGACAGAGCCTATCAGTGAGCACTGGTGATTTATCTCCCTGTGTGGGGGTGCAGACACTTCCCCTCCTCAGGGATCATTCCTGACACAGAGGATGCGGTGCTGCTGACCAGCCCAGATTGCATGTGTGCTGCTAAGGAAAACTTTCCTACAGGAAGGCGGCAGCAGGGGGCGCTGCGGACACAGAGCAGGAGGCACAGTGCATGCCCCTCCCTTCCCCTCACATATATATGTGCATGGGGAGCCCCTGTGAGTCCTGCTGAAGGAGCTGAGCACAGGCAAAGCTTAGAGGAAGCCCCCAGCAGACAGCTGTACCACCCTCTGCTCCTGCCAGTGCCCCCTCCCTCCTCCTCCAGCCCAGGCTGATACTCCGTGGCCGGCACTGATATTCTGTGTGTGTCCCGGGGCTGAGGAGGGAGCACACCCCGGGGCTGAGGAGGGAGCACACCCCGGGGCTGAGTCCCTCGCTGTCTGCCCGTCCTTTGTTGTGCCTGAGACAAATCCCAGGTTTCGGTGAGGAGGAGGAGGGAGCTCGGGGGAGACGTCATTTCTGGGAGGAAGAAAAAAAACTTCGTGTGTCTATCAGTGAGCAACCGGTGCCCAGAGAGAGAGCGCTGCGCTCCGGCCTGTGTGTGCGTCTCTGCCATGGCAAGCTGCCTGCACGTGTGACCTACACCACGGTGAGTGTGGCTTCATTTGGGCACAGGGCATTAACCATCTCACTGCCGCGGGCACAGGGCATTAACCACCTCACTGCCACTGGGGGAAGGGGCACAGTGATAACCACCTCACTGGGCACAGGGAGAGCGGGCACATGGCATTAACCACCTCACTGCCGCGGGGTGAGAAGGGCACTTGGCATTAACCACCTCACTGCCACTGGGGGAAGGGGCACAGTGTTAACCGCCTCACTGGGCACAGGGAGAGCGGGCACAGGGCATTAACCACCTCACTGCCGCGGGGAGAGAGGGCACGCGGCATTAACCACCTCACTGCCGTGGGGTGAGAAGGGCACATGGCATTAACCTCCTCACTGCCGCGGGGTGAGACGGGCACATGGCATTAACCTCCTCACTGCCGCGGGGTGAGAAGGGCACATGACACCCACCTCACTGCCACTGGGAGAAGGGGCACAGTGTTAACCACCTCACTGGGCACAGGGAGAGCGGGCACAGGGCATTAACCACCTCACTGCCGCGGGGTGAGAAGGGCACTTGGCATTAACCACCTCCCTGCCACTGGGAGAAGGGGCACAGTGTTAACCGCCTCACTGGGCACAGGGAGAGCGGGCACAGGGCATTAACCACCTCACTGCCGCGGGGAGAGAGGGCACGGGGCATTAACCACCTCACTGGGAGAAGGGGCACAGTGTTAACCGCCTCACTGGGCACAGGGAGAGCGGGCACAGGGCATTAACCACCTCACTGCTGCGGGGGGGGGAGAGAGGGCACAGGGCATTAACCACCTCACTGTGCACAGGGTTAACCATTTCACTGACAAGGGGAGAGGGGGCACAGGGTGTTTAAACATCTCAGTGATGGAGCCCTCGGTGCCACAGGAAGAGTGGGCACACAGCATTAACAGCCAGTGCTATGAGGAGAGGGGACATTGTGCATTAACCATTGAGAGGGGGGCACAGGGCATTAAGCCCGATAATGCCATGTGGGGATGGGGCAGTGGTCTTTAAAATTGACCACCTTAGTGCCATGGGGAGAGGGGTCATTGGGCATTAACTATTTCAGGGCCAGATAGGGAGGTGGCATTGATACTGGGTGTTCTAGTGAAAGTGATGGTGCATTGACTATTTCAGTGCTAGAGGTAAACGGCACACTGATGCTGGTTGTTGACCAGTGCCTGGTGGGAAGGGGGCATAGAGCTATTGGGACTTAACCATTTCCTTGCTATAGGGAAATGAGCCACTTTATTTGATCAGCAGCACCTCCATGTATGGTTTATCAAATACCGGTGCAGTGTTATTTATTTTATTCCGTCTTTTAATATATGAAAACTTAGCACCAATAATTACTTGAATGGGTTATTTTGTTTTTTCTTACTAACCTCGGTCACATCTAGCTGTTCCATAATCTGCCTTCCATGTACATTGCGTAAGGATTAACTTTCATAGGAAGAGCTGATGCTGCGGCAGGCAGAGAATAAGAAATGATTCTAAGGCCTAGTTGCAAAATGAAGAAAAAGGTTACCTGCTGCAAAAACCTGCTGTTAAAGGATTTTATTTTACTTTTAAGTAAAATTACTTTACTTCCCCAAACTGCATTCAATATTTAGGCCGTGCGATCTTCTGTCTTCTCGCTGCAGACGGGGACACGTAGAATAAATCTTTCTCTGGTGTCCTTCTACTGACCCTGCATGATCCCAGGACTCTAGGAAAGGACACCAGTGGTGACAACACTTCTGGATTCACTTGGTGGCTCCCATACATTACAAGCTGACATGGTGATTTGCATGTTTTTGGCTCGTGCCAGTTTCTTATTACTGGCTCAGCCAGAGCAGGGCGAGTGTAAATAGGTCACTGTTAGCTGAGTGCTCCGATAGACATCAGGTCAGCCGTATGTGTATCAGTCCTTCTCCCGTACTGTATATATTGTAGCTTCAGAGCCGCAGTCTTTCTTGCTTTCTGGAAATCCGATTTTTATCAGCAACATACCTTGTAATTAAATAAATCTACAAATCCTGTGCATCTGACAGATGTCAGAGAAAGCGGTGGGCTCCTGCGATTTGGACCTGGCTGGTCGTCAGCAACCTTGACCCACCAGGTGTTTTGAACTACCTTTTCCTTGAGGCTCTGCCAACCTGAGCATCATAGGGGATGCAGTTAAAAAAAAAACTTGATGGGGGTTCAAGGTTGTTAACCCCTGCTCTACAGCACCACTGAATATCCAGCTGTCAAACTATTCTAGGAAGCAGGGATGTCAAACTCTGCCACCCTGATGTTGATGGCCTACAGTTCAGAGTACAGAAATCCATGAATGCAATAGAAGGCCAGAGAATCATGGGAGTTGTAGTTTGGAAACATCTGGTGAGCGAGAGTAAACTTGTTATTTTTCTTTTTTCCGTTCTCCTGTCCTCTGACCCTTCATGCCAGCGCAGCCTCTGGGGGCAATAATTGGGAATGTATTTCTTTATAGAAGCACGCGGTGTAAGTGCCAGACCAAGCCGTGCAGAATATGGCCAGCTTCCCTGTGTTGGTTTCTGGCAGCGCCACATCTCCCTGCTTACCAAAAGTACTAAATAGAGTTTCCAGGAATATTGTAAGCAATCACTTTTTTTCATAATTCTCTGCAGATGTTTCTTTGTTTGGTCACTGATTTTAAGAAGTATAGATTCCTCGTAAACAAAATAATTTAAGTCCATATTTTTCTAAATGTGGGATGCTTAGATTTGAGTCTGTAGCCATGCTGTCATGATCCCTGGTACCCAGGTCCTGCGGACAGGATGCACAGACAGAACTGTATTCAGAGACCTCATGGAAGGTCAGATTATACAACTCCCATTAATTCATATTTGTATGGCACCAGCACATTACAAAGCGCTTCACTATTGGGGAAACCAGATATGACTTTCTGATAAGGAACGGAGAGCTCTAAGGCTAGGGTCAGACGAGCGCAGTGCGAACGCGCGTGCAGGCGCACTTAATCACGGCCGTAGTAGCAGCAAGTGCCAGGCAATGACGGCCAATATACGAAGTACGGTCGCACAAAAGTCCGGCTGCGCAACGCAAGTGGAAAACGAACGCATTTTGTCGAACGTAAAACCTCTAGTACGGTTGTACAGAGTGCGCTGCGTCCGCTAGAGGCGTGTGTGCGTGAATTGGAGATGTCAGACACTGCTAATGTCCGGCCAACATAACGTCCAGATGCACAAAGTGTTTTATTGATGATCCGTACAAAATCACGGATGCAAATGCGCATCGTATGACCGCTATCGCGTACTCCGTGAAAAAATGAGTCCATTCGTTCGAACGCACTTTTTCAGACAACGCGAAAATGCGTTCGTCTGACCCTAGCCTTAATGTGGCTTAAAATCAAGTAATTACAGCACTTTATTCAAATGCTCTGCAAGGGGACTGGGAGCTTCAATCTGGAATAAGGGGGCATGAGACAAAAGGAAGCAGGGGGAGTGTGAAGCTGGTGGTCAGAGACACTCCAATACACACAAGGTAGTGAGGGGATACCTGGATGACTGTTTTATATTGGTGATGGGTCATAAAAAAGATTGGGAGCTCCCCAGCATCCCCCCCCCCTCATTAACAATTATCTGCTTGCACAAAACCCATCACCCCAAGATCAAATTTAATGATCTTTATTATTCTTTATTTATATAGCGCCAGCATATTCTGCAGTTCAGAACAATGGGCTCAATTTTATAGACAGGGTTTACAATACATTGAGGCTGAACAACATTTGACAAACCAGTACAGGAGGAAACCTACTACGTGGGAATTTACAATCTAGAAGGGTTGGGGGTGGACGGGAGGAGTGATGGACTGCAAGGTGGGAGTGATAGACTGGTTGCGTCAGTGAGTTGGGTGGTAGGCTTACCTAAATAGGAATGTCTTAAGGGAGCATTTGAAGGAAGGGAATCATCTAGGGGAAAGTCTGACCTACGAGGGAGAGCGTTCCAGAGGATGGGAGCTGCGTGTGAGAAATCCTGCAGTCTATCATGGGAAGAGGTGATGCGGGGAGAAGCTAGGCGCAGGTCACTGTTTGACCTTGGGGTGCGGGCTGGGGTGTATTGGTGATTAGTGGGGAGCTGAGTTAGTGAGAGCTTTGTGGGTCAGGGTTTTGAATTTAATTCTGCAGTGGATGGGGAGCCAGGGAAAGGACTTGCAGAAACATAGCGGCGGGTGAGGTGGATGAGCCTGGCAGAGGCATTCAGAATGGATTGTAAGTGGGAGAGCCGGGAATTTGCAAGGAAACTTCTAATTCAGGGCTCAAAATTTCAAGTCCCAAGCTACTAGCCAGGCCTTAAGAGTTACTCGCCAGTAGTTGCTCCATATAACCCCTATCCTGCCTTGCCTGCGTCGGCATTCCCACTCGCCCTCATGTAATTTCCACTTGCCAAATGCGAGCAGGCGAGTGGAAATCTTGAGGCCTGTTCTAATTGATCATATAAGTAACACCAGCGCAGGGCCAAATGGGAACTCTGTTCCCTTGGCAAGAATAGATGTGGGAGCGATTATTCCCATGTTCATGCATGACCTCATTATTTGGCATGAATACGACTTTCCAAACCTTATGCTACACAGACAGTATTTGATTCTGAAAGCAAGCAGGGAGCGCTGCAACCTACCAGGGTGGGAGCCTGGTGCCACACATTCCTCTACGAGCTCTGCTTTAAGGCATCGGGTCGGACGAGCGCAGTGATCACGTCCATGTTGCCACACATTTTAACGTCCTTGGTAGCATACAATTCTGATCAATAGAGACCACACACAAAATATGTCTGAGCAGAAGGGCGGATGCGGCAAATGGATGCAAGTTAGGCAAGAACGTAAAACCGCTAGAACGGATGCAGAGTGCGCTGCGTCCACATAGCATTGTGTGTGAGTGATGGCACGAAGTCAGACGGACTGCATTTTTGACATCCAGCATTTTTGGCGGACAAAAAATGTTTTTCATTTTAATTTATTTTCCATCTACTTCAGTCAAAAAAAACGTCAGTTGCAAAAACTAACTTTGTGGCCACTACGTTGTCGTCAGTCAGAAAGTACGTCTGTTGTGCACGGACGCACAGTCCGCACAGAATGCGCTCGTCTGACCCTAGCCTAACAGGGACGACGATGTCCCTAATTCATCAGGAAGAAAGAACAGCCGAGCTTCAAGCTGGAGGTAGTGCAGGAGAAAATTTATTATGGGGTAAAGCAACCCCACTAGATGTGACGTTTCGGCCCAATGGCCATTGGGCCGAAACATCACGTCTAGTGGGGTTGCTTTCCCCAGAATAAATTTTCTCCTGCACTACCCCCAGTATTTGATTCTGGTGCTGCTCTGAACAGTGTGTGACAAATCTGACATTTTCTTCTTGTCTTCATGCTAATAGAATATTTTTTTTTTTTTTTTTTTTGTGGCTACTTCTTGCTCTCATTTTAAATGTTCCATAATGAAATGGGGAAGATGAATATTGCAGATGGGAATAATGGATGGAAACCCCCCCCCCCCTCCATTAATTGCTAATGGTGGTACCCACTGCATCCCTAATGTGCAAATCCATCTATGTTTACACAGCATTCACAGTAGTCTGTGTATTAAATCCTCTCCTCTCGGCCTTCTGGTTCTTTTGTTGTACACATTGTGCAGGATACCTAGGGGTCTGACACGCTGATTCTGGAAGCAGTGTTTTAATTTTAAGGCAAAATGGTTAACGGGAACAGAAATGATATCTCTAGACTTTCTATGTCAGAGCTTTTGTATGATTTGTTTAAAAATGTATATAATCTAAACAATTTTCCGTTCGGGACAAATCTGCCCATGTATGGCATAAGTGAGAAAATGATAACTTTTTGCCAAATGGCTTACACGTGACTACACACGCTATAATTTGAGTTCTTCCGCTTTTGCGGTGAGTAAGTGTTCTGACTGGATTGACACTTTTTTTTTTTTTTATTACCCTTTACTGTAAAGAGCAGCAATGCTCCTGGTGACTTTACCCAATGTGGTTTTGCAGCAGATTATAATCTACAGCTTGTATAATGCAGGGCTTGACAGATTTATAGTACCTAACTACATAGAAACCTGGCAATGTTTTGAGTAAAGATTATTATTTTTTTTTTTTTTTTTTCCTCTTTTTGTTAATAAACCGTACATTTTGGGAGGTGTGTGTGTTTTTTTTTTTTTTTTTTTTTTCCCCCAGGCTCTTAAATAAAATAAATCTAAGTATAGCCTACTTTAAAGATTTACCTGCCCGTTTTTGATGCTTTATTGAAATGCTTGCATTTTGGTCAATATGAAGTCCTCCTGTGTGTGGTGTTTTATTAAAAAAAACAAAATGGGATGTGAGGAGTGCCTCCCCCAGCTGCGCTGATCTGGTGAAAATTCTGGGTGAAGTGGAGGACTTTCCTCCACCCCGCTCAGTGTTGCCAGCAGCTGGGATTTTTGATTTTGCCGGTCACTAGTGACAAGGCACACAGAGCGTGTGCTAGCATCGCCGAGACCAACAGCGTTAGCAAGTGTTCTCCGAGAGGCAGCCGATAAGATCTGCGCATGAGCACAGCTCTGATCCATTGTTTGGCTTGAGGGCTACGGCACTTGCGTACATAAGGGGTTATTCAGAGAGATCTGAAATGTAACCGGGGTCATTCGGCTATTCAGAGAGCAGGCAGTTCGCCAAATGTTGGAATTGCCTGCACATACAGTGCCTGTTCGAGGGCAGTGAAATCCCCATAGAGAAGCAATGGTTCGTCTATTCAGAGAAGTTGCCGAAATGCCCTGCTGTTTGGTGGTTTCATTCGGCAGGTTTATTCAGGCGAATCCCATAATGCTAAAATTAATCTAAGGCTTCAATGTTAAACATATTCCCGTTTTTAATTCAATATCTAATAAACCATTTATTTTATTCTACTGTAAAGTCTTTTATAGATTATATTTTTTATTTAAATTTGTTTTTTCTTTTCTGTAACAGCCCTTTTTATTTATTGGACTTTTTTTTTATGTAAATTTCCAGACATTTTTGTTAATTAATTTTTTTTTTTAAATTTATTACCACGTTCGTCTGCTTGTCGGGTTTTTCCAGCGGCTGCTCTGCGCTGTGATCGGCGGCTCGTCAGGTTTTTGCGGCGGTTTCTGCTGGTGTTCGGGTTTTCCCTGCACTACGGGGGGGCCATTCAAGCATTGGCGTACTAGAATCACCCTGACGTGCGGGGAACGAAAGGCCACCGAACGTGCAGCGACATTTAAAAGCTCTCTGAATAACTCTGATAATGTCCCTTACCTGTTCCCCTCTTAAAGCTGTTCTTTAGGTAGATTACTTTTTTGTCATGCAAGGGAATGTTGTTTTACAATTGTGGCAGATTTGTGTGGTTTGCACATTAGCTACTCCTGTTGTGGTGGTTTTTATTTAAGGAAACATTCCTGTCCCTCCAGTATCAGTCTATTGTGTCTCTCACTGTTCCATTTTCTCTATTCAAGCTTTAAAACCTATACAGTCTGGTGCCTAAGGATGGTTACAATATGCTATGTTGCAATGACCTGGTGATGCAGAAGGGGGAGGGCGCCGGGTGGCACCTTCCATTGTTCTCCCTGTTCCGCTTATATTTTTCTTCTTAATTTATAAACCTTTTTTTTTTTTTTTTTTTTTTAAAAGTTTTTCACAATCGCAGAATAGAAAAGTGACAAAGAATAGGACGAAAAGGGTCTGGGCAAATCGGCAGCAACAACAAAGTTCTGTACAATCTCCCGTAAGCTTATACAGTGACACACTCGCAATAATCACGAGGGAGAAAGGTCGCCAGCATCCCAGAGAGCAAAGGGACAGGTGAAATGAGAGATAAAAGGAGGGGAGGAAAAGGCCTTACACCCCCATACAGAAACCAATCTGCCAGAACTCCACATGTTCCACCCTGAACTGTTACCCCTAAGCCTTCCAGCGACGGTAGCGGTGCCAGTAAAATGAAAGGCGATTGCAATTTGAGTCGGTTATCAAAATTTGCAAGCCGCTTATCGATGCAGTGGATGTCCTCCACTTGAGCCGCAAGATCCTTAATGGCAGAGACCCTCCTTGACTTCCAAAAGGAAGGAATTGGGCCATATGCGGAGAGAATAATACGGAAAGACCTACTAAATCCATGGTTGCACCCAGATATGTAGCAGCAAAAACACTCTGGCACTAAAGTCCAATCGAAAAATCATCTCCTGCACCAAGGTCCAGAAGGGTCGAAGTAGAGTAAACATCCACCAGATATGAAGGTAGGATCCCACAGCCTTACTACATCTCCAAAAAGTAGGGTCGTACACGGCAACAAACTTGGAGATATGTAGAGGTATACCAAAATAAGATCTTATACGAGGTCTCCTAAGTGCAAGATGTCTCACCATTAAGGCTCGGAGGTTTTCTCAGAATTTCCTGCCACCGTCCCCATATAAGGGAGTGGAGGCATCAATTTCCTGCAACAAGGTGTACAGGACTGAGACTCTGTGGGACAGCCGATGACATAGGTGTTCAAAGGAGTTAAGTCTTCTAGTCAATCGCTGAAGACCCGGACAAGACTGGAGATGGTGTTGAATTTGCAGAAAATTAAATCTGTCCAAATAGGAAAGCGGGGGGGGGGGGGGATGTCCTTCTCTATCTAGGAGAGCTACCCCCAATGTTATGTGCTCAACATGCAATGCTAGAACTTGTCATCCAGTGTGACTGTAGGTTAGGGTGTAGGTCCCAGTTACTGCTCACGGGCAGCGAAGTGGATGGAGTAGAAGATAGTGTAAACTTCAGTCGCTTCCCAAAGGCAAGGTAACCCCAGATGTCCAATCGACAATCCCTTTTTCCTCTTTTGTACTGTATATATTTTGATACTTGTGCTTAAGTCCACTTATTTTTTTTTAACTTTGGTCATGTCTCGTCTGGTTCTTGGGTGAAACTGTATTACCCTACATCAAGCTTTAGGCTAATGTCTGGGCGTAAGGACAACACCAAGCGAGAGTCTCAGTGGTCAGAGTAGCAGAGGAAGCCACCTTTTTAGTGGATATACCCTGTCAAGATACAGAGATCTGTTACACTACACAGGAGCTGAGGAAAAAATAATCAATGACTCCTGCTGTGAGCTATGAGGTCTATATAATGTGAAAACCCCACCATTCCCTGATTGATTTAATAAAAAAAATCTCAGACATCCCTTATCTTGTATACAGTTGTCATAGAACTGACATAGCACTCCCTGCGTCAAACCCCCAAGACTTTTATTTCCATGGCGAAAACCCCAAAACAGACCTTTGCTTTGGGAAAGACCTTATGTTCATTTATATTATGTGGGTTTTAAACTTATTGTTGTCGCGGAACCCCTTGTTCAGAGACTGGACTGTATTAAACCCTCGCTCCTCTGCTATTCCCCTCAGTTAAGCTATTTGTCTATGTTTAAAGTGGTGGTTTTGTGACTCCCCCCTGTCAGCACATAATCAAAATGCCTTTAAGGCTGTCCCTTACGCTCACTGTGTTATCCGACACCAGGGTTAGCCTGGGATTGAAAGCATGAGCTGGGCTTGAAACCCCAGCCAATCACAATCCAAGGAGCTAGAAGGGCCAACCAATCCCATTCCAGGAATGCACCTCATTGATTGTAATAGAGCCATCTGCAGAAACTTTAAACGTCTATGCCCCGAACACTAACTGCTCCAGTGGGGTGATTTTTCAAAGTTGGGGGGATCCTTATGCGAGCTACTGTTGTGGTGATTTTTTTCAGGAGGGAGCTCCATTGGAAACCCACGTTGCTGAGCCTTTCTTGACCCCAGGAGCTCAGGCAGCAGGGACCATGCGGCATCAGCTGGGAATAACTACTATATGCTGCCATCCGTGTCCCTGCCCCCAGATCTGGGCGCTTTTTGGACTTTGAACCCCTAGGGGCCCGAGCTGTCACACTGTACCCCTGGATCGCCGGTGCACTCCTGGAATACCCCCAAACAAGGACCTGTGCTCTGTATGACTGCAGTTACAGTTATTCATAAGGTGCCACCCAAGTACCATGGAAAGGACAGGATAACCAATATACATGCAAGTTAACCCCTTCACTGCTGAGCCATTTCACGTCTTAAAAAAAACTTTTTTTTTTTTTTTAGATTTATTATTATTTTTCTTTACTTTAAACGTGGTCATGTTTGATATCATAGGAAAGGCCATGCTCCTGCTAGCTACCAGGAGTCAGGAGGTGCTTTGAACCCCGTTCTTTCCTTAGGAGTCAATGAGGATGTTCCCCCACACGTCCGCAGCAGTGAAAGGGTTAAACCCATAGAACAGTACCAGAGAAACCCCTGCTCAAGAGCTTGCACTCTGAGAGGACCAGATGGGGCTGAACGGCGGTGCCAAAATGTCTGGGGGCCGGGAATGTTATCTGATTCTGAACCAAATAAAAGCAGGCCATGTGAGCTGGCCAGAGGGTGAATCCTGTTTGAACATACAGTCTGGTGTCTCATTCAGCTACGCTACCATCTACAATCACCCTCAGAAGGCACAGAGCGGCCTTCTGGAAATGCAAAGAGGCTCCAAGGCAGAGGTTCAGCCCTAGCAGGTCTGGAGCTGCAGATCCGGCTGCTCGAGGCACTGAGCTGCAAGCAACTCAGAGGCCGGGCTGATCATGGCAAGGGGGTGTCTGGAGAGCCAGGATAGACGGGAAGAGACGGCTTCCCATCGCAACAGTGGATAGAAAAAGTCTACACACCCCTGTTACATGTCAGGTTTCTGTGATGTAAAAAATGAGACAAAGCTAAATCATTTCAGAACTTCTACCTTTTAATGTGACCTAATAAACTGTACAACTCAACTGAAAAACAAACTGAAATCTTTTTAGGTGCAGGGAGGAAAAATTAAATTTATGTTATTCTTTATAAAGCGCCAGCATATTCCGCAGCGCTGTACAATAGGCACAGTATAGACAGGGTTACAATACATTGAACAACATTTGACAAACAGTACAGGAGGAGATGAGGGCCCTATTCCCGTAGGAACTCACAATCTAGGAGGGTTGGGGTTGGAAACAGGAGAGGACTGTAAGGTGAGAGCGATTGATGGTTGCGTCAGTGAGTTGGGTGGTAGGCTTCCCTAAATAGGAACGTTTTTAAGGGAGCGTTTGAAGGAAGAGAAGTTAGGGGAAAGTCTGACAGTACGAGGGAGAGCGTTCCAGAGCGTGGGGGCTGCGCATGAGAAATCCTGCAGTCTATCATGGGAAGAGGTGATGCGGGGAGAAGCTAGGTGCATGTCACTGTTTGACCTTTAGGGAGCGGGCTGGGGTGTATTTGGTGATTTAGTGAGGACAGGTAGTGGGGAGCTGAGTTAGTGATGGTTTTGTAGGTAAGGATAAGGATTTTGAACTTAATTCTGCAGTGGATGGGAAGCCAGTGAAGGGACTCGCAGAGGGGAGCGGCAGAGACAGAGCGGCGGGTGAGGTGAATTAGCCTGGCGGAGGCATTCAGGATGGATTATAGGGGGGGAGGTGGGACAGAGGGAGGCCAGATAAGAGATTATTGCAATAGTCGAGTTGGGAGATTACCAGGGCATGTATGAGTTGTTTTGTGGTGACAGCGGTAAGAAATGGCCGAATTCTGGAAATATTACGCAGTTGGTATCGGCAGGAGGAGGAAAGAGACTTGATGTGGGGGATGAAGGAAAGAACAGAGTCAAGTGTAACTGTTGTATAAGGGTGCACACCCTCTGACACCCAGTTATAATGGAGCTGATGTAACGCTCCATGCTTCAAACCCCAAGAGACTTTATGTTCAATTGTATCGTGTGATTTTAAATATTTTACATCGTTTGGTTTTAGTTTAAATTTGTTTAGTGTAAAATGGAGTAACTTTAGTTTTAAATATACTTATTCCTGTAGGTAAATGTGTTTTTGGATAGCCAGTAAACAAGCTTTACTGCTGTGTAATTTATGCAACAGGGCTTTTCCCCTTATCTGGCTGTATATTTGATTCCAGAAGACTGTGATAGTGTTTGTCTTTAATCTGATGTGTTAGGACAATAGATTATGCAAATGTTGTGTGAGCTAAAGGCTAAAGAATGTTTAGCATGTCAGATATTTACAATAATTACATTATATTAGTAGGACGATGTGCGTCTTTTATGCAAATTATGGCTGTTGGATTTCAGCATAAATGGTGGCGTTTTTTTGTTCATTAAAAGTCAGAACTCTCAGACTGAGAGAATCCTGTTTTAAAGCATACAGCCGCGTCTGGTGGTTTATTTCAGCGACGCTACACTATACTCAACCTCAGAAGGCACCGAGCGGCCTTCTGGAAATTCCTAACGGCTCCAGGGCAGAGAATCAGAAGCAGGTGGGTCAAGCTGCTCGAGGCGCTGAGGACAGCGCTCCCAGTAGCCGGGCTGACCGCAACAAAGGGGGTGTCTGGAGAGTCAGGACAGGCGGAAGAGAACGGTTCCGTCACACTGGGGATGTAGTTGTGTTCATAAATAAGCAATCAGTCAAAATTATGTTACATAGGAGTCAATACACACCTGCCATCATTTAAAGGGCCTCTGATTAACCCCAAATTAAAGTTCAGCTGTTCTAGTAGGTCTTTCCTGCCTTTTTTTTTTTTTTTTTTTTTTTTTTTTTTTGCCTCCTACAGCAAAAGCCATGGTCTGCAGAGAAGCTTCCAAAACATCAGAGGGATCTCATTGTTACGATGTATCAGTCAGGAGAAGGTACAAAATAATTTCCAAATCATGGAACACAGTGAAGACAGTCATCAAGTGAAGAAAATATGGCGCAACAGTGACATTACCAAGAACTGGATGTCCTGAATCCGATGGAAAATCTGGAGTGATCTGAAGAGGGCTGTGCACAGGAGTTGTTTTCGCAATCTGACAGATGTGGGGTGTTTTGCAAATATTGCCAAGTCAAGATGTGCCATGCTGATAGACTCCTACCCAAAAAGACTGAGTGCTGGAATAAAATCAAAAGGTTTAAGTATTAATCAAAAGTATTAGTTTAAGGGTGTGCACACTTATGCAACCATATTATTTTTCCGCCCTCCACCTAAAAGATTTTCAGTTTAAGTGCGTTATACAGTTTATAGGAAATGGCACGGCCGCTGTTGCACGCGCAATTCGTGCGCACGCAACAGCGTGTGGCTGGCCCCGTCGCAGCGTCTCAATGCTGCGACGGACGCCAGAAGGCACGTCAGTACGGGCGCAGATAATGCGCTCGTCTGACCCCAGCCTAAAGGTGGAAGAAGTTCTGAAATGATATCTTTGTCTCATTGTTTTACATCACAGAAACCTGACATTTTAACAGGGTGTGTAGACTTTTTATCTTAATCTACAGTGGATAGAAAAAAAGTACAAATGTGAGGACTATCGATGATGGTCTGAACACAATGCAAACCACAACACTGGTTCCTGGATATTCCTTTACCCTCTACAATGCATACAACTCACTTTTGGTTCAAAAAAACTGCACTAAAGCTGTGCATGCCAAGTGTACAAAGCAAAACCAAAATCCCAAGTAACATGCCTCCTGTGAAATGACCATACCAGCTGTTCATGCCCTGGTCTGTCATCAGGCTCAGACTTGACATTTGGTGCCTGCTTCTCGCTCTCCTTGCACAGATCTTTCAGCGTCTACTCCCCCACCACAAAAAGGAAGAAAAAACAAATGTAGAATTTTATAAACATCAATTCCTGCTGCAAAGATGCTGGGAAATCCATTTAAGTGTGTTTCAAAGTCTGTAAAAGAGATTATTGCATATTTCCCCATGAGCTCAGATGAGAGGATGCGATGTATGAATTTCAGAGCTGTAGTTAATGGTACCATTTGGATAGTAAAGTATCCGACATCAAGTTGCCTGCGAATTTCTACTTTGCTCAGCATGCTGCATGAAAAACCCCATTGTTTAATGAAGGCTTACTTCCGTTTGTTATGTATAAAGTCCCTTTTTGGCACAGAGCGTAAACCATAAATCTGGAAAAATGTGTATTCTTTTGGGACTTCATACTATTATCTGAAAGAGAAATATGAGCACACTCAGGGCAACAGCATAAGTGGCCTGCGTTACAGTGTGTCTCCGCTCGGTTCTCAAATGCAGGTTGTATGTAGCCTGATGGTGCAATTATTGAGGCAACTATACCATATGCAAATCAGTCTTCGTCCACCAAAAAATAGCCACAGGTAAAATGTCAATGCAGTCTGATTGCTTATGGCATAGCCTCTATAATAGCACCATTGTGCTAAAACCTTGAGACCTAAGCAGGGACTCACCAAATGGTATGTCACTAGTGCTGCCAACTGTTCTTGATGCTCGCATAAATTTGCTTTTGTTCTTTCTCTCTGCGTCTAGATCAAGGGTCAGCTACCTTAACCCTCCAGATGTTTTGGAACTACATTTCCCTTGAGACTCTGCCAATCTAATGAGCAGCTGGGCACCATGGGAGATATAGTTCAAAAACGTCTTGGGGGGGGGCAAAGATTGCTGACTCTTGGTCTAGTGGGTAATCTAGATGTGGATCCCTTGCTCAAGGTGCTTAGAGTGGTATGAGTTCTGATCATTATGGGTTACTGTATCTCTCATGCAGAGGAGACTTCCTTGGTGCTCAATTCCCAGCCATATCTATCAGGGTTATTCAGAGAGCGGTGAAAAGAAGGACTAGAAAATGGAAAATTCTAGGTCAAAATAGCCGATTTTGGAAAGTGAGATAAATGGGAGAATTGCAAGAGCAAAAATCCAATGAAGGCCGGGGTCAGACGAGCGCACTTCAGAGTGGAAGGAACGTCCGTGAGAGTGGATGTTCCTTCCACTCAGATGCCCATCTGGCCACCTCGCTGAGTGCAGTTAGTGCACTCGGCGCTGCAAAGTGCGATCCTCCTATGGACGTGCGGCTATCGTGTAACCGGCCCTGTTGCAGCGTCACAACACTGTGACAGACATCGGTAGGTGCGTCAGTACGGGTGCACCTAGTGCTTGTCTGACACCAGCCTAAGTGGTTATTCAGAGAGCACGAACATTTCAGTGCTTTCTAGTTCAGCGTACTTCGATTTTTCCATTTCACCAATCCTGCTGTGAATTTACTATTCACTGTAGGGTCACCGAAGTGCAGTGAACCTGGAGTCGCACTGATCGCTGAACTGCAGACAAAACAGAACTCTGTTATTCTTCTTCAAAAATGTGTTTAAAAACCAATGAAAATAAGTATAACTAATAAAAAAGGCCTGTTACAGAATAAAAAAATTTAGTAATAAAAATACAAAAATAAACCGTTTGCTTAAAAATGAAAACCGTGTTGCAATGGATTCGCCTGTATAAACCTGTCGCACAGAATCAGGGCATATCACTGACAATCCAGTGCAGGTCGACCCTCTATGAATGGATTAATCATTATTAAACTGCTGATGAACATTGGCGATCTGCACCATATTTCACTTAGTATTTGGCAAGATGGCAGCTTGGCGACTAGACAAACAGCCACAAAATTGCTCAGTGTGGAGAAATTCACTGTTCAGAGCAATTCAGTGACAAGTTCCTCACTTTCTGAATAACCCCTTTTAAGTATCATCCTTTTTAAAGCCCCATTTAAAGTTGGTCCCTTTTGTTCAGTAATGTAAGCAGACAGGGTTTTAACAGGTGCTGCAATGATGCATTTGTTCAGCTCATGGCTGTTTGCTTATGTTCCTGCAGTTATTGGGTCTCTACAGGGGTCCAGGGTTAAAGGTCACTAACAAAATGTGTACTATGCAGGTTTTCTATTTTTTTTTTATTTTTTTATTAATGCGACCTTAAAACTGCTGACCTCCAATGTAAATATATAATTTTCAAATTACTGTTTGACTTGACCAAAGCTAAATATTTTTAATTTGTGTTAAATCTACAGTCTATTTACAGGCCAGACACCTGTTATGTATATCCTCTAACGGTTCCATTGGCTGTATTCTTGCACACAGCAATGGTGTTTTTTTTTTTTTTCCTGCCATTTTTGTTCTCCAATATATTTCATTTAAGTTATGGTGGTGGGCAACAAGAGATTAAAAGCCTACCCATAGGAAATAACTAAATTTATAATTGTAGAAGACATTTACACATCCCAGCAATTCAGAGAACTACTTTACAGCGCTCATGTGCTACATTCCCCATATGTTGCAAGGAACTCTGGGTAAGGAATGCAAATTAATTCTGCAATTTCTCACCTATTTTGCATCCTGGGTCAACAGAGACCCTCCTTACCAGTTACTAGCGCCATGCTATACTACATGGTGTTTTTAGCAAAGTTCAGGTTGTGAGTCACTCCTGGACAGCTGTTTCAGGCTTATCCCCTGGGTTTTGTGTTTAAAACAGACCCAGGATGCAAAAAGGTGAGAAATTCCAGAATTCATTTGCATGTCTTGCCCAGAGTTCCTTGCTGCATATGGGGAATGTAGCACATGAGCTCTGAATTGCTGGGATGTGTAAATGTATTCTACAACTCTACCTTTGAGACATTATACATAATGTTTATAATAAATGTGCTCCTAGGACAGTTCCCAGCCTAAATATGTCCCTATTGATTTGATATAGGGGATAATACCAGTTTTGAATGCGTTTGCGCGTGCATGTATGATGTTCGAGACAGAGTTCATACATTTATTTTTATTTTTTTTTCCTCCTACATATGCACCATTTCCATACACAAACGTAGTTAAAAATGTTTTTTACAAGCTTGATATTCCCATCTTCAGTGGTAAAACAGATTTTAATGCTCTGGCTTGTGAAGTTCATCCCTATGGAGCAGCACAAAGAAGAGATAAAGAATAGTTGCCAGGCCTAAAGTAGTTCCTCCTGTTGTAAAGTATTCAAGTGTGTCAATCCCACTGAATGCCAATAAAATGTGTCAGTTTCTGAACTTAGAAACTGCATTGTTTTGTATTATGTTCAACCATCTACTACTGTGCCAAAAAGTTTAAAGTGCTTGTCCATGAATGCTGTATGCCGAAGCCCATACCCTGTACTTTGCTCATACAACTCTGCTAGCTGTAAAGCAATTTCCTGCGCACATACAGGAAGTGTACCGTAAAGTGATAGCTCTTTAAACCTCACTTTTGGTAGCATGTGTGTCTTGGCAGTGATTTTGAGTAATAATGCCCAAGGCGCGTTAGCTATTCTACAAGAGAGCTGGCTCCGGACGACGAAAGCTTAACAACTGAAACTACACGTAATGAATATGATCTGTCACCTGGACTTAATATAGCTCTCGCTTTTGCTTCTATATTCACAGATTACTTTAATACCCTTTATTTGAAAGGATGAAATAAAAGCTGTTCTACTGTATATAACCAAACTCTGGATCTATTTGTTCTGCCTGTTAGAATTTGTGTTTTATTTGAAATTCTGACATTTTGATAAAAGGATGCTAGTATTTGGCCTCCTAGTATGGCATATAAATCAATGACATGGTATTTAACCCTTTGCTTAGTTCACGTTTTGTTTGTAGCAGTATTTATTTTATCCAGTGATCTATTTGTGTTCGGACCGTACGAAGACCCCATCTTGCAAAGCCCCAGTCGCACTTGAGCAAACCCCTTGTCCATGGATTTTCTCCACTTCTCTTCACAGAAAGCGATCTTAGTCTCTGCAATGTGCCAGTAAATGGGTTTGCCAAAGCAAGACAAGTTTCATCTAAAAATTGCACGGTTTCCTGTTTTTGGGTGCGACTCTCAATGCCACTTCCCATCCATCAAAGAGAAACTGACTAGGCAACACGTGTTAATAAATCGTTGGCTATTGGTCTCCACAACAAAACAAGACCTGCATTTAGACGGTCTTCCATGTGATTAGGCGAGATCTTCTGATGTTCCTAGGTTATATTTATGCATCTGTGCCAGAGCATTTTCAGGACTCCTTTTATCCTGTTGTACAGTATGCTGACTTCTAGCACCATATCAAGAGATAATTCTTGCATTCACCAGAAGCAACACTAATCTGGGAGGATGGGATTTTACTCCATTCCTAGCATAAACGTATTACTATAATTTTCTAGCACATCCATTATTTTTGCTATCTATTTACTATATACCATCAGGAGGTTAGATTGCTAATATGAAAAATCTAGGCTACGCCTCTTATTTCTTCTTAGATTTTGAATCCCTTTAGTTGAGTGGTTTCAGCATACACTTTTTGTAATTTCTGTCAAGGTGGCATTTGTCGAGAGCCAGGTTGGGACTCTTACTGGTCTGTTTGCACCCCTGCAATAAAAGAGGAAAGCACACTGCTGGGCAGGACACATTACTAACCAGAAAGGAAGGGGTTAAGGGTGGACTCACACACTCACACTCCCCCTTCCCCAAGAGTAGCAGAGTTGAGATCCTTTAATCAAGAAAGTATTGTTGCCCTTAACACAGAAATTGCATAAAATACAGGTTGTAATTCAAGAACCAGGGGACTCAAAGAACTAGCTGAATTGCCTCTAGGCTCCGAGGGTTTCGAGACCGACAGAAAGCCTAGGACCCGCTCACAAACACCATATGCGGAACGACAGTCCGTGAAGTATTCAAGGTGCAGGGCAGTCAGAGATGCAGAAACCAAATACTTGAGATTAGTAGATACCTGGTGACTCTCGGAAGGTACTGACTTGCATACAGGATTTTTATTGCTAATATGTACAGAGATGCGATTTAGAAATAACATTAAACAGGAATAAACAATCGTTTGTTAGCGTGGTCTTTGCAAAAACATTAACATGATTAGTAGCCTGGGTAAAGTGACCCCGGAGGCTTACAAACGATACCCCTAAACGTGATGGGACAGGACCCAAACAGCGAGCGATCAACCCAGCAACCAGCATGGGGTTTAATCACTAAAACACGCAAACCGCGTAATATACACGATAGAGAGTGGTCAAAGCCAAGCCGGGTCAGATAACAGGAGCAGGAATCTCATACAAAGCAGGGTCGTCAACAGTAAATTCAAACAGATTCAGGAAGTAGCGGTGTGTGAAGTAAACTCCCCAACAGGGCGATGAGGCAACTCCTCGAGCCCTGTTTTAAAGCCTGCGGCTCCTGGTAACCATACCTGACCCCGCCCCCTCAGATGTCGATCTGCCAGCAGAAAGTGCTGGCACCCGGCCAGCCAGCGGTGCCCCTTCTTGCCCAGACCCCCCCCCCCGGGGGCACAGTGGGGGCTGAGCATGTAATACACACACACGAACTAAAAGGAATACAGGAAAAAGTAAACATTACTAAACACAGAGCGTAGTACAAAGAGGGAGAACAGAAGTATTAGAATACAGAAAATAAGTAGATCCTAGAAAACAGAGCCTAGTCTAGAGAATAAGCCAAGTTCGGTACACAGGAAATCAAGCAAAGCACAGAAAAGAGAAATAAACCAAAAGGACAGCGAAGAAATAATCAATGAAAGGGAACAAGGAACTAAATAAGCAAAAGCCAAAATACAAAAGTGGGAATATACAGAGGCTAGTTATGAAATACTAGATCAATGGCAAAATTTCTGGAATCAGGAAGACCTTTTATACAAGATCATTGAAGAGACCTTTTATATAGGGAAGTGCCCAAATTCAGGTGGGTTGCCTAGTCAGGCTGCAGTGAATCCGGCAGAGGAAAGTACGTGTGGAATGGAGCAGACTCCTGTACGCTCCGGCCTGGACTCTGAAAAAGGTAAAAACATGGGTCACCAGGCTGGGAGTCTGACAATTTCTTTGCGTTTTTATTTTTTGTGCTACATTTGGGTTTTCCCAGTCACCCAAAATCTCTTTTAGGAGTCACAAAAATGCTGGTCTGTGAAATTTTATGTGTGCTTATTAACAGATATAACCCTTTGTTCATTGATACTGGTGTAATGGGAACATAGCGTTGTTCTAAGGTTCCAGGATAAGGCTAGGGTCAGACGAACGCATGTTTCACGTCATCCGTGAAAAAGTGCGTTCGAACGAATGGACGTATTTTTTTCACGGAATACGCGATAGCGGTCATACGATGTGCATTTTCGGCCGTGATTTTTGTACGGATCATCAATAAAACCCTTTTTGCATCTGGACGTTATGTTGGCCGGACATTAGCAGCGTCTGACGTCTCCTAATCACGCACACACGCCGCTAGCGGACGCAGCGCACTCTGTACGTCAGTACTAGCGGTATCATGTTCTCGAAAAAATGCGTTTGTTTGCCGCTTGCGTTGCGCTGCCACACTTTCGTGCGGCAGTACTTCGGATATTGCCCATCATTGGCCGTTATTTGCTGCTACTACGGCCGTGATAAAGTGCGGCTGCACGCAAGTTCGCACAGCGTTCGTCTGACCCTAGCCTTAGACACAACCCATTACCTTGTCTCTCCCTTCGCAGACTGAAAACTATTCAAGGGACTGGTATACAACTTCCAAGCTGCTGGACTGGTAGCCCTGTTACTGCAATCAACAGCCGGACACACTTGGAATGGGAAAATAAGCCTTCTAGCAAAAAAGTATCAGAGGTTGAGATGGCAACCAATAACAATCTAGGCATAATTAAATTGCATTCAACCTTATTGACAGTTTCTGGGCAGCATTAATTCAGAGAGGTGGGATACATTTAACTTGCATTACAAATAATTCTAGAAGCCTCAAGATGGATTTTAAAAAAAAAATACATTATAAATTCCAGTGTAGCAATGCCCACTTGCCCTTTTGGGTTTCCTTTGCCACAGTGGTCCACAACCACATGACAGGAGGCTGGCATCTACACTGTGCCCATTAGAAAAGTGTCTATAGCAAGGGCAAGGCTGTGAATGTCACTGCCAGCCAGTGTGTAAGGACTTGTGAAAGGGGTATCTCGTAAAAGGTGGAGGGGCGCTTCTGTGACATTTGGAAATGTGCCAAATTTTATTATAGTCTTCCATAATTCCTGTAGTATAAGCACTATATTTTCTTCAAGCTGCTCCTGACAATCGTTGTTCTTTTTATTCTTTTATTATTAATCTTTATTTATATAGCGCCAGCATATTCCGCAGCACTGTGCAATGGGCACAATATAGACCGGGTTACAATACATAGAATAACATTTTGACAAACCAAAACAGGAGGAAACGAGGGCCCTATTCCTGTGGGAATTTACAATCTAGAAGAGTTGGTGGTGGAAACTGGAAGAGGACTGCAAGGTGAGAGTGATGGACTGGTTGGGGCAGATCAGTGAGTCGGTGGTAGGCTTCCCTAAACCGGGATCTCCCCTAGTTTCTCTTCCTACAAACAATCCTTTAAGAAAGTCAGAGCGTTCCAGAGAATGGGGGCTGCGTGTGAGCAATCCTGCAGTCTATCATGGGAAGAGGTGATGCGGGGAGAAGCTAGGCGCAGGTCACTGACATTAGGGAGTGGTCTGTGGTGTATTTGGTGATTTTAGTGCGGACAGGTAGTGGGGAGCTGAGTTAGTGAGAGCTTTGGAGGTCAGGGTAAGGATTTTTAATTACATTCTGCAGTGGATGGGGAGCCAGGGAAGGGACTCGCAGAGAGGAGCGGCAGAGACCGAGCCACGGGTGAGGCGAATGAGCCTGGCAGAGGCATTCAGAATGGATTGTAGGGGGCAGATGCGTGGAGAGGGAGACCAGCTAGAAGATTATTACAATAGTCAAGTCGGGAGATTACAAGGGCGCGGATGAGTTGCTTTGTGGTGTCAGCGGTAAGAAATGGCTGAATTCTGGAAATTATTACGTAGTTGGTAGCGGCAGGAGGAGGAAAAGGACTGGATGTGGGGGAAGAAAGAAAAGAGCAGAATCAAGTATAACTCAGCGAACCTGGCTTGATGGGGATATAATTCTGGGTATGGGGGAAGCTATACTGAATTGAAAATGTGTGATATATATATATTTCTACAAACACTACGGACGCTTAAAAGGGAATAAATAAACTGGACGCATTTTTCTTCTATTTATCAGGGATATTCAGAGAGAGGTGAAAACCAGTAGAATGACTGGAGAAGTGAAAAATTCTAGGTCAAAATAGCCAAACCAGAAAAATTCTCCCCTTGCATCTCACTTTCCAAATTGGAGAAGTGAAAGTTCTAGGTCAAAATAGCCAGTCATTCTCCTGGTTTTCACCTCTCTCTGAATAACCCTGTATGGCTTTCAAAGCATTTTTCAGAATACTGAAAGAGTCTATTCCAAAGAAAGATTTGATATAAGTCCTTATTAACTCACCCAGCTCATAATCACATTTGGAAATAACCAGGATACCTGAAAATAGGAAAATCTGAGTAGAACCTGATTAAGGCCAACACTGGTGTATATTACAACCACCATGTACATTCCTTTCATGTGGCTTCATCCAAAGAACATTCTCCATCAGTTGAATTCCTGTAATACAATCAATGCTACTTGAATTTAAACAGAAATTTTGATGAACGCAGTCTCGATGCTGAATGCTTTTCACACAGGGTAAAGAAAACATTCTCCCAATAACCACTGTACATACTTGTGGGGAGTTGGGTTCATACAATGTTACAGGGAGAAAAAAATGTGCTGGCTTATGTTATTTATTAGTTTAAATTCATAGCAGGTTTGGTTTTTAGGCTAGAATCCACCAAAATCCTTTTATTATTCTGTAGGATTATAGCACAAAAAGCAGTTTTAGACAAAGTGCCAGCCCCCCCCCCCTCCTTGTATGGTTAGTATTTTAAAGCTGGAACAGTTTGTGATTAATGTTAAGCTTAGCTATACAGATTTTTTTTTTTGTAATATATATATATATATATACTACAGTGGCAAGAAAAAGTATGTGAACCCTTTGGGATTACGTGGAGTTTTACATGAATTGGTCATAAAATGAGCTCTGATCTTCATCTAAGTCACAACAATTTGAAAAACACAGTCTGCTTAAAATAATACAACACAAACATATGTTTTTATTGAACAGAACATGTAAACATTCACAGTGCAGGGTGGAAAAAGTATGTGAACCTTTGGACTTAATAACTGGTTGACCCTCCTTTGGCTGCAATAACCTCAACCAAACGTTTCCTGTAGTTGCAGATCAGACCTGCACAACGATCTGGAGTAATTTTGGACCACTCCTCTTCACAAAACTGTTTCAGTGTAGCAATATTCTTTCTTTTTTTTTTAAAATTAAAAGTTCTTATTTATTTTCAGTGCAATTTACATAACATTGCAAGAAATGAATGTTAACTTTGGTATATCAGAATAAGTTATGAACAACAAAACCCAAATAATTACTCAATTAATAAAAGTAAAAGTATAAACAAAAATGAAAATGAAACCATGAGCAAAGCAAAAAGGATAGAGCGAGACAAAGAAAGGAAAAAAGATAAAGGAAAATTTTTAAATTTTCACGTTAAAGACGACTAAATGGAAAATTTTTGGGAAAATTTAGTGAGAAATAATTAGCAGCGCTTTTGCATTGAAACATCCAGGTCTATGATATATGGCTACAGAATGTGTGCCCTTAATCTAGATAGTGCAGGATAATTTATATGCATCCCAGATGAACCAAAAGTTTCTCTTAATTGGGTTCGACCCTGCCACCGTCCTGGATATACTGTCTAGTAGGTTAAAATCAGCGAGGCGTGTTGTAATAGCCGATTTTATATAGGGGGAATCTCCTCTGATTTCCATTTCGCCGCTACCAGAAGGGAGGCTATCGACAGAATGTGAGCCAACATCTGTCTCTGTTGTCTGGATAGTGTTGTGGGAAACCTTTGTATGAGCAAGATCTCTGGGAGGGGGTCTATTGTACTACCTACAATTCTTGAGCTCAGATGCGCCACTTCCCTCCACCATGCCTCTATCTTGGGGCACGTCCACCATATGTGGAAGTAAGAACCTCTCTCCCCTCCACATCTCCAGCATGTTGGCAGTACATCCTTTGTTATATGGCTTTCTCTATCAGGTGTCAAGTACCACCTATATAGCAGTTTCTTTCGGGCCTCCCCCAATGATGCACAACGAAACTTCCCCGTATCATCCTCAAAACTTTTCGCCCATACCTCTGCCTGGAAATCGTGTCCCACATCCCCTTCCCAAGCTATCTGGAACCTCCACCGTTTAAGCGGGAGGGGTATGGATTAGGTTGTGGTAGCATAATGAAATCACGAAATCAGTCCTTGCCTGTCCGTTGTCTGAGTACATTTGTCCTCAAATGGGGATAGGAGTGGTGTGGGCGATGTGATCCTGCCCCCCAGGCCCCAGATCGTAAGATAGGATTTCAGTCGTTTATAGGAAAACCAAAGAGTAGATGGAAGTGAGAATTTAGTGGTTAATTGGGGGAAGCTAAGCAGACCTTCTTGTGAGAACAGTTGATAAACCCGGGTCACATTACACGTTATCCAGGGGGTTGAGTTAAAGTCTGTCAATAAGAGTTTAAATGCCGAAATCGGAGTAGCCATCGGAAGGGGATGGAATATGGTCAGTTTAGACATGTTAGTGTCCCATATTTTAATTAGCAGATTGGCGAGGGGGGGAATGGTCGGTAGTTTCGGTCGCAAGCTCTTGTTGAGCCAGAGTGAGACTCCTGGATCGAACGGAAGAAAGGTGTTTGATATTAGTCTGGCCCATTGTGGTCCTATTTTGCCCTGGAAAATTTGGTGAGTGTGTGACAGCAGTGATGCCGTATAATAAAGGTTCAGATCTGGTACCCCCATTCCTCCTCAGTTCCGTGGTTGATGCAACAGGGCTAAACTCACTCTCGGCCTTTTCCCTCTCCATATAAATCTCGTGAGCACCCTCTGGAGGGCCTGGAGGTAGCCCCTAGGTAGCCGCACTGGCACAGCTCTGAAAAGGTAAAGAATTTTTGGAAGCAAAGACATTTTTACTGTTGCCATGCGCCCACCCAGGACACCTCCATACCTGACCATTTATGGCATAATCGGCCTATTTCCATGGTTAGTGGTTTGTAGTTATACTGGAATATTTCCGTTTGCGAGAAGGATATCTGTATCCCTAGATATTAAGGCTGGGGTCAGACCAGCGCATTTTTAACGTGCGTTCTGGCGCACTTAATCACGGCTGCACTAGCAGCAAATGACGGGCAATGACAGCCAATATACGAAGTACGGTCGCACGAAAGTCCGGCCGCGCAACGCAAGTGGAAAATGAACGCATTTTTTCGAAAACGCAGAACCGCTAGTACGGACGTACAGAGTGCGCTGCGCCCGCTAGCGGTGTGTGTGTGTGATTTGGAGACGTCAGACCCTGCTCATGTCCGGCCAACATAACGTCCAGACGCAAAAAGTTTCCTGGTTTGGATTCGTAAAACATCACGCACGAAAATGCGCATCGTATGACCGTTTTCGCATATTCCGTGAAAAAATACATCAATGCGTTCGGACGCACTTTTTTACGTTCGCGCGTAAAAATGCTTTCGTTTGACCCTAGCCTTAAGGTGAGAGGTTCTCCACTCGTAGGGGAATATAGTGTGCAGGGGTGTGATGACCTCCCTCGGTATCATATATGGCAGCGCTTGTGATTTTTTTAACATTTATCTTGTGAAAAGATGCTCTGCTATATTCTGCTAAGACTGTATGTAAGGCGGGGAGAGATGTGGCCGGGTCTGTCAGCGTTAGCAGGATGTCGTCTGTGAAAAGGCTCAGTTTACAATGCGTGGGGCCTACATCCACCCCACTAATCTCTGGGGACTGACGGATGGCCTGAGCTAAAGGCTCTAGCACAAGTGCGTAGAGTAAGGGTGATAAAGGACACCCCTGTCTCGTGCCATTGGATATGGCGATATCCCTGGAGCTAAACTCGGCTTGTATTATTTTGGCTCGGGGATGAGTGTATAAGGAAAATATCGCTGTTATGAACGGGGCGGGAAAGTTAAATTTCAGGAGTACGTGTCTGAGGAAGAGCCAATTGACCCGGTCAAAAGCCTTCTCGGCATCTAAGGACAGTATTAGCATTGGTTGTCTCTGTCTAGTGACCTGTTCCATTAGTGTTAATGTCTTCATGGTATTGTCTGGCCCCTGTCTACCTTTTATGAATCCCACCTGATCATCCGCGACCAGAAGCGGCAAGACCTCCGACATTCTGTTTGCAAGTATTTTGGCATATAGTTTAGCGTCCACATTCAATAGTGATATTGGTCTATATTGAGAGCACAACTGGGATGGGGATGTAGTCTTGGGTAATGTTATTATGTGTGCATTAAGCCACTCACTCGGAGGATGGCCGTTTGTAAATATGTCTTGGTAAACTGTGAGCAGGTGTGGATTCAATGTATCCGCAAAGCTTTTATAATATTTAGCGGTAAAACCGTCGGGTCCTGGGGCCTTCCCCTCTGGGAGAGACCATAGTACCGATAATAACTCCGCCGGTGTTCAGGTAATAGGGGTTGTGGAATTCGTGGGCGAGTTCCCTCACTTTTTTTCCCAGGACTTGACCCCTGCCCCCCCCCCATATCTTTACATCACTTGCTCCTCACTGTGTTCTATATGCAAAGGACATCACCGGAGATAGATTAGAAGGGCCATATTACATAGTTGGTGCTAAACTTAACCAGAGCTGTTGTAAAACTTCCCAGAGCCATTATAGCCTATGGAGGTTTTACGTTTACAACAGCTCTGGTTAAGTTCGCACCAACTTTGTAATATTGCCCGAATTCTTTTAAGCGCCTTGTCATATCTCATTCAGCTGCCAGCTCTTATCTCAGTTAGCATACACTACACAATTTAGGCTCTGCAGCCTTATCTAAAAATTAGCTCCTTCTCCTTGTTGCCTCTTAAATAGTGTAGAAGCTATGCTACATCTGTAAAGCAAAATGTTTGCCAAATTTTGGTAAATGTTGTATCATGGGAAAAATCCACAAAGTGGAGACAGATAAATAACTATATTTTTCCTTTTTACATGCAATTACTTCAAAGAAAAAAAGGCCGCATGAGTTTTTATAAGGTAGTTTTCTTTGTAATGTACAATTTAATTACAACTTATGTAAGTGGTACTATTCCTTTTTATTCGTTTGAAAAATTCTGTTTTTGTTTTTTTTGTCTTCTCATTTCCAGTCCACTACATTTAAATACTGGGATATCTGCCCAAGATATGTTCGAACAGGTCTATTCACTAAAAGGTGAAAATCAGGAGAATTGGCAGGAGAAGTGAAAAATCCAGACCAAACGACAGATTTGAAAGTGAGATAAATGGGAGAATTTTTCTGGTTTGGCTATTTTGACCTAGAATTTTCACTTCTCCAGTCATTCTCCTGAGGTTCACCTTTTAGTGAATAGACCTGTAGGTCTCTTAATATAAATATAACGACATAGCTCTACATGTTTTCCTTTTTTATGTACCCACTCAGATCCAGGTTTTATGAAGCTCCCTGTTGGAGCTAATTAAGCTGGGTTTCATAACAAAAGTAGTTTGCAGAAAGCTTCTGCTGTCTTTTCTTTTGTCATGAGAAGCCGACAAGTTGCAGGGTTGGCTTGTTTTGGAGCTTTTTAGTGCCTTTCAGATCAGATCAGAAAAAATTGATTTATTAACGTATAACCTAGTTAAGTTTGTCTCGAAATATATTTTGAATGGGCCTCCTGCAAAGAGGTCCCACCGATCCAAAGCTCATTAACGTGGCTTGGCTCAAAGAAACATGAAAGCTATTCTAAAACAGGATGTCGATGACCCATCCCTAGATCCATTCCAGACACACCTACGTTAACAATGAAAGGATGATTTATTTATTTTGCATTTGTATGGTTTATCCCACGAGAGTTTGTATAGTTTCCATCCTTTCACAGTGGAAATGTATGAATACCACAGCCATGATTTAAATCCCCCATATCATCAGTTATGTCTATTGTAATCTTTTGTTCTTTAGAGTAAATTATATTATATAAAATTACACATCCATATTTAGCACTTAAAATACAACTTTGTCACTGCCATTGGCATCAGCGAAGGGACCTAAATGTCATGTTACTTTTGGGGAACTCGATATCTTTAGGGTATTATTAACCTAATGCAGAAACTCAATCCATACAACAAATTCTCAATCCCAGATACACACTATGGGCAATCCACTAAGCACCAGTGTCTGTCTACCAGCATATCAAATACTGGTGGAAAAATGCCTGTATCACAGTGCCAAAATCTCTGGCGTTTCCCAACACTAAAATCCAAGTGGCCGAGGCTTTTCTTTCTGCCAGCTCCTTTGCTCATGCATTCGAATGGTTTATGGTTGGAGCTTTTGGTAGTCCTCATTGTCTTGCTAAAGAGTAACAAATATGGTTGCGTGTCAATTGCCATTTTTAAGGAGGGCTTGGCTAAGTGAGCTTCCCTGTTTGGTTTGATACGTTCAGTTGTGTAATCTGTAAACCATTTTTGTGTTACTTTTTTTTTTGTCACCTCACCACGCTAAAAATAAATCTTAAACCTTTGGATTAACCACGAGCAACATTGATGCTTCCAAATCTGCCACTTGGTTTCTGTTGACATGCTATACCCATATGACCACCTTCCAGAATCCTTTCTATCCAACTCGTTATCTATGTTTTCTCCAGGTCCTTTAAATTTTATTCTTTATGTCTCTGTCTAGACAAACAAGCAAGGTTCCTAAATGGTTTGTAATGCAGTACCAGTTTCCTAGGGGAAAACCAAACCTTAATCTATTGCATTAATTGGTCTTGGTCCATGATAAGATTTTATTCTTGACAAAGCAGGCATTTTGTGTGTGTGTGTGTGTGTGTGTGTGTTTTCTGTATGTATTTGCACCTCCAATCGAATAATTTGCGTTAATGTAAAAATAAAATTTTTAGATTGGGGTAAGCTCAGAGATGCTCTGGAGACCTTTCCATCATATTTCTATCTAAATGGGACATTATTTGGTCAATGGTCATGTGGACTTGAGTGTCCTCCACCTTCAACGGGGCTGATGCCTGTATAGGCACGCCACTATTACAGGAAGTAACAGCGGCTGCCAGGTCGGTGTAGCACTGAAGGGCCCAGTTCTCAAATGAAGGGTGAGTGTTGGGCACATGAAGATCCCAAAAGGAAGGGTGTCTGCAGGGAGGGGAGAGTCAGGACGGGTTAATGCCAGGCATTCTGATATCTGGTGAGCCTGTGTTTTTATGGGTGGGGAGTTTGGCTGTATCATCGATGACTGACTGACTGACTTTCGTAGCCCTCCTAATAATCTACTCCGTGCCGTAAACCTTTTTATGACAAGTTAGGGAGTAGATTTGACATTTGCAGCATATTTTCTAACCCTCATAGACTACGGCCAGTGCCAATATTGAATGTAATCCATGATAACTATATGTCTGTTGGGTGGTGATTAGTGTCTTTATTATGTGTTCAGTTGTCAATCAACATTCGAAGTTCAGGCGAGCAACACCAGATGTTTCATATTCTTCCTTACGCAGAACGGTTGAAGCAATATTTTGGCTCCCGTTCAAGAAGCTTTTAAAGTGGGGTTTGCCTTGTTTGGGACGTCATGTTGATTTAATTCCCATTTCCATTGTTCGTAGAGGGATCGTGTAGGTTTGCGTAATTGAAAACCCCCTGGTAACAATGACTCCTATGGAGAATCCTGGATGAAGTTGACCTATGACCTCCTTGAGATGTTCTCTGTGTGACTATGAACAAAACGGCATGCTTTATTTATTAAAAAATACATAGAGGAATACTGAGCTCTAATATGTGGTCTTAAACATTTTATGTCAAAATGGTTTATATTCAGTGTGATTTTCGTTGTACTTTTATTAACACCCATCGAAATCTGGTTTCATACATTCTAGTACTGGGCGGGGGCGGGGGGGGGGTTAGGCCATTTGATCTACTTTAAAAAAAAATAAACTCTGGTTTTAACCAAATTAAACAGAAACACCATTTGAACAGGAACTTTAACATTTTCTTTTGTCAGGAGCTTTTACATGAAACGAAATCATGGATTCCATGTTCAGCAAAAATAAGCAGCTCCTTCCTGAGAATTTCCTAACCTGGGGAACCTCCCAAATTCTGAGAGAAAAGTGCAAGTTCAGCAATGTGTGTGTATGTGTATATTTATATATCTTTCACTTGCACATTGAGGCATGTAGTAGATTCAGCCTAGTCCTGACCTTTACCTGCATGAATCGGAAGCGAGTGACTGGCAGCAAAAAGCTTCACTGCCCTTTCATCAGACTATAATGGCATACATTCCCTTGAGGGTTGGTGCACAATGAGTTGTTGAAACTTTAGGGTCTATTCACATAGCACAGAAATTTAACTCCATTTTGGTACTTTTCATTTCAGCCCATTTTGATTTACTTCGGTGATTCCATTTTGCCTAAAATGCAGGCCATTCACTATTTACCATATTTCCCTGAAAATTGAGTCACCGAAGCCGTTACCGGATGTCAGCAAATAGCACTGAATTGCGGCGACATCGCTTCGGCAAATTCCACAGCGTTAGACTTTTTTATTGTCCTATTAGGAGTTAAATCAATAAAAATGTTGTAAAATGTTTCAAAGTAATGAAAAAGGTCCTTTAAAAACGAATAAAAAGGTCTTTTAAACAAATGTGGGTCGTTGCAAAAAATAATAAACGGTCTTTAAAAGAATTTTTTTTTAAAAAGGATATAACATTGAAACCGATTTGATTCACCTGTTTAAACCTGCCGAATTGAAACACTGACAATCTGGTCCTTTCGCCAAAATTTCGGTGCAGTTCGGCTGTCTGGGAGTAGACTAATCGATTGTTCTCAACGGGACAATTTTGGTGCCGCTGAATCGTGGCAAAATGCACTGTATTTCGCTGTCAATTCACCTGTATTTGGCTACTAGACGAAATGCCCCGAAATTGCACCTTTTTGAAATTCACCCTTTGGTGCAATTCAATGGCAATTTTGGAGGTTAATGAATAGCCTCACAAGTGTTTAGTTTCTGCCTTGAGTATTAACCCCCCCCCATGTCTTTTGGAGCCAGAGCTTATCCTGTTAGGAATGAAGCCGCTGTTAATGATCTCATGGACCTTGTAGCGTTTGGTTGTTGAATTAGTCAGATATTGCTTTACTTGTTTTCTCTTTGAACCGTTTTTTTTTTTTTTTTTGTGATTTTTAGAAATCTAAACTTTTTCAGTTTGTTCATTTGTTAATAAAAAAAAACAAGTTGAAGCCAAGATGAAAATCTATAGGGGTCCATTGTCTCATTGAAAGGGCGCAGTGCATTTAGTTCAGGTCACTACAGTGGATCAGCTACAATAAAAATATGGTTCCGGGGGAGCTTTCACCATTGTTTGTCTGTAGTAATTGCTTAACATAGTTTTGTTCGTCAAAGTTAATTTCACTATTCCCACTGTACAGCGCTACGTTACTTGTTAGCTCTGTATAAAAACTTGTAACTGTAACTATTTCTATTGGAGTTTGTCCTGCCCCATGATTCAGGGATTATTTGTATATTTTAATGTTATGTGTTGAATCTGCCTTTTGCTGCTTACAGCTATTATTTCATAGCTATTTTGTTCCTGCTGGGTTCCCTTAGCCTGCTGTATCCAGCTAGCTCCACCCCTTTTTGTTCAGTCTAGTTCTGAGGTACTTACTGGTCACCTAGCAGCCATCTTTGCTCACTGCTGGACAGAACTAATGTCTTTTCACCTGCATTGCTGTACACTATTACAAATATTGTCATTCTGATCATTAAAGTTTTCAACTGGATTCACCTTTCTACGTGTTAGTTTTGCTGAGTTGACACTGTCTGCTGAACTTTCATCGTGTGAGTACTGGTCAATACAGACTTAGTTAGTTTCAAGCACCCACGCCTCACAGCTTTGCTACCGAGGCAGAATAGAGTTCAATGAAGATCATTAATTTAAAACTGCTGAAGTACATTCACTGGCGTTGGAAAGAACTGTTGAACAGCGCCGAATGGAGAATAACTGCAGGTCACGAATTTTACTGAAGAATAACGGTGGTATTATTTGTTAACGTTATTTGCTGGCACTGTTGGCCGCTTCTTGACCAGCTGATGTTGCGTTTCCTTTCTCTGGATAGCCGCAGTCCCCCCGGTTGCAGTAACAGGGCGTGTGTTGTGTGTGTGTTTTTTTTTTTTTCTGCAACTACGGTGATCTTTGATGTCACAATACTGCTTGGTAAATAACCAGAAAGTAACTATCCTGTTGTAATTCTCTTCAGTTATTTCACACTAGCCATGAGACAGAAAAGCTTTCAGGAAGACTCCTAAATTATGGCTTTTATTATGCAACCTGTATTTTATTTATTTATTTTGTTCGAGAATATTCACTATCACTTGTCTATATTGTATATTTTCGCTGATATGAGCTTCTGTGAGGAATTACGCCCCTGGAGGGAAGAGATGGGTCAGGATACTCAGGGCAATGTAAGCACGTAATTTACATTGCGTGGTCACAAAGCCAAACCTAGAATGTCCCTTTGTGGTAGTATTTACTACACTCAGTAGTGGGAATATGTAAACCGCTAATAGTATGTTCAGTACTGGTTGTCCAAGGTGCTTCATTTTCCTGTTCGCCGAAACCCTTAAAGAACAGCATGCACCAAAGAAAACAACAAAAAAGTGAGGATTCTAAAAGGTTTAAAAATAGAATATACACACTTACTAGGTATGCATCAACCAAAGTCTTTTCTTTTTAAGGCCGGGTGCACACTAGCATTTTCTTCTGCGCACTAGCGTGCGTTATGACGATCTTTATGACGTCCGTTGTAGCATATAATTACGCGGACAGAGAAGAACACACGTAGTTCGCGCGCAACGCATAACGCGCGCTGAAGACGTCCGTCATGTAAACACCAAGGCTTTTGCGGTAGGATTGACGCTGTATAGGCGACGTTGGCTGCGTGCTGAACGTCAAATGAGCGCACCTGCGCACTAGCGATGGCAGGCACGTTGGGTAGGCCAGTGTGTCTGCAGCTGTGACAGTGACAACTCAAATTCAGTTTTTACGACGTGCGTCAAAATTAACGCATCGTCTGGCGTCTACCAATCTCTTCTGTCATAAAGTGCGTCCTTTTTAACGCACGCTAGTGCACAGAAGAAAACGCTAGTGTGCACCCGGCCTAAGAAGGATGTATTTTTGGAATTGCACGTGTCTGATACTTTGTGCTCTTGTATATTTAATTTTGAAATGTTGCATTTTTTTTTTTAGCCTAGTTAACACTTTTTTCTCATGCTCCTGAAAAGTGTTAGTATTAAATGCTACGCGTAACAGATTAACCGGTTACTAAATAGTGCAGTTTAACGACATTCTCTGGGAACTCCTGGGAATGGAATGGATCCTCTAGTCTAGAAGAAAGTCTGTGCAATCGTGTTTCCATTTTTCTTCTGCTACTTTGTAGCTGCCTCAAGTCCATAAAGACAAATTTTAGTAAATAAATGAAGAAAAAAAAACAATCACTTGGCATGCATTTTAAAGGATATCCTGAAAAGCACTTGTTTCCTACTGTTTCATATCATCTTGTCATATGTTATTTGCTCCTTTGACCAGGATTCTGTGAGCCAGTTAAGGATACAAACAACACCACCAGCATCAATCATTGCACATAAACCAGTGTTACGGAAATACTCTCCTTGATTCACCTTCCTGGAAACTCTGTTTTTCTAGATTGCCTCTTGGGAAATGCTCATTATAATGATTGCTTGACTTGAAGGTTCGTCCTCCACTTATTGTGTTTTTTTTTTTTCCTCTCTCTCTTTTGAGAAATCTTGAGTCCTTAGGCTGGGGTCAGACGAGCGTACTATGTGCGCCCGTACTGACGTGCCTTCTGGCATCCGTCGCAGCATTGTGACGATGTGACGGGGCTAGCCACATGCTGTTGCGCATGCACGAATTGCGCGCACAACAGCGTCCGTTCTGCGTCCGTGCAGCAGCCCTCTCCGTCAAAGCGCTAGGACGGTCATTGACGGAGCTGCAAAGCGTGATCCTCCATAGGTGGATCGAGCCTTGCAGTGCTAAGCGCACCAACTGCACTCAGCGAGGTGGCTAGACGGGCGTCGAGCGGAAGGAACGTCCACTCTCACAGACGTTCCTTCCGCTCTCCAATGACGCTGGTCTGACCCCAGCCTAAACAGATTTCATATACTGTAAACTTCTGTATGTGTTTGGTTAATTATTTGGGTTTGGTTGTTTTGATTCTTCATTAAACTCCCAGCCGGTTTGTTTTCTTGACATTTTCATGTCAAAAAAGCACTCTGAGTGTTGCCTGGGGTTAAACTCCTATGCTAGAAGGGGTAACCTCGAGCAACACTCGGGATGCCGCTGGATACATCACCTGTCCCTGCGCTGCCTCGATGTCTCCGCAACCTCCTCCGGCGAGCACGACCCTCATACTTCCTGGTTCTATCCTCGCGAGAAGATATCCAGGAAGTATGAGGTCGCGATCGCCGGAGGAGACTGCGGTGATCAGCAAGGGAGCGCAGGGAGAGGTGATGTATACAGCCCGAGTGTGTCTCAGGGTTACCGCTCTCAGCGGTGAAATTTAACCCCGAGACACACTCGGGAACACCGTCAGGCAGGTTAAAGTATTTTCAGCTTATGGAGGATGAATGCTCACGGTCAAGTACATATCATTTTGTGATGTCACACTCTAAATTCGGACAAGGGTGGTTGCAGAGGAGTGGTTCTAGAAACTTTTTTTGTCATGGATTAAAGTGCTATGAACTTAACATGGTGACTGCCATTTGTCATATTCGATCCTCTGTGGTACGTTCTCCACTTAATGATCTAACAATAGTGCAGATATGAAAAAGCTATGTGTGTTGGCAAATCTTGATGATCATAGACCAACACCAGGAAGCCATGTAAAAATATGCTCTGACGTGTTTGGAATTCAGCAAGGTCAGTATTACTATTGACCAAAGAAGTCTTTTGATTGTTAAAGGGATTCTATTAAAAAAAAAAAAAATTGCATTTTTTTGAAAAAATTTTTTTACCCCTAAATAGGGCAGAGGCTGCTGATGGCCTCTGCCCAATTTATTATTATTATAATAAAAAAAATGTTAACTCCTTTTCTTCCTCGCTGTATGCAACTCCTTCTATTCAGCTCAGGGACTCCTGAATCTGAAAGTCACTGAGGCTATCTAACACAATTTGCGCTCCTACGCTACTCGCATAACGTGGAAGCCACAAATTGCGAAGCGTAACGGGACTTGCACACTTTACGTATACACAAGTTCTGTAGCGCCTGCTCCGAATGACGGATAGGAGCTGCACACCTGCTCAGATCTGATCTATCGCATGTCACTGATCGCTACTTTGATTGGTCTCAGAGGGTGATGTCGGCACTTTCTCTGCGTGCCGATGTCACTGGTGACTGATTTGGTTACCTGCAGCTGGGAAATTCAAAAATCCCGGCTGCTGGTGACACTGGGGTGAACAATCCAGATATTCTGCAACAGGTGGAGGAACCTCCTCTACTACAACCAGGGCCGGATTAAGATCTCTATGGGTCTGGAGCTGAAATTTTTGGTGGCTTTTTTTTGAATTTAGTGAAATGAAAACATATTTTAGGTTATTTTAATAGAGCAGATACTGTTTGGGGAAATTTCCATTCAGATTTCAATCATTTACAGCGTGTACAATTCCTTTTTCACATTTTATCATCCAAAACTTTGTGATTATATGGCATTCAAGTTAAAAAAAAAAAAATTGAAATGGGAAACTGTTACTGCATTTTTCTGAGAAAATACACAATTTTAACCAAAAAATTAAAAAAAAAAAATAATGGAATATTTCCCTTGTGTTTTGGAGGATGGTGGTTTATGAATAATATGACTATGTATCAAACACTGACCTTGATCCCAGAGTGGTTAATGAGAAGGTGAGTACTGGCAGTAGTATTGCTCATTTTATATGTGACAAATGGACAATGCACTCCCTTTGGAACTAAAAATTTATTTAAAAAGTTTTTTTCGTTTTCTTTTTCTTTTAGATTTTACATGGTCACGTTTGGTATCAATGCAAAGGCCAGACTCTGACCTGTCCAATGACGCCTCACTTGACCTTGTGCGGTGTAAAGATTGGTGACGCAGGGTTCTAAAGGCCCCCCCCGTGCTCTTCGCTGTAGTGTGGTGGTTTAGGTTTTTGATGTAACAATTCACAATAACGGATTATGCCATCACCTCCACACTTGTTGGTGACATGAGAAATGAGATGGTTCGTTAGTGCAGCATCTTTGTTCACTTTATAATTGAAAAGTTAAAAATATTGCTGTGTTAGAAAGAAAAAGAAAAGATAAATATTTATTTTTATATTTATTGTTACATAAAACCTGGACATGTTTGGTATCATTGGAAAGGCCATGCTCCGACCTTTGCACTGTTACCTCACACATCCCTTTAGCTGCTATGGAGTTGGAGATACAGGGGTCCAAATGTCCATCAATGCAGACATACAGGGTTATTCAGAGATAGGTGAAAAGCAGGAGAATGGCCATTCTCCAGCCATTCTCCTGCTTTTCACCTCTCTGAATAACCCCATTTAGTTATCCTTTCTCTGGGCCTATTCTGGGGCATGGACCTGCAGCTGCTGATCCATCAGCCCCTATGTTAATCCGGCCGTGACCACACCTAGCGGTTTTCAACAAAACCGTGGAGGCGGAGAGCAGAGGGGGCACTCCTCACATCATCACCACTATAAAACAGTAAAGTGCTCAGGATGAATAGAGTGTTTCTGTGCATTAACCCTCTTGCATTTCCTCTCCCAAACCTTTTTGTAATGGCTTTTGCTGTCATTTTCAATTTGCATACATAATGACTAAGCTCTGTGAGTTATGTGTGTGGGGGAGCAAATATTCATTGGCAAATGTACAGCTGTACCAATAATTTCCAAACTGGAATGTACAATAAGAAAAGGGGAGTTTTTATTTATTTCTAACACCATCAGATAAAGGAAATCCAGGTATGACGACCTCAATGTGGAATTCTCTGCCTGTTGAGGTGGTTGGGTCAGAGACTGTACAGACTTTTAAAAAATGACTGGATGATTTCCTGCAGACACAGAATATTTAAAGGTTATAATATTTAATATGTGGGTAAGCTTCTTGATCCAAGGAGAAATCTGACTGCCATTCTGGGGTCAAGAAGGAATTTTTCCCCAGTTTGTTGCATATTGGCAAGCATTTCAGACTGGGTTTTTTGCCTTCATTTGGATCAACAGGTGTTGTGTGAGAGGCTGAACCCGATGGACGCGTGTCTTTTTTCAGCCTATGTAACTATGTAGTGGACAAAATCAAATGGCACGCTGACCACAGTCACTTCTCTCAAATATCTAGGTATGTGGTTAGACCCAAATCTATCCTTTGGCCCCCACATCGAAAAGCTCTCATCTAAAATTTACCCCAAACTAGGTGCCCTGTACAGAAACAAATCCTGCCTGAGCCCCGTGGTAAGAAAACAAATTGTTCAACAAATGCTTATGCCAGCTATTGAATATGGAGATGTAGTGTATGCAGCCGCCCCGCAAACACACCTCCAGAAACTTACTACATTGTATAACTCATGCTGCCGCTTTGTGCTACAATGTAACTACATGGCCCACCATTGTGACATGTTAAAAGAACTAAACTGGCCGTCGATGGAGTCTAAACGTACACTTTACCTTTCCAACCTGGTGTTTAAGAGATTTTCTGGGAAGCTGCCACCCTACCCTAGACTGCTTCTTCCATCAGTTCCCTCCTCCTATAACCTCCGATCCAGGACCAGCACCTTACTTGCAATACCACAATACAAAAAGAAAGTGACTCGATCCTCCTTTTCCTACAGAGCACCACAATTATGGAATAACCTCCCAGACGTCATCAAATCTTCCCCCAGTCTTAAGTCACTCGAGCTCTTTACTAACATACCTCAATAAGGAATGCACCTGTAAACATGTAACCTAGTGACTATATTTCCTACATATTTATTTTCTGTTAATCTGTATATTTGTGTTGTTTTTTTTTTTAATATCTTGCATTGTATTACTTTGTATTTCTGTAACAACAGTAACATTTTAATGTTCTTGAACCCAGGACATACTGGAAAACGAGAGAAATCTCAATGTATCCTTCCTGGTAAAAACCTTTATAAATAAATAAATGGAAATGTAGTTTTAATTGTATGTGCGTGGGTGGCATTGGCAACCTTTCAGTCTGGCCCTCAGAATGGCCTTTGTCAAACTTGAAGTTGTGAGTGTGTTCAGAGTGCCTTTCCTCCTTGCTTCTGTGCACTTTTTCGTTTTTCGGCATTCCTGTATATATTGTGGCATGCAAAATGATCTAAATACCTGGAATACTTAAAGACATAACAGGTCTATTCAAAGAAAGGTGAAACTCAGGAGAATGACTGGAGAAGTGAAAATTCTAGGTCAATCTAGCCAAACCAGAAAAATTCTCCCATTTATCTCACTAGATTGTTCTCTTCTCCTATCTCTGAATAACCCTGTATATATGGTTTAGAATGCGCACGATTGAGTCTTGAGTGAAGATCAACTGCTGTTACATGTGTTTTACAGGTAATGACAGCTATAACTTCTGTTACACTTTCTTTTTTTCCCATTGCTTATTATTCCCCCTCTACTTAAACTGTGGGTGTAAATCCTGCTGCAAACAATTAGCAAATTTAATTTTAGGCATTGTACCAAAAAGCTATTTGTGAGCGTGATCCTACCTGTAGTCAGAATGGAGATCATTCGTCTCCGGTTTGCTTCAACTTGAACTAATCCTGCTTTAACCTCTAGGAATGTTTTGCTGCTTTGTAATTTGCAATTGTTATAACATTATGTTCATGTGATGCCTGGCACGTTTAAAGGCTTCCCTGGTTGATGTATGCGCCTTGACATGCTGAAACCCGTCGCAGCAGTCTTCTAAAGCATATCTTCGGCAAAGCAGGCGTTGAGATGGATACGTTTTTATTTTTGCTCTTCATGCACTATAGTTAAAATAATAATATAAAAACAGCCAAAACAATTCCTTCCAATATTCTTCATAAAGTGCCCTAATTGGGTGCAAATTTGTGCATCAATCAGAAAATGACACTAATGGATCAAAGGAGTATTTTGCAAATTTTACAGCTATTATCTTTAAGGACCACATGGCCAGTGATCAACTTGAACCAATAACTGTGCGTGGAAGCGATGACCGGCTGGATTTGACTTGCTCATTCAGATCATAAAAAAATAGAATTCACATAATGTTAAGAACGAACGGAATTGCTAATTTGATTTCTTCCAAATGCTTGAATGTATTTCTCTTTAAAATTTAACGTATTTACACCTGCTTGCTATTACATGGTCCGCACACACTATACATTGTATCAAATTCCTTCCAATGCTGTGTGGGATTGTGACACTTTGTTTATTTATAAAGGATTTTACCAGGAAGGATACATTGAGATTTTTCTTGTTTTCAAGTATGCTCTGGGTTGAAGAACATTGAAGTGTTACAGAAATACAAAGTAATAAATGCAAGATATTAAAAATAAAACACAAATATATTCTATAATGCATTTAAATAATAATCCCACTGGTGTCCATACTTACAGGACATTTCAGAACAGATGTAAGGTCAATCTACGTACACTGATGGTATTATTTGCATAAACCGGATATAACATTAACAATTTCCATCTTCTTCTTCCCCCTTACAGTTGCTGTTGTAATTCTTCTTATCATGCAATCGAGTGACTATAGAGGGGGTTCGCCCCTCTTTCTCCAGCCTCAGAATGGCAGCAACAACCTTCGATCCCCAGGCTATGTCCCAGGAAGGATTGTACCTTTACGTCCACCACCACCTCCAAAGAGTCAAGCATCAGCCAAATTTAATTCAACAGGGCAAGAAGCCCATACCACTTTCGGCTTTTCTTCAGATGGACAGGCGCATCATGCACAGTTACTGCGCAGGAGAAGGCACAAAAACACTCTCATATGCTGTACTGTTTCTAGTATTCTATTTTTTATAATCCTTGCAATTGTTCTAGGAATTTCATCACAGTACGCGCGAGATGGTAAGTACCCTCATGACGATGTGCTTTATGTAACTGCTATACTATTTTACTCTTTATTTTTTTCTGTATTTGTTAAAGTTTGTAGTAAACCATGGGATGATACTTTGTGCTCGGAAATTGTATTCTCTTAAAAATAGTTCTCGAATAATTATTTTATGTGTATTGATTTTATAGTTATTTCAGTACTGAACGACATGTTATACTGGCTATCTCAGTCACTGGAGAATTGGCATTTTGCCACACAATTGCCTTTTTGGATGTTGTAGACTTCCTCTTTCATGAGGCTTTTTAGAAGAATTGATAAGTCAATGGACATGGGAGAATTCATTAATGAGCTCTAGTAAACAAGATGTCCGTATACATTTTAAACTTGGCAGCAATCTACAGTTGCAAGAAAAGGTATGTGAACCCTTTGGGATTACGTGGAGTTTTGCATGAATTGGTCATAAAATGTGCTCTGATCTTCATCTAAGTCACAACAATTTGAAAAACACAGTCTGCTTAAAATAACACAACACAAACATTATATGTTTTTATGTTTTTATTGAACAGAAGAAGTAAACATTTACAGTGCAGGGTGGAAAAAGTATGTGAACCTTTGGACTTAATAACTGGTTGACCCTCCTTTGGCAGCAATAACCTCAACCAAACGTTTCCTGTAGTTGCAGATCAGACCTGCACAATGATCTGGAGTAAGTTTTGGACCACTCCACTTCACAGAACTGTTTCAGTGTAGCAATATTCTTGGGATGTCTGGTGTGAATCGCTCTCTTAAGGTCATGCCACAGCATTTCAATCGGTTTGAGGGCAGGACTCTGACTGGGCCACTCCAGAAGGCGTATTTTGTTTTGTTTTGAAGCCTTTCTTTTGTTGAATTACTTGTATGCTTTGGGTTATTGTCCTGTTGCATCACCCATCCTCTGCGGAGCTTCAGTTGGCGGACAGATGGTCTTACGTTTTCCTGCAAAATGTCTTGATAAACTCTGGAATTCATTTTTCCATCAATGACAAAAATCCGTCCAGGCCCTGAGGCAGCAAAGCAGCCCCAAACCATGGTGCTCCCTACGCCATGTTTTACAGTGGGGATGAGGTTTTGATGTTGGTGTGCTGTGCCTTTTTTTCTCCACACATAGTGTTGTGTGTTTTTTCCAAACAACTCAATTTTGGTTTCATCTGTCCACAGAATATTTTGCCAGTAGTGCTGCGGAACATCCAGGTGCTCTTTTGCAAACTTCAAACGTGCTGCAATATTCTTTTTGGGTCAGCAATGGCATCCTCCGTGGAGTCCTCCCATGTACTCCATTCTTGTTTAATGTTTTCCTTATTGTAGATGTGTCAAAAAAAATGTTAGCATGTGCCAGAGATTTCTGTAAGTCTTTAGCTGACACTCTAGGATTCTTCTCTACCTCATTAAGCATTCTGCGCTGTGCTCTTGCAGTCACCTTTACAGGACGACCACGCCTAGGGAGAGTAGCAACAGTGCTGAACTTTCTCCATATGTAGACAGTCTGTCTTACCGTGGACACATGAACATCAAGGCTTTTGGAGATACTTTTGTAACCCTTTCCAGCTTCATGCAAGTCAACAATTCTTGATCGTAGGCCTTCTGCGAGCTCTTTTCTGCGAGGCATGGTTCACATCAGGCAGTGCTTCTTGAAACCAGTAAACCCAAAACTGGTGTGTGTTTTTAAAGGGCAGGACAGCTTTCAGCAACACATCCAATAATATCACACTGATTGGACTCAAGGTTGGCTCACTCCTGGCTCCAATTAGCTCTTGTAGAAGTCATTAGGCTAGGGGTTCACATACTTTTTCCACCCTGGACTGTGAATGTTTACATGTTATGTTCAATAAACACATGAAAACATATAATGTTTGTGTTGTATTATTTTAAGCAGACTGTGTTTTTCAAATTGTTGTGGCTTAGATGAAGATCAGAGCACATTTTATGACCAATTCATGCAAAACTCCACCCACGTAATCCCAAACAGTTCACATACTTTTTCTTGCAACTGTACCAAGTGCCTACTGGCTGAATCACAACACACTGCATGTAAAGATGCCTTTGGTTTTTTTTCTTTGATATTTCTCGTACCTCTCACATCTCACCCCTCTGTTAATCTCCACACTGGCACCCTGTTTCCTTTAGAATTCAATTCAAAATATTGGTGCTGCTCACATTCAAAGCTCTCCACAACTGCGCCCCTGCCTACATCATCTCCCTTATTAGAAAGTACATCCCGACCACTTCACTCTGCCAATGATCTGATGCTATCAGTTCCTCGAACTCGCACCCCTAACTCTCGCCTTCACGGGACTTCTCCTGAGCTGCCCCCTTTCTTTGGAACTCCCTCCCCCCGCAACATTTGACTCTCCCCGTCTGTCCAGTCCTTCAAGAGGTCTCTGAAAACACATTAAAGAAGCCTATCAGGTCACTAAATGATTTCCCCACTGTCATTGCTTGCTCAATCTACCCACTCAGCTCCCTATGCAGCCGCTACTTCACATACCCATCTCTTTACCCTCAACTATTGTGTCGCCCCTCTCCTCTTAGGCTGAGGTCACACGAACGCACTCTGATTGCGCAAAAGAGTGTCAGTTGAAACGGATGCACTTTATAATGGATGAGATTGTGGTTACATTGTATCATTTAAGGGGTTATTCAGAGGGAGCTGATCTGGCCCGAAATGTCACCGGACACTGAATTTCAGTGAACGGTGCCATTTCGGGGCCATTCGGCTATTCAGAGAGCAGGCAATTCACCAAATTTTGGTGAATTGCCTGCACGTATGGTGCCTGTTTGACGGCAGTGAAATCCTCATAGAGAAGCAATGCTTCATCTATTCAGAGAACACTGAACAGCTGAGGATTGTCTGAAGTGCCCTGCCGTTCAGTGTTTTCATTCGGCATTTTTATTCAGGCGAATCCCATAGGCTTCAATGTTAAAAATAATCACATTTTAATTTGATATCTAATAAACCGTTTATCACTTTATTCTGCAGTAAAAAGTCTATTTATTTCTAGATTTTTTTAAATCGTTTTTTCATTTTTCTGTAACAGACCTTTTTATTATCGTTTATTGGATCTTATATGTAAATTCCAGACATTTTCGTTAAGTAGTTTTTTTGCAAACAGCGTTTCAATTTTCAAACTTTCATACAAACTGTTTTTTTCGCCCCGTTCGTCTGTGGGTTTCGGGTTTTTCAAAAACGGACCAAAACGGAGGGAATGGGAGATCCAGACCAAAGATCGTGTGACAGGCAGGTTGAGGTGGTGGCACAGGACTCCAGCTTCAAGTAAGGATAAAACGCCAGCGGTTCAGCGCCCATACCCAGTGGCAGTATCCCAGGGTTTGTGTTATAGCGCTTCTGCAATTGTTAACTGAATAAAAACAAACTGGTTATGTCTGACATAACCCTAGAACTAAATCATACCGAGTAAAGCAGCGGCGCGTCTTCTACATTCAGCTCCGAAGCAGAGTCTGAGGTTATAACGTTTAACTCAGTCTGTTTCTAAACACTGTGTGCTGTATGCGAATCGATAATGGAAATAGTTGTCAACTATTTTCATTATCGATTAATCTACACCTAATCGATTAGTTGTTTCAGAATATAAATATTAAATATATGAATATATATATTACAATTCATGTGTACAGATCCACAAAAGTTCCGAATACACTTTTTACTAGTAATCAACACTTTTGGACTTCTTTAAATCTTCACCTTTTTTATATGTTCATTTTTAAAAATTGTCCTGATAAGCATTCTTAAGGGAATTGTACACTTTGGCATTTTTAAAAATGCGGAAATAAAGGTGACATTTAAAGAAGCTCTGGAGTGCTGCTTACCAGGAGGTGAGTATATCCGTGTTATTCAGAGGGTGGTGAAAACCAGGCGAATTGGCAGGTGAAGAATAGAACACAATCTAGACCAAATAGCCGATTTGGAAAGTGAGATAAATGGGAGACTTTTTCTGGTTTGGCTATTTTGACCTAGAATTTTCACTTCTCCAGTCATTCTCCTGAGCTTCCCCTTTCTCTGAATAGCCCTGTTTGTGTTTGAGCTTAGCTGTATGTATAATAATTTTTGTTTTTTAAAAAAAATTTGTTACCTATTTTTTTGGCGAGGGGACAATTGTGAAATTTCCTTCCTCTGAATGCAAATAAAACCTTTTTTTTCGTTTATGAAATATTTGAAACGGAAAAGAAGTGACATAGAAGTGGATTAAAGAAGAGTGATTTCGTATATATTTTTTATTGGTTGCATTTTAATACCATTACTTCATTTGCTTTGGATTTCATTTCAGAAAACTGTCCAGATCAAGACTTCTTTCTTTACAACTGGAATCCTGGACATGATGCAACAAAAAGTGTCGTTATTAAGAAGGGAGACCGATTTCGGTTGCAGTCGGATGCCACTCTGCACTCATTAACAATTCAGGATGGAGGTGTGTATGCTAAAATATCAGGCGACGCGGCCACATACACATGTGTTCAAAATGCAGACTAGCTTGTAACCCTTAAGTACAAACCTCCTACAAATCTAAACCATGGCATTACTGACCGTGTGTAATGAAGTCACAAACCAGTCTCAACAAATATTTAGGAGTTTATTCAGTGTTTGCCCTCGAAGACATACCGACTCCTAAAACCTGTTAAGTGATATTGCTGTCGTAAAATCACTTGATACCCACGGGAACACACGCCAGAAAAATCCCTTTCCCGTCTCCCATTCCATGGTGAAGAGGTTGTTGTGGTTCGCCATGTTCTCTCGCCATGAGCAGTGTCTCTTTGCTTCATGTGAAGCATCTGTGTGATCCTGCAAGTGTGAGCTTGCGCAAAACTCTCGGTAGGGACATGTCAAACTTCAAGGAGTCCTATGCCGCTACTGGTATCAGTCTATGCCTCTGCTGCATTCCAAGGCAAGATATCTTTTTATTTTTCTACCCCTTACTGGCTTCTTTTTAGCATCGGTGGCAGAATAAACCCTATGGCTGTTAACCTTATTAACACGCAAGCTTATAGGAAGACGTGCAACCATAATTTACTCGTACTGAAAATTAGGGATGCACCGATACCGATACTAGTATCGGTATCGGGGCCGATATTGCCGTTTGCACGAGTACTTGTTACTCGTGCAAACGGCCCGATACATCCCGCCGATACCGGAAGCCGGCGCTGAGCCGGCTTGCCGGTATCCGCGGGGCTGGGCAAGCTGGCCGCGTGCATGTAAAGCACGCGGCCAGCGTTCCCCTCCGGCGCGCCAAATACTCACCCTTCCTGAAGTTCCGGTCTCTGGGCAGTGATGCGGTCACGTGGCCGCCGGGCGCTCCTGTGACGCGGCCTCTCGGCTGGAGGCAGCGTCACAGATGCGCCCGGCGGCCACGTGACCGCATCACTGCCCAGAGACCGGAACTTCAGGAAGGGTGAGTATTTGGCGCGCCGGAGGGGAACGCTGGCCGCGTGCTTTACATGCACACGGCCAGCGTTCGAGCTGGGGGTAAATCCATGAGACCTGGGGGCAAATCCATGAGACCTGGGGGCAAATCCATGAGACCTGGGGGCAAATCCATGAGACCTGGGGGCCAATCCATGAGACCGGGGGCAAATCCATGAGACCTGGGGGCCAATCCATGAGACCTGGGGGCCAATCCATGAGACCTGGGGGCCAATCCATGAGACCTGGGGGCCAATCCATGAGACCTGGGGGCAATCCATGAGACCTGGGGGCAAATCCATGAGACCTGGGGGCCAATCCATGAGACCTGGGGGCAAATCCATGAGACCTGGGGGCAAATCCATGAGACCTGGGGGCCAATCCATGAGACCTGGGGGCCAATCCATGAGACCTGGGGGCCAATCCATGAGACCTGGGGGCAAATCCATGAGACCTGGGGGCCAATCCATGAGACCTGGGGGCAAATCCATGAGACCTGGGGGCCAATCCATGAGACCTGGGGGCCAATCCATGAGACCTGGGGGCCAATCCGGGCCAATCCATGAGACCTGGGGGCAAATCCATGAGACCTGGGGACATATCCATCAGAGCTGGGGCCAATCCATGAGACCTGGGGGCAAATCCATGAGACCTGGGGGACATATCCATCAGAGCTGGGGCAAATCCATGTGAGCTGGGGCAAATCCATGTGAGCTGGGGGCAAATCCATGAGACCTGGGGGCAAATCCATGTGAGCTGGGGGCAAATCCATGTGAGCTGGGGGCAAATCCATGAGACCTGGGGGCAAATCCATGTGAGCTGCGGTCAATCTCATATAAATTTTTATGAGGTCTGTTCCTATTGGAAAGCGTCACATGACATTAAATAAAAGTATCGGTACTCGGTATCGGTGAGTACTTTTAAAAAGTATCGGTACTCGTACTCGGTCTTAAAAAAGTGGTATCGGTGCATCCCTACTGAAAATAATAAAATTTCAGTTTTCCTCAGACTTTGAGTTGACGTACAAAAACACAATAGGCAGGATTACGAAGTTGGCGCTAATACGAGAACACTAAGGTGGAAAACCTGTGCCTGCCTGTTTCCCCTTTAGTGTCCCCGTTTTAGCACCATATTAAGGGGCAGGCTCTGATTCCGCAGCCTGCCCTGTAATGCAGCACTAACGTGCGGCGGATTGGGCCGCAGATCGTGCGGCGGGATGAGGGCTGAATATCTAATTTTTGGGGGGTTTTCAGTTGGTGATGACTGATTCTGTGGAAGCAATATCAGTGAACACCAACTTCTAGCTGTGGTTAATTTTTCAGTTAGCTGCAGCAGGGCGTAATTAGCGTTAGGACTTTGTATTCCTAATGCTTATTACTCTTTGCGCTTCCCATGTTCAGTATATAGGGCGTGTAAAGTACAGTGAGGGCAAACCGTTTTTTTAATCTGTTAGCATACAGAATGTAATATGGGGGATCCTGCGCTAGGGCCACCTAACCTAGCGTTAACGCTAACGCTAGCGGTAAGTATGTAATAGGGCCCACTGATGGTAAAGTTCTTAATGCTCCTGTTCTATTACCCATTACATGGAGGAATCGTGATTTGATAGTGGCTACTTTTGTGCATTATTTTATGAACTGCAGTATAGGAATATTGCTGTGGGAATAATTTGTGGTGCTTTATTACACTGAAGATGAAATCTATAAGATGATGCGCTACACAAGCTTTTAATTGATGTTTTATGTTTCAAACTGTTCTGACTGGTTCCATGTATGTATCTTTGCAGGTGTATTAGTCTTTGAGGACGATGCAAATGGTTCAAAAAATATTACTCTAAAAACTCGTTTTATCCTGATAAAGGATGGTGGAGCACTTCATATTGGAGCAGAAAAATGCCGCTATAAATCCAAAGCAAATATTATTTTGTATGGTAAATCAGATGAAGGGGACCGCGTGCCAATATTTGGCAAGAAATTTATCGGGGTGGCATCGGGTGGCACACTGGAAATGCATGGCATGCAGAAATTATCTTGGACTTTCTTATCAAAGTCCATGAATTCTTCAGGGCTTATGTCTGGATCTCACAGTTTTCATGGTAAATTTACAAGAGGCCTGCATGTACGTGTTGTTGATCATGACACTGCGCAAGTACTGGAATCTGGAAAGTTCGACACCTATGGTTTCCAGAATGAAAGCAAGCGGTTCCAGGAGTACCTGAAAGCTCTGAAGCCGGGTCAAATTGTTGCTATTGCAGTCGGGGATTCTGTTGAAAAGAACCTGCTGGATGAAACCCGAGTGACTATTCAAAATGTCCTTGGTAGTCAAGAGATCAAAAATTTGGGATACAGGTATAATTCTTCAAATATTGTCTGTCTGCTGTGGATTGCCATAACCTATATAAAGGGATTATCAGCCACTTTCAGTTTGAGACTTGTCACTTGGCCTAGTGATTCACTAACTCCTAATATACTGGGCTCCTAGATGAACACTGTTTATTCTTGTCTAACACTGCCCTAGAGGGTCTTCCTAGAGCACCATAGGGCAAGGGCATTGAAGAGCCATCCCACCAACTCCAACCAAAGGTTGCATATCCTTTAGGAGATACTCTAGGGTTGACATGGGACTAGGAAAATGGAACGGTTAACATTATTGCCCTGGGACCTCCCCCCTAGCAAACCCTTTGTTTTAACCCTTTAATCCAGGGCTGTCAAACTCCAGCCTCCCAGATGTTTCTGTTCTACAATTACCATAAATCTCTGGCCAATTATTGCATTCAATCAACAGCTAGGGAGTGGTGTGCGACACCCCAGTTCTCATTACTTTTATAATTTACCTGTACTACAGTGCAGTGCTGGCTCTCAACTCTCTGCACATTACATTCTGCCAGCAAGCTACAGCATGTCATGTGACTGCAAGAAGGCTGGACACCCCAAAGAGCCTCCAAATTGCTGTCAATGCAGCTGCACTGAGAGGCACTGGAGTAAACTAGGTCCCAAATCCGTTCCAGCTTCGTGGTCCCGATCCCTGAAGCTCAGCTTTTGCTATTAATTATACACATTGATAATTCAATCACCACAGCTTCCATGTTGGAAAATAAAGTTTTCATACAGACCTTCCCTAGGTGCACCTTTTTTTCCCTTTTTGAGAATGTTTGATGGATTACCTTGTAACTGATTTTACAGAACCTTTTACTAAATGTAATTTTCTTTTCCTTATTTTAGACAGCCATGGGCCTATGTCGGAGTGGTTGGTGGTGGCAATGATTCCTATAATGAGTCTACTCGGGAATATATAAATCATAGCTCAGGGGGTAAAGCATTGGCTGTGAAAAACTTCTCCACCCTGGATGGTCAGAGGTTTTCAGTGCAAGCATATAGCGAATGGCTGGAAGGTTGGTACAAGACCTTGTTACTCCAAATTAACCTTATTTCCTCCACTTCCGACTATTCTTTAATCTCTACACAGAAGGCATCCTTAACATAACATATATTAAAGTTACTCAAGCCAAAACAAAAGTCTTTGGTTTTTATAATTTTTCATCCCACTTTTAGTTATATTTTATCAATGGCGTTTTATTTTTTTAATTTTTTTATTGAAACTTCTTCTGCTGCCAAAACCACCAGTTGGATCCACCCACTGTCATGCCAAGCATTCCCAAGGCCTGATGATCATTATCCAATCAAATGCTTCTCATTGAGAAACAGTGGGGAAAACCATAAATACACAATATGAATATACACAAATTAACACACTTGCAGAGATGCATGTTTGTTTGTTTTTTTTAAACTTGTACACCAAAATTTATTATACTGGCACAAACAATTAACATGTAACCTGTGTGGCTGCCAGATCATTGTAAGATGTTTTTTATAGTTTAGCATGACATAGAAGAGCGAATAGATTACAAAACACAAATTGGATTGGACGAATGGCCTCCTGGTGACCAGGAGGGTTCTACCCCCACTGCAAACATTTTTAATTGAAGATAAGATTGAATAATGCCTACTTGATTTAAAATGTATCCTAAATCTACACCTCATCTGTACTATCTTGATGCATTTCACAAGGTGAACCAATCTGTGGGATTGCTGTGGAGCATGTGGAAGGTATACTTCTGGATCTCACAGAAGATGTTCGGAGCTGGCAGAACGGAGACCAGATTGTTGTTTCAAGCACAGATTACTCGATGTATCAAACTGAGGAATTTACCCTCCTTCCCTGCCCAGAGTGCACCAAGTATCAAGTCAAAATAAAAGGTATGTCATAACATACTCCTTCAGATTGAGTGCACATTTATGGTCTTCAGGTCAGTGTCAAGGCGTCTCAAATGGCATAAATACTACCCAGATGTTAAGAAATGCTCTCAGATAGTATCTGCATCGCATTTGCTCTTAATATAGCGACTACTATCAACGGAAAAAAAGCTAATAATATTTCTGTGCACGTGGAGGGGGGAGGCATTCTGTACACCATGACCAATTAACTAATATGATCATGGTGGCCAGAGTGTCCTTTTTATTTGTAGAAGACAAATGTAGTCGCAAACAAATATCATAAAATGTATAATCTTGTTTATAATCTGATCATCTAAATTGACCAAAATGCAGAAACAAATTATTCTTTGTTGATGTGTAAACAATAGTTCAGAGTGTTTAGAAGATTCCCTAAAGAGCACAGAATAGGTAGGGAACTTTGCAAGGGGTTGTAGTGGGGGTTAACCTAGGTAAGGAAAGTGTTTTTTAAAAAAAAAAAAAAAAATAAGAGACTGGTTGTGGAAGGAGAATTATTTCCAAATTATTCCCTGATGCCAATCCTATCCTTGGTATATGCTGGTAATGTGAAACAATCGTTACCCTTTAAGTTTGGCTCAGGTAGGTTGAAGTTAATGTTAGAGGAACACAGGACCATGCACAAGATAAATATTAAGAATAAAATGCCAGATGGCATGCCTGGATTCCATATTTACAAGTTCCTGGACAGAAGAGCTTTCTGGATTGATTACATTGCAGGCTCTCCTGTCCTGTCATGTTAATCTTAGTATTTTGGGACTTGACTCATTACTGCTGATCTACGCTGAGTGCTGTGGCTACCCACAACCAGCTAATCTAATTAATGTAATCTTTTTTTTCCTATTTCTGTTTTAAATTGATTTTGTAAGAAATCCTCTTGAACAAGTTGGGTGATTCTAATGTAGAAAACCAATGCAATTCTAAGGCCGACCGTCCACTGGGTCCGTATAGGTGCGATGGTGCGATCATGCGATATTGTCTGAAGTCGTCCGACTGATCCTACAACATGCAGATCAATCAGCCCTCTTCCACTGCATCCGACCAACGACGGACGATTTCAGACGATATTATTTGATTACAACAGATGTGCCATCCTTTCACTTTAAATTGAATTTGGTCAGCTGAAATCGGACGATCTGGTACTAGAGAAATGACAGCCCATAGGATTCAATGGAAAAAATATTCTCGTTTCTATTGAACCGTTTATTTATTTTAATCTGCAGCAAAAAGCCTTTATTTATTTATATATATATATATATATATATTTTTTTCTTTTGGCATGTTCCTGTATTTTTTGGCTCAGTTTTTTTTTTTTCGCTCGCATTTTTTTTCCCCAACGAGCTGGCTTCAGCACTGCTCCCCCTAGTGCTGAAACACTTTCAGCACCAGGAAGAGAGGGGGGGCTATTCCCCCGCTGCAGCCTGGCAGGTCCCCCCCCCCCAGTACAAGCTGGCTGCGCTGGATGGGGGCTGTCCTTGATGCTGAAACTCCATTTCAGCATCAAAGACAGGTTTTCTTTTTTCTCACCTGGCGGCCTGTCTATCTTTTAATGTTTATAGCAGTACTTTCAAATATATTTGCAAAGCTAATTGGGTAAAGAAGAAAAATAGAAGAAGTGTAGGGGACATCATAAAATTATGACATTACATGCAAATAACAAATGCAGTTTCTTTTAATTGATCTAAATCTATTTGTGTTTCTATATTTTGGCTAACCTAGACTTAATTACGGTTTTAGAATTCTCAATTACATTTTTTCATACAGGGTTATTCAAAGAGCTCCGAATTGCTGGAGAAAGGTAACCGAATGCTGAAATTCAGGGTACGGTTACCTTTCGTGGCCATTCGGCTATCCAGAGAGCAGGCAATTCGCCAAATCCTGGCGAATTGCCTGCACATACGGTGCCTGTTCGGTGCCTGTTCGAGGGCAGTGAAATCCCCATAGAGAAGCAATGCTTCGGCTATTCAGAGAACAAAACCCAGCAGTGAAAAGTTGCCGAATTGCCCTGCTATTCGGTGGATTAATTCGGCAGGTTTATTCAGACGAATCCCATAGGCTTCAATGTTAAAAATATTCCCGTTTTAATCCAATATCTAATAAACCGTTCATTATAATATTCTGCAGTAAAAAGTCTCTTTATTTATAGATTTTTTTAGGACTTTTTAGGCATTTTTTGGGATTTTTTTGCAAACTTTTTTTCCTTTTTTTTTATTAAATAGTTTTTTCTTTTTTCTGTAACAGCCCTTTTTATTATCATTCATTGGATCTTATGTGTAAATTTCAGACATTTTCACTCGGTAGTTTCTTTGCGAACAGCGTTTCACTTTTCAAACATTCAAGCGTACTGTTCTTTTTCACTCCATTCGTCTGCGGTGTCGGCTTTTTCCGGCGGCTGCTCTGCGCTGTGATCGGCTCCTGCTCAGGTATCTTCGACAGGTTAATCCAGATGTTTTTGCGGGATTCAGTGTGCGTTCGCCCTCGTTTTGCGGTGAGTTTTCGGTGGGTTTTCGGCAACTTTTCCCTGCACTACGACGGCCCTGTGGTGCTTACTGAATACACCGCAGGGTCGCCGAAATAGGATTGCCAAATCGCACCGAATTGAAGAGAACGAAAAGTCACCGAACGTGCAGTGACTTTTCGATTCTCTCTGAATAACACTGATAGTTACTTTCAAAATCTTTATTCACTTTGAATATAAGCAATCTGAAAGAAAAGCCTATATACGCTTTGTTACCAGAATTGACATGGACTTTTTTAGATCATGGACTTTAATGGCTTTCTTGTGTACCTAGGAAAGTACAGCACTAGTCCGTGGTTTTTAAATATGATGGTAAAAAGAAAAATCTTAATTGGGAACCTTAAGTTAAACTACAGCTATGTAGCTCTGTTTATGGCATTGCTATAATTAGTGACTATACATTTTTACTCCTATTTTAATTGCTTTTTTGTGTTTTTCTTTAGAAAAACCTCTTTTTTTCCATATGGGAGAGATAATTGATGGCATCGACATGAGAGCTGAAGTGGGAGACCTTACCCGAAACATCTTAATTCAAGGAGAGATGGAGCCAGAATGTTATGGCGATAACCAGTGTCAGTTTTTCAACTTTGATACATTTGGAGGCCATATTAAGGTTTGATATAGTTTTAACCTGACTTTAATGTAACACTTTTTTATTATAATTTGTAGAACTTCATATTTTTTTAAACTCTTCTTCTAGAAGGGTAATTTTCACCAATGAATGCACACTTTGATTTTGTAAGTTTAGATTCTAGCCATACTTTAATTATCCTTTGTTCAGGGTTTAGCCGCGAATTTAAACCCTTGACAAAGTTAAGTCTTGTTGTTTTTAGTGGAAGGTTACAACAAACACACAAGTCCATTTCATTCTTGGTTTATTTGCCAATACGTCTGTCCTTGGTAAGCCAGACAAGTTATATTTTGTAAACTATGATGTGCAAGGAGACTGTAGGAAACACATTGTTATGATACTTATGATATCCTTAGTTAGAACTTTTGTTTTTTTTATGGATTTTATCACGTTTTATGTATTTGTTTGATATATTGGTCCTAACTTGCCTCCTGTATGTCTGACTTGCCTCCTGTATGTATTGTAGAATTGTCCTGTCTTTACCCATTGCAGCTTTGTACAGCGCTGCAGAATGTGTTGGCGTTTAATAAATAATAATAACGTCTGATTGGTAAATGCTAAAATACCAGCCTTGCAGGTATATTTACTAGCGACCATATTTTACTGTTGTCGCAAACAAGAGTAGTATTTTAACTTCCCTGGTTAGAGAATAAACCCCCTTGGTGTCCAGGTTTCAACTCTTGGCAACTCTGTTGCTTTTATGAGAAGCAGAGGACAATACCACCCAGCTTTGGCAAGTATGAACCTGAGCAACAAGTTCAAGATTGCTGGGGTGTGCCAGTGATGTAATGCATGTCTACAGTGACACAGCTGCCTGTAAAGGTTATGTGTCATCCTGACTCTCATCCATGCCAGGCAGCTTGTCATCCGGGCAAGGTTTCCAAGCAGGGCTTGTATGGGTGAAAATGCATTAGTCACCCAGTGCCACTTTGAGGATACATGGACTCTTGTATAATATTACAGATTTATTGTGTTAAATAACTTGTGTATATCTCAAAGTTGCTTTAGTGATGAGTAGTGTCAACGTTCTCTTTTATAATGGAGATTTTCACTTTGCCTATATGCATGAGCAGAATGGTGTCCCTGCTTTTGATCTTTTTGGTCCTATCTACACTTTTTTTTAAAATCCTGAACAAAAAAATAATGAACAGTTTGTGATTATTTACAATTTGTAAGTAATGTAATTAAAGGGACGCTCTACTCAGCCTGACCGCTTTATTGTTTTAACCCCTCCACTGCTGAGCCATTTCACGTCTTAAAAAAGCATGTTTTTCCTTATTTTTATTATTTTATTTTTATTTTTTCTTTACTTTACACATGGTCATGTTTGGAATCATTGGAAGGGCCATGCTCTGGCCTTTCTAATGATACCAAACATGACCCTGCTAGCTGCCAGAAGTCGGGAGATATCGGGTTCAAAGGAACCCCCTATCTTTCCTTAGGAGTCAATGAGGACGTTCCCCACACGTCCTCAGCAGTGAAAGGGTTAAAGCGGTCAGGACGTTAGGCGCGCCCCACCTTTTCCTCCCTCCTACCCCGATCTGGAGAAATTGCTAGGTGAAGTGGAGGGGTTTCATCCACTCCACTCAGTGTCACCAGCAGCCGGGATTTTGAATTTCTTTGCTGCCAGGTACAAGATCTGTCACTAGTGACATCAGCACGCCGAGCGCATACTGACATCACCATCTGTGACCCCTGCTCACATTAGCAAGTCAGAGAGTCAGCGATCGGTTCTCGTGTGCATGGAGCTCCAATCCTTCATACTGCACAGGCGCTACAGAACTTGCATATGTAAAGTGTACAAGTCCACATTTCTGCACAATTTCCACTTCCTACACTGCGCAAAATGAATAGGAGGGCAAAGAAAAGGAACTCTGTTTACCGAGAGTATCCCTTTAACCCTTTCACTGCTGAGCCATTTCACCCCAGTGTGCTGAGCTCATTTTTACCGGTTTTTCTCATTATGTTTAAACTCGATATAAAGTCACATTTTATTATACGACCGAGACAAATTATGTATCGTTCTTTCCGGCAGATTCATAATATATCCTTATTATATGTATACATCATGTCCTGCCTTTATATTCTAACAAAAAATGCAGTAAAAATTAAATTTTCAATGGTCTACAGTGCGTGAAGTGTGTTTCCCCCCCCCCCACACACACATTTTATCATCCGAGCCTTTGCGGTTATATTTTCTATGGGGTATGCTTGTTAATAAAAATGAGAAATGGGGACTCGTTACATTTTTTGGCGGAATTTTTACCAGCCCCCCCATTGAAAAAAATCACTGGTGCAGCATAATTGTTCACATTATAATTGAAATGGGAACAATGTTGCTGCATTAATAAAACTAAATAAACTATTTTTTAATATTTTAATTAATTTTTTTTTTCTGTTACTTTTAGCATGGTCATGTTTGGTATCATTGGAATGGCCATGCTCTGGCCGTTCCAAGGATACCAGACATTAACCCCTAGCTTCCACGGATCGGGAGATAGGGGGTCATTGGACTCCCCTATCTCCACCATAGGTGGCAGGTAGGGGTTAACTCCCGAACTGATATCATTGCGTCCATGCACGATGACGCCAGTAGACAGGGGGGACGCAGGAAGCTTGGCCGACATCAAAGATGTCGGCCAGCTCCGGGAGGGGATCGTGATCCGTCGCCTGTTGGCACCGAATCAGGATCCAGCCCCAAGGGGTTAAAGGCAGCCACCACTTGGAAGGGCAGGCTGTGCCCTTCAAAGCGGTGCCTGCCTTTTTTTGCTGCCCCTTATCGATGGAGGGAGAGAGGTCCAAAGGGCACCTTCCCTGCACGGGTGGGGGGGGTGCCTGGAATAGACGTCATAACGCCCAGCCTGATGACGCTATTAGTGCGGCCTGGGTCCCGGAGGCTGGGCTGACATCCAAGATGTCAGCCCGTACCGGGTGGTCACAGCGATTGGCCGGAATCTCGGCCGATAATGGCTGCAATGGGAGGACGCGCTCAGTGCATCCTCCGCAGCCAAGACCCCGCGCGGCTGGACAGGCTGAGAGCGTCCGCCGCAGGGAAGGAGTTAAAAACATTTGAGGGCACTGGGAATAGGCAACATCACTAGTGGCCTGCCTTTTGTTGTGTTCCTTCTAGGGTGTCATAAGGCTTACGCTCAATGGCACCATTACAGAGAAAGTGTTGGCATAGATAAATCAGAATGCTATTACCCAAAAAGGGTGTCCAGAGCTGAAAAGTCGAGGAAGTCCTCTCTGCACAAGAGGTGCAGCAACCCACAATAATAGGTTTGGCCCTGTGAGGCTTTGTAAGGAGGGCATAGCGGATACATCTCTAAGCACGTCGAGCAAGGGGTCCACATCTGGATTACCCTGTATACTTACAGTGAGCAAACCAGTGGTGTATTTTGGACTAGGCCAACAAGGCCTAGGCCTAGGGCGGCACTTTCCAGGGGGCGGCGGCCCGCACTGGTGGCCCCACCCCTAAAAAAAATATAAAAAGTAAATAAATAAAAAAAAATAATATATATTAATAAATAAATATATATATATATATATATATTTTTTTACTTTTGCAAAGTATTTTGCCAGGAAAGATACAGAGAGATTTCACAAATTTTCAAGCATGTCCTGGGTAGGCAAGGCCTAGGCTTTCACTTTCCAGGGGGCAGCAAAAAACCTCACCACTAAATGGGTTACTCACAGAGCACCGAAATGACGTCAACATTTTGGTGTTCTGTAGTTCCCTGCACTTCGGGGAATAAAATTTCCCCACCCTGCAGTGAATTCACCATTCACCGCAGGGTCCCCAAAGTACATGGAGTCGGCCGCTGAATGCTGCCACCGCAAACCCGTGGCCTGCTGTTTTCAAAAGAACTACTGAACGAAAATGTCTGGAATTTACATATAAGATCCTATGATTGATAATAAAAAGTTCTGTTACAGAAAAAAGAAAAACCGCTATTAAAAAAAAAGGGGGGGGGGAATTTTGCTGAAAAATTACTAAAAGGTACTAAAAAAAAAATCTATAAAGACTTTTTACTGCAGATTAAAATAATAAATGGTTTATTAGATATTACATAAAAACGGGAATATTTTTAACATTAAAACCTATGGGGTTCGCCTGAATAAACCTGCTGATTGAAACCACCGAACATCAGGGCATTTCACTGCCATTTCTCTGCTGTTTGGTGTTCTCTGAATAGATTAGATTAACTATTACTTCTCTATGGGGATTTGCAATGCCTTCAAACAGCACCGTACTTGCTGGCAGTTCGCCAAATTTGTGTGTGAGCATATCAAAGAGCAGTGGTATATTTAGGGGAGTGGCGGAGGCCGGGCCACCCCAGGTACCAGTGATTATTTGGGTGTCATTAGGGTTACTAGGAGGTGCCACTGTCACTGTGTGTCAGCTTTGACTGTGTGTCAACAACGAGCATCGGAGCAGGGCGTTTGCATACGGAATAAAATCGAATAGAATAAAAATCTGATGCACTCATACACACCGCATATTGCATTGCTGGGAGTTTTACTGCTGTGGATTCAGTGATACACACTGCATATTACTGTGAGTTTTATTGCCCTGGAGCTCTGGGATACGCTCATACACACTGCACATTACAGTGAGTTTTATTGCTGTGCAGTTCTGTGATATGCACATACACACTGCACATTACAGTGAGTTTTAGTGCTGTGCAGTTCTGATATGCTCATACACAGTGCCCATTTCTGTGGGTTTTATTACTGTGCAGCTTTGTGATACACTCATATGCAGTGCACGTTTCTGTGGATTTTATTGTTCAACCAATTAGAGCGGCTGTGATCCAGTATACTTGACATGCGTGGCATGTTCTTTGTAAAAATGCTTGAATTTAAACATTTCATAATTTTATTTATCTCAATAGATACATTTGAAATGGTATACAAAATATACAAGTAGGCACTTGGTATCCACTTTTAATATAAAGCGAGGAAAAGGTGGAGCTTAAAGAGGAAGGGTGGGGATTAACCAGGAAGAGGTGTGCCCTTGACAGGAAGGGGTGCCTCAAATTTAAATTAGGGGGTGCACGAGTTTAGTCAGGCCTAGGGCAGCACAAAACCTAAATACACCACTGGAGCAAACACAAGCTTTATGAAGCCACTGAGAATCGACCGCAGCATAAGTGACCTGCCCTAAGTCTGTCCCCACTCAAGTCTCACAAGGTTTAGCCTGTATAGTCTCTCATCCGTTTTGGGTGATCATAGTGTGATTTTCCTTCTCTAATGGCACCTTCAAACTAAAAGCTTATGCGACCTGAGCAGGAACCCACCATAGGGCAGGCCACTAGCTCTCATAGACCAGTAATAAATGTAAAATGTTCACATAACATATAACACGGACTGTGTTTGCCTATGAGGCTAACCACCTCTGATCTCCTTAATAAAATTCTTCTGCTGCCCGTGAACCTTTTTGTGCTTCAGAAAAAAAGTACCCGTAACCTGTTAGCAACATCAACAAACCATGCACAGATCTCCTGTCCTGACATATTTCAATGTGCTTTCTTGTGAAGAAATGTTGTAATTTTTGGAATGAAATCAATTCCTGGGAAGGAATGTTGGTCTGTACAAGGGCTGTGAATACCAGAAACAATTATTGGCTTAATTTATTTTGCCTTGTTTAGTTTTAAATGTTAATTCTCTTTTTAGCTCTGTTTATTACAGACCACCCTAGGCATACGCTACCCATCTGAGGTGTACACAAATGGAATATTTACGAATTGCAAAGTATAAATAATGGCATTTTTAAGCTGTTTATCATTTAAGCAAATAAGGAACATCCAAAATGCATGTTTGGGGCCTATAAAGAAAAGTAAGAGCAATTCACTCACGCAGACACCTTGAGCCCTATCATCTGGTGTTCGCTAGAACGTCAACAGAAAAATCTAGCGCGAGTCACTAAAGGGTACAGCCTGACGACCCACCGACAGATCACCTTGTCTGCGATGGTCAGTGTACAGGGTCATTAAGTGCACGCTAGGGAAACACGAAGACCCGGGCTGAGATCCAGCACAAATGTGGTTGTGTACAGGATAGAACTGTTTTTTTTTTCCAGTGCAGAGTGCCAGGCCATACCTATCCCCTGCCTTGCCCTCACAAGCTTGTATAAGTATGAACACATCCAGCCAAGAGCCCTCACACCCCTGCATTATTAAAATCCTCCAAGTTGGCCGTATCATCCATGTTTATATGCACACATATATTAATTAAAGCTGATGGGTGGCATTTATCATGCAATGCCCAACAGCATGTAGAATCATTACACTACATTTAATAGATCCAAAAGGAAGGCCAGGTGAGCGACAATAATTTCCCTGCTGCAGCATATAAATAATACATGTTTCAGGGCAAGACTTATCCATGTGTCCCTTTTAAACATGGTCCACATGGTCGCCCTAATAATCAACCGCTTACATACTATGAATAACCCCCAGCATGAAATGTTTAAAATTAGCCAATATATTTAGGATACATGTCAATAAAGGATACATTTCTAATATAGCCTACTGCAACAGCAGTGACATTGCTGACCAGATCCATTACTATGGTGTATGGGGCCAAGAGAACACCTGTGCTGCATTCCTTTCAATTGCCTGTTAATTTTGGACCTGTTTTTTGTGGGGGGGTTTTGGTGTCCTCACCAGGGCCTAGCAGTAGGTAAAATTTTGCAATTAGCGGCCGTCTAAAAATTAATGCTGGTACCAAGTGATCTGTAGGTTACAATAGCATAACTGCTCTCCCCATGTTAAGTAAAGGACGCGGTAAGTACAGTAAGCTCGCGTTACGAATCGCAAATTACCACGCGCTAGGGGATGCCCCCCCCCCATTTCTAGCAGGTGGCAAACTATCTGTTGGTCAGGCGCTAGACTCATTTTACCTGGCACTAATGCAAAAACATGCTGATGCTAGTGTTAGCTCATACTAGGTCATAGGGCACCTTGTCTGCACAGGCCCATGACCGTTTCATCAAATCCTTTAACAAAAATATAGATATGTGGATTAAAGCCTCCTAGATATTTAGGTACAGTCCTTTCATCTTGTAACCTCTCTAAGATTGATGTACACTAACTAATAAAAAATGTGAACTCGAAAACTATAGTTTACATTGCCCTCATTCTGTTCTGCAATATTTTATAGCTTTTGCTTAATTTCCCATAGGTAATTGGTTCACAAATCTGTTTTTAGAAACTGCGATTTCACATGAATATAATTTTATAGTAAACCTGTTTAACGTTCTATTCTGGAACCTATGGATTCCTGAGATTAAATGGTTAATACAAAACCTTATTTTACTTAAGCGATGTTGCGACGCATAATATTCTGTTCCTGTAGGAAGGTATAGGCACATTTTATGGTAAAATGGAGACCAATATGCTGTGAAGAAAGGCTTCGTAAATCTATTTAATCAGATTTGCTAGCTAAACATACTTGCTACATATGTTTACACTATCCTACAGACACCCATCAGGCAGGAAATGCATGTAGAGAGTTTTCGATTTAGAGATAATGTAGGTTACCCATCTTGCTAACCCTTGTTTTTGTTTTGTTTTGTTTTTTTGAGGGCTAAAACATTCACCATAATAACCAATAGAGTATATTATACCTGTACTGTAAATGGGTTTTCACAAACACCAGAGGATTCCCTGGCTCCAATTGTCTGCTCAATAATTCATTACATGTTGGAACTTGATTTCCGCTTCCCTAAAATGTCATTAAACCTTCTAGCCCAGCAAAATTGATACAATCCCCCTTGTTTATTTGCAGATGCAATTCAAAAGTTCTTGTGTATGTTTTCTGTTGTACAAGATGAGCTCTGTCATCGCGTGGGAAACTTGCGGAGGCAGCAATGTTCCGGGTTCAGTAAATACTTTACTATGAATAGCGTAGGAGTCAGACTTTGTTAATTCAGTTTTGCAACTTGTGACTAAAAATTCTATATAGCTTCGTCGAGTGTGTGTGTTTTTATTTTTTTATTGTTTACACATTTTCAGACTAAAACAAGAACTTAAATACAGATCCAGAGCTACACTGTAACAATATGTGTTTTACAGATCCTGCGGAATTTCTCATCTGCCCATCTTTCTAATGTTGAATTAAAACACATGGGTCAGCAGCTGATGGGCAGTTACCCTGTTCACTTTCACCTCTGTGGAGATGTAGATGAAATTGGTGGCTACAGTCCCGCTACCTATGTTGAAGGAATTTCAGTTCATCACAGCTTTTCGCGATGTGTTACTGTTCATGCAACAAACGGCTTGCTGGTGTGTATACAGTTTCAGTTTGACCTTTTATATACGAGTTTTATATATACTCAATATCTAGATTGAATTGCAAATAGGAATTATTAACTCACACTTTTTAGCTTGGGGTGCTTCAAATATACCTCCCCGTCTGTCTTTCAGGCCTGACTACCTTTGCTGCAGAAAGGAACAAAAGTTGTCACTCTTGCAATATCCATGTACATGACTAGGATGCAGACACTAAGCACCATATTACATAGTTGGTGCTAACTTAACCAGAGCTATTGTAAACTTACCAGAGCCATTATAGCCTATGGAGGTTTTAAGTGTACAACCGCTCTGGTTAAGTTAGCACCAACATTGTAATACTGCCCTATATTGGGTATTGAGAGGCATTGGACAGTTAGCTTTTCAAAACTTGTGTAAAGCTGGTTCAAAACCCTGGAAGGCTGTCCAGCTGGATCTAATTGACTGCTTTCCAGTGGATGAAAGCACTCAACTTTCAAAGGCTGTCACAGCGCCCGTTGACAGCTGGTGATTGGGGGGCACTTGGCACCCCATGAATGTTTAAATGGTCAGAGTAGCTAGTGTATCCCATTTTAAGGATGTGATTTCTAGTGATGTAGTGGCCTGCTGGTTATTATTATTTAAGGAATATAATTCTATATTTTTTTTCCTCTCTTGAATTAATAGATTAAGGACACGATTGGCTATGATGCCTTGGGCCATTGTTTCTTCCTAGAAGATGGTATTGAACAAAGAAACACTCTCTTTCACAATCTTGGGCTTGTTACGAAACCTGGCACTTTGCTTCCCACAGACAGAAATAATACCATGTGTACAAGCATAAGGGACAAGGTGTATGGGAATTATATACCTATTCCAGCCACTGACTGCATGTGAGTATCTCCGAACACCTAGCTAAGATTTATACAGTCAATGTAATGTAGATTTGCATTTCTCAATATTTGGTTTGCATGATAATTATAGCATTTTGATGTTATTCAGTTTGCACATTAAAGTACATATTTTCAACCTTCCTCACTGGAAAAATTCCCATAGTTTTTCAGGGTATGTTATGAAGGTAGCCACACCTATGTCAACTGTACATTCCCTATGCTCGCCCAGGGCCGGATTTATAACTAGGCAGGCAGGGTAAGTATGTGCCTCCAGGTGCCTACCACAAGGGGGCGCCTTCCTCTGTTAATTTTTTATTTCTTTTACAATAATTTAGACTCCCTGGAACCCTAAGCGCTTGAGGGACATATGAGGTATCTTTGGAAAGGCCAGATTATAGCCTTTCTAGCGATACCAACAATAACCAGGCTGGATTTGTGTAAAATTAAAAATATATATTTTTTTCTTTTTCTTTCTAGCGCAGCACTATTATTCAGTTTACAATTATAAAGTGCACAGTAATGCTGCGCTAACTCACCTTCTCATTTCCCACACTGCCAGCAAGTGTGGCGCTGATGATGCAACTGATTTGGCTTCCCATGCAGCCGACGCGTATCACCGGCTGCAAGGGGTCTGCCTGCGTTCAGGCCGTCTCTCTGCAGCCAACGGCGTGCCGGCTGTGAGGAGTGGTCGAGGCGGCCTGTTGAAGTCAGCGGGGCTTACCTGCGGCTTCGAGGCCCTCCCGCCACTAGAACGGATAAGACGTCCCATGACGTTAAGAGGTTAAACACAGAATGTAGGGTAAAGTCCAACATGAAGTTTGGGAACTCGCAAAGATTTCTGCCAACCCCATCAAGTAACCGTTTTCATCCCACTCTTGGCTCACACCAAAATTTGATAAAAGTATAAACTGGCTGGATTTTAGGGAAATATTATAATTCTATAAATAACATATTTATTGTAACTTGATACTGTGCCGTAACTGAATCCTAAAAAATCATGTTTTTTCGTGTGTGCGTCAAAAGGCGAACTCCATTCCTTTGCCAAAATAGTGGAGGAACTACGTTCCCATGAATTTCTGCTCAGCTTGACCTCTGCACAGAACAATCTCAAAATTCAAACCATACATTCATTAAGCCCTTTTTCTTGGCTCCAGTGTGAACTTGAATCAAAAGTAAATTCAAAGACACTGCAATTGGTACATGAGGAAAAGTCAACACTAGTTCTATCTGCTGAAACCATGCAAAACTTGTCATAGTATATTATTGGTTAACCTGTATTATTCCTCTTCTTTTGTATAATGTAACCTAACAGGCTTCACAGGACATGCACATTCTTACTTGGTTCTTATGATCTAATGTAACAAATTTTCTTTTTCAGGGCTGTATCGACATTTTGGATTGCAAACCCAAAAAACCATCTGATTAACAATGCAGCAGCTGGCTCTCAGGTGTGATGTAGAAATATGCCAAGGAGTATCTGATGAATTTTGCTTTCATTTGACTTTATTTCCTATTAGATTATCTGAATATTCAATGTGGTGGTATGTAATACTAGGGCAAAAAAGGCACCCACATTAATTGAAAACAAAAAGTAGGTGGTCCTGCTCTCCCAAAAAAAACCCATTGTGCTTTAACCTTTTTTGCCGTAGACCAGTGGTTCCCAACCACGGTTCTCAAGTACCCCTACCAGGCCAGATTTTGCAGATCACCTTGGGGAAATGCAGACTGAATCCTGCAATTACTGAGCAGTAAATCACCTGTGCTGTGCTTCACATATCTGGAAAACCTGACCTTTTGGGGTACTTGAGGACCGTGGTTTGGAACCACTGCCGAAAACCATTATACCTACATATTTCTCTTATGTATTTCCAGTCATAAGATGTTTAGGGGGGATTGATGCTGGCTTGTACATAATGTAATGAATTAATTTATCAGTAATCTTTATTTCTCCTCTTCTCCACTTAATTTCAGCGTAATTAGTTCTGCTTGTGATCCTATGAATGGGGCTATACTTGTCTAGATTTGTAAAATGCGTCAGGTCATGCATGACTTCTGTTATCTTCCTGTCCAGCTTAGTGGAGATCTTCATAACTGAGCAGAATAAAGCATGTATTGTTGTGGGGGGATTTCTCTTCTCGTTTTTCTACTGCTGATAATTATAGTTCTTTTGACAAGTGATTTTTATCTTGGCTTTCCCGCAATGTAGGGTACACATTCTCGTCATTGTAAAACTTCTTGTTTGCAAAAGTCACTTCCATGTCCTTTTCAGGATAAGGAAAATATTCTGATAACAAAATATATACAAAAATAACTTTTCCATTGGATTTACTGTGACTAATGTGTATGTTAAACCTTTTATTTATTTATTGGTAGAAATGGGCAGAATGCATAAAAAAGAGTTTGGAAATGTATGCTTTTCTTTTTTCCTTATTCTGGTCCTTCTGCCATTACTCATGGTAATTATTTGTTTTTATGGGATATTTTGTTCAAATTCTACTTTCTGTTGATGGCTTTGCTCTGGATGCTGGCTTGTGAGAGGCAGCATTGATTGAAATCTGGAAAGAGGTTCCATGTAGTTTATCTAAAGTAGCAAAGAAGTTTCGTATTTTAATGACACAAGCATTCTTCAATCATAAACCATTAATTAAGTCAGCATAGACGGATCCCCAAGAAGCCTGGTCTGCATACTTCCATAGCTGCTGCGAAGTTCTCTCGTAAGCCGCTATATACAGTCTCTATCCCATAAATCAGTGTTTCCCAAACCTATCCTCAGAGCCCACTAGCAAGCCAGGTTTTCCATATACATTAAGCAGGGCACACTTGATATGATTTGCTGCTCAGTAATTGCAGGATTCAGCTTGCATTTCCACAAAGTAAATCTTTAAATGTGGCCTAGTGGATCCTAAGGACAGGTTTGGGAAATACTGCCATAAACCTTTACATAAGATTGAGCTCCATTGAAGTAGGAGTTTAGTTGATACAGCTGGCTGTGTTGTTGTATGAAGAGCTACCGGATGCACTTACGTCAGATACACACCGGATGTTTAAAATATACCGCCCAGTATCATTACTTTCACTAGCATCAAAACTACTAGAAAGACTAGTCTATGACCGCTTATCCCACTTTCTATCCTCCAACTCCTTGCTTGATCCTCCTGCAAAGCTCCTTTCTTTCCCAACACTCAACAGAAACTGCTCTCACCTCTGTTACTAACTTCCTCCTCTCTGCTAAATGCAAAGGCCATTACTCTTTAATAATCCTTTGTGACCTCTCAGCTGTCTTTGATACAGTCGACAATCCCCTCCTCCTAAAGACCTGCTTTCTTGGTCTCTGTGATACCACCCTCTCTTGGCTAAAATCTTACCTCTCCAATAGATCCCTCTTAGTATCCCTTGCTGGCAATTTCTCCTCTTCAATGCCTCGGTCGGTTGGCATACCCCAACACTCGGTCCTAGGTCTTCTGCTTTTTCCATCTATACCTCCTCACTGGGTAAACTCATCACCAACTATGGCTTCAAGTATCACCTATACGCAGATGACACGCAGGTCTACCTCTCCACTCCCAATCCCCCGACCCTGTTCTCTCTCAGGTCAGTGACTGACTGTCTGACATCTCTGCCTGGAGGTTTTCTCACTACCTGAAGATCAATATGTCCAAGACTGAGCTCCTTGCTATCCCCCCCTCTAATGCTACTCTGATCTGACTTTTCTATAATTGTTGACGGTATCACTATTCTTCCTTCAGCCCAAGTCTGCTGCCTTGGAGTGACTCGACTCCAGTCTTTCCTTCAGCACCTGCATACAATCACTCTCCTCATCTTGCCGCAATATTTCCAAAATTCGTCCATTTCTGACTGCTGACTCCACTAAGCAATTTATCCACTCTCTTGTAATCTCCCGCCTGGACTGCTGAAACAACCTTCTGAAGGGCCTTCCTATCTCCCACCTCCCCCCCTGCAGTCCAACCTAAATGCATCAGCCCGGCTTGCGGTCTGTGTGGTAGATTTATATTTGTACATAACCATTTGCTCACTTATTTCTTTTACTAGGATGCTGGGATATGGTATGTGTTTCATAAGATGTCAACAGGAGAATCGCACGGACTCATTCCAGACACCAAAGCTGAGCTCACTCCTTTGGGCATTTTTTACAACAATAGAGCACATTCTAATTTTAAGGTAACACATCTTCATGTCCTTCATCCTTCTTTAATCACACGTAATTCTTACCCTACACTAAAATTCCAAAGATAGCATTTGCAAAGCCTCACAAAACCATTACATCATTAACTAAAATGAAAGGTTTCTCAGTGACTGTGAGCAATCAAATTGACTGAAAAAAATCACCCGAAGGCCAATTCTGTAGCAATGTGGCATGTTGAAGCGTCCCTTTTTATAGTGTCCATCAACGAACAAGAGTTCTTTCACTGTCAATAGTTCTTCATAGCGTGCCATCTTGTCAATGAGACATTCTGCCTACTACGTTCTAACCCCATCAAAGAAACTCTAAAAGAATTCTGAGATTGTATGTTTTTTATGGACGGCCATCCCAGTGCACCAGTCATCCGAGATGTGGCACTGCAGATAGATAATTAAAACACAGGGATGCGTGTGTTGATTTTTCGGATGCAGAGACGTAAAGCGCCAATCTGTTGCACTCACCTTGACCATCTCTACTGTATGGTAATGCATGGTATGTTAAATGGATAATTAAATGCTCTGTACAGTTCTAGGTAAAATAGCAACATTTTAATGTTGACTCAACGAGCACCTGTTTCCAATTTATCTTTTATAGGCTGGATTATTCATTGATAAAGGTGTGAAAACCACAAATGCCAGTGCTGAAGATCCAAGAGAGTATTTATGTTTGAACAACAATGCGAGGCAAGTCCAATGTTTGTCTTTTTATTATCTTTTTAAAATGATTTTCTGAAGACCTAGGCTGACTCCCCCAGCTCTCTACTACTTTAGGGGGTAGGCATAGGGCTGGCCCATTCATGGGGCCTGATGGAGCTGTGGCTCCAAATGGTGCAATGGTGGAGGGGCAGCAAAATGCACCCCCTTCTCCAAGGCGCATATAGTGTGAGCAAGGTAAAACCTGTGCCATAGCGGGTGAGGACAGGCGCAGGTTTCCCTGCTTACCGTCTCCATTTTACCGGCAGTTCTGTAATAGGGCCCCTTATCTTTGCTCGCTTTAGTATTTTTAGGTAACAGATTCTACTCCTTTTATTTGACATGTTTGTCGAAAGGAAGCACAGAATTTGTTGCCTAAAATGGAAGTGTAAATGGAACAGAGTCTGGTTAGGGTGACCCCTAACATGAGCGTTGTTTTTTTTTTTCACTCTCCCATCAGAAAAAAATGAGTATGGTGCGAAGCTATAACCAATATAAGGGTGTTTTTTTTTTTCCTTTTTTCCCTTTTCATTTTTGATACAAATTTTTTTTTTCAAAATTATTTGTCCTACTTTACCCTTTGCTGCCACCCTGGCATTTTCCTTTACTGATGTTAGAGGTATGAGGGAAAAGCTCACTCAGGTGCTCTAGTTGTGCGTCAATGGTCTTGTCCAAGGAATTGGGTGCAGGATATTTGGTACCTGCCTGAGTGAAGCAAACACTGGGAGATGCACACTTACCCAGATGCTAGGAGATCATGCTTCCAGCTCCTAGACATTGCTGATATATGGTACTGGGGAGAATGTTGTCATTGATATGAAAACTCTGCACGTTCTTCACCTGACTAATCTAGAATAACTGTTGATTGTTGTCAGAGCCCAGTTCATAGACCTAAAGCTAGTAACTACATCACTCGAGCGATCTACTATTTGTCAGCATTTATCTCATCTGCATTTTAAGTTGAATACATTTTGGTATAACCCATCAATTTTCGTTTTAAAGATTTCGTCCTCATGTTGATGCTGATCCAAAGAAACCACGCGTAGCTGCCTTAATTGACCATCTAATTGCCTTTAAAAATAACGATCATGGTGCGTGGGTGCGTGGAGGAGACATTATTATACAAAACTCTGGGTAAGCATTTCATGTAATTCTTACAATCGCTGTTATGTCATTTCTCCTCTTCTTGCTACTAAGAGTTTTCCGGAGTGAAATTGTGAAATCTGTTTAAGTAATAGACCAGGCTGATGTGAAATTTGTTCTTACAAAAGCTTTCGGGCCCTATTGCATGCTTAATGCTAACGTTGGCGCTCAGCTGTGTGAGCGTTAATGTTAGGTTAAGTGGCCATAGCGCGGGCCCTGTGGTTTACATTCCCTATGCTTAACATTGGGAGCGGAAAGAGTAATTAGCGTTAGGATTACAAAGTCCTTACGCTAATCACTGTTACGTACCGCGCTATGGTCGCCCGGCAGCATCGTCCTCGTTGCTCGCTGGCCGAGTGCCGAGTGAAGAGGGGAAGCCGGGGCGGTCACGTGAGACGCCGGGGGCGTAGCCAGGCATGATGACGCAGACCCGCCGGGTTTAAAACCACGGGCAATGCATTCATACATTGCCCTATCGTGGTTTAACCCTTTCACTGCTGAGGATGTTTGGTGAACGTCCTCATTGACTCCTAAGGAAAGATAGGGGGTTCCTTTGAACCCCGATATCTCCCGACTCGTGGCAGCTAGCAGGGTCATGTTTGGTATCATTAGAAAGGCCAGAGCATGGCCTTTCCAATGCTGGCAAACATGACCATGTTTAAAGTTAAGAAAAATAATAATTAAAAAAAAGAACGTGTTTTTTTTAAGACATGAAATGGCTCAGCAGTGAAGGGGTTAACATCCCTTAGAGCTGCTCCTGTTAATATTGGTATTTCTTGGTATTCTTACCCCTGGCAACGGCTTACGATATTCTCTGGCGTACTGACCCCTGGCAACGGCTTACGATATCCTCTGGGATTTCTGGTTTGGCTATATGGTCTCACGCTTGGCTTCTTCAGTGTCAGTCTAGGGATATATATATATATATATATAGACCGACCATTCTAAGGATAGGTGCTGCGTACAAGGATCATAATCTCCTCCTGGTGGGGATTGTAACAATTACGTCCTGCTGTGGTTAACTCTAAAGTTAGCACCAGCGCCAAGCTGTGGTTATCGCCAGCTTCAAATACCCCCCAAAAAAAATCACATACTCCCCTCTCATCCTGCAGCGAGAATGGTGGCTCGATCCGCCTCTTCTGGCCAGTGGGAACAGAGTGAAACTGGGGTAAAAAAGTCCCCAGTCTCCCTCCACAAATCACTTTGTTAACCTGCAGGATCTCGCGAAAGGCGAGATCCTGCAGGTCATGTGACCAGCAGTCGAAGACTCAATGGAGTCTTATGGAACAGTGCAGAACCAGCAATTTTTTGGCATGGTTAGGAAATGTAAACTGGTATTTTAGAGCACCAAGCCACCGAATGAAAATCTTTTGGCACACTATAGTTTAAATCCTTTAAAGTAAATTAAAATTATTGCAAGAAAAACTACACGTGATGCAATAATTCAAAAAGCTCATTCAAAAAGGTATTACATGTTTTTAAAGGCTTACTAACAAAGCGTGCATGTCCCTTTTCAAGTGCTCTTTAACCACGAATCTTAACAGAATGGTACATTCAAATTTGTGCTGGATTTTTGTCTCTTTTTTTATTTGTTACGATCTTGCATTCGTGCAATAAAAGACTAGTGGGGTGTGGGTTTGTGTATGTATTCTGATGCTCAGATTCTCTTTTCTGTCATAGGTTTTCAGATAATGGAATTGGCTTGACATTTGCCAGGTTAGTAAAATGTGGTCATTATTTAATTTTCACGAACTTACTTAATGTGTATTAATAGGAAAACCCATTATTAACTGTTCATCTAATATGCAATATGTATAATAAATTATATTGATATTCAGGCCTCAACCAACTTTTTAAATTCATTTTACCTTGGCTTTTTTTCTTTTCTCCCCCCTCTGAGGATTTACAATTTTCCACACCGTTTCACAGGAGCACTGATGTGAGGCATACGCTATAAATTAACCTTAACCTTTGGACACGTATAATGTCTCACACTTGGCTATACTGAGAGACTGTAAAATGCATTGCACACATATGCCGGGTACCTTCAGAGGAGCTCCATCCATGCTTTGTTTTTGCATGCAGTTACATGAAATGCAATATTAATACATTTTTATGGTTAATTGAACATATTTGCAGTTCTTAATCATATCCACATGTATTATAGCAATGTCATTTCTCTGACTAGTTAAACCTGAAATAAACATTAGTAGTTTGCATTATTCTTGTCCCATATACCTGTCTTCGAACCTGAGTAAAATTGTTGGATACTTGTGAAAACATTTTAGGTTTCCTTTACTATTAAATAACTTTTGGTGTTTTTGCAAACAGTTAAAATATTAGTAATTTAGCAGCTCAAAAATAACATTTTTAGATCAGGAAGATGTAAAACTGTTTGTTGTTTTCCATTTTTTTTAACCTACAAAAGGACTGTTGTCCAGGAGTAGCTTGTTACTACTGCTGATTTGAAAACCCATCACAAAACTTATGTGGGTGTTTATTCATCATCTCCTGTAGTATGGCCTTAATAGGTTTTGGAACAAGCTTGACATACTGTACATTGAACATTTCTGTTTGGACTTAAATGTGCGGTGTTCAACACCTTAGGCTGCGGTCGCACGAGTGCATCCGTGTGACCGCACTTCCCTGCGTCCGTTGCAGCTTTGTGACGGATCGACGGGGACACCCTCACTGTGTAGTGCACGCTACCACCGACATCAAAAAGCCCTCCCTGTCAAAAAGCTACAAAGCGCAGTCCTCCATAGGTGTCAAAGTGGAAGGAACGTCCACTCTCACGGATGTTCCTTCCCCCCGGAAAAACGCTTGTGTGGCAGCAGCCTTAGTTTTTGGTTTTTAGGGCTCATGTTCAACCCTGAAATGCAGAGACGATTAGCTGCCTACGCTCTTCTCATCTCCTCCCAAATCAAAGGAAATTGGGGCATATTTGTGGCATATTTTCCCATTTTAGTGTAGACCAAGGCTGTCAAGCTCAGTCTCCGCAGATGTTGAGGCCTACAATTCCCAAAATTCTTCCAATGTAAAAGATGGCCAGGGAATCATGGGAGTTGTAGTTCAGAAACATCTGAGGGGCTGCAGATTGACAGCCCTGTTATAGACTATTGTCCCTTTTTTGGTAGAGGATGTGCTCTAGGATCCAACAATTTTCAGAAATATGAGCATTAACTTACATAGAAACATAGAAAAATGTCGGCAGATAAGAACCTTTCGGCCCATCTAGTCTGCCCAATTACATGGATACTTTACCTGGATTTATCTTCTGTTTAGGATAGCCTTATGATTATCCCATGCCTACTTAAATTCAATTACTGTTTTGGCCTCTACCACTTCAACTGGAAGATTGTTCCATGTATCCACCACCCTCTCAGTAAAATAATGCTTCAAGTCCTCTCTAGTGGATGTGATGAAATGTTCATGTATGATGGACAATGTGCTGCTCTTCAAATTGAGAGCAGTTAAGCCTCAAAGTTGACTTGAAGACTGGAACTTGTCTTCCCTGTGTTGAGATTCCCCCCACACACACACTAACAGGGTTATTCAGAGAAAGGTGAAAACCAGGAGAACTGGCAAAGAAGAGAACAATCTAGACCAAATAGCCGATTTGGAAAGTGAGATAAATGGGAGAATTTTTCTAGTTTGGCTATTTTGACCTAGAATTTTCACTTCTCCTGAGTTTCACCTTTCTCTGAATAACCCTGACAGTGTTTTAATGGGATACATGGAGTATCCCTTTATAGTTCCCTTTTTTTTTTGTGCCCATAAATAATTGGGCAGAGGTCACTTACAGCCTCTGCCAAATTATTTCCTATTTTTGCTTTTTCCTGTGATTTTGCTCTACTTTTGCCCCACGCTACACACAGCTCCTCCTCTTCAGCGCATGGACTCTCAAAGACGCCCCTGCAGCTATCTAACGCAATTTGCTCTCTTCCTTTTGCAACTTCCGTAGTGTAGGAATGGCAAATTGCGCAGAGCTGTGGGCTTGCGTCCTTTTACATACGCAAGTTCCATATCGCCTGCACACCGTGACGTATCGGAGCTGCGGATACCTGCGCAGATCCAATCCAACGCCGGCTCCCTGAGACTTCTCGCTACAGTAGTTGGTCTCTGAGAAGGTAATGTTAGCATGCTCTCTGTGTGCCAACGTCACTGGTGACTGGTAGCCGGGAAATTAAAAATCCGGGCTGCTGGTTGGAGTGAAGGAATCTTATCAACTTCACACAACCTTTTTGCCAGATCAGGGCAGGAGAGACTTACATCCTGACCATTTTAAAAGCTAAAGTGCTCAGGATGAGTAGAGTGTCCCTTTAACTACACAGGAAGCAGATTCAGGCCAAGTTAAGCATTTGGTTTCTATTCGTGTTGTTTTAATCTTTTTTTAAGAACATTTGGAAATTCAGGGTAGACTTTCCAAACTAGGGTGGACAAATCTATTTATTGCAAGAATTCGGATTGGCTCGCTGTTACTGTAGATTTGTGTCTCCTAGTAATTTTCATTTTAATTATGGCAGCCTAATTTTCAGCTTTGTTAAATGTCAAAACCTACATATTTAGGAAAAGTAAGATGATTTCTGTCTATCCATTGCAAACCTGGTCTGTGCATACATTTATAAGTCCCAAGTCATGTGCATATTTTTAAATGCAAGCATTGTGTTATTACAAACCGTAGGCACTGACCGTGATTATTTTTTTCTTTCCTTTTTCCACAGTGATGGAAGTTTTCCGAAAGATGAAGGATCCAGTCAGGAAGTGTCAGATTCTCTGTTTATTGGTGAAAGCAGAAATTACGGCTTTTTGTTAGGCCAAAACAAATACTGGGGAACCGGAGGAGTGGATAATAAAACACGCACTCTTCCTAGAAACAGGTACACTTGCGCAGGAAAAAGAAAGCACAGTGACGCATTCTAGGAATCCGTGGCTCTTTTTTAATTCATATGGTTTTTTTTTTATAGGACTGTGGGAGGGAAAAATTGTAATCCCTGTTATAAATTATATTCTTGAATAGAATATGTAGTTCAAAAGAAGTTTGAGTTTTATAGATGTTTTTATTTGCATATTTATTAGTTTTTTTTAAAACCATAAATCAGAATGGATAAATTCTATATAGCCATACTGATCTCCTCATGACACGCATCAAGATATACATATTTACCATGCTGACTTTGACATTTTAAAATGGTCAGCTGGACTGCTAGGATGGTGTTAGACGAGCGCACTAGGTACGCCTGTACTGACATTCCTATCGTGTCCGTCGCAGCGTTGAGATGCTTCGACGGGGCCAGTCACATGCTGTAGCGCGCGCACTATTTGCACGCACAACAAACAGACATGTCGAAAGCCTCCATGTCGAAACATTAAATGCACGTTGGACGAGGCTGCAGGCACTATCCTCCATAGGAGGATCGAGCTTTGCACCGCTGAGCACACTAACTGCACTCAGCGAGGCGGCCAGACGGTTGTCGAGTGGAAGGAACGTCCACTCTCACGGACGTTTCTTCCTGTAATGATGTGTATGCTTCATGTTATGTATTAAGTGTATTATAGTTATGCCTAGTTCGTTCTGCATGTTAGGAAACAGTTAACAGTCATGTGATCAGGGGGCGGGGAGTGGCAGTTATTGTAAGATGGATGCTGCTGAGTAAAGTCTGTTCTTGTCAAACTCCTTGTTGTCTGCTAATACTTCAGTGGATTCATCACATGGTACCAGAAGTGAGGTCAGAGAGACATGGCAGCAAACAGCAACACAAAGAACATTCCTTCCCTGGATTTGAAATCAGGGAACATATCAGAAAATTGGTCAAAATGGAGGGAGCTGCTAGAACTTGTGTTTGCAGGCCCAGATGCAGACAAATGGACTGATCAACAAAAAGCAGCTCATTTCCTGATATGTGTGGGACAAAAAGGACGTGATGTGTGCAGAGCGTGGCAAGCAAGTGGGGATATCACTGCAGAGGACAAGAGAAAAACAGAGGTACTGTTTGCAAAGTTTGAAGCATATTGCAACCCCAGGAAAAACTCCAAAGTGCAAAGGAAACCGTTCTAGGAGAGGAATCAGGGTACAGGTGAATCTGTGGATGAATGGGTGACACAGTTGAGCTTGCTCGCTGAAGACTGTGCTTTTCATGATGCTGGAGATGTGATTAAAGACCGTATTGTGATGGGCAGTAAGTTTAAAGAAGTTCAGAAAAAGCTGCTGCAGGAAGAAGATTTAAATCTAGAGAAAGCCATAAGAATTGCTAGAGCATATGAAATGTCAAGAAAAGACATGCAGGTCCTGGGAGGAACACAGCACCAGATCAATGCTATAGAAAATCAAAGCAGCAGATACTGGCAAGAAAGAGGACACAAAGGGATCAAAAGCAAGTACGTCACTGGAAAAAATAACACACCAGCAACCTGTGACTATTGTGGAAACCTGCACTATAGAGAAGCTGTGTGTCCTGCAAGGTGGCAGACATGCAATAAATGCAAGAAAAAGGGACATTTTGCCAGGGTATGTAATGTGGTTTCACACACTGCAAGGACCCAAACACTGGCTGTACATGCCATAGAGAATAATGACGACAATGCAGGGTCAGACTCAGATTGCACATCGATATACCTTGCAGCAGTACAGAAATCACATCAGTTTGCAGATGAAGCTAATGTAACCTTACAGCTAGGGGCTGACAAAACTCCAGTCAAATTTAAAATAGACACAGGAGCACAAGTGAATTGTGTGCCAAGCCACGTATACCTGGAATACCTCAGGAATGAATGCCCTCTGGAAACTCAGGACCTACTGAAACTGATGGGATATGGTGGCGAAAAGTTTAAAGTAATGGGTCACTGTAATGTCATATGTTCTCACAAGGGATCTGAACAGCTTTTACAACTATTTGTGATCGACACACAAGCCCCAGCAGTATCGGGTCTAAAAACAAGTAAAGAGATTGGTCTTGTACAGATTATAATGACTGTGGATGGTGGGCACAGCGGTTTGTCAAAGGATGACATTAAGCGTGAGTACTGCGATCTATTCCAGGGCCTAGGGTGCCTCCCGGGGATCAGCCACATACGTATACAAGAGGGTGCACATCCTGTCATTCACGCACCAAGGAAAATAACTCTAATTCTGGAGAATAAAGTTTGAGAAGAACTAACTAGGTTGGAGAAGCCGGGAGTAGTAAAAAGGGTCACAGAACTGTCAGTATGGGTCAGTTCTATAGTCGTGGTGGAAAAGAAAAACACAGGTGCAATCCGTATTTGCATTGACCCACGTGATTTGAACGAAGTAATAATGAGAGAACACTACAAACACCCCACTATTGAAAACATAGCCCACAAGCTTGTAGGGGCAACAGTGTTTAGTGTACTGGATGCTCAGTCTGGTTACTGGCAATTGCGTCTTGATGAAGCCAGCAGTTATCTGACCACTTTCAACTCTCCCTTTGGGCAATGGCGATTCACAAGGGTACCTTTCGGCATAGCGTCTGCGCAGGAGATCTTTCAAAAGAAGTCACATGAATTGATTGATGGTCTACATGGCGTGGAAGTAATAATTGATGATTTGTTGGTCTATGGAAAGGATCGTATAGAACATGATAAAAACTTTACTGCTCTACTCAAACGATGTCGGGAGAAAAATCTGAAACTCAATCCAAACAAAATGCAAATTGGAGTAGACTAGGGCTGCAACTAACGATTATTCTCATAATCGATTAGTTGGCCGATTTATTATTTCGATTAATCGATTCATCGGATAAAAAAAAATAGAATGGAATTTATGTAAAAAAAAATAAAAAATAACCACAACCCCTACCCTTTTTTTCATAAGAAATTTGCGTAGTGTACGTAACTTTCGTACGTACATACGAAAATTGCGTATCTTGTGTACTTTTCACACAAGGTATGTGAGTGTTTGGGCAGAGGGATGGGTTGATGCTGCGAGTGCTTGGTCAGAGGGATGGGTTGATGCTGCATGCGCAGCTTAAGATGATGCTGTCAGCATGAAATCGGGGTGAATGAGCTAAAGTGGTCTGGGTGCGTAGAGTGTCCCTTTTTAAATAATTTTGTGAACAAACTGAGTGAGAGGAGGGACTGGAGATGGAAGGGAGTGACTTTGCTCAAGAGACTTGACAGGAGTGTGTGAGGGAGTGGGTATGGACAAAAGGCCTGATCTGAGTGTGGGAGTGAGTTTGGGGAAAGGAACCAGACCAAAGGGAGGAAATGGCAGTTCCCCGACCAAAGAGGGTGTGGCACGGAGGGTGGGATGGTGGCACAGGTCTCCAGCTTCAAGCAAGAATTAAACTCCGGCATACAGCTCCTTCACCCAGTGGCAGTATTCTATTGTTTGTGTTATAGTTCTGCTACTATTGTAAACAGAATAAAAACAAACTCCATTGTGTCTGACATAATCCTAGAACTAAATCATAGCTAGTAAAGCAGTGGCGCGTCTTCTCCAATCAGCTCCGAAGCTGAGGTTATTTATGTTTAACTCAGTCTGACTCTAAACAGTGTGTGTTGTACACGGGACGATTAATCGACACCGATTAATCGATGATTAAAATAGTTGACAACTATTTTAATCATCAATTAGTTGTCGATTAATTGATTAGTTGTTTCAGCCCTAGAGTAGACGAAGTTGCATATTTTGGACACCTACTAACCAAAGAGGGTTTGAAGCCTGATCCAAAGAAGATAACAGCAGTTATTAATATGAAGGCCCCAACTTCCAGGAAGGAACTGGAGATGTCTTTGGGTATTTTCAACTTTCTATCCAAATTCTCCCAAGGCCTTGCTCAGCAGACAGCACCATTACGTGCTTTGCTACAAAAGGATCCTATATGGTCTTGGGATGCAAACATGGAGAAGACTTTTGACAAAGTGAAAAAAGTGATCACTAAACATCCAGGGCCAATACTAAAATATTTTGACGCTAACTGAGACACTACTCTTCAGGTGGATGCATGTCCGTTTGGGTTAAGTGCTGTACTGATTCAACAAGGACATCCTGTGGCATATGCTTCACGTGCGCTGACTACAACACACGCCAACTATGCTCAGATTGAGAAGGAGATGTTGGCCACTGTGAATGGATGCGAGAAATTTCACCAGTACATATTAGGGTGACCTGTGGTTGTGGAAACAGACCAAAAGCCATTGGAATACATCTTGCAGAAGCCGCTCTCCTCTACACCTCCACGCCTGCAGAGGATGGTTATGAAATTACAGCGATACGATCTCACGGTGAAATATAAGCCTGGAAAGGAAATCCCAATGGCTGACACATTGTCTAGGGTGTTTCCAGATGGTCACGAAGCCAGAGATGAACCTGACTTGGAAGAACAGGTACATACGGTACTAGTGAATATTCCAATATCTGATGTACGACTGGAGATGATAAGACAAGATACCAAGCAGGATAAAGTACTAGAAAACTCATACGTGTCATGTGCAATGGCTGGCCAAAAAAAAAACGAAAGAAGCTTTGTCCTGAGCTGCAGGGATTCTGGCCTGTGAGAAATGAACCATCCATTCATACTGATATCATATTCATGGGAGACCGTATTCTTATTCCTAAGGCACAGCAGGCAGAAGTACTGGACCAAATTCACCAGGGACATTTGGGCATCACCCTGTGTAAGTGCAGAGCACGGGAGGTGATTTACTGGCCTAATTTGGACCTTGATATTGAGTCACTTGTGAAGAAATGTGAAACCTGCCAAACATTTCATAAGAACAATGCAAAGGAACCTCTCACACCGTGGAATACTCCATCAAGGGCATGGCAGAGACTGGCCACAGATATTTTCCATTTCGAGGACAATCACTACCTGATAGTAGTAGATTATTACAGCAAATACTTTGAGCTGGTGCAGCTGAAAAATCTAAAAGCATCAACAGTCATATGGGCTCTCAAAACAATACTTTCAAGACATGGAGTGTGCGAAGTACTTGTGTCCAATAATGGCCCACAATTTTCGTGTTCTGAATTCCAGTGTTTTTTGCGTGACTGGGGTGTCCGGCACATACCCACCAGTCCATATCACCCACAGGCCAATGGGTTAGCTGAGAAGTATGTTGGCATAGCCAAATCTATTCTATAGAAAGCTCAATCATCAGGTCAGGATGTGTACCTCGGCCTGTTTAAACTATTGTGCAACACCCATGGACCGTTTATGTTCACCCGCACAGTTGCTAATGGGTAGAGCGCTGAGGACCACAGTATCTATTGCACCACATAAGTTGCAGCTTCACTCTATCCCACAGGAGCAGATAGCAGGTCAGAAGAACATTAACGTGAAAAAACAAAAACTGTATTTTGACAAAAATACCAAGTCGCTTCATCCTCTCAGGGCTGGGCAAGCTGTGAGGCACAGAGTCACTGGAGATACATGGGAACCTGCTCGCATTGTCAGTGAAGCCGATTCTCCGAGATCGTATGTGATTGAAACCGAGTGTGGATCTCAACTCAGACGAAACAAGCGTCATCTTCACCCAGACACTGCCTCGGATACTCCACTGGGGCAACCAAACGACAATGAAAATAAGGAGCAAAATGAAGACCGTACGGAATTCCTGGACACGGATATAATGTCTACTGAGGACGTTGAGGACAGCATAAGTGTATCATCTTGTGATAATGCTGGAGGTGACTCTCAATTGGACATCGATTCTACTGATAGTGAGCCAGCGGTTACTTTCTCCCGCTATGGTCGAGCTTTTAAACCAAAACTATGGAAAGACTTTGTATCATATTAAGCGTTTATACTTGAAGGGGAAGATGTAATGATGTGTATGCTTCATGTTATGTATTAATTTTATTATAGTTATGCCTAGTTCGTTCTGCATGTTAGGAAACCGTTAACAGTCATGTGATCAGAGGGCGGGGAGTGGCAGTTATTGTAAGATGGATGCTGCTGAGTAAAGTCTGTTCTTGTCAAGCTCCTTGTTGTCTGCCAATACTTCAGTGGATTCATCACACTTCCACTCTTCAAAACGCTCGTCTGACCCGAGCCTTGACGGCTGTTGTGCTATATGCTTCTGTTCACATAACTCAATTGGATGGATCCAGTAAATCTACAAATTTTCCATTATTCTGCATCTCTGGCAATGGTGAAATACAGTTTACTCTGATCTAATATCTTTTTAATGTGTAAAGTGGGGCTGTATACTGACAGTACATGCTCCTGTCAAAGTGCAGTTGGAAATGGAACACAAAACAGATTTTTACTGGGTTTTTTTTATTACCTATTTTCTGTATTCTGCAGCCAGGGCATATTTGCTGCTGTCTCCACCATGTGTTTTTTTTTTTTTTTTTCCCCAAAGGGGAATGTATTTATAAAGGGTATAAACAAGCCCATCATTTTGTCCCTGAGCTGAAAAAAAGCAGGTGGTGTGTGTTGGCATAAGATTAAGGACCTTTTTTAGAGATTTGTCTTGACATTGACAGGTGGGCCTAAGACATTCGAGTAAATTAAAACCTGTTTTTGTTTGGGCTGCAAATATGAATTCAAACCACAGATGACAATTTTTGGCTATGTTTTATGCAAGAAGTGGGGCTGAATATTGCACATGTACACAGCAATCCAAGTGCGGTAAGAATAGCGTATTGGACTGATCTTTATATGCTTTTGACCTGTCAGTACCCCTACTTTAACACAAGGGAACAAGTTACTTTTTGTGAGAATATCAATGGTTCTTAACGAGGCCACATATCTTTGTGAAACGTTTTATTTTTCTTTGCATTATATTTCTTGGGAACTTGTTGTTTGATCAAAGATCAACTATTGATTTGGTGTATATCTAGGACAGTGTCAGAAAGATTTATTCCTGGAGACTTTACAATTAATTTTGATGCAAGTAATTTTTTTTCATCATACATTGACTTTTGAATACAGTTCTTTTTTCCCCCATCTCTGTACATAAAGACTGGCCATCCACTGGCACCGTAGTCGGGCGACCAACTTGGTCACCTGACTACGGACATAGGCCGATCAGGATCGTCCACTGGAAGCGTCTGTAGATGACCCAGATTGGCTGATGGAAAGGCCGGCAAAGGAAAAAAACCAAAAAAAAAACACTGCAGGGGGAGGAAAAAAACCTCTCCCCATCTTTAGCTCAAAAGACCGCCGCCGTCCAGCGGAGCCAAAGCAGGGGGAAGGAATTTCAGCACCAAGGACAACAACTCTGAATGCAGCTGGCTCGCAGACGAAGGGAGAAAAAAAGCCTTGTGTTTTTTGTTTTTTTTTTGGGGGGGGTTTTAACCAAAGGAATCAGAACCCAATATTTCACCTAAAAAAAATCCAGAAAAATACGTAAAAAAATTCAATAAATAAAAAGGCTTTTTGCTGCGGGGGAAAAAAAAAATGTCCGTTTTACTATACAATGCATCTTTTCAGGTTTCTCCGAAGCACGGCGGTTTTACTATACCAATGCATCTTTTCACATTTTCCCATCACATGGCGGTGTTACTATACAATGCATCTTTTTCATGTTTCCCTGCCGCAGCACGGCGGTTTAACTATACAATGCATCTTTTTCATGTAAACTTGTACCAGATCGTCTGATAACTCCCTTTTGAAATGGGTAAAATGGCTAGTCTGTTGTAGTTGCAAACAATTGTCTGAAATCGTCCGATGCAGTTGAAGATGACTGATTCACCTGCATGTTGTAGGATCTGACCGATCACTTCAGGCGATATCGGATGATCGCACTATTGCACAAATACGGTGCCAGTGGACGGCAAGCCTAAATGTCTGTGATTTTACATGTTTTTTTGTTTTTTTTTCTCACCAACAGAACATATCCAATTAGGGGATTCCAGATTTATGATGGTCCAATTCGTCTTACAAAAAGCACCTTTAAGAACTTTGTGCCAACCCCTGACAGATTCACAAGTGCCATTGGCTTTCTGATGAAAAATCCCTGGCAGCTTACTCCGAGAAACAATGTGTCTTTCCTAAAATTTGGAGCTAATGTAAGTAGAAATCATGGAATATAATCTATACAATGTGAAATGCCAGATACTGACCTACTTAAAAGCTTCTACTCCAGAAGCTTGAGTTTAAAATTTCACCCATCATTGCCCGTCTTCTACAGGCTGGCTTTTCTGATCTCCCCTAACAAGTAGAAATTATCAGCCCTGAAAGCTGTGCCCGTGTGATTGCCAAAATGACAGTACAATGAAGGCATGTATGATGAGCAGGCTTTATAATCTACTGTTACAAACCTTCTTTAATTATAAATGAAAGTGATAGGGTTTGACAACCTGAGAGATTGTAAAGACCTACAGGTCTAGTCAAAGAAAGGTGAACCTCAGGAGATTGTTTGGAAAAGTGAAAATTCTAGGTCAAAATTAAAGCCAAACCAGAAAAATTCTCCCATTTATCTCACTTTCCAAATCGGCTATTGGGTCTAGATTGTTCTCTTCTCCTGCCAGTTCTCCTAGTTTTCACCTTTCCCTGAATAACCCTGCTAGTGGTGAAACACCACTTCAAAAAAATAAAAATCCTGAAACTACTTCTTAAAACCCTATGAGGGGGGGAGCTCAATGTTTAGACTGTTGTCTGTGCAACTCTGATGTAGGAATTGGTGCCATTTCAGTGCCCGTACACATAAAACATCAGTTACCCAGTTGGCCATAAATTCACACATGTAACGTGGGGCATTCTTGCCTTTGCTGTGAAACAGCCTGAATTTTGTATGCAGAGTTCTTTTTTTCTGGTTTTACTTGAGATCGCAAAGACTGAGGCTTAGGGAGCGAGGGTAGAAAAGATGGGTCTTGGGCAAGTCGCTCAATGGGAATGAGGAGGAAAATGGGGATATTCCATTCCCTTTATGTTTGTCTTATAAGCTTGGATATTGTCATCCTTTTATTATAAAGTAATCTAATTCTGCCCCTTGTATTTAAAAAAACAAATATTAAAATGTCAGTTTTTTTTTTTTTTATATCCATATCTTATTTTTGACTAGAGCAACTTTTTACAGCTGCTAAAGAGTTAAATGCTTGAAGGCATTAGGGTGAAATATTTCAGTCATGCTTATCCCACAGAGCAGCACTTAGTACTCATGCTTTTTTCCTTTTTTTAAACGGTTATGAATAAAGCATTGTATTGTAATTATGGTTTATAAGAGTCACTGAAGGCTATAAATATAAAGTATAACTTTCTAAGGTAACAACATTCTTTGTTATCCCAACATCACATTGTTTGAAATTTAAAGAGTTCATCACTAATCCTGTCAGTGCAGTTTATATCTTGCATGGATTTATTTTATTTAGATCATTCTATAGTAAAGCTTTTCTAGAAATGCTGAGGAGAGCGTTTTGTTAACTCATTAATAATAATTTGCTTCTGGTTTTTGCTGGATCCAAATGAGGAAGACCACAATGGTTCAACTTCTCTGGAGAAATAAGTGATTCATCTAAACAAACTTTTTAACTCGTCATACTTTATCTTTAAATAGTTAAATCCATTCTTATTTAAACAAAGTCTGTAGAAGCGGGCTTTAAAGTGCTCTTTGAAAAATTACTTTGTTTGAAGAGTTCTTCAATTAAGTCCTATGTGGATATCAGGAAGAATAACCCAAATGTTTCCATTTGATACAGGGTCCGTGTTTCAAAACGTCTTTCATAAATGCTAACAAAGTGCAAAATGAGGAAAGCGCAACGTGAAAATATTATTAAAGATATTTACGGTGGGGGATTATTTGATCTCCTGCTAATTTTGATGTTTGCCCACTGACAAGAAACAATCAGTCTATAATTTATTTCTTGGTGACTATGGTCCTAGCTGCCTTGAGATCATTGACAAGATCCTCCCGTGCAGTTCTGTGCTGATTCCTCACCGTTCTCCTGATCATTGAAACTCCATAAACTGAGATCTTGCATGGAGCCCCAGACTAAGGCAGATTGACAGTTCTTTTGTGTTTCTTCCATTTGTGAATAATCACACCAGCTGTTGTCATCTTATCATCAAGCTGCTTGGCGATGGTCTTGTAGCCCATTCCAGCCTTGTGTAGGTCTACAATCTTGTCCCTGACATCCTTGGACAGCTCTTTGGTCTTGGCCATGGTGGAGAGTTTGGAATCTGATTGCTTCTGTGGACAGGTGTCTTTCATACCGGTAACAAGCTGAGATAAGGAGCACAATGTTTTAAGAGCGTGCTCCAAATCTCAGCTCATTACCTGTATAAAAAACAACTGGGAGCCAGAAATCTTGCTGATTGATAGGGGATCAAATACTTCTTTCACTCACTAAAATGCAAAACCAATGATAACTTTTTTGAAATGCCTTTTTCTGGTGTGTGTCACTGTTAGAATAATCCTACCATTAAATTTATAGACTGCTCATTCCTTTGTCAGTGGGCAAATGTACAAAATCAGCAGGGGATCAAAAACGTTTTTCCCTCATTGTAAATGTTTGTGTACAGCTGAACACCACCTCATCCCAAAATAGTTCCTTGCTGGACCTCCGTGTTCCCCTCATGACTCTCGTGCCTTTCTCCAGTCCTTAGCTGCAGCTTAAAGACAGGTACACGTAGAGAGCCTTGCTAGCATCCTGCAGAAATAAGCTGTGGCTGGAGATCTGGAGGTTTTTGTTGGAACAGCTACCTCTGTATATACAGTAGCTGCTACCCAAACCATGAGTCATGACTGCATATAGGGTCAGAATGGAACTCTTTTAATTGGGGACAGAAACACATATTTATGCAGTCAAATATAGGTCATTGACATACACAAACCATCCCCTAGAAAATAGAAAAATAGCAATAGGGTAAAAGGCACAAAGAATATGTAGATGTGATGAGGAAAATACCAAATAGGCACAATCGCCTATACACCCACACGTGCCATCCCTATATATGACACCAAACAAGAATGTAAAACTGAAAACAAGGGGTGTGGCGCTTCCCAGTGCAAATGGAATTCTATTAATCAGTCAGCCAATACTCAACTTCAGTCGGCTGTGTGCTTCAATGAAGAGTAGTACCTCAATTAAACAAAAGAATAATAATATAGTGTGAAAATGTTTATACAATATATAGAGTCAATTTGGTGGACAGTCACTCACACTTTAAAGAGCCTATCCTGGCTGTAGTGTATTCGCCTGTGGATGGAATTCATACGGGCCCCCCACCAGCCCTATCGGAGGTTTAACTTCCAAATGCCCTCAAAACATAAAGAACCTCATGGTGCAGATCTTACACAGACTTCACTATAAATGAATTAAGTCAGCCCACTCACGTGTTCCTGAACCAATCCTGACTCTTTTATATCAGCCTGGGGGTTGTTCAAGTAAGGCACAACTCCTGAAAAAGCCCTGATGGTCCCTCGTAAGTATAAGAGGATATAGACCATGATAGTGGATAAAAGAATGGTTTATTACCAGCATAGGCTGATGAGGGCCAATCAACGGTAAGAATAAAACCATAAAAACCAAACGTGTTTTCACCTAGGTGTGTGTGTACACCACCGCTGAGGAAGCAGTGTGGATGATAAGCAAGATATCAGATAATGGGCAGTGTTTGCCTGACAAGATTTACAAACTATTATAATATAAACCGCTATCAACACATTTCTGAGACCGGGTATGCTAGAAGTCTAATCCTATCAGAAAGATAAAATGATAAACATGGACCATACAATAGACCAACAATAACATTCTTGAATAACTCAGATTACGTGACACTCTGCACCCTACAAATATGCCTCCAGGTCCATACACCCTCCATTCACACAGTTGGTTGTGTGCCTTCCAGTCATATTATACTTACCTTTTTTAAACAAATTCCATGTAGTAAGATGCAAGTAGGGAACGTGGGTTTTAGGCAAGAAACCATGCTTGTGGGCAATAAAATTACAAACGCATGGGTTTGACATCTTGACCATATTAATCTGAGAAAAAGAAACAAAATATTATATTATGTGCTAAGTAAAATAATTAACAGTGTTGCCAATTGTGAATCGATAGTATTTCTCAGAGTCATTAATGATGAATACCCAGAAAGTGAAAGGGGAAAAAAGGGAAAAGAAGGAAAAAGAAAAGGGGGGGGAATAGTGTGGTGGGGGTTTGGGATATAAACCTCATCTGGACAAAGCATTCTGACTTTTTCAAAATTGTTTTGTAAGTTACTCTATGCAATCACAATAAGATGTCCCTCCACAAGAACTAAGATGCACAGATCCATCCATTAAAATAAAAGACTGGTATTTCCTCTTCCCTACAAGGAGGAAAATTATAGACCTCATGCGTGCAACAACCTCACATGTTGCCACAAAGCAAAAACCTTAAATCCACGTGCTTGTGGCTTCCCAAGATTTTTATTCGACTTTCAGGCAGCACATTCTGATCATTTGCCCAATACAGATCTTTCTATCGGGCTCACAAATCATAAAGTGGAAATTCCTCACACCTCCCAGCTGTCTCTGGAAGCTGTGACAGACCTTCAAAGAAGAGCCTCATTCCTCAGAAGCTGCCAGTTGATAGCCTTCTGGGTGTAAAGAATGTACAGGCAGTCTGTGACCTCCTCTAAGACATGTTTGGTATGAGTAGACAAGCCACATTTTGGCCCTTTAGAGAACCTTTTCTCAAGCCTCAATCAGTAGATTCTGGTGATGAGTTAACTTGGGTTGATTTGACTTGGTCACCCAGGACATACTTGAAAACGAGAGAAATCTCAATGTATCCTTCCTGGTAAAATCCTTTTATAAATAAATGAACTATCAGAATACGCCACACATATTTACTGAATATTTCTTCAGGATATACCAGTAATTAATACAAAAGGTTGATTGCTGTGACTGTAAATTGGACTACTGGACTTGTAATCCTCATATGAAGCCCACGTAACAGTGGATCTAAACACGCTAATAATTTCTAGAACAAATGGGAAGATACCAAATTAAATCCAATACTGTGTATCAATATGTTCCATCTACTTCATTTTTTCTTCCAAATTGTCTCCCCACACCTCCCTTTCTTCTCTCATTCCTGGACGTTTTCCAGAAATCTTTGCAGAAATTTTACAGAGTACACACCATGATTAAAGTTATGCTTACTTTGTGAATTCTCAATACCCTTCTGGGCAACCATTGCATGTGTACAAGTCTGTGGAGGTTCTTCACATCTGTATTTGCGCTTAACTAAAACCACATTACTGCCTTAAACCTGTTTTTATAGTTAGTGTTAGATAATTAGGTACAGGTTTTCTTCTGGAAATTTATTTCTACACTTCTGTATATGTGGTATTAGGGTGTTGTGTTAATCCACTGACTGACTGACTGCGAGTCACATTATTGAATGTTCAGATGTATTGTCACTTGATGATTAACAGTGTGACCCTATGTCACAGGTCTAGGGGACTTCAGTTCATGTTTTGGGGTATTCAGGAGACCTGTGCGTAATTGCCTTTTTTAGATGATGTTTTATAATTTATATCTTCATTCAACCACCTATTATACTGGATACCACGATAAAAGAATGCCGTGGGCAAATCTGTGTTGCATTTGTGGATTATATAATAATTTCATGTTTACGTGTTTGTCTTTTTCATTTATACAAAGTGTATTTTTTGTGTAGAACACTATGTGCTATGTTTATTTGGTTTTGCATACACTTCCCAACAAATATTTGTGTTAGGGTTGTCATCTTAATGCAATGATGAACTCAGACTTGTGTTTTTATTTCATTACATTTTTATTTATTTGTTTTAACCCTTTCTCTAGGTTTCTCTGAAAGCGTTCTTTGGCCAACCTGGGCCATGGTTTGAAGATAGTGATCAGGACGGTGATAAAAATTCTATTTTCCATGACGTGGATGGTTCAGTATCTGGCTATAATGATACCTACATAGCAAGGATGGACAATTACCTTGTTCGGCAACCAGATTGTATCAATGTGACAGAATGGAACGGAGTCATCTGCAGTGGCAAATATGCACAGGTTAGACTTCATTAACACAAGTATTCAACTCCGGGCGAAACGGGATATAAGAGAAACTTGCATGCCGGTATTTCCATCATCTGTTAGTGTGTGGTAGGCCATTAATATTGAATGCAATATGGAATAGCTGCATTTTACACCACTATGCAACTGTCAGTGTAGCCCTTGTTGGTCTTTAACATCCCCAAGAATTATATCTAAAGTCCACATTAAGCTCATTGATCTGACACCCTTTCATCACACATAGACTATCTAGAGACAATTATGTAATGGTACTATGAAGAAATCAAAGAACAAAAGATTATCTGGCGAAGCCTCCTCAACCTGAATGATTTCTTGGGGGGGGGGGGATATAGCCTAGAAGTCCAGAGTCAGATTAGGAGCTCATGTCTGTCCCTTTCCCCTTCTTGGATTTAGATATTCTTGTATACAAGCTTTTTTGTCCCAGAAAATATTTCCAATAAACATATTGTAGTAGATCTGTGCCAACAATGGTTTGCCATTGGCTGTGATCTGGCCCATTGCATTTAACTGTGACACTGCACAATATGTACCAATATAGGGCCCGATTTGAAGGTTGGTGTAAATTTAACCTGAGCTGTTATAGTCTATGGCAGTGGTTCCCAGCCGTGGTCCTCAAGTACTCCCAACAGGCCAGATTTTAAGGATTCCCTTGTGGAAATGCAGACTGAATCCTGCAATCACTGAGCAGCAAATCATATCACCTGTGCTGTGCTTCAGTTATATGAAAAATCTGGCCTGTTAGGGGTACTTTAGGACTGCGGTTTGGAACCACTAATCTATGGGGTTGTTCGGTTTACAACAACTCTGGTTAAGTTAACACCAACCTTGGAATATTGCCCTGTATCGGTACATATTGTGCAATGTCCCAGATAAATGCAATGGGCCAGATAACAGCCAAGATGCAAAGTAAAGTGCTCGAGCGCTGTGCTTTATTTTAATATGTCCTATTACATCCGAGATGAAAGCTCGGTTTGCATCTTGGATGTAGTGGCTATTTACTGTACGTTAACGTCTCGTCTCCTATACTTGTCGCAGATGATTGACATATTCCAACCAGTTTATCCTCTATCTGTCCCTGCTTTTGTTCTACAAAGAATGTTTCTCAAACCCTGAAGTGCAATCACTTAACACATGAATCTAAACCTGTCAAAAAATCCCATACTCCCTTCAGATCCCTGCGATCTGCCACTTCCTTACTCCTGGGGGCAGACGAACACTGGGAATTATTTGTTCCCAGTGTTCGGCTGCCCCCAATGTTCCTCCACATATCCTTCCTCTTTCACAGATCTCACTCACGCAGGTTCATTAGTCTGTCTCCTTGGAGGACTCCAGGAGTTGATAACACCAGTGAAGCTAAGCGCTGCAGTGATATCACCCTGCAGCTCTTAAGTATTACGACTCGAGCTCCTGAGAAAGGCACTCAATAAAGACATTAAAGGTGAGCCGCAAATGGAAAATGGCAGACGCAAAGGTTTTTCATTTGCATCTTGCCTTTAATGTTTAAGTTCTGATGTAACAAAGAAGACTGTGAATTTAATATTGGGAACAGTAGTTCAAACAGATAACCTATAACCCAAGAAAGCAGAATGTCCATCGGATCAAAACCAATCAAAAAGTAAATGCAGATAAAGAGAAAAGTGCACTAAAGCTTGCATATAAAAAGATAGAATGTACATAGATCCTCCACCCAATTATTATTGCTGACTTTCTCTGGATGGAGCAGCTATAAAACACTTTCAGGGTTATTCAGAGAGAGGTGAAAACCAGGTGAATGACTGGAGAGCTGAAAATTCTACGTCAAAATAGCTGATTTGGAAAGTGAGATAAATGGGAGAATTTTTCTTTTTTGGCGATTTTTGACCTGAATTTTCAGTTCTCCAGTCATTCTCCTGTTTTTCACTGCTCTCTGAATATCCCTGATAGTGTGAAAATGTATATACATGCAACAGAATGGTTGTAACTTTGTGTTTTTAACATTTGTATATTCTTTATGCCAGATTTTCCTCTTTTTTTTTTCCCCCTCTCGTTGGGCAGAGCTTACTGTAATATTTTTCTTTCATCTAAGAAGGCTTACTTGGAAGTATATTTTCAAAATGTACATGTCCCAAACTAATAGGCTTTTTGCAATGAACAGTGAACTGTAGCGAATTGAAAGCCAAATTGCACAATTTAGTCCAAAATTGTCCTTAATGGTTCAGATTAAGTATTCTATTTACCCAGTTTGTTTTTTGTGATTAAATCCCCACCCGCCTTCTCTAATACCGAGCTCCAGTATGTTTTTATAATATTAACATGTTAAAGGACCCGGTTTATTAGATGGCAGCTTCTATATAAGTCTTTTTATTTAACGGCTCCCAGTAGCTCTCTGGAATGTAACAACTTTTTAAAGAAACGTTACTACATGTTTAACTGATTCCTGTTAAAGCATTCCTATGGATCTTCATTGGTATACCGTGTGACACACTGCAGGGCATTGTACTACACAATGCTCATTTTATTCTTTTTAATGATATTTTAGCCTGTTACAGTCATTGTTTATTTCTTAAAGCTTATACTTCTTTAGATCGTAACCTCTATAAACTAGGCTTCGTATTTCCACATTTCATTTCCTTTAGAACCCACAAAAAAATTGTCACCAGCTCTTTGAATGGCCATCCTAATCTTGGTGCAAAAAGAAGACGGGCAGGGACAGCAACTTGTACGACCCAGCTGCAAAGTACAGAAATTGGATAAAACCACATAAAATACAGATAGTAGATAGATCTAGATCCTGCGCTCTATTCCCCAACGCTATTTTGTGACAGAATACACTTGTTAGTATTCAGCCCCAATTCATACTTGGATTATGCAAAACATTTAAAACTTTAATGGTCATTTAAGGAAATCAAAAACGTTTGAATCCAAAACATCTACACTAAACAATTTCAAAGTATAGATACCGTCAACTCCTTCAGTACCAAGTGCTTTTCAAAAAAAAAAAAAAAAGTTTGTCAGGAAACAGTGTTTTTTTTTTGGTTTTTTTACATTTTATTTAAAAAAAAAATATGTAATTCATTATGCAGTAAGAAATATTTGGGATTAACCCTCACCTAATGGGTCACCCCTATCCTCTTAAATTGTAAGCTCTTGAGCAGGGTCCTCTCAACTACTGTACTGTGTATTGAACCTGTATGTATATTTGTTATTCTGCCTCCCATTGTACAGCTTGTTAGCACTCTATATAAACTTGTAACTGTAATATTCCCAGTGTATTTCTTATTGTAATAAACTATTTGTTTAGCCAGTAGATGGTGTCTGCTTGCCAGAGTTACTGCAGATAAAACTGCAGCTCCGGCTCCCTTCATCTGCTGCTGAAAGTCCGGTAGGGGCATTCAGTTAGCCGAGTTTAACCAGTTTTAGCACTTTGTGCATTATGCCCATGGTGCTAAAACATTGGGAGTACCTTCTGCTGCCCAAAAGCTAATAAAATTAGTTTGCAGCAAAAGAGCTTCATTAGCTTTTTTTCCCTGCACAGCTGCAAATAAAGATAACTCTATATCGTGCACCAGATGGTGCCTTTGGAGACCCGAGTTATCTCGATCTCTATAGTGAAGGGGATAAGTGTGATAGAATCTCAGCTTTTAGTTTTATTAATTTAATGACAAGTTGTTCTTTCCTGGGGGCTTCTCTTGTATTGTCTGTGCCACATGTATGTTTGCACTATCCTGTCTCGTGTGTGTGTGCGTGTGTGTGAATAAAAATCTTTAAAATTTATTTTTCCTTAAGATTTATGTGCAGACATGGAACCCTGCAAATCTTATTATGAGTATTACCAGAGATGAATATCCATCCAGAGCTATGACTCTAAGAGGAATCAACCAAAAAGCCGCATATCAACAATATCAGCCAGTCTTGATGCTGCAGAAAGGATACACCATCCATTGGAATGGACAGGCTCCCCAGACCACTTACCTTTACCTTGTAAACTTTGAAAAGTAAGTCATTCTGATTTTGTGATCAGCATGTGGTCCGTTTGCATTTAATAAAAATACATTTTTTTTCCCTTAATTTTTCATAGTAGAAAATTGGGGTAAATAAAATTGCATCTCTATGTATAAATGTGTTCTATAGCAAAGCCAGCTCCTTGCTGTATGCCATTGGAGCTTTTATACTCTTACATAAATGTATGATTTACCTATGTTATGCATCTCTAAATATTTATCTTGGTAGTGGCTGAATACCATTCCATTGCCATTAGAAAATCTAATGACAATGTTGGCACAATAAATATAATCTTTTAGAATTGCTTTTGGCCGCAGTTCCACTTCATCCTGCACTAACATAGGAAAGTTCCTAATAGTTAATGTACCAGGGAAACATTTTAACTTTGCCATGCTTTCACTGTTCTAATGAGGCTTTTTTCTTCTTGCAGAGGTGACTGGATCAGAGTTGGTCTCTGCTATCCATCAAATACTGTTTTTCAGGTAAAATCGCAGCTCGTTAAAAATCAAACGTCTATCGTGGAAGAATTTCAAGCGGTGTCCTCAATAGAAGCATTGGAGAAAAACAGCTCTGCTGGAAGATACTTTTTTGACAACAGTACAGGGTAATGATGTCTTGAAATCTTTTCAGAGCTCGTGTGTTCATTGTATTCTTTTCTTCCATACCCCATCAGCATACTATCCCTTACATATGTAATGCGTAATGTATGCCTTTTTTTATATTTGATCCTTTCTGTGAAACAAGTTGTATTCAGGTAATTCTTGCCTCCATGATAGAACTGACAGAACAGCCAATAAACTCAAGGTAGTTGTGCTAGAGGAGGCATAAAGTGCTCATGTGAGAGTTACTACCCCCCATAATATTGGCTTTAATTGTTTGATTGGAATCTAAAATAATAGGTGTTTGTGACGACATAAATTGTTAGGCTTGTATTCCCTGTTTTAATTTAATATGTAATGGCTTTGTCTTAGTTCTAGAACAATTTTGTTCTTTCTCTGTATAGGTTGTTGTTTCTCTTTCTGAAAGCAAAGTACAACAGGGAGGGCCACAGCTATTGCTCATCTCAGGGCTGCGAAAGAGTAATGATTCAAGCTGTAGCTGCATCCAGCGCTACCAGCAACTGTATGGCCGATGCTTACCCGAAATATGCCAAAAAACCAACTGCAACAAAACCGATGCCTGTAAAGACTACTGTGCCTTGCAACAACTGTGGAGCCTCTCAGGTAAGACTAATCGCTGACCTGAGGTTAAGATAATTTAATTTTCAATGCCTGTCTTTCAAAGGGTATGAATAAATTTGGTAAATTTGAATCCTGTTCGAACAACAGTTGACTTCCATTGACTAACGTCCATCTTCGGAGCTCTGCTTTGTCCTCAGCTCTCACAAATTAGTCTTTTTTTTATTACATATAGCAGGGCTCAAAATTTCAAGTCCCAAGCTACTAAGCAGGCCGTAAGAGTTGCTCACCACCAGTTGCTCCACCTAACCCTTACCCAGCCCTTAACTCTGCCCCTAAACACACACCCTTAAATTATCTTCTGAAATTACACTGTTAAAGGTTTTATGTAGAATAAAGTTACAAAAATAACATTAATACCCAGACATCAGACCCCAGATACATGTATACCCAGTCATCAGACCCCAGTGTGAGCAGAGCGAGGAGACAGGGAAACTCCTCTCCACCCCTTGCCAGTGACAGACGAGCTGGGTCAGGTTAGGCAGCTGATCCCTGCCACCGTGTAGCCTGGGGAAGGGGGCTGCACGGTGGCACCACTGGAATACGCAGCACGAAATAATTTATTGTGCTGCCTGTGTGTGAATTTCCACTCGCCAAATGCGAGTATGTGAGTGGAAATTTTGAGCCCTGACATAGAACATATGGTTACCATACGTTCTATCAATCAGGCAAATGTACGCATGTATGCTGGCCTCAAAAATACAATTTATAGATATTTGTATATACACATACTCCAGAAGAACGCCCACTCGAGGGACTTCGTTAAAGTATCACATTGCAACATTTATAGTAACGGGCTGATGTTTCAGTCCAAATAGGACTCTAACGTCGACAGATTACAATAGGAATTGCACGACTTAAAACTTATATCAAAGGAACAAACTCTAGAAAGATTTCATCTCAATATATGCATCACTGAAAGCGCCAAATCATTTTTTGGCAGAAAAAAATTATACAGACACTTTAATTGTGCACTTTTAAGACCAGAAGTACCATATGCAGGTGTGGAAAGTGGATAAAAAAATGTGGGAAAGTGTTGAATTGCAGCATGGCAACCTTAATGATAACAAAAGTCCCAGAACAGGGGAAAGCATGTTCCTGTTGCACTTAACCAAAAAGCTCAAGACAGAAGGCATGCTTGACCAAGCTGGCAATGCAATATTTGTAGTGGATAGACAATTATTCTCTGTTCACTTAAGCAAGGGTCATAAATCGGGTTTATTAGTGAAGGATCTGTTGAGCAATAAATAAATAGGAAAAAAATCTGCAGTAAATAAGAGGTTTACAAGTTTGACCTCCAGATGTTTAGAGAGAAAAGCTACACTTGTAAAAATCAACTCCGAAATCGGGAAATGTCTTGACTGGTGGACATGACGTGTGGGTAGTGTATACATAATCACACAGTAACCTTGTTAACTGGATCAAATCGATTGCATATGTGCAAATCACATTTTTATTGAGGGTCTCCAGTATATATATTCGAAGTGAAAAGTCCTGATTGTTGAACAATCTGAATTTGTTGTGATGAAAAACAAAACATTGGATGTTATCCTTTATTTATGACTGTGCCTAGTATATAAACACTTGTGTGAGGTTTTGATTATGATTTATGCAAAGGATAGTGAAATCAAATGCCCTCTTAACCACTTTCTTCTGGGAAATGTAACGAACTTGACCATCTATTGACTAATGACAAATACAAAGCAGAGCTTTAGTTCCTTTCATCTGTTACCATAACTACCTGTACTCTTATGTGTGCTTTGATTGTGGTATTTCCTGTGGTTTACAAAACCGTGATCTTGGCTAATACCATATGTGCTTCTTATCTCAGTGGCTGGGAAGTTCGTTAATGACGAGGCAAGATACTTGTCACTGTCTGATTGCTATAGTGAAAAATTACTTTGAGGTGGTCTATATATGTCAGATGAAGGTTTGCTTGTATAGCTTTGCAATATGCACATCCATTAAAAATGATCCATGTTGAAAAAGAAAAATAAGATTGCCAGCCATGTGTGCTTCTCAGCTGCCTTAGATCTGTCAGGGCACTCAAAGTTTAGGACTTCTGTTCTGTCCTGCCTTGTGAACCTCCATAGGGCATGTTATTGTGCATAGCCTGCCCTGCAGTTAATAAAACCTGCTTTTGGAAATACCAAGTGAAGAGAAGCGCCCGACCAGACAAGACATCCGACCGACCCAAAAACGGTCCTCACTTCTCTCCGCATTAACTAGCCACTGCAGCTCCTCCCTTACCCATCTAGATTGTAGTTCCCACGCGAATAGGGTCCTCATGTCCTCCTGTATCTGCTGACCGGAATACTGACCTGCCTCCTGTATGTATTGTAGAATTGTCCGGTCATTACCCATTGCACCTTATACAGTGCTGCGGATTGTGTTGGCACTTAATAAATAATAAAATAGCCCATAGTGTAACAAGGACCATTGTCCTAGGGACCAATGATCATTCCTGATTGTATCAGTTCAAAGAAAATTAAAAGTACCATGGATAATCTGTCTTTTTGCACATCCAAAGCGCAGCAAAACCTTGTATAACAATGTGTAAATTCCCCTTAATCCTCCTCTTTTGAGGGGTACTGCACTGATGTTAATAGGATTCATTGTAAATTGTAATCTTCTTTAATGTAGCATAGCTGCTCTAAATGGTCACTTATTTGCACGATCCATCACATGACCTTTACGTTACAGAACATACACATCTCTGGATATCATTTTAATGTTAAATGCTATTTTGAGCATGGTTGAGGATAAATAGACTAAGGAAGATGGTTTTCCTTTTCAGGTTACAAATCGATTTTAAAAGTTTTGTATTTTCAAGTCTTCTGCACACTGAACTCTTTTCTATTTTTTTTTATTGTGTCATTTTTCAAATGAAAGATGATTTATTTTTTATATGTATGCTTTTTACAGACTTTTTACAGCTATCGAGCCAAACAGATGATATTCGATATCTTTTTGCCTTCTAAACCCAGTAGTAAGACTCTTTAACGCTGATATGCAGTTGTATGTCTTACTTTATTTATATGAAGCTAAATTATTTTGTTTGCTTTTGAAAAATGGTTCTTGTAAAGCTCTGGTCAAGCAGAAAATCAATAACCGGTACATGTTTTATTATAGAATAACAAAACCAAGATAAAGGAGTTTGAAGGGTTATTCTGCTAACTGTATTGTATGTGTGCGTTTTTATTCCAGGTCGTGTTTACCAGTGATCCTCATATTATCTACCTCCCTGTACAGTTACAGAGTCTCACCAAAGAAGAAATCCAGCAAGGGGCTACAGAAGCTTTTATTTCTGTAAGGTGACACATGGGTTTAAAGGCAAATATGAGGCAAAAACCATTTAATATTGAAATAGTGATACTACTGCATTAAATCCAAAAATGACTTACGGGAGTCATAACCGTCCCCCTTTGTACCCCACTGCTTGGTTTGCACTAAGGTGGCAAAGAATCAGCAACATTTTCTTCCTCCTATCCTTACTTTTAGTGGTCCAACATGCATGTCACGTGTGCAGGTGTAGAACAAAACTCCCAGTGATGTGGAGCTGTTTATCTACGTGTTCATAGTCGTATAAAAAAAAAGCACCAAGCCAACGTTAAATACACATTGAACACAGCGACATTTTCAACAAATATTCCTAATGTCATTGTTTAAGACTGTCGTTTGACCTCCATATCTTAATGGTCTCATTATTATTATTATATATTATTGACATCATTTATATAGCGCCAACAGTTTCCGCAGCGCTTTACAATAACCAAAGGGAACGAGATACAGATAAACGGACATATGATGGAAACAAGAGGTGTAGAGGCCCTGCTCATAGGAGCTTACAGTCTAGAGGGATTGGGGTTGAGGAAGACCAGAGGGATTTTACTGAACGGCAGGATCATTGGTGCCAGTGGTTTAGGAATGGAGGGGTCATAGAAGCAGCTTCAATCATGAGTGAGTAGATGAGCAGAGTTGTGTCAGTGTTGTGGTACGCTAATTTGAAGAGATGGGTTTTGAGGGATTTCTTGAAGGTCAGGGGAGAGTTTGATAGGGCGAGGCAAGTCATTCCACAGGACCGGAGCTGCCCGTGAGAAGTCTTGGAGACGAGAGTTGGCCGTGTGCGTGCAGACAGATGACAGGTGGAGATCGCCTGCCGAATGGTGTTGTCTAGATGGGGCGTGCTTGTTTGGATCATGGGGTAGTTCAGTGTGGGTTTGACCTCCATGGTTTGTATGCACTCGTTTGCGAATCTACATAAAGTTCAGTTTGAATTCTAGTTGGTAAACCCTATCTATCAAAGCTGTTTATACTTGTTTAACATCAACCGTAGTAATCTTCGAAGCAAAACAAAGTTTTCAGTGGATAGAGACTGAAATTAACAGTTTTTTTACATTTGCGTTTACTCCATCAACTCTAGTTGAAAAGTAAAAAATTTAAAGTTGTGGTTATCTCAAACTGAAGTCATGTTCCTGAAATATCTGCTGACTTAAATGCTCTTGGCTTTTAACCTGGCCAACAAATCATTTTTATTTTTAGATTCCCCAAGAGACAATAAATGTAAATCCAGTTCAGAGCTAGGGTTTCTAAATTTTCCACTTTTTATTACATGTGACATCTTGCGTCATACGTTTAGACGGGCAGTTTTTGAAAGAAAATGGCTTGTGTGATATTGGCAAATTTCTATTTCACTTGGCAATCTCAAGCGGCATCTTTTATGTGTTTTTCAGGTTAATGGCACCAAGTTCTCATTCCGAAAGGACGGTTTATTCCTCGTTGTCATTGATGCTTGCACTGGAACAGTGAAAGAAAACTTGTACTTCTCACAAGACGACATTGAACGTCTGGAAAAACATTTAAGGAATAAAATTGCACGGAGGTACACTTCTGTCATACGTTTGGCTATATTTACTCCGCTTAAATCCTACTCACAGTCTGCACAAGTTAACATGAGACCTATATTCTATTTGTCATGCGTATTTGTCTCTCTGCTTTTATTTAAAATCTTCTGTACATTTTTATTGCTTATTTGCCTGTTTATATGTACACCACACAATAAAGGTTGCGAAAGTTATGTAGAGCATCTAACTTCTTGCAGTGAAGGAGGTCTTTAGTGGACGGAAAAGATGGGTTTTGCCATATGGTTAGAAGTTAGCAGAAATTGTGGGTGATGGTTTTTTTTCTTAAAATTTTGTGCAATGTAATTGTAATTTTACTTAGTTTTATTAGGGTTCAGTTGAAACTAAAACGAAGTTAGACGTAAAACTCACGTTTTCCACTATAAATTCATGTTGCACCATCTTCATGTGTTTTAAACCTGGGAGAGCATCTTCGATTGTCAGAAGTAGCTGGTGCAAAATGTGACGTAGGTTGGAAAGCCAGATTTCCTTTTTAGTTGTTCTAGTCTCCTCCACATCTGTTTCTCAGTTTACCCTTGCATTGCGTATAATTGTTAGCTAATTGTCGCCTCCTGCTGGCACTATCACACCCCCTCTCCAGACATATACTCAACATGACAGTTACAAGCATTTATAAAGCACCAACAAGTTCTGTAGCGCTGTTGAATGGGAGAGACCAAATAAGAAATATACATACACATTACCCAAGCAGAAAAGTTGGAGAGAGGACCCTGCTCAAGAGCTTACAATCTAAGGAGAGAGGCTAGACGTTATTCTTGCCTTTTAGCCTCCCAATCTCGCCATGCTCCCATTCACAATCCAGCACTCTCTACACTCAATCGAGTGTCATGCTTTGCTCTGACTAAATGAACTTGAACAGAGAAATAGGGAAACGAAACGGCAAGTCAGGGATCAAACACTCTTTGCACAGAAGGTTCCAAGCTACTTGATTACTTGATAATATGTTAACAGGCAGTACTAAAACGGTCATTCGATAAAATATCACCAGTGACTATTTTTTTTATTTTTTTTGCTGCTGTTCACCCGTCTAATAATCAGTGTGTATGTTTAAAGATTTTTAATGTTATAATATACATAAAATAGTAGAGTAAAAATTGGAATGTGTTAATTTATTTTCCTAAGTATTGGAGTGTTGCCTCATTTGTGAAGTAAAGTTTTATGCCAGATAGATCACAGTATGGTCTGATTTGTCATTGGTCCCATCCAGCTCTGAAGGTTTACATTTTTTTAGTAATCTATAGGTTGCTATGTATTGAACAATAAAATGGTGTGTGTGCGCTAGTTATGTATATAATAAAGTAGCACAGCTTTAGACATGGGTACATACCCACATTTTTACTTTGGGCATTATTAAATCTAGTATAAAACCTTTTCTAATTGTGATTTTTCAAACTTCTACTTCAGATCAATCGTCTTGTTGGCTTCACGGGGCAATATCTCAGACTACGGCAATATTGCTGAAGAATTAAAAATTTTGGGAACTGCCAAAGCAGCATATCTTCAGAATAAAGGTAAGAGCGCTCCTACTCCTTTACTGGTGACTAGAATCATTGTAGATGTGTCTATTAACTTGTACTCCTGTGGTGGCCTTGAGTCGCACATATATTCTAGGAAGCAAAGTCTCAAATTGCACGGAATGTTGGCCACAAATTATTGAACAGTAAAACATTTCCTTCTCAGATGTTCCTGTATTGTAATATGAAACATCGACATGATGATGACCACACTCTTCCGGGGGGGGGGGGGGAGAGATAACCTGTAAAAACTTTTTATGAATACCAACACAATAAGATTATGCACATTCTTCAAATTTAACGTATTTTAGTCGGTTTATAAAAAAAAAACACATTTGCAGATTTTATTATACTTTGGGTATTTCAGCAAATACACAATACAGTGTTCATTCATGCAGGTAGACCTTGCCGCTGCAAAGCACTGCCAGGACGTTTTATACTATTGCATGCTACATGGCCTTGATCACAGCATGCTCATTAAAGGAGCCTCGATGTATTTAAAGAGTGACTAATTTGGAACTAAAAGGGAGCGCCAGGCTGGGAGCAGCCATCTTTCTAAAAATTTGAAAAAAAGTCTAGATTATTAATTTACGTCACACCTAGTACCATGAAAGACTCCACCAATTCCTCATCCAATAGAGGGCCATGGTGGGTTAACTAGTCCTGTCCCCTACAGCAGTTCCATTTGTTGCCCAAGATGAATGGAACTGCAGGGGTAATGCTGATGCCATCAGCATAGTAACAGGCATGGCTATGTTCTCAGATGGAAATTGGTTATTATTTTCAGTGTTCACCTGAGCTACAAATGCAATTTTGTAGTTTCAGGTGACTCACTGATGGCAATTAAGACTTTTTTTATATATTGTACAGATGGAGGAGGAAGTGTTAGTAATCCTATACTCCATTCCTTGATTCCTCGATTAGATTTGATCGGGTTCTGTTTATTTTCACAGCATTAACATTTTGTATAAAGATATCAAAGAGATGTAATGGTTTAGTTCAGTCAGATTGTTTTTTCTGTGTATGAGGACAAATATTGTATAATAACTGGTTATACAGTGAGCAGCCATTCTGACTTTATAAAACCTTAGCTTTGCTTATGTATGATGTAGTTTTTTATTAAACAACAAAATGGTTCTTTTGGAGAGCCAAAATAAAATATACAGCCCCGGTTAACAATCAAACCTCCCGTCCATGGTTTATGTAGGCGCTTTAGATGTCAACCACAAATGTAATTCTTTCAATAGGGGGAATATAGTTAACACTTCCTCTTTAACCCCTTAATGGCCATTGATCGCTCATACCATCATTACAATCTGGTTTCCAAAGAGCTTGTGCTAGCATGAAATGTCTTCCTTAATTAGCCTCAGAAGCACTATTCTACTTTGCTCGTTAAATGAGTGGAACATTCTGATTTGGAATGGGATACTTAGAGCCCAGGTCGTTATAATGGCGTAGACACTCCTTGGCCCATAAGGAGTTGACATTGCGCAGTGAACTTTATATCTCCTTGCATATGTTCTTTTTTTCCATCCATTTTGTACCTAATTTATTTTTCTTTTAATGTAGGGAGTATTGCATTCTCAGGATTCAAGGGAAGCTTTAAGCCCTCATGGACCAAGCTGTTCACGAGTCCTGCTGAGCAGGGCCTAGGCCTGATAGAAAGATATATACCATTACAGCTTGAAGACTATGAGTGCAGCAAAGCCAGCACAAATAAAAGAAAAGACCTGGATCTTCTGACAAAAGCTTTAAAGATGCAATAGTGTATATAATTTAAGTGGAGGAAGAAACGAAAATGTGAACTAACTTATTTAATTTATGGCAATTATACTGTTATCCAACGTGAGCCTTTTTACTGTTTAATACAGCAATGGGTATAAAACCGAATCCCTAAAGCCAATGCACCTTCTAGTTGTATAAAATCATGATTGAATTTATTACGGTTTTGTAAAGATAGATGTTTTGCAGATGTTATGTTTTTATTTGGTGGTTTTGTTTTTGTATGTGCTGTAAACTGTATTTTTTTTATACTTTTGTATTACGGATACTGTATGGTGATGTTTTTTTTACATTTGTGGATCAGACTGGAAGAGTTGTGGTTATTGCTTTCTGTTTTGTTTTTTAACAAGAGTGTTTTTATTGCACCGTGATTTACTTGAAAGATGTTTTAATAATAAAATCTTTCTACAAACTTAAAATCCAGATTGTCTGTTTCCTAGCCTTGTCCAAAACCACAAAAAATATGCATTAACCGTTAAATAAATTCCCATCAAGATTGTAAGTACAAAAACATACGAACGTCTGTTCGCCTCAAGAAAAATAATCATTCGTGGACCTTGACAAACTCAATTCCAGCAGTGCCCCCTGGCTTTCCAAATTTGGTTAACTGGTTCAAAGCTTGTGAATCTTGTTCGTCAATATATGTCAAACCCCACTTTTGCAAAGAGAATGATAAACCTATTAAATGTAGCAATTTTGGGGGGGGGGTCCTGGTACTATTTACATGAAAGGAACGGCAAGAAATTACATTATTTCACTTTTAAAACGATCCTATAATTAGTTACTTAAGCATTTGCCAGTTCCCAACACAATCCAAAACCTACGTCCAGATTACAATTCATATACAAATCTTTGCTATATCATGACTACCTTGGGCCATATTACAAAGTTCGTGCTAACTTAGCAACTCCATAAACTAAAATGGATCTGGTTAAGTTAGCACCAGCTTTGTAATATGACCCCTTAAGTCTGTAAGTTAAAAAAAAAACTGCACTCACAAATGGATGATCTACTAAATGGTGCGCACTAGTCTGAGGTGGCTTTCTTCAAATGACATGCAAAAAAATAGGAATGAGCCGGCACTTGTTTGGTCCAAGAATGTGTCTTTCAGTTAATGAGTCAAGGCCAACAGCAGCAAGGTTGCAGCCTTGCCAGGCTTTTATCAAGCTCAGACCAGTTTAAGATAGAGGTTGGATATTGAGAGCTGACTGCCTCCCAGGACATACTTGAAAATGAGAGAAATCTCAATGCATCCTCTTCCTGGTAAAATCCTTTCTCATAAAAAAAAAGCATTAAAACCAAGGCCTTTGTCAAAATCTGGTTGTTGAGTTTGCAGCACCTTGGTGGTAGAAAGCATAAGACCGGCTATCAACTGGCACCGTAGTCGCCTGACTACAGACAACACCATTGCGATCAGGGTCGTCCACTGTAAGCATCTGTGGACGACCCAGATCGGCCGATGGACAGGCCACCGGATAAAAAAAAGAAAAACCCCGCTGCGGGGCCACTGCCGGGGTGAAAGAAAACGGAGTTTCAGCATCAAGGACTGCCCCCGTCCTGCGTGGCTGGCTCGCAGTGGGGGGAAAAAAAAAAAACCTCACCAGTCTGCAGGGGAGGGGGATTAACCCACCATCTCCCTGGTGCTGAAAATGTTTCAGCACCAGGAAGAGCAACACTGAAGCCAGCTTGCAGAGAGAAAATTACGCGATTAAAAAAAACAAAAACACAAGGCTTTTTTGCAAAGAAAGGAACCAAAAAGTTTGTCTAAAAAAATCAAGAACAATACCTTAAAAAAAAATTAAAAAAAAAAAAATCAATAACGAAAGTTTTTTTTTGCTGTGGATTAAAAAAAATAAACTATTGAATAAAAAATAAATACGTGATTTTTTTTCCATTGAATCCTATGGGCTTCGGGCACAGAGGTTTTCTTATACAATCTGTGTTGTGGAAATTTTATTATGTGGACATTATATTCTAGGATGTGTGTGTTTTTATAAATTGTCATCGGTTTCCCTGTGTTGGATTAAACCGAGAAACGCTCTAGCAGAGGGTACTTGGGTTTAATCAGAAACAGCGGCAAAACTGTCAGTATGAAAACCTTCTCTTGGGTTTAGAGACGTGTTCTCCGTGTGTGGGGGGCGTTTGGCGGTTTGTGAGCACTAAGTGCAATGCGCTGGGCTTCTTACCTCCCAATGTCTATGCACATTGGAGAAGTGAAGTCTGCATAACGAGAAATACGTATTATATCTCTGTTGCGGCTACGCTATCCCTTTCTGGATACATACCTGCTTTTAAGACATGCCTGCCTTGTCTGTACACTTGTACCGTGTGCTGACAATAGCTGGAATGTCTCCACAGATATGTCTCAAATCTATAAGAACAAGTAGACTGATCTTCACTATCAAATTATCAGATTATCAAATCTGAGCAGTGTTGAATGGGGTCCATGCTGACAGTGATGGGGGGGGATGGTCGGCCAACATGGCGGACGGGGACAATGGACATGACTCATCCTTACAGGGAGAAAGTGTGGACTAGCCAGCCATCCTGGTGCACTCCCCTGTCCTTTTGATATGTAAATGTATTTACTTGGGCGTTGTCCTATTGTCTAATAAATTAAGGAGGAAAGAGGCAAAGAGGTCTCTTGGTAGATGGACTCCAGCTAGAACCAGCGTTTGTGTCTGAATCTTTCTGGGATAGAGAAGTACTTCACCCCTTATACAGAAAGAACTGTAGTGTGTTTTTTATAGCAACGGATTTGTTTGTACTGGGCGCACTTTAATACTGAAGTGTACCTTTTAGTGCACCGGGACTTTGTGCGCAAAGTCCAAAATTTCCATATCATCTGGGCCATATAACATACTTGGTGCTAACTTAACCATAGCTGTTGTAAACTTCCCAGAGCCATTATAGCCTATGGAGGTTTTAAGTTTACAACAGCTCTGGTTAAGTTAGCACCAACTATGTAACATGGCCCTCTATCTTTTCACGTTTTCCCTGCACATGGCAGTGATACTATACAACGCATCTTTTTCAGGTTTCCCTGCCCACTCGGCAGTTCAAGTATACAATGCATCTTTTTCATGTAAACTTGTACCAGATCGTCTGATAACTCCCTTTGAAATGAGTAAGATGGCTAGTCTGTTGTAGTCGCAAACAATTGTCTGAAATCGTCCGATGCAGTTGAAGATGACTGATTCACCTGCATGTTGTAGGATCTGACAGATCACTTCAGGCGATACCGGATGATCGTCCGGTAATTCCCATTGAAATAGGTAAGATCGCTAATCTGTTGTAATCGCAAAACATTGTCTGAAATCGTCCGTCGGTGGTCGGAAGCAGTGGAAGAGGGCTGCATGTTGTAGGATTGGCGGATGACTTCAGACGATCTTGGTTGATCGCACCATTACAGGAAGAGAACTTTTTTTTCTTGGTGAGAGCGTGGTATTAATGCCTCCAAGATGCTGTATTCGTTTCTTTAACTTTTAATCTCCAACTCCTCAAAAGTAGAATTTGAGTAGAGAAATACTGCACAGACACCTGGACGAGAAGAGCCTTTGTCATGAGAACTTTTTTTTTTCTGAATAGATTTTGCTCAGTCGTGAAAATGTGATTGCATTTGGCGTGTATGCGCTGGGACACTTCCATTGACAAAGAAAGTACTGCCAGATGACGAAAAGCTTAGGAAATAAATCTGTGGACCTCTCTAGTACAGATGAATGCCAGGAGATCAAGCTCTGGCATTTCACTGCATTCCACTATTGTCCTGATGGCTACTGAAGATTACTCCCAGTCCACTTGTTGGATCTAATATCTGCTCTGGAAATCTGCATGTTCATTTGAATTTGCTGGGAGATCTGTATAAGCGAATACTTGAGAGCCACATGAGTCCCATGTTTTGTCCCATCTTGGGTGAGCCTTGGTGGTTCGTATATACCACTACATTAGAATTGTCTATATCCATTGAAGTAGACACTTGTTAGAAAATATCGTAGAGCTTGGTTGCAGCTTGAGGTTTTAGTACATTCAATAGAATATCCACCATATCTGTACTCCACTGACCTTGTGCATACAACAAGTTCATGTGTGCACCCCATCCTATCTGGCATGCATTTGTAGTGAATAACCTGACAAAAGGTTTCTCCCAATCGCCTGAATAGGTTCTTGCCTTGAATTCACCAGGAGGGGTGTTTGAGCAAAGACTATTTGGTTATTCGTGAGAGATTCCATGTTTTGTAATGTTTTAGGAAACTATGTTTTGAACTCTGTATATACCATTGTACAGCATCTTGTTAGGCAGATGGATGTCCCCACCAACCTCGTGTAATGTGTTGCTGGAGTGGGAGTTTTTCCTGAGCTTTTTTTGCCAATAATTTCAGTTGCTCTTCCCCTTCCTGGGAAAGCTTTGCTATCCCCTTTGCAGTGTCAAAGATGTCTCCCATGTAAACCATCTATTGAAGAACAAAGTTAAGTTTTTGGCATGTTGACCTATTAATTTTATATGGTTTAGGCTAGGGTCAGATGAACGCAGTCTGAGTACACTCTGCGTGCGTGCACAACGGACGGACGTTCTGACGGAAGATACTGTAGACACCACACAGTCCTTTTTTATGACGGACATATAAAAAAGGGGAAATCTGGGAAACAAACTTAATATGAAAAGGCATTGTGTGCGTCAAGGTGCTTGACGTCGCAAATGCGCTGCGTCTGACGTCTCCTCATCACGCAAACAGAATGCTACGTGGACGTGGCGCACTCTGCATATCCGTGTTAGCGGTTTTACATTCTTGCCTAACTTGTGTCCATTTGCCACGTGCATTGTGCGTGCGCAGTTCGGTGCGGACGCACTTAGTGTGTGGGTCTCTATTGCTCATGAGTCTATGCTATGACGGACGTTAAACTGTGCAACAACACGGACGTGATCACTGCTTTTGTCTGACACGGGCCTTAAAAGCCAGATATGAGAGCACGACAGGGTTCAGTGATAGGCTCAAGAGTCAGAGCTGACCCATTATTTCTTCTTCTCTGTTCCAGAGCCTTGTATGGATCCTGTAATCTCAGCGGATATTCAACCAGGTTATGTCACCATTGTTCCTGATGATGCTGAAAGGCATCAAAATGCGTCGAGCTATATGACATTTTTTTTTCTTAGACTATTCTGCCAACCCCGCATGACCTGAAATGCTCTTGGTTTCTAAGCCTATGGCCACTTGCTTCTTTTGGCTACGTTCATGCGCAAGGGCATTTTACGTAGCCAAGTAAGCCCAGTCTCTCTCCTGGTAGGCTGGAAACTGATGTGGAAGCTTTTTACACAATGTCAGGTAGCCACAGCATAGTTTGAGCCTAGCCCTCTGCTCTCCTTCTGATCCTTTCTCCTTTTCTATCCATTTGGACCCACAAAGGCCCGTTTCTACTCTGTTATCTAGGGTCTGCAGCAATAAGTACGTCTAGCCAGAGTTAGCTACCTGACCAACCTCAGATACACTGACTACTATATATATATGTCCGTATGAGGGGGTTTTGAGTAGGGATGAGCCGAACACCCCCGTGTTCGGTTCGCATTCGAACAATTTCAAAAGTTCGAGTTCAAACTCGAACCGAATTCAACGCAAGTAAATGGGACTCAAAAGTTTGGTTTTTAGAGTGCCCTGCAAGAGGGCATATATGCAAGATATTTGCCATAAAAGGTATATGGGGGTCCGGGTAGTACCCTGGGGGACAGGAAACAAGGACAAAAAGTAAAAAAAAAAAAAACGTTTTTAAAGGGACAGTGAGTTTTCCATGAAATAAGGGTTAAAAATAAAAACAAAATATTCCTTCAAATATCGTGCCTAGGAGGTCCCCATAACCTGCCCGTGAAGTGGCGGATGTGTAGGATGTATAGAAGCATTTAAAAACCAAAAAATGACGTTTCAAATGACGGTAAACGTTTATCCTTTAATCTATTCATAAACAACTGCTTGGGGCAGCAGTCTGTATTAAAAGAGGAGACCTTTTAGGACACGCAGAACAAGTTTAGTGATTTTTTGGCTAAATTATGGTGAAACTTAATAGGTTCTTTAAAATTGGGCCTTTAGTGTCGGCAACAGTGCCGTCACACCGTAACCCCTCTGTGGTATTGTGGAAGAGTGCAGGGTTGGACCCTGCATTCCAAAAAATTAAAATGATATAAATCTGGTACAGGCGTCAGTGCAACCAAATATTGTGCCTTTCATGGCAGCAAGTGCCTTCGCACCGTAACCCTTTTGTGGTATTGTGGAAGAGTTCAGGGTTGTACCCTGCGTTCCAAAAAATTCAAATGATATAAATCTGGTACAGGCGTCAGTGCAGCCAAATATTGTGCCTTTCATGGCAGCAAGTGCCTTCACACTGTAACCCCTTTGTGGTATTGTGGAAGAGTTCAGTGGTGGAGGTTTTGTGAATGCAGAGGAGATCCCCGATCTATTCTGTTACGTCAGCATCAGGGGATTGATAGCTGCTGATCCAGGACTGATTCATTTTTATAAATGTCAGCTGGTCTACAGAGTCGGTGGAGAGACGCACTCTTTTCTCTGACAAAACCTCCAGCGGCACTGAACGTCCTTTCAGAAAGCACGCTGGATGAAGGGCAACCTAGTAGCTGCATTGCATATTGGCTAAGTTCTGGCCAGTGATCCAATCTCAACACCCAGTAAGCCAGTGTATCATGTGCTGGAAAGGTATCCAGGTCTGCCCTTGCCCCTAGGTAGTCCTGCACCATATGGTGAAGACGCTGGCAATGGGTGCCTACATTTGACGTCCCTGGGCGTCGTGGACTAAATTTTTTTAAAAAGGCATCAGTCAAGCGGCCCCGGCCTTCACCACTATTCCTCTGATCATCCGCAGCCTCAGAAGCACCTGTGTCATCACTTGGTAACCTACCAGTGCCTGGAAAGGTGTTAAAAAACTGTCGCTTTAGAGCATCCAAGTTTTTCCTCCTGTGCTCCCTCTGTGCGGGCAGGATGAGCTATGCAACTTTACCCTTGTATCGTGGATCAAGAAGGGTTTCCAACCAGTAATGATCCCTCTCCTTGATAGTACAAATCCTGGGGTCCTTTACCAGGCTTTGCAGGATAAGGGAGCCCATGCAGCATAGGTTGGAGGTGGCATTAGCTTCCGAGTCTTCCTGGTCAATGAGGAGGATGACCCCATCGTGCACTTCCTCCTCCCAGCCACGTACTAGTCCTTGTGTTTCTGGGCACACAAAACCCTCACTTGAGAAATCCCCACCTTCAATGCCCCCACTACTTAAATATTCCTCCTCCTCCTGTCTGATCTGAGGAGGACCCACTGGAATGCTGTCTGCGGAAAGACTGGGGCCTTCAGAGCTAGGGAAGGCCTCCTCTTCCTCCCGCTGCTCTGCCTCTAGCGCCACATCTATAATTCCCTGCAGAGTGTGCTCCAGCAGGAACACTAAAGAATTTGTGCCACTGATGCATGCACTGTCCCTGCTCACCATTCTCGTTGCCTCCTCAAATGGTGACCATACAGTGCATGCATCCTTGATCATCAGCCACTGCGGGGGGAAAAAAAAACCAAGTTGACATGAACATGTCCTTGTGCCATACTTACACAGGTACTCGTTGATGGCCCTCTGCTGCTTGTGCAAACGCTGCCGCATTGCTAATGTTGAGTTCCACCTGGTGGGCATGTCACAGATCAGACGGTTTGTGGGAAGGTGGAATTCTCTTTGAATTTCTGCCAGGCGAACACTTGCTGGGAATGACCATCTGAAGTGGCTGCAGACTTTTCTGGCCTGGCTGAGAAGCTCTGCCAGCCCTGGGTACCTGGTTATGAAACGCTGTACCACCAGATTTAGGACGTGTGCTAGGCATGGTACATGCCTCAATTTACCCATTTGTAGGGCGGAGAGAAGGTTGCTACCATTATCACAGATGACCATTCCCAGCTGAAGCTGGCGTGGTGTTAACCATCTCTGCACCTGCCCCTGCAGAGCTGACAGAATTTCTGGCCTGGTGTGGCTCCTGTCCCCTAAACAAACCAGCTCAAGCACAGTATGGCATCTTTTTGCTTGAGCCATTGCGTAGCCCCTGTCATGCATCGGTTTAACTGCCACTTCGCCAGAGACAGAGAAGGAGGAGGAGGAAGAGGGAGAGGTGGTGGTGGAGCAGACAGACCTCATTCAAGCAGCTTTCTGGAGGCGTGGTGGATGAACAAGCTCCAGCACAGAGCCCTGTCTTGGATCCCTCCCAGCTGCAAGCAGAGTTACCCAGTGTGCCGTGAAGGAAATATAACGGCCCTGTCCCTGCTTGCTGGACCACGTGTCTAAAGTCACATGTACCTTGCTGCTGACTGCCTTTCCCAATGACTCAATAACATGGTCTTCCACGTGCTGATATAGTGCTGGAATGGCCTTCCGTAAAAAGTAATGGCGTTTTGGAACCTGCCACTGTGATACAGCACATTCAGCAAATTCACGGAAGGGAGCAGAGTCCACCAGCTGGAAAGGCAGCAGCTGCAATGCGAGTAATTTTGCTAAGCTGGCATTTAGACGCTGTGCTTGGGGATGGTTGGAACTATATATATTTTTTCTTATGCTGCAGCAGCTGGGGCAACGTAATCTGACTGCGTAAATCTTCATCTGATGGGATGCTGTCACATTGTGAGGAAGGACCTGGTACATCCATTACTGTAGCATCATCCCTGTCAGTGGAGGTTGGAGTCAATAACATGGCAGGACATATAGTGGGGGTAGAGACAGGTGAGGGGACCTACACAAAGTTTTGCGCCAACAGGATGCGTGGCAGGTGGTCATATGTTGCCTCAAGCACGTGGTACCCAAGCGTCCGGTGTCTTTCCCACGCTTGAGCCTCATCTGACATAGATTACAAATAGCAACGGTGCGGTCTGCTGCACGTTTCTTAAAGAGACAACAGCGTACTGCACCTGAGCAGCTCTGACAGCTGATGCCTTGGACTGGCTGTGACGGGACGCCGTCTCTTCCCGTCTGTCCTGGCTCTCCAGACACCCCCTTACCAGGATCAGCCCGGCCTCTGAGTTGCTTGGAACTCAGTGCCTCGAGCAGCCTGATCCACAGCTCCAGACCCGCTTGCTCTGAATTCCTGCCTTGGAGCCTCTTTGCATTTCGAGAATGCCGCTCAGTGCCTTCTGAGAGTGATTATAGCTGTAGCGTAGCTGAGACACCAGGCAGGCTGTATGTTCATCACAGGATACACACTGGCCATTTCACTTGGCCTGCTTTTATTTGGTTCATAATCAGATAACAACAGTTAACATTCCCGCCCCCTAGACATTACGGCACCGTCATTCAGCAGTTCCCCATCAGGTCCTCTCAGAGTGCAAGCTCTTGAGCAGGGACTTTTCTGGTACTGTTCTATGTGTTTAACTTGCATGTATATTGGTTATCCGGTCTTTCCCATTCTACAGCGCTACGGTACATGGTGGTGCCTTATAATTATCTGTACCTGCAGTCATACAGAGCACAGGTCCTTGTTTGGGGGATTCCAGAGGAGCAGCAGCGATCCAGGGGTACCGTTTGATAGCTCGGGTCCCTAGGGTGTCACAGTCCAAAAAGCGCCCAGATCTGGGGGTAGGGGCACGAATGGCAGCATATAGTAGATATCCCCCTTGGATGCCGCATGGTCAGGGCTGCTTAAGCTCCTGGGGTCAAGAAAGACTCAGCAAAGTGGGTTCCCTCCTGAAAATCACCACAACGGTAGCTCGCCTGAGGATCATCCCACGTTTGAAATATCACCCCACTGGAGCAGTTAGTTTTCGGGGCGCAGACGTTTAAAGCTTCTACAGATGGCTCCATTACAGGCAATGAGGTGTATTCCAGGAATGGGATTGGTTGGCCCTTCTAGCTCCTTGGATGGTGATTGGCTGGGGTTTCAAACCCAGCTCAGGCTTTCAATCCCAGGTTAACCCTGGTGTCAGATAACACAGTGAGCCTAAGGGACAGGCTTAAAGGCATTTTGATTACATGCTGATATAGGGGGGGAGAAGAGTCACAAAAACACCACTTTAAAACACTAAGAGACAAATAGCTTAACTGAGGGGAATAGCAGAGGAGCGAGGGGTTAAACAGTCCACAGTCTGAGCAAGGGGTTCCGCGACAACGATACATTTAAAACCACACAATATAAATGAACATAAGGACTTTCCCAAAGCAACAGTCTATGTCTTTTGGGGTTTTCGCCATGGAAATAAAAGTCTTGGGGTTTGACGCAGGGATCGCCACGTCAGTTCCATGACATATCTCCCCTCCCCACAGGAGTCCGACGGCCACAGTTGGACCCCAACGGGTCGACTAGGGGTCGTTGGAGCAATAGTCCATACCTTGGTCCATAGTCTGTTGGGAGGAGGCGAGCCATCCCTCTGGTCCAGTGCGCCCAAAGATTCACTGCAGTAGTGTGTGCCAGGTAACAGGCCACCACAGTCCACAGACATAAAACCTTTGCTAGCGGGCACACTGGGATTCCTCCCCACATCTTTCTCTCCCCAGGGCACCTCTGCAGACCCAGGAACAGAACCCACTCTGTGTTCACAGTCCCCAGTCTCTCCTTCTGCTGCTGCCCCCTTTCCAAGCATTTAAAAAGGGCCCAGCCCACGGCAATCCCCACAATCCCAGAGGGGTGCAATTCTTCCTGGGGCCAGGAATTTGGTAGCTTTTCAGGGTGGTCACTCACCAGTCCTCCTGGTCTCTTGTGCAGATGAGAAGAGGTCCCCTCTCTGGCGCCACCTTGGTCCATAGGGGTCTCCGGGTTCGTCGGGGACAAGGCACACTCCGATGCCAGCACAGCATCCAGCCTTAGAATTTCTGCCAAGTCCACTGTGAGCGCCTCAGGTTTCTCGTTGAACAAAATTAAGTCCACAGGCTCCATATTCGCTGTCCCTTCAAGCTGGGGATCCGGGCCACCTGTACTGCATCTCCCTTGCACAGTGGGAAGGAGCGCAGCCTCTTCGCTGACAGCCTGCTGTTTAATCTTGGCATTCAGCTGTACTTCTAGCTGTAAAGTCTTTGCTTTCAGTTCAATAACTGAAGCTTGCAGCTCGGCCTGTACCTGATGGCGTAGTACTGTCTGGAGCCTCTCATTTTCCAGCTGTTGCTGTGCTGTGTACAGCCTGCTTTCAGAGAGTCGCAACTGCTCACCTATACTATGGCGTTGCTCGGTCTCTGCATCACACTGCTCCTGAAGCTCTTGACATTTTCCTTCCCAGGCAGTGATAGAAGCCTGGAGTCCAGCCTTTAGTTCTCAGCACTGACCCTCCAGCTGTTGACATGACTTCTCTAGTAGCTGGACCTTGCTTTGCTCTGCCTCTCCGTCTGCTCTCAGTTGGTCATTCAGCAGTCTGGCCTTCTTGAGATTATGGCCGACTCGCTCAGCGTTACTTTGCTCGTCTTTCAGCTTCTCCGTCAGCTCCGTAATCTGGGATTCCAGGAGACACTTTTCCCCCAAGGCTGCCTGAACTTTTAAAATGCCAATGGCCATGGCCTCCTCTCGCTCTCGAGCAGCATTATCCTTGGCTCGCTCAGCAGCTGTAAGTAAATCCCGCAAGCCAGTCGTCTCCATCTCCAGGCGCTGTATATTCACCTCTGCATCATCTCTGGATAGTCTCACCTCATCCAGCTCTCTCTGACCATCTTGCAGCTCATTTTGCTGGTTCTGTAATGTCTCTGTCAGGGCCATTATCTGTGCTCGAGCAGTGAGCAATTCAGCCTGTAACAAGCTGACCAGATCGTCCATGGTCTGTGTGGGCCCATCTCTCATGAGGGGAACAGCCTGGGTGTCAGTCTCTCTGGTGACCTGATACTGCCCGCTGGAAGATGGCTTACTGTTGTAATCCCCGGGCTGTGATGGTGTTCTGCTTTGGTCTGCTTTGGCTCGGCCACCTCTCTTTTTCTTCCGCTTCCCGCTGGCTGGTGGGGGGAGGCTTCCTCCAGGGGCTTCAGCGACTTGTAGCTGGGCTGCAGTTTGCAACCTTTTTAAGTCTATTTTGAGTGCCCATTCCTCAGCAGCGAGTCCCTTCAGTACAGGCCAAAAGGCAGAGTCCTCATAAACCTCCAGGTAGCGCCCCTGGATGGCGCACAATTCTGCATGTCTGGCAGCTCGTGGACTGCCATAATTGTCTCCCCCCTTAAAGTAGATCCATGCTTGGCCAGGACCACGGAACACATAGCCTGGGGGAGGCTTCTCGTCAGTTTCCCAATCCTCCTCACTCACACATTGCAGCAAGTCCTCGTATTTGCACTCTAGATCGAGTGCGGCATGCAGCCAGTGCACCAACTGGTCTCCATGGCTCGCAGTGGGCTGAGGCCCCAACACTTGGGGTCTTCACAGCTGAATGTCCTCTGTGATTCTCTGCTCATAAGGAATAAATGAGCTGTCCTGATCCATAGTCCTCTGTAGACGGTTTTCTTTCACCGCAGGCAAAACCTCTCTGGTCTCTCTCAGCGGGGACACATCTCCACTCGCTCCGGGTTGCACCACACTTGTGCCTTTGACCCTTACTTCAGTATCTGTTCTATCCACGGCTCTCCAGCAGGTCCTTCAGGGTGTCCTGCTTGCAGGCTGTATAGTTGGCCATCTCGGGGTGTATTGGTGTTGAAGAGCCTCTATCCACACTGCTTGCCACCAATGTGACGGGACGCCGTCTCTTCCCATCTGTCCTGGCTCTCCAGACACCCCCTTACCAGGATCAGCCCGGCCTCTGAGTTGCTCGGAACTCAGTGCCTCGAGCAGCCTGATCCACAGCTCCAGACCTGCTTGCTCTGAATTCCTGCCTTGGAGCCTCTTTGCATTTCGAGAATGCCGCTCAGTGCCTTCTGAGAGTGATTATAGCTGTAGCGTAGCTGAGACACCAGGCAGGCTGTATGTTCATCACAGGATACACACTGGCCATTTCACTTGGCCTGCTTTTATTTGGTTCACAATCAGATAACAACAGTTAACATTCCCGCCCCCCAGACATTCCGGCACCGTCATTCAGCAGTTCCCCATCAGGTCCTCTCAGAGTGCTAAATGAACATAAGGACTTTCCCAAAGCAACAGTCTATGTCTTTTGGGGTTTTCGCCGTGGAAATAAAAGTCTTGGGGTTTGACGCAGGGATCGCTACGTCCGTTCCATGACACTGGCTAGTGCTACGGTTGGTCATAGAGGCTGTTGTGCCTCGTGTTTGTTGTGCCTCCTCCTCACTTGACTCCTCTGTTCGATCAGGCACCCAGGTGGAGTCAGTGACCTCATCATCATTGTCATCACCCCCTATCTCCTTGTCACTGGAGCCAACTTGGCAGTATGCTGCAGGTGCTGGGGCAACATGAGTGCCAGTTATTTGTTTGTCACTGGCACACCCTTCCTCTAGGTTCATTATACTCCCTTCCTCAACCTCAGAGATTGAATCAGAGCACTGTAGTTGCTGCGCATCCTCAAGCAGCATGTCACTGTCATTGTAGTCAAACAATTCAGCTGACTCCTCCGTGTGTGATAGTGAGACTAGGGCAGGAGTGTGGACATGGAGGCTGCATTAGATGCTTTTGCAGCTGAGGTGGACTGTAAACCACTACAAGACTGGCTGGTAGAGGACACGGAGGATGAGGATGGCCTGGTTAGTCAATCCACCAAATCCTCTGTATGTTGCTGCTGCTTAAAACGGCCAGCACCAGTTAGAAAGGTCAAGTGTGCCCCTGCAGAGGATGCACTATGTCCACGACGGCCAGAGGCACAGCCTCCCGACACAGACGCTGCTTGCCCACTTATCTGTGCCTGGGAGCGTCTGCCTGTCCTTTTTGGTCTTTCTGACATGGTGAGTGATATATAGATTAAAGCTATACAGAACTCTGATTCAACTCTGGTATAAAGATTAAAGATTTCCAGAACTCTGGTATAACTCAGTGAGACACCCTGATAGCTGGCAGCCAGTGACAAGACACATATTACAATTCCCAGAAACCACCTACAAGTCAGTGAGACCCCCTGATAGGACCCCCTGATAGCTGGCAACAGTGACAAGACACAGATTACAATTTGCATAAATCTGCTAGAAGTATGTGGGACCCCCTGATAGCTGGCAGTGAGAAAACAGATTACAATTCCCAGAAACCTCCTATAAATCAGTGAGACCCCCTGATGGGTGGCAGTGAGAACACACAGATTACCACAATTCCCAGATATTTTGTAGAAATGAGACCCCCACAATTGCTGCTGGCAGTGAGAACACAAAGATTAGATCAATTCCCAGATATTTTGTAAAAATGAGACCCCCCAGTAGCTGGTGGCAGACTGGCAGTGAGAACACACACCAACGCAACAACAATCTCCTCTCAAACACGTGCTGAAGCACTGTGTGAAGCCTTATATAGTGTGCTGCGGGACTAAGCTCTGTGATCCCATGTTTGGGCAAAATTTGAGTCGTGATTGGCATAGTCTTGAACCTGTCTTGCACCTGACCTCTGGTCAGGTGCAAGGCTGTAGCCAATTACAAGCTTCAGGTCAGTGGAAAAGTGCATTGTGGTCAGGGCCGGACTGGGAATAAAAAGGAGCCCTGGAAAAAAAAAATTAAACCAGCCCTATTGTTGGAACGGCCGGAGCCTGGCCTTTCCAATAATACCAACAATGACCAGAGATTATGTAACAGAAATTACTACAATAAAAAAACAATGATAGTGCTCTGTGATACAGTAATGTGTAGGAGTGTGAGTTTTATTGCTGTGCAGCACTGTGATACAGTAATGTGTGGTGTGTATGAGCGTATCTCGGCTGCACAGCAACAAAGCTCATAGCAATGTGCGGTGTCTATGAGCGTATCACAGATCTGCAAGGCAGCAAAAGCTCATACGCACGCACATTATTGTGAGTTTTGTTGCTGTGCAGCACTGTGATACAGTAATGTGCGGTATGAGTGTATCGCAGTGCTGCACAGCAACGAAACTCACAATAATGTGCGGTACATTAGAGCGTTGCTGCTGTGCAGATCTGTGATATGCTCATACAGAGTGCACATTACTGTATCACAGACCTCCATAGCCATAAAACTCAGGGTTAGAAACTAGGGTTAGAAGCTATTAGGGAAACAGATTAGGGGCACAGATTAGGGTTAGAAACTATTAGGGGAACATATTAGGGGTACAGATTAGGGCTAGAAACTATTAGGGTTAGAAACTATTAGGGGAACAGAATAGGGGTACAGATTAGAAACTATTAGGGGAACAGATTATTAGTGGTACAGATTAGGGTTAGAAGCTATTAGGGGTACAGATTAGGGTTAGAAGATACTAGGGGTACAGATTAGGGGTACAGATTACCGTTAGAAACTATTAGGGGCATTGATTAGGGGTACAGATTAGGGTTAGAAACTATTAGGGGCACAGATTAGGGTTAGAAGCTATTAGGGGCATTGATTATCTTCTAACCCTAATCTGTTCCCCTAATCCAGGGCTCAAAATTTCAAGTCCCAAGCTACTAGCGAGGCCTTAAGAGTTACTCGCCACTAGTTGCCCCACCTAACCCCTATCCTGCCCTGCCTCTGCATTCCCACTCGCCCTCATGTAATTTCCACTCGCCAAATGCGAGCTGGCGAGTGGAAATTTTGAGGCTTGCTCTAATCAATGCCCCTAATAGCTTCTAACCATAATCTGTACCCCTAATCTGTGCCCAATAGCTTCTAACCCTAATCTGTGCCCCTAATCAATGTCCCTAATAGCTTCTAACCCTAATCCGTGCCCCTAATAGCCACCACTTTAAATTGTGAGCAAGGCTCCGCCTTGCCTGTCTGAGGACCCCTCCCGGAGACCGGCTCCTCCTCTCCCTCTCCGCCGCCCTCGGGATGCGGCTGCCGGCTTTTCCTGGGGCATTTCACCCTGTCCATGTGTCTACTTGAGCTGCGCTCGAAGCTGAGGGGGGAGCATGGGGAGGCTCACACGGGACCCCGGCCACGAGGCGAGTGACTTCCTGCAGCCCCGGAAGACTCCGCCGCACCTCTCCAATCTGCAGCCAGTGGGCCTTCGACAGACTCCAGGTGCGTGTCCTGTACCCTGACCCTACTCCCGGCACTACTACTCCCAGTATGCTCTGCCTGACCCTACTCCCGGCACTACTACTACAAGCATGCTCTGCCTGACCCTACTCCCGGCACTACTACTCCCAGCATGCTCTGCCCGAGCCACTAATCATGCACTGCTACTCCCAGCATGCTCGGCCCGAGCCACTAACCATGCACTGCTACTCCCAACATGCTCTGCCCTAGCCACTAACCATGCAGTGCTACTCCTAGCACGACTGCAATGTGTATGTATATATGTATATACAGTTGTGTTCAAAATTATTCAACCCCCAATGCTGTAAAGGGTTTTAGGGAATTTAGTGTACATTTTTAATTGTATTCAGAATGAAATCCTACAAGGACTTTTTAAAGAACCATATGCAACTAAAATGACATCAATTGGTTTTGTAATACAGTAGTAAATGTTTCTTTTGTGAATTCTTCATTGACACAATTATTCAACCCCTTAAAGACTACCACTCTGAAGAACAGAGGTTCATTCAAGTGTTTTCAATCAGGTATTGAAAACACCTGTGGATGTCACGGAGCAGCAATAAAGCATAATAAGCACCAATTAGGCAGCTTTAAAATGACTGATACTCAGCTCCTTCTAGACATTTACTGGTGTGGTTACAAACATGGTGAAGTCAAGAGAATGGTCCAGGAAGACAAGAGAAGAGGTGATTACTCTTCACAGGAAGGGCAATGGCTATAAGAAGAATGCAAAGATGTTAAACATACCAAGAGAGACCATAGGAAGCATCATTCGCAAATTCAAGGCAAAGGGCACTGTTGAAATGCTACCTGGTCGTGGCAGAAAGAAGATGCTGACTTCGACTGCTGTGCGCTACCTGAAGCGTAGAGTGGAGAAAAGTCCCCGTGTGACTGCTGAGGAACTGAGAAAAGATTTGTCAGATGTGGGTACTGAAGTTTCAGCTCAGACAATACGGCGCACACTGCGTAATGAAGGCCTCCATGCCAGAACTCCCAGGCGCACCCCCTTGCTGTCTCCAAAGAATAAGAAGAGTCGACTGCAGTATGCCAAAAGTCATGTGGACAAACCACAGAAGTTTTGGGATAGTGTTCTGTGGACCGATGAAACAAAATTAGAACTGTTTGGGCCCATGGATCAACGCTATGTTTGGAGGAGGTAGAACAAGGCCTATGAAGAAAAGAACACCTTGCCTACTGTGAAGCATGGCGGGGGGGTCAATCATGCTTTGGGGCTGTTTTGCTTCTGCAGGTACAGCGAAGCTTCAGCGTGTGCAAGGTACCATGAATTCTCTTCAGTACCAGGAGATATTGGATGACAATGTGATGCAGTCTGTCACAAACCTGAGGCTTGGGAGACGTTGGACCTTTCAACAGGACAATGATCCCAAGCATACCTAGAAGTCCACTAGAGCATGGTTGCAGATTAAAGGCTGGAACATTTTGGAGTGGCCATCGCAGTCACCTGACTTAAATCCGATTGAGAACCTCTGGTGGGACTTAAAGAAAGCAGTTGCAGTGCACAAGCCTAAGAATGTGACTGAACTGGAGGCTTTTGCCCATGACGAATGGGCGAAGATACCCGTAGATCGCTGCAAGACACTTGTGTCAAGCTATGCTTCACGTTTAAAAGCTGTTATAACTGTAAAAGGATGTTGTACTAAGAACTAAGATTGAATGTCACTTGGGGGTTGAATAAAACTGATAATGATGTGAGCACAGAAAAGACATTTGTGGTTATTTCATTTTAAATGTTATGTTATATTTGTCTGACCTACACGTGTCTCTTTGATTTAATTGTAAGCAAGATGACTGAATGATCAAAATCAATGTCAAACTGGTCAAAACACTCAATTTCAGTGGGGGGTTGAATAATTTTGAACACAACTGTACATATATATATATATAGTGTGTTTAATGTTACAGAAGCCACTTGCACATCATAGCAATTCAAAGAATTGCATCCCAGAGCTCCTGTGCCACATTCCCCATATGCAGCAAGGAATTCTGGGTAAGATATGCAAATGACCTCTGTCTCACTTTTACACATCCTGGATCTGTTATTACACAGAACCCTAAAATCAATGCTATGCCACACTGTGGCTTTGTAGCAAAGATAAGGTTATGCAACTGGTCAAAGCCACTCCTAGGACAGCGCTGTTTCAGGTTTGTTAAACCCTCATCAGCTAGGAGACAGGCATGACCAGTTGCAGTGGATGTTTGGACCATAGGTAAGTAAGTGTCTATAAGGGTTGTGGTGAAGGACTAAAAGTGAGACAAAAAGCCTCCACACTATCAAAAGTGTGTTTAATGTTACAGAAGCCACTTGCACATCATAGCAATTCAAAGAATTGCATCCCAGAGCTCCTGTGCCACATTCCCCATATGCAGCAAGGAATTCTGGGTAAGATATGCAAATGACCTCTGTCTCACTTTTACACATCCTGGATCTGTTATTACACAGAACCCTAAAATCAATGCTATGAGGACTGCAGTGTGTGTATATATAATGGTATATATAATGGTCTACAACTACAACTAGCATGGATTACAATGTCCACGGTCCGCTAAAGATTTATTCTTTGAATTAGTAAAAATGAAGAAAAAAGAAGTGGTTCTGGACCTCCACGGTCTTTTCCTCTCAGATTATCACAGGGTGAAGCGAATCCCGAGGGACTTCAGAATCAATAACATTCCAACCCTTGGAAGGTTGAAAGCACAGGTGTGTAAAGATTGGACCAGTGTACTTAATAAGTGTTCTCTGGACCTTATGCTTGTTGCTATCAAGGAGGTTAAAGATGAACTTGAAAAGATCAAAATAAAAATAGTGGAGTTTGAAAGAGAACACACGGAATGGATAGGGACAGCAGAAGGTATAACAACTATGGCTAAAATTGAACAGGAGGTTCTTAAGTACAAGAACGAATTGGTCCGTTTTAAAAAAGAGAAGTTTGAAAAAGTAAATAAGGACTACATACAACACCGTGTGTACAGGTGGTTAAGTGGGGAACCCAATAGAAGACCCTTCCGGAGCCAAAGAAAACTCATACGGAAGCCAAGAATCCAGACTGTTGATATTACTTCGGGTGAATCTGCCTCTGAGAATAAAACCGCTGTCATGACCACTCCAATATCCAAAGATTTTTTAGGGGTACCGGGCACCCAGAATTCGGGAGGTACAATTACGCGGAGCCGTGTGAGAAACGTAGGGGAAGAAGATCTACCAGAAGGGGGAGCAAAGGGAAGTCAAACTGGGCCCAGAGGCAAGCCTCCTCTCAGGAGATAATCCCCATATTTAACCTCTCAGATTGAATCCTAACGGAAGTGGAAATTGGATTATTGAGCAAAGGGTTGTCCTTTATTCCCTCTTCGGGACCTAATGATTTCCAATGGAATGTGGAACTGTACAAATTTGGTCGTACCCTACGCCTTGCGGATTTTTTCAAGAACGAATCTACTATTGATGGGACCTCTATGTTCCGACGAAAGGGTCGGTTTGACCCTCTACCCAACCGGTCGTCAATAAAGACATTTCTGCGTCAAGTAAGAACGGAGGTGAATCAGCTTATAAAACAACATACGTCTAGATATAGCAATATTTCTAGACTGGAACGAGAGGCAATTATGACTATCTGATGATGCCACTATAGTCATACGACAGGCGGACAAGAGTGGGGCAATTGTCATATTAAATTACTCTTATTATGCACAGGAAATGTATTCACAACTTTCAGATGGAATTACTTACACATTGTTGTCACGTGATCCAACGGTGGAAATTGTATCCAAATTTGAAGGAAGATTCAAAAGAGGTCTAGAGGCAGGATACATCAATGAAGATCTGTTTCAATTCCTGTTGAAACCCCACCCCAGGACACCAGTCATATATGGCATACCTAAGATCCACAAGAGCACAACATCCCCGCCGGCACGTCCAATTGTATCCGCAGTAGGGGGAGTTATTGAACCTATGGCACAGTGGCTTGATTTTTTGTTTAAATTGCCGTACAAAATATTCCAACATGTATAAAAGATACTAAAGATTTTTTGCAAAGGTTGAGATCCATTATGGTTGATTGTGATGAGGTGGTGTTTGTAATACTTGATGTGAGAAGTCTCTATACGGTGATCCCCCATGCGGGGGGCATTGAGGCGATGAGGGAGCTGTTGTTCAACTCTGAAGTATCTGAAGGTCCATACATAGAGTTTGTTCTGGAGTTGCTTGCACTAGCACTGGAGAACAACTACTTCAGGTTTGAAGACAAATTGTACTTGCAACGTACCGGGTTATCCATGGGGGCCGCCATGGCACCCATGTTCGCCAATGCCTTTATGTATAAATTTGAAAGAGAGCACATGCTGACCCGGTTACCAGATAAGATCATAGAATACGTAAGGGGAACATATGTTCTCAGTGAGAAGTTCAAAGGTTTCGCAAAGAAATATTTAAACTAGGAGGGGGGGGGACAAAAAAAGGGTAAAAAACAATCTGCCCGATTGTCCCCCAAAACTAAATCGGAGGGTGCAAGCAACATGCGAGGTAAAAAATGACAAGCTCAGAGTCGTGTCTACAAATGCTCGCAGTTTAGTTAATAAAATCAATGAACTAGAGGCAATGATGGCAGCAGAAAAAGTAGATTTAGTGGCGGTTACTGAGACATGGTTCAGTGAGAAAAATAACTGGGACATAACAATACCGGGGTACTCTTTATATAGAAAAGACAGAGAAGGTAGGAAAGGAGGAGGAGTGGCCCTGTATGTGAAAAACAACATAAAAACGAACCAAATAAAAGTGAGCGAGGTGAACATAGAGTCAGTTTGGGTTACACTAACATTTGGCAATCATACAGTAGCTCGTGTAGGTGTGATCTATAGACCCCCTGGACAAGCAGAAGAACTAGATAATCTGCTGGTTGAGGAAATAGCCAAAATGGCAATGAAGGGGGAAGTTATTATCATGGGGGGACTTTAATCTTCCTGATGTGAACTGGAAAACCAAAACAGCTGGGTGCACCAGGAGTACAAATATTCTAAACTCCCTACTGGGATTATCTCTAAACACAAGTAGTTGAGGAGCCGACCCGTAAAGAGGCCATATTGGATTTAATACTCACAAATGGAGGTTTGGTATCGGACGTTGTTGTAGGTGAAAATTTGGGATCTAGTGATCACCAGTCAGTATGGTTTAATATAACAACAGGGATGGAGCCGCACCACACAAGAACGAAAGTTTTAGACTTTAAAAAAACAGATTTTTCTAAAATGAGATTTTGTGTGAAGGAGTCATTATCAGACTGGAGGAGTTTAAAGGGAGTCCAGGAGAAATGGGATTATTTAAAGGAAGCATTATTGAAGGCCACAGGAAATTGCATTCGGCTTGTTAGCAAAAACAAAAAAGGGAAGAAACCACTGTGGTACTCTGCAGAAGTGGCCAAAATAGTGAAGAACAAAAAGACAGCATTCAATAATTATAAAACAACTCAGAGTGAAGAAGATAGGCAAACCTATAAGATTAGGCAGAAAGAGGCAAAGCAATTTATAAGAGCTTCCAAAGCACATGCAGAAGAGAAAATAGCTCAGTCAGTAAAAAAGGGGACAAAACATTTTTTAGATACATAAACGAGAAAAGAAAAGTAAAACAAGGATTAGTTAGATTAAAAACAAAGGAAGGAAGGTATGTAGAAGAGGATAAAAGTCTCGCTGACTGCCTCAATGAATATTTTTGTTCAGTCTTTGCAGAAGAAAAGGAAGGAAAGGGACCTCAGTTAGGAGAGAACACTAAAGAGACATTTACATATCAGTTTACAGAGGAGGAGGTTCTACAGCAGCTGTCTAAAGTAAAGACAAATAAGTCAATGGGGCCTGATGGGATCCACCCTAAATTATTAAAAGAGCTCAGTGATGTAATAGCAAAACCGTTAACGGGAGTCGTCCCAGAAGACTGGAAATTAGCAAATGTTGTGCCCATTTACAAGAAGGGTAGTAGGGAGGAATCAGGGAACTATATGCCAGTTAGTCTTACGTCAGTAGTGGGGAAATTAATGGAAACCATGTTAAAGGAGAGGATTGTTGAACATCTAAAAACACATAGATTACAGGATCAGAAACAACATGGGTTTACCTCAGGGAGATCATGCCAAACTAATCTTATTGATTTTTTTGATTGGGTAACAAAAATAATAGACACAGGTGGTGCAGTAGACATTGCTTATTTAGATTTCAGTAAGGCTTTTGATACTGTTCCGCATAGAAGGCTTATCAATAAATTGCAATCTTTGAGTTTAGATTCCAATATTGTTGACTGGATTAGGCAGTGGCTGAGTGACAGACAACAGAGGGTTGTGGTAAATGGAGTTTATTCGGCACAAGGTCTTGTTACCAGTGGGGTACCTCAGGGGTCAGTACTTGGACCCATTCTCTTTAATATTTTTATTAGTGATATTGCAGAAGGTATTAATGGAAAAGTATGTCTTTTTGCTGATGACACAAAGATTTGCAACAGGGTTGACGTTCCTGGAGGGATCAGCCATATGACAAATGATTTAGGTAAACTAAAAAAATGGTCGGAGTTGTGGCAATTGAGTTTTAATGTGGATAAGTGCAAGATAATGCACCTGGGACGTAAAAACCCAAGGGCTGAATATAGAATATTTGATACAGTCCTAACCTCAACATCTGAGGAAAGGGATTTAGGGGTCATTATTTCAGAGGATCTAAGGGTAAGTAGTCAATGTAATAGAGCAGCAGGAAATGCTAGCAGAATGCTTGGTTGTGTAGGGAGAGGTATTAGCAGTAGGAAAAGGGAAGTGCTCATGCCACTGTACAGAGCACTGGTGAGACCTCACTTGGAGTACTGTGTGCAGTACTGGAGACCGTATCTCCAGAAGGATATAGACCTCTTAGAGAGAGTTCAGAGAAGGGCTACTAAAATGGTGTACGGCTTGAAGGAGAAAAGTTACCAGGAACGGCTTAATGATCTTAACATGTACAGCTTGGAAAAAAGACGAGACAGAGGAGATATGATAGAAACATTTAAATACGTAAAGGGAATCCACAAGGTAGAGGAAGGGAGTATATTTAAAAGGAAACAAAATAGCAAAACAAGAGGACATAGTCTTAGATTAGAGGGCAAAGGTTTAAAAGTAACATCAGGAAGCATTATTTTACTGAGAGGGTGGTGGATACATGGAACAGTCTTCCAGTAGAAGTGGTAGAGGCCAAAACAGTAATTGAATTTAAGCAAGCATGGGATAGGCATAAGGCTATCCTAAACAAAAGATAAATCCAGGTAAAGTATCCATGTAATTGGGCAGACTAGATGGGCCGAAAGGTTCTTATGTGCCGACATTTTTCTATGTTTCTATGTTTCTAAGGTTCATTGACGATGTTTTTGTGGTGTGGCTGGGAACGGTCGACGAGGCGCGAGAAGTTGAGCGGTATATTAATGGTTTGAACACACCGATCAAAGTCACCAGTGAGGTGGATCAATTTTCCATCAATTTCTTAGATGTAAGGGTGTTTAAGAAGGATAATCATTTTCAGTACCCCTTATTTTCAAAACCCACTGATCGAAATACCCTACTCCATGAAAGGAGTGCACATCCAGAGCACTTTAAATGATCACTTCCCTATGCACAGTTTTTGAGGGTAATAAGGAACAATAATGTTTAAGATGGTAGGGAAGACCAAATTCGTTATATGTATCAGAAATTTGTGGATCGAGGGTATTCTAGAACAGTATTAACAGAAGCCTTGGAAAAGGCAAGAGCCCCCAGAGAGGAGAGGACTAAGTCAGATAGACTAAAATTTCCCTTAACGTTTGACACGGCGTCTGACAAGATTACATCAGTTGTGAGAAAAAATTGCTCTATTTTGGAGAGGGACCAGTCTCTACCTGGGAAATTTAAACAAAAGCCAATGTTCTGTTATCGTAAAAAACTGAGTTTGAAGGACCTATTGGTCCGAGCGGACCCTGTTCAGAGTAATGACCGGGGCGCCGGGCGGGTTCAGAACTGGGGCTACAAGAGATGTCTAGGTTGCATCACCTGTGGCCATATGACCCCCTTGAAGGAATTTAGACATCCCCATACAGGGAAAAGATTTTTCATTAAACTCTCCATCACATGCAAGACTGAGTATGTGATTTATAAAATCTTGTGTCTGTGTGGTTTGGCTTATGTGGGTAAAACCGTTACTCAGCTCTGTGAAAGGATACGTAACCATAGGTCCAATATCAGAACAGCTTATAGAGATGGGAGGTCGGATAAACCATTGGCCAGGCACTTTTTGGAGTCTGCCAAAAACTTCAAAGAGGATAAAGGGTGGTCAATCGATCATGTCCCTCCCCCAAAAGGGGGGGGTGACAGAACGCTGGCCCTCCTCCAAAAAGAGGCACAATGGATCCATAAATTGGAAACAGTTTTCCCACAAGGGTTGAACGAGAGAAATGTGTACTCGTTTTTTTTGTAATTTAATTGAGAGTATCTGTAGTTAAATAGTATGGGAGTCTACATGGCTATATGATCTATGCATAATCTGACCCGTAATCAATATGCGTATTGCTGCTGTTTGTTTTTAATTGCTGAATTTAGCGATAGGTGGTGGTGTGATTTGTTTGTATTTTTTTCCCCAGCTGCTTCTTCCTGATAATGTGGATGTGCTAGGTAAAGAAAAGGGGCCGGTACTGTTGATTTTGTGATCGGGTTAAGTGTTGGGGTTACTGGGACAACCAACGTGAGGTCACCAGAAAGCGCCGAGCCTCGGCGCATGCGCACCATTGGAGGAATGTGTGTTGCGATTTCCACACACCGGGGGGTGAGTAATAGGGGGGTTTTATCATTGTTAATTGTGGTGGTTATTTAAATGGTGTACATTGTCTTTTGTACTTATGTCTGTCCTGATGAAGGCTCTGTGTCTTGAGCCGAAACGTTGATGTCTTTGGACCATTAAACGGAATTTCATTCAAAATCCCTGGAGTGCTGGCGTGTTTTCTACTTCATATATATATATACTGAGTTTTGAAATGTGTGTGTATGTATATATATATATATATATACACACACACACACAACACTTCAGAACTCATATATACACACACACAAAATAGTGTTTAAATAGAGGTCTTTATTCATAACAGCCTAGAGAGGCAGCGTCACATCTGACACTGCCTCTCTAGGCTATGTTATGGAAAGTTTGGTGTTTGCGCATAAAGTCTTGGTACACTAAAAAGGTACACTTCAGTATTAAAGTGCGCCCAGTACAAACTATAAAAATACACGCTATATTTAGCTCTTTCTGTATAAGACACAAAGTACTTCTCTATCCCAGGAGGAATCAGACAAAACACGCTGCTTCAAGCTGGAAATCCTGTGGCCAAGTGAGCTGTGGCTCCTGGATTGTTTAATTTATTAGACAATCGCACACGCCCAGTAGCCCCCTGGCTGTACAACAGAAAGCCAGGTTGCCCAGTAATTACATTTACATATCAAAAGGACAGGGGCGTGGACCAGAATGACCGACCGGCCTCCTGGAGATGACTCATCCCTGAGCCATCTCCATGATCCCCGTCAGCCATGTTTGTCCCCATCCCCTGTCACTTGTCAATATGGACCCCATTCAGATACTGCTCAGAGTGATCAGTATCTGAGTGAAGATCAATCTACTTGTTCCTACGGGTTATTGACATATCTGCGGGGACAAATACAGTTATTATCTCAACACGGTACCAGTGTTGAGACAAGGCTTAAATGTCTTAAAAGCAGGTATGTCTCTAAACCCAAAAGAAGGTTTTCATACTGACGGTTTTGCCGCTGGTTTGGATTAAAACCACATTCAAATCCAACACAGGGAGACAGATGACAACTTATAAAACACGCACATCCTAGAATATAATGTCCACATAATAAAATTTCCACGACAGCTATTATGAATAAAGACCTCTATTTAAGAAAAATAATTCAACAAAATAGTGTTTATCAGGACAAGTAGATCGTCCTGAGGGACACGTAGATTGGGCTACCACTTAGTTGTTGGACAAGTAGATTTTTTTAAAATTTCCACACCCCTGTACTGTGAGTTTCATTGCTACATACCCCGGGGTGTAGGGTTTGTTATGGCTATGTTTGTGAATGTATGGCTGTGTGTGTAAATGCATGTATTTGTTTTTAAACAGGCTCCTGTGCATAAACGTCTGCGCCTGTGTCCTTGTCGCAGCCCGGCGTTGCCCCCTAGCCTTGCACCCAAAAGGATGATATTGCTCCTAGAATTGCCAAGCACAATATCTGCTGCCTGCACTCCAAAACCTTAAGTATGACAGCATCGTGAGGTACAGGTAGGAGACTAAATATTGGTACGGGGGAACAATAGGTTAAATGGGTGCTACTCAAATTTTAGCCCTTTTAACCTCTTTGCTGCTGACAACGTGCTGGGCGCATCCTCTGGTTTCATGTTTGTGTTCAGAGGATGTACTCAGCATGTCATTGACGTCCTGCAGCTGAGCTCAGTGCCATTTCTTTCTTGGCATAGTTGGGGCCGGCCGCCCGTGCAGTGATGTTAGCCGCTGCTGTGGTGCAGGAAGGAGGTGGCGAGCCACAAGGCAGTCCAGACCCCAGGGCACATCCTGCTCCGCAGACAGCTCGTCCCCGAGCCACGCGTACTGCTTTCTGGTGACCAGATTCTGGTCACGCTTTACAGATATGCACTGCTCATCAGTGAGTTTCATTCCTGTTGAGCTCTGTGATACGTTCATACACACTGCACATTACTGTGAGTTTTATTGCTGTGGCGCTCTGTGATACGCTCATACACACTGCACGTTACTATGAGTTTTATTGCTGTGACACACTCATACATGGCATGTGTTTTTTTTCAAGGGGGGGGGAGCAGCATTTCATTCATCGCTCCAGGCTGCACCGCGGCTTGGGCCGGCCCTGGCTGTAAGTGCAGGCAATTCGCCAAAATTTGGTGAACTGCTTACTCTCTGAATAGCTGAACGGCCCCGAAATTTCACTGTTTGCCGAATTTCAGTGTCCGGTTACATTTCGGGGCCAGATCGGCTCTCTGAATAACCCCTCTAATCTTCATTCCTGGGTTCTCATCTGTTTTGATTTTTTCTTTTTTAGAATTTTTTTTTCTAACAGGGTTATTCAAAGAGCTCCGAATTGCTGGCGAAAGGTAACCGACATTCCTCTGCGGTGCCGGGGATTTTCTGGCGGCTGCTCTGCACTGTGATCGGCTCCTGCTCGGGTTTCTCCGGCGTGTTCGGCGGGGTTAATCCAGATGTTTTTGCGGGTTTCGGTGTGCTTTCGCCTGGGTTTTGCGGCGAGTTTTCTGCAGGTTTGCAGCAACTTTTCCCTGCATTACAGCGGCCCTGCGGTGCTTGCTGAATACGCCCACAGGGTCCCGAAATGGAATCGCCAAATTGAAGAGAACGAAAAGTCACCGAACGTGCGGTGGCTTTTCGATTCTCTTTGAATAACCCTGTATGTCTATTATTTTGATTGAGTTTGGAATATCTGCTATCCAGTTTTGAGGTGGATTTCTAACTAGTGGTAAAAGATATATGGGGAAAAGTCTGTCACTGTACAGGAAACAGAATGGTAAATGTTCAGGATGGGCAAATCTTTAACTTGTTTACAGTGGCTTTAAATGCAACTTTCACTGAGCCAGATAAACAGGTTTCCTTCCTTTGTCCTGTAATAGCAGACATTATGTTCAATCTGTGCCCTGATCACAGTCATTTTCTGTTCAATATTTGTGCAAACAAAATATGGTTGTGGAAATTTGTCTTTGACACCCGAAAGCAGATGTGTAGAGATTTTCCTCCTAAGTAAATGTACTTAATAATTGAAAAACCCTAAATACATGCAGTATTATGCAGCAGGTGCCTATATTCAGGTCTGCTGTCTACTAATAAGTAGTATTCATTTTAACATCTTAAATGTCAGATACAAAGAGATGAACTTCATTCCTTCCACAGGTAAATATCAGCCAAAAAAATGTATCCAGGATAAAAACGTCTACATTTTGTTCATTTGACCCTTTCACTGCAAAAAACACGGAAATTTGCATGTTTTGCATTATAATGCAGTTATATAAAAAAAACTAGCATATATAATCCCATTTAAATACATTTTTTATTGCAAAATTAATATGCCCCCTGGGGTAAAGAAAAGTTCTCACTGAGATCTCACTTATGTCCCTGTGTATTTCTGTAAAAAAAGCTGCAAGGAGCAGTCCTCACCCTCAATGTAACAAAAAGTTCCTAACTTTTCTGCTTTAACACAGCTAAGCAGAGGACAGAATACAGGGAGAGCTCTGGGGTCTCTCACTTCAGCGTGCAAGGGTAAGATTTGGGTTGTCATAACTGCTAAAAATCCCTTTACAGTACAGATTCAAGTTGTTACTGTAAATTCTATTTAAAGACATTCCACATACAGATAATATAATATTTTTGTATACTATTGTCATTTTCTGGAAGCTGCATTGCTAATAATCCCATTCTGATCACTACATATCTCCAGAAGCAGGAAATCTCATGATTTTTATTATTTATCTTTATCACATTTACTGTATATGACACAAAGGCTATTTCTGCCTGTATGCTGATAATGCAGACCTGTGCAAGATAAGAGACACCATGCAGGTTGTCAGGCTCGCGCCATGAAGGAGCCATGGCACAACCTCTGTGTAGTGATATATAATCCCAAGCGCTGGGGGTAAACAGGCACACAGACGCTGGAGGCAGTATATGTATAATAAGGCTGTATTGTAGAATTGTTCACAGCAAACAGTCCAGCATATAACAGATGGTAACACAGAAAATACAGGCAAGTGGATGGTGGGCCACGTAGTCTCTCCAGATCCGCTTGAGGAGAAGCTGGAGCCTTTAGGCAAATGTACCTTGATAGAAGGTTGGTCTCCTTGGAGAGAGCTTGAGGGCTGGAAGCCACTTGAGAGTCTCTGGACCCACTGGATAGTGTTACATCCTCAGCCCCCGCTGTACCCCCTGGGGGGTCTGGGCAAGAAGGGGGACCGCTGGCTGGCCGGGTGCCAGCACTTTCTGCTGGCAGATCGGCATCTGAGGGGGCGGGGTCAGGTGTGGTTACCAGGAGCCGCAGGCTTTAAAACAGGGCTCTAGGAGTTGCCTCATCGCCCTGTTGTGGAATTCATTTCACGCACCGCTACTTCCTGAATCTATTTGAATTTACTGTTGATGACCCTGCTTTGTATGAGATTCCTGCTTCTGTTATTTGACCTGGCTTGGCTTTGACTACTCTCTCTCTATTGTGTATTTTACGCTGTTCGTTTATTTTAGTGATTTAACCCCATGCTGGTTGCTGGGTTGATCGCTCGCTGTTTGGGTTCTGTCCCATCACGTTTGGGGGTATCGTTTGTAACCCTCCGGGGTCCCTTTACCTAGGCTGCTACTCATGTAAATGTTTTTGCAAAGACCACGATAACAAACGATTGTTTATTTCTGTTTAATGTTATTTCTAATCGCATCTCTGTACATATTAACAATAACAATCATGTATGCAAGCCAGTACCTTCCGAGAGTCACCAGGTATCTATTAATCCTAAGTATTTACCAGAACGATTGGTTTCTGCATCTGACTGCCCTGCACCTTGAATACTTCACGGACTGTTGTTCCACGTATGGTGTTTCTGAGCGTGTCCTAGGTAATCTGTTGGTCTCGAAACCTTCAGAGCTTAGAGGCAATTCAGTTAGTCCTTGTGTCTCCTTGGCTATTAAGTTACAGTCTGTAGTTTATAAACCTTTTGTGTGTTATTCAAGCAGATACTTCTGCCCTCAAGGATCTCAACTCCGCTACTCGTGAGGCAGCGTTACCGCTACCGTTACAGATAGTGGGCCATGCAGTGGATCATCCAGCAAGCAGGAAACAGGTAGTGCAGACACAGCAAGGGTGGAATAACTGGTATACACCGTACAGCTGGTACATCAAGGGACAAGAAATAACAAGAGGGAGCTCTCAGGACTTCTGAACACAGGAAGGGAAAAACACAAAATGGAAGTGCGACGTTGGGAGGGCGTAATCAGGTATTTATGCAGAACACAAAGTCTCTAGAACAGGAGTTAACCCTTAGGTGGATACAGACAGGTATGGAGAGCTGGTGACCCAGGCTTACCACAGCAGGCTCTCAGGGCTAAGGCATGACACAGGTTTTATAAATTGTCAACTCCGTCTCCGTAATATCTCTGTAAAGGATAAACGAATACCAGAAAAATTTGAAATGAGAAAATGTACAGTATTTTAATCTTTAACCATCTTGAAATTTCAGTCTCTAGTCAAAATTTTATCTTACACTTAATTGTTAACTTCACATCCCATCTTTTCAAAGACATTTTTATGAGATCTTTGTTGGGAAAAATAATATATTATTTATTTGAAAAATGGTAGTGAGCAGGTTAAAAGGACATCCTAGACATGTGTGATCCCACATATCATTTATTACATTTATAATGTATTCACATTTACCGGAGGATCCCACCTCTGATTACTTCTACCACCGCTGTTAGCCCGCTCCTTTACTTCAACCTCTGGTGGCTTCAGCACATTGTTCGAGTGGTGACTTATTTGTTCACGTTGTAACTCCCTCTCCCTGACTGGTTGTACTGCTTTTACAGTTTGGAGGTGACCCAGAAGACAACGTTGGTCTAATGTGATGTCATGCTTGGTGGTGTTTCCAATAGGGATGGGTACATAGATTGGACTTCCCTTACAAACATCTACTACCACTTCACTGATGATCACACCTTCTGGTAAGGGACACAGTTTGGATGGAACAAAAATCATCTCATGGTCTTTGGTTTGGACTCCCACATGAGCCCGGGCATGTATAAAGGTAGTCTGGTTTGCGGGTAGGACTATCTTCTTCCGTCCTGTTCTCACAATGCCTTCATCATAACTTGTAGCTGAGGTATGCATGAGTCCCAGCATGGTTTCAGCTGTCTTTGTTGTTACTGAAAATGCCCTGCTCATCATCTGTATAACACTGGCTGATGTTTCTGCTACCCTCTTCTCTTGACTTATTAATTCTTCAATTACATTGAACCCAATAATTGGATTTTCAGCTACTTGCGGGTCTTCTGAGACTAAAATTGGGACTGTCAGTGTCTCTACTGATGCTGATTCACCCACCAATTGAAATCTCACCTCAATCCATCCAAGGAATGGTATTTCTGTCTGGTTAGCTGCTAGTCCAGTTAGAGTCCCAGGTCCAAGCAGTTCTTCAATGGGCCGGATCGTGGTGTGTGGGAGGTATTGTTTCCTCCACCCATCATTCACAAGGCTGGCTTGTGCCCCAGTGTCCCACAAAGCTTCAATGGTGACCTCATCCAGTCGGCAACGGACAAGGCACCGTCTTCCAACCAGAGCTATTAGCTTGGCTTGCCGTTGTGGTGATAAATAATTTACTGCGTTCATAGAAACCTCATTACTGGACACTCTACCCTGCTGTTTTGGAATGTTGGTAGGATGCTGGTGTCTTTTCTGTTTCGGAGTTCTGACTGGTGTGTGCTGGTGTTGGTGGGACACGTGGTAAGGAGCTACTGGGGGTCCCGTCTCAGCAGCCCGTTCAAGTTTTCCGTCGGCTGTGCCCTTACTCTGCATCCCCGTGACAAGTGTCCTACTTGACCACAGCGGAAACAGTGGTTACATGTGGCTCCTGCATTGGCCCCTTGGCATTCCCTACAACCTCTCTGTCTTGCTGGTGTCTGGATCATTGGAAACTCTCTTGGTCGTAGTAGATTACTGGTCTCCATGACTGTGAGGAACATTTTCTTCATTTCAAACATCTCTACCTTGAGGTCTTCCATTAACTTATACGGATCTGGGCCAGATTCTTTAAGGTTTGCCGGTGTTTTCTTTAAATCTCTAGCAGTTTCACCCCTGGCTGTTGCACAAATCTCTTTTGACGCTCCAGGCAAAGGTTCCTTTTCCTGGCAGTTTACCTCCATGTGGAGTTCGTTTAGTCGTGGATTTTTCCCATAAGCAGTTTTCTTTAACTTCTGTTGTCTTTCCAACTCTAAATTAGCTGCTTCATTCACTCTTTCAATCAATACATCATCTGTGACAGCAATATCATTAAGGTAAGGCTTTACCTGAAATTTTATGGCGTCATTCAGAAGTCCAGTTTCAATAGAACGAAGAAACTTTCGTTGAATAAGATCTGTACTGTACTTATCCTCCGTTTCTTTGTCACTTGACTTCCACCGTAGCTTTTCTTTCAACTCAATTGCTCTGAATAGGAAGTTCTGAGCTGACTCTTTGGGCTCTTGAGAGATATTCATCAGCTTATGCAGCAGGTCAGAGGAGCTATCTTCACCGTAGTGTCCCTTCAGGATGATCTTCAACGTGCTGAGAGTCAGTCCATTCTTAATCCCCAACATATCTCTGAGATGAAGTCCAGGGCTGACTGCCCGTATCACTGCCTCAATAATCTCCACTTCAGAATGTCCCTTCCGGATTCCTGCATCAATCTGATGGATCAGGCTTGTGTATGACAGTTTGTCTTTCTGTCCCCCTTCTCCAATCTGTCCACAGATTCTGAATTCCCGCCGGAGGGTTACTTCTGGCACCGTGGCTGGTAATGGTACAGTCATTTCCCCCACTTTACTCACGCTTCCGCTGCTCACGCTGATCCTATCCTCTAGTGTCCTCATCTCCTCTTCTAACGCTTTGCGAGCTTCCTCTTGAGATTGTTGCAGTTGGAGGTATTTTTCTCTGAGGTCTCTAATCCGAGTGTCCTCCTTTACCATTAATTCTGCATCTGTCACACCGGGCTTGACCCCTAAAATAAATGACAACAGGTCTTTTAAATACTGGCAAACCTTGTCTTCCTCTTGACGGCCTTCAATCTCCTCCAAAACTCTGCCTTCCTAATCAGGGTTCGTCTGGATTCAGTGAAGAAACCTGTCCCGCTTTCTTCAGGGCACTTTAGAAAACGGCAAACTTCAACAAGATGAGCTTTCTCTAGCTGCAGTAGCGTAGTGCTCACTTTATCTTGCAATTGCTCCATCTTCTCACGTTGTCCTCCAAGAACTTTCTACTGACTTCTAGATTCGTCTCTGATAAAAGGTGTAGTCTTTTCTTGCTTTACTTTACTCCTCCTGGCTGGCTCGCCAAAATATGTTGCACTCTTTAGAATAAGAGACGGAGCTTGTTCTGGTACAACACATTTATTTTATGAGTTCACCTGAAACAGATAAAAGATTCTGTTTTTACTCTGGATGCACTGTGCACACTCTCTCTTAACTGCATCCAGTGGTAACTTCAGGATTACTGAATCACTGAGACAACCACTTGGTATTAAGTACAGTTTCTGTGGCTGAGGACACAGCAGTGACACCCGCTGGTAGGAGGTCAGAACAGCAGCAACAGAACTATGTCCTAGTAAATTTCAATAATAACAAAACAAAATGCTTTCTACTTAGTCCTGTTTACAGTACTCTTTTGGGGTGCAATGAGTTTAATACCGATTTAATACACAGAGTGCCACACATGCCGCACTCAATCTAGAGTGCAAATATGAGGACTTGCTGCAATGTGTGTGTGTCAGGCTCAGCGCTGGTGGGGTCCCAGTCTGCGTCGTATTGAGCCCAGTATGCAGGGAGTTCTGGGTTATTGGCAGGCAGTACCTTGTGGTATAGCGTAGTGTCAAGAGGGCTAAGCAGGAATCGTAGTCAGGAGACGGTCTGAGGTTCAGGGGCTGGCAGAGAGGATGCAGAGTCGGTGGGCAAAGCAGAGGTCTGGTACACATAGAGAATAGGCAATCATAGGTCTTTCCAGGTTAAGGTATAGGAGATAATCCTGAAGTCCAGAGGGAGGGGCAGAGAGATCCTTTATTTCAGACACAGCGGTGTGGTGTGTGTGTGTTCTGTGATTAACTGAAGGTTCTGGTTTTGTGCTGAACCTGAGGGCAGCACTTTTCCTGGATGTGCTGCAAGCACGGATATGGCAGTGAACAGCAGGCATGGATCCTGGCAACAGCAGGCATGGATCCTGACAGAGTGAGGAGGATTGGGAAACTGACGTGAAGCCTCCCCCATGTTCTGCGGTCCTGGCCCAGCATGGATCCGCTTTAATGGGGGATACAATTATGGCAGTCCACAGGCTTTCAGACATGCGGAATTGTGCAGCATCCAGGGGCACTACCTGGATGTGTATGAGGACTCTGCCTTTTGGCCGTGCTGAAGGGGCTCGCGTCTGAGGAATGGGCACTTGAAATAGACTTAAAAAGTTTGCAGACTGCATCCCAGCTACAAGTCCAAGACCCCTGGAGGAAGCCTCCCCACACCAGGCAGCATGAAGCGTAAGAAAAAGAGGGGTGGCCGAGCCAAAGCAGAGCAGAGGGAAACGCCATCGCTACCCACAGATTACAGCACTAAGCCATCTCCCAGCGTGCAGTATCGGGGCACTGGGGAGGCTGGCACCCAGGCTGTTCCCCTCCTGAAAGATGGGGCCACACAGACCATTGACAATCTGACTTGCGTGATGCTTGGGCAGAGTTATTGGCCCTGGCAGAGACATTACAGGACCATCATGATGAACTGCGAACTCTCAAGGAAGAGAGAGATGGTCGCTGCACGGAAGTGAGAGAACAGTCAGCAACCGTCCAAAAATTGTCAGCCCAGCTGAAGGCCTACGAGGACTCAAACCAAACCCTACACACGGAGCTCAGTGGAGCTCAGGCGCAGATAGCGAAGCTGGAGCGTGGCTCCCGTGTAATGATCGAGCAGCTGGAGGTTGAGCGGCTATCACGTGTAATGCCACAGGGTCGAGGTTGCAAGCCCAGGATGCAAGTGATACACAGGAAACACTTGATATGTTGAAAATCAAATTGGGATTTATTAAAGGAAAACAAACCTGGAGGAGAAATGCTGGAAAGTCTCTGGTTGAGGAGTGCAGAAGGGAAGTCTTGGAACAGGTGTAATAAAGGGGTCTCGAGGCACAATACCAGTAGGGATGATCCAGAATGCAGAGTCCAGGTGGAAAGCCAGGGGTCCGGCACACAGATATCAGATCAGCTATGGAGCTTCTGGGCAGGCTTGAAGTCAGACTGGAAGTGTTGGCACTTTGCAAGCAAAATGCAGAAGCATCCTGGGACAGGCGTGCCTCTGCTAAATACTCACTGCAGGTCCTCATTAGATGCACCTGCTGATCCTGCAAGTGTGAGTCTCTGAAAGCAAATTCCAGCAAGACAGGGCTTGAAGGGTGCTGCCTGGGGAAATCAGGATGGTGCAGCACCAGATCTGCCTTTCTTCCGCCGGTGGCGGCGTGGAACGTGACAGCGGCGAACTGGAGCTGCTCTACACATAGAAATGACAGCTTTTAAAATTTGCCTGGAGCGAATTCTCCTGTGAGCAGGAATTAGAGCGGACACAGCACTCCCGGGATACTATGCAGCCATGGGCCTGTGCGCAGCTAGAGGAAATACAGCTGCTCCAGAACCAACTCCAGCTGTGCCAACACCAGCTAGCTGTGCCAACACCAGCTGCTAGAAATTGATGCAGCTCGGAAGGAGCCTCGCTCAAGCCCAGACAAGCGAGGCAGAGGTGGGCCGCCTGACACACCAACATGTTGTTGGGCTAGATGCATTTGGTGGTTGCAGCCGCCCCATCGGGGAATAGGCACGACCCCACCCCTCCTGTACTATGTATGTTTTAATGTACTTCCAGCCAGGTCATCACTGCAGCAACATCCCGCTCCGTGTCTTTGTTTTTGATCCCAAAGTGGATTTTGTTTCTGGGGGAGCATAAATAAAGGTCCACCAGTCTATCTCATGTCTGACAAGCAGCATGAGCAGGTATGGTTTGCTATACAGCAGCCTGTGGCTTCATTTTTGGACAGGACTCGCCCTCATTAGAGGTACCTTGACGCTGGCGGGCGAGCTTAATCTTATAATAGCCATTAATAAGAAACCAAACCTCTAACTGTGTTTTGTTTCACACGGTATAATGGGAATAAGCGCAGATGACATTTTTTTCTTTGTTATGTTTTACACATGTTGTTGGGCTGGATGCATTTGGTGGTTGCAGCCGCTGATAGCTGGAACATTCTGCCTCAGCTTGATGTGTGTCTGTAATCTTCTATTCTGTAACTAAACTATCTCTCCGTAACAAAATAACTCATGGTCGATCAGTGAGAAGGAAGTAACTGGAAATAATGACAAGACACAAAGTTTTCCTTTGCTTCGCTCTCCATTGTATGTTTGGTTACATGTGCTTATATACATTACATGACGTTTCAATATCCTATCAAAGAGAAGTAACACCTACTAAAATGCATACAGCCGCATATTAAAAGTTAAAATACAGATTAACACAAAGATAAACATAATTTGCAGTTTCATTAGTTTTCTTAATGTTTGTTCTTTAACAGGAATTAACATCTGTTTCTGACTGTACTTATTACTCCCTCTTTGTTAGCCTCTCCCCCTTATCTTGGGTGTGCTTTAAGACATTTACACAAGCCTGCAGATTCTTAGGTGAGATGCATTTCTAAACTGTCAGCTTGGTCATAGTTAGAATGTTAATTAGAGCAAAGTTCACTTAAGGCATTAGCATAAAATCATGTTGTATATTTTCATAGCTGCCTGATCGTGATAGGTAAATCTCATCAGCCGCCCCATCAGGGAATAGGCGCGACCCCACCCCTCCTGTACTATGTACTTCGTATATTGCCCATCATTGGCCGTCATTTGCTGCTACTACGACCGTGATAAAGTGCGGCTGCACGCGCGTTCGCACTGCGTTAGTCTGACCCCAGCCTAAAGCAACACTTCCTTAAGGCTGGGGTCAGACCAGCGCACTTTTAACGTGCGTTCTGGCGCACATAATTACGGCCGCACTAGCAGCAGATGATGGACAATGACGGCCAATATACGATGTACGGCCGCACAAAAGTCCGGCCGTGCAACGCAAGTGGAATTTGAACGCATTTTTTGAGAACGCTGAACTGCTAGTACTGACGTACTGAGTGCGCAGCTGCGGCATAGCGGCATGTTTGCGTGATTAGGAGATGTCAGACGCTGCTAATGTCCAGCCTACATAACGTCAAGACGCAAAAAGAGTTTTATTGACGATCCGTACAAAATCACGCCCGAAAATGTGCGTCGTCTGACCGTTTTTGCGCATTCCGTGAAAAAATACGTCAATGCGTTCGGACACACTTTTTCACGTTCGCGGGGAAAAATGCTTTCGCCTGACCCTAGCCTTAGTGTTTATAAGGCATCAGTCCAAGTAGGACAGCCAGCCCTACAAACTAGGGATGTGCGTTTCGATTCGGACCGATTCGTTTTTTACGAATCGGGCCGATTTGGTGCTTCGGATTCGTCCGATATTCCGAATCGGATCAGCAAAGAAATACACAGCATCTGAACTAATTTCCGATACGAAACTAAATAATTTCGTTATTTCGTATGAACGTGAAATTTGTAAAATCGCAAGTCATTTTCGTTCCATTCGTGAATTCCGTTTTATTTCGGTCATTTCGGACATCTTTTTTTTTCTATTGTTTCGATCAATTCGATAGTTACTCGATATCCATTTGATAGTTCATTTCAAATGCGATAGTTGCAGCATATGTATCCTCACACTGCCAGGCAGCACCTCTACAGTATGATTAATTACTGCCGTATATGATTCCGCACACTGCCGGGCAGCACATCTACAGTATAATTAATGCAGCATTTGAATCCTCACACTGCCGGGCAGCACCTCTACAGTATAATTAATGCAGCATATGAATCCTCACACTGCCGGGCAGCACCTTTACAGTGTAGATAATGCAGCATATGAATCCACACACTGCTGGGCAGCACCTCTACATAATGCAGCAAATGATTCCGCACACTGCCGGGCAGCACATCTACAGTATAATTAATGCAGCAAATGAATCCTCACACTGCCGGGCAGCACCTCTACAGTATAATTAATGCAGCATATGATTCCGCACATTGCCGGGCAGCACCTCTACAGTATAATTAATGCAGCATATGAATCCTCACACTGCTGGGCAGCACCTCTACAGTATAAGGCTAGGGTCAGATGAACGCATTTTTCACGTCTACCGCAAAAGGTGCGTTGAAGCGTCCGAATGCATTTTTTCACGGAAGATGCGATAGCGGTCATACGATGCGCAATTTCGGTCGTGATTTTTTACGGATCCAAACCAGGAAACTTTGGGTGTCTGGACGTTATGTTGGCTGGACACAGGGGCAGATCCAGAGACTAGTCTCGGGAGGGGCACTGACAGAAAATAAGGTGTTTTAGCAGAGAGCCCGACTCACGAGAATTTACAGAGGGCCCGGCTCACAGGAGCTTACAATCTAGAGGAGCAGAGGGTCTGGCTCACAGGAGCTTACAATCTAGAGGAGCAGAGGGCCCGGCTCACAGGAGCTTGCAATCTAGAGGAGCAGAGGGCACCCAGGAGCTTACAATCTAGAGGAGCAGAGGGCACCCAGGAGCTTACAATCTAGAGGAGCAGAGGGCCCGGCTCACAGGAGCTTACAATCTAGAGGAGCAGAGGACACCCAGGAGCTTACAATCTAGAGGAGCAGAGGGCACACATGATCTTACAATCTAGAGGAGCAGAGGACACCCAAGAGTTTACAATCTAGAGGAGCAGAGGAAACCCAGGAGCATACAATCTAGAGGAGCAGAGAGCACCCAGGAGCTTACAATCTAGAGGAGCAGAGGGCACCCAGGAGTTTACAATCTAGAGGAGCAGAGGACACCCAGGGGCTTACAATCTAGAGGAGCAGAGCGCACCCAGGGGCTTACAATCTAGAGGAGCAGAGGACACCCAGGAGCTTACAATCTAGAGGAGCAAAGAGCACCCAGGAGCTTACAATCTAGAGGAGCAGAGAGCACCCAGGAGTTTACAATCTAGAGGAGCAGAGAACACCCAGGAGATTGGAGGTCAGAGTCGGTGTAGTTTAATGAAGTGTAAGTGCTCATGTCGACATGGTGTGACATGTCTTGTGAGCTTTGTTGGAGATACAACAGCATATATTATACTATGGACTGCAGGTGGCGCTGTTAGTACAGGTTAAATGTGTTCTAAACTCATTGGTATATGTTCACAGGAAATAAGTCTCTATTGTCTCTGCTTTACTTCCTTCTTCCTTTCTAGCTGTGTGATGATGAAGCATCCTGATATATATCCAGTGACTAATCTGTTATAAGTTGTTTTATTGCTATATGAACAAAGTAAAGTTCTCTACTGCAGATTCACAAGACTCCAGTGCCTCTTTCATACATAACCAACAGGTTATGGGCCCAGACACTGAAAACGAAACTACAAATCAGTAAGTGCTGCAGCTATCATCCAAATACCTGCTGTGTGTGAGGAAAGGAGCTGCATCCAATATACTGAAAGATGGCAAGTGGCTCAGATGTGAAATATGCAATAGCAAAGCTAAACAATACCAATTATCAGCTGTGGAAGTTTAAGCTGGAAATGCTGTTATCCAAAGATGATCTGTGGCAGGTGCTGGATACAATCAGACCCACTGACAACCCAGAAGAATGGACAAAAGAAACAGGCAAGCAAAAGCAGTTATAAGCCTGTTAGTGGAGGATGATCAACTAATCCATATAAGAAAAGAAAACACAGCTAAGGGTATGTGGACTGCGCTACAGAAACTGCACGAGCGTTCAAACTTAAACAGTAAACTATATCTGCTACGTAAACTGTATAAGATGAGGCTGGAAAAAGGCCAGGAAATGTGTGAACATGTGAACGCTATGCTGGAAATTGTGGAGCAATTACGTGCAATTGGAGAAGAAATAAAAGACAATCATGAAGTGGCATTACTATTATGCAGCCTTCCAGAATCATATAGTGCCCTGATAAACGCTCTAGAAACCAGACCACAGGAAGAACTAACACTGGAATATGCTAAAGGGAAATTAATTGATGAATACAACAGAAAGAAGGAAAATATACGTGGTGAAGAGAATGACAAAACAGAAGTAGCTCTAAAGGTGAATGAAAACACAAAACAAAACAAAGAGACCAGAGTGTGTTTTCGCTGCAAAAGGACAGGTCATTTGAAATATTTGTTCAATCTGGAAAGCAGAACAGCGAAGGAGAGAGACATTCACAAAAGAAAGAGCTAAAGCAGCCACACAGGAAAGCAAAGACACAGCGTGGAGTGCAAGTTTTAAAGTAACTCAGAATACTACCCGCATGGATGGTACATTGACTCAGGAGCAACAAGTCACATGACCAGTGATGAGACCTTCTTCACAGAAATTAATTTTAATACAAAAGACAAAGTCTTCCTAGCAAATGGGAAAAGTATTACATCAGAAGGTAAAGGTCAAGGATTTCTGAACTGCATCACCCCATCAGGAGGTAACCGAAGCATCCTTGTAAAGAACGTTCTGTATGTTCCAAGTCTAGAAGGAAGCCTCCTATCAGTAAAAAACCTTGCTAACAATGGACTTACAGTACAATTCCGAGGTAATGAATGCACAATTCGAAACAGAAAAGAAATCGTTGCAAAAGGAAGGTTGAATGAACACCTATACAAAATCGTCACTGAACGTGTTCAAGTCAAAACAGTCACTCATAATCCACATGACAAGTGCATCCATCTATGGCACAGACGATTGGGGCATCGAAACTCAGAAGCTATAAAGGAACTTTCTAAGAGAGAATTATCAGAAGACATGATAATGATACCTTGTCCAAAGTTGATGAAGTGCACGTGTTGCATCAAAGCAAAGGCCACACATACACCACTTCCACAAGCCAGTCAAAGAAAAACCACTAAACCCATGGAACTTATACACAGTGACGTGTGTGGACCAATGAAAACCCCGACACCCAGCGGCAACAAATATTTAATAACCTTCATTGATGACTATTCCAGGTACACAACGACATATCTGATGAAACACAAAAGTGAGACAACTGATAAACTTCAAGAATTTGTAGCGATGACTAGCAACAAATTTCAAAGGAAACCCGGAATAATACGCACGGACAATGGAGGGGAATATATGGGTAAAGAAGTGGAATCATATCTAAAGAAACATGGTATCATACACCAGACAACCGTACCGTACACTCCAGAACAAAACGGTGTAGCTGAAAGAAAAAATCGCACTCTTGTAGAAATGGCCAGATGCATGCTTTCAGATGCCAACCTACACAACAAGTACTGGGGAGAAGCAATAATGACTGCAACATATCTACAGAACAGACTACCATCTAAAGCTATTGAAAGTACCCCTTATGAAATGTGGAACAGATCAAAACCTAGTATAGGTCATATTAGAGTGTTTGGTTGCAAAGCATACGTTTACATTCCAAGTGAAAAACGCTCCAAGAGAACAGAGCCATAGAAGGCATTCTAATAGGCTACAGTGAACAAAGTAAGGGATACAGAATCCTTAATCCAAAGACCAACAAGGTCACAGTAAGCCGCAGTGTTTATTTTGATGAAAGCCAAACATCAGAAATAATGACTCCCGAAAAACACGAAGAAAAGGTGCCGATTGAAATAGCAAGAGATGCTGACCAAAAGGAAACTGTGCAGGAGTCAGACCAAGAAGTGGAACTCACAATTGATGACTTAACTGTTCACAATCCAGTAGAACCGACAGAACAACCAGAAATCAGAAGATCTACTCGGACAACAAAAGGGATCCCACCGCGCAAGCTGTCATACACTGTTAAGACACATGAGACATTTGAACCAACATCTTGGGAAGACATAGATAAACTACCAAAAGGGGAAGCCAATCAGTGGAGAAAGGCGGCTGAAGAAGAACTAAAATCACTTCAGAAAAATGAAACCTGGACTCTCACAGAGCTCCCTCCCGGTCACAAAACTATAGGAAGTAAATGGATTTTTAAAGTGAAGTACGACGCAGAAGGAAACATTCACAGATACAAGGCAAGAGTAGTCGCCAAGGGATATTCCCAGAAATATGGAGAAGATTATGATGAAACATTTGCTCCAGTGGTAAAGCACACAACCATTAGAACATTCCTCAGCATTGCAGCTGAAAAACAAATGCAAGTGAAGCACCTGGATGTCAAAACAGCTTTTCTATATGGAGATATCAAAGAGGAACTCTACATGGAGCAGCCACCAGGATTTAATACAGGACAGAACCTTGTGTGTAAACTGCAAAAGAGCATCTATGGTCTCAAACAAGCAGCAAGAATGTGGAATGAAAAAGTGAACGAAGTACTCACAACAGAAGGATTTTCAAGAAGTAACGCTGATCCATGCCTGTATTCAAAGAATCAAGACAACAAATGGATCTACCTACTAATTTATGTTGATGACATCATAATTTGTTTTGAACAAGAAGGGGATTATGATCAAATAACTAGCACATTGAAACAAAACTTTGAGATTAAAGAGCTTGGGAACATTGCTCACTATTTAGGAATCCAAATCGAGAAGAAAAGAAGACGGAAGTTATCTTCTTCACCAAAGTCAGAAAATTACAGATATTCTAGCAGAGTTTCACATGCAAGATGCAAAGAGTGATGAAAACGCCTATGGAACCAGCTTATCAGAAAGACAATGGAATGGAAAACTTGTTACCTAACAATGAGAAGTACAGCAAAGCAATTGGAAAATTGTTATACATTGCAACTGTGACAAGACCAGACATTGCCGCAGCATTGAGTATACTCTGTAGAAAAGTTTCAACACCCTGTCAACGTGATTGGAATGCCGTAAAAAGGGTGATACAGTATCTAAAAGGAACAATTCATATGAAACTGCGACTGCCAGCAACACCCAATGCAAACTTAATTGGATATGTAGATGCTGACTGGGCCGGAGATATCACAGACCGCAAATCTACTACTGGTTACATCTTCCAGTACGGAGAAGGAACCATCAGCTGGTCTAGTCGAAAACAAGCGACTGTTGCACTCTCTTCAACTGAAGCAGAATACATAGCAGCAGCACATGCATGTCAAGAAGCAATTTGGATTCGTCAACTTCTATTAGACATGGGACTGGATATGTCTAAAGCGATACCCATCTTTGAAGACAACCAGGGATGTATAAAGTTGACACAATCAGAAAGGATCAACCCTAGAACCAAGCACATAGACGTAAAATATCATCTGCTCAGGGACACACAAGAGCAAGGACTTATCGATATTCAGTATTGCCCATCAGAAGAGATGACTGCAGATGCACTCACCAAACCGTTGCCAAAGGAACGTTATTGTTTTCTTCAAAAGAAGCTGAATGTTGTATGATTATGCACATGCTGTTGAGAAGGGGTGTTGGAGATACAACAGCATATATTATACTATGGACTGCAGGTGGCGCTGTTAGTACAGGTTAAATGTGTTCTAAACTCGTTGGTATATGTTCACAGGAAATAAGTCTCTATTGTCTCTGCTTTACTTCCTTCTTCCTTTCTAGCTGTGTGATGATGAAGCATCCTGATATATATCCAGTGACTAATCTGTTATAAGTTGTTTTATTGCTATATGAACAAAGTAAAGTTCTCTACTGCAGATTCACAAGACTCCAGTGCCTCTTTCATACATAACCAACAAGCTTTGCAAACTTTTTTTACCTCTCTATGCTGCTCAGGCTCAGCTCACACTATGGAGTATGGAGCAGATCTGTTTGCTTCCAGAGTTCCAGATTCTTATCCAGGATCCAGCAGCTTACTTTGGGAAACGGAACCTCGCCTTGAGAGTCTCAGTGTGGCGCGCGCCTCCTGGCTCCTGCTGCTAGCTTTCCCGGCCGGCTTGAGGCTTCCCGCCCATGTGACACTGACTCACCATGTGACGGTGACCGGCCCATGGATTGACACGTGAGGAGGGGAGGGGGCATGGCTGGCTCTCTCACTTCCTGGCACCTGCTCGCTGGCACAGGCGCTGCTCGCTGACCACTCGCATTGAGTGAGTGCGGCCGCGGCGGCAAGGCAATCCTGGCCCTGCGTGAGAGGCTGAGCGCAGCAGAGTTTTCATAGGACAGGAGTTACATTTTTTTCATCATCAGGCAGGCCTTGGCAGTGCGCGCCGCGGGTCGCGGCGCGCGCTGCTTCAGCAATGCAGTCTGCTGCTGCCTGACCTCAGAGCTGAAGGCAAGGCAGAGGCAGAGAGGCAGTAATTTTTTAAGAATCTTGGGGGGGGGCAATTGCCCCGTTGCCCCCCCTGGATCCGCCCCTGGCTGGACATGCGTTGTGTCTGATGTCTCCTAATCACGCACACAGGCCGCTATGTGGACGCAGCGCACTCTGTACTTCAGTACTAGCGGTTCAACGTTCTTGCAAAAATGCGTTCGTTTGCCGCTTGCGTTGCGAGGTTGAACTTTCGTGCGGCCGTACTTCGTGTGTGGGCCTGCGTTGGATGTCATTTGCTGCTACCACGGCCATAATAAAGTGCGGCTAAACGCACGTTCGCACTGCATTCGTCTGACCCCAGCCTAATAATGCAGCATATGATTCCGGGCAGCACCTAGAGGAAAGTTAAAAAATTCAACAAAATTTCAAAAAATGCTTTAAAGATCCTAAATAATCTAAAAAAAAAGACACTCTTACCTGGAGAATATTATAAGCAACGGTATGGTAGATATTGAATTAAAAACGGAATATTTTTAACATTGAAGCCTATGGGGTAAAACATTTCCCACACCTTTTTTCACATTGAAGCATATGGGATTCAACATTTCACACACCTTTTTTAACATTTGAAATGAACTGTCAAATGGATATCGACTAAGTATCGAATTTAAAATGAACTATCAAATGGATATCCAAGCTGGAAGCCTGCCTCGCTGTTTCCTGGGGGCCAGCAGGTGCAATGATGTCATCACGCTGCGTGATGATGTCATCGGCAGGCGCTGGTGTGTAAAATTCAGGAAGGGGAGGGGCTCTTTGGGGCCCTCTATCTCCCCAACCATTTTACCTAGAAAGATGCTTTTTGCACTGCTGGAAAGGGGAGAGTCGGCGTATAAAGTTAACAGTTTTGCGGCCAGATCACGATTCAAACCTGGAGGTGGCTGACATCTTGGATGTCAACCAAGCCTCTGGGTCACCCCCACCCACTGACATCCTCACCATATATGTGAGGATGTCAGTGGGCCAGTTAACCCCCTCGCTGCCATGTGGAGATAAGGGGATCCAATGGATCCCCCTATCTCCCGATCCATGGCAGCTAGAGGGTCATGTTTGACATCATTTGAAAGGCCTGATCATGACCAGGTTTGGTGTAAAAAATATAAGTAAAAATGTTTTTTTTTAAAAAAAAAATTGTCTGGGGGGGTGTTAGTTAAATAGGACCTACGCTGTCATCTAAAAATAATGAGCATAAAACGGTCATAATGAGCTCAGCACACATAGGTGAACTAGCTCAGCAGTGAAGGAGTTAAAAAGTAAAACGTGTAAAAATTGGGTATTTCTATTCTCAGGACAAAATTTAGAGACTATTTAGCTGGTTTTTTTTTTAGTGGTTGTAGATTTTGGATTTAATTACGACAAAGTGTGTTTTTACCAATTGTTCATCATATTTTTTTTATAGTAAATTATACGATATGATGGAAATAATGGTATTTTTAGAAAGTCCATTTAATGGCAGATTAAACGGTGTATAATATGTGTGGGTTGCATAAACGAGTAAGAGGAAAATTTGACCTAAACACTAACAGCGCAGAAACCTAGAAACAGCAGCGGACATTAAAGGACGGATTTACGTAAAACAGCCCGGTCCCTAAGGGGTTAAACAATTAATATTTCTTTCAACCCAAGGAGGAGAGGTTAAACGGTCTTCTAAAGTGAGCAACATGGTCCAAGTAAAGATATCTCTGCATCCAGCAACTCTCTATTGATTTTGGCAGATTGAATAATAAGGCTAATCCAACCTGCACTGAGTGTATGTCTAAATATCTCAAAGGAAAGGGTAGGGGAAGTGTAGCAGCAGATTTCTGAAAGGCATGTTGGTGGATGAAATACTGTATAATGTTGCAAAACAAAAGCACATGGCTGTACAGTCAGGTCCAGAAATATTGGGACATTGACACAATTCTAACATCTTTGGCTCTATACACCACCACAATGGAGTTGGAATGAAACAAACACAATGTGCTTTAACTGCAGACTGTCAGCTTTAATTTGAGGGTATGTACATCCAACTCAGGTGAACGGTGTAGGACTTACAGCAGTTTGCAGATGTGCCTCCCACTTGTTAAGGGACCAAAGGTAATGGGACAATTGGCTTCTCAGCTGTTCCATGGCCAGGTGTGAGATATTTCCTCATTACTCCAATTACAATGTGCAGATAAAAGGCCCAGAGTTCATTTCAAGTGTGCTATTTGCATTTGGAATCTGTTGCTGTCAACTCTCAAGATGAGATCCAAAGAGCTGTCACTATCAGTGAAGCAAGCCATCATTAGGTTGAAAAAACAAAACAAACCCATTAGAGAGATAGCAAGAACATTAGGCATGGCCAAAACAACTGTTTGGAACATTCTCAAAAAGAAGGAACGCAACGGTGAGCTCAGCAACACCAAAAGACCCAGGAGACCACGGAAAACAACTGTGGTGGATGACCGAAGAATTCTTAACCTGGTGAAGAAAACACCCTTCACAACAGTTGGCCAGATCAAGAACACTCTCCAGGAGGTAGATGTATGTGTGTCAAAGTCAACAATCAAGAGAAGACTTCACCAGAGTGAATACAGAGGGTTCACCACAAGATGTAAACCATTGGTGAGCCTCAAAAACAGGAAGGCCAGATTAGAGTTTGCCAAACAACACCTAACAAAGCCTTCACAGTTCTGGAACAAGATCCTATGGACAGATGAGACCAAGATCAACTTGTACCAGAGTGATGGGAAGAGAAGAGTATGGAGAAGGAAAGGCACTGCTCATGATCCTAAGTATACCACCTCATCAGTGAAGCATGGTGGTGGTAGTGTCATGGCGTGGGCATGTATGGCTGCCTGTTCTGTCAATCACAAATTTCTAAGCATTTAGTTTATTAGAGTACTGTTTCTTTAATTGGGCGGCCATTACTGATGCCATACAGTACAGTTACTTCCTGGTAGAGCCAGATTCAACCAGCATAGCTACCAGTGAGTCAAGCAGAAAGCAAGCTCCACAGTTCTTTTACACAGGCCTTCTGCTTATAAGTCTGTAAGTAGAACCTTCATGTTTTTTAGTTATGTATATATTTTCAGCAACTCAAAGCACTGTTAGATTAGTTTAGTAGTGTTTGATTGTCTTCACATTAAGTTAAACTTCTGTTAGCCAGTAATTTACATCTAGGTAGCATGCCCGTCACTTATTTGTGTAAATTTGCATTCCTAGACTAATATATTGCCATAATTCCGTATTTTCCACAGTTTTACAAAGTTTAAAGATCTGAAAAGTAAAAATACAAATAAAGTTCAGTAAAGACTTTTCTTCAATCCTGCTTCCAGATTTTTATTATGTTAGCTGTCTGCCAAGCTTTGTGCCTCAGACACACTGTGAGGGCAGAACACTGCCAATGGAACTGGTTCTCTTGTATTTATTGATGATGTGACTGCTGACAAAAGCAGCAGGACGAATTCTGAAGTGTTTCGGGCAATATTATCTGCTCACATTCTGCCAAATGCTGCAGAACTCATTGGACGGCGCTTCACAGTTGTGACGGTGGGCCTGACCGGACATGGCACAGAAGGGGTGTGAGCTACTTGAGCAGTTAACAGACATGACCCATGAATGTATAAACAAAAACAAGGGATTTATTTACAACAGCAAAGTATATAAACAGGAAGGATCAAGAAAAACACACATGAAACTAAAGACCTGAGCACTAGAAATAAACTAAAATACTGAGATACAAATACCAAAACATAGAACCAGATCAGAATGAAATGCATGAAACAGATAGCTAATCAAAAAGCAACAACATGAGAGGGCTAAATACTAGAGCAACATAAGCAAGAACATAAACCGGATTTAAACTAGAGAAAACATGAATATTAGACATGAACTTGAACCAAGAACATAGACCTGAATATAGACAGAAGAACTAAGAAAGGATATATTAAATGCAAACATCACCTAAGCAAGACAGACCTGAACATGAATGCATGAGCTGAGTACACTGAAGCAGGATCAGGATCAGAATGAAGCTAGAATCACAGTGAGGCTTGAATCAAGACTAGGAATACAGAACAAACTGAGAACATGGATCAGACTGAGAACAAGGATAAACTGGAGGCTAGGATCAGAGTGAATACCAAAATGAGGCAGCGCCCTTCTATGGGCGATGCCTGCTTTTATACAGAGTCCACTTAAACAATTGAGTCCAGGTGAGGTCCAGGCTTGAACGTGAACCAAAGGTCCAGAACTTGGATGCAATATCCATAGAAGCCAGAGGGGGCGCCAGAGACCCAGGACGTGACAACAGTGCAGATGGATAATGACCCAACGCATACTGCAAAAGCAACCAAAGAGTTTTTGAGGGGACAGAAGTTGAATGTTATGCAATGGCCAAGTCAATCACCTGACCTGATTCCCATTGAGCAAGCATTTCACTTGCTGAAGACAAAACTGAAGGGAAAATGCCCCAAGAACAAGCAGGAACTGAAGACAGTTGCAGTAGAGGCCTGGCAAAGCATCACCAGGGATGAAACCCAGCGTCTGGTGATGTCTATGCGTTCCAGACTTCAGGCTGTGATTGACTGCAAAGGATTTGCAATCAAGTATTAAGAAGGGAAAGTTTGATTTAGGATTATTATTCTGTCCCATTACCTTTGGTCCCTTAACAAGTGGGAGGCACATCTGCAAACTGCTGTAAGTCCTACACCATTCACCTGAGTTGGATGTACATACCCTCAAATTAAAGCTGACAGTCTGCAGTTAAAGCAGACCAGGACCAGGGCCCAGCAGCTGCCCTGTGTGGGCCCCAGGGATTTGTTACCAGCTGCATTCCTTGGGTCATGCTGCTGAATGGGAGGGAGGCTGCTCTCTTGTTCTACTGGCTCATCAGGGACAGGAAGCATTTAGTTTACTAAAATTCCAGCAAAATTCCGGAAGCAGAATGTATCAAATGACTAAGGGAACGCAATACAATGTCCTTCTAGTCTAGAGGACCTATTCTGCACTTTATCACCTGCAAAGCCAACGCTGCCATAAAATTTGTTTTATCTTCATTCCTCCAGTGTTTGATCCTCATCATTGTCTTTCCACATTGTGACGGAACCGTTCTCTTCCGCCTTTCCCTGGCTCTCCAGACACCCCCTTTCCAAGATCAGCCCATCCTCTGAGTTGCTTGGAACTCAGTGCCTCGAGCAGCCTGATCTGCAGCTCCAGATCTGCTTGATCTGAACCTCTGCTGTGGAGCCTCATTGCATTTCCAGAAGGCCGCTCTGTGTAGTGTAGCGTAGCTGAATGTGAGCTGAATGTTGAGCTGATGTATCAACTTTGATTTTAAGCCGTGATTTGTTGTGTGTGTAGCATTTGCAGGGTGAGGACAGAAATCTTGAGCATGAGCTCGACTAGCTAAAGGTCAGTGTTGGCATGCTGATTGTGAAGGTGATTTATGGTTTGCTTTTTGATGCTAATCCCTTTGTGCAATTATGGAATTCTATTATGGTGCCTAATACATTGATTGCAATCCTCTTTCCACACCTCTTTTATGCACAGCCATTATACACTGGCGTCAATTCCAGTACACCCTGCTTTGTCTGCTGTCATATTTATGTTTTTTAATTGATTTTTCCTTGCATCTGAGAGTGTCTATATTCGTTCTAATAAAGATTAATTTTTCTGTAGCCACTCCTCCAGTGCCATTTGCCGGTTCTCTTTTTTGGCTGCCAAGTGGTTTATTGAGATATATATAGCGTAGCTGAATGAAACACCAGACAGGTTGTATGTTCCAACAGGATTCTCTCTTTGTGGAAGATTTCACTGGATATTTATACAAAATACAGCAATGCACATTCAAACTTCCCGCTCACCCCAACAGTTCTGATTGGTTGGTTCCAAGACCACTGCAGATTTCCTTCAGGTCCACTCCTCTTCAGTTATAATTTGCACACCAAATGGTGAACATGTACCTAAAGTCTCTAATTACATTATGTCAGTTAGATATCTACAATAAACATTCTTTAGCCTTTAGCTCACACAACATTTATATAATCTATTGTTCTAACACATCAGATTAAAGACAAACACTATCCCAGACTTCTTGAATCAAACATGCAGCCAGATAAGGGAAAAGGCCCTTTTGCATAAATTACACAGTAGTAAAGCTTGTTTACTGGCTACACAAAAACACCTTTACCTACAGAAATATAAGTATATTTAAAACTAAAGCTATGCAATTTACACTACATTTAAACTAAAACCAGGCAATGTAATATATATTTATAATCACACGGTATACAGTTGTGTTCAAAATTATTCAACCCCCAATGCTGTAAAGGGTTTTAGGGAATTTAGTGTACATTTGTAATTGTATTCAGAATGAAATCCTACAAGGACTTTTTAAAGAACCATATGCAACTAAAATGACATCAATAGGTTTTGTAATACAGTAGTAAATGTTTCTTTTGTGAATTCTTCATTGACACAATTATTCAACCCCTTAAAGACTACCACTCTGAAGAACAGAGGTTCATTCAAGTGTTTTCAATCAGGTATTGAAAACACCTGTGGATGTCACGGAGCAGCAATAAAGCATAATAAGCACAATTAGGCAGCTTTAAAATGACTGTGATACTCAGCTCCTTCTAGACATTTACTGGTGTGGTTACAAACATGGTGAAGTCAAGAGAATGGTCCAGGAATACAAGAGAAGAGGTGATTACTCTTCACAGAAGGGCAATGGCTATAAGAAGATTGCAAAGATGTTAAACATACCAAGAGAGACCATAGGAAGCATCATTCGCAAATTCAAGGCAAAGGGCACTGTTGAAACGCTACCTGGTCGTGGCAGAAAGAAGATGCTGACTTCGACTGCTGTGCGCTACCTGAAGCGTAGAGTGGAGAAAAGTCCCCGTGTGACTGCTGAGGAACTGAGAAAAGATTTGTCAGATGTGGGTACTGAAGTTTCAGCTCAGACAATACGGCGCACACTGCGTAATGAAGGCCTCCATGCCAGAACTCCCAGGCGTACCCCCTTGCTGTCTCCAAAGAATAAGAAGAGTCAACTGCAGTATGCCAAAAGTAATGTGGACAAACCACAGAAGTTTTGGGATAGTGTTCTGTGGACAGATGAAACAAAATTAGAACTGTTTGGGCCCATGGATCAACGCTATGTTTGGAGGAGGAAGAACAAGGCATATGAAGAAAAGAACACCTTGCCTACTGTGAAGCATGGCGGAGGGTCAATCATGCTTTGGGGCTGTTTTGTTTCTGCAGGTACAGGGAAGCTTCAGCGTGTGCAAGGTACCATGAATTCTCTTCAGTACCAGGAGATATTGGATGACAATGTGATGCAGTCCGTCACAAACCTGAGGCTTGGGAGACGTTGGACCTTTCAACAGGACAATGATCCCAAGCATACCTCCAAGTCCACTAGAGCATGGTTGCAGATTAAAGGCTGGAACATTTTGGAGTGGCCATCGCAGTCACCTGACTTAAATCTGATTGAGAACCTCTGGTGGGACTTAAAGAAAGCAGTTGCAGTGCGCAAGCCTAAAAATGTGACTGAACTGGAGGCTTTTGCCCATGACGAATGGGCGAAGATACCCGTAGATCGCTGCAAGACACTTGTGTCAAGCTAAGGTTCACGTTTAAAAGCTGTTATAACTGTAAAAGGATGTTGTACTAAGTACTAAGATTGAATGTCACTTGGGGTTGAATAAAACTGTTAATGATGTGAGCTAGGGATGTGCGTTTCGGGTTTCGGAATTTCGGAATTTTCGCAAAGTTTCACGATTCGTATCTTCGGATTCGGCCGAATTTCCGAAAAATTTTTGATCCGAAAACGGCAGATCCGAAATGTTTTCCGAGCCGAATCGAAAAATTTTCGGAGTTTTCGAATGGACTTGAAATGTGTCAAATCGAAATTTATTTTCCCTCTATTCATGATTTCGGTTCCATTCGGGATTTCGGTTCCATTTCAGTAATTCTGAACATCGTATATTTAACTATTATCGGTTATATCGCTGATTCTGTAAATTTTGTATTTGCAAATGTGCTGGGGCAAATCCATGAGCTGGGGCAAATCCATGAGCTGGGGCAAATCCATGTGTGAGCTGGGGCAATATCCTATGAGCTGGGGCAAATCCATGTGCTGGGGCAAATCCATGAGCTGGGGCATATCCATGTGCTGGGGCAAATCCATGTGCTGGGGCAAATCAATGTGCTGGGGCAAATCCATGAGCTGGGGCAAATCAATGTGCTGGGGCAAATCCATGAGCTGGGGCAAATCCATGTGTGAGCTGGGGCAATATCCTATGAGCTGGGGCAAATCCATGTGCTGGGGCATATCCATGTGCTGGGGCAAATCCATGTGCTGGGGCAAAACAATGTGCTGGGGCAAATCCATGAGCTGGGGCAATATCCTATGAGCTGGGGCAAATCCATGTGTGAGCTGGGGCAATATCCTATGAGCTGGGGCAATATCCTATGAGCTGGGGTAAATCAATGTGCTGGGGCAAATCCATGAGCTGGGGCAAATCAATGTGCTGGGGCAAATCCATGAGCTGGGGCAAATCCATGTGTGAGCTGGGGCAATATCCTATGAGCTGGGGCAAATCCATGTGCTGGGGCAAATCCATGTGCTGGGGCATATCCATGTGCTGGGGCAAATCCATGTGCTGGGGCAAATCAATGTGCTGGGGCAAATCCATGAGCTGGGGCAAATCCATGTGTGAGCTGGGGCAATATCCTATGAGCTGGGGCAAATCCATGTGCTGGGGCAAATCCATGTGCTGGGGCAAATCCATGAGCTGGGGCATATCCATGTGCTGGGGCAAATCCATGTGCTGGGGCAAATCCATGTGCTGGAGCAAATCAATGTGCTGGGGCAAATCCATGAGCTGGGGCAAATCCATATGTGAGCTGGGGCAATATCCTATGAGCTGGGGCAAATCCATGTGTGAGCTGGGGCAATATCCTATGAGCTGGGGCAAATCAATGTGCTGGGGCAAATCCATGAGCTGGGGCAAATCCATGTGCTGGGGCAAATCCATGTGCTGGGGCAAATCCATGTGCTGGACTGCTGGGGCAATAGAGTTAGACAGCTTTGAAACAAGGAGAACAGATGTTCCGAAAAAACCGAAAATTTCCGAAATAACGAAAAGCCGATACAAAAAACGAGCAAAGTGACACGAAAATACGAAAAATGGTCGATATTCCGAAAAATAAATGTACCCGAATAACAAATCGAGCCGAACCGAATCGAAACAGAAAGTGGTCGAAACGAGCCGAATCGAAAAGTTTAAAAATTCGAAAAATCAAACCGAATCGAACCGAAAAAAAAATCGGTGCACATCCCTAATGTGAGCACAGAAAAGACATTTGTGGTTATTTCATTATAAATGTTATGTTATATTTGTCTGACCTACACATGCCTCTTTGATTTAATCGTAAGCAAGATGACTGAATGATCAAAATCAATGTCAAACTGGCCAAAACACTCAATTTCAGTGGGGGTTGAATAATTTTGAACACAACTGTAAATGAATATAAAGTCTTTCCCAAGGCAATTGTCTATGTCTTTTGGGGTTTTCACGATTGGAAATAAAAGTCTTGGTTTGACGCAGGGAGCGCTATATTAGGTCTGGACCTAATGTAGGCCGGACATTAGCAGCCTCTGACGTCTCCTAATCACGCACACACGCCGCTAGCGGATGCAGCGCACTCTGTACGTCAGTACTAGCGGTTTCACATTCTCGAAAAAATGCGTTTGTTTGCCGCTTGCGTTGCCCGGCCTGGGAAAGACGTACAGGGTTATTCAAAGAGCTCCGAATTGCTTGAGAAAGGTAACCGAACGCTGAAAATCAGCGTTCGGTTACCTTTCTTGGCCATTCGGCAATCCAGAGAGCAGGCAATTCGCCAAATCCTGGCGAATTGCCTGAACATACGGTGCCTGTTCGGTGCTTGTTCGAGGGCAGTGAAAACCCCATGAAAAAGCACTGCTTCGGCTATTCAGAGAACACAAACCAGCAGTGAAAGGTTCTCCTAATGCCCTGCCATTTGGTGGTTTAATTTGGGAAGTTTATTCAGGACAATCCCATAGGCTTCAATGTTAAAAATATTCCGGTTTTAATTCAATATCTAATAAACCTTTCATTATAAAATTCTGCAGTAAAGAGTCTCTTTATTTATAGATTTTTTAGGATATTTTAAGCATTTTTCTGATTCTTTTTAACCCTTTCGCTGCTGAGGCATTTCCCGCCTCTGTGCTGAGGTCAATTTTACCGGTTTTGCTCATCATGTTTAAACGTGTTTTGAAGGCTTATTTTAGTATATGACCCAGACATATTATATATCGTTCTTTCCGTCAGACTCGGCAGATTCATAATATGTCATTATTATATGTATACGTCATGACCTGTCTGTATATTATAACAAAAAATGCAATAAAATATGAATTTTCAATAATTTACAACATGTAAAGTGTTTTTGTTTCACATTTTAACATGCGAGCAATTGCGGTTATATTTTATATGGGGTGCGCTTGTTAAAAAAATTAGAGATGGGATCTCGCCAAATCTATAATTCCCCGCAGAGTGTGCTCCAGCAGGAACACTAAAGGAATTGTGTCACTGATGCATGCACTGTCCCTGCTCACCATCCTCTTTGCCTCTTCAAATGGTGACAGTACAGTGCATGCATCCTTGATCATCAGCCACTGCGGGGGGGAAACCAAGTTGACCTGAACCTGTCCTTGTGCCATACTCACAAAGGTACTCGTTGATGGCCCTCTGCTGCTTGTGCAGACGCTGCAGAATTGCTAATGTCGAGTTCCACCTCGTGGGCATGTCACAGATCAGATGGTTTGTGGGAAGGTGGAATTGTTACATCCTTGGCCCCTGCAGCACTTCCTGGGGGGTCAGGGCGCCAGGTGGCATCGCTGGCTAGTCTGTTGCCAGTAGTAAGGGCTGGCAAAACGGCATCTGAGGGGCAGAGCTAAGCACAAGTTCAAGGAGCCATCAGCCTTTAAAAGAGGCTGAGAGAAGGTGCTCCTTGAACTGTCGTGGGAGTATATTGGAGTGGAGTTTTGTTCCTGATTGATTGCTGATCTCATTCTGTCTGATCTGATATTGACCTGTTTCTGGCTGAGGACCTGTATTTACGTTTTGACCTGGCTATCCCTATTGACCATTCTCTTGCATAACCCCATTGTACTTTTGCCTGAGTGTGTGCCAGATTCACGTTTATGGTTTTGTCGTCTGGTTTTTCTGGTTCATGTTTTCATGTCTGTTAGTCTGTCTGGTTTCTAGGCCTTATGGCAAGGCATCCAATTTTGTGTCTAGATCGGTGTCCTAAGTCCTGTCCTGTCTGTTGTAGAATTCATCTACTGACTTGTTTCCTGTTGTGTCTGTTTTCTTGGTGGTTAATTATACAGAAGCCTATAACAGATAGTAGGCCTGCCTTCAGGCTATTGAACTGTGTGTTCCCCCTCTGTATATGAGTACATACAGAATCCAATCTTAGATTGAAGGCCTTCCCTGCAGGCTAATGAACACAAGTGTTCCCACTCTGTATGTCTCAAAAGTAGGTCTTGTATCAGCCATCTTGTTCATGTTCATGTATCACGTCTTGTCTATGTAGCTGTACACAGATACACAGATAGTTAATGTGTTTCCACCCAGCGACCTCCTGGCCACGAAGCCACTTGGCGCTGAGGAGTTAATTAGGTTTCTTGTAATACCTCCCTGGTGTGGGAATCAAGGTATTACAGCTTTTCTTGTCTGTGTTTCCAGTACCTGTATCTAGGTATTGTGTGACTGCCCTGCAGGCCGCACAACTCATGTACCATTGACCTTCAGCAATCCTGTTCAAGTCTGTTCATGTATCACGTCATGTCTATGTATCAGCGCACCGATAGTTAACGTGTTTTCACTCAGTGACCTCCTGGCCACGAAACCACTTGGTGCTCAGGAGTTAATTAGGTTTCTTGTAGTACCTCCCTGGTGTGGGAATCAAGGTACTACGGCATTTAATGCTGTCTGTGTTCAAGAATCTGTCCAAGAGAATCCAAAAATACTCTAGTCCAGGGTAGCGCCGCTACCGCTACCATTACAGGAATTCTCTTTGAATTTCTGCCAGGCAAACGCTTGCTGGGAATGACCGTCTGAAGTGGCTGCAGACTTTTCTGGCCTGGCTGAGAAGCTCTGGCAGCCCTGGGTACTTGGTTAGGAAACACTGTACCACTAGATTTAGGACGTGTGCTAGGCATGGTACATGCGTCAATTTACCCTTGCGTAGGGTGGAGAGAAGGTTGCTGCCATTATCACAGATGATCAATCCCAGCTGAAGCTGGCATGGTGTTAACCATCTCTGCACCTGGCCCTGCAGAGCTGACAGAATTTCTGGCCCGGTGTGGCTACTGTCCCCTAAACAAACCAGCTCAAGCACAGTATGGCTTCTTTTTGCTTGAGCCATTGCGTAGACCCTGTCAGGCGTCGATTTAACTGCCACTTCGCCAGAGACACAGAAGGAGGAGGAGGAGGAGGAAGAGGGAGAGGTGGTGGTGGTGGAGCAGACAGACCTCATACAAGCAGCTTTCTGGAGGCGTGGTGGATGAACAAGCTCCAGCACAGAGCCCCGTCTTTGATCCCTCCCAGCTGCAATCAGAGTTACCCAGTGTGCCGTGAAGGAAATGTAATGACCCTGTCCGTGCTTGCTGGACCACGTGTCTAAAGTCACATTCACCTTGCTGCTGACTGCCTTTCCCAATGACTCGATAACATTGTCTTCCACGTGCTGGTATAGTGCTGGTATAGTGCTGGAATGGCCTTCCGTGAAAAGTAATGGCGTTTTGGAACATGCCACTGTGGTACAGCACATTCAGCAAATTCACGGAATGGAGCAGAGTCCACCAGCTGGAAAGGCAGCAGCTGCAATGCGAGTAATTTTGCTAAGCTGGCATTTAGATGCTGTGCTGGGGATGGTTGGGACTATATTTTTTCTTATGCTGCAGCAGCTGGGGCAATGTAATCTGACTGCGTAAATCTTCAGCTGATGGGATGCTGTCACATTGTGAGGAAGGAGCTGGTACATCCATTACTGTAGCATCATCCCTGTCAGTGGAGGTTGTAGGCAATGACATGGCAGGACATACAGTGGGGGTAGAGACAGATGAGGAGGAGGAGGACAACGGGATGTGTGGCAGGTGGTCATATGTCGCCTCAAGCACGTGGTACCCAAGCGTCCGGTGTCTTTCCCACGCTTCAGCCTCATCTGACATAGATTACAAATAGCAACGGTGGGGTCTACTGCACATTTCTTAAAGAACTCCCAGACAGCAGAGTTCCTGGATGTGTGCTTTGAGACAACAGCGCTCTGCCCCTGAGCAGCTCTTACATCTGATGCCTTGGAATGGCTAGTGCTACGGTTGGTCATAGAGGATGTGGTGCCTCTTGTTTGTTGTGCCTCCTCCTCCTCACTTGACTCCTCTGTTCGTTCAGGCACCCAGGTGGAGTCAGTGACCTCATCATCACCCCCTATCTCCTCGTTACTGGAGCCAACTTGGCAGTATGTTGCAGCTGCTGGGGCAACATGAGTGCCAGTTATTTGTGTGTCATCACTGGCACCCCCTTCCTCTAGGTTGATGATTACTCCCTTCCTCAACCTCAGAGTTTGAATCAGAGCACTGTACTTGCTGTGCATCCTCAAGCAGCCTGTCACTGTCATTGTAGTCAAACAATTCAGCTGACTCCTCCGTGTGTGATAGTGAGGCTACGGCAGGAGTAGCTGTGGACATGGAGGCTGCATTAAATGTTTTGGCAGCTGAGGTGGACTGTAAAGCACTACAAGCCTGGCTGGCAGAAGACTCGGAGGATGAGGATGGCCTGGTTAGCCAATCCACCAAATGTTGCTGCTGCTTAAGACGGCCAGCACCAGTAAGAAAGGACAAGCGTGCCCCTGCAGAGGATGCACCACGTCCACCACGACCAGAGGCACAGCCTCCCGACACAGAGGCTGCTTGCCCTCTTATCTGTGTCTGGGAGCGTCTGTCTGTCTTTTTGGTCTTTCTGACATGGTGAGTGATATATAGATTAAATATATACAGAACTCTGATTCAACTCTGGTATAAAGATTAAAGATTTCCAGAACTCTGGTATAATGGTATAACTCAGTGAGATACCCTGATAGCTGGCAGCCAGTGACAAGACACAGATTACAATTCCCAGATACCTCCTATAAATCAGTGAGTCCCCCTGATGGGTGGCAGTGACAAGACACAAATTACAATTCGCAGAAATATGCTACAAGTCAGTGAGACCCCCTGAAAGGACCCCCTGATAGCTGGCAACAGTGACAAGACACAGATTACAATTCGCAAAAATCTGATAGAAGTATGTGGGACCCCCTGATAGCTGGCAGTAAGAAGACACAGATTACAAGTCTCAGAAACCTCCTATAAATCAGTGAAACCCCCTGATGGGTGGCAGCCAGTGAGAACACACGGATTATAACAATTCCCAAATATTTTGTAGAAATTACTGACCCCCCAAAATACTGGGTGGCAGTGACAAGACACAGATCACCTGAATTCCCAAATATTTTGTAGAAATTAGTGACCCCCAAAATACTGCGTGGCAGTGACAAGACACAGATCACCTCAATTCACAAATATTTTGTAGAAATTACTGACCCCCCAAAATGTTGCGTGGCAGTGACAAGACACAGATCACCTCAATTCACAAATATTTTGTAGAAATTACTGAGCCCCCAAAATTCTGGGTGTGCAGATTACCTCTGATTACCTCAATTCACAAATATTTTGTAGAAATTACTGAGCCCCCAAAATAGTTGCTGGGAGTGAGAACACAAAGATTACAACAATTCCCAGATATTTGGTAGAAATGAGACCCCCAGTAGATGAGACCCCCCCCCAGTAGCTAGTGGCAGACTGGCAGTAAGAACACACACTAACACAAGATCAATCTCTTCTCAAATCTCCTCTTAAACACGTGCAGAAGCGCTGTGTGAAGCCTTATATAGTGTGCTGCGAGACTTAGCTCTGTGAGCCCATGATTGGGCAAAATTTGCCCAATCAGGACTCTGAGCCGTGATTGGCATAGTCTTGAACCTGTCTTGCACCTGACCTTTGGTCAGGTGCAAGGCTGTAGCCAATTAGAAACGGGGGTTGTAATGAAATGAGAGTGTTTGGGGGGGTGTAATGAAATGAGAGTGTGCTGGGGTGTAATGAAAGTGTGTTTGGGGGTGTAATGAAATGAGATTGTGTCTTGTCGTAGAAATTACTCTACTATTAATTTCTGTGTAGTTAGATCCGCTGCACTTACAAGCAGTTCTCTGCTCTTCCTGCCATACTTATCTGAACGCGTGCAATAAGGAGACCCAGAGACTCTGCTGTTGTCTTGTTGGATCCTCATTTCCTGTATAATGGATGCCTTCTTCTAGCCCAGAAAGAGTCACACACAATGCTGCTTCTAGCTGGAGTCCATCTGATGAAGAGACCCTCCTTGCAACTGGACCCCTTCATTTAATAAACAATAGGACAACGCCCAGTGGCTGAATGGCTTCACAACATAAACCATTCAGCCCAGTAAGTACATTTACATATCAAAAGGACAGGGGAGTGTACCAGGATGGCTGACCAGTCCAATGTACAAACCTCTCATCCCTGTAAGGATGAGTTATGTCCATTGTCCCCGTCAGCCATGTTTGGCCGACCCATCCCCCATCACTGTCAGTATGGACCCCATTCAACACTGCTCAGAGTGATCAGTATCTAGTGAAGATCAGTCTACTTCTTCTTATAGATATGAGACATATCTGCGGAGACATTCCAGCTATTGACTGCACACGGTACGAGTGTACAGACAAGACAGGCATTTCTTAAAAGCAGGTATGTCGTCTCTAAACCCAAGAGAAGGTTTTCACACTGACGATCTTGCTGCTGGTTCTGATTAAACCCAAATATCCTCTGCTAGAGCGCTTCCCAGTTCAATCCAACACAGGGAGACAGATGACAACTTATAAAACACACACATCCTAGAATATAATGTCCACATAATAAAATTTCCACAACAGTCCCTCCTCTTTGTCATATGCTCCCCAGTGTCCCTCGATGAATCTCGATCTTCCTTGGAAAGAAACAGTTCTTCTTGTATATGGAAAGTCCTGAATGCAAAAAGCCAGAAAACAACAGAAAGTCCATCTTGACACATACAATCTTAAAGCAAGTATTAAAACAAATCTTGACACGTAGAACTTGACACGTAGAATCTGCTCTAGGGGAGGTGACTCAGAGGAAGGTCATGAGGTGGCAGGTTTCATCGGTCGCCGGTCGGTCTGGAATCCTCTGTATCCGGTCCATGGGTTTGGTCTTCAGGGCGTCCCATCTGTTCGGGCTTCGGTAAAGTGGTCGATTAGACATCAGGAACATCTCACTCAGGCATATAGAAGGAATAGAGACAGAAACACCATAAGTATATATACTCCCATTTCCTTTAGCCAGGATCCAATGGAAAACAAGAAATCCCCGAAGCTTCCCAAAGCTTTAAAAAGGATTCCAACTCTCACTAGTCATAGCTCCACCTCTGCCCTGTTCCCATCAGTGTGCACCTGACCCTTGTAAACCCCCCCTTTAGATGCTCTATTGTCATTGTTCCTTGGAGATCTCCCTCACTGCAACACCGCACAAGATCTTAAACAAGCGAACTTCAGGAGCCAGAGTTACTATTACAAATGTCTCCTTGTGGCCCTTGCTAGTCTTAGGTGCATTTCCCTCGCTAAAAACGAAACTAAACAAATAAAGAAAATGATACTCTTCACTCTTTGATGTAGTTGAGAAACTTCTTGCAGTGACCGGCGTGGATCCAGTTGTCTCATCCCTCGAACTTCAGGGAGGTTGGCGTCGTCTGCAGCACCTGGAATGGCCCACGATATCTCGCCTCTAGTCCCGTCCTTGGATGTTTCTTTAGCATGATCCAATCACCTGGTTGACTAGAATGAACACTGGTTATTGAGTTTGGGTCTGGGAGAGTCTCCCAGACCCAGTGGACTTTTTGGAGCTCGTCAAGGAAAAGCAATCATGATGGTCCTCAAAGTGTTTCCCTACTAGGTTGGAAAATTATTAGAAGTTGAGAGGTTAGAATGGTTAGTAAAAGTTGGAAAATTTTGGTTTTTTTGTTTTTTTTTCACCATTATCTCCACACCATTATCTCCCCCCTTCTCTTCCTCCTTCATAACAGGAAGAAGAGATGCTGGTTCAAAATGGTGCATCGTCTTAGAGTCAGTTTAGTGGGTGTTAGAGTCACTTAATGTCTTTACTCTCTGGGTGGTTAATTGTCGGGTACCCTGAGAGATGCAATGTCCTAAAAAGATAACCTTTTCCTTGCAAAACTGTAGTTTCTCCTTGTTAGCCTTATTACCTGTGGGCACCAGATGGTTAAGAAATGATACAGTATGCCGATAACAAACCTCCCGTGTGGGACATCAAAGTAGCAAGTCATCCACATACCACCCCTGGATTGATTGGGGCCCACTAATCTAAGACGATCTTCAGCTTGCAACTGTATTCCGAGGGACTAGTCACCGACCCCTGAGGGAAACGTGTCCATGTTAGGTGTTGACCCTGGAATGTAAAAACACAAAAACTGGAGAGAGCAGAGTTAGTTACATTGGCGATGACAGAAACATCAGAGGAAACTACAACAGATCCAGTGTTTGTGTGTCCAGCCTGCCTTAGCAGAGTTAGCCCAGAAAGAGCCTCCTCCGCTTCCAGCATTGGATTACCAATCGCGGCTATCCCCTCTGGCCAGGTGTACATAATGCGGTTCTTCCGGACTGAAACCGCCTTCTGTATATCTTGTCGGTTTACCTTAATAGACTTCTGAAGCCACATCTGAGCTACATCAAACGTCCTCTCCAGAGGGATACCCCAAGAGGTACCGTTGGACTATCTATGCCATACTACGCCCCAAAACTAGATTTCGTGTGCTGTTCAGCCGTCTGACTGTGGGAAGCATCGCTTTCCTTCCCTTGCATGGACAGCACATTGCCCATGGTGATTCGAATCGGCTTATCGTCTTACCCCTGAGTGCAGGGAAACCCTGCACCAATTTAGGAGAGCACCGCCGGGTGCCTTCTTCTACGGTGCATTGTCAGACTATAACCACTATAGTCCCCCAACTAGAGACCCTAACCGAGGCGACATGTAACTCTATGGCTTGTTGTCCCAACATGTTTGGTACAGAACTATGCCAAACGATTAGTCAACAACCACAGATTACTCCCCCGAATTATGTCTCTGCCCCTCACAATGTATGCATACACAAGCGTATACACTGTATGACCGTACACTGCGTCGCCAGACTAAACCGCACAGCACACTTACAACCGCTTTCTCTACAGAATAATGTGGCTTCTTTCAGTATACAGTTGTTAAATGGGGATAGCCTTCTGCTGTCTATTTCCTAGTTGTACGATGTCTCAGTACAACACCTGAATCACTGTCACCAAATGAAAAAACTTCTCAAAAAACTAACAAACAGTCTGAACTTAAAACCGAAATAAACTACTCGCTGCGCACAGCAACTATTATTCTCGCTTGCACAATCCGCCTATGGAAAGTAAATCTAAAAAGAAAGTTTTAAAACCAAATTTCTTTTTCTACCACAAAACCAACCGTAATGCGATACTATGCAAAACGCAGCAAGGTTCTAAAACCAAAAACAATAACATGAAAAAACACAACTGAAGTACACTCTCTACCAAAAACTTCAGTTACAGGAAGTCTTGCTATATACATTGAGATTCAGTAAAAAGTACATTTTAACTTAAAACCAAAATTCAATGCAAACACCAAAAAACAAAACAAAAAAACCCTTGGAACACACACATACAATTGTGTATAGGACTGGATTAACAGATCAATGTCTTGGAGGCTTCGCCTGAAACAGTCCAGTCCCCTTTATATTACCATAGAAACAGGATTTAACATTACAACATGGTCCCCAAACAGGTTTCCAGCAAAAGGAAGAAGTCAATTTAAATTAGGTTTAAAAGTTCCTCCTTTTTTCCTGCAAAATACAAACAGTAAAATGGTTTACAAAGACCTCAATAACATCTCTTCATTTTCCCTTCTCTGGAACCCAAAATTAGGAACTCTGCTGAATTCCCAGAAACGATCTCTTTCCTCTCTAAGCATCACATTTTCACATTTCAGCCTTTCATATTGGGATTTTAAATCTGTTTCCTGGATCCATGACCTTGGCTGTCCCTGGCTTCTATGTCTTTGCAAAGATCCATGTGTGGGACCATTACCCCACCTTGCTGAATAAACTACTTTACTTCTAGGTGTGGTTCTGGGATACTTAGAATCTCTGTGTCTGTTGACATTAGTTACCACACAGTACCTCGCAATGTGCGCAAATCCCCTGCATGCAAAACAACGAATAGCTTGTATCCCTGCACAAAACCTTCTCTGGGCACATGGTGATCGGCCTTGCTGCACAACACTAACCATCCTAGCATGACTAGATCCCACACTACCATCTGAATGGAGTCCTTTTACCACAGACTCACCTGAGGTATCCTCCGCCATTGCACCAACATTTCCAACTCCAGGGTCAGACAAATTGTCCATCTCCATCCCTGAGTCGGTTTCAGTATTTGACCCAAAGTCCTCACACTTCTCCATACTTACAGCACAATGTTCAACTTCTGTCCTCCTGCAGGGACCAGACAATTCCCTTACAGTCCTCTGTGCATGCATCGAGCTTTCAGACAAACATTCATTCTCCTTGCACAGCTCAGTATTAGACCTCACAGTACCTTCATACTATGTGCTAGCTTCAGCTGCCTGCTGGACAAGAGCTCTCAATTTATTAATTTCGACTTTTAAATCTTCCATCTCTCCTTCCAAACTCAGCTTCAGCCTACAAGTCTCCTGAAATTTATCAGCTATCCAACCAGCAGCAAAAATCAGAGCATACTTTCCTTTCCGTTTGCGGAACTTTCTGTTACCTATCAGGTCTGCTACACAATTCTGAGCCTGCAGCCATGGATCAGTAGATCCCTGCATAGCTTGAACAATGGCCGCCGTGTGTTCTACCTTAGCTACTTCCTTAAAAATGCTTTCCATTATACAGGAATGTGACGGAATGGGAATACAAACACTACAATGGTTACTACAAAAAAGACACTGTTATCAATCTCTGAGTTGTCCCAATACGTTTGGCACAGAACTACAAAGCACCACTTTTCTACACTGTAGTCCCCGTATTAACTATGCCAAACAATTCTACAATTCAGTGTAACAGCCACAGATATACAAATGTTAAGCAGAATCATTAACCATCACACAATGATTCCCCTATCAGGCTGGTCACTGGGCTATACCATAACCGAACACTCAACCGATATCCAGCACAAAACTTACAACAAAATCAAGCCGTACATAGAAAAGTTACAAAAAAGACAAAAATAACTTCAGGACAAAAACTAACATTTGAGGCAAAAACAAACGAATCGCTTTCCATAGACACCAAAACTAAAAGCGAACCAGCTCCATCTAAAACTGAATTCCTTGCTAAAAACCTGCAGCACCAAACTAACCAAGATGTCTGCCAAAGCACATGTTCTTCACACAAAGGTAATCAAAGATGGCAGACGAGCACATGGCTGGGCACACAAAGGAAGACAAGATGGTGTCTCCAAAATCCAGCAATTAGACATGTGCACAGCACAGAATTTCGTTTTGAACTAATGGATTAGTCCTAAAATGCAATTTATTTAGTTGCTAAATAAATTCGTTTTCAGTTCTTTAGTATGAAAACTAATTTCATTCATCCGAAACCAGTGGATACAATTACTATTGTAGTGGCTCCTCAGAGGGCTGAGATCGCTGCTTGTTACAGTATCTCTCTCTCTCAGCACAATGTGGGCCATATTACATAGTTGGTGCTAACTTAACCAGAGCTGTTGTAAACTTCCCAGAGCCATTATAGTCTATGGAGGTTTTCAGTTTACAACAGCTCTGGTTAAGTTAGCACCAACATTGTAATATTGCCCCGTGTCAGGCAAAGCTGTTACAGTAACTGACTACTGCTCATCACAGTGCTCAGAGTTCAGTAAAACTAGTAAATAATATTTTTATATATAAGAGGTTATAAACAAATTATTTCCTTGTTTTACTGAAACTCTGAGCGCTGTTACAGTCAGTTACTGTACAGCTGACCTGATACATTGTACTGAGAGATAATGTAACAAGCAGCCAATCTCAGCGCTCCCAGCCACTGGATTTAAAGGGCTAAAAAAAAGGCTCCTCTCTGTATAATGTTTAGAGCATCCTCCTGCATTAATTAATACCCCTCTCTTTATAATATATAGAACATCCTCCTGAATTAATTAATGTCCCTCTCTGTATAGAACATCCTCCTCAATTTATACCTTTCTCTGTATAATGTATATAACATCCTCCTGCATTAATACCCCTCTCTGCATAATGTATAGAACATCCTCCTGCATTAATTAATGCCCCTCTCTGTATAGAACATCCTACTGTATTGGCATGTGGAGAGTGCAGAACTTCGGATGTTGCACTCTTCATTGCTTATTATCCCAAAATTCGGACTAAATCGTTTTAGTACTAAAACGAATGCACATGTCTACCAGCAATAGAGAAACCAAATTAAACAAAACAGTTTCTCTATTCCCTGTGCCCCACCCCCGAAACCAGAGCAAACCTCTTCTCTGGGGGTGATTTATTGTCAGGTTTAGTACCTTACAGGTACTTGCCTTTCAGGTGATGAGGCCATTATGCAGGTCTCGGGGATGCACACACTTCGTGGGAGAGGAGAACAACACAGGAGGGCTGTGGAACAGGGCACACTGGAACTCACAGGTTGGCTGAGGGTGATGGGGAAAGCAATCCTTGAGTCCAGATACGAGGGTAGTTGCTCCTGGGAGATCACGTTGGGAAGGGTCATTGCTCCTGGGAGAGCACGTGGGTAGGGTAGTTGCTCCTGGGAGAGCACAGTCAGTATTGGGGGGTCTTGGAGCAGGGGAGACACGATGAGTTGATAGGAAAAGCAGGTTTCTGGAGCATGATATTTGCAAGTCTTGTTCATAGGAACAGCAGACAACAATGAAGCACTGTGGGAAGGTAGGAGGGTGTCATGAAACGAGTAGACTCCGTGAGTTGGTTTATAGTTGTAGATTTATTCAGCATAACATCAGATAGCAGAGACACATACAGTACGTCCTGCTAGCATGGCATCCCAGCAGACACTGCCTGGTACCGCCCCCACCCTTCCTGTCATGTGACTCCGCTCTCACCACATCTCCCCCTTTTAACGGTAAAACATACAAAACAAACAATGTAAAGATACAAGTAGATAAACAATGCTAACTTGGACATCGGGGTAGACTACCCTAGTCTGCAGTGACTTTGGGATTATTCTGCCCATTCTTCAAGTCGCTGCTCTAGCTAAACATTAATCCCGGTAACGTTCCGGAGGCCTCACAACTCTACCACTCAAGTCATCTTGCAAGAACCATCACCAAGTCCTTGAGAGGGTGGCTGTGGCTCCGTTGGAAGCAGCGGTACATCATGCCCAGAAACCACCTGCAGGGTAGACCCATTCCGTAAGACGGAGAGTCTGGCTGTTGTGGTGTCGAGGTCTCAGCACTCAACTCCTCGGGTACCGGCTGAAGATGCCTTCTGTTGCGGCGAGCGACAGTTCCTCCTTCCGTGCGGATCACGTAGGACCTGGGCTCCGGAGAACGCTCCACAACTGTAGCCGGGGTTCTCCACCTCGTCTCATCATCTAGCTTAACCCGGACACTCTGCCCCGGGTATAGCACCGATAGTGGGCGAGTAGAATGTCGTCTATCATAAAAGAACCTGTAGTTCCGCTTCGCCACCTCGTCCCTCCTCCGAATATCCTCTGGAAGGACCGGAGAAGCCGGCAGAGAAGCATCCACAGAAGGCAAAGTAGTACGAATCTGCCGTCCCAACATCAGCTGAGCAGGGCTACACCCTGTAGCCTGAACAGGAGCCGCTCTGTACGCCATCAGGGCAAATAAGGTTCCGCCTGCCCCAAAATAAACTTAGCGGTCTGAACCGCTCGCTCCGCCATCCCATTAGCCTGCGGGTAATGCGGACTGGAAGTCGTGTGACGGAAATTGTAATCCTTCCCAAAAGAAGCAAACTCTTTAGAGGCGAACTGCATACCATTGTCACTCACCAACTCCGACGGGATACCCCACCTGGCAAACATGCTTTTCAGATGGACGATCACAGTAGCACTGGTCGCCTCACCCAGTGGCGCGAGCTCAAGGTATCTGGAGTAGTAGTCCACAACAACTAAATATTTCCTCCCTTTTAGTTCGCACAGATCCGCAGCTATCTTCTGCCATGGACCCGCAGGTAGGGGGGTGGAAAGTAAAGGCTCACGTCTCTGTGTAGGTCGACGTTCTCTGCAGAAGGCACATCTCGAGATGAAATCAGCAATGTCAGCGCTAATCCCAGGCTACCACACAGCAGACGACGCCCTCTCTCTGCACTTGGAAACCCCCAAATGACCTTCATGAATCCGCCGTAGCATGTCTTGACGCAAACTTTTCGGAATAACAATGCGGTCTTGAAAAAACACTAAGCCGTCCATTTCAGTAAGGTACGCTCTCTCGGACTGGAACGCACTCAGAGACCACCACGCAGCACGACTCTCCGGCCAGCCGTCTCTTACATAGCTGATAACTTCTTGAAGGACAACATCCAGGTGCGTCTCTCTCTTAATCTGTTCCAATCTCCCCGAAGAGATGGACTTGGAGGCTAAGATCGAATCCACATACACCTTCACGTCCGACTCTGTCGACGAATCGCCCTCAGCAGCCAGCGGGAGTCTGGAGAGGGTATCTGCCACCACCAGCTGTTTCCCCGGGACATGCACAGCTCTAACATTAAACCTAAGTAGTCTCATTAAGAGTCTCTGGCATCTCAGAGGCGCCTTGTCGATATCATAAGAATTAATGAGAGGAACTAGAGGCTTGTGGCCAGTCTCCAGACTGAACTCCTCCAAACCCACCAGATAACGGTGGAAGCGTTCGCAGGCCCAGACTCCAGCCAAACACTCTTTTTCAATTTGTGCATAACGTCTCTCTGCTGCTGTTAAGGTGCGAGAACAATAGGCAATAGGCTGTAGCTTACCCTCATTCAGCTGCAGAAGGGCCGCTCCCAACCCGTAGCTACTAGCATCTGCGCTAACCACAGTCTTCTTGCAGGGGTCATAGTACCCCAACACCGGAGCGGATCCCAGCATGGACTTGACTCGTGCTAAGGCCTCCTCCTGTGGAGGTCCCCATATCCAGGCGACATCTTTCTTTAACAATTCTGTGACAGGATGTAACACCGAGGACAACTCCGGTAAAAACTTCCCCACATAATTCACAAGGCCCAGTATTTGTCTCAGTTCATTCACATCGGAAGGGCTTTTCATTTTCTCAATAGCGAGAACCTTGCTGGCATCTGGCTTAACCCCCTCCCCACTAATAATATGGCCAAAATAACACAGTTCTGGTTTCCCAAAGTGGCACTTCTCCTTATTTAGCCTCAGGCCAGATTCCTTGACGGTTTGCAGCACACAAAGCAGTCGCCGGTCGTGCTCCTCCTTAGTGGACCCATACACAAGGATATCGTCCATAACTACCACAGTACCCTCATGGTCTCTCAACAGGGAACTCATCTCTCTCTGGAAGATCTCCGGGCCGAAGATATCCCGAAGGGGAGTCTGCGGAAGCAAAACCGACCTACCGGAGTAATGAAGGTCGTCAGTTTCTGGCTCTCTGGGTCAAGGGGTATCTGCCAGAACCCACTGGAAGCGTCGAGCGTGGAAAAGAAGTTAGCCCCCGACAACTGAGGAGCAATATCTTCCAATGTCGGCATGACATATCTCTCCCTCCTAACGGCTTCGTTCAGACGTTTCAAATCCACACAAATACGAACTTTTCCATTCTTTTTAGCGACCGGTACAATGGGCGCACACCAGTCAGTGGCTTCTGTGACCGCCTCGATAACCCCCATCTTTTCCATCCGCAGAAGCTCGCACTTCACCTTCGGCAAAAGCGGAAATGGAATCCTACGAGGCGTAGTAAGGCTATAAGGGACAGCCTCAGGTTTGAGCTTTATACGGACCGGCTCACAGTTCAGCAGCCCCAGGTCTCCAAACACGTCCTCAGTGACTTCGTACACTCTAGCAACAAGGCCCAGACTGCAGGCTGCTTTCCGACTCAGAAGGTTATTCACACACGATCCTCTGATCACGTACACCCACATCGATATTTTCCGCTCCGGTACTCACAGTCAGCAAGGAACCTGCCGATGCAATCAATGCGACCTCCCGGACTATGAACTTGAATCGTAACCTTTTCCAGCTCCGGACGTCGAGGTAGCTTTGAGAATGTCACAAAGGAAATAACTGTAATGTCTGCTCCGGTATCAATCTTAAAGGCAACTCTTTCACCCAACATCGTGAGTGTAACACGCCAATCCTCGACAGAGCCGGACTGTTCAGTCACCGATCCTATAAAGGACAGTTCTGGCGTCTCCTGATCACTGTCCAGACACATCTCTCTCACAGACTCTGATTTACAAACCACCTCAAAATGGCCGGCGCGGTTGCACTTCCTGCACCTCTTGTCTATAGCAGGGCACCGCGTCTTCATCTCGTGAGGGCGGTTACAGCGTGTGCAACGGGAACACGGTGTCCAACCGCTCCTGGGTCTGTCCGCTGCCTGCTGTCTGCCGCTTTTAACCCTTTGTGGCTGGTGTATTTCTTCCACACTGTTTTCTGACCTTAAGTCTGCACTTTGTTTCTTCACCAATTCATTCTGACGTGCAATCCGTATCGCCTCATCCAGTGTCAGCTTAGACTCCAGCTGCAACTTAAGTGAAACTTCCGAGTCTGCAATTCCGATAACCAGTCTGTCTCTGATCTGCTCCTCCTTAGCAGCGCCGAACTCACAGAACTCTGCCAACTGATAAAGGCTGCGCACAAATGATTCCACAGATTCTCCCTCACACTGGGCGCGCTTGTGAAAGCAGGCTCTCTCGTGAATCACATTTCTTCTGGGCACAAAATGGGCGCTGAGCTTATCCACGACTTTATCAAAGTCCATCTCTTCCCCAGCGCTGAACTGAAAAGTACCGTAAATCGGCTCCACGTCTCTCCCCATAGCGTATAAAAGGGAATTAACCTGCACCTCACCAGGCTCCTTATCCAGCTTCGAAGCGATCCTGAAGCGTGCAAACCTTTGGCGCCAAGCAGGCCATGCAGCAGGCTGAGAGAAATCGAAGGGTTCCGGAGGAGAGAACTTAGACATCTTCACAGATCAAAATGGATACGCAGGGAAACACTTCTTACACCATGTCATGAAACGAGTAGACTCCGTGAGTTGGTTTATAGTTGTAGATTTATTCAGCATAACATCAGATAGCAGAGACACATACAGTACGTCCTGCTAGCATGGCATCCCAGCAGACACTGCCTGGTACCGCCCCCACCCTTCCTGTCATGTGACTCCGCTCTCACCACAGAGGGAACTTTTATTGATTAGCCACATGGGTGTGTCACGTGACCTGAGGTGTGTGTATGGTGATTTAACTGTTTATTTACACTTGTGCTGAAAAGGGCAGCACCTTTCATGCAGCTGCCACTTGCATGGAATCACGCAGGAACGGACAGGTACGGTCCTGACATTTACAGACTAACAGTATAAAAATCCTCTAAATGCTGTCTCTCCTGTACAAACACAAACAAAATTCTGCCTCTACAAACCAAAATCACCTTTTACAAAATCACAGTAGCATAAAAGTTACACAAAAACAGAGAAGTTACAACAAAAAACACGATACCCTGAACTGGTCAGCACACACGTCACAATCTCACCATACAGTCTCTGTACAATCAACTCAGATCCACCAAAAACTACAAAACAGAAAAGCACTTACCTCGTCCTTACACAAAACGAGCAAAAATGTTCTTTTACCAAACAGAAATTTCCTCGACGCAGGAGACAAAATTACAATTTACTTCCTCTCTCTCCTTTTTTCTACTGTCTAGAGAAAAAATCTGTTGGTTCCCTTGTTACCTGACTCGCCATATTGTCGTAGAAATTACTCTACTATTAATTTCTGTGTAGTTAGATCCGCTGCACTTACAAGCAGTTCTCTGCTCTCCCTTATCTGAACGCGCGCAATAAGGAGACCCAGAGACTCTGCTGTTGTCTTGTTGGATCCTCATTTCCTGTATAATGGATGCCTTCTTCTAGCCCAGAAAGAGTCACACACAATGCTGCTTCTAGCTGGAGTCCATCTGACCAAGAGACCCTCCTTGCCTCTGGACCCCTTCATTTATTAAACAATAGGACAACGCCCAGTGGCTGAATGGCTTTACAACATAAACCATTCAGCCCAGTAAGTACATTTACGTATCAAAAGGACAGGGGAGTGTACCAGGATGGCTGACCAGTCCAATGTACAAACCTCATCCCTGTAAGGATGAGTTATGTCCATTGTCCCCGTCAGCCATGTTTGGCCGACCCATCCCCCATCACTGTCAGTATGGACCCCATTCAACACTGCTCAGAGTGATCAGTATCTAGTGAAGATCAGTCTACTTGTTGTTATAGATTTGAGACATATCTGCGGAGACATTCCAGCTATTGTCTGCACACAGTACGAGTGTACAGACAAGGCAGGCATGTCTTAAAAGCAGGTAGGTCGTCTCTAAACCCAAGAGAAGGTTTTCACACTGACGATTTTGCCGCTGGTTCTGATTAAACCTAAATACCCTCTGCTAGAGCGCTTCTCAGTTCAATCCAACACAGGGAGACAGATGACAACTTAAAAAACACACACATCCTAGAATATAATGTCCACATAATAAAATTTCCACAACAGTCTGGGGGGGTAATGAGTGTGTCTGGGCTGGGGGGGTAATGAAATGAGAGGGTGTTTGGGGGGTTGTAATGAAGTGAGGAGTGGAGGGGCATTAGGAATTAAAAGAGAGTTTTATTGCTGTGCAGCTCTGTGATGCGCTCATACACAGTGCACATTTCTGTGGGTGTTATTGCTGTGCAGCTCTGTGATGTGCTCATGCATAGTGCACGTTTCTGTGGGTGTTATCGCTGTGCAGCTCTGTGATGCGCTCATACACAGTGCACGTTTCTGTGGGTTTTATTGCTGTGCAGCTCTGTGATACACAGTGCACGTTTCTGTGGGTTTTATTGTTCAACCAATTAGAGCGGCTATGAACCAGTATACATGACATGCATGGCTGATCTTTGTAAAAATGGTTGTATTTAAACATTTCATAATTTTATTATCTCAATAGATACAACATTTGAAATGGTATACAAAATATGCAAGTAGGCACTTGGTATCCACTTTTAATATACAGAGAGGAGGCGGAGCTCTAAGAGGAAAAGGTGGAGCCTAAAGAGGAAGGGTAGGGTTTAACCAGGACGAGGTGTGACCTTGACAGGAAGGGGTGTGTCACATTTAAATTAGGGGGCGCACAAGTTTAGTCAGGCCTAGGGCAGCGCAAAACCTAAATACACCACTGAATGTACCCAAATATTTCTTACTGTAGAAGTAATTAAAAATGATTTAAAAAAACAAAAAACACTGGTTCCTGACAATGTTTTTTTGGAAAATCCCTTGGTAGTGAAGAGGTTAATCTCTGCGTTTTTGTATTTACGTCGAAGACATTTGCTTTATATTCCTGGAAGCAAGAGGAAGTCACAGAAAAACAAGAACAAATAACGTCAACGTTTCTTCATTTTTTGTGTAATTTCATTAGACTCTTGTAAAATAGATGTCCTGTATATAGTAAATAATAGCTTGAAACATAAGATCAAAATTTTAGAATTTTGTTAATGCAAAATTTTAAAACCTGGGGAAAATGTTAACCTAGAATATATTAAATAATTTATAGTAGTACGAAGTAGAAATATTAGGTTTGTAACTATTCCTATAAAACATGTGAAAGGCAGTAAAGATGAGAGAGGTGTTTGATGCGGTGTTTTACAGCACTACATGACAGAATACACGTTGAGATGAATATAGCACCAGCTTTCGCATGTGCCACCCGCATGTTCAGCTGGCGAGACCTCAAAAGACATTTTCACAGAATGCAAGTTAGTGCAACATAAAATGAACCAAAATTGTTTAATTGTACCCTAAGCTGAAAATGGCATTGGGTGGGTGTTGGAATGCCGCTTTTCACCTGGTTTTTACCTTAAAGTATCATTTTAAAACTCACCTCATCTAGAGCTGGGATCTCATTTACCACTATTCAACTATGATAAAGTATCTCACAGAAGTGAGTACACCCCTCACATTTTTGTTAATATTTTATTCTATCTTTTCATGTGACAACACTGAAGAAATTACACTTTGTTACAATGTAAAGTAGTGAGTGTACAGCTTGTGTAACAGTGGAAATTTGCTGTCCCTTCAACATAACTCAACACACTGCCATTAATGTGTAAACCACTGGCAAGAAAAGTGAGTGCACCCCTAAGTGTCAATATTTTGTGTGACCACCATTATTTTCCAGCACTACCTTAACCCTCTTGGGTATGGAGTTCACCGAGCTTCACAGGTTGCCACTGGAGTCCTTTTCCACTCCTCCATGATGACATCACAGAGCTGGTTGATGTTAGAGACCTTGCACTCATCCACCTTCCATTTGAGGATGCCCCACAGATGATCAATAGGGTTTAGGCCTGGAGACATGCTTGGCTAGTCCATCACCTTTACCCTCAGCTTCTTTAGCAAAGCAGTGGTCATCACTGAGCAGCAAATTATATCACCTCTGCTGTGCTTCAGATATCTGGAAAACCTGGCCTGTCAGCGGGTCCTGAGGACAGGTTTGGCAAACACTGATTTAACCCCTTCACTGCTGAGCCATTTCACATCTGTGTGCTGAGCTAATTTTTACCGTTTTGTGCTCATCATGTTTAAACGCGATTTGAAGTCATGTTTTATTATACGACCCAGACAAATTATATATACAGGGTTATTCAGAGAGAAGTGAAACTCAGGAGAATGACTGGAGAAGTGAAAATTCTAGGTCAAGATAGCCAAACCAGAAAAATTCTCCCATTCATCTCACTTTCCAAATCGGCTATTTGGTCTAGATTTTTCTCTTCTGCCATTCTCCTGATTTTCACTTCTCTCTGAATAACCCCCATAGGTTTTTATTTACGGCAGACTCGACTGATTTATAATATATCATTATTATATGTATACGTCATGTCCTGCCTGAATGCTATAACAAAAAAATTAAAGAAAAAATGTGAATTTCCATAAAAATTTCATACATTTTATCATTCAAGTCGTTACAGTTATATATTCAATGGGGTGCGCTTGTTAAAAAAATTGGAAATGGGAATTCGTTACTATATTTTTTTGAGAAAATATATACGATTTTAGCTAAAAAAAACACAAAATTTTTTGTTATTGCAGCACGATTCTTCACATTATATTTGAAAAGTCAACGACAGTCCTGCATTAAAAAAATGAAGAAAAAAACATTTATTTTTTATTTATTTTAGTTTAAAGTTACGATGGTCATGTTTAGTATCATGCCATGCTCTGACCTTTCCATTGATACCAAATATGATCCTCTAGCTGCCACTGATCAGGTCTTGTGAGGGTCCAAAGAACCCCCCTATATCTGCCATAGGAAACCCCTGGCAGCTAGGAGTTAATTTGCAAGCTGACATCATCACGCCCAAGCGTGATGACGTTAGTTGACGAGGGGAGGATCTGGAGATGGGGCTTGTCCCGGAGCTGACATCTGGCTCTCCTCAGAGAGCCACAAGGAACTGACTCTGCTCCAATTTTAAAGACCATTTTTCCTTTCTTTCGGTTTTGCGTTTAAATACTGTATGGACAATCTCTGTATGTTATTACTCATGTGATTTTATGAAGTGTGGTGTACTTAAAATGTATCCTCTATTGTGTGAGTGTAGATTCAGATGCAGAAAACTGTATGTATGTGATTTGCTCCAGTCTCCATTTTGTCCAGTTTACCATGGGTCCCAAGGACAAAGGACCGCATGGCCCCAAGATGGAGGATACAGCAAGACAGTTGATTGGAGGCTTTTCCAAGACCTCATCTGCCTAATCCCCTGGACAATGGGGGAGCCTGAAAGGGCAAAATGGAGGATACAGCAAACCAGCTGATTGGAGGCTATTCCAAGACCTCATCTGCCTAATCCCCTGGACAATGGGGGAGCCTGAAAAGGACCTGATAGGGAACAGGAGGCTGGGAAAGGAGCCAATCAGTGCTGGTTGTGTGGGTGGAGGAGTTGGTAATCTGTGTGTGTGAAGTTGTATAAATGACCCTTTTGAAACCCCTAAATAAAGCAATTCACGGTTTTAAGACATACAGCTCGTCTGGTGTTTTATTTCAGAGCAAATCACATTCACCACGGAAGACACTCAGCGGTCTTCCGAAACGCTACCTACCCCAGAAGAGGAACATCAAATCGACCCCAGACGGCACCACTTGCTTACAGCGGCCCCTTAACAACACCAAAGCCGTTCCCAGCACCCAGGACCAGTGGATCAGGCTGCTTGGGACGCCGAGTGCTGGGCCACTCGGTAGTCGGGGCTGATCCACAGCAGGGGCATCTGGAGAGCAGGACAGTCGACGGACGACCATCCCGTCACAGGGCTGACATCTAAGATGACTGTCCCCTCCAGAAATAGGCCACGATCCGGCGTTGGATCATGGCCTGGCACCTAAGGAGTCAAAGAAGCATCACTGGAAAGGTCAGACTGTGACAGGTAACCTTCAGCGATGGGGTCATAGAGGGGTTAAAAAAAGGACCAGACTCCCCTTTAAGGCACTCCCCCTGCTCTGGCCTGGGGGGCCTGAAACTGACTTCATCACGCCTAGTGCAATGACATCAGTGTACCAGGAGGGGTCTAAAACTGCAGGTCTGACTTCAAGAACGTCAGACCACTGCAAGCCCACAGGCAGAGATGTGAGTATAGGATGGGAGGGAGCTGCAAAGTGATGACATGTGGGAGATATCCACTGTATACAGCAGTGTTTCCCAAACTTGTCCTCGGGACCCTCAACCAGGCCAGATTTTGCAGATCACCTTGGGGAAATACAGACTGAATCCTGCAATCACTGAGCAGCAAATCATATTAATGGAATTAATGGAAAAGTATGTCTTTTTGCTGATGACACAAAAATTTGCAACAGGGTTGACGTTCCTGGAGGGATCAGCCAAATGACAAATGATTTAGGTAAACTAAAAAAATGGTCGGAGTTGTGGCAATTGAGTTTTAATGTGGATAAGTGCAAGATAATGCACCTGGGACGTAAAAACCCAAGGGCTGAATATAGAATATTTGATACAGTCCTAACCTCAACATCTGAGGAAAGGGATTTAGAGGTTATTATTTCAGAGGATCTAAGGGTAAGTAGTCAATGTAATAGAGCAGCAGGAAATGCTAGCAGAATGCTTGGTTGTGTAGGGAGAGGTATTAGCAGTAGGAAAAGGGAAGTGCTCATGCCACTGTACAGAGCACTGGTGAGACCTCACTTGGAGTACTGTGTGCAGTACTGGAGACCGTATCTCCAGAAGGATATAGACATCTTAGAGAGAGTTCAGAGAAGGGCTACTAAAATGGTGTACGGCTTGAAGGAGAAAAGTTACCAAGAAAGGCTTAATGATCTTAACATGTACAGCTTGGAAAAAAGACGAGACAGAGGAGATATGATAGAAACATTTAAATACGTAAAGGGAATCCACAAGGTAGAGGAAGGGAGTATATTTAAAAGGAAACAAAATAGCAAAACAAGAGGACATAGTCTTAGATTAGAGGGGCAAAGGTTTAAAAGTAACATCAGGAAGCATTATTTTACTGAGAGGGTGGTGGATACATGGAACAGTCTTCCAGTAGAAGTGGTAGAGGCCAAAACAGTAATTGAATTTAAGCAAGCATGGGATAGGCATAAGGCTATCCTAAACAAAAGATAAATCCAGGTAAAGTATCCATGTAATTGGGCAGACTAGATGGGGCGAAAGGTTCTTATCTGCCGACATTTTTCTATGTTTCTATGTTTCTATATCACCTGTGCTGTGCTTCAGATATCTTGTAAACCTGGCGAGGTGGGGGGGGGGTCCTGAGGACAGGTTTGGGAAACACTGGTATACAGGGATACATGAGGACGTCCCCCACACATCATCCACATCCAAGTAAGTTAAAGTGCCTCTGTTATAGGCAAAACTACTTGCCCATCCCACAGGACATGCCAGGCCTTATGTAGAACAGCTTTTTCACAATGTTTATCATTGTCAGTGCATGTGGTAGCAAAGTGTGCTTTGGTGTGTGCTTTTTGTCCACATTGGTCTGTTTCTTCTTGTGTGGTAAGTATTCTTAGATGTGTAAATTTTGTCGAAATAACTTGAGTTAAAATAATGTCTTTGCAATTATAAATACAAGACAACAAGGCGTTGATATGATCAAATAATTCACCATTTTGTCATTTCACCTCCTGTCTTCCTTTAGTATCCTTTTGCCAGTCAAAGCTTTATCAGGAGGATGTGCCGAGATAACTTTAGAAAAGGGATTAGCAACGGCAATGCAATGTCAAATAAATCCAATTCCTTTTCAGAAGAGAAAGCTTTGTGGTGGAATTGCTAAAATTGGGCATTGGCTTTTTTTCCCTATAGAGTTAAAAAGGAGCAATCATTGGATCAATGAAGGCTGGAGAACAAAAACCAGAAGAAAATTCTATTTCCAGTGGCATCTGTAAGGAGCTCTCCAGTAATTGGTGTCAGAAATAAAAGGATACATCAGCGTTCTCCAATACATAGGATCAAGGGAAGGTAAACAATGTCTGAGTGATACTTCCAATTATATTGCTATTCAGCTTATGTTCAATAGTCAACTGTCAGGCACATGAAAGGGGCTTTCAACTCTATTTATTGTGGTATAAAGCCACATACAAAGAAGTCTTTTAGAATGTTAATTTAAGTTTAGGTTAACATTGAGACTGGTTAAAACAAAATAATAAAAAAATATTTTTGGGTTGCCATATTATAATGCAAGCTCTGCTTCTGGTTTATCAGGTATTCATTCTATAAGTCTAATGCCTCACCTTGCAATCTCAAGATTGTGGAAAAACATGCAAGTCCACTATAAACTGGCCACATAGTCAGCTCGAAGGTGTAGAGGATCTACCTCGAGGCCAGCCCCATAGCAAGGCAAATACGGACATTAGCGAATATCGGCACCAGACTCATTACTTACCACCATGTGAAAACTGAGGAACACCCATGGAACTCCTATGTTCGGCCAATCTATGGAACTTTGAGAACAGTAATACTGTATCTGTTACTGTATCTGTACTCCAGAATGAGACATCCAGAGCAAAAGAAATGGATGTATGCAAAACTGATACATTCTGAACAAGCTATAGACGATGCACATGTCCACATTTCACTTTGACAAATAAGTCACCAAAGGCACAAATCGAAATATCTGGACCAATATACAAGTGATTTTAACACAAAACAAGTTATAATGGTTTTCAGGTTCTGAGATCATGCCTGCAGTCATCTCGACTGCAGCCAGTGGCTGACTATAGTGTTTAGAGTGGCCACCGCGGCCGACTTTATTGATGGCCATTAATTATGGCCACAGTTACGGCCATTAGTGATTAGCTTCTATGCTACTGCAACCTGATTCTTTCTGCCATTCTACTTTCTCCTTTTACCAGAGAACAACTCCCTTCATGTCTATATAGATACAAAGAGAATCTCAGCCAGTGTGCAGAACAACTTACAACCACTTCTTTATTTTACTGTATTAGTACCGAGAGTGTTGGTTGAAGGGACACTCTAGCCAACATTGTTGGCTGTTGGAAAAAATCATCTGTCTGCCATTTTTTTAAAGCCCAACGTTTGCTCTATACTAGTCAGGGGTCAAGTCCTGGGAAAAAAAGTGAGGGAACTCACCCACGAATTCCACAACCTCCATTACTTGAAGAAAATATATATATATCACGAGTTTAGCAGTGCGTGGTGATACCATTTTTATTGGGTTAACTTTACATTTAAAAGACAAGCTTTCAAGAGTGTAAACTGGAAACTATACTGATCAGTGAAAGGTATCACTACGTACAGGTATACTCGTGATTGTGGCAACTGGACTAACGCATTTTATATATAATATATATATATATCCAGGCACAGACCCCCCAGAATAATATACACAGCACTGTGCCCCCAGAATAATATACACAGCACTGGACCCCCAGAATAACATACACAGCACTGAGCCCCCAGAATAATATACACAGCACTGAACCCCCAGAATAATATACACAGCGCTGAACCCCCAGAATAACATACACAGCGCTGAGCCCCCAGAATAATATACACAACACTGAACCCCCAGAATAATGGGGGCATTATCCATGAGACCTGGGGGCATTATCCATGAGAGCTGGGGCATATATCCATGAGACCTGGGGGCATTATCCATGAGACCTGGGGGCATTATCCATGAGAGCTGGGGCATATATCCATGAGACCTGGGGGCATTATCCATGAGACCTGGGGCAATATCCATGAGACCTGGGGGCACTATCCATGAGACCTGGGGGCAATATCCATGAGACCTGGGGGGAAATATCCATGAGACCTGGGGGCACTATCCATGAGACCTGGGGGCAATATCCATGAGACCTGGGGCATATATCCATGACACCTGGGGGCATTTTCCATGAGACCTGGGGGCAATATCCATGAGACCTGGGGCATTATCCATGAGACCTGGGGGCATTATCCATGAGACATGGGGGCAATATCCATGAGACCTGTCCTGGGGGCACTATCCATGAGACCTGGGGGAATTATCCGTGAGACCTGGGGGCACTATCCATGAGACCTGGGGGCACTATCCATGAGACCTGGGGGCACTATCCATGAGAGCTGGGAGCAATATCCATGAGACCTGGGGGCATTATCCATGAGACCTGGGGGCATATCCATGAGATCTGGGGGGCAATATCCATGAGACCTGGGGGCAGTGTCCATGACACCTGGGGGCAATATCCATGAGACCTGGGGGCAGTATCCATGAGACCTGGGGCAGTATCCATGAGACCTGGGGCATATCCATGAGACCTGGGGGCATATCCATGAGACCAGGGGGGCATTATCCATGAGACCTGGGGGCAGTATCCATGAGACCTGGGGCATATCCATGAGACCTGGGGGGCAATATCCATGAGACCTGGGGGCAGTGTCCATGACACCTGGGGGCAATATCCATGAGACCTGGGGGCAGTATCCATGAGACCTGGGGGCAGTATCCATGAGACCTGGGGCATATCCATGAGACCTGGGGGCATATCCATGAGACGGGGGGCATTATCCATGAGACCTGGGGGCATTATCCATGAGACCTGGGGCATTATCCATGAGAGCCGGGGGCATTATCCATGAGACCTGGGGGCAGTGTCCATGACACCTGGGGGCAATATCCATGAGACCTGGGGGCAGTATCCATGAGACCTGGGGGCAGTATCCATGAGACCTGGAACATATCCATGAGACCTGGGGGCATATCCATGAGACCAGGGGGGCATTATCCATGAGACCTGGGGGCAGTATCCATGAGACCTGGGGGCAGTGTCCATGACACCTGGGGGCAATATCCATGAGACCTGGGGGCAGTATCCATGAGACCTGGGGCAGTATCCATGAGACCTGGGGCATATCCATGAGACCTGGGGGCATATCCATGAGACCGGGGGGCATTATCCATGAGACCTGGGGCATTATCCATGAGACCTGGGGCATTATCCATGAGACCGGGGGGCATTATCCATGAGACCTGGGGGCAGTGTCCATGACACCTGGGGGCAATATCCATGAGACCTGGGGGCAGTATCCATGAGACCTGGGGGCAGTATCCATGAGACCTGGGGCATATCCATGAGACCTGGGGGCATATCCATGAGACCAGGGGGGCATTATCCATGAGACCTGGGGGCAGTATCCATGAGACCTGGGGGCAGTATCCATGAGACCTGGGGCATATCCATGAGACCTGGGGGCATATCCATGAGACCGGGGGGGCATTATCCATGAGACCTGGGGCAGTATCCATGAGACCTGGGGTCATATCCATGAGACCTGGGCGGGCAATATCCATGACACCTGGGGGCATTATCCATGAGACCTGGGGGCAGTATCCATGAGACCTGGGGGCAGTATCCATGAGACCTGGGGCAATATCCATGAGACCTGGGGGCAATATCCATGAGACCTGGGGGCAGTATCCATGAGACCTGGGGCAATATCCATGAGACCTGGGGGCAATATCCATGAGACCTGGGGCATTATCCATGAGAGCCGGGGGCATTATCCATGAGACATGGGGGCATATCCATGAGACCCTGGGGCATTATCCATGAGAGCCGGGGGCATTATCCATGAGACATGGGGGCATTATCCATGAGAGCTGGGGGGGCATTATCCATGAGAGCTGGGGAGCATTATCCATGAGACCTGGGGGGCATTATCCATGAGAGCTGGGGGCATTATCCATGAGACCTGGGGTGGCATTATCCATGAGATCTGGGGGGCATTATCCATGAGACCTGGGGGCATTATCCATGAGACCTGGGGGGCATTATCCATGAGACCTGGGGGCAATATCCATGAGACCTCGGGGCATATCCATGAGACCTGGGGCATATCCATGAGACCTGGGGGCAATATCCATGAGACCTGGGGGCATATCCATGAGACCTGGGGGCAATATCCATGAGACCTGGGGGCATATCCATGAGACCTGGGGGGGCAGAATCCATGAGACCTGGGTGCATTATCCATGAGAGCCGGGGGCATTATCCATGAGAGCCAGGGGCATTATCCATGAGACCAGGGGGCATATCCATGAGACCTGGGGCATTATCCATGAGAGCTGGGGAAATATATACCCATATGAGCTGGGGGCAATTATATCCATGTGAACTGGGGAAAATATATCCATATAACCAGTGCTGTGCATATTATTCTTAGGGTTCAGTGCTGTGTATATTATTATGGGGGCTCAGTGCTGTGCATGTTATTATGTTATTCTTGGGGCTCAGTGCTGTGTATATTATCCTGGAGGCTCAGTGCTGTGTATATTATTCTGGGGGCTCAGTGCTGTGTATATTATTCTGGGGGCTCAGTGCTGTGTATGTTATTCTGGGGGTTCAGTGCTGTGTATGTTATCCTGGGGGTTCAGTGTTGTGTATATTATTCTGGGGTCTCAGTGCTGTGTATGTTATTCTGGGGGTTCAGTGTTGTGTATATTATTCTGGGGGCTCAGCGCTGTGTATATTATTCTGGGGGCTCAGTGCTGTGTATATTATTCTGGGGGCTCAGTGCTGTGTATGTTATTCGGGGGGTTCAGTGCTGTGTATATTATTCTGGGGGTTCAGTGCTGTGTATATTATTCTGGGGGCTCAGTGCTGTGTATGTTATTCTGGGGGTCCAGTGCTGTGTATATTATTCTGGGGGCACAGTGCTGTGTATATTATTCTGGGGGGTCTGTGCCTGGATATATATATATATTATATATAAAATGCGTTAGTCCAGTTGCCACAATCACGAGTATACCTGTACGTAGTGATACCTTTCACTGATCAGTATAGTTTCCAGTTTACACTCTTGAAAGCTTGTCTTTTAAATGTAAAGTTAACCCAATAAAAATGGTATCACCACGCACTGCTATACTCGTGATATATATATATATTTTCTTCAGGTAATGGAGGTTGTGGGATTCGTGGGTGAGTTCCCTCACTTTTTTTCCCAGGACTTGACCCCTGATGTGGAGTATTTAAGTCAGTTCTTGCTCATCCAGCTCAACACAGGATTTGTTTATCCTAGCCTAGCTTCCACTGGTTTAAGCCTTTACTCTTCCAGGAATTGGATCATAACTATTTAGCCCAGTGATAAAAGCCTTATGCATTTATGTTTCAGATACCAGATCAGTTAAACTGTTGTTAACATCCAATGATGTGTATATTATAACCTCTTGGGGATGTTCTCATTATTATTATTATTATTCTTTATTTATATAGCGCCACAAATTCCGTAGTGCTTTACAAGATCGGTGTAGAAGGAGTAGATACATTAGAATACCAAACATGGATGATGACCTCTGACTCCTCTGTTCCCGCTCTCACCGTCAAAAATAAAAGTGTAGGATAACACCACACAATTGGAGTAAATTCTCCTTACTTTTTTTTTTCCTTTTGTCTTCTACTATTTTATGATTGTATCCTATTAATGTTGTCAACAAGGCATGTTGCAGCTTGCTCGTTATTATATGTTTTGTGAAAATTATGAAATGTTTGCAATACATTTTTTAAAATACATGCAATTATAAGGATGGTGCAGTTGTGTTTTTTAAAATTAAAATTGGAAAATAGTGAAAATTTGAAAAGACAGGTTTTTCTTTTCTTTGCTGACACCGATACTGTTCCTAGTGAGTCCGTGACAGTCCAGAAAGGGAAGGTGCCTGCCTCTTTTTTAGGGCAGTCCTGCCCACCTTTCTCACTGGAAAAGTAATAGGTCTCACCCCAAATGCCTCATATGAACAGACAGAGCAAGCCTAAAATGGTCTTAAATGGGGCAGGTTTCATAAATATCCAGAATTCTTTACATGCGTAGTTGTCCTCAAAGTTGTTTTCTAGGCAGCCATCAATCATGGTAGAGGTGAAATTCTAGTATTGCATTTGTACTATGCTGTAGTTGTTTCCTTAACATAGTAATAACTTGAAAAATTACCATTCTCTATAAAAGTAAATGTGAATGTAAACCATTCCTTCTAGGAAACAGTCTTTACCAATGACAATTCTTTTTTTAATACATTTAGTTCTTGTTTACAGCTTAACTGGTGGGGGTAGCACTGCCCTATCTGACCTATGCATAAGTCTCCATTACTGGTTACCATGTCCATCTTAAATTATTTATGTGGTCATGATGACAGCATGAAATTCAGCCTTTCTCCCAAATCCCCTCCGTAAATGCAGTAGCAGCCCATCAATGCAGGGACTTTATCTCCTTCCTGACGGTTGTCTCCAGTGACATGAATTGTGAGTCCCTCCTTTTTGGTCCACCTTAGTCTAAAAACTATCAGCACGTGATTGTGCTCTTATACATATGCAGTATATTTGAACACAGGCACAATTTTGGCTCTGTATGCCATCAGAATAATATCAAAATGAAACAATCCAAATTAATTTGAAGTGCAGACTTTCAGCTTTATTTCAAGGGGTTGAACATAAATATCAAATGCATCCATTTCTATACACAGTACCCCCATTTTCAGGGGCTCAAATGTAGTTGGACAAATGAATATAATCATAAATTTAATGTCCATTTTTAATATTTTGTTGAGGATTCTTTACTGACAATGACTACCTGAGTCTGTGTCATGTTCGCAATGGCGCTCACCCCAGATCAGTGTGGTTTGGATCCTTTTGGACTGATTTCTGTGATACTCTAATTTGTAGCAGTAAGAAAGGCCACACCTAGCACTCCCAGCCAGGGAGGTGAGTCAGAATACTAGATACCACTCAGTAGCAAATGATTTTGTGACCAAGTGTCTACTGAGCGAAGGCAAGTTAACTATACACAGACAGAGATAGTGTAGCAAGATATACAGTTGTGTTCAAAATTATTCAACCCCCACTGAAATTGAGTGTTTTGGCCAGTTTGACATTGATTTTGATCATTCAGTCATCTTGCTTACAATTAAATCAAAGAGGCACGTGTAGGTCAGACAAATATAACATAACATTTATAATGAAATAACCACAAATGTCTTTTCTGTGCTCACATCATTATCAGTTTTATTCAACCCCCAAGTGACATTCAATCTTAGTACTTAGTACAACATCCTTTTACAGATATAACAGCTTTTAAACGTGAAGCATAGCTTGACACAAGTGTCTTGCAGCGATCTACGGGTCTCTTCGCCCATTCGTCATGGGCAAAAGCCTCCAGTTCAGTCACATTCTTAGGCTTGCGCACTACAACTGCTTTCTTTAAGTCCTACCAGAGGTTCTCAATCGGATTTAAGTCAGGTGACTGCGATGGCCACTCCAAAATGTTCCCGCCTTTAATCTGCAACCATGCACTAGTGGACTTGGAGGTATGCTTGGGATCATTGTCCTGTTGAAAGGTCCAACGTCTCCCAAGCCTCAGGTTTGTGGCGGACTGCATCACATTGTCATCCAATATCTCCTGGTACTGAAGAGAATTCATGGTACCTTGCACACGCTGAAGCTTCCCTCTACCTGCAGAAGCAAAACAGCCCCAAAGCATGATTGACCCCCCACCATGCTTCACAGTAGGCAAGGTGTTCTTTTCTTCATAGGCCTTGTTCTTCCTCCTCCAAACATAGCATTGATCCATGGGCCCAAACAGTTCTAATTTTGTTTCATCAGTCCACAGAACACTATCCCAAAACTTCTGTGGTTTGTCCACATGACTTTTGGCATACTGCAGTCGACTCTTCTTATTCTTTGGAGACAGCAAGGGGGTGCGCCTGGGAGTTCTGGCATGGAGGCCTTCATTACGCAGTGTGTGCCGTATTGTCTGAGCGAAATTTCAGTACCCACATCTGACAAATCTTTTCTCAGTTCCTCAGCAGTCACACGGGGACTTTTCTCCACTCTACGCTTCAGGTAGCGCACAGCAGTCGAAGTCAGCATCTTCTTTCTGCCACGACCAGGTAGCGTTTCAACAGTGCCCTTTGCCTTGAATTTGCGAATGATGCTTCCTATGGTCTCTCTTGGTATGTTTAACATCTTTGCAATCTTCTTATAGCCATTGCCCTTCCCGTGAAGAGTAATCACCTCTTCTCTTGTCTTCCTGGACCATTCTCTTGACTTCACCATGTTTGTAACCACACCAGTAAATGTCTAGAAGGAGCTGAGTATCACAGTCATTTTAAAGCTGCCTAATTGGTGCTTATTATGCTTTATTGCTGCTCCGTGACATCCACAGGTGTTTTCAATTCCTGATTGAAAACACTTGAATGAACCTCTGTTCTTCAGAGTGGTAGTCTTTAAGGGGTTGAATAATTGTGTCAATGAAGAATTCACAAAAGAAACATTTACTACTGTATTACAAAACCAATTGATGTCATTTTAGTTGCATATGGTTCTTTAAAAAGTCCTTGTAGGATTTCATTCTGAATACAATTACAAATGTACACTAAATTCCCTAAAACCCTTTACAGCATTGGGGGTTGAATAATTTTGAACACAACTGTATATAAAGAACGTGGGTTATCAAAAGCGTGGTCACAAGTACGTTCCGAGTTGGCATCAGAGAGGGTAGTCGTACAGACAGGATTGGCAACAGAGAGGACTCCCATATACTTATTCTCAGTAACGTAGAATGAATGTACAATGAATTCAACAACCTGCATGGCAGACCCACAATCAGAGTGTGGTATGATGGGTCTATAGACTTAATACCAGCCAGGCAACGTGAGGGGTTGATGGATTCAGCAACCTGCAGGGCAGACCCACAATCAGAGCGCGATATGGTCTGCACACCCACTCTGTGTATACAGAGTTCAACATACACACATATAGGGGATAGAGAAAGAATCGCCAAGCAGGCAGTCCGGGTCACAAGTGGGGTGCTCATACAGGCAGAATCGGCAACTAGGCAAAATACACTGAGACAGCAAACTGAGATCAGCTGGCGATGCGGGAATAACTCCACGTCAGGGCAACTAGCAGAATCTCGTGCCCTGCATTTAAGGCTGGCGGCTCCGCGTCATCACGCCAAGCCCTGTACCTCCAGATGCCGATCAACCAGCATGAACTCCAGGCACCCGGCCAGCCAGCAATGCCGCCGGGCGCCCAGACCCCCTAGAAGCGCCGCGGGGGCGGAAGATGTGACATTCTGGAACCCATAGACATTACAAAATACTTGGTTTCCTCCTTTCTGATGCTTTGCCAAGCTCGATCTGTAGCTGTCTTCAGTTGTTATTTGTTTGTGGGTCTTTCTGCCTTTAGTTTTGCCTTCAGCAAGTGAAATGCTGCTCAATTAGGTTGAGATGAGGTGATTGACTCGGCCATTGCAGAATATTCCACTTCTTTTCCTTCAAAACTCCTGGCTTGCTTTTGCAGTGTGCTTTGGATCATTGTCCATCTGTACTGTGAAGTGCTGTCCAATCAACTTTGTTGCATTTGGCTGAATCTGGGCAGACAGAATATCTATAAACACTGCTGAATTAATCCGGCTGCTTCGGTCTTCTGTCATATCATCAATAAACACCAATGACCCAGTGCCACTGGAAGCCATGCATGACCACGCCATCACACTGCCTCCACCATGTTTTATAGATAATATTGTGTGCTTTGGATCACGAGCTGTTCAAAAAATGGTAAATATATCCCCTGAAAACTGTTAAAGCTCACCCGGACAACCAAAGGAAAAGAGGGAAAATGAGTAACCTAGAACAAAACAGCCAATTAACTAGTGCATGCCTAGAGTGTACCTTTAATGGAAAGGTATTCCTAGTATAGTTGAGCGCACTGAAGACCTCAAGGTAGAAATGAAAACAAGTATTTATCTCAAGAACAATATTTCTTACACACAGTAGAAGATATTGATCTCACCTGTGCTACTATATTTGCATTATGGGGAGACAGAAATTGTCTTAAACAAAAGATTTATCTTAAACCACAATGTCTTTTAAATATCTGGACTATGTGCAGTTTAATAACTTGCTGCATCCTAGAGTAAGTCATTACTTTTTTTAATTCTGTGCCTAAGGCTAGGGTCAGACGAACGCATTTTGTATGGACTGTGCGTCCGTGCAGTACGGATGTACTTTCTGACGGAAGACGCAGTAGTGGCCACACAGTCCGATTTTTTCACTGACGTATTTTTAGACGGATGTAGCAGGGAAACTAAATTAAAATGCAAAACCATTTTGTCCGTCAAAAATGCTGGACGTATAAATGCAGTCCGTCTGACCACGTTCCATCACTCACCCACAAAGCTATGCGGGCATTGCGGAGGCAGCGCACTTTGTGCGGCCGTTCTACGGGTGGAACGTTCTTGCCTAACTTGCGTCCGTTTGCCGCGGCCATTGTGCATCCACAGTTCAGTGCGGACGTATTTCGTGTGTGGGACTCCATTGGCCTTTATTTCATGCTATCACGGACATACTTTTGTGTGCCATCACGGACGTGAACGCTGCGCTCGTCTGACAGGAGCCTTAAGCTCGGTCCTTTTCTCAAGAAAATCACACCAAAATGCGTCTGCTTTGATTTCTGGAAAGAGATTTGAATATTAACAATAACAACAATCATATGAGAAATATAAACTCACAAGATAATACAAAGGTAAAGAGTGCTCCTTCTAGTAGACGATAAAAGACAGATCCTTGGAGAAAGACCAAAAATCAAAAATACTGTAAAATGGGCTTATTTATTTATAAAGTATTTTATCAGGAAGGATACATTGAGATTTCTCTTGTTTTCAAGCAAGTCCTGGGTTCAAGAACATTGAATTGTTGCAGTCTGTTATAATCCGGGAAATCCTTATTTTTTTTTAAATTGGAGTCTTAAAAATAAATTAGCAACAACTGGCTTTGAAAGGACAATGGTCCTTATTCTTACAGGCAAAAAAGCAGAACTAGTTTTTTCTTTTCTATTTTTTTTTTAAACTTCAGCTGCCATCAAAAAAATTGTCTGACATTATTTTGTCCTCATTAAGAATGAGGCATTGTGTTAACCTGGATAGCAGCCAGTATAAATGAGCAAAATTTGTGTTATAATTTCATTTTTCTTATAATAAATAGTGACAAAAGCATTGTGTGTTTATTTTCATATATATTTAAAGAAAAAGTAGAGTTAAAAACAGTAGTATTCAAGTATGTTCTTTAAATTTTATATAGTAAACTAAAACTATTTAAATGTTACACTGTTTAATTCAGTGGTTCTTATCCCTGCCCTAAGGACCAGGTAACAGTCTAGGTTTGCCAGATATCTGCAGCGCAGCACAGGTGATATGATTTGCTGCTCAGTGATTGCAGGATTCAGCCTGCATTTCCTCAAGGTGATCTGCAAAATCTGGCCTGTTAGGGGTACTCGAGGACAGGGTTGTGAACCACTGGTTTAATTACTAAAGAGGTTATTTACAAAGCTTTGTGTTTACTGTGCAACATCTCCTGTCAGTCTTTGGATTCTAGTTTGGTGAAATGCCAGTGTTTTTCACGCTGAAATAATTGGCAAACACAAGCACTATTTGAATAACCCCTAAAGCTTTTTCTGCTTCATGACACATCTATGAACACTATATTGAATATGTTACTAAAGGAATAATACAAATGAGATATAAGAATTTTTACTGAAGAAAAGACATTTAACACAATGTCACAAAAATCACAAAATGTTACTTTTTATGATTTTTGTTGTTTCTTAATTGTACACAAACCAATAAAAAATATAAATAGGTTGCAAGTCACAATCATAAAAAATAAATAAAATAAAGAGAAAAGAAAAGAAAATCCGTTACAATCCTGCATCCAGCCTCGGTCCCCAGGTCTTATTATAAGAGGGCATAGAATTATGAACCAAAGCCGTAAGTTCATCCATGACCTGTGTATCTTTAATTTTTACGAATACTTTTGCTAGCTTTGGTAAACAAGGTTGTCTCCAAACCTCTGCTACTGCCCGTCTTGCAGCCAATGTAATTTTAGCTATTAGTTTATTCTCATGGCAAGTAAAACCTGGGGCTGGTCTGGACAGCAGAAAAACCCATGGGTCTAGTGGGACAGAATTAGAAAAAAAAAAGTCTGCAATAAATCCCTCATTTTCATCCAAAAAGATACAATGACTGGACATGACCACCACATATGATAGTAAGACCCTCGCATATTACATAACCTCCAGCATACATCCAACATATTCCGATTCATATTAGCCAGCTGAGCTGGAGTAGTATACCATCGCATTACTGTCTTAATAGATTGTTCTTGTAGGGAGGCACATATAGATACCGAATTTGACAGTTCCCAAATGTCTAACCAGTCTTCTGAATCCAGCGATTCACCTAAATCCACTTCCCATGACTGTACATAAGATAGCTCCTTCCAGTCTAGTCTAGACGTCAGTTCCCTATATATATATAGGAGATCAACCCTCGTTGATATTTACCATTCTTGCATAAACGTTCAAAAAAGATTTGTTTAGCCGTAGCAGCACTATGAACATGGGGGCATATAGCATACGATTTTAATTGCAGGAAATGAAAAAATGAAAAATCTTTACCCTCTATTCTTGTAATAATTTCTTCCATAGAAAGTAATATCCCTTTGGGGTAAATATTTTACAACCTGCACACACCAGCATCTTGTACGCACCGAAAGGGACCAGCATTAAGTCCGGGAATAAAATCCCTGTTACCAAAAATCTGAGTTAATGTCATGCCCCGCTCCGCGACCCACTCCCGGTCCAGACCGCCATGCTGGGAGAGGTGCTCTACTCACCCAAGATCCCTCGTGGCGCGTCGCTCCAAGTTCCTGGTCCGTAGGATGGAGAGGGAGAACCAGGAGACGCCCCACGCCGCCGACTGAATCCGAGTCCTGAAGAGGAAAGTGCGCACGCGCGAGAACAAACTCTCCTAAGTAGTCTAAAACCGGGTACTCTGGCGCCCTCGGCTGGCCGATTAGGGGTACTGCATGACACCTGCTCTGGAGATCCTCGAATGCCTCCCATTAACCTACCAGAATTCCAGGTACCTCAACTCCACCTACAATACCCAGGTGAAAGGTATTTCCATGATCCCATGAACCCTATTTAATTCCGCCTTCCTTCCCAGCACATTAACCAGGTTCTACTGTGCCTTCCACCTCAGTTTCCTAGTGCTCCTTGTATCCTTGACCACGTTATCTTCAACCCTGCGACCCGGATTGTGCCACCGACTACGCTGCCTTCTTCAACCCTTCGACCCGGATTGTGCCACCGACTACGCTGCCTTCTTCAACCCTTCGACCCGGATTGTGACACCGACTATGCTGCCTTCTTCAACCCTTCGACCCGGATTGTGCCACCGACTACAGTGCCTTCTTCAACCCTTCGACCCGGATTGTGCCACCGACTACGCTGCCTCCTTCGACCCGGATTGTGCCACCGACTACGCTGCCTTCTTCAGCCCTTCGACCCGAATATTGCCACCGACTACGCTGCCTTCCTCAACCCTTCGACTCGGATTGTGCCACCGACTACGCCATCATCTTCGTTACTTCCCGTTATTCTTTCTGGGACTTGCCTACGAATTTCATTCCAACCTTTTGACTGTATTGTTTTCTGGACTTCAGTTACTATTTATGATTCACTACTAAAGATTGCTTACTCTCCATCGTCTCCTGATTTCCTTACCCACCGCTTGCCATTGGGTTCCATACTCACACTTCACAGGGGACTCAAACCCTGCATTACAGTTAATGAAGAGGGAAAGTTAGTTTGTTCACATTTTAATGCTAGCTTATTCCAAATACGAACAGAATTGATAATGGCTGGACAATTCGTCTGTAACTTAGGACGGTATTTCTGACAAATCCAAATCCATTGATCAAGAACACTAGGCTTCATAAGGCCAGCCTCCAAATCTACCCATCTACAAGTACCTTTTGGTAAATGCCATACCATTATTTGAGCGAGTTGGGCAGCATAATAATAAGATAGTAATGAAGGCAAGCCCAGTCCGCCCAATGCTCTTGGCCGATAGAGCATGTATCTTGCCACCCGGTGACGTTTCCCAGCCCATATAAACTGATCAATAGCACGTTGTAATATAACAAAATCCTTAATGATCAGAGGGATGGGTAATGTTTGAAAAAAATATAAGAAATCGAGGTAAAACATTAATTTTAATACAATTAATTCTGCCCAACCATGATATAGAGTACTTACTCCATGTCTCTAGTTCCCCTTTAATAGTCGTTATCAGACGTGGGTAATTAGCATCATATAATTTTGTATGACATGATGGTATACGAATTCCTAAATATGTAATTTCTGAATCAACTATCCGTATTAAAGAGGAGGAAGTGATGTCGAGGAGAATGGACGGGGAAAGCGCTACCGGTATGGCCTCAGATTTATCCAAATTAATTTTATACCCTAATCAGAGAATATTTAGGGTCTGTCAATGTGATAAGTATATCATCTGCATAGGCTGACAATTTAAACTGAGAATCTCCCACCCAGAACCCTTTTATCTCCGGATCCTCCCTAAATGTCTGTAGGAGGGGTTAAAAAAAAAAGAATAAATAAAGCCGGAGATAAAGGGCAACCCTGACGAGTGCCATTCCATACCTGGAAAGGAATCCTATCTGTTCCAATATTTGAGCTCCAGGAGATTCATAAAGGGCTGATATAAGTCGTAAAAAAGAGAGGGGGAAACCCACATGTGTCAATAAATTAAATAAATATGGCCCTAACAAAGGCTTTTTCAGCATCCAGTGACAAAAACAATGAGGGTATTGTATGCTTTTTAGCCAGCCAAATCAGATCTACAGCCCTACGCGTGTTATCGTATGCTTGACGTCCCTGAATAAATCCCACCTGGTCAGGTGATATTAATGTGGTAAGGAAAGGTTCCAGACGACAGGCAAGAATTTTTGCCAAAATTTTTACATCTGTGTTAATAAGAGGAATTGTTTTATAATAAAGGCCCGTAAAACCATCCGGACCTGGAGCTTTCCGGGGCTGCATTCTACCAACTGCCCTTACTATCTCTTCTTCCTTAATAGGTAGGGCCATAGTATTGATCTGTACTTCACTAAGAGAGGGGAGAGCTAGTTGATTCAGATATGCCTTTATTTTATCCACTAAATAAGTATTCTCTAGGGTGAGTGTAGGGGAGTGCAACAGTTTTGCAAAATATGTCGTGAAAGCGTCCCTGATAGATTCTGGAGAACGATAGATCTTGCCCTGAGTGTCCTTAATAATCGGGATCATCCCAATAGGATGTCTAGGGCGAAGCATTCCAGCTAACGGCGCATCTGCCTTGTTACCCCTTTCATAATATCGTCGTCTAGACCATATCAACAAACGACCCACATCATCCAAAAAGAGTCTATTAAGCTCAAATCGAGTATTTACCAGATGGGAAAAAATATCGTCCGTAGGGGTTTGTTTATGTAAAAGTTCTAAATGCCTCAACTTAGCCTGCATAGTAACGATATATTGTAATTTTTTTTCGTTTATGATAAGAGGCCTGGCTTATTAAAGTCCCCCTTATTACTGCCTTATGAGCATTCCAAAGTGTATGAACAGATATATCCTGAGTATCATTGACCTGAAAATATGTATCCAGAGCAGCACTAACTGCATCTTGAACCCCTGGTTTCAAAAGAAGGAGTGGGTCTAATCTCCATTGTCCCCCCCCTTTATGGGTTAAGAGTCTAATCTGCAAGGATAGATCCGCATGATCAGACCACGTTATATAGCCCTGGGCTCAAAATTTCCACTCGCCTACTAGCATTTGGCAAGTGGAAATTAAGTGTGGGCGAGTGAAAATGCACACGCAGGCAGCACAATAAATTATTTTGTGCTGCGTATTCCAGCGGTGCCAACGTGCAGCCCCCCCTTCCCCAGGCTGCACAGTGGCAGGGATCAGCTGCCTAACCTGACCAAGCTCGTCTCTGTCACTAGCAGTGGGGTGGAGAGGAGCTTCCCTGACTCCTCGCTCTGCTCACACTAGGCCCTGATTGGGTATACATGTATCTGGGATTTGATGTCTTGGTATTAATGTTATTTTTGTAACTTTATTCTAATTAAAACCTTTAACTGTGTAATTTGATAAGATAATTTAAGGGGTGTATGTTTAGGGGCAGAGTTAAGGGCTGGGTAGGGGTTAGGTGGAGCAACTGGTGGTGAGTAACTCTTATGGTCTGGTTAGTAGCTTGGGATTTGAAATTTTGAGCCCATAGAGACCTTTTCAACTATAGGAACTAGACATGTGCACAGGACAAAATTTCGTTTTGAACTAATGGATTAGTTCTAAAATGCAATTTATTTAGTTGCTAAAGAAATTCGTTTTCAGTTCTTTAGTATGAAAACTAATTTCGTTCATCCTAAAACCAGCGGATACATTTACTATTGTAGTTCCTCAGATCGCTGGGATCACTGCTTGTTACATTATCTCTCACTCTCAGCACAATGTGGGCAATATTACATAGCTTGTGCTAACTTAACCAGAGCTGTTGCAAACTTCCCAGAGCCATTATAGCCTATGGAGGTTTTCAGTTTACAACAGCTCTGGGTAAGTTAGCACCAACATTTTAATACTGCCCGTGTCAGACAAAGCTGTTACAGTAACTGACTGCTGCTCATCACAGCGCTCAGAGTTTCAGTAAAACTAGTAAATAATATTTTTATATATAAGAGGTTAGAACAATATTATTTCCTTGTTTTACTGAAACTCTGAGCGCTGTTACAGTCAGTTACTGTAACAGCTGAACCTGATACATTGTACTGAGAGATAATGTAACAAGCAGCCGATCTCAGCGCTCACAGCCACTGGATTTAAAGAGCTAAAAAAAAGGCTCTTCTCTGTATAATGTTTAGAACATCCTCCTGCATTAATTAATACCCCTCTCTGTATAATGTATACAACATCCACCTGCATTAATTAATACCCCTCTGTATAATATATAGAACATCCTCCTGAATTAATTAATGTCCCTCTCTGTATAGAACATCCTCCTCAATTTATACCTTTCTCTGTATAATGTATATAAGATCCTCCTGCATTAATACCCCTCTCTGTATAATGTATAGAACATCCTCCTGCATGAATTAATGCCCCTCTCTGTATAGAACATCCTACTGCATTGGCATGTGGAGGGTGCAGAACTTCGAATGTTGCGATGTTGTGCTCTTCATTGCTGGTCTCCTTCACTCATCAAAGTAATATCACAAAAAGGACTGAAACTAAAATGTAGTGCATTTTATTTTAGTTTCTTTCGTTTTTTGTACTGAGCAGTTTCGTTTCTCTTGAGTCATACGAAAACTAAATTATCCCAAAATTCGGACTAAATCGTTTTAGTACTAAAACGAATGCACATGTCTAATAGGAACACAATCTGTCGATAGCAAGAAATAATCTATCCTAGAATAGGTATGATGGACTGGCGAATAATATGAATAATCTTTAACAGACGGATTTAATACCCGCCAAATATCCACCAGCCCCTGGGATTGAACAAATGCATGAAATTGTCAATCTTGATGGGACACAGTGGGGATTGTATTAGCACGTGCGTGGCCTAAAGAACGATCCAAAGGTGGACACAGGGTCGCATTAAAATCCCCTCCTATTATAATCAGTCCCCTCATAGGAAGGGATAACAAGGCAGATAGATCCGTCCAGAACTTCAAATCTGGAGTATTAGGAGCATATACCGATACTAAAGTGTATCTTTGAGCTGAATAAGTTCCCTGTACTACCACATATCGACCCGCGTTATCAAACTGCACATTCTCAATCTGAAGGGGACATGAGTTATGAATCAATATTGCAGTACCATTTCTTTTTGGAATGGCACACGAGGTATACACACTAGAATAAGACGGATCTGAGAGGCGAGGGGCTGCTACAGCGGAAAGTCTTGTCTCCTGTAAGAAAGCAATAGCTATTCCTTTCCGTTTAAGATCCCTAAATAATAACCGTCGCTTTCGTGGTGAATTCCACCCCTTAACATTCAAAGATAAAAATTTTGTGCCTAGTACCATGATAGAAAAAATAGATTGCCAAAAGTTTTAATGAAAAGCATACTCACACATACACATAAAAGATAGAAAAAAGGCCGGGCCAAAAAAACCCCAAAAAAAAACATAAACCTAAATGAATGGGCATACCCATGAAACTCATAGTACCCATGGTTCAGGATTTCAGGGGCAGAAAAGAACAGAAAAACTGACACGTTGCAGACCAAGAGTCCCTATTATCAAACCCCCATAACCAGTGATCTGTAGCTAAATTTACCTAGATATACATAACCTTAACTTCCAGGTTTACAATAAACAACCATACAGAATTTTTTTTATCGCAAAGAGAGAGTCCATAATTCACCCCTTCTAATATCTAGTATCTTTTTACTGGTCATGTGTGTCACCTGCGTAGACCACTCTCTTGTGAGCCTTGGCAGTGGTTCAGGAGGTACCAGCATTTCTATAGCCTCTGGTACCTTTAACCCTAATTGACGTAAAAAGTCAATTTTTCTTTCTTTTGTCAATTGAGTGCTGTCTGGAATTAAAGCTGTTGTTTTTAGTTAAAGAGAATGCGAGTTTTCCTCTACATGGAGACTGGTCCCCCTACAGTCCTTAGGAGACAATGGTTATTAACAATTCTATAATCACCATAAGAATGCATTTTGTTTCAGGAGAGTATCTATGTATTTTTTTCTATAATTTCACTATGATACAGAGAAACCAGATAATGGACAAAGTGTACAAGTGGCATTTATCAACACACAATAAACACTTAAACAGTGTAACTCTGATTATTACGATGCTGTTCACATAAGGACATTGGATTTCAGTGTAAATTTGTCACGGACCGCGTTGGTATCGCGGGCCGCGCTGGATCTAGGGGGCGCCTGGCAGCGACTTCCTCGCTGCTCGCTGGCCAGGCGCCGAGTGATAACGCAGCCGGCTGCGCTCACGTGGGGCGCCAGGGGGCGGGGACTGGCGTGATGACGCGGACCCGCCGAGTTTAAAACCCAGTTTCACTATTCACCGGTGCCCTGACGTGGTAGTTACTTCCCGCAGAGCTCTTGTATATTTTGCAATTACTACTATTCTGTGTATGACCCTTGGCATTGGCAAACGAACCACTCTGTGTATGACCCTTGGCATTGGCAAACAAACCACTCTGTGTATGACCCTTGGCATTGGCAAACGAACCACTCTGTGTATGACCCTTGGCATTGGCAAACGAACCACTCTGTGTATGACCCTTGGCATTGGCAAACGAACCACTCTGTGTATGACCCTTGGCATTGGCAAACGAATCATTCTGTGTGTGACCCCTGGCATTGGCGAACGAACCACTCTGTGTATGACCCCTGGCATTGGCATTAACTCTTCTAATTCTGGTATTGAGGTCAGTCTGTGTGGCACCCTAAGCACACATCAGACTACCTCTTGTCTGGTTAGGATCTTGGGAAGAGCTAATTATTCTAAGGTCTTGTGTATCGTTCTAGTGTGTCATTCTTTGTGGTTACACTATCCTGTCGTATTCTGTGTCTGTCTAGTCGTGCCGACCAACCTAAGGATCGGAAGGGTAGAGAGTGTCCTGCGTATAGGGACCACTAGTCAGATAGCAGAGGGATCCGTGACATTACGTCAGGGCCAATGGATCCCGCAGACCTCTCTAATCAGTTGACACGTATTGCAGCCAGACAAGAAGAGCAGGACCATAGGATGGACCAGATTGCTCTTGCCCTGCAAACCCTGTTAAACCGATCCAGTTCCGGAGCTGCAAGCCCTCCAGACCCAGTAGTGCCTAGGATCAGTCCGGCCTCTCCCGAGGATGTAGGCTCAGTATGAAAGCACCCGTACGCTATGATGGAACACCAAACTTATGCCGGGGCTTTCTGACCCAACTGGAAATTTTGTTCGAGAACAACCCCGAATCGGATGTATGTCAGATAAAGCTAAGGTGGGCTATCTAATTAGTCATTTAACAGAGAAGGCTTTATTGTGGGCTACTCCCTTGTGGGAGAACAAGAAACCCATCATATACGATTATGAGGGTTTTACCTCAGAGCTTAAACGCACCTTTGACCCCTCTAGAAGGGCTACTAATGCGGGGAGGTCATTATTTCACATTAAACAAGGTAATAGGAGGGTCTCTGAATACGCAATAGAATTTAAAACCTTGACTTCAGAGGTTCTCTGGCCGAACGATGTCCTAACCTTGGCCTTTACTGAAGGTCTGAACGACGCGTTTATGTTCGAGTTGGCTCCTCTAAAATTGCTAGAGACTCTTGATCACTTGATCGACTTCTGTATTGCTATGGATGATCAAATTAGGGAAAGGAGACATCCCAGGGATAGACCTAGAAGGCTCTTGCCTCCTTTACCCTTATCGTCCAGAACTACCGTTGCTTCCGGTAACCAGGAAAACGTTAAAACAGATCTACCTGTTGTTGAGCCTATGCAGATAGGAAAGACTGGTATATCGGAGGCAGAGAGAGCCCACCGAAGGGAGAAGGGACTCTGCTTCTATATGCGCCGGGGCAGACCACTTCCGCCTTCAATGTCCTCAGAGACCTAGGGGAGCAGGGGTGAGAGTGGCAGATCAAGCCAAAGACCAGCCAATACCCAGGTTATAGGGTCTCTTTATGCCTCTTTCGTAAACAACGAAAAAAAAAAGTCCAGGATCCTGGTACCGATATCATTGACCTGGGACAAGGTTCACATTAAGACTGAGGCCTTCTTGGATTCTGGGGCCTCAGGCAATTTTATGGATAAACAGTTTGCCGCTAAATGTCTCATACCTCTGGTCCTCAAGGACAGACCTCTTATGGTGGAGGCTATAGATGGAAACCCTCTATCCTGCCCACATATCACCCACGACACCGTTTCTGTGTGCATGAAAACAGGAGTATTGCACCATGAAAACATATGTTTCCAAATCATTGAGTCCCCTTCTTGTCCTGTCGTACTTGGGTTTCCGTGGTTGGCAGAACACAACCCGGTTATTGATTGGGTCCAAAGAGACATAAAATACTGGAGTCCTCGTTGTCAATCGCACTGTCTGGGGAGGGTCAACGTAATCGCTAGCCTCAACGTTGCCACAGCCCCTCCTTTGTCTACAGAGGTTCCTGAACAATATTTGGGATTTAAAGAGGTCTTCTCTAAGTCCAGGACTGAGGTCCTACCGCACCGCCCGTACGACTGTGCTATAAATTTACTCCCTGGTACTATGCCTCCTAGGGGACATGTATACCCCTTGTCCCAAAAAGAAAATGACGTTATGGAGGAGTATATAAGGGAGAACCTGGAGCGAGGTTTCATCAGACGGTCCTCTTCCCCAGCAGGGGCAGGTTTCTTTTTTGTATCGAAAAAAGAGGGAGACCTGCGGCCTTGTATAGATTATAGAGGTTTGAACAGGATAACCATAAGGAACGCCTATCCCATACCACTTATCACAGAACTGTTCGATCGCCTAAAGGGGGCCAATATTTATACCAAACTTGATTTACGCGGGGCTTACAACCTCGTAAGGGTTAAAGAGGGACATGAATGGAAAACGGCTTTTAATACTAGAAGTGGGCATTATGAGTACCTGGTGATGCCTTTTGGCTTATGCAATGCGCCGGCTGTTTTTCAGGACCTCATAAATGATACCTTACGAGAATTCCTGCAAGTATTTGTCATAGTATATCTGGATGACATCCTGATATACTCGCCTGATATCGTAACCCATCATGTCCACGTGAAAAAAGTACTGAAAAAATTGTTGGAGGCTGGATTGTATTGTAAATTAGAGAAATGTTTATTTGACATGAAGGACAGTACATTTCCTTGGCTACATAATAACACCTGAGGGGTTCCAGATGGATCCTAAGAAACTTACAGCAATCCTAGACTGGCCTCTACCCCAAGGACTTAAAGCCATCCAGAGGTTTCTAGGATTCACTAATTATTATAGGAGATTCATTAAAGATTTTTCGGTTTTGGTATCTCCCCTCACGGCCATGACTAGGAAAGGGGTGGGGAATCAGAAATGGACACCCCAAGCCAGTCAAGCCTTTGAAGCACTCAAACAAGCGTTTACTACGGCCCCGGTACTCAGACATCCGGATCCGACTCTGCCATTCAAAGTGGAAGTTGACGCCTCCGAAATAGGTCTTGGTGCAGTCTTGTCCCAGAGGGAAGCACCCGACAAACCCTTGCATCCATGCGGCTTCTATTCCCGGAAACTCTCCCCGGCAGAGAGGAACTATGACATAGGAAACAGAGAATTGTTAGCAGTCATATCAGCCTTGGCAGAATGGAGATACCTACTGGAAGGGTCTAGTGACCCCATCCTTATCATAACCGATCATAAAAATCTCACATACATTGGAGATGCTAAACGGTTAAATTCCCGACAAGCGAGATGGTCGTTGTTTCTTTCAAGCTTTAATTACGTACTGACCTATAGACCCGGGTCCAGAAACGTTAAAGCAGATGCTTTATCTAGACAGCATGAGTCCTACGAATTTAACATCCAAGATCAGCATCCCATTGTACCCCAAGAAAGGATTATAGCCTCTACACGATTAATGTCTCGTCTCCTTTGTTGAAAAGGTTGCAAACCGTGCAGGGCACGGCCCCTGAAGGGAAACCTCCCGCGAAACTCTTTGTACCTGAATGTGAAAGAGAGGAAATATTAAACCTCTATCATGATAATAAAACGTCCGGCATATGGGAATCACCAAAACGGTGTCCAGCATCAATAAAATCTTTTGGTGGCCCACATTGCGCCGAGATGTTAAAGATTACATAGCCGTGTGCGAGGTTTGCACAAGACATAAAGATCCCAAAACAGCACCCATTGGTTTGCTCCAACCTCTGCCTATCCCAGAACGACCATGGTCGCACTTAGCTATGGACTTCATAGTGGAGTTACCCGATCTAGAGGGAACACAGTTATACTTACGATCATCGATCGGTTCTCCAAGATGGGTCACTATGTTCCTCTTCGTAAACTACCGTCGGCAGCCGAACTGGTGCCCATATTCATTAACCACGTGGTCCGCATACATGGTATTCCTCTTGGGATTGTCTCCGATAGGGGCACCCAATTTGTCTCCAGATTTTGGAAAGGGTTTTGTAAGAATGTGGGGATTGACTTGTCTTTCTCTTCGGCCTATCACCCCCAGACCAACGGGGCAGCAGAACGCGCAAATCAAAATGTAGAAAAGTATCTCAGGTGCTTTATCTCAGAACAGCAAGATAACTGGTCAGACCTGCTACCTTGGGCTGAGTATGCTTTGAACAGCGCGGTGAGCGAATCCACAGGACATTCCCCTTTCTTCACCGTGTATGGTTTCGATCCTCCTATGTTACCGACTACGTTTTCGGATACCACGATACCTGCTTTGGATGAACATTTGGCGTCCTTGAAGGACACTTGGGGGAAAGTCAAGGAGGCACTCAAGAAAAGTAGTGCCATCCAGAAAACAAGGCTGACAGACACAGGAGGCAGGCACCCGTGTATCAGGTTGGGGACAGGGTATGGCTTTCCTCGCGCAATATCAAGCTCCTAGTGCCTTCCATGAAGTTGGCACCTAGATTCATAGGCCCCTACAAGGTTTTGCGACGACTCAACCCCGTCTCCTATGCGTTGGCATTGCCTCCCCATATCCGGATACACAACGTGTTCCACGTGAGCCTCTTAAAACCTCTCTTGTGTAATCGGTACACCAGGGCCCGTATCCCACCTCCTCCTATCTCAGTGGAGGGTGAGGAGGAGTTTGAAGTCCGGGCCATTTTGGATGCCAGGGTATCAAGGGGCACTTTGCAGTATTTGGTCGACTGGGTGGGCTACGGGCCGGAGGATCGTTCTTGGCTCCCGGCTGCTGAGGTCCATGCGCCTCGGTTGGTGAAGGCCTTCTACGTGGCCCATCCTCGTGCTCCTGGGGGTCGTCCAGTGGCCGCCCGTGGAGGGGGGGTTCTGTCACGGACCGCGTTGGTATCGCGGGCCGCGCTGGATCTAGGGGGCGCCTGGCAGCGACTTCCTCGCTGCTCGCTGGCCAGGCGCCGAGTGATAACGCAGCCGGCTGCGCTCACGTGGGGCGCCAGGGGGCGGGGACTGGCGTGATGACGCGGACCCGCCGAGTTTAAAACCCAGTTTCACTATTCACCGGTGCCCTGACGTGGTAGTTACTTCCCGCAGAGCTCTTGTATATTTTGCAATTACTACTATTCTGTGTATGACCCTTGGCATTGGCAAACGAACCACTCTGTGTATGACCCTTGGCATTGGCAAACAAACCACTCTGTGTATGACCCTTGGCATTGGCAAACGAACCACTTTGTGTATGACCCTTGGCATTGGCAAACGAACCACTCTGTGTATGACCCTTGGCATTGGCAAACGAACCACTCTGTGTATGACCCTTGGCATTGGCAAACGAATCATTCTGTGTGTGACCCCTGGCATTGGCAAACAAACCACTCTGTGTATGACCCTTGGCATTGGCAAACGAACCACTCTGTGTATGACCCTTGGCATTGGCAAACGAACCACTCTGTGTATGACCTTGGCATTGGCAAACGAACCACTCTGTGTATGACCCTTGGCATTGGCAAACGAATCATTCTGTGTGTGACCCCTGGCATTGGCGAACGAACCACTCTGTGTATGACCCCTGGCATTGGCATTAACTCTTCTAATTCTGGTATTGAGGTCAGTCTGTGTGGCACCCTAAGCACACATCAGACTACCTCTTGTCTGGTTAGGATCTTGGGAAGAGCTAATTATTCTAAGGTCTTGTGTATCGTTCTAGTGTCATTCTTTGTGGTTACACTATCCTGTCGTATTCTGTGTCTGTCTAGTCGTGCCGACCAACCTAAGGATCGGAAGGGTAGAGAGTGTCCTGCGTATAGGGACCACTAGTCAGATAGCAGAGGGATCCGTGACAAAATTGTTGCAGAATAAAATGCATTACTTGTCAAACATATTCAGTGATGGAATACTATCTATTATTACACTGCATGACCATCTGCACCCAGATGATGTGCTGTGCTCTTTCTAAATATATTCTATAATTCCCAATTGAGCTAGTTTTCAGATCGTCCCTGCCAGTAACTAGTCACACAGTATATGTAAAAGTGCTTAGCATCTGAAAATTAGCACAAATAGATAGATATTTATTTTTTTCTGGTGGAAAAAATACGATTGAATATAACAAATTAAAAACACTTGTATACAGCTCATACTGTAGTAATATGTCGTTTGGAAAAACTAAAAGCCTATTTTAATTAGGGATGTGCGTTTCGGGTTTCGGAATTTCGGAATTTTCACGAAATTTCCCGATTCGTGTTTTCGGATGCGGCCGAATTTCCGAAAATTTTTAGATCCGAAAATGGCAGATCCGAAAAGTTTTCGGAGCCGAAACGAAATATTTTCGGAATTTTCGAATGGACTTGAAATGTGTCAAATCGAAATTTATTGCTTTGAAACGAGGAGAACAGACAAAAACGAAAATTTCCGAACTTACGAAAAGTCGATACAAAAAACGAGCTAAGTGACACGAAAATACGAAAAATGGTCGAAATTCCGAAAACATGTACAATTTCGAAAAACGAAAATTTCTGAAATCACGAAAAGTCGATACAAAAAACGAGCTAAGTGACACGAAAATCCGAAAAATGGTCGATATTCCGAAAAAAAAGAGTACACGAAAAACGAATCGAGCCGAACCGAATCGAAACAGAAATCGGTCGAAACGAGCCGAATCGAAAAGTTTAAAAATCCGAAAAATCGAACCGAATCGAACCGAAAAAAAATCGGTGCACAAGCCTAATTTTAATGTGAATTTGCAGCATGAGAGAAACATGTAGGGTTCATATACATTCAGTATACCGTATTGCTATCTAACACACAATATACAAGAAGTTATCTTTTTGGTAAGGGTTGAATTTTATGTTAGTCTTTTAGTCAGGCACTAAATTTATGCATGGCTAATGTAGATAAGTGCTGCTAATAACCACTGAGGATGATTGTACACATGGTGGTTCCCACAGACCAAGGGTTAGCCAGAAGCTGCACTATAAAATGATATCAGATAATCTGTATGAATTTCAAAATACACAGCTCACTGCATAATTTAACTCTAAATGCTGGGGGCAGCACAGGGTGGTGGGCAGGCTCATCCCCAGCACGGTGGCATAACATGCCCTGTGGATTTCCGGCAACTCCTCTTGCCCGCCATCAGGGGCTGAGTGGCAACTTTTAGCCTAGGAGGCAAGTACACCACATAGGCCCATGGTGCAGCAATCCGGCCCCCATTTAAATTTAAAAAAAATTGTTAAATGTCATTTCATCAAACATAAATTAACAAAAATCCATCCATACCACCTAACTCTGATCAATGTCCCACCTACCTAAAACTATTACTGTCTATATCAGATCAATGTTCCCTTTTCCTCACATTATTATCCCCTAGTTCATAGCAATGCCCCCTTTTACCCATAACTACTAACCCCTGAATCAGAACAATACCCCATTCACATTACACTGATGCCCTTTTAAATCCCAGCACTGCCTGCTTCCTTAAAATCAAACCCCACACTAATGTACCCTAGACCAATTTTATCACTTGTTAAAGCCACTCAAATACACTCAGATTTACACACTTGCACTGACACATACAATCAGATACACATACAGACGCTCATATACAAATACTGACAGACACACTCACCCTTTCCTTGTTCCATCATTTCATGCCCCCTTCCTCTTTACCTTTTTTCACCCCTTCTTTCTCCTCATTATTCCCTTCATTCTCCTTTTTATCCACTTCTCTCTTCCACTCTCCTTCTCTCTCTGTCCACTTCCAATCTCCATTTTCCCTCATCCCTCTTTCTATGCAGATCTTCCCACTCCTCTCCTATGTCCATTTTCTCTCTCCTATGTCCATTTTCTCTCTCCCTTTCCGTGCTCATTTCCTCTCTTCCCTTCTGTGTTAATTTTCTCTCTACTCCTTTCTCAGCTCAACTGCTCTCTCCCCATTCCATTTTCTTCTTGTCTCTTTCCCGCTTTACTCTCTACCTTTTTTCAGATTTATTCTTTCCCCCTTTTCTCTCACCTCCTATTCATCTTTTTTCCCTCACCATTTAAGCTTCTCTCTCCCCTATTTTCATTTTCTCTCCTGCTTCCTTCAAGTCCCTTGTCTCAGCTTATCTCAGCCCTTATCTCATCTTTTTTTCCCCCTTCATAAACTTCTCCCTTTTGCTCCCCACTCCCTTAACTGGCCATTTTAATAGGCTGAGGACCGGCCCAGGGGGGCATTTTCCCTTCCTGCTTTGCAGCCCAGTCTGCCCTTGCCCGCCACCCTTACCATCGACCGATCACCGTCATTGACTGCAGCAGGACTGCCTGAATTCAGGCAGACCCTCTGCACCCAATGACGGTGATCGGCTGACAAGAAGGGAGACGGGTCGGTAGAGTTACACTCAGAGCAGCGGGGCATGCTATGCCGTCCCTTGGCATTCGGACCCACCCACCATCGGGACAGCATGGCAGGCAGCATTAAGGTGTTAATGCCAATAATCACAACAGTGAATGTTTCCCTTCAAATAAATTACCTGTCCTCATCATCGTTCTGCTTAATTTTTAACAATAAAAATGGCTATGCACATTGTAATTTGTTATCAGTAGGAAAAATAGAACACCGATGTCATAAAGGGTGCTCATGAGTTTGAGTGGCCAGCTCATCTTAAAGTTTTCTAGAAAGCAACATGGATTCCAAGCACTCCCATCATGAAAATGCATAATTTATTTGGATATTGGTAACATTTCAAATACGTATCTGGCGGCGCGATGGCAGTTGCTTGTGGATAGTATGATAGTTCTCTTTTGTAATACCGTCCACATGTAACATGAAAGACAATAAAGAGATACAATAGTGCAGAGCGAATACAAATATAAATTAATGTGCATGTGATACTGCTCCCACTCACAAAAGAAGAGCCCCAACACTGGCTCTGAGCGGGTCAGCGCATTCGGTCATTAATTTCTGTATTGAAGGGGGTGACCCACAACCTTCAAAGATGTCGGTCCTCTTCCGAGACCAATGCATATGGGGACATGCTACAGGAAAAAAAAAACTTCCCTGTGTAGGTCTGTTGGAGGTACAATGAAAGTACATATATGGGGATCACACTCACATGTGTTGGAGCTTATGGCCAAGCTCTGGGGTCAGACGCCTGTGGACTTGTTTAAGGTAAAGCCCATAAAAAACCTCTGTACTCAGCAACACACCGGGGACTGCTGCAGGTATAAAAATTTATTTTTACATAAAAACAAATAAAATGGATCAGCCTGGCTCAGCCAGTATACCCAGACGCGTTTCGCCACGTAACGCGGCTTCCTCAGTCGGTTTACAGGTAATGATACAGGTCACAATATATACCCTTTTAGTTCTAACTCTAATTGTCCCCAGGTGTCGCTTGCTGAATAGGCATGCGGTTCACGCCTCAAAACTTTCTTGAGGATCGTGTATCCTCCGCGGGTCCGCCATTTTGTGCTTGCGCATTGTTAGTGTTTGCATTCCAGAATGGATGTCCGCCATCTTGCGCATGCGTATTGTCTGTCCTTTCTTTCCGATCGGCGTATGCAGCCCAAGATGCCTTCCTTAATCTCTAGCAGCCAAAAAACGAATTTACAGACTGCAATAACAGTGGGGCCAGGTGTGGACGTCCCCAAGAGCTCTTTCTCGTGTCCTTAACAAATGAACAAATACAGTATGCATGAATTACAATAAACAGCTTTATTATGCCCAGGATCCTCTTTGATCCTGCGAAACCTCTTGCATTCCGCATTTGTTGGACTTCATATACATAAATGCATGCAAATATAATTATTGTGTGTCTATAAAAATAGACTCTACATATAGGAATGGGATAGTAGTTTATACATAGATTGTGGTCATGTAGTGTGTATTACATATCTCATTGGATTGTACTAATTTATGTACTAAATTCCAAAATTACGTATGTGACGTGACTATTATTACTATTACTTGTGTGGATGTGATATGATCTATATACTGTATTGACTACAGATGTGATATTGATAATGGTGCTGCTCATTATAATATATTAATTATGGAATATAATATACCTAAATGCTGTGAGTGTTAATCTAATACTGTTGGTTAACCATATGCAGTAAATGGCTAAATTTATATATTAAATATTAACAGTGAATACTAAATGACACTATAATAGATTTTTTAATTATCTATGCCAAAATTTCTTAGGCATAAAATTTGCTTGTGAAAACACTAGAAAAAGTGTGTGTTAGTAGTGAGTAATAGAATGTAAATTAACTAACTCGTAGTTAGCTCTTTTCGTGAATATTTTATGATAAAGGAATATTTATTAGAATAATGTATATCTTAGTCTTTATTGATATAAGACTTACACAATACGTTTGAAGATTTTAAGCCCCAAATGCGGAATCGAAGAGGCCTCTAGTCTTTTTAAAGGAAGTGAATAACCTCAAAGTCGTCGTTTAGTCCATTGGGCACCATAGTGCCATGCTCAAAGATGTGCCTCATTTCTGCCTTCCCTAATTTATTTGGTAGGTTTTCTTCGATCTCTACTTTTTTTATCTGCTCCAATGCCCAGAATTTGACACCTACGGGTGAGCTGTTGTGATGTGTTTTACAGTGTAGGGAAACAGAATGTTTTTCATAGCCATTCCTGATGTTTCTGGCGTGCTCTGCTATTCAGGGCTCTTTTAGTGCGTCCTATGTAGCCTAGACCGCAAGGGCATTCCAACATGTAGATCACATATTTTGAACAGCAATTAAGAATCCCTTTTATCTTAACCAGTTTATTCTGTTTGCGGTTAAAATATGAACCGATATAGATTTTCTTGTTAGAGGTGGACCTACAAGCTAAACACATCCCACATTGGTAAAATCCCTCTTTAAGTCTGAAATGGTTGTTGGTAATACCTTCCTTCTTTCTAGGTTTGCTACGTACCAGATTCGATTTTATGTTTTCAGTCCCTCTAAAGACTATTTTGGGGATGGGCCCTATCACGTCAGTAAGATCTACATCATTTTTAAGCACTGACCAATGTTTTTTCAAAATCTTTTTAATCTTGTCTGCTTTGTTATTATAATCGCAGATAAAAAGGGCCTCTTTAACTTCTTTATTCTTGGGTTTATATTCGAGATATTTGTCCCAATCTGTCTGTGATAATTCTAGAATTATATTATATAACTCGGTATCATGTATTGCATGCATTTATGTATATGAAGTCCAACAAATGTGGAATGCAAGAGGTTTCGCAGGATCAAAGAGGATCCTGGGCATAATAAAGCTGTTTATTGTAATTCATGCATACTGTATTTGTTCATTTGATAAGGACACGAGAAAGAGCTCTTGGGGACGTCCACACCTGGCCCCACTGTTATTGCAGTCTGTAAGTTCGTTTTTTGGCCGCTAGAGATAAAGGAAGGCATCTTGGGCTGCATACGCCGATCGGAAAGAAAGGACAGACAATACGCATGCGCAAGATGGCGGGACATCCATTCTGGAACGCAAACACTAACAATGCGCAAGCGCAAAATGGCGGACCCGCGGAGGATACCCGATCCTCAAGAAAGTTTTGAGGCGTGAACCGCACGCCTATTCAGCAAGCGACACCTGGGGACAATTAGAGTTAGAACTAAAAGGGTATATATTGTGAGTATATATTGTGACCTGTATCATTACCTGTAAACCACTGAGGAAGCCGCGTTACGTGGCGAAACACGTCTGGGTATACTGGCTGAGCCAGGCTGATCCATTTTATTTGTTTTTATGTAAAAATTAATTTTTATACCTGCACCAGTCCCCGGTGTGTTGCTGAGTACAGAGGTTTTTTATGGGCTTTACCTTAAACAAGTCCACAGGCGTCTGACCCCAGAGCTTGGCCATAAGCTCCAACACATGTGAGTGCGATCCCCGTACTTTCATTGTACCATCAACAGACCTACACAGGGAAGTTTTTCTTCTGTTGCATGTCCCCATATGCATTGGTATCGGAAGAGGACCGACATCTTTGAAGGTTGTGGGTCGCTCCCTTCAATACAGAAATTAATGACCGAATGCGCTGACCCGCTCAGAGCCAGTGTTGGGGCTCTTTTGTGAGTGGGAGCAGTATCACATGCACATTAATTTATATTTGTATTCGCTCTGCACTATTCTATCTCTTTATTGTCTTTCATGTTACTTGTGGACGGTATTACAAAAGAGAACCATCATACGATCCACAAGCGACTGCCATCTCGCCGCCAGATACGTATTTGTTATCCTTTGCACACTGGTTTGGGGGAAACCACTAATTGCTGGCTGGCTTTGGATAGTTGGTGGCGGTACAGGCAGAGGCGCCTACCACTTTGTTTGCATTTCTAACATTTCAGCTAACTCTGCAACCTTTTTCAAGCCTGTTTTAATTTTTGTCAAAGAATAATACCCAGCACACACAGCTACCCAGAGAGCAGAAAGACTAGCGATTAAACCAGTCCTTTTTAGATGGCCAATGACCTGATAAAGTGTTGAGAAACAAGCTGAGGTCTAGGTGCGGAGAAGCCCACAAAACATATAGACTAACCGAGGTCAGTGTTCTAGAAGCACACAATATCAAGGCCACAAGACAAGGTCAGGACTATGGAAAAGCACAGTCAGAATATAATTCAAGGTCAATAACAAGCACAGCAACAGACAGAATGGCACGCTGAAGCAGTGGCGGCTGGTGACATTTCTCATTGGTGGAGCGCCAGACTGGAAACATGAATGTTTTTTTGTTTTTTTTTATATAATTTTTGAGTTTAAGAAGGATAGTTTTCATACATAAATCAAATGAAAAATCAATCGAATATCCAAAAAAGAGAGAAGGGGGAGAGGAGAGGTGACAGGTGGGTTGCCCAGACCCGGAAAAGAGAGAGATTGATAAAGGAAAAGTAGAAATGGAGGCGAGGCAACATCTACAAAAATAAGAATATGCAAAGAATATACCTATCTGGTGGCGCGATGACAATCGCTAATGGATCGTATGGTTGCTCTCTTATGGTGAAACGTCCATATATATAATACATGTGGAAAGAGGCAAGAAAATATAATGGTGCAGTACAAAATGAACAGTATAGGATATATTAGGTAACACACATCCCACTCACAAGTCTAGAGCCCCAACACTGGCTCTGAGTGGGTCAAGGCAGTCGGCTCCTTTGCTTCTGTCAGTGCAGAAAGGTGACCCACACCTTTCTTTGGAAAAAGGAGTCTTCTTACAGTCGCGATGTATACATAGGGATATAAAACGAGAGAAGCTTCCTTGTGCAGGTCTGACAGTAATAACGTAAGTGTGATCAAACGGAAATTCACTCACATTTTCTGGAGCTTTAAAACCAAGCTCTGAGTTGGAACGCCTGTGGACTTGTTGCAGGTCAAGTCCATAGAACCCTAGGATTCCAAAGAACACCAGGGACTGGTACGAATTAAAATAAAATTTATTAAAAAAACATAAAATAAACAGGACCTGACACAGCAGGTAACCAGGAAATAAGAACTTGATGCAACAGGTTACCAGTACGCGTTTCGCCACACGGTGTGGCTTCCTCAGCTGGTTTACAGGTATGTTAGGTGGAAGATCATATATAGTGTCCTCAAATTGATATAATTGTCCCCAGGTGCAATGATGAATCAGTGGCGTGCGTTCCACGCTTTGAATCGCAGCTGTTCCCATTGTTGCGCGGGCGCCGCCATCTTGCGCATGCGCAATACGAACGTTGCGTTCCAGGGTGCGGATCAAGCCATCCTTCCACTATATCTGTGCGTTCCACAAGGGCCTCTGTCGGACCAAGCAACGAGGCAGGATAACAGATATTCGTTCTATCAAGTGCATAAATCGGAGTTCTCAAACGATGGAACGAACTTTATTATACATGAGGAGAACTCTATATGAAAGATAAATGATCGTTAGGTCAAAGCTACCCAACTCTATATATGAGGCTACCCCAACTCGACATAATAAACGGCATGGATGCATAAATAAAAAAATATATAAAGCAAAGTGCAGGGTATGAGTACGCAATGCATACAGTACATTCATAACAGAAAGTGATCTGCATGGTATGAAATCTAGTGTAGATAGGAACTGTGCATGTATCCACCGGAAAAATGTAATGGATGAAAAAGAACATATGTAAACTATGTGTATGACTAATGGACCCCATGCATATAATTAGAATTCTGAAAGTGAGCTGGGTCTCTAAAGAAAATAAGTGAAATATTAAGTTGTATACCTTCTGTGTACTCTCCACCAAAAACAAAAAGAGGAGTCTTAAAGTTATAAAATTTAATATGGAACCGAGCTATATGTGAGCCAAAAAGGCCTAATATGTATGAACAAGTGTATATGAGAAATGTGAAGGTGAAAATATGACTACCTAGCTATATGTATGTGACTACCCCAATTCTACATAATAGCATGGATTGTACGTAATATTATATAAATCGAAAATGTTGTGCAGTATATACTGTATGTGCACAATGTATAGGATACATAGGCAAAAGAAGGTGATCTACCTTCTATAATGTGAATAGAAACAATGCATATAACACCCTGAAGACTATAATGGGTGAAACCACTGATTGCTGGCTGGCTTTGGGGAGTTGGTTGTTGCACAGGCGGCGGCGCCTATCACTTTGGTTTTTGGTTCAAAAATAAGAATATGTTTGTAATGGAAAAAGAACAAAACCGCAACAAAGCAAAAATCTGATTCAAGCCAAACCCATTTGTTCTATCCAAGGTGACCAAATTTTGTAATATGTCGGTAGGGTGTGGGAGGTGATGGCTGTAAGTTCCTCCATTAGTTGTGCATCCCAAATCTTGGGGTAAATTTTGGAAAAGGGAGGAAGCGTCGGACAGTTCCAGTGTTCAGCAATGACGCAGCATGCCCATCGGTAAGACAGCCTGAAGGAGCGTATATGTCTGGTCCCAGAAGCGCTGGATCTGGGAACAAAACCACCACATGTGGGCGTAGGTGCCCTTCTGTACACATCCTCTCCAGCAAAAGATCCGGAGTCATCCTAGACATATGCAAAATCTGAACAGGAGTGGTGTACCAGCGGAATATCGTTTTGATGAGTTGTTCCTGATGTAGTGTGCACACTGAGACACTCCGCATATGACCTCTAGCATGGGACAATAAGAAGGAGTGGGTAGAGGACCAAAAATCAGCATCAGGGATATTAGGGCCGTATACTGAAGCAAATGTGTACTATTGACCAGAAACTGTACCCGATACCAGTATACATCGGCCCACGTCATCAGTTTGAGAGTCTGTAATAATAAGAGAAGAGGTCCGAATTAAAACCGTGACCCAATTACGTTTAGGAGTGGCGCAAGATAAACTTTGGAGTAGGCTGGGTCCGAGAGGCGGAAGGCTGCATTTTTAGGGATCATAGTTTCCTGTAACAGTGCTATGTCAATTGATTTATGTTTCAGATCGCAAAATAATAGTTGTCTTTTATGAGGGGAATTAAGGCCTTTAATGTTAAGGGAGAGGACGGTTACTGGAGCCATACTGGTATCAGGTCACAACTCGCCAACAGTGTGCCTTGCCCAGGGGAAGAAAAAGAAAGGAGATCAGGAGCGGAAAAGAGGAAAGTTTGTAGAAGATGGGGAGGAAGTAAGGGAAAGAAGGACAGAAAACCCTGTGTCGGGCAGACACGAAGGGAGTACCATCCGGAGGGGAGGTAAAGTGGGGGAGGAAATGAAAAAAGGAGGGAAGCTGGCGACCATCTGGTAGAGGACTGCGGAGGGTCCACCGATTGCCCGCCGAATATGAAAACAATAAAAATAAAGAGGAGCATGAGCTCCAACCATATCAGCTACATGAAATACCATAAAACATTAACCTGCATTGTTATAGAACAAGAGAAATTCTAGCGCTACCCAATAAATGAGATACCCAGGAGTGTCCGACCAGGAATCTAGGGAAGTCCCTATGTAGGGGGAAGATATCCCACTGGCTCCGGGGACAGATACCATACAAAGAGAGGAAGCCTCCTCTGAGGCTCCAGGTGAGGGCCATCTCGAGATCCTCCACAGTCAGTCCGCCACTGTGGACCAGTCCTGATCCAGGCGAGGGAGTTGTGGCGGAGGTCCCAACTCTTCCAGGGCCCGCGGAACTGGCAGGTCAAAGAGGCGGAGAAGATCCTTTGCATGGTAAAGGTGAGTAAACGCGTGAGTGCGGTTGTTCTTGGACACCATGGGCCCCATTACATTCTCTGCGCGAAAATTTTTTTTTGCACGCATTGTCCAGTGTTATCACGTGAAAATTAACGTGATATTCGGATCCGAACGTATTTTCTCATCCGTCAAAAAATAACGTTAGTAAAAAAAAGCGCAAAACGAAGTGTAATACGCGTGCAGTAACGTTGCGCATGTAAATCAGTGTGCGGACTTTTTTTTCACAGGATTCTGCCAATCAGAATTAAGAACCTTAATTGACATCAATTCACCTTAATTGACTCCCTAACGTTTTTGCGCCTGTCAAAATAAATGAGTATACATGCTGCAGCAATAAAAAAAGATGCACGAATTCCCATTTTTTTGTTTGGGTATGTGTAGAATGTGTAACTATACTGTGCTTTTTTTTTTTTTTCGTGCTGGTGTATTTTGTTTCGGCCAGAACGTTCAGATTTGCAGTTAACATCAGGTTTTCAAAGACGTTAAAATTATGCGCGCAAATGTCGTTCGTAGGAAGTTGCGCATCGATTGAAATACCATCCGCTTAACGCATTTGCGCTCACAATGTTAAGTATAGGATGCGCACGGTTCATCACGCTCGCGCAAGTCCATCCGCGTCAAACGATAACGCGCATCTTTTGCGCGAACGTTGAAATACAACGTTCTGCGTAAATGGTTTCATCCTCGCGCAAAACCGATGCGCGACGAATGTAATAGGGCCCCATAATTTTGAAAGGGAAGCCCCAGGCGTATCGAATATCGTGTTGAGGAAGAAGTCCTGTAACTTCCCTCCATTCCTTGCGATGCGCCAAGGTTGCAGGGGATAAATCCTGATAAAAGAAAAGTGGAGATCCATCATAGTCCACGTTTTGATCTCTGGTAACTTTTAAGCAAAGCTTCTTTGGTGGGTTAATAATGAAATCTCACTACCACATCTCTCGGCTGTGCATTTTTATTGTTTCTGGGACCTAAGGTTCTGTGTATCCGATCAAAAAGCAATTTAATCTGGGGGAGGTCAGGTAAGAGACGTTTCACAATGCCTGTGGGTGAAAGCTGATCATTCGGAATCGATTTAGGCAGGCCCCGGAGGCGTATGTTGTTACGTCGGGAACGGTTTGATTGATCCTCGAGGGCTTCCTCCAGAAAATGAACTTTGGCCTCCATATCAACAGTGTGAGCCGATAAGGTATTAGTGATTTATGACCTGCTCCAGTCTGTCTTGAAGTCTGGCCGTCCGCTCACCTATTTCTTGGATGTCAGCTGTAAGGCAGTGCAAGGTTTTCTCCAGTTCTGTGGCTTTAAAGGTTTTAAGGCCCATTATATCTGCTTTAGTAGCTAGGCATACCTCTGAAACTCTGTCCCCGCTGGCCGCCGCGTGTGCTGGGTCCGTTTTGGCACCATCTTGAGAGGCCTCCTCATGCCGGAACCGGGGTGAAAAAAATCACGCCACCGTGATTTCAGCGTCTTTTTTTATTTTTTATTTTGTTGTGCGCTTCCTGCTCTCAAGGCATTGTGTACATGAGATGATGCTGTTTTTAAGGGCTAAGCGGGAGCTCCCTCACTCAGCGACCATCTTCGTTGCTGGCTCGGCTCCACCCCCAACATGAATGTTTTTAATCATGAATCGCAATATGTCCATCGCACGACTACCTCCAAAATATGTGGCTGAACACATAGGTAATAAACATTATAAATAAATTCCTGTTAATGAGGCAAATAAAATGACCATACATTCAATGATTAAAAGTGTACTCCAGAAATTAGCCACAAGCTGTATACATAAAACATTATTTAGTATAAAAAGTCATTATTTGCTAAAAATAAAACCTGAATACTGATCTCATCTCATTGTATTTTAAATAACTTGGAGTACACAGAACTTCAGTGTGTGTGTGCGTGTGTAAATTCTGTTTACTGCTGCACATCTATTTTTATTATTCTTTTTTTATATATTTAGCACATTAAGGCAAATGTTAGGTGTATTTTCAGACATTATGGGGTTAAGGCAGGCACTGTGTGTGTGTGTGTGTGTGTGAAGAAAAAAAATCAACATTCCAGCTTCAACCAGAGCTATTATGGATGTTTTGTGTGACTGCTTGGCAGAGCTCAATTAGCCAGCAGCGGGGTACAGTGCGGTTCCTGTTTTGAAAATCTCCCATAGAGCGTTTGTCAGATTTCTGGACCTCGATCAGAGGTAAGTAGTCACCTAATCTTTTATTATTTTTTTTACTCTGCCTGGCAACTGTTGGAGATAATGATACTGCTTACAGGGACATAACACATTTTATCAATCAGGAATGTGCTGAATTACAAAAAAAAATGACAGTTTAAATCTTAAATTTTTTTTATTTAAAAAAAATAGGGTGCTACCCCATGTGCCCCTATGGACGAGCCACCACTGCACTGAAGTACATCAATCCTTTTTCTGGAACCATTTTATCACCACTTTCTGACAAAATTTCTTTTTTTTTTCAAACCTTTTTTCTTGCACTTTGGATGGACTACCAAGAATTTATTGGATACTTAAGCTCCTCCCTGAAAGTCAGAGCAGAATTGTAGATTAAAGGCAAACACCTGAAAAAATGTTCATACCATGTGTTAAAGCATTTCAAGAATGTGTTTAACGGAGTAATATTCTTCTTATAACAAATTAATTCCACTAATTTTACAAAGTCATTGCCATCTGGATTAAGTTTGTTAATTGGAAAGTGAAACACATTACTCGAATTGAGAAGTAAGGGGAACTCTTGACAATACAGGCCGCATTAGCAGGCAAGATAAGTTAGACTTGAACCATTTACCATCTTCATTATATAATGAACAACATAGCTACTTGAATAAAATAAAGTGTTCATGTGCCGTACAACATAACTTCCATCACTTTATACACTCTTCTCAAGACTGCGAGAGCAGAACTGAGATATAGCCAATGTCCTTTCATTATTGACTAATTAGGAATAAACATTTATAACGGATTAGGTCACTTTAATTATACAGCTAATGTGGAGTCTTAAATTAAAATTTAGAAACCGGAATTAAAATATCCTTTGTTGGGTGTGCTGAATTAATAGCTTGCATTTTACACTGCATGCCAGGAAGATATGGAAGATCTGTTGCTATGGACACACTGGGGAAGAGTGCTTGACAGAGGAGGATTAATGAATTTGGTTCTGCAAATTACTTTTTCCTTTAAGATTGAAAGCTTTTCAGATTCTTGGGTTTTTGTGTGTTTGCTGTAATTATATTCCCAATATGTTTGCGCACGTTTTTTCCACCAAATGACCAAATTAAAATTGTGCCACCACCTCCAGAATTTATTTGGTTTTCACTCCTATATATGCACTTTGACTGATTCTTCATTATAAATGTTATCTAAAGCTGTTTGTTTGCAGATTTACCTAAACTGTTTTAGTTTGATGGGGACATTTTTAGGCTATTCTGCAAACTGCATAATGCATTGTAGATACTGCTCCCTTGTCACTTTGGATTAGCTTAGAACAATGTGTTTATAACTCACATTATGGGCAGTATTACAATGTTGGTGCTAACTTAACCAGAGCAGTTGTAAACTTAAAACCTCCATAGGCTATAATGGCTCTGGGAAGTTTACAACTGCTCTGGTTAAGTTAGTACCAGCTTTGTAATACTGTCCTATATCGTTGTAAATGTCTCTTGTTTATTGTTCAAAATCACTTTTTCTGGATCTTGACAAGTTCACCAGTTCATTTTGCAAATCTGATTTCTCACCAACCTCAGATGAAGTTGTGCTGAAAACCTTCCAGTTCAAGAAATGGTCCTTGTGAAGGGATGGAAGTCCATCTGCGGTCCTGCTCTATCTAACCCCCTTGATGCCGTCAGGCCCGACTACCGAGTGGCACGGCGCTCAGCGTCTCGAGCGGCCTGAGTAGGGAGATGACGTTGCTTTGGCATCTGCAGAGAAGGCGAGGCACCCCAGGGTCATTTATACAATTCCCACACAAAGGATTACCAACTCCCCCATCCACACAACCAGCCCTGATAGGGACCAGGAGGCTGGGAAAGGAGCCAATCAACTTCCCCATTGTCCAGGGATTAGGCAGATGAGGTCTTGGAAAAGCCTCCAATTAACTGTCTTGCTATATCCTCCATTTTGGGGCCATGAGGTCCTTTGTCCTTTGGACCCATGCTGGGCTGGGCAAAATGGGGACTGGGGAAAACCACATACATACAGTTTTCTTCATTTGAAACTACATTCATACAATAAGGAATTCACAATAAGGAACATTGTAAAATACACCACCCTTCAATAAAGTCACATAGTAATAACATAAAATTGTCCATACAATTTGAAACGCAAAACCGAGGGAAAAGTAAAAATGGTCTTTAAAACAGCCAAGTCAGTTTCTTGTGGCTCGCTGAGGAGCGCCAGTTGTCAGCTCCGTGACAGTCCTTGCCTATTATTATAACTTCTTATTCTTTTGATAAATGTTGACTGTTTTTAAACCTTATCAAACCTAATATCAGTTCAATGCTTTCAAATGTGTGAAACAGAAGAAAAAGATTTATATATATATATATAAATATATATATTTTTATAGACTGCCAGATTTATCCTAAAATCATGTTGCAGGTAGAAACAGCTGAATTAATATTATTGTGATAACAGATGAGTGCACACTAATTATACCATTACGTTTCTATAGATTGTTGACAATCTGGTTTTATTTAAAGTTACGTTTTAGACTCAGACATTCTACAGTCAATGAATGTTAATTATACTGAAGTATTTCTAGACTAGCAAACTGCTCTCAGGGTATTTGTGTGCCGTTCACGGTTTGGCTCTTTGTCCTAAAGTTATTTGACACATTAATATAGTTTATTTACTGTAATAGATTATATCCATGTAATATCTACTTCTATGGGTCATTGTTAAGCTGATATTTAGAAGACTAGAGCCTGAAGAAGAGTTTGATCTGTCCATCCAACACATTGACAAATCACTGCATGAGGAACCAGTTGATTAAAAAAAATCTCATGCACGTCCATGTGACTCATTGAAATTTTATATAGTATTATATGACACCAGGAGTAGCACTCAACCCTTACTAAGCATAGCAGGTGGGTGCTTCTCTGACAGGCTTAAGCAAGATATGATTATATTTTATGAACTAAATTCCCATCATTTATTACCTTGTTATGTTGTGAAAAAACTTGTAAACTTGTAAAAAAGAAAATTCGTGAAATCAAGAATGTCTTTACATTTTGTTAGGTTTTGTGAATTTTGATGTTGTAGTTTTTGTAATGGAGTACTCTCCCCTTGGTGTAATACTGTATATGTAATATATATATATTTTTCTTTTTTTTGTGGTGGAGGGCAAAAAAGTAGGAGCTAGGCATGACCATATATACAAATATTCCAATCAGTATTTTTAGGCTTCTGATATGATTAAATATCAAGTCCTGATCTGATATTACACGAGTCGTGGCTGGATCGGCTGCTCCCTCGAGAGTGAGTTCCATGGCCTTGGTATTCACTCCTAATGTCTCACTTGCCTGCATGAGGCTCATGCAGCAGGCAGAGAAGATGCTTCCAGTGAATCCACCTGGAGACTTCCAATGGATTATCAGCTTCCTATATAAGTAGGCACGGAAGATGGCGTGAATCAATGTTGCGGCTGTGGCAATGCAGCTCGGAGTCGTTGCTCGTAGGGATGAGCCGAACGCCCCCGTGTTCGGTTTGACTTCGAACTCGAACAATTTCAGAAGTTCGAGTTCGAACTCGAACACGATCCGAACTCAATGTAAGTCAATGGGACCCGAACGTTCGGTTTTTTTTTTTGGTTTTTTTTAGAGTGCCCTCCAAGAGGGCATATATGCTAGATATTTGCCATAAAAGGTATATGGGCGTCCGGGTAGTGCCCTGGGGGACAAGAAACAAGGACAAAAAGTAAAAAAAAAAAATGTTTTTAAAGGAACAGTGAGTTTTCCATGAAATAAGGGTTAAAAATAAAATGAAAAATTCCTTCAAATATCGTGCCTAGGAGGGTCCCCATAACCTGCCCGTGAAGTGGCGGATTTTTAGGATGTATAGAAATATTTAAAAACAAAAAAATTACATTTCAAATGACGGTAAATGGTTTTCCTTTTAATCTATTCATAAACAACTGCTTGGGGCAGCAGCCTGTATGAAAAGAGGAGACGTTTTAGGACACGCAGAACAAGTTTAGTGATTTTGTTTTTGGCTAAATTATGGTGAAACTTATGCAGGCTTTGGATGAAAGTAACAATAGGTGCTTTAAAATTTGGCCTTTAGTGTCAGCAACAGTGCCGTCACACCGTAACCCCTCTGTGGTATTGTGGAAGAGTGCAGGTTGGACTCTGCGGTCAAATATTAAAATGATATGAATATGGTACAGGCGTCAGTGCACCCAAATATTTTGCCTTTGGCAGCAAGTGCCTTCACACTGTAAGGCTAGGGTCAGACAAACGCATTTTTCGCGTCGTCCATGGTGGCAGCAAATGCCTTCACACCGTAACCCCTCTGTGGTATTGTGGAAGAGTGCAGTGGTGGAGGTTTTGGGAATGCAAAAGAGATCCCTGATCTATTCAGTTACGTCAGCATCAGGGGATTGATAGCTGCTGATCCAGGACTGATTCATTTTTATAAATGTCAGCCAGTCTACAGAGTCGGTGGACAGACGCACTCTTTTGTCTGTGACAAAATCTCCAGTGGCACTGAACGTCCTTTCAGAAAGCACGCTAGATGAAGGGCAACTAGTATATTGGCAACCATATTGGCTAAGTTCTGGCCAGTGATCCAGTCTCAACACCCAGTAAGCCAGTGGATCATCTGCTGTAAAGGTATCCAGGTCTACCCTTGCCCCTAGGTAGTCCTGCACCATACGGTGAAGACGCTGGCAATGGGTGCCTACATTTGACGTCTCTGGGCGTCGTGGACTAAATTTTTTTAAAAAGGCATCAGTCAAGCGACCCCGGCCTTCACCACTCTTCCTCTGATCATACGCAGCCTCAGAAGCACCTGTGTCATCACTTGGTAACCTACCAATGACTGAAAAGGTGTTACACAAGTGTCGCTTTAGAGCGTACTCAAGTTGTTTCATCCTGTGCTCCCTCTGTGCGGGCAGGATAAGCTCTGCAACTTTACCCTTGTATCGTGGATCAAGAAGGCTTGCCAACCAGTAATGATCCCCCTCCTTGATAGCACGAATCCTGGGGTCCTTTAGCAGGCTTTGCATTATAAGGGAGCCCATGCAGCGTAGGTTGGAGGTGGCATTAGCTTCCGAGTCTTCCTGGTCAATGAGGATGACCGTATCGTGCACTTCCTCCTCCCAGCCACGTACTAGTCTTTGGGTTTTTGGGCACACAAAACCCTCCCTTGAGGAATCACCACCTTCAATGCCCCACTACTTAAATATTCCTCCTCCTCCTGTCTGATCTGAGGACCCGCAGGAATGCTGTCTGCACAAAGACTGGGGCCTTGAAAGCTAGGGAAGGCCTCCTCTTCCTCCCGCTGCTCTGCCTCTAGAGCCACATCTATAATTCCCCGCAGAGTGTGCTCCAGCAGGAACACTAAAGGAATTGTGTCACTGATGCATGCACTGCCCCTGCTCACCATCCTCGTTGCCTCCTCAAATGGTGACAGTACAGTGCATGCATCCTTGATCATCAGCCACTGCGGGGGGAACAAGTTGACCTGTCCTTGTGCCATACTCAGGTACTCATTGATGGCCCTCTGCTGCTTGTGCAGAAGCTGCAGCATTGCCAATGTCGAGCTCCACCTGGTGGGTATGTCACAGATCAGGCGGTTTGTGGGAAGGTGGAATTCTCTTAGAATTTCTGCAAGGCGAACACTTGCTGGGAATGACCGTCTGAAGTGGCTGCAGACTTTTCTGGCCTGCCTGAGAAGCTCTGTCAGCCCTGGGTACCTGGTTAGGAAATGCTGTATCACTAGATTTAGGACGTGTGCTAGGCATGGTACATGCATCAATTTACCCTTGCGGAAAGAAGGTTTCTGCCTTTCTCACAGACGACCATTCCCAGCTGAAGCTGGCATGGTGTTAACCATCTCTGCGCCTGCCCCTGCAGAGCTGACAGAATTTCTGGCCCGGTGTGGCTCCTGTCCCCTAAACAAACCAGCTCAAGCACAGGATGGCATCTTTTTGCTTGAGCCATTGCGTAGACCCTGCCACGCATCGGTTTAACTGCCACTTCGCCAGAGACATTGAAGGTGGAGGAGGAAGAGGTGGTGGAGCAGACAGACCTCATATAAGCAGCTTTCTGGAGGCGTGGTGGATGAGCAAGTTCCAGCACAGAGCCCCGTCCTGGATCCCTCCCAGCTGCAATCAGAGTTACCCAGTGTGCCGTGAAGGAAATGTAATGGCCCTGTTCATGCTTGCTGGACCACGTGTCTAAAGTCATGTGCACCTTGCTGCTGACTGCCTTTCCCAATGACCCCATAACATTGTCTTCCACGTGCTGGTATAGTGCTGGAATGGCCTTCCATGAAAAGAAATGGCGTTTTGAAACCTGCCACTGTGGTACAGCACATTCGACAAATTCACGGAAGGAAGCAGAGTCCACCAGCTGGAAAGGCAGCAGCTGTAATACGAGTAATTTTGCTAAACTGGCATTTAGACGCTGTGCTTGGGGATGGTTGGGACTATATTTTTTCTTACGCTGCAGCAGCTGGGGCAACGTAATCTGACTGCGTACATCTTCAGCTGATGGGATGCTGTCATATTCTGAGGAAGGACCTGGTACACTCATTACTGTAGCATCATCAAAACGCCACGTAATCCCAAAGGGTTCACATACTTTTTCTTTCCACTGTACATACATAGTCAAAAAATTTGAATATTGTGCAAAAGTTCATTTATTTCAGTAATGCAACTTAAAAGGTGAAACTAATATATGAGACAGTTCAAGCCGTGATTTGTCAATTGTGATGATTATGGTTTACAGCACATGAAAACCCCAAATCCACAATCTCAGAAAATTAGAATATTGTGAAAAGGTGCAATATTCTAGGCTCAAAGTGTCCCACTCTAATCAGCTAATTAAGCCATAACACCTGCAAAGAGTTCCTGAGCCTTTAAATGGTCTCTCAGTCTTGTTCAGTAGGAATCACAATCATGGGAAAGACTGCTGACCTGACAATTGTGCAGAAAACCATCATTGACACCCTCCATAAGGAGGGAAAGACTCAAAAGGTAATTGCAAACGACGTTGGATGTTCCCAAAGTGCTGTATCAAAGCACAATAATAGAAGGTTATGTGGAAGGGAAAAGTGTGGACGGAAAAGGTGCACAAGCAGCAGGGATGACCGCAGCCTGAAGAGGATTGTCCGTCTGTGTGTGGTGGCTCTTGATGCACTGACTCCAGCCTCAGTCCACTCCTTGTGAAAGTCCAGAGTATGGAGGAAGAATGGAGAGGCACACACTGCAAGATGCTTGAAGTCCAGTGTGAAGTTTCCACAGTCTGTGTTGATTTGGGGAGCCGTGTCATCTGCTGGTGTTGGTCCACTGTGCTTCATTAAGTCCAGGGTCAACACAGTCGTCTACCAGGAGATTTTGGAGCACTTCATGCTTCCTTCCGCAGACTAACTTTATGGGAATGCTGACTTAATTTTCCAGCAGGACTTGGCACCTGCCCACACTGCCATAAGCACCAAAACCTGGTTCAATGACCATGGGATTACTGTGCTTGATAAACCAGCAAACTCGCCTGACCTGAACCCAATAGAGAATATATGGGGCATTTCTATGAGAAAGATGAGAGACATGAGACCGAACAATGCAGAAGAGCTGAAGGCCGCTATTGAAGCATCCTGGTCTTCTATAACACCTCAGCAATGCCACAGGCTGATAGCTTCCATGCCACGCCGCATTGAGGCAGTAATTGCTGCAAAAGGGGCCCAAACCAAGTACTGAGTACATATGCATACTTATACTTTTCAGAGGTCCGATATTGTTCTATGTACAATCCTTGTTTTATTGATTGCATGTAATATTCTAACTTTCTGAGTTTGTGGATTTGGGGTTTTCATGAGCTGTAAGCCATAATCCTCACAATTTTATGACAAATCATGGCTTGAACTTAGTTTCACCTTTTAAGTTGCATTACTGAAATAAATGAACTTTTGCACGATTATTCTAATTTTCCAAGTTTCGTACGTACTATTTTGAGGTTGATAAACCCCACTGGCATATCTCTTTTACAACTAATTGGCACATCACATCTTTGCGTGTAGAAAGTTAAAATAATAACTTGAACAGACCCAATATTCTCTGTCGTCTCATATGAATGTCTACCACTTGTGTGTCCTGTCACTATGTTAGCTGTGAAAGACTGCATTGTGATAACGTTTCCAATCGGATACTACCCTTGGGTCAGGGTGGGTAAGGTACATATACATTAGCTCTTCTGAACCTGTGCAAAGAGTCATCAAAGAAGAAAACATTAAGTGGTGTGATGTGTTATCAGGTTTTGGAATTTCTCATCTGAAATTTTTAATGTAATCACAAAAGGGTGAGTATATGAAAAACAAGTTGGTTGAGTGGTCGCGGAAACATTTGTGACTGGTCAAAGTGAAGATGTCGGCTTTTGGGAAGGAAACAGTAAATTATTTAGTAGTGTGGATACCTTTCACAATAAACCATGCTCTAAGCAAGCATCTATTATTATTTTTTTATTTTTTTTATATTTAGCTTCCATTAAGGGAAATATGTTTATAGGCGTATCTTTTATTGTTACATATAAGGAAGACAGCCCCATAATGTGTTTTTTTTGTTTGTTTTTTTAAACTATGATGCAATGAAAGTATGTGTTAATATATATGACTAAATGGTCTTTGAAGTCTTCAGATTGAAGTAAATAGAAGCGTATAGAGCTTGTGAAGCCTTTTAAGTGCAAGTCTTCAAAGTGAGCACTTAGAGATCTTCTGGAGATACTCTGGAAGTAGTCTGAGGTTAGACAGGAGGTAGAAAACCTAAAAAGAGCTGTCATGCATTTGTTTTTAGATCCAATTTTTGGCGGTTTGGAGTGTGCCTGATATGTAGGCAGTTGTCTTTATTGCAGCAGGAAATTGCCTGTTTGAAGTCTGAGATTTGTAAATTATCTGTTAGACAAATTCAGGCTATGACTGTTACAAAGCCAATGCCACAGAGGCCTCCTAGGAGTGGCAGATGGACTACTGTAGGATCTGGTAGACTTAGAGTTGTGGATAGAAGGCATGTCCCACAGTCTGTGGCTCTTCTTAATTCTTTTGAGGCACTTTCAGAGTGTAGTGGTAAGATGGATGTAGGCTCAGACACCATAGTTGAGGAACCACCATCCCCTATGCCTAAGGTATGCAGGACTGCAACCAAGGACAAAAAGGAAAGGTGGAACTTGACAGAATCACCCAGCAACAATTGCATTCTATCATAAGAGATGTTGAGCTGGAGAGTAGTGGTTTGGTGAGATGTCTTCGTGGGGCTACTGCTCGTAGAGACAAGAGACGTATTCTCAATATTGTCAAACAAGCAAAGCAGCAAGGGGAAGTGGACGTTCTAGTCCATCTAGGGACAAATGACTTGGCTAGCAATGAGGTTTCTGAGATTAAGGAAGATTTTTGTGTTCTTGGAGGTGAAATACAGCAGATTGCGTCCACTGTGTCATTCTCTGAAGTTCTGCCTGTGCATAACATTTCAGGATAGGCAGATGCGCAATAGGGAATTTAATTTGTGGCTTCGGGAATGGTGTCGGGAGCAAGGATTTGGCTTTGTGTCCCATGATAGCTCTAATTGGAGCAGAAAGGAACTGTATAAAAAAGAGTTTGCATCTTACTCATAGGGGAACATATGTTCTCAGTGAGAAGTTCAAATGTTTCACAAAGGAATATTTAAACTAGGAGGGGGGACAAAAGGGTAAAAAACAATCTGCCCGATTGTCCCCCAAAACTAAATCGGAGGGTGCAAGCAACATGCGGGTAAAAAATGACAAGCTCAGAGTCGTGTCCATAAATGCTCGCAGTTTTGTCAATAAAATCTATGAACTGGAGGCAATGATGGCAGCTGAAAAAGTAGATTTAGTGGCGGTTCAGTGAGAAAAATAACTGGGACATAACAATACCGGGGTACTCTTTATATAGAAAAGACAGAGAAGGTAGGAAAGGAGGAGGAGTGGCCCTGTATATGAAAAACAACATAAAAACGAACCAAATAAAAGTGAGCGAGGTGAACATAGAAATTGAATAATAAATCACACATAGGGTGATACCCCTAACAATACAGCACAGTGCAGAATAAATTGGTGCAATGTATTCTTAGATATAACCACTCACAGGCTATTGGTACTGGGAAGACACATAGCAGGTTCTTGAAGGTCTCCAGGTCAAGATGATAGCCTTAAGGGAAGGATAATAACAATAGTGTAGATAGCCAAGCAACCATAAAAAACAAAGTTTTTAATGCGCTTACAAAAATTTAAAACAAATGGAGCATAACATCACCAACTCCCATGACCCAATTCGTCTGGAGGTGTCTGAAGCTGTTGCTCGACGCGTTTCGTCACGTGGACTTCATCAGGAGCGTGAAGAGTCCCATCTAATATCCCTCTAATATACCCAAATGAAAATCAATTAACCAATCAAAGAAGGCAGAAAAAACGGAAATACGAACGGACGAAAAAAACGGAAACGGAAAAACAAAAAGCGGAAGTCACAATACGAAACGAATTGAAAACGAAACGACTCGTGAACGAAAACAAAACGAAAACAAAGCGAATCGAAAACGAAAAAACGTCCCGCAAAGTACTTCCGGCTTAATAAACCGGAAGAAATTGTCCATCGGATGGTGCACCGCACAACTCATGGCTCCTGTTGGCCAGAACAGTTCTCCTCACGTCCTGGGTCTGCCAGCCATGGGGACCCTTCCGGGCAGAGATCCGACATTAGGGGCACTTCCGGTTCCAATATTTTCATGGAGATGGTCTTAATAAAAAGCCGATATGAAGTCATTGCCGCCATCTTTGAGAACGGCAATTCAAATACGGCCAGATAATCTCCCGATATGGATAAGCCTGGTGTAAAGTCGCTATCGCCACCTTTGAAAAACGGCAATTCAGGTGCAACCAGATGGATGGACTCCCGTTGTAGATGAACATAAGATGTGATATGAAATACAATAAAATAAATTAAAATACAATACAGAGGTTATAAAACTCAATTATGAACTGATTAAAATAGTGATTAGTTATTCGCGCAAAAAGCACACTAAATCTATATCACAATTTAGCCCCTGTGGTTCCAATGTCTTGAGTCTATATATCCAATAAGTTTCTCGTCTAGACAGTCTATTGGCTCTATTGCCCCCCCTCCAATCCCCCTTCACCATTTCTATCCCAAAACATAGCAATAATTCTTCTTTAAATCTGGGACAAGCATTACAATGCACTGGCAAGGGGTGGGTTCGCATATTTTTCCTGATGTAATTCTGATGTGAACATAGAGTCAGTTTGGGTTACGCTAACATTTGGCAATCATACAGTAGCTCGTGTAGGTGTGATCTATAGACCCCTTGGACAAGTAGAAGAGCTAGATAATCTGCTGCTTGAGGAAATAGCCAAAATGGCAATGAAGGGGGAAGTTATTATCATGGGGGACTTTAATCTTCCTGATGTGAACTGGAAAACCAAAATAGCTGGGTGCACCAGGAGTACAAATATTCTAAACTCCTTACTGGGATTATCTCTAACACAAGTAGTTGAGGAGCCGACCTGTAAAGAGGCCATATTGGATTTAATACTCACAAATGGAGGTTTGGTATCAGATGTTGTTGTAGGTGAAAATATGGGATCTAGTGATCACCAGTTAGTGTGGTTTTATATAAGAACAGGGATGGAGCCGCACCTCACAAAAACAAAGGTTTTAGACTTTAAAAACACAGATTTTTCTAAAATGAGATTTTGTGTGAATGAGCCATTATCAGACTGGAGGAGTTTAAAGGGAGTCCAGGAGAAATGGGATTATTTAAAGGAAGCATTATTGAAGGCCACAGGCAATTGCGTTTGGCTTGTTAGCAAAAACAAAAAAGGGAAGAAACCACTGTGGTACTCTGCAGAAGTGGCCAAAATAGTGAAGAACAAAAAGATAGCATTCAATAATTATAAAAAAACTCATAGGTTTGCCTATCTTCTTCACTCTAAGATTAGGCAGAAAGAGGCAAAGCAATTTATAAGAGCTTCCAAAGCACACGCAGAAGAGAAAATAGCTCAGTCAGTAAAAAAGGGGGACAAAACATTTTTTAGATACATAAATGAGAAAAGTAAAACAAGGATTAGTTAGATTAAAAACAAAGGAAGGAAGGTATGTAGAAGAGGATAAAAGAACTCGCTGACTGCCTCAATGAATATTTTTGTTCAGTCTTTGCAGAATAAAAGGAAAAAAAGGGGCCACAGTTAGGAGGAAACACTAACGAGACATTTACATATGAGTTTACAGAGGAGGAGGTTCTACAGCAGCCGTCTAAAGTAAAGACAAGTCAATGGGGCCTGATGGGATCCACCCTAAATTCTTAAAAGAGCTCAGTGGTGTAATAGCAAAACCATTAACAAGGATTGGTTAAATAAATCTGTTAACGGGAGTCGTCCCAGAAGACTGGAAATTAGCAAATGTTGTGCCCATTTACAAGAAGGGTAGTAGGGAGGAATCTGGGAACTATAGGCCAGTTAGTCTTACGTCAGTAGTGGGGAAATTAATGGAAACCATGTTAAAGGATTGTTGAACATCTAAAAACACATACAGGGTTATCCAAAGAGATTCGAATTGCTTGAGAAAGGTAACCGAACGCTGAAAATCAGCGTTCGGTTACCTTTCCTGGCCATTCGGCTATCCAGAGAGCAGGCAATTCGCCAAATCCTGTCGAATTGCCTGCACATACGGTGCCTGTTCGGTGCCTGTTCGAGGGCAGTGAAATCCCCATGAAAAAGCACTGCTTCGGCTATTCAGAGAACACAAACCAGCAGTGAAAGGTTCCCCTAAAGCCCTGCCATTCGGTGGTTTAATTCGGCAAATTTATTCAGGAGAATCCCATAGGCTTCAATGTTAAAAATATTCCTGTTTTAATTCAATATCTAATAAACCGTTCATTATAAAATTCTGCAGCAAAAAGTCCGATTTTTTTTTTTTTCAGTTTGCTTATTTTTTTTGTAACAGCCCTCTTTATTATCATTCCCTGGACCTCCTGTGAAAATTTCAGACATTTTCGCTTAGTAGTTTCTTTGCAAACAGCATTTCATTTTCCCAGATTCATACAAATGGTTTTTCTAATTTATTCACTGCCTCCTCTACGTCACAGCTGCTTCGGCTCTGTGTGATTCGGCTCCTGTTCGGCTCCTGTTCGGCTTCTTCGAAGGTTAATCCAGATGTTTTTGCTTGTTTTCAGCGTGCATTCGGTTAGTTTTCGTCAGGTTTGCGGCAGCTTTTCCCTGCAATTCGGGGACCCTGTGGTGTTTGCTGAATACACCGCAGGGTCACCGAAATGCAATCGGCAAAAGGAACCAAATTGAAGAGAACGAAAAGTCACCGAACGTGCGGTGACTTTTCGAATCTCTTTGGATAACCCTGATAGATTACAGGATCAGAAACAACATGGGTTTACCTCAGGGAGATCATGCCAAACTAATCTTATTGATTTTTTTTGATTGGGTAACAAAAATAATAGACACAGGTGGTGCAGTAGACATTGCTTATTTAGATTTCAGTAAGGCTTTTGATACTGTTCCGCATAGAAGGCTTATCAATAAATTGCAATCTTTGAGCTTGGATTCCAATATTGTTGAATGGATTAGTGAGTGACAGGCAACAGAGGGTTGTTGTAAATGGAGTTTATTCGGCGCAAGGTCTTGTTACCAGTGGGGTACCTCAGGGGTCAGTACTTGGACTCATTCTCTTTAATATTTTTATTAGCGATATTGCAGAAGGTATTAATGGTAAAGTATGTCTTTTTGCTGATGACACAAAGATTTGCAACAGGGTTGACGTTCCTGGAGGGATCAGCCAAATGATTTAGGTAAACTAAAAAAATGGTCGGAGCTGTGGCAATTGAGTTTTAATGTGGATAAGTGCAAGACAATGCACCCGGGACGTAAAAACCCAAGGGCTGAATATAGAATATTTGATACAGTCCTAACCTCAACATCTGAGGAAAGGGATTTAGGGGTTATTATTTCAGAGGATCTAAGGGTAAGTAGTCAATGTAATAGAGCAGCAGGAAATGCTAGCAGAATGCTTGGTTGTGTAGGGAGAGGTATTAGCAGTAGGAAAAGGGAAGTGCTCATGCCACTGTACAGAGCACTGGTGAGACCTCACTTGGAGTACTGTGTGCAGTACTGGAGACCGTATCTCCAGAAGGATATAGACATCTTAGAGAGAGTTCAGAGAAGGGCTACTAAAATGGTGTACGGCTTGAAGGAGAAAGGTTACCAGGAAAGGCTTAATGATCTTAACATGTACAGCTTGGAAAAAAGACGAGACAGAGGAGATATGATAGAAACATTTAAATACGTAAAGGGAATACACAAGGTAGAGGAAGGGAGTATATTTAAAAGGAAACAAAGTAGCAAAACAAGAGGACATAGTCTTAGATTAGAGGGGCAAAGGATTAAAAGTAACATCAGGAAGCATTATTTTACTGAGAGGGTGGTGGATACATGGAACAGACTTCCAGTTGAAGTGGTAGAGGCCAAAACAGTAATTGAACTTAAGCAGGCATGGGATAGGCATAAGGCTATCCTAAACAGAAGATAAATCAAGGTAAAGTATCCATGTAATTGGGCAGACTAGATGGGCCGAAAGGTTCTTATCTGCCGACATTTATCTATGTTTCTATGTATACTTTGAAAAACATGCCAAGATACTTATACAATTATATTAATACTAGTCCATATTTTATTTTTAATTTAAGTTAAATTTGTAAGGAGTAGAAATGTTGGTTTATTTTTGTTATGTGAAATCAATTTTATGTATCATAAGGGAATAAAGTAATAAATTTAAAGGAAAGGCGGGACATTTAATTCCCAATTAGTTAAACTTCTGTGTTTGATCGTTTGCCAAATTATAGCTACAAAAAACAGATCATATGTCATCAGTAACGTTAAGATGTTGGAAATTATATCCAGTTAATAGAAAATATTACTTGTTGGTATTTTATCCAAAATGCTTTACATTATGTGGATGAATGGTTTTAAAGGATCAGGAATTGTCTCTCTGCTATTATTCTCTAAAATGGTAAAGTGTGTTTTTTATCTCTCAAAAGATCTAATGCGTGCAAGCATTCAAACACATGTGCATATATCTCAAACAATTACTGTTTTTGCACTGCTAAATGGATAAATTGGAAGACTCTCCCTATGTACTCTAAATATGTATTCCTTCTTCGTTTCATGCATATTAAGTCTCATTCTAACGTAGATGTGCTGGAACAGAACTATCTTGGTATTTATTTCGGAAACCATACTTAATTTTCATCATTAAACCTAATTTAGAACTGGTAAACTTCAATACTGGCCAAACAAAATAATGCAATTGTTCTTAATGTTCAACATCTACTTCTATTTAAGTGTAAAAGACACATCGAGGCAGCACTAGAATGCCACAGGTTTAATCAGTCTGCGAAGAGGCCGCAAAGTAAATATGAATATTTTTTGCCGTTTTTTTTTTTTCTACCCCAAACATGCGGCAAAATTCCAACAGTAAAATGAACATCTCAAGCATAACCTCTCCAGCAGTTAGCTTAACAGCTCGAGTTGCTATTCTGACGGAGCTGCAAGGGAAAGCCTTGGACATTGCAGCTGGTTACTGTACTTCGTATAGGAGCTGTTATTTTGATGCTACTAGTTGGGGAAGAAGCTGTTCCCATGTAGCTTGGTCCTCTAGTCTTGAGCTGGTATACGGCAAAGAATGTTAAGTTCTAATTTCCATTATAATTACCATAAACCTTTTTCAAGTTTTTTCTTAGATATCAAAAATGAAGTAAGGCGCTGCGCGACTCTGATCAGAGGAGACGACAGACCCAACCACACCGAGATATGGCAGATTATCATCTGATCAGTCCGTGGTCTGTCAGATTGGTTTATTGTTTCAACATCCAATAGAAATGTTCGTTATACATAAAAACTTCCTGCAGTTTTCACTCCCAACATAGGAATGTGATACAACAACCAATCAGAGCAGATACATTTCTACATCATGTAACAAAGATTTCGCGGGCATTCTAAGTCAACACAGGATATCTATTTCCATCACCCCGCTGACTAGCCTCGAGAGGAAACGAAATTGAACAGACACCGTGCTGGAAAATGGAGGGGGGGGGGGATTTCACACTAATGCAAAAATTAAAAAACTACCTATCATATTAAAATACCTTTCAATCGTCTCATTGATCACATATACAATCGTGATCACAAAATGGATAAAACAAACTAGACAATTAAACTAATTATACCTGGGCCATAGTATCCTCGCCTAATAAGTGTACGATATACGAAAAGGATTCCCCAAGGAGGCCTTTTATGAGCATAAAATATACTTATCTATCTAGATTCACTCTACCAGCGAACCACACTTGGAGTTTGGGCCAAAATACCTAACCTAGACATTGAATAACTATTTATTCCCATTTCCCAAAATGTACTTCACTGAACAAGAAAAATATAATAACTTGAATGTAAAAGGTTATTTATGTAATAATCAACATGAGTCAGATCTATATCTGTGTGTTTTCCTATGTTCAGCTTCACTCCACAGACCGCATACACACCTGTATTCATACACACTCTCAAGAAATACATTCTCATTTTCCCAAATCCATTCCTTTCTCACACTTATCTAGGGGATTAAATAAAAAAAAAATATTCCATAATCTAATACCGTAGTCCACAGTGCGAGATCAAGGTCTGGTCTTTTTCAACATCCCAGCTTGAGACGCATAATCATTAAATGTCATCAGAGCTCCCACCATAGGGACTCCTGAACAAGCTGTCTCTATGCGCTGGTTGCTTATTACCTGTGACCTTTGACCTTGACACAAAATGTCCATGATTCGTTCCATATGCAGTCATTGTGACTGTCAGGTTTCTTGATGATGTGATACGGTTTTAGCAACAATAAAGAAAATAAAAAAAAGAAAATAAAAGAAAGAAAATATGGTATACCCCGCTTATCATATACATTCATTCATTCATTGTCACTCTCAAATGCATGAAAACAATAAAAATGTTAATTTACACAAGAAGAGACACAGATAATAAATTTTAAAATTTCCCCGCAAAACCTATCGGCCTCACGCAACGAGAAAAAAATTATACTACTTCTGACTCATTGTTAGAGAAAAATATATATATGCAACTTTGGCTCAAAAGGGAAATAGCCGAAGTGCATATTCCATGCATTTTAAATATAAAAAAAAATAATATTTAATTACTATCCTATTCAGTCTTGTTCGGTGTTTTGACACAAACCTGGTGTTTATAAAACACACCAATCCTCAAATGAAATGAAAAATAAAAATAAAAACAGCATTAATTTTACCGAATCAGAACTTTCCATTTACCACTATATATGTCATGAAACATATTTATGCAAATGCATTAAATTATATGTTCCTAAATACATTAATTAACTCTAATTTTAATTGGATGTGATCTTCAATAATCCTAAATGTGTCAGGGAATTTTGAACAATATCGATTGTAACCAAACAACAATAATAATAAAATATAAAATAATAAAAGACACAAAATAATTATCACTTAGACGACAACACAAAGATAATACATCAGCATATAAAAATACATTATCTTCTTTCTTTGTCTTCTGTCTTATTGGTGGAAAATAACAGTTTTGTAAAACTGACATGTCTTAAGTTTTATTTCCAAATCAATGATCTTCTTTAATCGCATGATTTATTGATGAGTTGTCGATAAACTAGAATGTTTTATTGCCTGGTGTCTGATAATTCCTTATTATCCGGTTGATGTAACATTGCAATGTGAAATGATAATGTGTTTGAGTAAATTTCCTTCAATTCCAACAGCTTTATCAATATTGGTATCACATAATCTTCCATCTAGCTTGATCAAAGTTGGCATGCATGGGTAATTTTCACCTAAAGTTAAAAACTTGGAAAAAAATGTATTATTAACCTGTCAAAAACTTTAAAATTGATTATGGTTAAAATTCTTTTAAATGGAGAAAAAAATGCAACACATTTTGGACACAAAGAAAAGGAGTGGTCATGAGAGTGAAAAAAAATGGAGGAGAGGAGGGGTCATGAGAGAGACAAAATGGAGGAGAGGAGGGGTCATGAGAGAGACAACACGGAGGAGAGGAGGGGTCATGAGAGAGACAACACGGAGGAGAGGAGGGGTCATGCGAGAGACAAAATGGAGGAGACTAGGAAAAGAATGTGAACTTCAATTCAAAAAAATAAAAAAACACAACAAAAATATCATGAACTGGGAAAGAAAGTATAGAAGGGCATGTTTAAAACTTGACGCGTTAATTAGCACAAAGTTCTCAGAGGAAACTCAGAGAAAAAGATTAACACCGTGCTGGAAAATGGAGGGGGGGATTTCACACTAATGCAAAAATTAAAAAACTACCTATCATATTAAAATACCTTTCAAAGAATACTAGCTCTCAGGTTTTTGTTAAGTGATTGGAGTCTGTCGGGTCCCGCGGTGCAGATGGCAGCGCAATCCACCATCTCCACTTGCCACAAGCTGCAGAACACTGAGAAGTAGTTCACAGTGTCATTCTCTGGCCCCGGAAATGGCCACTCAAATTCCTGTAACCTCCCAGAAGATCATACCACCAGTTGTACGTCAGTATCGACGAGTGGCTCTCAAATAGTTAGAATCAACCCGTTAAAACCGTGTCATGGTTTGAATACAGCTGTTAATGATGGACCTCCAAAGGAAAAATGGTTATTGCATAGTTTATCCATTTAAGAGTCGCTGCTAATGGCTTGGTTGGAATAGGATCCATGGTATGCTGTAGCTGATTTTAAGTACCCAAGTCTAATGTTCCTTTGTGGTTCTTCAGCATCGTCATTATCAATAAAAATGAAAACAAAATAATTATAGTGAACATAATATATAGATGTCAAAACCATTCCAAAGGATGCATGAAACAAAAGCAATTTCTGTTCACATATCCTGTTGTATGTGTTATATAGACCAGGTTTTTCAGATCAGAGGATGTTAGATCTGCGCTGATGTGTGCAATAATTTATAAAGTCTCTTCACTAGGAGTAAGATGATAAAAGACAGAACTGTAAGGTGGGATGAATGATAGAACATGTGCCATCCAGAAGAGATATCTACAAGACCTCACCACAAAAAAACAAGAAAGAACAGACTCTGAAGCCTGACATGTTTCCATAAAAAGAAGCTGCATAATATTTAAGTTACAGACTAAGTAAACAGAACTGTGTATAAACATAAGAGACGTCCACTAAATATGTGATTAGGTTTGCGCAGACAGCTCAATATGTGCAACTTTAAGAGAGAGCGGGATATACACTGAATAAAGCAGTAAACTGGAAAAGGTTCTGTACATGACATCTTCCACCATTAGAAATACTTACAGGTCTATTCGTTAAAGGTGAAACTCAGGAGAATGGAGGTGAAAATTCTAGGTTAAAATAGCCAAACCAGAAAAATTCTCCCATTTGTTTCCCTTTCCAAATCGGTTATTTGGTATAGATTGTTCTCTTCTCCTGCCAGTCCTCATGAGTTTCACCTACAGTAGTGAATATAGACCTGAATATATATATATATATATATATATCGTAAGCCTCTAAAGAAGGAGTTAATAAGATGTGTACTTAAGAGTTATTGGCCCTAAATATTAAACTGGGAATTAAGTAAAGAAGTAGCATCTAAATGGAGAAGTACAAACTCAGATGCTCATAGATGAGTATGAATTTTATTCGAAATTGAGAATTTATGCCCTTGCAATTCTCCAGGAATTCACCACTTAATGAATGACTCTTGAGAAACAGGGCATGACCTTCATCTGCATAGATGAACAGTTTGTTATCCATGTTTAATGTTATGCATAGGTTTGAAATGCCATTGCATGCACTGTATATTGCTATACATTTCCTCTTTTTTTCCCCTATTTTGACAAACTGCTCCACGGTCACTTTCTACTTCATGAGATGAAGTATTCTTGATTAATCAGAACTCTTGTGAAAAATAAAGCATGAGGTTTCCAATTTACCGTGATATTATTTCATTATTTAATATAATCACACACACAAACACACATACACAATTTGTCCCTGTTTGGAACTGGAATAGTGGAAAAAAGTTGTTTTCCTATATTTTAATGACCTCTCTTAGCTACTTTAGGTAACTGTTGGTTTTCATTGTTTGTTAAACCAGTCTCCCATAAATTATCTTGCACTGTGGCCTTTTTGCATCAGTGGCAGATTGCACAGACATCTTCCCCACCTTGTAGTTGTGGAATACTGCAGTGACACTCATTAACGCCGCAGGATGTACCATTACGTCCTGCATTAGGCGGGCTTTAACGCCGCAGGACGTAATGGTCGGTCCCCAGCGTCTGCAGCCCCCCTCCGGCCAATACTCACCTCCTCTGGCAGTTCCCTCACTGATCTGACTTCACCGGAGTCGGATCGGAGGTTTCAGGCCTCCCCCCCCGCCAGAGCAGGGGCAGCGCCTGAAGGGGAAGGGGGATCCTTTGGATCCCTATATCTCCCCATCGCTGGGGGCTAGCAGTAAATGCCAGGCATCCCTGAAAAGGGCACAGCCTGGCCTTTCCTAAGGAAATCCCATGGTGGAGATAGGGGGGTTCTTTGAACCCCTTTATCTCCTGATCAGTGGCAGCTAGGTGGGTCATGGAGGGTATCGTTTGAAAGCCTGATCATGGCCTTTTGAATGATATAAAACAAGATCATGTTACAAGTAAATTTAAAGTGTAAAAAAATAAAAATAAAAAATAATAAAACAAATAAGTAATAAAAAAAATAAAAACGTGCTTTTTATTTTTTTAATGCAGCACTATTGTTCACATTTCAATTATAATGTGAACAATGATGCTTCACTAATGATTTTTTTTTTAGGGGTTTAGCTAAAATCACGTAATTTCTCCCAAAAAAATTTAAAAAAATTGGGTTCTCCGTTCAAATTTTTTTAACAAGTCTACCCCATATAATATAACCGCAAAGGCTTGGGTAATAAAATGCAAAAAAACAAATACTTTACACACTGTGGATGATTGAAATTTTATTGAAAATTCACATTGTTTTACATTTTTTTGTTACAGCATTCTGGCAGGGCATGACTTATACATATAATAATGATATATTCTTAATCTGCCGAGTCTGCCGGAAAGAATGATATATGATTTGTCTGGGTGATATAATAATACGTGACTTAAAACCGCGTTTAAAAATGGTCAAAATGAGCTCCGCAAACTTCTACTTGACAAACTACGCCGAAGTTGTAAAATTGCTCCCATCCTTAAGGGGTTAAAGGCTAGGGAGGTCAATAAATCATATTGGAAAATCGCATTAAACCTATGCATGTGCTGTCAATTTAACTATTAAGTAGTAGGTTATATAATATTCCCAACCAATATTGCATGCAAACCTGACTACAATAACATGGTTAACAAGTCATAATTTTAAGGTTCTGTATGTTTTTTTTCACCAAGGTTCTTTTTATTTGGTAACATATTACATAACAAGCCAGGAAAGGTAGAAAAAAAATTATCTAGTGGAAAATATGAGTTATCCTGCAGAAGGGCTTAAATAAATATGGACAATTTAATTAAGTAAATAAGGGAATGTTCCAAAATGTCAAGGAAGCTTCACTGTAGGCACTTCTAATTTGTGCTATGTCTGCCATCTAGTGTAAAGTAAATAGTATTCATTTTTACTTAGATAATCTAATGGTAATAGCAGTCCTAGATTTAAGGACAAGATGAAATATATGGTCAACCATAGTGTGAGAAATTGTGATGCTACTGTTTCATAACATGTAAACATATCAAAAAATTGTTTTCTCAGTCCCTAAAGAAGACCCCATATCATTCCCTTTAATACAGTTGTGTTTTGGGGGCACATTTACTCATTTTAGGTCACTCTATTAGTTTGTGGATGTTCCATATCAGGTTCATTGGTTATTTGTAAAAGTGTATATTTTGTGCTACGTTTTAAAAGTGGGAGTTTGTAAGTAATACAAATTCCAGGGGTGAACACCTTAATTAAATAGGCTACGTTTTACACCGATGTTTAAAGCCTACCTGATAATGAGTTTGGACCTACAAACTCTGTACCCCGCTTTTTCTGGCAAGAAATGGCACTGAGTCCATACTTTGTTCATGGTGTACCTCAGTATCAGGATATGATGTTTGATATAACACTATCAAGTCGGATCGTTTTTGTATCGCTTTCATTACTATTATGTCAAGCAAAATGCTGGTTTGAATGAAACATGGAGAAAAATGACAGTCAAGCAAACATCTCAATGGAAGATCAGATCAGTAGCTTGCATTAAAAACGTAGACAACTTGGAATATGTACAAGGGCAGTACCAAAGGTAATGCAAAAAAGGGCATAATGTTTTATTAACTAATGTAGGCTGTTCAGATTGTACATGTTGTTGAAGTGGCTCTTTCTCTATACAGGTGTTTTAGAATCTTTCTTCCTTGCAGGTGAATAGAGTCCAAGCATAAGCATTGTGCTGTTGTTGAGTTCTTGATGTTGGAGGGATGCAGACTGTCCTATATCCACAGAAGGCTACAGAATGTGTTCTGAAATGATACTGGACAAAAGCAATGTGCACAAATGGGTGATGAAGTTTAGAGAAGGGGAAATCAGCATTGAAGACAAACTGCACAGTGGGAGACCATCAACTGTGACCACTGACACGAATCATCAGCAAGTTTACGAGTTGACTCATGCAGACAGATATGTCACTTGCAATGGAGACTCTGCTGAGGACCACCATTGTATAGGTGAAGAGTTACTCCAGCAGCGTGTGATTATATTCTTTCGCTTCATAAAACAATTCAAAGCCAACTTCCTCCTCAACCACTTATGTTCCAATATTACTGTTCTTTTTGTTTTTGGAATACAAGTGGATGAGAAGAAAGTAATTGACTTTAACGAGTGGGGCCATTATGCATACGTTAATCATAATGACTCCCATCCTATTCCAGTCGAGTCACAATTTTTGCTAGCTGCTCGACTGTTGCAGATGTATAGTGCACACTGATGGTAAATGTTAGTAGCAACTCATAATACATAAGAGCTGTTAATGGTTAATGTCTCACAGCATATTCATGGTTCTTTCACTGGAATAGGCCCTCTTTCTTTATAACAGGGATAAGTATGAAAATATGGCTACTGTTAAAGAATATTCAAACTAAAGCAGGAAATGTGGTGAAAATAGAATTTTAATTCTATAAAATAAGTTACATTTGCCACAAGCCATGTATTTTACCCTCTAAAACTGAATGATTCATGAGATTTTTTTGAACTAAACATACATTCTGTGTGTACTTAAGGCACATGTGTGACATACTTGTGAAGTGTTTTATTAGAAACATTAAAAGCAAGATGTTTTGTAACTTTACACAACACATACCCTGTTGACAGCCCTTAAGGTATTATAATATTTATTTTCAGGAAACTTCTCATATATTCATAAACCAGATCCCTTGGGTATCCCGTACTTAACGGTAATTTCCAGGCTTAGAAAGGATTTATAGGCCATTTAGGATCAGGGTTAGTCACAAAAGTGGGAAACTGTCAGGTATTAATTAACCAGGGAACAGCAAATTGTAATTCAAAACATAAATTGCAAAATCCCCATCTATGTGTGGGGACAAAATCAAATGGCACGCTGACTACAGTCACTTCACTCAAATATCTAGGTATGTGGTTAGACCCAAATCTATCCTTTGGCCCCCACATCGAAAAACTCTCATCTAAAATTTACCCCAAACTAGGTGCCCTGTACAGAAACAAATCCTGCCCGAGCCCCGCGGTAAGAAAGCAGATTGTACAACAAATGCTTATGCCGGCTATTGAATAAGGAGATGTAGTGTATGCAGCGGCCCTGCAAACACACCTTCATAAACTTACCACATTGTAACGCAAAGCGGCAGCATGAGTTATACAATGTAACTACATGACCCACCATTGTGACATGGCACAAGAGCTAAACTGGCCGTCGCTGGAGTCTAAACGTACCCTTCACCTTTCCAACCTGGTGTTTAAGAGCTTTTCTGGGAAGCTGCCACCCTACCTGAATAGACTGCTTCCTCCAGCAGTTCCCTCATCCTATAACCTCTGATCCAGGACCAGCACCTTACTTGCAATACCACAATACAAAAAGAAAGTGTCTCGATCCTCATTTTCCTACAGAGCACCGCAGTTATGGAATAACCTCCCAGACGCCATCAAATCTTCCACCGGTCTTAAGTCACTCAAGAGCTCCTTACTAACATACCTCAATACGGAATGCACCTGTAAACATGTAACATAATGACTATTTCCTACATATTTATTTTCTGTTAATCTGTATATTTGTGTTTTTTTTTTAAATATCTTGCATTGTATTACTTTGTATTTCTGTAACTGTAACATTTTAATGTTCTTGAACCCAGGACGTACTTGAAAACGAGAGAAATCTCAATGTATCCTTCCTGGTAAAATCCTTTATAAATAAATAAATAAAATAAATAAATAAATAAATTGGAAATATTCTCACAATGCAATATTTTTTAGTCTGGTTACTCTATTTTAGAGACTGTTGAAAAAATAAATTAACATCTCAAGTCTCAAAAGTCAGTAAAAACTTTAAAATTCTAGCTTTTTATATGTTCAAAGCCAAGTCACAATGTCACATCAAAAATGCATATCACATCTAAATTATTAATGAGATTATAGCCAGAATGTTTATGCCATTATAAAGAATGTTCTATTTCATAGATCATGGTAGGTCTTTTGATCCAAATAATTCTTTTCAATCTCATACACCTTTTGTTTTGCTCACTACTAGTGTACACTGTAATCCTGACATGACCCCCTTGCTCGAGGTGTCTAGAGGGATATCTGCTATACCCAAGAGGCCACAAAAGGCAGATCAATGGGGGTTGCAGTTCCTCTTGTGCAGAAGATGTTGTCTTGGTGTTTCAATTCTGGCTGCTCTTATTGGGTGAAAGCAGTATGATTTGCATATGGTATAGTCTTCTCTGTAATTTGGCAAATAGGGCTAAAACTGTATAATACCTGAGTGGGGACTCACTGTAGGGCAGGGCACTAGTGCCGTTTCCCGTTCTCAGCAATCTCCCACCCTTATTTTTCTTATTAATCCAAAATAGTTGGTCTAATTGTACAGCTGTGGCAAATGACTAAAGGAGTCACAGCTCTATAAGCCAGAGTGTCTCCTTTTTGACCAATCTTGCTCCACAATCTTAAATTGTATACTGGTCTAAGGAGCTCCAATAACTAATAAAATGGGCCTATGCCTCATTAAACTCTAAATCAGTAGATCTAGTTAGTTGATAATGTGGTTCTATGAGTTCTTCAGGCAACATTACAGGCTGTCCAGAATGTGGGAAAATACACAATATGTGAGTTTTAGTTGGAGTCAAGGCATTTGCCTAAATTAGTCAGAGTGAAAACCAACAGGCTCTATAAGAAAAAGTACATTTGATAGAAGACCCTCCCTCCAATCCACAAGAGTCCAACAATAGCATCTACAGCTTCCTTCCTGTTAGAAAAGTCTTCAGCTGAACTCCCAATGTCATTCTAGTATTTATCAAAATGATAGCAGTTTGGCCCTCGAAGTCTGCTATCTACATTATCTCAATTGCTATTACGCCCATGACAGGGAAAATACAAACTGAGAAGACCCAGGACATACTTGAAAATGAGCGAAATCTCAATCTCAATGTATCCTTCCTGGTAAAATACTTTATAAACAAATAAGCTCTTTTACTTTGGCTTTGCAAGATGAAGTGTCCAGCTTTCCAATGGTTGCCATGTAGTACCATGCGTTTGGGATAAATATTAATGTGTTTGCAACATAGTCTTAGTCCAGGATTAGCAACGGAGGTCAATCGATAAGTATAATTTCCAGTAATAATAAAACCGTTATCATCTGACTGATGGGCAAGTTGTTTATAATTTAATCTGTCTGAATACAAGTAGCTTTTTTGTTATGGTTAACAATTTTATTTTATATCTTAAAAAATTAACAAAATTAATCAATTTATTCAGAATTTTACTGGAAATGATTTCACTTCTAATAAGTTATTAGACATAATCAAAAACATTGAAGTTTTATGTCTTTAAATGAGCTTTGGAGAGGGTAGATAGTTTTTGTCCGCCTTTTGTCTCACTGTGATTAGTGATTTTATCATATTTATGATGTTCATTTATCAGTAAAGTTTCATTACTAATTCTAATTATTCTTTTTTTTTTCTTGGTTGAAGTTCGTTTTGCACAGTGGTTTACCACCCCTCCTTTCACAGGTAGACGTAGGACCTATGTCTCCTTGTGCTTTTTCCTCTTATTTTCTAGTTGTATGGTCTTATTGTGGCTGGCAGTTAATTCCATTTTTGGATGGTAGGGAAGGGGAGCCTTTTGAGTAGTTGTAGAGCCCATGTGGTGGGCGCTGTCTTTTACTCTGATTCAATTCTAAGAATTTTCTTCTTTTTGTTTTGCAAAAAAAGGCAAACAACTGTTATAAAAGTGCACATGCAACAAACACAAGTTATAACAATATGCATGGACTGTAAAATGTGAAACAGCTTTGTGCAGTCTAAGACACTTTATTTTATTTTACCCATTTTGCTTTCCAAATCTCTCTTGAGCTCATTTTCTACTTCAGGTCATATCAATGGGTTTTTCAGAACAGAAAGTTACATTGCAAGTTCAATGACTGGAATTAATGGTTTTTAACTTTCAGCTTCCTTTTCCAGGCAATAAACCTTTTGGCCTGTAGAAATATCACAGTGAATTGATATCTCATTAATGGCATGACTCACCAGTGAACAACATGATCCAGAGGGTTCACAACAAGGTTTATTAGACTATCCGATTTTATCAGTTTGTCATTACAGCTTATTTACTTGACACTTCCATGCAAATATCACATTAAATTAAAAAAAAAAATATTTAGATTGTTAATTCCTTTGCCACAGTCTCTTATTTAAAGAACACATAAAAAGGCAAATATTACAACATAACATATCTTCTCACTGTGTGAAGCATTTTGTATACTTAATAATTATTTCCAATAATAGTAATTAATAATTTCCAATACTAACAGCTGCCCACGTAAATTTGGGGTCTTTAGAAAACTCACCTTCAAAAACAGTTTTATATAAATATTTTTAACTAAATTATTAGTTGCTAAGATGTACTGATTTAATATATTTTTAGCGTTTAATCCTTTACATAATATAAGTGAATGTCAATCCACAATACTCCTGATGTTGTTCCTGCAGGCAAATAATATCCCCTGGTCTGTAGATTGTCTTGATTTATTGCTATGAAATGTTATGACCTGTGGTATGTACGTATTATTGTAGCATTTCTGTCTGCTTGGCCAGAAAAAAAAATGAATATGCCTTAAAACATTTGTGTGCAAAGTTAGTGAAGCTTCTCTACCTTATTTTCATGCACAAGGGTTACTGATGTTGGTGTACTGGATGAACAAAAAGTCATATTAATAGTTAGGGTGCCTTTTGAGATCTCCAGAAAGTATAAAACATCTCCAACGTTGGCATTTTATTATTCTCTCATTACTGCCCCACTTTTTGTGTCCCTTTTATTTTTGTGTTTCCCCCAGTATTTAGCTTCTAAATCCAGAAACACGTTTATTGGCAATTATATACATTTTATATGCATTTACTGTAGTCACACATACACTACAACTACATAGACAAAACGATTGGGACATCCGAACATTAAACCAACAGGGACTGTAATGACATTGCATTGAAATACGTACAGGTCTATTCACTAAAGGTGAAACTCAGGAGAACTGTCAGGAGAAGAGAACAATCTAGACAAAATAGTGGATTTTGAAAGTGAGATAAATGGGAGAATTTTTCTGGTTTGGCTATTTTGACCTGGATTTTTCACTTCTCCAGTCAATTCTCCTGAGTTTCACCTTTATTGAATAGACCTGATAGACATCAATATGGAGTTGTTTCTCCCTTTGCAGCTATAACACCTTCCACTCTTCTGGGAAGGCTGTCCACAAAATTTTGGAGTGTTTCTGTGGGAATCTTTGTCCATTCATCGAGTGGATAATTTGTGAGGTCAGATACTGTTGGATGAGAAAGCCTGGATCACAAGCTTTGTTCCATTTTAATCCCAGAGGTGTTCAATGGCGTTTAGGTCAGGGCTCTGCAAATGCCATTCAAGTTCTTTCACACCAAACTCATCCAACCATGTCTTTATGAACCTTTCTTTGTGCACTGAGGCACAGACATACTAGAATAGAACAGGGCCTTCTCCAAACTGTTCCCACACAATAGGAAGCATATTATTGTCCAAAATATTCTAGGATGCTGAAGCATTAAAATTTCCTTTTACTGAAAGAAGGGGGTGTAGCCTAACCCCTGAAAAGCCACCCCAAACCAATATCCCTCCTCCATAAAACTTAACAGTTGCCACAATGCAGTTAGGCAGGTAACGTTCTCCTGGCATCCACCAAACTCCGACTCACCCATCAGATGACCAGACAGAGAAGCGTGATTTATCTCTCCTCAGAACACATTCCACTGCTCCAGAGTAGCATAGTGGCATACTTTACACCAATGCATCCTATGCTTGGAATTGTACTTTGTGATATGAGGCTTGCAAACAGCTGCTCAGCCACGGATTCCCGATCCATGAAGCTCCAGCTACCAATTGAAGTACGGAACTCTTCAAGTGCACTCCAATCCATTGACAAAGCTTCTGCTAGAATAATCTACCTTAACCAGAGCTCAACATTAACTGCGCCCTCGGCCAATCTCTTGAATGGATTCCCATACGGGCTGGTATAAATTAAATATCCTCACCTTAACCTTCAAAGATATGGAGAGGCAATAATAATGTTCGGCACTAAGTATATATGAATAAGATTCCAAAATCCCAGAGTAATGTGTGCAATGATACCTCTTTGTTATACTAACCTGATTCTTAAAATCCATCAAGGGAAAACATGAAATGAATACACTGAGACATGAAGTCTACCCGTTAACCCATAAATTTCATTAATCAAGGAAAAAATAATATATATACTGTGAGGAATGAAGCCTGCCTATGAACCCTTAATATACAACTAAAGCAAGGGAAAAATGAACGTAATACACAATGTGATGTATAGTCTGACCCTTAACCCCTGCACTACTGAGCCATTTCAATCCTGTGAAAAAAGAAAAAGTTACGTTTGCATTTTATTATTTATGATTTTCCTTTTCCACTGAATATGGTCATGTTGGGTATCATTGGAAATGCCAGACTCTGCCCTTTAAAACTGCACCTCGATAATGCCCGTATCATGGGGACAGAGATGCAACGGATACAGAAGGAAGTGGGGTAAGCTGGATGCCGATCTCTGGTGGGGGTGCAAAAGGGAGATCAAGGAATAACCTAGGTGGGCAATTACCCACCCCTTGCCCCCGGTGTCAATGCCTATGCTTCACAGGAATTCATATCCATAACAGTTCAGATATATATTGTACTCTGTCTGAATACCAAACTGTCCCTTTGTTCAGTACTGCAGAATCTGCTGGTGCTTCACAAATATAGCTTTTTTAAAAATGCATTATTTTTATCATATAAGCCAGAAGTATGGTGGGCTAATGTTGTAATTGAGGCAAAACAGTATATGTCTGTTGATTGAGGAAGACACCTTGTTTTCTGCTTCTCAAAAGCAGATACTAAGAACCTTCTTTACTATTGCAGAGTAGACAGAAACGACAAACTACATAGACTACAAATAAACAATATATAAAAGTGGGAGAAAGGGGGGTGTGAGTATCCTGAGTACGAGCAACAGCACTAATGGCCTGCTCTACGGTGGGTGCCCGCTCAGGTCTCACAAGGTTTTAGCTTGCTTGTGCCATTACAGGGATGAATGCTCCATATGCAAATCAATCTGCTCTCACCCAATGAGGGTGGCCAGTACTGACTGCCGAGGACGTCATCCCTGCACGAGAGGTGCAGCAATCCCCGATGATCATTTCGGCCTTGTCAGGCGGGTATAGCTAACACCCCTCTAGGCACATCAAGCAAGGGGTCCACGTCTCACAACCCTGCTTTCTCTCACTATAAGTATACAGGGTCATCCAGACGTCGACCCCTTGCTTGATGTGCCTAGAGGGGTGTCAGCTATACCCTCCTGACGAGGCCTAACAAGGCCGAAACGATCGTCGGGGGTTGCTGCACCTCTCGTGCATGGGATGACGTCCTTGGCAATCAGTACTGACCACCCTCATTGGGTGAGAGCAGACTGATTTGCATATGGAGCATTCATCCCTGTAATGGCACAAGCAAGCTAAAACCTTGTGAGTCCTGAGCGGCACCCACCGTAGAGCAGGCCATTAGTGGCGCTGTTGCTCGTCCTCAGGATCCTCACACCCCCTCTTTCTCTCATATATAAAAGTGGGTAGAAATTTCAGACTTTCAACAGTCTATAGAGCTTACAGATGATTAATAATTATGGAACCTTTAAGGGTAATCTGACTATAAAATCATTCTCCTAGATACTCTTACATTTTGGATTAACCTGTTGCTTGCTAACTGCAAGGACACTGATACAGGCAATTATCATATAATATATTTGGCTAGTTTGATTAATTTGTGACCTAACCATTTAGAGGGGCAGTAGAACCTAGCAGAATAAAAGAATGTCTGTCACATAGAGCTAAAGAGGTCCAGGCATCTCTACTTTTTCTCTAAGGGCTAATTTCTTCTGTGTGAAAATAGTTACAATCACAGTGCATGGCCAGTTAGTGACAGGTTTAGTCCATTCTCAGGGTTGTTTTCCTAGAATTAATTACAATAGCATCCATGCTGTCTTTAATTGTCTAAACTTTTAAGCATTTGCAGGTAATGAGGTGTGAATAACAGGGCTAAACAGCTATCATCACTGGCACATATACCATTAACAAGTCATAATGCCTTGTTGTCTAATTAACAGACCCCTAACTTGAAAAATATTACTGCAAACTTTTTGAATATATGCCACATACTAAGAGCTTAATTAGTCCAGTTTTGCTTGCTAAAACTTAATAACAACTGTATGAGTGGAACATTTGTACAGTATGTCACTTAATTTTGTTAATTATGAAATTCTGACCAGGATATGTTGATTGGTTAAGGGATTTTGAATAGCAAAATACATTATGGTGCAAAAATACAGTAAAAACCGCAAAACGTACCAATCATTCTGCAACCAATATGGACAATGTGATCCACTTCCCCCTCTTCCTGTAGAGTGGAGTGCAAATAATTCCCCAAATAGTTCTCCAAATAGCTCTAGGCTAGAGTAGAGGACATTGTTCTTCAGGATAAAAAAAATGAAACCTTTTATATTATTATTTTAACGAGTAAGTGTCCTTGGCAAGACACCTAACGGTACATACTCGCCACCCAGGATATACTTGAAAATGAGAGAAATCTCAATGTATCCTTCCTGGTAAAATCCTTTCTAAAAATAAAAAAAAATGATACATTGAATATAATTTTTGTTAGGTCACATAATGAAGCCTATCCTAAAGTTCGATACTGACAAATTTAATACAGATCGCTGTCAGGATAGAGGACTACTTGTTCGAATGCAAAAGTAAACTTTTGTTGTTCCACTTTCAAGATTATTTTTTGCATAATACGGTGAACAAATGTGCCCAAACACACCCTAATGTGGAGAGATTTTGACCTGTCATTTAATTTAAAAAAAGCGAGATTAAGCTAGAAGCAAAAGCGGTAAAGGCTGGTGTCAGACGAGCGCAGTGTGAACGTCTGTTTTTGCGCACATAACAACGTCCGTCGCAGAATAGAATAGTCGCCAATGGAGCCCTCTACACGAAGTGCGTCCACACTGAATTGCAGGCGCACAACGAACGCGGCAAACGGACGCAAGTTAGGCAAGAACGTAAAACCGCTAGAACGGACGTGCGGAGTGCGCTGTGTCCGCAACGTCCGCATAGCTTTGTGTGTGAGTAATGAACGAGGTCAGACGGATTGCATTTGTGCGGCCAGCATTTTTGACGGACAAAATGGTTCTCATATTTAATTTATTTTCCCTGCTACATCCGTCAAAAATAACATCAGTTTAAAAAAATGGACTGTGTGGCCACTACTGCATCTTCCGTCAGAGTGCGTCCGTACTGCACGGGCGCACAGTCCGTAAAAAATGCGCTCGTCTGACACCAGCCTAATACTTGAGGTGTACTAATCCAACCAATAATTTCTTGAGGAAAATAGTGGTAACGTTTGGGACACAAATCCTTTTTAATATAGATTGCTCTGCTCTGATACTGTGCATTGCTGTCTGTCACCAACCTCTAGAAGGCTGTCCAGTGAGAGCTTAGACAGTGTTCTGGGCAGAGGAAAGCCTCTCACAGCGCATCATAACATCTTTGTGTGGTCTCAATGCAAGACGACCAGTTAAAGGGACACTGGGACCACTCAATGTTGAGGGTGTCCTCATCACCCCATTGTAGCTCTCGGAGGGATGATTTATCCCTCGAGCAGTGATGTGCGGTGAGGTCAGTGGATGGGGAGGCACTGGCTAGTAACAGAGCCAGATATACACAGGGTTACGCAGTCGCAATTTCCGCATTTGATTATCGTTCTATAGGAGAATAGAGTTTCACTATTTATAAAGTAAAGTTCTCATTTTTTTTTACTGCTAAGAGCATGCTATTACAACTCTTACTGTAAAAAAGTTTGCATACAGGTTTTTAATGTTGTAAGAGCATGCACTTACAATACTGACTAATAGAGGGCGCTATTACAACTCTTACTGTAAAAAAAGGTTTGCATACAGGAGGAAAATCGGCGAGAAACAGCCCAGAGTGAATCTCTAAGTAGCGAAGGAGAAAACACACAAGATGATGATGATGTTTCTGATACAAATGAAGATCACTCTGTACCCACTGAGAAGTACCCTGGGGAGCATGAAATGCCCAGGACTCATGTAGGATCATCTGTAGACAGAGCGTCAAGCAGTGAAGATGTGCGAGTAGAAGAAAGCGAAGGAAAAACCGTAAAGAGGGAAAGGCAAAAATAAAGAAGACTGCTCGTTATCTTGAATGGCTGGATTCTTTTGCTCCTTCACACTGTGCAGACACTTGTTGTGATACAGCTACATGCCTGACCCTATCTCTTATTTTTCCCTGCTGCGCATCATTTCCTACCGGGGGATAGCCGCATATCTGGCACCAAGGGTTGAAACTAAAGCCTAGTATCACAGACCTATCCCTCATATGCTTTTTATTGCTTATTTGAAAAGAAAATTCTGTGTGGCTTACTTCATGGAAAAAGGGTGAGGTGTGGATCGTGACATTTGGTCGTTCAGCTAGATGTCATTGTGAATGTGTTTGTTCTGTAAAGGACTTTCAGACTGTAATGAGAGTGAGTGAAACTTTGTGGTTTTCAAACTTCACCCCACACTAATGGCTATTACATAATATGAATTGATTTTGTGTACTGAATAAGTGTCTACTTTAAAGTGATACAGCTGTTGGTGATATTTGGTACATAATGCTATGTTGCCTAATACTTCACAGCTTTATCAAGAAGCTTTCTTTAAAATGTAGAAAATGTTTTTTATGATAGCCGTTTCTTTTTCATGGTTGGGTTCGGTATTTCTGGTTGTAACATACAAGTTATAGGAAACGTGGACTATCATTCACAACTTTTATTTCGAGCCCACTTACCCATTTATCTTTTTATAATACAGTATAATGTATGTTCTTTGTAAAAGGGAAACATAAGGATGGTATTATTATGCCCTCTATTTATTAGATTGTTCATAGATTATGGTCATTTTTAATTATGATGTTTATTTTAAAATCACGGATGTGTGACGATAAAAAACTCATTCTCCAGGCTTTTTTATTATTATTGGCTTGGATGGAAAACGTAGTATTATGTACACTATCAAACACACAGGTTCACAAACCATCTATATGGATTCAAGCCATGCTTTGGCCAAACCAAAATACAGTGTGATACTTACCAGCTAAAACTGCAAATACAGACATTTTAATGTTGTAAGAGCATGCACTTACAATACTAATAGATGGCGCTACTACACACATGCTGATTGCTGAGCTCTGCCTGCCCCCCCAACTGACGAGGACCGTCACATGACTGTCCTGCGTCAATCAATCCATGGGGAGCTCTGTCTCCCATGGGTGGATTTTTATTTTTAAAAGTGCTTGAGACCAATGGAGCTTTCCCATTGGCTCAAGCTTTCATTTACTCTCACTGCCTCTGGAGGCACAAAAGAGCGTAGAACCAGCTTGAGCTTCGCAATTAGTGTAGCATTCAGCTGTGCAAATTGCGTAGGCTAGGCTAGCTCAGTGCTGCCCCTGCTGTATGTGTAGTGAAACACACACACACACGAAGTAGAAAAAAAACCGGGGGACAGAGGGAAACAAGCACAGCGAGGGAGCGTGGAGCAGGTGAGTATGAGAACTATTTACAATAAATAACATTTTATTTACAGTTTAAATATACGCCTCACACATGTCATTACAGCACAATGACCACATTAATTTACTGGAATGGCAGGGGAGGCTCTGCCTTCCCTGACTGCATGTCCCTGCTCAAGAGTGCAGAGCCTTAGCTCTGCCCAGAAACTGACGATCAGATTCTGATGAATTCTAGGAAGCAGGCCCCATTTCAGGCACCAGCTCCTGTCAATGACTTCCAATGCAATCACTTTGAGAGCCATAGGATTGACTGGATGCTCCAGTCCCCCACTTTTCATGTTACATGTTGCAGCTCACAGGAAGCTTGCAGCTTATCGACTCCAGAAGCAGTTAGAGGCAGCCCAGTGTTGAATTCAGGTGAGTCTATAAATAAAAAGTTACTGAAGGGATAAAACAGAAGGGGTGGAGTTGGCAGTCTGGAGGGGTTAATGTTTAACCCCTCCATCCCCCCTCCTATTTTAATCCTATTGTAACCTTTACAATTCCTTTAAATTGTCGTGGTGGCTAAAATGTCCTTCTAAATGTGTTGTATCTGGATTGGATAAAAAGTATGACGATTGAATTATTTCATATATAATGGATGTGCATCCTAATGAAACATGCCGTGCATGCCAATGGTTCCATGTACAAAAAACTTTCTGATGGCATGCATATAAAAGATATACTGCACAGAACATTCTAGTGATTATTTAGAAAGCACCAAAATTTCAACACTTTGTAATTCGGCGCACTTCGGCAATTTCATTTCACCGACCCTGTGGTGAATTCGCTATTCCCCACAGGGTCAATGAAGTGCGTCGAAGATGGAGTCGCCAAAGACCGCCTATTCTTCTCATAGGTGTTTCAACCAATAAGGCATGAAAATGTGTGTAAATAATAAAAAAGGTCTGCTACATGAATAATTAAAGCGCCATTTTTTGAAAAAATTGGAAATCAAAAATTTCGTCAAAAAAAAATATGAAAAGGTGTTCTAAAAAATAAATAAATAAATATTTTTTTAATTTTCAGCAAAAATACTTAACGAATAAAAAATAAAATAAAAATGATAATATTTTTTAACATTGAATCATCTGAAATTAGCCTTTTTAAACTTGTCGAACTGAACCACTGAAAATCATGGCATTTCATAACACTAACACCTCAGTGCAGTTCGGTTTTCTGTGAATAGATTAACCATTACTTTTGTATGGGACAATTTCGTTGCTGCTTAAGATCACGAAGACCACCGATCTGTGGCGAACTGCATCATATTTCGTATTTATTTTAGTGAATAGACGACCTGCCACAAAATTGCACCGTATGGTTCAACGTTTGGTGAAATTCCGTGGAAAGTTCGGTCCTTTCTGAATAACTCCTTCTGTCTCTTTCTGAAAAACTTTATGGAAATCCAACACAGTCTTGTTGTGTTCTATAAAATTTAATTTATGCATCTGACTTGATTATGTTTGATTTCCTGCCTTCAAGCACCAATTTAAATCATTATTTCAATCATGTTTCCCGTGGACAAACTTTCTACTCTGGCAATAAGAATTTTAACGTTATCTTGCAAATCTATTAGCAGAGATAATAAAGAAAATTGGTTGTGCTGGTCTCGTGTTTTAAAAATAGATATATGTAGGACTTATCATTAACTTAATATTTCAGATTTATTTTGCTGGAGCATGCCATTTTATTTACAAACAATACATTAACAACTATGTGAAATTACGAAACCATATCTAGATAAGAAACGAAGGGGATCTACTATCACAAACGGGCAAGACACCTAACGGTACATGCTCGCCACCCAGGACATACTTGAAAACGAGAGAAATCTCAATGTATCCTTCCTGGTAAAATCCTTTCTAAAAAAAAACAAAAACGTCAAAACAAGTAAACTGTGGTCCCAGTAACTGCAAGAACATATCCAAAACACCATCTAGACAGACAATTTCACTCTTGCTTTTGTCTCTGTTAATGTTAAAAACCTAATCTGCATTAAAGTTTGCATCAGTGTGATTTTAAGTATCAATATCACAACATGGAACCCTTTGAAGATAATTCGTTACCTGATCACAAAATAAAGGATAATTCAATTACAATTAACCTTTCCAATGTTTTCACTTTGAGCATTCATTTTCACTACTAGTATGTAAACATATATAACTTTTTTTATTACTGCTGACACAAACTATACTAACACAAAGCTCAAAAGATTTAAAGAGATTCAAAGTTTTGACAAAATTTACATTTTTTTTTTTTTTTTTTTTTTTTTTCCACACCCTAACTCAGATAATAAATAATGGGAATTTATTTCACAAAATATGGCCATATATTGCTTTATCTTGTCACATGATGTGACAGACTTCAGCAAGGCATGGCTATATTTTGTGATCTAAATTCCTATAATTTATTATTGGAGTTAGGTAGTGAAAAATATGTAAAAAAATAAGTAAATCTTGGCAAATCTTTGAAGAGTTGACTAGATGACTGGGTTAGAGCATCTCAAAATTGACAAGTCCTTTGGGGTGTTCCCAGTATGCAGTGTTTAGTACATACCAAAAGTGGTTCAAGGTAGATCAACAGGTGAACTGGTCAAGGTCATGGGTGCTCAAGGCTCATTGATGCAAGCAGGAAGCGTTGGGTAATTTGTCTGGTCCTATCACACAGAAGAGCTTCTGTAGCTCAAATTGCTAAAGAATATAATTCTGGCCATAATATAGAGGTGTCAGAAAGAAAGTAACACGTACCACCTACGTAAAGCTTGTTGCAGACCATGTACACCCCTTCATGCAAACCTGCTCCCTGATGGCAGTGGCCTCTTTCAGCAGAATAATGCATCCTGACACACTTCATAAATTATTCAGGAATGGTTTGAGGAACATGACAAAGATTTCAAGGTGATGCATTGGCCTCCAAGTTCCCCAGATCTCAAATTTGGCAGATATCCATGAGTATCTGTGAGATGTGATGAAACAACAAATCAGATCCACAGAAACCCCACATTGCAACTTGCAGGACTTAAAGGATCTGCTGCTAATGTTTTGGTGCCAGATACACCAGGACACATTCAGAGGTCTTGTGAAATCCATACTTTGACACAGGAGAGCTGTTTTGGCAGACCTGCATGATAATAGACAAGTCATTTTCATGCTATGGATGATCAGTGTATGTACATGTATAATTAAATGATTCATATTTGATTCAGTAAAGTTACCATTATATATATATTTTTCAAAATATTAAGAGCGGTCTTTAAAATTCAGATGAGAACAGTAGGATTGCTGGATTTTTGGAAACAAAATTGGAAATTTGCCTTAAATATCAGAGTTTTTACAGATGTCATTTTGATGGCAACTGAACAAGTATTTGCCTTTTAATCCGTGCCACAGAGGATAAGGCAATACCCAGTGTTCCTGAAAAGGAAATGAGCGTAGTGAAAAATGTGTTCAGACTTGGATTTCTTCCATTCATAAATGGCATCTTGCCAGAGTCGATACAGAAACATATAATCACTTAGTATTTATAAAAAAATTTGAGCACAAACTGAATGCAAGATTATTAAATCACAAGTACTTCTATATTACTTAGTTAAAAATCAGAGCAAATTATATGAATACAGGCCAGTAAGTACTTGAATATATATATATATATATATACACACACACACACCACACACACATATATTGAATCTGTTCGCTCATTTTTAATTTTTTTGGCTCCTGCTCTTGTAATTTAGGGAAGGTTGCATTTGCACTACAAAAATATATGGAAACCAGATGTCGTTTGAGTGGGATAGTCATATGAAACTGCTATTCCTTAGTATGTGTATTGTAGCGTACTTTTAGTGATTCTCTTTACTCTGAACAACATAAGTGAATATTCAGAGGCAAAATACTATAAAGAAAATTAAATCAGATATCCACATATGTCAATGAAAAGATTGGAAACCATATGTCAAAGTTATGTGTTTGGTCTCCGTTATATTTATTTATTTTCGACAGCCATGCCTCTCGTGGAGATTACAATTAAAGGGGGCAACAAGCTCCACCCCTTAAAGATGGAACTACCACATCTTACATAGACTCCTCCCATTAAAAAAATTTAACACCACAACATACATATACACATACACTATGCATACAGGTGGTTACTGCAGTAAAGTGTCTTGGCTTCTCCATGTTGACCACCTTGGCAGCACCTTTCCTGCAATGCCCTGTTTGCCCCAGGTCAGTTCTGGATCTCTGTAGAGGATTCAGGTGCTTCCACTAATGAGCCCTGTCCACCCCTTCTTAAGGGTAGATCTCCCTAGGTTCAGTGTCTTGGCTTCTCCATGTTGACCACCTTGGCAGCACCTTTCCTGCAATGCCCTGTTTGCCCCAGGTCAGTTCTGGATCTCTGTAGAGGATTCAGGTGCTCCCACTAATGAGCCCTGTCCACCCCTTCTTAAGGGTAGATCTCCCTAGGTTCAGTGCTTCTGCATTTGTCTTCACTTGGTGGAAGTTCCCCTGGAAGCCTACTCCCTACCTCCTATGCTTTGCTGTGTTTTCCGGTCTTCTGTCTCCAGTGCCCTGCATCTCTGGTCTCCTGCTACCCACTGTGCTCCTTATTGTGGACTAATCCCTTCACCCTACTGTGCTCTACAAACCACTGTGCCTTGACAGTCTGCTCACTGCCTTCCAGCTGTCACGTTCCCACGTTCCAACCCTGTCTCCCTGCCCTCTGTATTCCTTATGTCTGTGTTTCCATGTGTTTCCCTGTGCTGCTTTCCCTGACATGCAGCTCAGGGGTTAAGTTCATGGCTCGTTGAGCTTCTGTTGGTGATTATGGGCTGATTACTCCCCTATATAAAGCCATGGGCCCATATCACCATGCTCTTGCATCCTGGTTCACTTCAGCCACAGATTTGTTCCTGAGAGCTCCCTGTTTTCCATCCTAGTTCTATCTCAGTGTTTCCCCCTTGTCTGAGTTCTAGGTTTCTGATAGACTTCCTGGTATTGACCCTCTGGCCTGGCTGACGGATTTTCTCTGGTGCTATATCCCCGCTTTGGCTCAAGGTATACGTTATGGTTTTGACCCCTGGCTTATTTATTGACCACTCTTCTGGATATCCCTAGCTGTCCTGTGCTTATCGTATTATATGTTGTGTGTCCCTGTAGACCACGGCTTTAGTATATTGAAGTCCTGCCCTGCAAGTTGTTGAGTATATTCTCCTTCAGGTGTCTGTGTTTTCCCAGGACTCTGCACGGCTACAAGGTAACCTTTTTCTATTAGTGCAGATTCGGCCACTCTAAGGACCGATCTATCAGTATAGGGCTCCTTTGGTATTTAGCCGTGCAGAGGTCCCCAGTGTCTACTGTGGTTTATTTACTTTTCCTGATCGTTGTGTCACGCATCTCTGCATATAGCGGCTTTTCCTCTTACCTGGGCTCTACTTGGCACATGCCAGGTACCGCCATTGTGGCTGATCGTGACACCAGCCATCTGTATACTGCAGTCCACCTTGCATCTATTAATCAATTGAGACAAGTGCAAGGAATGGATAACAAGATTACTTCTTGTTACTTACATCCTTCATTTGTCTGCTGCTCTCTGGCTGATCTTCCACTCCCTGTTCCTGCTTCTTCAGTCTAAGGCCTCTTTATAACCACAAACCAATGACAGCATCATGCATAATGAGGGGACCGTTAGCTCATCTGTCCTTATGGAAAGGTAATGGCTAGAGGGCAGGACACTTAGACATTGCATTTGTATATTGCTCTCAGACAGGACAGAGCAGCAAAGGGTCAATATCTGACAATATCTGTTACTACTACGCTGCAGTCGTCAGCCAGGGATGTGAAATAAATCAATATACAGCTTCTTTTTTTTTAACTAATACCATTCTACCAAGGAAAAAGCTAGCCTTGAGATTACACACAATTTATTTTATATTTATATTTTATTTTTTCCCCCAAACAATCTGGTGGGGACTGACTGTAGTACCCCAATGGATTACTATAACTCTTCAAATTACAATTTACACTTCAAATTCATAATTCTATAGCATCTTTTAACTATCTTACATTAATAAAGCACTATGGTCAAATTTACAGACATAAAAAATATAGATTACTGCCATTTTATAAATATGAATTACATAAATACAGAGCTAGAGTCTGTATGACTCTTTTTTAAAAACCTGGAATGTTATTTTAGAGGAATCACGGGTTACACCTAGCTACCCGTTCCAAAAATGTCAATACCTTGCATGTTTGTTTTGTATGTTCTTGAAAGAAATTGAGGAAGTGGAAAATATTTTTTCTTCTGTTTAAATCTCTCATAAAATATGAGTCACTGTACAGAGTAATAAAGACAAAATATCTGTAGTACCAACAAAATAGAGAAAAGAAGACATTTTTTGAAGAGATGCTGATCTAACGTCATTGACTTTTTCCAAAGTTTTTCCAAGCTAGCAAAACCTAGTTGAAATTATTTTTCTTTATTTTTGAGTTTGACAAAATACAAATAAGTTGCCATCACAGAAGTGAGGTACAAAAGTCAGTGAGTAACTGGTCAGATAGTATAAAAAATTATACATATATGCAGAAAAAACGGTTTCGCTCCTATTCCCTATCAGGGCGGCTGCGTAGACCAGAAGTATCCAGCCTGCTCAGTGGCGTAGCGTGGGGGGGGCTGGGGGGGCCGTGGCCCCGGGCGCAGTTTTGTTAGGGGCGCATTTGCGCCCCTAAAACTGGCCCGGGGGTTGAGGGGACGCAGATGCCGGGCAGCGCGGGAGCGCCTGCCCGGTCTTTAACAGTCCGTCCTGTTAGGTGATGCGGCTGCGCGGCGTGCGCAGCCGGTCACGTGGTCCGGCTAATCAGGTGGTACGGAGTCTCTGTACCACCTGATTGGCCGGACCACGTGACCGGCTGCGCACGCCGCGCAGCCGCATCACCTAACAGGACGGACTGTTAAAGACCGGGCAGGCGCTCCCGCGCTGCCCGGCATCTGCGTCCCGGTCCCCTCAACCCCCGCCGGAGCTGGGGCCTGGGGCAATATCCAGGTAAGGGCTGGGGGCAAATCCATGTGAGAGCTGGGGCAAATCCATGTGAGAGCTGGGGGGCAAATCCATGAGCTGGGGGCAAATCCATGAGATGGGGGCAAATCCATGAGATGGGGGCAAATCCATGAGGGAGCTGGGGGCAAATCCATGAGATGGGGGCAAATCCATGAGTGAGCTGGGGGGCAAATCCATGAGATGGGGGCAAATCCATGAGTGAGCTGGGGGGGCAAATCCATGTGAGAGCTGGGGCAAATCTATGAGCTGGGGGCAAATCCCCATGAGCTGGGGCAAATCCATGAGTGAGCTGGGGGGCAAATCCATGAGTGAGCTGGGGGGCAAATCCATGAGCTGGGGGGCAAATCCATGAGCTGGGGGCAAATCCATGAGCTGGGGGCAAATCCATGTGAGAGCTGGGGCAAATCTATGAGCTGGGGGCAAATCCCCGTGAGCTGGGGCAAATCCATGAGTGAGCTGGGGGGCAAATCCATGAGTGAGCTGGGGGGCAAATCCATGAGCTGGGGGCAAATCCATGAGCTGGGGCAAATCCATGAGCTGGGGGGCAAATCCATGAGTGAGCTGGGGGGCAAATCCATGAGCTTGGGCAAATCCATGAGCTGGGGGCAAATCCATGTGAGAGCTGGGGCAAATCCATGAGCTGGGGGGCAAATCCATGAGTGAGCTGGGGGCAAATCCATGTGAGAGCTGGGGCAAATCCATGAGCTGGGGGCAAATCCATGTGTGAGCTGGGGCAATATCGATAACGTCCACAGGTTGGGGGGGGGCGCACAATTCTTTGCTGGCCCCGGGCGCTGACAACCCACGCTACGCCACTGAGCCTGCTTCATGTATAAAACATAAGAAAAAACGGTTGTCATTTATGCTCACCACTGTAGCTCCATGCGAAACAAAACACAGAGGTTTTGTTTACTTGAATGGCCATTGAAGTGTAAACCCACCCGCCACGTCATGGCACCTCTGGGTCAGGTGGGTCCTACCTAATGAAATCAAGAGCTGCTTTTCTAAGCAACCATATACTCTCATGCTGCTTATCAGCTAAGAGGCAGGCTGATGGGTTATATTTATACCCTCACCAGGTACAATTCCACTTTAAGATTAAAAAGAAAACACAGAACGGGGCAGCAGCCACAATGACCTGGCTGGGGATACAACAGTATATACATATATGCAGAAAAAATGGTTTTGCGCCTATTCCCAATCAGGACGGCTTCACAGACCAGAAGTATCCAGCCTTCTTCATGTATAAAACATAAGAAGAAAAAAAAGTTTGTCAACTGCGCTCACTACTGTAGCTCCATGTGAAACAAAACATATAACAGTATAAAAAAATAGCACAAAAAGGCAGTTCGCACATAAAGTCTGCAGACATAAAAATAAAAAATAATACAAGAACGCCAGTCCAAGACGTCTGCTTGTACTAAAATTAAAAAAAGAAGTTTGCAGGTCGAAAAATGAAAAATAAGAAGCTTGCAGGCTCAAACACGAAAAAAGAATAAAACAAAACAGCACAAAAATGTGAGTCCTGCAAAGGAGTTGAGGTACAAAGGATAGTATGTAACTGCTTAGATTAGAGAACAAAATATTACAAAAATGAGGGTCCCCCAAGACGTCTGTAGGCACAAAATAGAGAATTAACACGAATATATGGGGCCACAAGGATGTCTTAGACATCAAACAGGAAGAGGAAAGAAGAAACAAAATGGGTGGGAGCAGAAAGGAGGGTCACAAGTGCCAAAAACGTGGCATCCTCAGCCCCTGCGGTGCTTCCTGGGGGGGTCTGGGCATGGTTTGGTGCCACAGGCTGGTCGAGTGTCAGCACCATGTAATGGCTGAGCGGCGTCCAAGGGGTCGGGGCGTGGTCACGAGGAGCCACCAGGTTTAAAGCAGGAGCTCTAAGTTTCCGTTGGTCTCGAAACCTTTGGAACTTAGTAGCAGTTCGGTTCTCTTGTCATACTCCCTGTCTTTGGAGTATAAGTCTGAAAATACTGTTTATTTTGTTATGATCAGGCAGATAAGTCTGTCCAATAAGATCTCAATCTCGCTACTCCTGTGTGAGCGCCGCAGCGCCCGTTACACCCGAAGGTCGACAGAAGGACATGCAAGAGGCCACAGGGCCAACAACCAAGCCTCTTCCGGCTGCGCAACTACACGTGGGACACCGTTATGGGGAAGAATCAGAAAGCCAGCAGCCCCCCCATCGATAACCGACCCCAAAGACTAGTAGGTGTGCTGTCACCTCCTAAAAACCCCGTCTCGTCAACAGGGTCAGAAAGGGGAGATAATTAAAAATATGCAAAGTCAGATGTTCAAAGATAATAAGGTTACGAACCGCGGGAAGAGACGTAGCTTGATAGGGACAGCATTTGCCACAGCCAGGACATCTCAAGGAGCATCTTCTGGGGCCCTTAGAGACTTCTGCAGCCGGAATGCGGATCCGAAGATATCCATCCCACCGGGAGTGAGTGAAAGTAGGTGAGTCGCCAACTTGTTTGTAAGGCCCAGGACTTCCCTGGCAGGGACCAATTCAAGGACCCCCAAATCTGAACGTGTCAATGTCTATACCAGAGTTCAAACTGCTCCACTGCCTTCAAGAGAAGGTCAACTTGGGACTGCAGGGAGTCCGTACAGGTAGTCAGGAGGGCCTGCATCTTTTCTACACCACTCGCTTGATCGCAGACAGTAGACACCTGAATCTGAAGTCCAGACACCGAAGTCCGCACACTGGCCAACGCTGCACTCCATAGAGCCTTCATTTCGGTGGTCATGCCATGAATATCACCTTTAGTGGACAGTATATGGTCATCAGACGGCCCCACGATCCCCTGCATCGCCGCCATCGGTACCATTGATAGTGCTCCTGGCCGCTGCTTTGAAGCACAGGAGAATGGGATGAGGTGTGAAACGAGGGAACCCCACTCGAGGTGCAGCTCCCCCAGTAGGGATCCATAGCCTCCGACCAGGACCCGTGTTCATCCCTAGATGACAAAGTACCACTAGGGGTTCCCATTGTGGGTGCACCTTGTCAGAGTCAGCAATCATCTCCCTGGGAGTCCCTGATGTCTCTCTGCTGATGATCCTCCACCAAAGGAGGCTTCTTGAGGTGCTTCTTCCTCATAGTACAGCTACACCAAGAGCGCCTAACAGGGAGACTAAATACTCGACTGAGGGCCACAAAGATGGCTGCAGCAGCTGTAGGCCCATATCATGACCCATCCAAGGTGTACAGCCAGGAAAGACCCTACGTGGGTGCAACATCGGCAGTCCGTATTCAGGGGTAACTGATCCAAACGAGGACTCAAATGCGACGGAGGGACGCAGGAAAACAAGCAGAAAGAAAACTTCGGCCAGAGAGCTCCTCCATGCACATCCACTCTTTTCGGCAGTCAGCTCCGCCCACTAAGATAAGTTTTCTCAAGGCGGTCGTATGTTGTGTGCCACATGGCCAAGACCAGGAGCTCTCCAAGGTGACAGCCTGCTGCCCGATCTCCTGTTTGAAATTCTAATACTTTCTCAAGAAGCTCATTCATTAATGGGTAAATAAAACAGACACGTTCAGCGCTGCTTGTTTTGGTGCACTCGTGTCACCTCTTTTACTTGAAGTAAGAAACACAAAGCCATAAACGTTTTGGGGATGCAGCCCCTTCCTCAGCATGCAGTGCTCTCAGAATAAACAAATAATCAAGTAAGACAGAGAAAGGAGACACCCCCAAGTCACACATGTAAGCAATATATAATTAAAGCTTCAGATACTAACATGATCTGCAGTAGGGATACAGCAATGTTTGCTTGCTAATTACACGTGGAGTATGAGAAAGCCTGGGAGCTTTCTGTTTCGCTACTGCGGATCATGTTCGTATCTGAACATGATCACTTACCACTGGTGTCCATCTTGAAAATTTACCTTTCATGATCGCCCTCTGTAGTCAGTTTTCTATCCAAGAACAATAATTTTCATCTAGACCATATTTTCATAATTGAAATAGTAACCTCGTGTCAAAGGTTTTGGCAAAATCCAAGTAAATCGCATCCACTGCGACTCCCTGGTTTATACTTCTACTTCTTTATAGAATGTCATTAGGTTAGTCTGACATTATCTGTGTTTCATAAAACCATGCTGATTTTCCCTAATTACATTATACCTCTCAATGATTTATTGAATATTATTCCTTAGTAACCCCTCATACTTTCCCAGCCACCAGTGATAAGATCACAGGTTTAAAATACACAGGCATACATTTTGACCCTTATTTGAATATAGGGACCACACCAGCTTTGCTCCAGGTGAATTCCATCCAGCCCTGGGGCTTTGTTCACATTCACTTTGATTAGTTGCTGCAACACCTTTTCTTGAGTCAACCAATCACATTTTATTTGTACTAAAACTGAAAGTTGACTGAAATTAAACATATAAAATTGGTGTTAAGAAGCCACCAGAGTGCTTCTTCAAATGCTGCCGATAGATAGATTTACACATGGAAAACGAACCTTAAGAAGCATGTGCAAATCAGGCTAATGAAAACACATACAACAATGGAAATAAAAACACACATTTCAAGCCTCTACATTGTAGTCACTACAATATCCACTCACAATTACTAAAAGGACATTAAAATTTCAACAGGTTAGCCTGTGTATTTATCATCTCCAGCTATTTAATCTGTGTTGATCTGGAAATAGATATAAAAAGTGATCTCCATTTTTATATGAATTATAACATCTAATAAAATCTGAAGCTTAAAAGTGAAAGGGTATGAATAATGAATATTGTAGACTGTTATAAGAGAAACCCATCTAATTGAGTATGCCCCTTGATTATGTGTATCTGGCAGAATCAACATATTATCAAGTCAACCATAATAACTATTATAAGCAATTAAAGAATTCAATATTCCAAAATCCCTTTATAGGTGCCTCACAATAGATCTACCAAAAAAGGTGACCAATTTGAATCTTGTGCAATGAACCTTTTGATAACCTTGCTGAAAACAATTAATATCCAAAGACACAAATTATACTTTAGTATCATTAGCAATATACAATTCCATGCTTCAACTCCTGAAGCGTTAGGGGCAAGATTGTGATTTGATTTGAGGAAAACTCTCTGGCTAATTTATTTTTAATATAAACCTACTGTACCATCCACTATGTTACGGTCTCTAGTATGGTAGATACTGCAGTACTAATCATTGGCTATTTTCCTGTTGCACTTCCTCAACAAACTCCCCCTATGTTTAAATATAACCGCCAGGTAGTATGGTTTAGTGCTAAGGCATGTTTTATGATTGAGGTAAACTATTTTCTGTACTCCTTGCTATATGTTGTTGAACATTTGTTATTGGGTATAATAATGGTAAAATAGATTTTATAAAAAGGATTTAATGATATTGGCTTCTTTCAACTTAGAATGCAGACATTGGCATCATGTCATCCTCCTGAGGGATCACTTACCTCTATTTGCCACACAAATATATATATTCTGTCTCAATGACACTCACCTTTCCATCATTCTATCTACAGATCAGGTATTCATCTTTCGTGCTGTGGGCTACACTAAAGAGGTTATTGACTAACCTCCGACGTTGCCACCAAATTGCACCGAACGGTGAATTTCATCGTTCGATGCAATTTTCCTGGCAGTTCATCTATTCACTAAGCTGTCACTTCACCATACAGGTGAATTGGCGGTGAAATACTGTGCAGTTCGTAGCAGTTATCGGTCTTCGTCAGTCTTCAGAGGCACCAAAATTGTCCCATAGAGAAGTAATGGTTCGTCTATTCACAGAAGACCCAACTGCTCCGAAATGTCAGCAAAATACCCTGATTTTTGGTAATTCAGTTGGACAGGTTTAAACAGGCGAATCCCTAAGGAATCAATGTTAAAACGTAATAATATTTTAAAAAATTTAAGACCATTTATTTTTTAGAAGAACGTTTTATATTTTTTCATGGAATTTTTGTTTCCTGCTTTTTTTTATTCTGTAACGGACCTTTTTATTATTTTTTTAAAGAACCTTTTTTATTATTTAGACACATTAATATTTTTTTATTGGTTTAAACACCTATTAGGAGTTTGGAGAGATCCTTTATTTTCAGTTCAGCAGAATTCTTTCAACCTTCAGTTTTCGTCCACTGTCCTCCGTGCTGGAAGCCATGGCTGGAGAAACAAAGATGAAGGATGCAGGAGTGATGTAATTTTTAGCTGACCAGGCTGTTGAGGTTTTGGTCCCAGATGAAAGTTTTGCAGCAGGAACCAGATCTTTTTTCGTTGCTGCTGACCTGCAGGGATCTTACTGGTGACTACTGGGATGGATGTTTTTTGCCATTTGAATGGTGTTTTCTAGTCATCAAAACATTTATTGGAGATGCAGGTTTATTTATTTATTTGCAAAGTATTATACCAGGAAGGATACATTGAGATTTCTCTTGTTTTCAAGTATGTCCTGGGTTTGAAAAGGTTCCTAACGACCTCAGAGCTGGAACATACGACTAGAGCAGGGGTCAGCAACCTTGGCTCCCTGATGTTTTGGGAACTACATTTCCCATGTGGCTCAGTCAACCTAATGGGTGACTGAGCATCGTGGGAGATGTAGTTTCCAAAACATCAGGGAGCCAAGGTTGCTGACACCTGGACTAGAGAAACAAAACTGAAGGTCGCAAAGGAAATTATTTTATCCAGTGACCCATTTGCTGATGACTTCGCTCCAGATGAGGGTTTAACCCCTTCACTGCGGATGACATGTGGGGAACGTCCTCATAGACGATAGCTATGAGGAGCTAGAGGAGAAAAATGTAACGAGTCCCCATTCAAATTTTTTTTAACAAGCGCACCCTATGGAAGACATAACCGCAAAGGCTTGGATGATAAAATGTTAAAGAAAAACACTTTACACGCTGTAGATGATTAAAATTTTTAATTTTATTGCATTTTTTGTTACAATATTCAGGCAGTGCATGACGTATACATATAATGATATATTATGAATCTGTTAAAAAGAACGATATATAATATGTCTGGGTTTTAAACTAAAATGTGACTTCAAATCGCGTTTAAACATGATGAGCAAAGGCGTAAAAATTAGCTCAGCACACGGAGGTGAAATGGCTCAGCAGCAAAGGGGTTAAGGCTTGGGTGCTTGGCTTCCTCATATGTGATTGGGGTCAGCCAGAATAGGACCCACTGTGGCAGGGATGGAAGCGGCAGGAGCTGCATCTGCTCTGGTTTCTGCTGGAGAGTGACGCAATGGAGTTGTCACAGCAGACATTGGAGCAAGTGGAGCCACAGTGCCCTCTGCAACAGTTGGTTTAACATGGTTATCACCTTCATCTGTGCAAACTGAAGGAGCTTTTTGCTGGAGGGAAGCAGCTGCAGCACTATCAGGTTTGAGAAGATGATACACATCCTGTGTGCTGGAACACACAGCTGTTTTTGCCAAAGCATTAAACGCTGCGTAGATGATTTTTGCAGCAGCATTAATGTTTTTGTATGGCGGGTTTGCTGTAGCCCGAGTTTCAGGTGATGATTTTCAGGCAGGGGCAACATGTTTGGGATACAAGGTCTATCTTCCAGATGCCTGTTCCATGTAGAATGGAATATGGTCTGATATCTGCTGCTTGAATGTCACCAAACCGATTGTCCACGTGCCTGGTGGTGATGGCACAGGATGAGGAGGAGGTGGTCGGTTTAGGAGGAACTGCAAGTGTGTTAGATGTTAACTGTGCCTCAACTCCCAGAGAGCCAGAACTGAAATCTGAAGAAGAGAAAAAACAATGTACTGATACTTCATTCTGCTAATTAGAAGTGCTCTCAGCAAACCCTACAAGGGAAGAACAGCAATGATTACACACCCTGCACATAAGGGGTTATTCAAAGAGCACCGAAATTCTACCCGAATTTTGGTGCTTTTTCATACCTCTCAGAAAACTTTGGATCCTATGTGATAAGCCACCGCAAACTCGCTGAACGCACATGATGATCCGATTGCAAAACCGCCGAACACATTTCGAATAAAAAGCCGATGGACCAGCTGCCAGAAAAAGCCGACAAGCCACTGAAAGGGTTAAAAAAACCAACAACAAAAAAAAGTGACAATGAAAAGCTGTTTGCAAAAATACTGCAACATGAAAATGCCTGAAAATTACATATAATGTGCTATAAATAATGTTAGGCAAGAAGATCTGTTACAGAAAAAAAAGGGTATTTAATAAATAAATGGAATGAAAATTGCCAAAAAAATCCTGAAAAATGCCTAAACAAAGAGACATTTTGCTGCAAATTAAAAAAATTAATATTTGGCGAATTGTCAGCTTTTGATTAGCTGAATGGCCATGAAATTGTACCGTATGGGGTAATTCACTGTTCGGTGCAATTTCGGGCCAGTTCGGCTCTCTTTGAATAACCCCCCTAATTGTATTAACTGGCTAAGGCATCAATGGACATCATGCAGCCGCATGTTTCACAACTACATGCTACATGATGCTTAATCAATCTCTCAAATGGCTGGGGTTAATGGGACAACCCAGAGGCCCATAGTGCAGCAACTCAGCTCCTCACTTAAAGTACATTGGATGCTCATCTCTGCTCTTCCTAGCAGCCTTCACACTGATTTTCTCTTCTATTTTCAATCACAATAGTAAGCCGTGAGTAATAGCATAGTGGAGCGCAGCCCTTACCTGCTGAGCTGTTTCAACCCCGTGTGCTAAAAACGTTAAGACCATTTGACGCTCATCATGTTTAAATGAGATTTGAAGTCCTATGGACACAGAGACAAAATTATGTTTTCATCCAGAGAACGAACTCCCCTTTTAATGCATGCCAAGACCTTGCTGGCCTTGGCGGCTGCTGTTTGACATTGCGCATTGATCCTTAGTTTGAAGTCTATGATTATTCCCAAATCGTTCTCCTGCTTTGATTTCCCTAACTCCTTACCATTTAGGGTATAAGTTTCTTGTGTGTTCTTCACTTCAAAGTGCATAACTTTGCATTTATCTAAATTTAAATTTCATCTGCCACTTAAGTGCCCAGTCTCCCAATCTATCTAAATCCCTCTGCAGCGAAGTAATATCCTGCTCACATTGTATTATTTTTCCTAGTTTTGTATCATCTGCATACACTGATACAGTTTTGCACTTTAAAATCTCATCTGAAAGAGTATTTTATTTTTGGCTCATCTTGGAATATTTGTTTGTGCAAAAGTCAAAATATTAGCGTTACCATTATCACCATTTAAGTAGTTTCAGCAGTTTATGCAGTGCTTCATGATAAGGTGTGGTGAATTAAAGTAACATAATTACAAACAACTATAGAAAAAAACAAGTCGTGAATGGCTCTGTTAAGGCAAGCTTAAAATCTAGAGACGAGGTGGTGTTGTAGAGATGGAGGGTCCTTGGGCAAGGCTCACCTGTTAGGTGCTCTGTTTATGCAAACATGAATGAATGCAATTAGTATTATACAGAGTATAGGAGCCATTATTTTACAGTAACCTGCCACAAAGATGGTTGGAATACCGGCTGCAACAATAAAGCTAACTATCAAGCCATTATATAAACACGAGTTGCTACTAGCTTAATGACTTGTCTGGATTAGGGACCCGTGGCTGTAAAGTCTGGTTATGTTGCTGCTGAGGTCAGGGCCGGCCCGACCATGGTGCACTGTGGAGCATCTGCTCCAGGCGGTGAAATCTGGGGGGGGGGGGGGGCGGCACATTTTTGCCGCTGCTGCACTATTTTTCCAGGCGTATTTATAATTCATGTTGCTGGAGACTGGTGCAGTGATACAGGCTGTGCCCCCACACACATGAGCAGCAGGGGAAGAGCTGCAGAGAGAAGGCATTAAGGCGTGTGTGGGCGGGTCTCATTCCCAGGCAGCTCGCTCGAGGCACAAGGTATGTGTGTGAGCCTTGGACTGGGAGGAAATGATGTCTGCCCTGCCCCTGTGAGTGAAAATGAACGCTGAGAGTTGCACCCGAGTTTCAGTAAGTGCTGCCAGCACTGGGAGCTCTGTCTAGACTCCTAACAATTCAAATCTTTGGCAGACACTTAGATCTCCCCTGTAATAAGTAAATCTCCCAGCCCCAGGTCTGAGCGTTCATTTTCCTCAGGCAGGCACAGTGGCACTCACCTCATTGGAAGAAAAGCTGCAACCCCCCCTTTTTACTGAACGGAACTCAGAGATTCAGAGGTCAGAACTGGTGAAGCAGATAGCTGTCAGCCTGTGTGATTGAACACATTGGCAGGTCAGAGCAGATCAGATTTAGAGCAGAGATCCCATATATTAAATACACTTGATTCAGACAAGCATACGGTACATGTCTGTAAAATCCTCCTTCCACCCCTGCTGACCCCTACAGGTTTTATTATTATTATTCTGCCAGCATATCATATTTCACAGCGCTTTACCATGGGGGAGTGCAGACATGAGACATACTAAAACACATAAGGAACAGATGGCCCTGCCCTTAGGAGAATTGTCCTTCTGATACAGCACTTTACAAAAGTGCTCAGCTAGACATCCCATGAGATTACAATCTAAAGGACAGGGGTAAGTGAAACAGAAGGGGAGCTGGGGAGTGTGGATCTGGTGGCTAGAGAGAGACTAGCAAGCCACAGGTTGATTAGAATAAAGTGGCTACAGGTGGAGGGGAATGCATATGTTTGGACCGAGGACTGGGTGGGAGGGTGGATGAGGCGGGCGGGTGGCACTGCAGAGTGCAGAATCTGGAGTGGTGACTGTGACTGTGAGTGTTGAGCTGTGGTGAAAGAAGAGGCAGAGATTTAGCAGAGGGGCTCTGTATGCAAGCAGGTAATGAGATGCAAGGGGGAGGCAGAAGCATGGTGGAACAACAAGTTTTTTGTACTATCAAAATTGGAGGGAAGGCATTAAAGGGAAAAATAATCAGGCAGACTATGAAAACGACAGAAATGAAGCAGAGGAGTGACCTGAATGACGTCATGGTTGAATCGTGGGTACCTTGGCAGTCCTTCAGAGTGCAGAATCTGGAGTAGTGACTGTGACTGTGACTGTTGAGCTTGGCAGTCCTTCAGAGTGCAGAATCTGGAGTGGTGACTGTGACCATCTTCCCACTCAGGATGGATAAATCTAAAGCAGACTGTGTGTCCTGACACAATGTATAATGCTGGCTGAAGACATCACCCCCACATTCTGCCTTTGTATTACCCCATTTTTCTCTCTTTAGTTCCCACTTCCCCCACTGCTTGGTTTATATTTGAGATGGTGGGCACAGGTTGCTATTCAGATTTTTACACTCCTTTTTCTCACATAGTGTCAGTCTGCAGTATGCTCGAGTTGTCTGGTTCTCTTCTCTCCCCACCTCTAATGGGACTCTATGCTGTCTTTTGAGCGATTACCCTCCCACTTATTATTTCCTGCACCTCTTTGGTTGCTATACCATTTATGCATTTGATTTGCTAGTATCTGATGACATGGCTACTGTCACGAAAAACACGCGCACCGCGACAAACGACGCACGGTTAAGCAATTCACTATCGGTCTATCCTAGACCCAAATAATGACTACGTGGACAACAATCCCCCGCGCACGCTTGCCTAGCTGTCCCAGCAATGCCTACGCTCGCGACACATATGCAAACTTGATGAAATGGGCACCAGATTGCAAAGCAGTATCCGTTTACTCTCAACCCGGGGTACCGACTACGTTTCCCACAATCCCCATAGCCGCTTTCCTTATACTGTTCGTCACACTGCCACCACAGACCAGGGCTTTCCCAGGATGCCTACCTAAACCAGAGATGGTCTGCTACTCTGATTACGCACCCCACAATAGGAGAACAGTACAGCCACTGCACCCCAACTCAACTCAGTTTGGTAGATAGACCCAACGTACACAAAGGCAAATCTCTATGATCCAGTCCTTCAGTTAGCGTGGATCGAATATCAGGCAGAAACAGAGCTTAATAAATTGTAGATTTTATTTATGATATAGCAAATTATGTATATCACAGTGCATTTAGGGTTACAGAAAAAATGGATATGATAAATCACTAATTACACACAAAACAGCAGATAAAAGAAAAAGATTAAAACACAGAACCTTACACTTCAATAAGCTAACCGGACCTCTGTGACTCCTGGGGGCTGGAGATTGGAGCATGGACAGATCATCACTTAGCATGAACCCACTTTGAAAAGCCCGGAGCCCATGCTTGGCTCAGGTATATATAGGCTGCCTTGTTCCTCCCAGGACAGCCTCCTATCTGGAAGAGCCTGGGAACTACATTTCCAAGAATACCCCCTCCTGGGCACACTCAGTTCCCTTAGTCATTAACTTGATTCCCAAAGTTGGTCTCTAGTGATCAAAGGATATGATCGCTTCTTTGAAATGCATGACCACTTACAAATTGGTGCCGTGTCATCTGCGATGTGCCTTTTCCATTTGCCCAAGGTGTGAAATGCTTGCACGAGACCAAGGAAATTCCATTAGACCAACTGTGGTAATTTCCCCTCCTTATCATGCAGATCAATGAAGACTCATTCCCCTGGCATTCTGCAACAATGGGATATCCTTTCACCTGGAGTTTAGTGATAAACATCTTAATTACTTTCTTAGAAACTCAGGCATTTACTATCAGCTGTGCAAAATGGCCACTGGCATCTATATATATAGATATATTCTCTAATCTGCCACAGCTACCTGTTATCAGTCAGCCGTAGCATGTTTCTGCTGATTTATATTGTGACATGTCTTGCTCCCATTGATTTAATAACCCTCAACATATCTACCGTATGTTTCCTTTGGACCGCTTTATTTCACCCCCGAGGTGTCATTGGAAAGGACAGAGTCTGACCTTTCCAATGATATCCAACATGACCATATTCAGTGTAAAAATAATAAACAAAAAAATCACTAATAAAATAAAAATATTACTTTTTTCTTTTCACAGGGTTGAAATGGTTCGGCAGTGAAGGGGTTAATGGTCAGTCTATATCACATTGTGTATTACTTTAATTTTTCCCTTGGTTTAGTTGTGCATTAACCCCTTAAGGACCCAGGACGTACCATGTACGTCATTGCAGCGGGTCTCTTTTAGACCCGCTGACGTACATGGTACGTCCTGCGGTTTTTTGAGCGCTGGAAGCGATCGGATCGCTTCCAGCAGCTCAAACGCCATTGCAGGATGCCTGGGAGTCCAGGCATCCGTGCAATGGCGGTGAGAAGTGCCGGGGCACCTTGTGATCGCTCCCCGGGAGCGATCAACATCCGGTTTCACCGGAGAGGTGCCCGGCACTTCTAGAGAGCGCTGGAAGCGATCGGTATCGCTTCCAGCTGCTCTGTGTATATTGCAGGGATGCCTCGACATCGAGGCATCCTTGCAATATGCTTACCTGCCGCCGGTCCGCTAAGTGATCGCTCCCCCGAGCGATCACTTCCGGTAGCGGCAGGAAGTACTGAGTGCCACGAGGTATCGTGGCACTCAGTACAAAACGATCACATGAGTGATCAGGTGCTCTGCTGGGTGCCTCGAGGGATCAAGGCACCCAGCAGAGTAAAAAAAGTGTAAAAAAAATAAAAAAAATAAAAATAAAAATCAATAAAAAGTTATAAAATAAAATAAACTGACAGCCAAGATGGCGCTGCCCTTCTAAGGGCAGGGTCATCTTGGGGCTGAGTGGGATGTTCCTAGCCTGCCTCATCAGAGAGGCAGGCTAGCAACATCCAATCAGAAGTAAAAAAAATCAAAATAAAATTTCTAATTTGTCAGGTCAGGTCAATATTTTGTAAATATTGGCTCTGACCTCTGTGATTCTCCTCCCTCTCCTCACTTGTGTTTTGGTGAGCGAGAGAGAGAGATCAGATTTGACAGGTTAGAGATTTTAGTGAGATTAGAAAAATGAGGCAGATTTAGAGAGATTTTAGTGAGATTAGAAAAATTTAGGCAGATTTAGAGAGATTTTAGGGAGATTTAGAAGAATTGAGGCAGGTTTAGAGTGATTTAGAGAGATTTAGGTGTTTATTTGTATTTTCTTGTGAAACCCAACGGTTCTTCTAAGAACCAACAATCCGCTTATTATATATAATAATTTAAAAATTTTATAATCTATTATATATAATGTCTGAGAGGGTGTACAGCGCCGAGGAGGCATATGCCATCCTGGCATCAGAATCTGAGGCATCTGCGTCAGACTCCGACCCTGATTTTGACCCCGCCAACTGCTCCGAGACGTCGCTAGATACATCATCTACGCTGGCTGATGTATCTAGTGATGTTTCTGATGCAGATCCTGGGTCACCACCTGCCAGCAGGAGACGCACAGCTCCAGCTGAGGAGTGGGTAGTGCCTCATCGCCAGAGGCCAGATATCCCTCCTTTCACGGCAAATCCTGGCATCAATATTGATGTTGCAGGATTTACCGCCACACAGTTTTTGCAGGTGTTTATGGGGGATGATTTGTTGGGCCACATCGTGGCCCAATCAAATCTGTATGCCCATCAGCATTGTGCTGCGAAGCCAGACTCCTACTTGGCAAGGCAGCAATGGACCCCGCTAGATGTGCCAGAATTTCTGAAATTCTGGGCACTTACTATGCTGATGGGCATCATAAAGAAGCCCTCAATTCGCTCCTACTGGAGCAGTAGCCCCATCTGCTCTACCCCCATTTACCCCCAATCAATGTCACGTAGAAGGTATGAAAACATTTTGCGTTTCATGCACTTCAGTGACAACAGCCTGTGCCCTCCTAGAGAGCATCCCCAGTTTGACAGGCTGTATAAAATCCGCCCCCTGATTACCCACTTCGCCGCCAGGTTTGCAGAGGCTTATACACCTGGAAGGAATATCTGCGTGGATGAATCCCTAATGAAATACAAGGGAAGGCTGGGATTCAAGCAGTATATTCCTTCCAAACGCTCCAGGTATGGAGTGAAGGTGTATAAGCTCTGTGACAGCGAGAGTGGGTATACTCAGGCCTTCCGGGTGTACGAGGGAAAGGATAGTAGCCTTGACCCTCCAGGTTGCCCAGAACACATGGGAACCAGTGGCAAGATTGTGTGGGACCTACTTTTTCCCCTGATGAACAAAGGGTACCACTTGTATGTTGATAATTTTTATACAAGTGTCCCTTTGTTCAAGCTGCTGTATTGTTTTGATACAGCAGCATGCGGTACTGTTCGCAAGAACCGCGTAGGTTTCCCAGCACAGCTTGTCCGCACCCGGCTAAAAAGGGGGGAGACCTCAGCTCTGCGCCAAGAGGAGCTGTTGGCGGTCAAGTACAGAGACAAGAAGGATGTATACCTTCTATCCACCATCCACACTGAGAGGTCTGTGGAGGTCTCTGTACGTGGCAAAGCTGAGCGCATCAGGAAGCCAGTGTGCATCAAAGACTATAACCGGCATATGGGTGGGGTTGATCTGGCAGATCAGCTGCTCCAGCCCTACCAGATTATGCGGAAGTCAAGGGCCTGGTACAAAAAGGTTGCAATTTACCTGATGCAAATTGCAACCCACAATGCCTTTTTGCTCTGCAAAAAGGCAAACCCCGGAGTGACGCTGTCCTTTTTACAGTTTCAGCTCCAGGTCATTTCGGGGCTTTTGTACCAGGATGCACCTGCTCCCGGGCGGTGATGGGGGACAGAGTTGGGGCTACGCATTTTATTTATAAAATCCCCCCTACTGAGGGCAAACAGAAACCCCAAAAAAGGTGCAGGGTGTGTTTCAAGAGGGGGCAGAGGAGAGACACAATCTTTTACTGCCCAGAATGCCCTGGACAACCCGGTCTGTGTCTTGGGGACTGTTTCAAGCTATATCACACTGTGCGTGATCTGTGATTTTTTTTTCCTTTCTATTTTTTCTCACACTCCAGTTAGTTAGTTCAGTTTAGTTTTTTTTTTCTTTTACTGCACCAGACTTTTACATTTTATTCGTACATTTTTATGTTCTACAATTGGTGCTGTATTTTGCCAAAATCTTTGCACACCTATGCATGGGGGGCATGGGTGTACTCAGGAGACCTTGCAGAAAACAACCTGGAAAGTTTTCATGCAGTAACAAACAACAGTGTCTCCTAAATCACAGTCCAAATCTAATGTGGGCGTAAAAATCTGAAAATTGAAAAATTACACCACACACCTTCTCAAATGTTTTGGGCTAAAACCGTTGCATCCATGGCATCAAAGCACTCCATATGCAATACCTTGGGGTGTCAACATAACAAATATAAACAATTTTGTGGCAATAATTCAAACTGGGGTATGCGGTAGACCCAAAACCAAAGCTAGGCCTAGCTGAAGAAATAATCTCAATTTCAACTCCAATGACAAGTCATAAAAATTGTATTTGAACCTTCCCAAAATCCTGGCAAACCTATGCATGGGGGGCATGGGTGTACTCAGGAGACCTTGCAGAAAACAACCTGGAGATTTTTCATGCAGTAACAAACAACAGTGTCTCCTAAATCACAGTCCAAATCTAATGTGGGCGTAAAAATCTGAAAATTGAAAAATTACACACACACACCTTCTCAAATGTTTTGGGCTAAAACCGTTGCATCCATGGCATCAAAGCACTCCATATGCAATACCTTGGGGTGTCAACATAACAAATATAAACAATTTTGTGGCAATAATTCAAACTGGGGTATGCGGTAGACCAAACCAAAGCTAGGCCTAGCTGAAGAAATAATCTCAATTTCAACTCCAATGACAAAGTCATAAAAATTGTATTTGAACCTTCCCAAAATCCTGGCAAACCTATGCATGGGGGGCATGGGTGTACTCAGGAGACCTTGCAGAAAACAACCTGGAGATTTTTCATGCAGTAACAAACAACAGTGTCTCCTAAATCACAGTCCAAAACTGATGTGGGTGTGAAAATCTGAAAATTGAAAAATTACACCACCCACCTTCTCAAATGTTTTGGGCTAAAACCGTTGCATCCATGGCATCAAAGCACTCCATATGCAATACCTTGGGGTGTCAACATAACAAATATAAACAATTTTCTGGCAATAATTCAAACTGGGGTATGCGGTAGACCCAAAACCAAAGCTAGGCCTAGCTGAAGAAATAATCTCAATTTCAACTCCAATGACAAAGTCATAAAAATTGTATTTGAACCTTCCCAAAATCCTGGCAAACCTATGCATGGAGGGCATGGGTGTACTCAGGAGACCTTGCAGAAAACAACCTGGAGAGTTTTCATGCAGTAACAAACAACCGTGTCTCCTAAATCACAGTCCAAAACTGATGTGGGTGTGAAAATGAAAAATGACCACCAAACAGTATCCAATTTGTTTGGAGCAAACGGTTGCATCCATAGCATAAAAACACTCCATTTACAATACTTTGGGGTGTTAGCTTACCAAATATATGCACGTTCATAAAACTGGGGTATGTAAAAAGGCCCCTAAAAAGAAGATAAGCAAAGAAGATACTGTATGTCAAATTAGAAAATTGACAAGCACATGTCAAAGATTGGCGTAACACCCCAAAAACAACAGAACAAATCTATATATGGGTGGTATCACTTTACTCAGAAGATGTTGCTGAACATATTTTGGGGTGTTTTTTGGCAGTAACCCATAACTGGATTTGACAATTCATGCCTAAAGTACAATGTGTGTGAAAAAATAACCCAAAAAGTGACTACCTGAAAGTTTGACATAGAGCTAGTGCATGGAAAGTGTTAAAATACAACTCTTTGAAGCACCCTAGGCTGTGCCCTTTCTAAAAATATATGGTTTGATGGGGGTAAATTACTTTGGCCGGCTTCAAAAATGTCCCAAATAGGACATGGGTGCATGATGACGAAATGTGAAAATTCCAAGTTGGAAAACTGAAATGCGCACCCCCCAAATAAGGCCTATTAACCCCCAAATGACCCGACATACCTATACATGGGTGGTATCAATTTACTCAGAAGATGTTGCTGAACATATTTTGGGGTGTTTTTTGGCAGTAACCATAACTGGATTTGACAATTCATGCCTAAAGTACAATGTGTGTGAAAAAATAACCCAAAAAGTGACTACCTGAAAGTTTGACATAGAGCTAGTGCATGGAAAGTGTTAAAATACAAATCTTTGAAGCACCCTAGGCTGTGCCCTTTCTAAAAATATATGGTTTGATGGGGGTAAATTACTTTGGCCGGCTTCAAAAATGTCCCAAATAGGACATGGGTGCATGATGACGAAATGTGAAAATTCCAAGTTGGAAAACTGAAATGCGCACCCCCCAAATAAGGCCTATTAGCCCCCAAATGACCCGACATACCTATACATGGGTGGTATCAATTTACTCAGAAGATGTTGCTGAACATATTTTGGGGTGTTTTTTGGCAGTAACCCATAACTGGATTTGACAATTCATGCCTAAAGTACAATGTGTGTGAAAAAATAACCCAAAAAGTAACTACCTGAAAGTTTGACATAGAGCTAGTACATGAAAAGTGTTAAAATACAACTCTTTGAAGCACCCTAGGCTGTGCCCTTTCTAAAAATATATGGTTTGATGGGGGTAAATTACTTTGGCCGGCTTCAAAAATGTCCCAAATAGGACATGGGTGCATGATGACGAAATGTGAAAATTCCAAGTTGGAAAATTGAAATGCGCACCCCCCAAATAAGGCCTATTAGCCCCCAAATGACCCGACATACCTATACATGGGTGGTATCAATTTACTCAGAAGATGTTGCTGAACATATTTTGGGGTGCTCTTTGGCAGTAAACCTTAAAGTTCACAGTACATGTATTCTTAAATTGCGTTCAAAAAAAAAAAATCACCCAAAAATTTTTTTTTCTCAAACTTTGGCATAGATTTGTGGTAAAATGGTTTGCATGGAAAGAGTCAAAATACCCCAAGTTTAATACCTTGATTTGTGTACTTTAAAAAAATAGGTATATGTGGCGGGTTATTCAGGAATTAGTGACAGATATCAGTGTTACAATGTCACTAGCACTAGTTTTGAAAATAAACTCTTTGGAAATGGCAAAGTGCTACTTGCACTTATTGTTGCATAAAATAAGGAAAAAAGCGAGGAATATGTAAACATTGGGTATTGCTAAACTCAGTACTAAATTTAGAAACTACTAAGGAATTAATTTTTTTGACGGTTGTTGATACATAAGAAATTTTGGGGGTCAAAGTTCGAAAAAGTGGTGTTTTTTCAATTTTTTTGTCATATTTCACAATATTTTTTATAGTAAATTATATGAAATGATGAAAAAAATTGTATCTTTATAAAGTCCATTTAATGACGAGAAAAACAGTGTAAAATATGTGTGGGTTACATAAACGAGTAAGAGGAAAATTTGACGTAAACACTAACAGCGCAGAAACGTAAAAACAGCAGCGGTCACTAAAGGACGGATTTGTGTAAAACCGCCCGGTCACTAAGGGGTTAAGGGTTAATGGGCACGCTTCAGCCCTCACAGTATACATTTTATTTCCACCCCTTGATTACTGGCATTTTAGCGGTTAATGGGTCGTCTACACACTGCACATTACTGTGAGGTTTATTGCTGCGGATTCTGTGATACGCTCATACACACTGCACATTGCTGTGAGTTTTATTGCTGTAGCGCTCTGTGATACGCTCATACAAACTGCACATTACTGTGAGTTTTATTGCTGTGGCGCTCTGTAATACGCTCATACATGCCACATGTTTTTTTGGGGGGCAGCATTTCATCCATCGCTCCAGGCAGCACAGAGGCTTGGGCCGGCCCTGGCTGAGGTTTATGTACCAATACGTTCAGATGCCAATTGTGAGTAAACAGGTGCTGTTTTATTAAAAAAGAGGAGATGAGAAAAGTAACTGTTGCTCACAGAGAGGCTGCACAATTCACAACTTCCCCAGCTGAAACCAGAGAGGGCACAGGTCATTACACAACACTTACACTGCTATGTGATTGGTTGGAAGCCACAGGTGCAAATATTACAGAGGTGAGGTACGTATGTATGTATCTCTTGATGTCTTGCCCAAAGACACTTGGTGCAGTGGTGCTCTGACCTGGGTTTGAACCTGTGGCTCCAATTCCAGTACAATTCAAAACAGCACAAAATGAAACACTTAAATAATAGCAAATAATTTCAAATATAAATCACAAAAAATGGAAGCCTAGAATCATAGTGCCTACAGTATGGACGTGATATGGTATAGTGATATAATTTATCGTCTTTAAATATTGTGTATCAGCAGGGCTGTAGGAAGGGCAAGGCGAGTGAGGCACTTGCCTTGGGCACAGCTGTGAAGGGGCGCAGCCATGGCTCGAGACCTGCGGGAACGCTGCGGGAACGCAGGTTGCGGGAACCTGCATTCTCGCAGGACTCGAGCCATGGCTGCGCCCCTTCACAGTTGTGAAGCTGTGGCCCGAGCCCGAAATGATTGCTGGCGGCCGCGTGCTTCCTACTAGAACGGCCGCTGACAGGAAGTGCAGCCGCTCGCCTGGGATTTAACAGCCAGCCGCGATCTCGTGAGATCGCGGCAGGCTCTTTCATCGATCCCAGGTGAGCGTCTGCATTTCCTGTCAGCGGCCATTCTAGTAGGAAGCACACGGCCGCCAGCAAAGTCCGGCAGCTTGAGAGGTGAGCTGGGGACACTATCCACGAGAGCTGGGGGGCATATCCACGAGAGCTGGGGGGCATATCCACGAGAGCTGGTGTAATGCAGGGTTTGGATCCCCTGTGAAGTGTGTGTATGGAACCCAATGGCAAGCTATGGATAAGGAAGTCAGGAGGCGATGGAGAGTAAAGTAATCTTTAGTGAACCAAAAATAGTAGTTAAAGTCCAGAAAATAATACAGTCAATAAGGTTGGAGTGGAATTCGTTAAACAGAGTCCCAAGAAGAACAACGGACAATAGCGAGGAGGATGGCGTGGTCGATGGTACAATCCGGGTCGAAGGGTTGAAGAAGGTGGCGTAGTCGTTGGCACAATCCGGGTCAAAGGGTTGAAGAAGGTGGCGTAGTCGTTGGCACAATCCGGGTCGAAGGGTTGAAGAAGGTGGCGTAGTCGTTGGCACAATCCGGGTCGAAGGGTTGAAGAAGGTGGCGTAGTCGTTGGCACAATCCGGGTCGAAGGGTTGAAGAAGGTGGCGTAGTCGTTGGCACAATCCGGGTCGAAGGGTTGAAGAAGGTGGCGTAGTCGTTGGCACAATCCGGGTCGAAGGGTTGAAGAAGGTGGCGTAGTCGTTGGCACAATCCGGGTCGAAGGGTTGAAGAAGGTGGCGTAGTCGTTGGCACAATCCGGGTCGAAGGGGTGAAGAAGGTGGCGTAGTCGTTGGCACAATCCGGGTCGAAGGGTCAGGAGATACGTGATCAAGGAATACGAGGAGCTCTAGGAAACTGAGGCGGAAGGCACAGTAGAACCTGGATAATGTGCTGGGAAGGAAGGCGGATTTAAATAGGGTTCATGGGATCATGTAAATGTCTCTCACCTGGTTCTCGCAGGTGGAGTTGAGGTACCTGGGTCTTTGATAGGTCAATGGGAGGCATTCGAGGATCTCCAGAGCAGGTGTCCCGCAGTACCCTTAATCGGCCAGCCGAGGGCGCCAGAGTACCTGATTTTACATTACATAGGAGGTTCTGTTCTCGCGCGTGCGCGCATTCCTTTACAGGGCTTGGATCCAGCCGGCGGCGTGGGGCGTCTCCTGGCTCTTCCTCTCCATCCTGCGGACCCGGAACTCGGAGCAACGCGCCACGAGGGACCTCGGGTGAGTAGGGAACCTCTCCCAGCATGGCGGTGTGGGTCGGGGGAAGGCCGCGGAGCGGGGCATGACAGCTGGGGGGCATATCCACGAGAGCTGGGGGGCATATCCACAAGAGCTGGGGGGCATAATCCACAAGAGCTGGGGGGCATAATCCACAAGAGCTGGGGGGCATAATCCACAAGAGCTGGGGGGCATAATCCACAAGAGCTGGGGGGCATAATCCACAAGAGCTGGGGGGCATTATCCACGTGAACTGGGGGCATTATCCACGTGAACTGGGGGCATTATCCACGAGACCTGGGGGCATTATCCATGAGACCTGGGGGCATTATCCATGAGACCTGGGGGCATTATATACCCATATGAGCTGGGGTCAATTATATCCATGTGAACTGGGGAAAATAGTCTGGGGGCTCAGTGCTGTGTATATTATTCGGGGGGGGTGTATATTATGCTACATGTTCTTTTGCTATACGTGTATGTATTCTGTGTGTACTGTATTTGTACATGTACTGTGTGTGCACTATATATGTAGGGCCCCATCACCTCCTTAACGCTAGCACTCACACATGTGAGCGTTGGTGCTAGGTTAAATGAGGTTACTGCATGCTGCCCATATCACATCCTAGCACAGGACCCTCATATTACAATCCCAATGCTAACAGGTTAAAAAAATCCAGGAGATTGTGCTTTTCAGTGCGAGGTTACTGTACTTTGCGCTCCCTATATTTAACATGGGGAGCGCAAAGTCCTAACGCTAATTACCATCCCGCCATAGCTACAAAAGTTACCCACAGTTTACGCTGGTGCTAAGTAATGCCGCTTCTGCAGAATCAGTCAGCACCAGCTGGAACCCCCCCAAAAACCACATACTTGCCTCTCATCCCACAGCGCAAAGGGTGGTCCGATCCACTGCTTCTGGTCGCGGGGAGCATCCAGGAGCTTAGCACTGCACCACTGGTCGGGGACTCTGATTTTTAAAATTATGTGGGGGGGGGGGGCACAATTTTCTGTTTTTGCCTCGGGTGCAAAAGGAGCTCGTTACGGCTCTGGTAGTCAGAACCCTTAGGCCCTGTTCACACCTGGGCATTTTACAGCGCGTTCCTGTTCGCTGTAAAATGCCTAAACACTAGACATGTGCACAGCACAAAATTTCGTTTTGAACTAATGGATTAGTCCTAAAATGCAATTTATTTAGTTGCTAAAGAAATTCGTTTTCAGTTCTTTAGTATGAAAACTAATTTCATTCATCCGAAAACCGGTGGATACAATTACTATTGTAGTGGCTCCTCAGAGGGCTGAGATCGCTGCTCGTTACAGTATCTCTCACTCTCAGCACAATGTGGGCCATATTACATAGTTGGTGCTAACTTAGCCAGAGCTGTTGTAAACTTCCCAGAGCCATTATAGCCTATGGAGGTTTTCAGTTTACAACTGCTCTGGTTAAGTTAGCGTCAACATTGTAATACTGCCCCGTGTCAGGCAAAGCTGTTACAGTAACTGACTGCTGCTCATCACAGCGCTCAGAGTTTCAGTAAAACTAGTAAATAATATTTTTATATATAAGAGGTTAGAACAATATTATTTCCTTGTTTAACTGAAACTGAGCGCTGTTACAGTCAGTTACTGTAACAGCTGAGCCTGATACATTGTACTGAGAGATAATGTAACAAGCAGCCAATCTCAGCGCTCACAGCCACTGGATTTAAAGGGCTTAAAAAAAAGGCTCCTCTCTGTATAATGTTTAGAACATCTTCCTGCATTAATTAATACCCCTCTCTGTATAATGTATACAACATCCACCTGCATTAATTAATACCTCTCTGTATAATATATAGAACATCTTCCTTAATTAATTAATGTCCCTCTCTGTATAGAACATCCTCCTCAATTTATACCTTTCTCTGTATAATGTATATAACATCCTCCTGCATTAATACCCCTCTCTGTATAATGTATAGACCATCCTCCTGCATTAATTAATGCCCCTCTCTGTATAGAACATCCTACTGCATTGGCATGTGAAGGGTGCAGAACTTCAGATGTTGCGCTCTTCATTGCTGGTCTCCTTCACTCAATGTAATATCACAAAAAGGACTGAAACTAAAATGTAGTGCATTTTATTTTAGTTTCTTTCGTTTTTGGTACTGAGCAGTTTCGTTTCTCTTGAGTAATACGAAAACTAAATTATCCCAAAATTCGGACTAAATCGTTTTAGTACTAAAACGAATGCACATGTCTACTAAACACGGAAATCCCATGATTTCCTATGGGGCCCGTTCACACCTGGGCATTTAACAACGCGTAAGAACGCGCTGTAAAACGTCCTACGCCCAAAGAAGTACAGGAGCTTCTTTGGGGCGTATTGCAGCGTGTTCGCAGCCATAGACTGCAGTGTGAACGCGCTGCAATGCGCGCTCACGCAATACACGCGTCAAAACTTAGGTGTGAACACAGCCTTACTCCTTTAAAATAGCACAAGCACTTTTGTACTCAAACAATAATACATCCAATCAAATGCATTCTATAGAGGTTATTCAGAGAGAAGTAAAAACCAGGAGCATGACAGGAGAAGTGAAAATTCTAAGTCAAAATAGCCAAACCAGAAAAATTCTCCCATTTATCTCACTTTCCAAATTGGCTATTTGGTCTACATGTTCTCTTCTCTGGGAAAAATATATAGATAGGGGAATTAAATCCAAATAGATATAAGTGGAAATAAAAATGAATATTTAAATAATAAAGTAATAGTGAAAAATGTTGAAAGGTGCCCTAGATCAGCGTTTCCCATACCCATGCTCAGATAGCACTAACAGGCCAGGTTTCAAGGATCACCTTGGGGAAATGCAGACTGAATTCTGCAATCACTGAGAAGCAAATTAAATCATCTGTGCTGTGCTTCCCATATCTGAAAAACCTGACCTGTTAGTGGGCCCTAAGGACAGGCACTGTGACTACCCAATGTAATTTGAGTGTATAAAAAAATATGTTCGGAGACTGCGCAATGTATAAAATCAAAAGATAAAAAGAATACGTCTTCAATGGTGAATGAATGTCAAATAAACATTTGGCCACTAGAGGGGACTGCAGAGACAGATGTTCTGACTCCAAAAGACCTGTGTGAAACATTTCAGCACTTAAAAGAATCTATTGAACTCTGACTGTGCATACTATATGTAATAAAATAATCTCATCGGACACAGAGCAACAATGTTATTGATTTAAGTCTTATGTTACAGGTGCCATTTCAATTTTTTTACTGACTATGCAGTGAAGTTTAAATATAGTTGCCTATACCGCTGGGAAAGCACATGTAATTAAGAATTAGCGTTTTAATAAACCGGGTTGGGCATTTTTATTATTTTCTTTTACAGATGTTGTAATCAAGGTGAAGCAAATATGTAAGTTATAGTTTGCATATGGCAAGCCAATTCTATATGCCTGCTCAGTGGTTTTTTTCAGCCGTTACGTGCCGGTAGTCAGTACTGGCTGAGTACCGGCTCTCTTTTTAAAAAAAAATGTTCCCCCTGCCTTCCTATATGAGAGCCACATTGAGGAAAGGTCAAGTGGCTGCCTGCATGCGTACACGTGCAGGTCTAGTGGCCCGGCCTGTCAGGTGGTACTGAGACTTTGTACCACCTGCTAGCCGAACCGCTTGACCTGCACGCACGCAGCAGCCCGCCCTTTCTTCAATGCAGACTCCAGGCATTGCGCTGCTGCGCTGCCCAGATGGCTCCTACCGCGGCCTGGAGGAACCCCCTGTAACTTTTTCGTTAGCACCAGCTCTTATTAACTAGCGTTAGGACCAAGTGATCCTAATGCTAGTCACTCAGTGTTTTCCTTTGCGCTCCCTATACCTAACATGTGGAGCGCAAAGTACAGTAAACTCGAGCCACGAATCACAAATTAACAAGTGCTAATGGGTTTTTGAACCCGTTCGCAATTCAAAGGCGATCCTGTGCAGCGCACTATGACCTTCTTTAAGCTAGTGCTAACCCTGACGCTAGTGTTAGCTTGAAGGAGGTGATAAAGTCCTTCATATCTTATTGTATGCATTCAGAGTTGAAAGATTTCCAACAATGATTATTAAAAACACTGATATGAAATCTCCCATCCTTAGTAACACATCACGTCTACAACATGTAACAACTACAATCCACTTCTATCATAGGGCTCAATTTAATTTGGCATAATGGCCAAAATTGGAACTTTTTTGGCAGATTTTTAGTCATCTTTTGGTTGAGGAGATTCAAATGAGGGTTTCCTGGCATCTCGATTCCTGATAAAAATTTGGATCAAATATTGACTCTCACGCTATACTTTTTAATGGAAATATTGGATACATCGATTTCAATTTGAATTTATTGGAATTTTGATGATTTTTGGAAACAAATTCAAATGGTAAAAAAGGTGTCTGATGTAAGCAAGCCACCATTCACCTCCATCCACTCCCTAAAAGCAACAATTTACCACAATCTTTCACTCTGATGCAATCAAGCCACCATTCACCGCCATGTATGACACTGGTCGAAAATAAATATGATTTTTCGGCCATTTTACCTGCCTGCTTTTATTCGGATCAGTGGCATTTTTAGAGTATCAGCTCCAACCAAATATTTTCAACTGAATCAGCTGATGTTTCAAAAAATAATATTGGGCGTAAACTGCTAATATATATTTTTTAATTGGCAGATAGAGAAAAGATACATAAGACTTGCTGCAGAAAAACATTTCTGTCCTCCTGTTATCAAGTAGATATAACATGATACTTTTTGGGCTATATAACAATCTTAACACTACTGTTAACGTTCACATAGCTGAGCGCTAACGTTAGGTTACAGCGCCCTAGCATTAAAAAACCCATTAGCACAACGGAGAATGCGTTTTCCAGCTCGAGCTTAGAATACTTTGCCCTCCCTTTATTTAACATGGGGAGTGCAAAGAGATTATCAGCGTCAGGATTACAAAATCCTAATGCTAATTATGCCCCGCTGCGCTTAACTGAAAAGTTAGCACCAGCTCCTAGCTGTGGTTAAGGGATTCTGCTTCTGTATAAAATCAGTCAGCACCAGGTGAAAAGAAAAAAAAAATCAGATACGCACTAGGCATGTGCACGGCAAAAAAAATTGTTTAGTTTCGGATCATTTCGCTCCCTTTTTTCCATTTTGTTTAATTTCAGATCATTTTGTTATGTTACTGCGATTCGTATTTTGGATAGATTTCTTAGTTCGGATGGTATTTTGGAGCTCTTCGTATTTCGTTTTTATTAGTTATTTTGGAATGTGAAACGGATTAATTTATTACCTAGATTAGAGTAAAATAAAAATCCCCCTGTCCTTGGTGCTGAAACATATTTCAGCACCAAGGACAGCAGGTAGCCGGTACTACAATAAAATGAAAATACCCGCCGGTACTAAAATAAAATGCCAGCCAATACTATAAAAAAAATTAAAATACAGCCAGTACTACAAAGAAAACCGCAGCCAGTAATAAAATATCAGCCAGTACTACAATGAAAAGAACAGCCAGTGATAAAATAAAATACAGCTGGTGCCAAAGTAAATTACAGTCGGTACTACAATAAAAAATACCAGCCGTTACTAAAAGAAAATACTGAGTTAGCGCCTGCCCCGTAATATGGAGCTAAAACCTGGACGGTAATGGAGAAACCTGCAGGCACAGGTTTTACTCCTTTGCATCCCCATTTTAGAAGGCAGCATGTAATACTGCCTTTGTCTAGATACATTTATGGGGTTATTTAATAAGCACCGGTGTTTGCAGAAGTTGTAAAAATCACCATTGTTGTAACATCAGCAAATGCTGGTGTTTCACAGGACAATTATCAGGGCTGTCTTTAACGCAGGGCAAAAGGGGCAGTTGCCCCGGGCCCAGTCATTGTTGAGGGGTCCAAAGCAGCTGCCCCTTGGGCCCACGTAAACCGTGGACGACAGCCGCCACTGCTTACGGAATGCATTAACAGCATTACACTAGCAGCCACCTTGACTAATCGTGTCTTCTTACGAGCGCCAGCGTGCTCCCTCACGTGGTCACCATCCTGTGAAGGCTGTGACATGGCCTAAAGGCAAGATCTCGCAAGAGCACGTTATAGCCTTCAGAAGCTTGCGGCCACGTGGAGGAGGATGCTGGCGCTTGGAGGAACATGCGGGCCACCTGATCCTGAGGTCTGTGCTGCGTAAGTATAATTCTGGGGGTCTGTGCTGGATGCATATATTTCTGGGGGTCTGTGCTGGATGCATATATTTCTGGGGGCCTGTGCTGGATGCATATATTTCTGGGGGCCTGTACTGGATATATATATTTCGGGGGGTTTGTCCTGGATACATATATTTTTGGGGCCTGGGCTGGATGCATATATTTCTGGGGGGGCCTGTGCTGGATACATATATTTCTGTGGGCCTGTGCTGGATACATATATTTCTAGGGGGGGGGGGGTCTGTGCTGGGTATGTATAATTCTGGGGCCTGTGCGGAGTACATATAATTTTTATTTTTGTGATATTACTAAACTATATAGCTATTTGTTTTACAGTTTAAACATAATAATGTTCATTTGCACTTTATTACTGAAAATTATTAAGATATTAACATGCCTTTTCTCCCAAGAATATATAACTGTTAATAGAAATATGAGAAAGAGCCTAGAATAGGCTATAATTGGCATGTATGTACTGTTACAGATCAGTCTAAAGACTTGTTTGTGAGCTACTTCTTTATGTATACATTATTAAAGCTTCTTGAGACAAGTCCATGATGTATTTGTGTTTGTTTTTTTTAGGCTGTTGTGGAGGAGAGCAAAAATTATGCGGTGGGCGTGCTTTCGGGGGAGCCCAAGAAAATGTTTGCCCAGGGTCCAATCAATTTTAAAGACGGGCCTGACAATTATCCAAATAGCCCCAAGACAAGCTTCACTTTACATGCCTTCTCTACAGCAAACCCATTGTGCTGGTCTCTTTCGTCATGAAATTGTTTAACCTGTAACATCTGCTTTAACATCTAAAGCAGAGGTTCCACGTCAAAGGATCAGTCAGTCCTCAAACTCACCTTCCTCTAGAGCAGTGTTTCTCAAGTAGTGGGTCACAACCCAAAAGTGGGTCGCGACCATGGGCAGACTGGGTCGTGGGGCAAATGCCCCCAGGCCCCTCTAGTGCCTGGGACCGGAGGATGCATCTTATCGGCAGCAGTGGGTCCCAGGCAGCACGGCTACCTCTGCCTCCCTCACCAGCAAACCGCGTGCTTGAAGGAAGTTCCTACCCGCAGTTGCTAGTGAGGGAAGCAGGGATCTGGCTGCTGTCGGAGCTCCCCAGCATCTGCGTCGTCCACTCCAGGCAGCTGAGTGTCAGCCGTGCACTGTCCCCTCCACCTGCATGGAGGAGGTGCCGCCACAGTGAACAGTCACACTGAAGCCACACCCTGAGCACAGCCCCACACCCACTGACTGTGCGAGAGGAGGACAGTCACGTGACTGTCATCAATCAGTGCATAGGAGGCCAGCCTCCCTTGGAGACGGTTTTTGAATGGCTTGAACCAATGGTGCTTTCCCATTGGTCCAAGCTATTCCATTGCTCTCAGTGCCTGTCTGAGGCACTGAAGAGCATAGGTTCAGGATGTAGGTAGCGCCAGACGTGCGCTACAGACTTCTCAATCTCTTGGCCAGCTTGAGTTTATGCGATTAGCGTAGCATTCAGCTGTGCAAATTGCGTAGGCTCAGGGAGAGCAGGCTGCCATTGCTGTGATGAAATAATGCGCTCAGAGACGGATAGTGGGGGAGCGCAGAGCAGGTGAGTTTACGTTTTTTATTATAATTTATTATTCATTCAGTAGTGATTTAAAATTAGTTACTTTGTCTACCATTACCCCAGACTTCAAGACACTTAAAGCAAGAAGCATCCCCAGTTTTCCCATAAGTTCTAATTAATTTCATGTGTTTCAATTACAGTTTATTTTATTGGGTTTTTGCCTCAACAGCACTTTCGTTTTCACTAGTGTTGTGATTACTGCACTATACAATTTGTAAAGAATCCCTGTTTACAAAATTGTTTAAAAAGTGCATACATTGTAGAATATAGCACACGTTGTTTTGTGGAATTACAATGTTTCAGAAATTCAATTATGTTTGGGTCGCAACTTAATGACAAAGGACAATTGTGGTTCCTAATAGTCCACAGGTTGAGAATCACTGGTCTAGAGCATTAGAAAAAAAAGGTTATGCACTTTTTCTGTATTTTAGTAATTTTGCTTTAAAAAAATATAAACATTAGCAAATGCACCAATGTAATTCTGTGTAAAATTTGTTAAATTTGCAATCCCCAATGACAATACCAGCCTGATGTGATGATGTTGTGTCAAATACCTGGTAACAGACTACAATGTCCAACTAATTCAGTTTCATAACCAGTACGCTGGCCGAGGTCATGCAAAGCTCAAGCTTCATTGAGCTTGCTTTTCCCATTGACATGTCTGCAAGATACGTGTGGGAGGACTTTAAATCCTTAGTGTGCAATCTTAGTCTTTGTATGTTCTGTTCAGATTTAACCCTACAGTGCAGAATGAAGCTAATGAAAAAACAATGTACAGTGATATTGACTAAAATTGCTGGTATCATCGTGATTGAATGGTTACACATCTAACTCTGTGATAAGACAATAATGAAATTTAATGCAGAATATTTTACAATTAGTATTTATCCACTTAATAATTAAATATGTTTCAGAGCTGCCTGATGAGTGTTGCCATGGATGATTATACCCACTACTGAGCATATTCACAGGAGGTTAATGTGGCGTTTCGACTTTTATTCTAATGATGGTACTGAATTATAGTAATGAAACGACAGCCAGAGAAGGAAAATGCTTATTAATTTTTATATTACAATTTGGTATATTTAGCCTTTGCTCTTGGTAAGACTGTGTGGCAGCATTTGGCTATTTGCATCAACTTTATATAATATAAAGTTACAGGTAGTTTTCACTGTAAGAATAAATCCATTTATAGAAAAAAAATAATGGGGTGCCAAGCATCCAAAGTGTTAATATTCTCATATTCTGGTAAATGTACCAGAAAAAATATACAACACTTTTTAGGAATTCAAAAGACACTTTATGAATAGCAAATTAGGCATAGGTTATGAAGTTCAGAAACTGACAATATATCTAGGATTTGCCACACTGTATGGTTGCCTTGGTTACAGGGCCGGCCCGACAATGGTGCAGAGCGGAGCAGCGGCACCAGGCGTCAGAAATTTGGGGGTGGCAAATTTCAGCCCCCGGCACCGCTGCTGCACTCTGCACTATTTTTTTTTTTTATGCGGCGGTGGCAGATCGTGCGGCCGCCGCGTTTGTTGCTTCAACGAGCGGCAGCCGCATGAGTATCTGCCGCTCGCCTGAGATCCATCCGCCAGCCTGCCGCGATCGAGATCACGTGATCTTGCGAGATCGCGGCAGGCTGGAGGGTGGATCCCAGGCGAGCAACAGATACTCATGAGGCTGCCGCTTGTTGAAGGAAAGAACGCGGCAGCCGCACGATCTGCCGGTCGGAGGGGCCTGGCAGAGGTGAGTCTGCGGGCAAAAATATCCATGAGGGCAAATATATCAATGTGTGAGTCTGGGGGCAAATATATCAATGTGTGAGCCTGGGGGCAAATATATCCATGTGTGAGCCTGGGGGCAAATACATCCATATGTGGGCACTGCTGGGTATGTGATGCTGGGCACTGCTGGGTATGTGACGCTTGGCACTGCTGGGTATGTGACGCTGGGTATGACGCTGGGCACTGCTGGGTATGTGACGCTGGGCACTGCTGGGTATATACACCTCACATTACTGTATCACAGAGCTCCACAGCAAGAAAATTCTAATGTACGGTGTGTATGAGTGTTTGAATTTTATTGCTTTGGCGCACTGTGATACGTTCATACACACTGCGTGTTGTTTTTTTGTTTTTTTTGGGGGGGCAGCATTTCATCCTTCGCTCCAGGCAGCACAATGTCTTGGGCCGGCCCTGCTTGGTTACATATTTGCTCGCCCCTTTTCATTTGTGCAGGTTTCCTTGATCATCTGTTGGGCACTGGGTCAGAGGAGATCAAACATTCCATCTGTTCTGATTTAACTCTTAATCCACATGCCAGGTTTTGAGTAATGGAGTGGTTAGGCTACTAATTTAAATATAATGCCAAATACCCGCAAATTGTATTTACAAGTACACTGACAAACTGAAATTAATCTCAAACTAAACTCATTCTTGTTTGAGTTGTTTATTGGTTCAAATGATGTGGTGCCTTTTCATTAATTTAAATTTTGGAAGAATTGGCAAATCGCCAGTACCCAGGGCAGAACCTTATATATTGGCACTCCTTTCCCAATATCACTATGACACTATTCAATCAATGCAGAATTAAGCACTATCCAGCAGTATCATATCCCTGCCTCTTGGCAGGGAGGTGTGGTGAGTGTCACGACCCACTACGCGCGCTGCTGCACAAAGACGCCGGGTTAAGCTGCGCACGATCTATCCTAGACCCAGATAATTACGCACACTTCTCTACCCGTCCCGGCCACACTTTCTCTCACAACAGGCACGTAGAGCGCGATATACTGATCCCAGGATTGCAAAGCAGTACAAGTCTTCTCCTGAAGTGCGTACTAACTATGTCTCTCACAATCCCAGAGCTCACTTTCTTATTCTATTAGTAACGCTGCCACCAGTCCTCACGGACACTACGCGCGTCGCAACAGGAGACGCAGGGCTTAGCAGCTGCACTATCCTAAACTCGGACAGTGACTACAGATCCCACAATTCCCTGCCGTTTCCTGACGACCGCAACACGCAATTTCTTATATATAACCGAGCTTAAAGCAAATAGCAATTCTCCCAATTTCTTAGTTAGCGTGGATTTCATCAGCCAGAGTCAAAACTTAAATACTTTTTGTTTATTTATGATATAAAAAGAATCACAGTGCTTAGTTACATAAAAACTTATAACTAGAATAAATCAATTACTTACACACTACACAGCAAAATATAAAGAAAAAGGTGTTAATCACAAAGCCTTACTTATGACGGAATAATCAGTAGCTAGCATCGGTGCCTCCTGGGACCTGGAGGTAGGAACATGGACAGATCAGTCCTCTTTAGAAGGTACCCCAAGTGATCAGCCAAAGCACATGGCCAGTGTTCCGAATTTATACACTTCCTGATCTTTCCAGCCCCCACCCACCAATGGCCCAGTGTCCTGGACTCAATTGTCAACAGTGTCCTGCAATTCTCGCTCGTGCTCAGTAAGCTTGTCAATTAATCTTTAATTGCCTAAAGGCATCCCTCCAGACCCCCTTAGAGATCAAGGATGTGCTTCCTGTCTTTGAAGATTGTGTCCCCATCTCTTGGGGCCGTGCTGGCTGCCAAGGTATGATTTTCTATGTTAGTGTACAAAGAAATTCCCTTTTTACAGCTACGTGTTATATCCTCCCCCCAAGGGAGAAAGCTAAACATTTTTATTACATTTCAGCTGTGGACACCGGGATACACTTACCAAATGGCCAGACACAAATATGAATATAACTCTATATGGAGGAGAGGAGATATGTATGAACCGGCAGATAGACACATATATACAGGCAGACCCTTATATAGATAGAAATACAGATCTAATCTGCCACAGTGAGGTGTTGGTGCAGTCATTCCCAACTGTCACCTGGGGCACCTGCCCCTCAAGCCTCCATTAGGATGCTCTTATAGGGTCTTTAGTGTCAGGTATATTACACAGAAAAGGCGAATTTAAAATGGATGCCTGTAGCCATTTTGTTTTAAAGACAGTTTTTCTTTCAAAATATTCTCTAGGTTTAGAAATGAACAAGATTTTTTTACAAAGTTCATTCCTGGGTTAAGAAATCCCAGACATGAAGGAACCTAGAATGAATGTGAGATAATGCTAAGACGTGTCATAAGTAAATTTATTGGTCTATTCTAAGTTTTTAAAACAAAAGAGATTTTGTTTCTTTTGGGTATAGGAATAAGAGTTAAAGCATTCTGTAATATAGAATTATATTCACAAAATATATGTTTATAATCAAGGTATATTTTATTATAATTACAGTATGAAATATATACTCCAAAATATTGTAGACAGTATATAATTGGTAAATAATAAAAATTACTAAAGAATAGATTCTGTGAGTTAACCAGGAAAGAATTTAGCTGATCTAAGCAACCAAAAGGGAGTGAGAAAATATAAATCAGATGACAGACACTGTGTCTAGAGATAGTCTAGTTAAAAGACAAGGGTCTTTGTTAAGTTAGTCTGACCTTTGACCCGAGATAAGATATTAAAAAGAAATAAAAGAAATGGTGGAATTAATATAAGAAGTGCAATACTGCCCTCTAGAGGATAGTAAAAATAATTAACCATGACGTCAAATTGGGTATAATAGGCGGCAAAGGTTCTTTTGTAAGTCAGAGATTCCAACAGACAGAGACTCACATCAGACTCACACGCAATGCATTCGGACGTCCCGTACATATGACACTCTGAGAAGTCAGAGATTTCAACAGACAGAGACTCACATCAGACTCACATCACCATGCACTCAGATCCCAAGATATGAGGCAATCAATATTCTCACCAAATCTCTAACTCACATGCATTGATTATCTAATATCGATAATTTTCACATATTCCAAAACAAAGCATCACATAGAAAATTCCAAGGCAGACTCATCAACATCCAAATTGGACAGGTAATGTATGAAATAAGGAATTAATGTAAAAATATATTTGTAGAGATTTTTGCAACGTAGACTGAGACTTCTCGGATAAGGTTAAAATCCAAATTCTAAGTAATTCTATTCTGCAGATGGAAGTATGAAGAAGTGGATATAAGGATTTATTCCTAAAGAAATGTTGCAAGATTGATACCAATATATATATTGAATTTGGAAATTACTGTGATTAAAATTAATAAGCAAGGAATTATATAACTACAAAATAAAAGCAAAAGATTAGAAGTTTAATTCTCGAGATTAGGGGAGGATTCACTAAATAAGTTTTTATTACTTATCATCAAATTAGCTCATCTTTTGTTGATCTATGTAGCATAGAGATATATATCTATAAGAGCTGGCTGGTTAAACATTGTTTGCTGGGAAATGCATGTTGTATTAAGCAGAAATGTTTATTAACCATTTGTGTATTAGTTACTAACTGATAAGGTAAATGATATTAATCATATATGCAGTTACTAACCGGAGATACATATATTGTGAAGCTAGTTTTTATATGCTGATGGAGTGTGGTTTATAAATTGTTGTTTATGATATGAGATTTGAAATTTTGTATACGTAATAAATATATATATATTTTTATTCGATTATTGATTATTGTATTTTTTAAAGCAAAACACAGACAATTAAAAGAATTCAGGATAATTTCTAAGAGATATAAACGATTGATATTTGTGTCTCGTATGAGTTTCTTATGAAATAATAATCCCTGATATATTGGAGACAACTGCCGAGGTAGGTCCAGTAAATCCAATATAGACAAATTGGAGGCTTGGCTGATAAATCCAATATATACAAACGTGTTGTATTCACGTGCAGAGATTATATCCGACATTAGTTAGTACTCTACTTGTTTCACCTAAAGGACAGCTCTAAATTCCACCTCCTTATTATGTGGATCCACCACAATAGACTCTCAGTTGCCTACTTATTTTTGTTTAATATTATTTTTAGTCAAAGAAAACACATTTCAAGACAATGTCACGAGAACCTGGTAACAAATAAGCATCAAATTCCGATACAGACACGTCACTGTTTAAGAAAAATTGTAAATGTTAATTTTTTTACAGTTTTACATGCACAGTCACTAACAGAGGACTTAAAACCTAAAACATAACATTGAAATGTGTGTAATGGCGCTGAATTAAAGTACAATATACACAACTAAAAAACAAAGGAACAACATAGAAAAATTATAGAACTGATTTACAGAGTCGTCTATATAAACGAAAGCAGTTGGCATCAGGGTACAAAATCAATGAAAGAGGATCAGGGGGGACAGGGACCTGTCCATCTGTAGCCGGGGAGTGTGGGCATGCAGCTGCACACACATTGCATGGGCATCAGTGTATAAGTGGAAAAGCAGAACACCAGTACCACACTTTCATTATCACACTTGTTTTCCAAGGATAGATGGAATGAAACGCACGACTGGGCTGTAAACGTACATGGTTATGCATTGTTTAGGAGGGATAGGAAACAAGGGGGAAGAGTATGTTTGTATGTCAATCATGATTTAAAGCTGAATAGTACATACTATGGCATACTCATACTATGGCAAGCGATGAGGGAATTGTGGAATCCTTATGGGTAAATATCTGTTTGGGGAATAAATAAGGAAGTCAACTATTGGTTGGCATATGCTATAATATGCCATTTATATATAGATAATGACGAGGAAGAAGATAAGTCTCTCATATGGGATACAAACAACCTAAATTCTGTCAGCTCCTATCAAAGTGAAGAAACGGGCCTTCATGGCTCCGCATAATAGGACAGAGTGAAGCCTGCTATAGAGTTCCCAATAGGATGAGTGGCAAGTGAAATTGCAATAGGTAAAGGAAAGGTTGAGGCCCAAAATCAATGCTGGGAGCACTACCAGCTTAGAGCCAACCCACCCCAAGCTTCAGAGACTAGAAAAGTATTAATGTAGTGTAGTGCTGTTTAAAACTGTTGCTGTATTGCTTGGGTTTGGCCACCAGAGGGAGACAAGCGCAATGTAAACTACACTGGACACAATGGGACTACGTTTTCCAGCATGCTTTGGGGCAGAGACAGGAAGTGGGTGGGGAAGGAGGAAAGGACATCCGCAGCCTCTTGCAAAGGAGAGCCAGTGTGAGCCGAGCGGTGAACAGAGTAAGACGCACGTGAGACTGTGAGCGATTGTTACCAGGCCGGAGAGCAGGCGCTGCCTTGCCGACGCTGGGGATCGATACAGTGACTTGCCAGAGACCTAGTAATCCACCGCTGAGAGGTTTTGCACAGACACAGAGTTCCAGATTGGACCCCGAGTAAGGAGACCGCGATGATCCACTGGGAGTGCAGGCGGTTGGCCGTAGATCTTGTTGTAGAAGACGGACAAGCAGGAGAAGCGGATCCGGTGGCACAGAGTCCCAGTATGATCCAGCGGAGAGACGTCCTTGATCAGGCAGTGGAACAGATTGTCTGGCGGATGGGTGAGACGCCTTCCAGGCCACAGTCAAAGTTTAACGAAGCACGCTGCAGTATTGCTTAAATCTACAGGGCCCCAACGTGACTAGTCGAAGATTTATTAAATCCATTCACTGGCCAGTCGAATATAGTACCCGGGTACCTGAGCTCACACACACACTTTTTGGGAAATAACCTGCACGGGACTTACACTCCAGAAACGAAGGGGTTAAACTTTTATTTTACCGCTGCACGTTTCTCGCATTACGAAATCCTGTTTTCTATATACCGTGCTTAAATTATATATGCCGCTTTATTGAGACCAGTAAAGTATATAATTTATAAAATCCACAACAGTGCTGGTGTATATTTATTCCCTAGTGCGGAGAGACTAACCCGAGGTTAAATTCAGCGGCTCCTCCGGGAGTGAGCGCTACAGTAGCATAACAAGAAATAAGATTTTAGTTCTTGTTATGCTGCCAGACTGAGCATTACTACCTGCATGCTCCTGAGGACGCCAGTGTTAATGGCAAAATGCGGCGAGTGATGGAGTGCTTACTATCTCAGTCAATCAATATACTTTGTTCTATTCATGTACCAGGGTTACCCCATTGCTGTTGCTGGATATTGACTGTCACTATTCCTGCAAGGGTTTTCTTTTGTGCTTCCACTTATTTACCTGCCTTAGTATAGACCATACATTTCCAATTTTAGCGAAGAGGAACCTATTACAGGAGACATGCAATTCATTGATAAAACCTTGCTAATAAAATGTGATTTGTTTACTCAAGAAAAGATGTTGCAGTAACTAAACAAAGTGAATGTAAACAAAGCCCCAGGGCCGGATGGAATTCACCCGCGAGTACTGAGGGAACTATGTGTTGAAGTATGTAAACCTCTGGTTTTAATCTTGCAAGATTATTTCAGAAATACTAGAGAATTGGAGAAAAGCGGATGTGGTCCCTATATTCAAGAAAGGTTCAAAATGTATGCCTGGGAATTATAGACCTGTGAGCTTAACATCTGTGTCTGGGAAAGTATTTGAGGGGTTACTAACTGATAATATTCAGGAATTCAAAGGGAGATATAATGTAATTAGCAAAAATCAGCATGGTTTTGGTACTTGATTTGTTTTAAGGAGTTCGGCACAAGCTAAGTTTTACTACTATTTTTCTGACCTCTCTTGTGTGTCCATTGTTGGCAAATTCTGTTCCTACTTTTCAGACCCTGTAGTTAAGTGATTGTGCTTCTGCACTATTACATAACCCACTAATCCAAACCCACCAAAATAATCCCATAATCACCTCAGTTTCTTTGATGGTTCACCGCAGATCTTTCCTCACTTCATGGGCAGAGGAACACTGGGAACAAACATTTTCCAGTGTTCCTTCGCTTATCTCTCCACCTCTCCAGCCAGATCGCATTCCCACAAGATCTCATCTGTCTCCATGGAGTCATATGGACTCTTGGAGCAGAGAACACCTGCACTGCTTGTGTTATCTTGTTGTGGCTTGGATGTTTTACCACTTGAGCTGCTGTCGAAGTGGCTTGGTCATAATACTGATGTTAAAGGCAAGCCGTAAATGGAAAACGGCATATGCAAATAATTTTCATTTGCATCTTCCCTTTAACGTTCAGGTTGTGATCATGCCACATGTGTCACATAATGGACTGGTACATACTTAACCTTAACATTAAAAAAAACAAAAACAGGCTATGAATATTTATTTCCAACACAACAACATGTAATGGACTAAATGCAGTGAGTTTGGAACAATTTTCAATTCTTCACAGCACTGGTTTTGGAGGGACATTTTTGAGCCAGATATAATGACAAATGTTGATACGTTTGCTATTTTCAATGGAGGATGATGTTTTTTTTTCTTTGACGCTGAATATACCGCAATCTCAAAAATGACTTTAACCTTACAAATATTTTAACTAAATTTTATGCCCCCCCGGTTTGAATGGAAATGCTTAAAAATAAATTGAGTTTTGCTTTAGGTCATTTAAAAATAAAAACATTATATTATCCATTAAAACACTCATCCAAATCTGCTATAATATAGAATGTTGCTATTCCAACATAGCCTGCATGATCTCTCACTGAACACGGTGGCAGAAATTCCCAAGCCATGCAGTAAGTTTGGGAGCTGGAAATATCCCGATCCCATTTGAGAAACAGGAGAATCTCATTGTAGCGTAGGCAGAAAATAATTAACTAGTAATTATTGCCAAAATGCTTTTTTGCCACATTGGACTCATTATAACTCTGTCAGTGTTAAGCCATTTACTTCCCTTGTGCTGAGTAATTTTGATTATTTTTTGCTCATTGTGTTTATACAGAGCCCCACCGGTATCATGTAGCAAAAAAATATTTCCACATGGGAACGATGTGTTAGGTCGAGGGACGCTCTTCTACATCGTTCCCATGTTTTAAGCCTTAGTGCACGCACGCTCCGTTCGTACGCAGATTCGCCCCTCCATGTCCTCTTAGCTAGGGGCCAGGGTCTCAGCCTCCAACAGCCCTCCTTTGTCACCGCAGATTTTCTCGTGGGGCAGGGCTCCCTGCCCCGGTTAACTGCCAAGCACCTCCCTGCCCCTGCCTTTACATCCTTTAGAAACATAGAACATAGAAACATAGAAAGATGTCGGCAGATAAGAACCTTTCGGCCCATCTAGTCTGCCCAATTACATGGATACTTTACCTGGATTTATCTTTTGTTTAGGATAGTCTTATGCCTATCCCATGCTTGCTTAAATTCAATTACTGTTTTGGCCTCTACCACTTCAACTGGAAGACTGTTCCATGTATCCACCACCCTCTCAGTAAAATAATGCTTCCTGATGTTACTTTTAAACCTTTGTCCCTCTAATCTAAGACTATGTCCTCTTGTTTTGTTACTTTGTTTCCTTTTAAATATACTCCCTTCCTCTACCTTGTGGATTCCCTTTACGTATTTAAATGTTTCTATCATATCTCCTCTGTCTCGTCTTTTTTCCAAGCTGTACATGTTAAGATCATTAAGCCTTTCCTGGTAACTTTTCTCCTTCAAGCCGTACACCATTTTAGTAGCCCTTCTCTGAACTCTGTCTAAGATGTCTATATCCTTCTGGAGATACGGTCTCCAGTACTGCACACAGTACTCCAAGTGAGGTCTCACCAGTGCTCTGTACAGTGGCATGAGCACTTCCCTTTTCCTACTTTAGTTATCAGAAGAGCAGCCTGTAACATTGTGTTGGTCCATGGCTCAGTGTGTTACTGTGCCTGCATGGTAAACAGGAGGTTCAAATCTTAGTGCATGGTCTTCTGTATTTTTTTTTTTTTATTTTTTTTTTTTTTTTTTACACACACGTACCTGTGCCTTTTTTTTTTTAACTTCCCAAAACAAACAATAATAATAATGATGATAATGTATTATTATTATTATTATTATATTATTTTGCTTGTTTTGGGAAGTTAAAAAAAGTCACAGGTAGGTGTGTAAAAAAAAAAAAAAAAGACAGGTGCTGCTAAGATTTCAACTCTGGACCTCCAGTTAACCATTTAGGCGCCTTAACACACTGAGCCACAGCCCAACACAGAGTTATAAACTGCTCTTCTGATTTCCACTTTATTATCTGAAGATTTTGTAAGTGTTGTGTACCTATGTTGGTGTGAGCTGCAAAAAAAGAAAGGAAAAACCTCTTTATGTCCTCATTACATGTAAGTGCCATAATTACCCCTATTTTTCGCCACTGATTTTTTGAGGGCGACACCTTTCCCTGTGCTTCCCGTGCATGAAACAGTAATGTTTACAGGAAACCATGGCCAACCTGGCAACCCTAGTTTTATAACTAGGGTTGCTCACTAGAAGCATATGAAAAAAACAGTGGTGGGACAGGCGCTTCTTCCAGCCAGTGGGGGTGTTCTTTAAGATGTTCCCTCTATTTAGATGGGGTCCAGCCCTCAAATAAAACAAACAAATATATGGATAAACCCCTTTAGGGAGAACTGACTCACATTTTTCAGTGTCTCAAGATCAGACACTAGATGTAACAGCAACCGGCAGCTTTAGGAATGCCGGATTCCCCTTACAGTACTTCAGCGCCTTCTTTCCGCTCCTCAGCAGCAATCCAGGATTGTAGCAGTAAAAGTGAAGATCAGCACGCAGGGGGTGTAAGATGAATTAATTTATTAAGGTAAAATATATAATTTCAATATAAAAAAATGCATCTAAACGCGTTTCACGGTATGAAGCCGCTTCCTCAGTAGATGCCAATGTTTTCACAGTCCTGCTGTACCTATAAATAGTCTTTTTGGAGGTTCCAGCTGTAAGGTTGATTTAGGTTGGAGTGCTATGCACTAGAGCGAGGTTCCACCTGTAAGGTTGATTTAGATTGGAGCGCTATACACTAGAGCGAGTGATATGTAAATATCTAATAGTGCCATATATAGGGGAATTGCCAGTGTGCACTCTTAAGAGTATTAAACTAAAAAATATAGCAACTATTTAGTAAGGTGCAGTGTGCTGAGGTTCCAAGGTGGGGAGCAGATGTACATTGGTGCCTGCTAATGGAGCAGGAGAAGTTATTCAAAACTGCGAGCGCTAAGCACTATGTGATGTATTTGTGTGTTGTTTCTTATTAGATAAATTTCCTACATATAAAAGATGAGAACGCAATTAGCATGTGTGGTAGAAAAGGACAGTTATGGTAGAAGATAAACATGAATAAAATAAATAAATTGTAACCTGTGTCCTAGTATTGGAGGGTTATGCACTAGAGCGAGTGATATGTAAAGCTAATAGTGCCATATGTAGGGGATGAAACTGAAAGTGCAATTACCAGTGTGCTGCCTTAAGAGTATTAAGTGCCGTGTCTATTGTAATATAAAGTGCGTTTATATAAAGTGACTGTGCAGTCTGTACAGATGTACAGTGCTAATTGATTAATAGCTTCTAGCTTAAGGTGCTGGTTTATTAGTGTCTCTTGGCAGAAAGCATGGAAGACTAATGGAAAGTAGGATGTTATCCCACATAACTAGGGGCAAGGATGTGCCCGGGTTGGTGGCCCCTTTGAATCACTGAAATGTGAGGGGTATCATGTCTGTCACTGCTATTTCTCGTTGTAAGTGCCAAAACAGCCCAGATTCCTTTTGTTATATCCAGGGCTTTTTTTCAGGGTGTACTCGCCGGTACTCAGTACCGGCACCTCACCACTCAGTACCGGCACCTCACCACCAGTCTGAACTAACAGGAAAGAGGTATGATACCTCTCCCTCCTCCTGCAGTGGCAGGCAGAGAATCGGAAGCGCTCGGCCGCTCATGTTGCTTCCGATTGTCAGGAGTGTATGTAGGGACTGATAACCCCCCTCTTCTCCCAGTAAGTGACAAGGGCAGGCTGGTTAAGTAAAATCTCCCCTCCATTTCTTCAGTGCCCAAGCTCTGGCAGATGTGTGTAAACATGCTGCACCCCCATTTCTCTGCAGCCGCTGAAACTTTGAACAACATGGGGAGGGGGGTGCAGTATGTTTACACACATCTGCGAGAGCTGCGGATTGTCATGCAAGTGGTGTGATCAGAGGAGATGGCACTGTAAGGCAGTACAGGTGGCCGCGTGCAAAAAAAATTTGAATCCCTGGTCACTTGCCTTGGCAGGGATTCAAATTTTTAAACTATCTGCCTGGCGCTGTGTCCCTGCTGCTCCTCCTCTAACATGCAGCCGGTGCCCAGCGAGCTGCATTGCATCTGCCAGGTCAGAGAGCAGACTCCTCTGCGGTGCTGGATATGGAAGCCTGCGCTCTCTCTCCTCCTGGTCCCTTCCTCCTTGCTGGTGCCTGGCCCCCTCTGATGTCAAGAGGAGGGCATGCCAAAAGAAGTCTACACTGCCGCCTTACCCCCAACCTCCCCAGCAGTTCCAGACAGTGTGTGGTGGACCCTGGAAGGTGAGAAGGTGGAAATTTAAGTCCTGGCTGCAGTGCTCTGCAGGGACTCAGTGACAGGCCGGCCTCAGAACAAAGAAAAAAAACTGCTGCTGCTTCCATATACACTTCAAAACAGCATTTAAAAATATCAGCTCTGGCAACACAGGTATGTTCACCTGGTCCTGCTGTTACCACCATGTGGGGGTGTTCTCCAAAGTCAAACACCCTCTCATTGGAGTCCCCCAATATTATTCAAAGAGTACTTGGTGGATAGTGGAGTTTCATTGCTGTGGAGCTCATACACACTGCACATTACTGTGAGTTTCATTGCTGTGGAGCTCCTACACACTGTGCATTACTGTGCATTTCATTGCTGTGGAGCTCATACACACTGCGCATTACTGTGAGTTTCACTGCTGTGGAGCTCCTACACACTGTGCATTACTGTGCGTTTCACTGCTGTGGAGCTCATACACACTGCGCATTACTGTGAGTTTCATTGCTGTGACGCTCATACATACTCAGCAAAACTGTGAGTTTCATTGCTGTGGTGCTCACAAATACTAGAGGATTATCCATTCAGTGCCAGCATTGCAAAAAAAAACCCCAAGAAGACCGCTAACTGCACTGCAGTGCAGACTTTTCTTGCAACAGAGGTACTTAGTGGATAACCCCCATAGGGTTACAACAATAGTTCTAGTTCATTTAAAGGAGCACAGTATTAAAAAATATGGTTCCTTTTATAGTGTCTTCCTTTAAGTGAGCTACAACTATTGTTGATTAGGACATGAAAATAGTCCTGACAATCAGTTTTTCCCCAGATGTGAGAGTACCACCACCTATTTTTCCAGAAAAAAAGCACTGGTTATATCTGTGGCAGTTTCACCGTTCCCAGTCAAAAGTAAACATCAGCGCATTTGTCAGTCAAGCCTATGTTGCATATTTCAAAGTAAAACATGGTGATCAAGATAAGTCTTGGGCCCCTCACAAGGTGTGCAAGCAGTGTGTTGAGAGTTTACGGATGTGGACGAAGGGAACATGTGATAAATTACCATTTGATATACCTTTGGTTTGGCGAGAGCCCACTGATTATTCCAGTGACTGTTACTTCTGTAAATCCACCAAGATTTGAAGGTCATAGAGGAATGGTATCAGGGTAGATGGGATGAACATATGATGGCTGACTATTGTTGGAGCATCAGGAGAGAATGTCCACAGATTGAACACTCCAGGAAACGCTATACGTGTAAATGTGTACCTTAAATGCTACCTAACTTGTCTACTTGCACCCATTTGGACTTTTAAGTTAAATTGGAATCCGACATTTCAGGTAATTTTTTCATTATTTTCCATTGTTTGCACATTTTGTATGGATTTGGAGACAAAGGGTGGGGTATCACGGTTCCCGGATCCCACCACGCAGCCCTTAAAACCCAACACTCCACAGAGCCAAAAAGCTACCAACAGGGTAGCCGTAGAACAATCCCTAACTATCTGGTCCTTAAAAATTGGCCAGGTATAAGTATACTAGCTAGACAGAAAGGGTTAAGCAAAGACAATGTCGTAATACAAAACCAGGTCAGCAACACGGGGGTAGTCAGATGAGCCAGAGTCAGGAATAGAAAAGTCAAATGGAATAGCCGGGTCGATATCAGTGCGGTAGCGTAGTATAAGGAAAATAGTCTAGGGCAACAGAAGGCAGAATGTTCAGAAAACAAGCATAGGACAATAACAGGTTAATTCATGACAGAATTCAGGTACAGGGAGCTCAGGTATGGATAACCACGATCTGGCACTGCTTAGAAGGAACTGTGGGTTTTTAAAGACCTTCACCAGACCGCGCCCCCCTCTCAAGCCGCGCCTCATGCAGCCACCTCCCTGCCTGTCTCTATTTAAACCGGGTGTTGGTCAGCGAGCAGCATCAGACATGCTGCCTTCAAGCACACTGGAGAGGCTGGAAGCCCCCAACGTTACATGGGGTAGCCTGTACCTTTTAAAAAATTGACGTGATAGAGAAAAACTGGGGTCATTTTTGTATTCAAATGCCACCAGTTAGTCAAAAACATGTGTCAGATCTAACTCAACGAAAATGCTGCTCCCCAGTGTAATAGTAGCTGTTGAAATATTTCAAAATAGCTTCATTAAATAGTAAAATAATTATAGTTAACAGAATTTTGTCACAATCTTTCAGGTTCATTGGTGTCAGATAAAAATAATTCTACTTTACATCTGTAACAGATAAAATACCTCTGATTTTTATGTTAACAAATATCACATTAAATTACCCAAATTAAATTTTTACAGTTACGATTAAATAAAGAATTTAAATTTAGATTAATCGCATATCAGCCAATACCAATTTTTTCTTCTGCATCAAAACATAAGGTTTACTTTAAGATTACGTTAAGATTACAATTATTCCATCAAGTGTCGAAGAAAGAAAAGGAGGATTAAGTGTAGGAATAGATTTCATATGTCTGACAAAAATCACTAATCAACTAAATGCAAAAAGTAGACAAAATCTGCACCTTCTTTCCTACACTTGCACTGGTTACCTTCTGCATATCAATTACATATTCGCAATAAGAACACTATTCAAAATTAACTGGAAATTTAGCTTCCCATCCCAACCAAGCCATTAATTAAAATAACCACATTAGTTAGTCATAACAGCTTCAATTCTATTCTAGTCGAACCACAAACTTTAATTGCTTCTGCTGGGGGGGGACCAGGGCTCGAGTCGAGCGGGAACGCGCGGGAACGGCGTTCCCGCACTTCTCCGACAGCGGGAACGCTGCGGGAACGCAGCGTTCCCGCTGTGGCCCGAGCCCGAACGCTTAACAGGCGGCCGCCGCACATTGGCGGCGGCCGCGTGCTTCCTATTCTAGCGGCCGGTGACCGGAAGTGGAGCCGCTCGCCTGGCTGTTTCCTAGATCCCAGGCGAGCGGCTGCACTTCCTGTCAGCGGCCGCTGAGCAGGAAACACGTGGCCGCCGGCAGTGTGCGGCGGCGGCAGCAGCAGCGGTAAGTTGGGTTGGGGGCATTATCCATGAGACCTGGGGGGCATATCCATGAGACCAGGGGGCATATCCATGAGACCAGGGGCATATCCATGAGACCAGGGGGCATATCCATGAGACCTGGGGGGCATATCCATGAGACCAGGGGCATATCCATGAGACCAGGGGGCATATCCATGAGACCAGGGGGCATATCCATGAGACCAGGGGCATATCCATGAGACCAGGGGGCATATCCATGAGACCTGGGGGGCATATCCATGAGACCAGGGGGCATATCCATGAGACCAGGGGGCAGTATCCATGAGACCAGGGGGCACTATCCATGAGACCTGGGGGGCATATCCATGAGACCAGGGGGCATATCCATGAGACCAGGGCATATCCATGAGACCAGGGCATATCCATGAGACCAGGGGGCATATCCATGAGACCAGGGGCATATCCATGAGACCAGGGGCATATCCATGAGACCAGGGCATATCCATGAGACCAGGGGCATATCCATGAGACCAGGGGGCAGTATCCATGAGACCAGGGCATATCCATGAGACCAGGGGCATATCCATGAGACCAGGGGGCATATCCATGAGACCAGGGGCATATCCATGAGACCAGGGGGCATATCCATGAGAACCAGGGGCATATCCATGAGACCAGGGGCATATCCATGAGACCAGGGGGCATATCCATGAGACCAGGGGGCACTATCCATGAGACCTGGGGGCATATCCATGAGACCTGGGGGCATATCCATGAGACCAGGGGGCATATCCATGAGACCTGGGGGGCATATCCATGAGACCAGGGGGCATATCCATGAGACCAGGGGGCAGTATCCATGAGACCAGGGGCAATATCCATGAGACCAGGGGCATATCCATGAGACCAGGGGCATATCCATGAGACCTGGGGGCATATCCATGAGACCTGGGGGCATATCCATGAGACCAGGGGCATATCCATGAGACCTGGGGGGCATATCCATGAGACCAGGGGGCATATCCATGAGACCAGGGGCAGTATCCATGAGACCAGGGGCAATATCCATGAGACCAGGGGCATATCCATGAGACCAGGGGCATATCCATGAGACCAGGGGCATATCCATGAGACCAGGGGCATTATCCATGAGACCTGGGGGCATATCCATGAGACCAGGGGCAGTATCCATGAGACCAGGGGCATATCCATGAGACCAGGGGCATATCCATGAGACCAGGGGCATTATCCATGAGAGTTGGGGCATTATCCATGAGAGTTGGGGGCATTATCCATGAGAGTTGGGGGCATTATCCATGAGACCTGGGGGCATTATCCATGAGACCAGGGGCAGTATCCATGAGACCAGGGGCATATCCATGAGACCAGGGGCATATCCATGAGACCAGGGGGCATTATCCATGAGACCAGGGGGCATTATCCATGAGACCAGGGGGCATTATCCATGAGACCAGGGCATATCCATGAGACCAGGGGCATATCCATGAGACCAGGGGGCAGTATCCATGAGACCAGGGGGCATTATCCATGAGAGTTGGGGGCATTATCCATGAGACCTGGGGCATTTATATCCATGAGAGCTGGGGGGCAATTATATCCATGTGAACTGGGGAAAATATATCCATATAACCAGTGCTGTGCATATTATTCTTGGGGTTCAGTGCTGTGCATATTATTCTTGGGGTTCAGTGCTGTGTATATTATTATGGGGGCTCTGTGCTGTGCATGTTATTATGTTATTGTTGGGGCTCAGTGCTGTGTATATTATACTGGAGGCTCAGTGCTGTGTATATTATTCTGGGGGCTCAGCGCTGTGTATGTTATTCTGGGGGCTCAGCGCTGTGTATGTTATTCTGGGGGCTGAGCGCTGTGTATATTATTATGGGGGCTCTGTGCTGTGCATGTTATTATGTTATTGTTGGGGCTCAGTGCTGTGTATATTATACTGGAGGCTCAGTGCTGTGTATATTATTCTGGAGGCTCAGTGCTGTGTATATTATTCTGGAGGCTCAGTGCTGTGTATATTATTCTGGGGGTTCAGCACTGTGTATATTATTCTGGGGGCTCAGTGATGTGTATGTTATTCTGGGGGCTCAGCGCTGTGTATATTATTCTGGGGGCTCAGTGCTGTGTATGTTATTCTGGGGGCTCAGTGCTGTGTATATTATTCTGGGGGCTCAGCGCTGTGTATATTATTCTGGGGGCTCAGTGCTGTGTATATTATTCTGGGGGCTCAGCGCTGTGTATATTATTCTGGAGGCTCAGTGCTGTGTATATTATTCTGGGGGCTCAGCGCTGTGTATATTATTCTGGGGGCTCAGTGCTGTGTATGTTATTCTGGGGGCTCAGTGCTGTGTATGTTATTCTGGGGGCTCAGTGCTGTGTATATTATTATATTAATATGTATATTATGTATATTATTATATATATATAATGCGTTAGTCCAGTTGCCAAAATCACGAGTATACCTGTACGTAGTGATACCTTTCACTGATCAGTATAGTGTCCAGTTTACACTCTTGAAAGTTTGTCTTTTAAATGTAAAGTTAACCCAATAAAAATGGTATCACCGGCTCGTCTGGCTATACTCGTGATATATATATATATTTTCTTAAGGTAATGGGGGTTGTGGAATTCGTGGGTGAGTTCCCTCACTTTTTTTCCCAGGACTTGACCCCTGGGGGGGACATTCATCTGATGATCATTAGCCAAAAAAGTATATATTTTTTGTTGGGGTCCATTGCTTATTAAGGAGACTCAGAAATTCTAGTGGTGCCCCTGTCTATATTTCAAATAGATATTATGACTATAAAATTTCCAACAGAAAATGATTGGTGGTGAAATGATTCTGAACAGGTTCTTGAGCAATTGTTGCTTTGAAGAGCTGATAAAGTGGTTTGGGAAAAGTGGGAGGTACAGTATTCTTTAACCCCCCTGTCATGGAACTGACATAGCGCTCCCTGCGTCAAACCCCAAGACTTTTATTTCCATGGCGAAAACCCCAAAACACAAAGACATTTGCTTTGGGAAAGACCTTATGTTTATTTATATTGTGTGGTTTTAAATGTATTGTTGTCGCGGAACCCCTTGCTCAGAGACTGTGGACTGTATTAACCCCTCGCTCCTCTGCTATTCCCCTCAGTTAAGCTATTTGTCTGTTAGTGTTTTAAAGTGGTGTTTTTGTGAACCCCCCCCCCTATTAGTCATGAGCTGTTCGGTTCGATCTGTTCGGAGTTCGCATCGAACATCGGCCGTTCGACAGTTCGCCAAAAGTTCGAAAAAAAAGTATAAAAAATGCTTAAAAATACGAAAAAATCTAGAAATAAAGAGACTCTTTACTGCAGAATATTATAAGCAATGGTTTATTAGATATTGAATTAAAACGGGAATATTTTTAACATTGAAGCCTATGGGATAACACATTCTTGTTACTAAAACATCAGGCAGATTCCAAGGATCCCCTTGAGGAGCATGCGGCCACCGGATGACAGAGCTGCGACTGTACGGGCTAGCCACCTGGGTGCATGTGGCAGAGACAGGCAGCGCAGGGAGGGAGCCACTGCACCTGCAGCCACGGCAGACCCCCCCCCCCCACAACCAGGATCCAGGGAGCCCCCACTGACCACCAGGCTAAGGTAAGGTGACACATTTCTAAAAAAAATAAAATCCGAGGACATTTTTAAATGTCTCCGGGAACATAAAATAAAACTTTTTTTTTTCCTTCTCTACCTGGCTGAATGTATTTAATTATATATATATTAGATACATTCAGCCAGGTAGAGGGGGGTGGCATGTGGGCTGCGCGGGGTCTCAGGCAGTGGGTTTTTTGTGTGTATATTTTTGGCAAATTTATAGGGGAAGGTAAGGGCAGGTATGAAATAATAATTATATATATATTATTATTATTCTTCATTTATAAAGCGCCAGCATATTCCGCAGCGCTGTACAATAGGCACAGTATAGACAGGGTTACAATACATTGAACAACATTTGACAAACAGTACAGGAGGAGATGAGGGCCCTATTCCCGTAGGAACTCACAATCTGGGAGGGTTGGGGTTGGAAACAGGAGGAGAGGACTGTAAGGTGAGAGTGATTGATGGTTGCGTCAGTGAGTTGGATGGGTGGCAGGCTTCCCTAAATAGGAACGTTTTAAGGGAGCGTTTGAAGGAAGAGAAGTTAGGGGAAAGTTTGACAGTACGAGGGAGAGCGTTCCAGAGTGGGGGCTGCGCGTGACTTGTATTACACACACATTTTGGCAACTAATTGCCCCCCCCCCCATTTCGCTGATCCCTCCAGAAGAAATGTTGAACCCGATAGAACAGAGAATAATATATATTTTCTCTGCTCTGTCGGGTTCAACATTTCTTATGGGGGGCGCATTTAGTTGAGATTGTCCACATGCCACCCGCCATGTGCGTATGTGTATGTATGGTCTGAGGTCTGTGGATGGGTATATATATATATATATATATATATATATATATATATAATGTCTGCGTGTCCCTATAATATATATGATCAGGGGTTACCTTTTCTTTATATTTTTATACTATTCCTATTAAATTAACAGTAATTTTTGATGTATATTATTTAGTAGAAACTTTTTTTGCCTATATAACATGTGCTTTGTGAAAATAAAATGGTTTTGTGTGTACATATTAATTCAGTTAGTGGATTCCTGTCCAGTGCGGTGAGAAGCAAACGTAATGTAGTGTAGACACGCTGCGAGGCGGAGCGGAGTGAAGTCAAACCTGCAAAATGTTTGCTTCTCTTCACTACGCTACGCTGTGCGTCACTACACACTCAGTGTGTCTCAGCCTTTATTCCCGCATCGTTAGTTTACCGAATCAGTTTGTATACTTGTTACTGACGCTGCTTGTTCTGAGGACCCGATCTGTTGCCGACTTTGCCTGCCATTTGACTATTCTCTCTGTGTATTCCCTGCCGGTTCTGTTTGCTTCCTGTTGCTACTGGTGTGCGCCGATTCTTACCATATACAGTAGCGTAGTACAAGTGCCTAAACATTGCTGACCCGGTTTTGTTATAGCTGCTGATGTAACTGAATAGACCGGGGATCTCTTCTGCATTACCAAAATCTCCACCACTGCACTCTTCCACAATACCACAGAGGGGTTACGGTGTGAAGGCACTTGCTGCCACCAAAGGCAAAAATATTTGGGTGCACTGACGCCTGTACCAGATTCATATCATTTTAATATTTGACCACAGGGTCCAACCCTGCACTCTTCCACAATACCACAGAGGGGTTACGGTGTGACGGCACTGTTGCCGACACTAAAGGCCCAATTTTAAAGCACCTATTGTTACTTTCATCCAAAGCCTGCATAAGTTTCACCATAATTTAGCCAAAAAATCACTAAACTTCTGCGTGTCATAAAATGTCTCCTCTTTTCATACAGACTGCCGCCCCAAGCAGTTGTTTATGAATAGATTAAAGGAAAACCATTTACCGTCATTTGAAATGTCATTTTTTTTGTTTTTTAATGTTTCTATACATCCTACAAATCCGCCACTTCACGGGCAGGTTATGGGGACCTCCTAGGCACGATATTTGAAGGAATTTTTCATTTTTATTCTTAACCTTTATTTCATGGAAAACTCACTGTTCCTTTAAAAATGTTTTTTTTTAAACTTTTTGTCCTTGTTTCCTGTCCCCCAGGGCACTACCCGGACCCCCATACACCTTTTATGGCAAATATCTTGCATATATGCCCTCTTGGAGGGCACTCTAAAAATCGAACTTTCGAGTCCCATTGACTTGCATTGAGTTCGGTTCGTATTCAAGTTCGAACTCGAACTTTTGAAATTGTTTGAATGCGAACCGAACACGGGGGTGTTCGGCTCATCACTACCCCCTATCAGCACGTAATAATCAAAATGCCTTTAAGCCTTATGCTCGCGGTGTTATCCGACACCAGGGTTAGCCTGGGTTTGAGAGCATGAGCTGGGTTTGAAACCCCAGCCAATCACAATCCAAGGAGCTAGAAGGGCCAACCAATCCCATTCCAGGAATGCACCTCATTGACTGTAATGGAGCCATCTGCAGTAACTCTAAACGTCTGTGCCCTGAAAACTAACTGCTCCAGCAGGGTAATTTTTTTCAAAGTTGGGGTGATCCTCGTTTGAGCTACTGTAGTGGTGATTTTCAGGAGGGAGCTCCATTGAGTACCCACATTGCTGAGCCTTTCTTGACCCCAGGGGCTCAGGCAGCAGGGACCATGCGGCATCAGCTGGGGATACCTACTATATGCTGCCATTCGTGCCCCTGCCCCCAGATCTGGGCGCTTGTTGGACTGTGACACCCCAGGGACCCGAGCTATCAAATGGTACCCCTAGATCGCTGCTGCCCCCCCTGGAATCCCCCCAAACAAGGACCTGTGCTCTGTATGACTGCAGTTACAGTTAATTATAAGGTGCCACCAAATACCGTAGCGCTGTACAATGGGAAAGACAGGATAACTAATATAAATGCAAGTTAAACACATAGAACAGTACCAGAGAAGCCCGTGCTCAAGAGCTTGCACTCTGAGAGGACCAGATTGGGAACAGGCTGAATGACGGTGCCGAAATGTCTGGGGGGCGGGAATGTTAACTGTTGTTATCTGATTCTGAACCAAATAAAAGCAGGCCATGTGAAATGGCCAGTGTGTATCCTGTTTGAACATACAGCCTGCCTGGTGTCTCTTTCTGCTACGCTACATCTATAATCACCCTCAGAAGGCACAGAGCGGCATTCTGGAAATGCAAAGAGGCTCCAAGGCAGAGGTTCAGACCAAGCGGGTCTGGAGCTGCAGATCAGGCTGCTCAAGGCACTGAGATCCGAGCAACTCAGAGGCCGGGTGGATCCTGGTAAGGGGGTGTCTGGAGAGCCAGGACAAACGGGAAGAGTCGGCTTCCCATCACACCCCCTTTTTCTCCTGAGTTCGAAATAACTCAGTTCTTCAAAAGCACCATGAGGTGCCTGTTATTGAGTTATCTTGATCTGCAACTGTGCAGGTGCCAAAACTATTTGAAATCAACTATTTAATCGGCTAGTGTTCAATGAACATAGTACGCCCTGAGTCAGGAAAGGGTTAATCGAAACATAAATAAACTAAAAATTTCTATACTTATCCCTGATCCCACTGTGCAGAGGGCAGCATGCAGTGGAACAATGGGAACCTATAGTTTCCAGTATACTTCTGTGGCCTCAACACAACTCCAAACGTGAGTACACAAGGCGTCCTAATCTATACCTGAGCGCTCCCAAATATTCAATCTCTGGCCACTAATACAGCAGTTTGGTCAGAATAGTCCGTTACAGGCTCGTTCCAATGTTTTCCCTTAGCATCTCCCTGTTACTGACAAGGTTGGAATAGAGGACAATGTAGGGAGTCAAAATTTAGTTGATCATGAAGACCATGTTGGGGGGCAACATCTAGTTCAAGGGGAAAAAGCCCACTAAGGCTAGGGTCAGACGAGCACAGTGTTCACGTCCGTGTTGCCTCACATTTTAACGTCCGTCGTAGCATACAATTATGATCAATAAAGACCACACCCGAAGTACTTCCGCACAGAAGTGCAGACACACAATGGACACGGCAAACAGATCCCAGTTAGGGAAGAACGTAAAACTGCTAGAACGGACGTGCGGAGTGTGCCACGTCCAAAACGTCGCATAGCTTTGTATGTGAGTGATGGAACGTAGTCAGACGGACTGCATTTTTGACGTCCAGCATTTTTGACGGACAAAATGTTTTTTCATATTACTTTTATTTCCCATCTACATCAGTCAAAAAAAACGTCAGTCACAAAAACGGACCAAGTGGCCACTACCTTGTTGTCAGTCAGAAAGTACGTCCACACAGAATGCGTTCGTCTGACCCTAGTCTAAATGTCCTCTTGTTTCAGAAGGTTACATTGGCCGAGATTCTCTATGGCTCTTAGGCTAGGGTCAGACGAGCGCATTCTGTGCGTCTGTGCACAATGGACGTACTTTCTGACTGACAACAAGGTAGTGGCCACACAGTCCGTTTTTGTGACTGACTTTTTTTGACTGATGTATATGGGAAATAAAATTAAAAATGAAAAACCATTTTGTCCATCAAAAATGCTGGACGTATAAATGCAGTCTTTCTGACTACGTTCGATCACTCACACACAAAGCTATACGGGCGTTGCGGACGTGGTGCACTCCGCACGTCCGTTCTAGCGGTTTTACGTTCTTGCCTAACTTGCGTCTGTTTGTACGTCTGTTAGGGCTCTATTACATTCTCTGCGCAATTGCGCTCGCGCAGTGCAATTTTTTTTGAGCACGAAAAAAAAACCGCGATCGTGTTTTTTCGTCCGTCAAAAATTTTCGGACGTAAAAACGACGCGCAAAACTGTGCGCAAAGTACGTTGCGCGCAGAAATCTGTGGGCTGTTTTTTTCACTGGATTCAGCCAATCAGAATTAAGAACCACCATTTTCTAACGTTAGGTTGTTGCACCTGTCAAACTCAATCTGAGTATATATGCTGCAGGAAAAAAAAATAAAGCAATTTTATTGATTTTATTGTTTGGGTATGTGTAGAATGTGTAACTGTACTGTGAGGTATTTTTTATTTTGTGCTGGTGTATTTAGTTTCGGCCAGGACGATCAAATTTACAGTTACCACCTGCTAGTCAAAGACGTTACGAAAATTCGCACAAACCTTCGTTGCTCGCAGATTGTAATACCACCCGCATACCAGCGCACAAACGCATTTGCGCTGACAATGTTAAGTATAGGATGCGCGCAGGAAAATTCGTTCGCGCAGGGTCAATCACGGTAGACGATTACGCGCATCGTTTGCACGAACGTCGTAATACGACATTCTGCGCAAATGGTTTTGCACTCGCGCAAATAGAAACATAGAAAATGTCGGCAGATAAGAACCTTTCGGCCCATCTAGTCTGCCCAATTACATGGATACTTTACCTGGATTTATCTTTTGTTTAGGATAGCCTTATGCCTATCCCATGCCTGCTTAAATTCAATTACTGTTTTGGCCTCTACCACTTCAACTGGAAGGCTGTTCCATGTATCCACCACCCTCTCAGTAAAATAATGTTTCCTGATGTTACTTTTAAATGTGCGCAAAACAAATGCGCGAAGAATGTAATAGGGCCCTTAGTGTGTGGGTCTCTATTGATCATAATTGGATGCTACCACGGACGTTAAAATGTGAGGCAACACGGACGTGAACACTGCGTTCTTCTGACACGGGCCTTAGATGGACACAATGGGAGTCCCTTCTGCTGCCTGACCAAAGAAGAAAGACACTACCCAGCACATGATGGTAACATACAAGTTAATTGCTTATGTGTATAACTGCGAGGAAGAAAAAGCCAGATGGGGAGGGCTTAATAAAATCTAATTAGAGGTAACATTAATATATGTATTTATTATTGTGCAGAGAAAAAAGAATTAACAGTGTAACCACCCTCTTCAGAAATTTCAGAAAAGCCATATATTGTATGGTTATCTTTCACCTTCAACTTTTCTGACACTATTTTCCACCCTGGAGGAAACGTTAAAAAGTAGACTTTTAAAATACTCAAGGCCTTGTTTAATGCAAACAACTGAAATATTTTCCCTGTCCGGTGTTTACTTTTGAACATAAATCTTGAAAATTGATCTGATTAAAAAATGCAAGGCCTTTTCAAAAAAAGCATGGTGGTATATAAATAGTTATAATTATCCTGTCTGCTGTTAAATATTATTATATCAAAGGTGTAAATATACTGCAACACCAAACGAAAACTTAAATTGATATGACCTTTGGCTGAGACTAGCGTTATGTTTTATTTCTAAGGATTGATTACCCCCATGGCTGGCACCATAACCTCAGGATGTATTCTAGCATTCAACTGAAGCAACCAGTGGTGTGTCTTCATTTGCACAATCATAGCTCAACAGGGAGCAAGGTCTGTGCAGAAAAGATCAGCCAAAGCCCATCTCTGCTATTTGTAAAAGAAACAACCTGCTTTTTTAAAAATTTCTTCTGAACCCACAAGCATATAGTTGAAAATCAGTGGAATCACCTTAACAGCACCTTTTAGAAGACTGCAAAAGACAGAAGACAAGACTGCTGGAAGCCAGTTAATTGTTCTGAAAAATGAAGAACAAACAAGCAAGTCTGGTGAGTGCCCTGGTCTTCTGAAATTTATACCACAAAAATCATTTTTGATGTAAGAGTGGCATTTTTTTCCTCATTATTTTACGTAATTCAGTTACTATAGAGTATTAGTTTTATTAATTGTTGGTTACCGTTTTGAATCCATGAACGTTGCACTTTGAATTTGATTAATTCAGAATAAAATGGCTGTTATAAATATTGGACAGAATGTAACGTTTTAAGAGTCGTTATGGTATCTTAAAAGTTGGGTATTGTATTCATTACTGGATTATTATTTTATTTTTGCTTCCAATTTTTTGAGTGGTATTGGTAAATGTATAATAATCTGAAAAGCACTTCTGCAAGATATTTCTAATCATTATTAGGACTTAATCCTTTAAAATTAATTTACTAAAGGATACAAAAAGATTAAATTTGCCACTTATATACCCTTTAAATGGAGATATTTCATGTGCATTGTTTTCTATTATCTTATGTCTATTAATTATTTTATTATCTAACTTTAGAGAATACATTTGTTTTTTTAATTGGAAAAATCAAGTCGGGCATTCCATACATATAAACATGACTTGGAATGCTAATAATTATCCTTTCTATATTAGTATTTTATGATTTATTTACATCTAATATATTCAATTACACATCAATGTATTAGTTTATTATGTACAGTACAGTATACTGATTAGGCTACAAATTCAATCGTTATAAAAAAGCTACAAAGACATGTTGACGCTCTTGGCATTTTACATTATACAGTTTAGAAAATAATTCTTTCAGTTGCTTTTGGTTCAAGTGACACTTGAAATACTTTTGATATGCTTTATTTCTGTCAAAGACATTATTTAATTATAGATATGTGCTCAAGCATACAAATCTAAATCGCTGAATATTTACTTTATTTCTATAATCAATAACAATCATATTTTTTGCAAGTTCTCAACTTTATGCATTTGAGTTTAGTAAATATTTTCTAGAGGAACCTGTTGGGATCATGGTGAAATGCTTTTCATATTTTTTAGTAACTAGAATTGATTGTTTTGTTGATGTGATACTTTTTGTAACATTATGGAAATGTGGGTTTAAATAATTCATGACTGTTCTATCAAGACATTCTATTTTTTTTGAGGAGTCAAAGAGCTGGAAATTTAATCCAGATGTAAACAAGGATAAGGTAAACTTAAAGAGGGTGTGACAACTTGAAAAACACCAAAGGCATGCCTTTAATTCCTTGCTATTTTACGTTTCAGTATGGCGGTGATTGAGTGTCATAATGTGAAACTAATGACTTGGTAATATGACAATATTTAATTTTCATATTAAAAATAAATCTATACTCACAGCATTAAAAAGAGTTGTAAAAGCACCTTATTTAAAAAGAAACATTATTAATTTCAGCCTACATAAAAGACAGGTTATAACTCTAACAGATAACATATGTGATCAAGAAATTAAATAGCACATCTTCGCAGTAGAGGTCCTCACCTAATGTTACAATAAATCACAATGAGCATATGATCTATGGCTGAATCGTGGATATATATTGTAAGGATTTTTGCAAATACATCCAACATTTACGTTGGATAAATTCACTTGTTTTCAGAATTATTTTAAACACTGCATGTGATTTGAGAATGTTTTGATCATTGGTCAGCAACCTTGGCCTTCCAGATATTTTGGAACTTCATTTCCCAAGAAAACTCAGCCAATCTGAGTACCTGAATATTATGGGGGATGTAGTTTCAAAACATCTGGAGGGCCAAGGTTTCTGAACGCTGCTTTTGACCAAGAAGTGTCATTGTTACATATTTAGCAGTTGAAACATTCACATTCTATTTCACGTATTTTCATGAATACACATGCGTAAATATATTTACTTCAAAACCGTCAAACCGTGAAATCTTTATTAAGTTATAATGTAAAAAGACTTGTAAAATGTTGCAGTTATAGGAATATTAGAGATGTTTTGGAGGTGACTTAATTTAAGTTAAGTGCGCTTGATTGTAATGCTCTTATAGCTTTCCAATGGGACATCATACATGCAATTAATATTGAAGCAGATAAGCATAGGAGCATACAAGAAAGAACTTGGTCAGATTGTTTAAGTGTATTTTATGCAATCGGTTAAGTGGTTTAAGCATTCTCAAATATAAGGATTTTGGAGGCGCTGCGGAAAGTGTTACCATGTTGCTTCCGATGGAAATGGTATATAAATTGTTTTTGCTGGGCATCACATATGACAGCCAAGGGCATGATAGTATCTGGAGCTTACCTAGCAAAAAGATGATGTGAGTAGGTGTACATAAAAAAACCGTTGCCCAGAATGTTAAATTCATGATCAGACAACCTTAATATAAAGATGATATCAGATTTACATGATCTTATTTTGTTGTTAAATATAAATAATCTGAGATAAAATAAACTCTACTCTATTAAAATAAACTGTACTATGTTTACAAGAATATAAGTATACTCTAAAGTGCATGTATAATACAAAAAATATCACATTATTCTATGTTATACAGTGCAGTCTGTGAAGGACATACATGGCAATTTTTATATAATTACATCTCCCATGTCTTCTGTTGCATCAGAACTCCTGCTGAGAGAGATTTTAAATTGAACAAGCTGAGAATCCTGCCTTATAAAGTACTACAACTGCATGCACATTTTGCAAATAAAATGATAAGGTTTTTAAAGTGTTTATTTATAAATTTAAACACTTAGATCATTTTTAGCGTAGTTTGTTTTATCTAAAACCTTTAACTAGGTATTTCATGGATATGAAAATGTAGAGGGTGACAAAGAGTATTAGAGTCCCTACATAGTCTAATATAACTAATATAGTGTGCTGTGTGTAAAGGTACAATAATTATTTTACAATTCTTATAAAACATGAATGTCCAGGATGCTTTGTTGTAAGGATTCACATAAGGCTACAATGTGTTTTATATTTAAATGTTAAGAAAAGATAATCTTTTCAGGGTTGATACATACTGTTTACATTTTTAATTTATAGTTACTTTGTAAATCGTTTGAAGCAATACTTTGCAATATTATCAATATGTAGCAAAGAATTCTAAGGCCTGACAGGCCGGTAAGCTTTAATGCTTTGGTCTTCAAGTAACATGCAATTGTAAAAAAAAACATAAAAGAATACTTGGGTAGATGTCTACTGTGAGCACTAATGAATTCAGTGGTCATGTTTGTTGTGTTAGTGTGTGTGAATGCAGTGGTATAGCAGTGTTTTAATGTTTTTTATTGTGTGAGAGTTTCTTTGAGAGCGAACATGGCGAGAAGAATTCACCTGTGTTTATAGGACATCCTTCGTCTTGTGACATATGTAAGATGGAGCATGGTTGTGAAATGGGGAGGTGACCGACCTCTACCAGATCAAGCCCTAATTCACTTCCTACAAATTTACTTTCTACTTCCACCCTGTTTGTGCCACTATGTACCTTTTTTACGCCAATTTTCCATTAACGTTTTACTGATCCTGGCCTTTCCCATGCATGTCACTTTCAAAAGACAGTTCTAGTAATGCTCCTCCCAACTGAATGCCATATTGCCACCAAGAGATATATCGACAACATTGGTAAAAACTATGTGGGTGGTCACTCAACCAGCCTCAATTAAGTATTTACATATGTACATTTTATTACCTATATGTTTTACATGTTCTACTTGCATTAGAATTGTGAATGAAATACACTTAAGGCTTGTGATTGAAAAATAATTTTTGTAGAAATTTTGCATATCTGCAGTGTAAAAAATAGTCTAAGGCCGGGTGCACACGGGACGTTCTCTTTAACGCACAGTACATGCGTTAAAGAAAACCGGGGTCCCACTCGACGCCTGCCCCCCCTCAGCGCTGAAAAGCGTGATCACGCAGCCCCGTTGACGCGTGTCCTAGCACATCATCACAGTCGATGTGCTAGGATGTGCGTTGACGGGGCTGCGCGATTCTCCTCGCTCAACAAGTGCGCATGCGCAATGCATTTGACGCCCAACGTCGCGTCAATCCTAGCGCTACAGCCTTTGTGTTCCGAAGACGGACATCTTCAGCGCGCAATAGGCGTAGCGCGCGTTATGCGTGTGCGCGTGCGGATCCCCCCTAATGATACGCAGCGACGCGGGTTAGTAACGCACGTTAGTGCACGCAAAAAACGTCCCGTGTGCACCCGGCCTTAATGGTTCAAAAATGCTGAATATGTAGTTCTGTCAAAATCTACAATGAATTTATGTAATGAATGCAAAGCAACATAGTTGTATTTATATTTTGAATAGCCAACATCATTTAATGGTGATGTTGCATTGTTTGTTTTTTCTGTTTCTAAAATATTTTGTAGCATGATGGTGCTGTGTATTCAGATAAATTTACAGATAAAGTTGACAGAAAAAAGGTATATATTTTTTTATCTCCATTTAATGTTGAGGATTTCAGATATAACAAATCTTTTCTGAGAGTTAACAAGGGAAAGACTGCAATTTATCATGTTGCAAAGTACCTTGGCAAGGTGAATATTTATATCATTAAGAAATCTTTTGTGAAATGTATTCAGACATAACATACAACCTGTAATTGCATGACACTAAGGCATACATTCGTAGGCATACATAAGCAGAAATAATGGGAAACTGTTATAAACAGAAGTCCTATTGTTATCAAAACTTAAACAATTTGTTTACGATTACAATATATCAGTAAAATAAGCTAATTGCTCGATCAGGAAGAAACGTGGAATGCGTGCTAGTGTTAAAATATATTATGTTAAGCTAGAGAATTATTTATCATATGAAAGATTTAATGCTTCTCCTGTAGAATGCTAAATAATGTAGGAGCGACTAGTGAGCACCCAACTGTGGGACCAAATGACATTCCTTTTAGTTAGTCCAGCAAAAAGGTACAAAATGCCATATGAATGTTTTATAATGAGCCTTTTAAATCACATCCGCCTTTCAATTAACCATTCAATGTTTTTCTTCCTAATTTTTCTCTAAAAGTCATTATTAGTTTGGTTTAGTGGTCTCGTATATTCTCTCAGCATGATAAAAAAAAATCAAAAGTCCATCATTTCATCTGTGAGCATTTAAACAAAATCTTTATTTTCCTGCAAAATATGTCATGTTTGTGTTTGTAAATGTCATACTCCAGTATGGAGATGCAGCTGTAGCAAGACATATATGTTAACAATAACATATTTTACTCGAGATGTAGTATTTACTCCTGTGTACAGATTACTTTGTAGATTTTGTGGACTCCCCACAATCAGTGGCGTCGCAAGGTGGGCGGGGGGTGCAGCCCTGCACCAGGTGACACAGTCACCCTAAGGGCGGGTGTCTCACCCTGCGACGCAGTGTTCGGCTCCCTGCGAGTGTCCGAAGTTATGGAGCTTCAGCGCTCGCCTGGGGGAACCACGTCACCAGCCGAGTTCTAGCGAGATTGCGGCTGGTCACGTGGCTCCCGCAGGCGAGCGCCCAAGCTCCATGCCGCCGGACGCTCAGAGGGAGCCGAACACGCGGCGGCGGCAGGAGGTGAGCTGGGGCCTGGGGCAGTATCCATGAGAGCTGCTGGGGCATATCCATGAGAGCTGCTGGGGCATATCCATGAGAGCTGCTGGGGCAGTATCCATGAGAGCTGCTGGGGCAGTATCCATGAGAGCTGCTGGGGCATATCTATGAGAGGAGCTGGGGCATATCCATGAGAGGAGCTGGGGCATATCTATGAGAGGAGCTGGGGCATATCTATGAGAGGAGCTGGGGCATATCTATGAGAGGAGCTGGGGCATATCTATGAGAGGAGCTGGGGCATATCTATGAGAGGAGCTGGGGCATATCTATGAGAGGAGCTGGGGCATATCTATGAGAGGAGCTGGGGCATATCTATGAGAGGAGCTGGGGCATATCTATGAGAGGAGCTGGGGCATATCTATGAGAGGAGCTGGGGCAGTATCCATGTGTGCTGGTCTGGGGCAATATATCCATGTGTGAGCTGGGGCAATATATATCCATGGGTGAGCTGCTGGGGGCAATATATCCAGAGCTGTTGGGGGCAATATATATCCATGTGTGCTTTCACTGCCTTCGAACAGGCACCGTACTTGCTGGCAGTTGGCAAAAATTTGTGTGCGCATATGAGCGAGAGCTCCACAGCAATAAGCCTCACAGTAATGTGCGCTGTGTGTATGAGCATTCAGTGTTATATGGGAGTACTGATTTAGGAGTAAGAGTAGTTAAAAAAATCTGTAAAACTCGGGTGACACCATAAGTTACCGCACCGGGTGACACCAACCCTAGTGACACCACTGCCCACAATGGTCATTGTTTATTTTCCTCCTCCCTAATTAGCTATTATATCCTTTTGTCTACCAATTGTCAATATGGTCTAATCACTAGATCCTAAGAATAGGCATAGGCAAACACTCACTATTCCTCAGATTTAAAAAATGCAAGAAGCGAGAAATCCCATGGTTAAGTCTCCATACCATAATAAGCAGCGCCGGCCCGATGATGGAGCAGCGTGGAGCGGCTGCGCCGAGCATCAAAACTTAACCCGTTTGCTGCGGAGGACACGCTCAGTGCGTCCACCCACAGGTAGCGTTCCTTGCGGAGGACGCGCTGAGCGCGTCCTCCCTTTGGGGCCAGCGATCGGCTGGGTTCCGGCCGATCGCTGTGCCCCCCGGTGCGGGCTGACATCCTCGATGTCAAGCCAGCACCCGGAACCGCCGCCGGCACAATTAGATGTCATCGCGGCGGCGCGATGACATCTAATTCAGGCGCCTGAAAGGGAGGGGGGAGAGGTCCTTAGGACCTCTCTCCCTCCCGATCGCCAGGGTGCAGGGGGTTAATCCAGGCACCGTTAGGAAGGGCACAGCCTGCCCTTCCTAACGGTACCTGGAATTAACCCCATAGGCGCCGAAAAGCACCGGCTCGTGATCCTTTCCCGGAGCTGGCCAACATTTTGGATGTCGGCCAAGCTTCCGGGAATGCCCCCGAGGAGTGGCGTCATCGTGCATAGCATGATGACGCCAGTCCTGGAGTTAACCCCTAACTGCCACCAATGAAGGAGATAGGGGGTTCCAATGAACCCCCTATCTCCCGATCCGTGGCAGTTAGGGGTTAATGTTTGATATTGTTGGATCGGCCAGAGCATGGTCGTTCCAACAATACCAAACATGACTATGAAAAGGTTTTTTTTTTTTTAAAAAAATTAAAAAAAAATTATAAAAAAAAAATAAGTTTTTTTTTTCCTTTTTTTGGTTCGTCAATGCAGCAATATTGTTCCCATTTCAATTATAATGTGAACAATGATGCTGCTCTAACGATTTTTGTATGCGGTGCGTTTGTTTTCCCCCCAAAAAAATGTAACCAGACCCCATCTCCAATTTTTTTAACAAGCGCACCCCATACAAAATATAACCGCAATTGCTCGCATGTTAAAATGTGAAAAAAAAAACACTTTACACGTTGTAAATTATTGAAAATTCATATTTTATTGCATTTTTTGTTATAATATACAGACAGGTCATGACGTATACATATAATAATGACATATTATGAATCTGTGGAGTCTGACGGAAAGAACGATATATAATATGTCTGGGTCATATACTAAAATAAGCCTTCAAAACACGTTTAAACATGATGAGCAAAACCGGTAAAAATGACCTCAGCACAGAGGCGGGAAATGCCTCCACAGCGAAAGGGTTAAGAGGGGCAAATTTTTGCTCCGCCACTGCACTATTTTTTTTATCAGCGCGGGCAGCAGCATCTAATTGGGCAGCCAGCGCATGGATACAGTCAGTGAGTGACGCCGAGTGGCTGACTGCGCCTCCACACATGCGTCCACAAGGGGCAGCGCGGGGCTAAGACCCGTGTCCTGTGGGCGGATCCTCAGGGCCCAGGCTGCAGAGCTTCGCTTGTTGAGCTCTCCTCCGGCTCCCGTCGGGCCCAAGACCAGCCAGCCACCCACCAAGTATGTGCCTGCCTATCCCAGTCACTGCCAGTGGGTCCCGGAATGACCAATTCCTCAGAATATTCAGAGAAAAGAGATGGGACCCAGAGACAATACAGTTGTAAGGGCACTTTTATTTGGAAACCAATATTTAAGAGAATTGGGTGGTTCCAACAATTTGGGGAAGGACTTTTCCTGTTTCAACATAACTGTGGTCTTGTGCACAATACAAGACCTATAAAGATATGGTTTGGCAAATTCAATGTTAATCCTGACCTCATCCCCATTATTCATCTTTGTGAATAGTTGGACCACTGACTCTGAGCAAAACATTCTTGTCCACCATAAAAGCCTTATTTCCCAAATGATCTTTCGACTGAATTGAAATCTATAATCCCTCAGACATGTTCCAAAAATGAGCAGGCAACCTTATAATAACCTTGTGTTTGGAATAGGATGTACAAGCCCACATTGTTCAGGTGTCTGCATACTGCTGGTCATGTAGTTGTGAGAGAGCTGCTGGCAGAGAATAGGATTATTCCTTTTTTTTTTCAAATTCCCCCTATCTTCACGTGCTGCTTCCTGTGTGAGCACACAGTGAAAATGCCATGCAGCCAGTGACTGTCACAGAAAAGCTCACATGGACTGATGGGGGTTAATGTTTCAGAAAACATGAAGGTTATTGTAGCAGGGAGCATGCGGTGTGTGTGTGTGAAAGGATAATGTGGCAGAGAGCATGAGTAGGTGTGAAGGGTTAATGTGGCAGAGAGCATGAGTGCGTGAGAAGGGTTAATGTGGCAGAGAACATGAGTGTGTGTGTAAGGGGTTAATGTAGCAAGGAGGTATGATGGGTTAATGTAGCAGAGAGCAAGGAGGTGTGAGGGGTTAATGTAGCAGAGAGCAAGGAGGTGTGATGGGTTAATGTGGCAGGGAGAGCAAGGAGGTGTGATGGGTTAATGTAGCAGAGAGCAAGGAGGTGTGATGGGTTAATGTGGCAGGGAGAGCAAGGAGGTGTGATGGGTTAATGTAGCAGAGAGCAAGGAGGTGTGATGGGTTAATGTGGCAGGGAGAGCAAGGAGGTGTGATGGGTTAATGTGGCAGAGAGCAAGGAGGTGTGAGGGGTTAATGTGGCAGAGAGCAAGGAGGTGTGATGGGTTAATGTGGCAGGGAGAGCAAGGAGGTGTGAGGGGTTAATGTGGCAGAGAGCAGGGAGGTTTGATGAGTTAATGTAGCAGAGAGAGCAAGGAGGTTGGAGGGGTTAATGTAGCAGAGAGCAAGGAGGTGTGATGGGATAACGTGTCAGAGAGCATGAGTGTGTGTGAAGGGTTAATATAGCAGAAAACTGTTTGTGAGTGGTTACTGCAACAGAGCATAGGGGTGTTTGTGTGAGGTTAATATAGCAATGTAGCCTTATTGTGAGTTTGTATAGCTGTGGCGCTCTCTGATACGAATCATACACCCCATGTTTTGGGTTTTTTTCCGGGTGGGGGGGGCAGCGATTCACTTCTTCGCTCCAGGCAGCACAGTGGCTTGGGCCGGCCCTGATAATAAGTGTCCAATACCATTATAAGTATCCACGAGCGACTGCGATTTGACCTTTGGCTACCCTAAAGAGATTCAGTGAAGCAGCAGAGACAGCAGCAAATAAATGAAAATGTCTCCAGTACATTTGCAAACCCCTAGCAAAACGTCAACAGCACAGGAAACATGCAATTGTCAAAAACCATGACTATTTCATAAATCCCAAATTGCAGAGCTCGACTATGAGGACAATCCCTTAGCAAGGCAAAGGCACACTTTGATAAATGTTCATAACATTCTTTCTTTCACTGTGAGAAAATCGAGGAACACAAATGGAACTGAGGAAAGTGATCCCATGTTCATGCTAACTAGAAAAGTAGACCAAGAAAAAAGGATGTGAGAAAAACTGATAGATGGTTTCTGAACACACTAAAAGCACTGTAAATGTGAATTTGCAACACACTAGTTCCCAAAAGCATAACATTTACTATCTGAAAGAACATAAGAGTGAATTTAACATAAATGTAACATAAGCAGTAATGGTTTCTTGGCCATGTTATAGAGTCTTCTAAACTCTTGCAGGCAGTGTTGATCTATGGAATACGTAACTGGCGGCGCGATGGAAGTCGCTTATGGGTTGTATGGTGATTCTCTTTCGCTTATAGATCGTATGATGGTTCTCTTTAGAAATGCCGTCCACATATAACATGAAAGACAATAAGGGTACAATAGTACAGAACGGTAACAATTGTGGATATTAAACATGCGATACTATTCCCACTCACAAAGAAGGAGCCCCAACACTGGCTCTGAGCGGGTCAATACATTCAGTCACAGATGTCTGTATCTCCGGGAACGGCCCACAACTTTTCAAGATGTCGATCTTCTTATGGTACCCATACATATGGAAACATGGAATAAAAGGAAAACTTTCCTGTGTAGAACTGTTGGAGAAATGGTATAAAAATACACAGAGGTATCGCACTCACGTGTGTTGGAGCTTATAACCAAGCTCTAGGGTCAAGCGCCTGTGGACTTATTTAACGGTAAAGCCCATGGAAACCTCTTGTATTCAGCAACACACCGGGGAATGGTGCAGATAAATAAAAATTTATTAGAACATAAAAACAAATAAAATGGATAAACCTGGCTCAGCCAGTGTACCAAAACGCGTTTCGCCGCGTAACGCAGCTTCCTCAGTCGGTTTACAGTTGGTATAACAGGTTACAATTTATACCTTTCAAGTCCTACATTCAAATTGTCCCCAGGTGTTGCTTGTTAAACCGGCGTGCGGTTCACGCCTCGAAGATGTTAAGGTCGGCTGTTGTCCGCGGGTCCGCCATTTTGCGCCTGCGCAGTGAAAGCGCTTGCGTTCCAGAATGGATGTCGGCCATCTTGCGCATGCGTATTGCCTATTTCTTCTCTCCGGTCAGCCTATGTGTGCCAGAGTGTATGTCTCTCATCCCGAGCGGCCCAAAAAAGCAGAATAGAGACCGCAGCAATGTTGGGGCCAGACATTGTCATCCCCACAGGTTTTTAACCATATCCTTTACCAAAAAAACAGATAAAATATACATAACTTATGATAAACTGCTATGTTGTCATACCCAGGATATAAATCGGTGCTGCGAAACCTCTTATGCTCCGTATTTTTGGACCTCATAATGCAAAAAATAAATAACGTGTCTAAGTGTGTACAGTGATCCTGTGCATAATTGGCTGGAAATAAATATATAAGTATATATATGCTCAATTGTACCCAAGCAATTGATGGTATAATGTAAATACCAACACAGATATACGCTACATCACTATACGGAGTGAGCTATGTGATATAAGTGTTGCTTTAAATTTTATGTGGCATAATTATTATTACACCATATACTATCTACTGTATAGGATGTAAATAAGTGATGGTATCGTAGTTTTATCTATAATACTAATCATGGGTGAAATATACCCAATTGTTGTAATTCTGAAGATAAATTATTATAATAAACCATTACTATATGGGTAATAGTAAGAGTGTAATGTAATGTTATGGCCATCCTATAGGACCATAGCTGTGAAATGCGGTGAGTTGTAAATTGACGTACTAATATTGACTAGTGTGGTGAGTGTTATAAACTACACGATTATAGAGATGTATCATGGACTATAATAAATATAGTACACTAAACAGTGTGAACTATAAGTGTTGGTGAATGCGTATCATGTGTTATAAATCTAATACGTCCCAAATACGGAATTAAAGAGGCCTCTATTGTCTCTAAAGGAAGTGGATGACTTCAAAATCGTCATTTAGTCCCTTAGGCACCATGGTGCCATGTTCAAAAATGTGCCTCATTTCTGCCTTCCCCAATTTGTTAGGTAAATTTTCTTCTATCTCTATTTTTTTTACCTGCTCCAATGCCCAGAATTTAACGCCTACAGGAGAGCTATTATGGTATATTTTACAGTGCAAGGAAACGGAGTGTTTATCGTAACCATTTCTAATGTTTCTGGCATGTTCTGATATCCTAACATTTAGGGCTCTTTTAGTGCGTCCTATATATCCTAGACCACAAGGACACTCCAACATGTAGACCACATTTTTTGAGCAGCAATTAAGAATCCCTTTTATCTTAATCAATTTATCCTGTTTATGGTTGTAATATGAGCTGATGAAATTTTTCTTGTTAGAGGTAGACCTGCAAGCTAAACACATCCCACACTGGTAAAATCCCTCTTTAAGTCCAAAGTGGTTATTAGTGGTGCTTCCCTTCTTCCTAGGCTTGCTACGTACCAGATTCGACTGGTGTTTTCAGCCCCCCTAAAAACTATCTTGGGGACAGGCCCTATGACGTCAGCAAGATCTACATCATTTTTTAATATTGGCCAATGTTTTTTCAAGATCTTCTTTATCTTATCGGCTTTATGATTATAATCGCAGATAAAAAGTGGCTCCTTAACCTCTTTATTATTGGGTTTGTATTCCAGATATTTATCCCTATCTGTTTGTGATAATTCTAGGATTATATTGTCTAACTCCATATCATCATACCCTTTATCTAGAAAGTCTTGCTTAAGTGACAGAGCCTGCTCCTTATAGGTGTCTCCATCCGAGCAATTTCTCCTCAGTCTTACCAACTGTCCTTTAGGGACACCCTTGAGCCAAGGGGCATGATGGCAACTGGTGCAGTCAATAAAGGTGTTATTGTCGACTTCTTTGAAGAAGGTCTTAGATTTTACACAGTCATCCTCAATGTATATATTTAAATCTAGGAAGTTGACTTCCTTCAGGCTCCAGCAGTTGTCTAATTTTATACCCCATTCGGGGCTATCTAGGCTTGCAAGGAAGGATCGTAACTGATCCTCTCCTCCCCTCCAAACGAAAAACACGTCATCTATGTAACGTCTATAGGCATGGACCCTTCCCTGCGCCCAGCTATGCGACCCATACACGAACCCGGTTTCCCAGGCCGCCATGTACAGGTTGGCATAGCTGGGCGCAAATTTGGTGCCCATTGCCGTGCCCTTGCGTTGTATATAGAAGTCCTCTTCAAACTTAAAATAGTTGTTATTGAGTATAAATCTGACACTTTCGAGAATGAACTGCATATGATCCAAACCGATCATATTGGTTTTTAGAATCTCTTCCTCCAACTTTATTAAACCAAGTTCGTGTGGTATGCTGCTATACAATGCGTTGACATCGCATGTTACTAGGAGATCTCCTTTTTGCCAAACTAATTCCTTTAATACCTGTAGCATACTGATGGTGTCCTTTAAATACGATGAAATGTTTCGGACCAAGGGCTGGAGGAGTACGTCGACATACTCAGACAGACGGCTACTTATAGAATCTTTTCCCGCCACTATAGGTCTACCGGGAGGTTTAAGTGGGTTTTTATGAACCTTTGGAAGGATATAAAAATGTGGTATTTTGGTGAATTCTATAGATAGATAATCGAATTCTGATTTGTTTAGAATATTTTTGTCAAGACCTTCTTGTAGAAAGGGTATTAATTTAAGCCTTATGTCGCTGACCGGATCCTTCTTTAATTTGGTGTAGGTGGAGTTGTCGTTCAAAATGTGGAGTGCTTCCTCCTTGTATGCTTCCTTTGCCCAAATTACTATCCCGCCGCCCTTGTCGGCGGGTTTAATAATAATATTGGGATCCTTCTGGAGGTTTTTTAGGGCCATACGCTCTTCTTTGGTAAGGTTATGCTTATCTATTTTGGTGGATATCTTTTCTATATCCTTCATTACTAAGCTCTCAAACATCTTAATCTCATCAGAGACCATATGTCTCGGATAAAATGTAGATCTATTTTTCAAAGTAGTGTGTACATTAGGAATGACGTTCTGAGTCGCCTCTCTCCACTGGTTGTTTCAAAAAATATTTTTTTAAACTCAATTTACGTTTGAACCTTTGCAAGTCGATAAAGACCCCAAATTTGTCCAGCTGCTTAGAGGGGGCAAATTTGAGGCCCTTATTCAAAACGCTAACTTCTGATCTTGTGAGGACTTTATCACTCAAATTAAAGATTCCTTTCATGGGGATCGCTTCCTTTCTCTTTTTTCTTTTGCGTACATATTTTCCGGCTCTCGACCCTCTTCTGATCTTTCCCAGGGTCTTTTTTGCCCTCCCCCCCTTTCTAATCGTGTATCGAGGTCTCTGTGGGATCCCTGCCTGCTGTTCTTGTTTAGGGGGTCCTTCCAAAAAACCTCTTCTGTTTGATCTTCCAATGGTTCAAATCTATTTCTCAACTGGACAGTATTTTCTATTGGTACTCTCTCTCTTTTATTGGCGGGTATAGTGGGAGTGGAATCATGAGTCGCACCACCTACATGATTTCGTTCTTTAACTTGCCGGTCTTTATCATGCCCATAATTATACGGTCTGTCCCACTGTCGTCTGTCATGTTGGCCCTGGTATCCATACTCTCTGTATTGTTGTCTTTCCGAGAATGGATAGTGGGTGCCTCTCTGATATTGAGGTCTATAATGTCTGGTATTATCTGTGTAGGTATTCCTATAGTTACATTCGTTGCCCCAATACCTACGATAGGAATTTGGCCTTTCATTGTATTGTCCATAATTAGTCTCCCCATACCTGTTTCTATTTGGGGGTTCGACCTTATTGTCTAGTTGCCAGTCATCTATTTTAGTTTTTTCATATTTCTTGTGTATGTTACCTTTCTTGTACTCTACATCACGCTCATATTTACGTTTTTTAATGATTAAGACCTCTTTCTCGATTTTTTCCAATTTCTCCCCTAAGTTCTTATATCTGTAATATCCTTACTGGAATGTTCCTGCTCAATTTGTTTAGACAGGTTTTCTATCAGGTTATTAATGCTGGGAAGTTTATCCTTTCTCTTTTGGATGACATAATCCATAATAGTGATGGCAAAACCTTCTAATAACATATTCCATCCCGAAATAAATTCGGGATCGTCCTTGTCAGAAGAAGGTGTTTTTTGGAACCTTAGGCCTCTAGGTGTAATCTTATCTTTTTTATATTTTTCTAAGGTGGCTATTTCTAATTTTATTTTCATTTCTTTGATCAAATTTTTTTCCAAGTCTAGTAGCGGTCTTTTGTCTTCATTCTTAAACTCTTTGAGTTGCGAAGACACAAAAGTACCCCCTAACATCGATTCAACATTACTTCCAATCCTGTTTCTGTATTCTAAGAGAGACATGCTGGGGCTGCCAAATACCAGTGGGGGAATTTTCTATCCCAACAGTGTATAAAACAAGCAAAGTGGTAGGCGCCCCTGCCTGTACCGTCACCAACTATCCAAAGCCAGCCAGCAATCAGTGGTTTCCCCCAAACCAGTGAAAAAGGAATTATGGAATACGTAACTGGCGGCGCGATGGAAGTCGCTTATGGGTTGTATGGTGATTCTCTTTCACTTATAGATCGTATGATGGTTCTCTTTAGAAATGCCGTCCACATATAACATGAAAGACAATAAGGGTACAATAGTACAGAACGGTAACAATTGTGGATATTAAACATGCGATACTATTCCCACTCACAAAGAAGGAGCCCCAACACTGGCTCTGAGCGGGTCAATACATTCAGTCACAGATGTCTGTATCTCCGGGAACGGCCCACAACTTTTCAAGATGTCGATCTTCTTATGGTACCCATACATATGGAAACATGGAATAAAAGGAAAACTTTCCTGTGTAGAACTGTTGGAGAAATGGTATAAAAATACACAGAGGTATCGCACTCACGTGTGTTGAAGCTTATAACCAAGCTCTAGGGTCAAGCGCCTGTGGACTTATTTAACGGTAAAGCCCATGGAAACCTCTTGTATTCAGCAACACACCGGGGAATGGTGCAGATAAATAAAAATTTATTAGAACATAAAAACAAATAAAATGGATAAACCTGGCTCAGCCAGTGTACCAAAACGCATTTCGCCGCGTAACGCAGCTTCCTCAGTCGGTTTACAGTTGATATAACAGGTTACAATTTATACCTTTCAAGTCCTACATTCAAATTGTCCCCAGGTGTTGCTTGTTAAACCGGCGTGCGGTTCACGCCTCGAAGATGTTAAGGTCGGGTGTTGTCCGTGGGTCCGCCATTTTGCGCCTGCGCAGTGAAAGCGCTTGCGTTCCAGAATGGATGTCGGCCATCTTGCGCATGCGTATTGCCTATTTCTTCTCTCCGGTCAGCCTATGTGTGCCAGAGTGTATGTCTCTCATCCCGAGCGGCCCAAAAAAGCGGAATAGAGACCGCAGCAATGTTGGGGCCAGACATTGTCATCCCCACAGGTTTTTAACCATATCCTTTACCAAAAAAACAGATAAAATATACATAAATTATGATAAACTGCTATGTTGTCATACCCAGGATATAAATCGGTGCTGCGAAACCTCTTATGCTCCGTATTTTTGGACCTCATAATGCAAAAAATAAATAACGTGTCTAAGTGTGTACAGTGATCCTGTGCATAATTGGCTGGAAATAAATATATAAGTATATATATGCTCAATTGTACCCAAGCAATTGGTGGTATAATGTAAATACCAACACAGATATACGCTACATCACTATACGGAGTGAGCTATGTGATATAAGTGTTGCTTTAAATTTTATGTGGCATAATTATTATTACACCATATACTATCTACTGTATAGGATGTAAATAAGTGATGGTATCGTAGTTTTATCTATAATACTAATCAGTGGTGAAATATACCCAATTGTTGTAATTCTGAAGATAAATTATTATAATAAACCATTACTATAGTGTTGATCTATATTTTAACTTTTGGCGACAGCAGCCAGTTTTATCCCTGGCAGTTACACCTATTAACATTAACGATCATGTGAGTTTGAAAAGGATCCTTGCATTAGGGATGGTTGATATCCTTGCTTTAGTCCAATTAGTCAAGGCCGTCCACGATTTTACTTTTGCAAAAATCAAGGACTCTAGGGCCCCTATTACAATCTTCGCGCAAATGCAATTTTTTTTTGCACACGCAAAAAACGTAAGCACGCGCAAATTAACGCAGTATTACGATCCGAGCGCAGTTTTTCAGCCTTCATGTTTTTTCGAGCGCAAATCCGACGCGCAAAGCCGGGCGCAAATGACCGTTGCGTGCAGGAATCGGTGGGCAGACTGTTTTTCACGGGATTCAGCCAATCAGAATTAACCCCTTAGTGACCGGGCGGTTTTACACAAATCCGTCTTTTAGTGACCGCTGCTGTTTTTACGTTTCTGCGCTGTTAGTGTTTAGGTCAAATTTTCCTCTTACTCGTGTATTCAACCTACACATATTAAACACGCTTTTTCCTGCCATTAAATGGACTTTCTAGAAATACCATTATTTCCATCATATCGAATAATTTACTATAAAAAAAATATGAAATATGATGAAAAAATGATAAAAACACACTTTTTCGTAATTTAATCCCCAAAATCTACAACCACCAAAAAAGACCCCGGCTAAATAGTTTCAAAATTTTGTCCCAAGACTAGAAATACCCAATTTTTACATGTTTTTGCTTTTTAACCCCTTCACTGCTGAGCCAGTTCACCTATGTGTGCTGCGCTCATTCTGACCATTTTATGCTAATTATTTTGAGATGACAGCCTAGGTCTTATTTAATTAAACCCCCCCAGACAAAAAAAACGTAATTTTTTTTTATATATTTTATTTAATATTTTTTTTTTTTTTTTTTTTAAACCAAACCTGGCCACGATCAGGCCTTTCAAATGATGTCAAATATGACCATCTAGCTGCCATGGATTGGGAGATAGGGGGATCCTAAGGATCCCCTATCTCTACATGGCAGCTAGATGGTTAACTGGCCCAATGACATCCTCACACATATGGTGAGGTTGTCAGTGGGTGGGGGGGACCTGGAGGCTTGGCTGACATCCAAGATGTCAGCCCCCCTCCAGGTTCGAATCGCGTTTTGGCGCCAATTAGCAAAAAGCATCTCCCTAGCTTCAATGGTTGGGGAGATAGAGGGCTCCGAAGGAGCCCCCCACCTCCCCTCCATTGATTTGAATGGGGGCACCTGCTGAAGACATCACCACGCAGCGTGGCGACGTCATCAACCTCGCCGGCCCATGTAAATCACATGGGCAGGCTTCCTCCCTGCCAGATCGCCGAGGGATCCAGCGAGGGAGGTAAGTATCGGGCGGGAGGGGGGTTAGGCACCGCTGACGTACCCTGTACGTCTGCGGGTCTAAGGGAGACCCGTGGACAGGACGTACAGGGTACGTCAGCGGTCCTTAAGGGGTTAAGAACCACTATTTGCTAGGTTTCGGTTGTTGCGCCTGTCAAAGTCAATCTGTGTATATGTGCTGCAACAAAAATAAAAAATTCAACAATTTATTAATTTTACTGTTTGGGTATGTGTAGAATGTGTAATTGTGCTGTATTTTTTTTTTGTGCAGGTTCGTTTCGGCCAGAAAGTTCAGATTGTAAGTTAACACCAGGTTTTCAAAGACGTTACAATACTTTGCGCAAACGTCGTTCGTGCGACGTTGCACGAAGATCGTAATACCATCCGCTCGAACGCATTCGTGCTGACAATGGTAAGTATGGGATGCGCGCACGCACTTGTGCTTGCGCTGGGTTCGCGCAGGGTCAATCGCGGTAGACGCTAACGCGCATCGTTTGCGCGAACGTCGTAATACAACATTCCGCGCAAATGTTTTTGTCCTCGCGCAAAAGCACATTTGCGCGCACGCAAATGCACTGTGCGAGGATTGTAATAGGGGTTAATTGATTTGTTAATTGATGGCCACTGACCATCAGTAGAGCCAAAAGTTTTAGAACCTGTCGACTCTGCTCAGCTCACTTCTCCAGTCATTCTCCTGGTTTTCACCTCTCTCTGAATAACCCTGTATGTGTTTGGTAAGGTGGGTGACCCCTGCCATAGGCTAATAAGTTAGGAGACATAAGTTTAGCAGATGTGGTATTAACTTTGAATTGGTTTAAATTGAAAAAAGTATTAATATTATCGTTTATAATTCTGCAATATTTCGTTTTTTTTTTCTTCTTTAAACATATTATGACCTTTTAGAATTCAAAACCATAAGGCAATTCCAGAAACCTCCCAATGTAATTATTGCAGGCTCCATTTTGATTTGCTGGTATTATCTAAACATCTGTTACTTGAGTAATTTTCATCCAGTAAATGAATGCAGCCTGGGAGATTAATTAGGTTTTCCCCTGGAATTGCAGAGCAGTATATTAGATCATGTAAAACCATAAGTTTCAAAACATTAGTGCCAATTTTTCTGAAAAGGATTTACAAAGATGAAAAATCCAATACTTGTGTCATTGGGACAATAGTCAAGTCACCAGAGGTTTGAGCTCTTAAACTCACCTTTGAGCTCACCTTTGAAGCTCTTAAAGGGACACTCTAGGCAACATGACCACCTAAGCTATTTTAGGTGGTCATGATGCCCGGAGTATCCTGCCCTCTGTCCCTCCTCCCTCCGCTCAGCCGATCAGCTGAAAATGCTGAAAACAGCTGAGAGAGGCGGAGGAGTTTACTCCGCCCTCCCAGCTGTCAGTCAGCAGAGCGGGAATCATATTTCCCGCTTCTGCCGACTTTTGCCGAGTAGGAGACGTCATCGCGCTTTCAGCGCGATGACGTCTCCAACTCCCTGCAGAAGCTGGCGGCTCCCTCTGAGGGTTAGTGTTGCGCGCATCCTCTTGTGCGCAACACTAATCCTCAGAGGGAGCCGGGAGGAAGCCTGCCGATTGGCTGGCTTATGTGAGAGGCGCGCATGCGCGCTTCTCACGTAAACCAGAAGCCAAGACGCAGCAAGAAGAAGGACGGGAGCGGAAGAGGAGGGAGGTGAGTATAAAAAAAAAAAAACGCCGCTGGAAACAAGGATTTTAGGGTAAGTATTGCAGTTACAAGAAAAAAAACCCGAAAGTTTTATTAAGGGAATAGGGATAGGTTAGGAAAAAAAAACGGGGGGTGATTTTTTTGTTAGAGTGTCCCTTTAAGTAAGCATGAGTGTAATAGAGCTCAAAAGCCAAGTGGAAGAGATTTCTCTCATTGGTCTTGGCCATAATCCACATCTATGGGTAAGCATCAACCAACGGTCAAACCGTTAAGACTTGGCCACTTCTTTCCTATCTTTTGTCAGCGCTTTGCTCAGATCAGATCAATTTTATATGGTTTAATTAAAGTTACCTGTGAAGAAAAATATTTGCAGCAAACTTCCATTATTCTGCTTACAGTATCTAATAATGAAATATACATGGCAGCTATGCATGAAGAGTTTTAATTCATTAAAATTCCCTCTTTTAGATTCAAGCATTCACCTTATTAGAGTTTTTGGTGTGTTTTTATTATAATCCTCATTTTTAAACTTAAGGACCTAACGATTCATGGATGGTTCACGATAACCATAGGTCATCTTGTGTGACAGTCTTCAATAATTTGCAGCATGTTTTAAGCTGTACCACAGAAATTTTGATTTTTTTTTCTCCATATTGTTCAATATCATAAGAAATACAGATTTAACAATTCTCCAATGTGCGGGAACATTGTACATCCAGGGGATAATTATATTTGTGTCCTGTCAGATCTAGAATTTAATGAGATCTCTTTGCATTTCTGAGGCAGTAAGCGACTCTCCCCTTATTGGAAATACAAAATGCATTCTTAACTTTTCCCATTTTTTTGTACTTCTTTAAAGTCTTTATGCTGAAAATCATGACTTTCTCTCTACTTTTTCGTTAGAAACCACAGCTTTGAGAATTGCAAAAATATGCGATTTACATATCAAAATCTATGTCAAGTATGTCTATTAAATGCAAGAAAAAACTAATATTTTTGCACTTGTTCTTTCTCAAAGTAACCCTCAGTCGTTCAATGAGTCTTAAAGACACAGTCAGGCTAGGGTCAGACGAACGCAGGTGCAGCCGCACTTTATCACGGCCGTAGTAGCAGCAGATGATGGCCAATGACGGGCAATATACGAAGTACGGCCACACAAGTGTGGCTGCGCAACGCAAGCGGCAAACAAACACATTTTTTCTAGAACGTGATACCGCTAGTACTGACGTACAGAGTGCGCTGCATCCGCTAGCGGCATGTGTGCGTGATTAGGAGACGTCAGACACTGCTAATGTCCGGCCTACATAACGTCCAGACGCAAAAAGGGTTTTATTGATGATCCGTACAAAATCACGGACGCAAATGCGCATCGTATGAACGCTATCGCGTATTCCGTGAAAAAATATGTCCATTCGTTCGAACGCACTTTTTCACGGACTACGTGAAAAATGCGTTCGTCTGACCCTAGCCTAATCAAATCAAGGTTAGGCACAGGGTACACCCAGGTATGTTTTATGCCGAGATCCATTTCTGTTTCATCTTAAAGTTAAGCAATTTTTCATACTAGATAAATGTAAGAAAAAGACAAAATAGCAGAGATGGGAAAATTCAGTAATTTAGGTTTACATTTTACCGGCTACTTTTTATTTATTTATAGAGAATTGAGATTTCTCGTTTTCAAGTATGTCCTGGGTTCAAGAACATTGAATTGCTACAGTTGTTACAGAAATACAAAGTTACAGTTACAAGTACTTATACAGCGCCAACAGATTCGTAGCGCTTTACAATGGGGAAGCACATACATCAGACTTACATGATACAAGAGGAAATACAAACCTGGTCGTAGGATACCTTTCCAGTTAATACAGCACTTTAAACCAAGAACTCAGGCAAACATCCCATGAGCTTAGACTCCAAGGGACTGAGGTAACTGAAACAAATGGGAGCAGAGGGAAGGTGAAACTGGTGGCCAGAAGAATATTGTAGGGATTGCATGAAAAGGACCAGAATTTGGGGCTTAGTAAGAGTAATTAGTGAGAGAAGTGGAGACAGCTGGAAAGGCAGGCTGAAATAAGGGACCGGCCCTGTGTGGGTTGGGGCAGCAGAGGGAAGAGATGGAGGTGAGACTGAGAGTATGTGTCACGTTTGCTGTCCTGCTCACAACCATGGTGGGAATCCTTTTGGACAGCCTTCTAGACCTCCGATCCTTGAATGGTCAGGGCCACTAACCCTATCACTCCCAGCCAGGGAGAACAGACAGATCAACAATAATGAGTATAGTTTAGTCACAGCAGGTTTTGAGATCAAGTTATCGCTGAGCCACAAAGAGTTAACTTCACTGATAAGCGGAAAGCAGTCAGGAAGAGGTTTAGGCAGTGTGCTCATACACCAGGGGTTAACAGAAGCGTGGTCATTCAAACGTTCCGAGTTGGCAACAGAGAGGGTTTTTGTACAGGCAGATTTGGCAACAAAAAAGGTCCTCATACACTCCGATTTGGCAACAGGGCAGATCGATAGATTATCTGAGTCAGTGCTATGCAGGACTGACATATACTCTGCATCAATGTTATGCAAGATAGTTATACACTCTGGGTCAGCGTGGTTCAAACGCAACAAGCACTCTGAGTCTGCATTAGGCACAACACATACAGGCCTGGTCAGAAAGGCAGTCCGAGTCAGCAACAATCAGGTTCAGCAACAGAGCAAAATAATCAATCAATGAGAGAATACACCAGGCGATGAGGGAACTAACCCCACGTCAGGGTGATGAGTCGACTCGCACACCCTGCATTTAAGGCCGGCGGCTCCACGTCATCACGTCACACCCCGCCCCTCCAGGCACACGAACGACCGGAACTTCTGGCACCCGGCAAGCCAGCGATGTTGCCGAGTGCCCAGACCCCCCCCCTGAAGGCCTGCAGGTGCCGAGGATGTGACAGTATGCTGTTGAAATAGAATGAGGTTGATGACAATGCACAGATAGCCACTATTTACAACATGTGGGGGGAGGAGGGAAAAAAACAACAGAAATGGAGGGAGATTTAAAATATGACTAGTCAGAGATTAATAAATGCAGACATAAAAATATAATTGCAAGATTATGGCAGCCTGGGGTATAATGTTGGACGCCATGTTAAATAGTGGATACCTTGATGCTTGATCAGGGCAGCAGAGGGAAGATATTGAAGTGAGTCTGAGAGCATGCTTAATGCTTGTTCAGGGCAGCAGAGGAAAGAGATGGAGGTGAGTCTGAGAGTATGCTTGATGCTTGGTCAGGGCAGCAGAGGGAAGAGATGGAGGTGAGTCTGAGAGTATGCTTGATGCTTGTTCAGAGCAGCCATTCACTGTGTAATGGTGAATGTCCTTATTTTGTTTAACAATGTGTTCCTCTAAATGTTAGGTTTTAGGACCGCATAATCTAAAACTCATCCATTTAAAAAGGAAATCATTTATTATTTATTACTTACAATTGTTTTCCTTTTTCGCAATACACATAGAGGCATCTCATTACGAAGCCACAATGTTTTCTGATCTACTTGAGATAAATGGCTTAGTTGTGCTTTTAGCAATCTGAAATAAAATTGATAGGTACACTGGGGCATCTTACAATGAGACAAGGTAAAACAATCTGTGCAAGGGTAGCCAAAAAACTAATTTTACTACCAGATGAAGGATCAAGTTTATCTAGGTACCTGTGATTAAATGACAGCTGACATTTTTTTAAACAAAAGCATTGCATGTAATATAGCCTTCAAGTACATACCTCCTTTTGAATAGAAAAGGTTTCAGCCATTTAAGTTATATATGGTTAAGTATAGTTAAGTTATGAATAGTCCGAAGGTGGATAAATGGTGAGTTTTACTACAGAGTAGGGATGTGCGTTTCGGGTTTCGGAATTTTCACGAAATTTCCCAATTCGTGTTTTCGGATACGGCCGAATTTCCGAAAAATTTTAGATCCGAAAATTTCAGATCCAAAATGTTTTCCGAGCCGAAACGAAATATTTTCGGATTTTTCGAATGGACTTGAAATGTGTCAAACGAGGAGAACAGATTTTCCGAAAAACGAAAATTTTCCGAAAAACGAAAATTTTGTAAAAACGAAAATTTTCAGAAAAACGATAATTTTTCGAAAAAACGAAAAGTCGATACAAAAAACGGGCAAAATGACACGAAAAATACGAAAAATGGTCGATATTCCGAAAAATGTGCAATTTCGAAAAACTAAAATTTCCGAAATTACGAAAAGTCGATACAAAAACTGAGCACAGTGACACGAAAATACGAAAAATGGTCGAAATTCCGAAAAAAAAATGTACACGAAAAACGGGCCGAACCGAATCGAATCGAAACCGAAATCGGTCGAAACGAGCCGAATCGAAAAGTTTAAAAATCCGAAAAATCGAACCGAATCGAACCGAAAAAAAAATCGGTGCACAAGCCTACTACAGAGATCTGTAACCAAAGCTCCCTCTACCTTTGCACCCTCACCTTCCTTGGCACCTTGCGCACACTATACATGCCCTCTGTAGCTGTTGGAGATGAAGTATGGATGCTGGCCTCCTGCTGAGAGATTGTGGACCAATTTGGCAAAGCCAATTCTCAAGGACTATGAGCATAAGGGGCACCTAAGGGTTAATGAGTTAAATGTATTTTATCGTGAAACTGTTTCTATTTTAGGAGTTTGTGTTAGAGATACAATGTACACATATTGTTCTTGCGCTCTATTTGTCCCTAGATTGATCTGATGTTGTTGCTTGCTAATCCCGTCTAGTGTGTACTAATTTGGTTTCTGCATCTTCAGAAGGAATTCAAATACCCCTCATGTAGACAATGAATTCTGTTGATTGTATCATGTTACCCCCTCTCTGTTGCCCATGTAATTGGACCCATTTTTCCATTAAAACATATATTCATTCCCCTGCATTAAGCTGTGTCTGGTGTTTGGGGAGAGATACTTAAGAATATACAGCACTTCCTCAAATTCTGTCTGAGGGTTGTGAGAAGGAAAGCTGCTGCGGGTCAGCTTGGCTGGAGAGAAGGGACGGACGCTGTAACAAGTTCGGGTCTGGTCCTCAAGTCATAGACCAGTCACCCCCAGTTGCTGTTACAAGATCATTAAAATGTCTGCTTCCATAGAGCATGAGTAAGCCTAAGAATTAATAAAAGATTATTTCAGCACATACCGTCATTATTTTTAACTATATTTTCAGTTGACACTTCCATAGAAAAATTTGATGTATAAAAAAAATATATATATTTTAAAATAACATGAATTTTAGGTAAAACGACAATAATATTGTTTTGTAACTGATATGTTCAGTTACAAGAATGTTTGCAAAATAAGTATTAAGCTGGCATCATAGGGAGATGGCATTTGCAAATGTGAAAATCCTTAGAATGAAAAAAGTACAGAATGATAATTCCTAAGTGGGCAGCTTAGAATATTTCTGTTTGAAAAGTCTGAGTTAATTATATAGAGATTTCAGATGGATAGTATAAGCCGTACATATGCTATAATTTACCTATGGATAATACTGCTAACACGCTTGGAGATTGTTCTAAGGATTAAGGGCTTTTTTCTATATATGATTTAAACTAAATCTGTCTATTTTCACTCATTACTTGTTTAGTCTCACAGTGAAATATGTAAAGAAAATATAAACTAATGATATATTTCCTGCATACTATTAAATCTATATTAATTTGTATATATTTTAACTTAAAAACACCTGATCTACCATATTAGATACATTATATAATACTGAATGACTGTCCTGGTGTGTACTGCAATATATTTTTTATTTTACAGATATCCTTTAAATTATGACATACTATTGAAATATGATGTGTTTGTATATCTTTGTATAGAGTTTAGTTAATAGTTATCCATAGATATGACTTTTCGCTTATTGTTCCACTTCTTAAACATAGCAATATTCTCAAGCATTGTGAGAATGGAGAATTAGATCCATCTGTAACAATGGGATATAATATAACCCTTTGCATGAGCAGGCTGTCTTCCAAAAAAGAATGCATAGGTGGTAGCATATAAGGCATATATTATAATGGTGTGATAGCAAATGTGACGTGGATTAGTAGGTCCACAGTATAAAAATATGAAGTATAAAAATGGAGTGCATAGGACAAGCTCAAAAAAATTCTAAATAAAACAATGACTATAAATAAAAATGCTGTAATAGAATTCTATAATAGATAACCTCTATGATGATGATGTGGAATGTATAAAGAAAAAAAGGGGGAAGATATATTAATGTGCTGATCGATACGCACTAATGACTATGTGTATTGGAATAATAGGGTTTGTGATATATACGTCTGTAACCCAACCTTAAATTGGATCATAGATAAATGTAGATAAAGATCAGTAACTTAACAAAGGTGAAAATTATAAATAAAAAGTGAAATATATTTACTTTAGAAAAAAACAAAAGTGTAATTAACATAAGTATGCTAATTTATTTTTATATTAGATGTGCCAATAAACCCTAAGTTTTAGGTGAATTAATAGTAATATCATGGATATACCACATCTGTAAATTCATAAATCAGAATAAAAAATTGTGTGTAATTTATTATATCACGCATGTCGTTGGACTATGCATATATGGCAATTATGTGAAAAAGCAAATAAAAAATGCATGACCTCAAAGTCATCATTTAGGCCACCCGGTGCCAGAGTGCCCATCTCAAAAATAGTGTGCATCTCTGCCTGGCCCAACCTTTTAAGGAAGTCTTCCCCTATGTCGTTTTGTTTAAACTGTTTAATAGGCTTGTGCACTTTTTTTTTTTTCCGTTTGATTTGTTCGGATGTTTAAACTTTTCGATTCGGCTCGTTTCGACCGATTTCTGTTTCGATTCAGTTCGGCTCGTTTTTCGTGTACATATTTTTTTTTCGGAAAATATCGATCATTTTTCGTATCGACTTTTCGTGATTTCGGAAATTTTCGTTTTTTTCGGAAAGTCTGTTCTCCTCGTTTCAAAGTGTCTAACTCTATTCGTTTTGACGTAAACTACTATGGTTTACTTTTTTATACTTTATATATTTTTTTATAATAAGTTTTTGGTTTTGTTTTTCGGATCCGATATTTCATTCTGTCGATACGATAATTCTGGCGATTCTATCGTGTTTTTTTTTTTTTATTAAATAAAGATCCTTTTTTTCTTGTGATTAAATAAAATTGTGAAATGTATATTCATAAGAAAAAAAGGGTATGAAAGCCAAGGAACAAAAAAAAAAGAACAAAACGATTTAAAAAACGCTAAACTGACCCGAATGGTCTGACTTTAAAAATAAAAACCAGAACAAAAAGGTTTTAAAACGGAAAAAATAGTTGATCAAAATGATCTGAAACGAAAAAAAAAACATAAAATGATTTAAAACAGACGAGAAAAAAATTAACCCTTTCGCTGCTGAGGCATTTCACGGCTTCCCTTCACGCCTGTGTGCGGTGCTGCTGAGCTAATTTTTAACAGTTTCGCTCCTCTTGTTTAAACGCGTTTTTTTGAAGCCTTATTTTATAATATGACCCAGACATGTTATATATCGTTCTTTCCGGCAGACTCGGCAGATGATTCATAATATATCATTATCATATGTATTCGTCATGTCCTGTCTGTATATTATAACAAAAAATGCAATAACATTAGAATTTTCAATGTTTGTTTTACAAGGTGTAAAGTGATTTTTTTCACATTTTAACATGCGAGTGTTTGCGGTTATACTTTATGAGTTGCGTTTGTTAAAAAAATTGAAATGGGAACAATATTGCTGCATTAACAAAACAAAACAAAAAACCTGTTTATTTTTTTTTTAGATTTTAATTTTTTATAATTTTTAACATTATCATGTTTGGTATTGTTGGAAAGGCCATGCTCTGGTCGATCCAAAGATACCAAATATTAACCAACCGATAGCTGCCGCGGATCGGGAGATAGGGGGTTCATTGGAACCCCCTATCTCCACCATTGGTCGCAGTTAGGGGTTAACTCCAGAACTGACGTCATTGTGACGAGGTCTTGGGACTGTCGGCAGCTGCCGTTCCCCCACGCTGTTGTCTTCCTGCAAAGACGTGACCATGTTGGCGGGCAGCGTCTTAGCGGGCAGCGGTGGGAGAGAGAGAGCTCATAGCTGGGAGGAGGTGTTGCGTGAAGCTGCAAACAGGGACAAATAAACTAGACCTGAGCCGCACTAAGGATCTTTGGGTTGTGTCGGAGAAGACTTCACGCAGTGCTGCCATCAATATTTTTTGATAAATTCTTGGTTATACAATGAATGTGACTGTGGACAAAAATCCATGTTGTTGTGACATCGCCTAAGCTTAACAAAACCAGGCCACATTGGTAATCAAATCTCAAGGCAGTACAACAAGGTTGTGTTAGTGTGTGACATTTTTTGGCCAGGCAGGAAGTGTAGAATGTGCACAGTTACATTCATATTCATGGCCACAAATATGTTGACAAATTTATGACAAAGGATCCATAGAAATGTCAATAAATTTATGTACATATAATTTTAACAGTGTGGAAACCAAGCAATACATATTAACTTATTAAGTAAGGAAAAGCAATGCACACAAACAGGAAAATATGGAAAAAATATAAAATTTATTTACAACATGGGGAACATGCCAAGGATGGCAAACTGCCCAACTGGGGCACAAACAAACATAGGGGAGGAGGAGGCTGGTCTCACTGCCGCTCCAGGATGTCAGCGGCATTGCTAATATGCTCCCGCAACTCCTGGAGCAATTCCTGGATGGAATCTATGGTGGTGACAGCCAGGCGTAGCTCTCCGATTGCCATCCTATTTATCATCCTAATGCTGGACGTGTCCGGTCTGCCTTCTCCTTCTATATATCCAATAAATGAAAGAAGGAAAATACAGTAAGTAAAGCAGGTTTCTATTTTTGACTGAAAGTCTTGAAAAAATATAACAGTAGTATATACCAGTGCTGGCGGCCTCCTGAGGCTCTGACTCCTCCTCCGACTCCTCCTCCTCCACCACCACCGTCAGCATCTCTTCCGGTGCTATATCTAAGAAATTAAAGAAATAAAAAATACAGTAAACAACAAAACTGATTTATTTTTGAACAAAAGTCGATGCAAAATACAACAGTAAAAAAAAAAAACTGGACTCGCGGCCTCCTGCTGCGGCTCCGGCTCCCTCTCTCCATCACCCTGCTCCTCCTCTTCCTCCTCCTGCTCCTCCTCTTCCTCCTCCTGCTCCTCTTGTGCTATACATAAAAAAATTTAATTAAAATACAGTAAACAAAAAATGTTTCTGTTTTTGACCAAAAGTCGTTGCAAAATAAAACAGTATATACCAGCGCTGGTGGTCCTCGTGGCTCCTCCTCCTCCACTGGGGCACTGGTGCCTGCCGGGGCAGATGCTGCCTTCTTCCTGTCTTCTGCCAAATCCAAAAAATAACACGTAAAAAATGAGATAATAAGACTGGAAAAAATGGTATATCTATACAATATATTGCCGAAAGTATTGCGACACCCCTCCACTACCCACTAGCACTACCAGCTTGACCCACCACTACTCCCATCTCATAGTTCTAAAGTCACAAAATATTTATTATTTCCCCTGCACATAGACATATATTACCGTTCAATTATATATTTTTTTCAGAAGTAAACATTACGTTTATTCAATAAAAACTATTATTTGTGTTGTGTGCATACAAAACGGATTGTGCTGACTGCTTTTAGTTATTTTATAGATGCCTCAGCCTCAGTTTCACTTTCAGTTTCTGCTAATAAAATTGTGGATATTGCAGAAACAACAGAAATCGGCCATTTTGTTTTGAAATTTGCATCTAAAGCGTTCAATAATGACACTGCTGCAGCAAACTGAATTGCTGCGCTGCAACAATTCAGCAGCTGCTGAGGATGTATTAAACGCGGCTCTGTTTGGATGCACTTTCAGAAGAACTACATGTCCCATCCTACCACTTAGCAGAGACGCAGAGATTTTTGTTGATGCGCAGGTGGGAGCCAAAATTGGGCAAGCTGCGGGTCATCTCGTATGCATCACTCAATCACAACAACCTCCCCCCTCAGCACACTACAGTACACACAGTGCCAAAAGAAATCCAGCATTGTAACTTCATCTACATACATCAAATGTCACAATTTTCACGAATACGTAAAATCACAAAAAAGAAGAGCTATGGCAAAAATGCATGTATGACGAGTCATGAAAACACAAAGCTATACACAATCCCATTGCATGAAAAAAGGACTAGATAAATCAACGTATTTCTGTTCACATTAGCACATGCAAGCACATTATTATTATTATTATACAGGATTTATATAGTGCCAACAGTTTGCGCAGCGCTTTACAATATAACATGACACTTATGTTTGGCTATGACACGCCGGATGTGCCTCAGCTGCTCCTCCTCGCGTACCTTGAGGTCGGATCAGTGTTTTCGGAGCTGGTCCTTCGTCCGGTCCTTCCCGAACAGCTCCAGGATGGTGGTTCGGAGTTTGTGAAGGACACGATCCTTTCGTGAATTATTCTTTCTGCCGTAAGGGCCCTTACGGCAGTCGTAATCTTTGCGATCAAAGATGCGGACCAGCTCCAACATCTCCTCAAATGCCATGTTGCTGGCCCGCTTCTTCCTGGGTGGTGTCTCATGGGTGGAAGAAGATGAGAAGGTGTCCGAATGGCACTCGTCTCTTGCAGCCATGATAAATAATAAAATCAATATTTTTTGGCCTGTCAAAAAAGTTGTTAAAAAACTGGCTCAATAAAGTTACGACATCCGCGCGCGCGCATGCGCGACCCGCGGACGAACCGGATCCGACCCGATTACGAAGGAATTATCATATCGACAGAATTATCGGATCATTGGAAACAAAAACAAGTGATACGCATTTACAAATACAAAATTTACAGAATCAGCGATATAACCGATAATAGTTAAATATACGAAGTCCAGAATTACCGAAATGGAACCGAAATCACGAATGGAAGCGAAATCATGAATAGAGTGAAAATAAATTTCGATTTGACACATTTCAAGTCCATTCGAAAATATTTCGTTTCGGCTCGGAAAACTTTTCGGATCTGTCGGTTTTCGGGTCCGATCCGATTCGGAAAATCGGCAGAATTCCGAAATTCCAAGACCCGAAACGCACATCCCTACTGTTTAATAGCTGTAAATTTTAAACCTGTTGGGAGACTGTTGTGTTCTATTTTATAATAAAGTGAGACTGAGTGTTTCTCAAACCTATTTTTTATATTCCTAACGTGTTTTGATATTCTCACGTTGAGCGCTCTTTTTGTGCGGCCTACATTTTGTAGGCCACAGGGGCATTCCAACATTATTATATTTTTCGAAAAACAATTGAGGATGCCCTTTATGGCGGCTTCTTGTTTGTTTTTATGATTCTGGTATGAATCTTTAAACCCTTTTTTGTTTCCGGTGGACCTACATGCTAGGCACTGACCACAATTATAAAAACCTTGTTTTAGTCCAAAGTATCCCTCTTTGGTATTTTGCCTACATTCTTTTTTAAGTCATTGTCGTTACGTAGAACATGCCAATGCTTTTTAAGGATTTTTTTAATGTGTGTAGCTTTGCTGTTGTAATCGCAAACAAACCTCCCTTCTTCTCCCTCTATTCCTTTCTTAAGTTTATATTTGAGTAGCTCCTCACGGTTGTCATTAACTAAATCAATGATGATCTGATCTAAGTCACTCTCTTCGTACCCTTTTTCTAAAAAATCCTTCTTTAGTGTGTCTGCCTGTTCTTTAAAGACTTCAACATCCGTACAGTTTCTCCTTAACCGGACGAATTGCCCCTGGGGGACCCCTTTTAACCAAATGGGATTGTGACAGCTGGTTTTGTCTATAAATGTATTTGCATCCACCTCCTTAAAGAAGGTTTTGGATTTTATGTCACCACCTTCCCTATAGATATTGAGATCTAGAAATGTAACACTCTCTGTACTCCACTTCTTGTCCAATTTAATGCCCCATTCTGGGTTATCCAAATTGGTCAGAAATGACATCAAGTTACCCTCTAATCCTCTCCAGACAAAAAACACATCATCAATGTATCGTCTGTAAGACAGAACATTTCCCTGCACCCAGCTATGCGAACCGTAGACAAACTGAGATTCCCAGCCTGACATATATAAGTTCGCGTAACTGGGTGTAAATTTGGTGCCCATGGTAATTCCCTTCAATTGGATGTAAAAATCTTCCTCAAATTTAAAATAATGGTTTATATGTATAAAGTTTATACTCTTAAGGATAAAGGATGTTTGTTCTGTGGTGGTCTTTTTGGCTTTTAATATTTCTTTTTCTACCACATTAAGGCCCATTTGGTGCGGTATGCTGCTGTATAGGGCATTAACATCACAAGTTACCAGGATATCATTACTCTCCAACCGTAGATCTTTAATAAGTTTGAGCATATCTAAAGTATCTTTAAGATGTGATGGAATTTCTTGAACAATAGGCTGCAGCAAAAGATCCACATACTCTGATAGATGACTCGTGATTGAATCTATGCCTGCCACTATAGGTCTTCCAGGCGGATTGGTTGGATGTTTGTGTAATTTGGGTAATATATAAATGTAGAGTGTTTTGGTGTGCTTCATCATTAAGTATTCGTATTCTTGGTCATTTAAAACTTCTTTATCTTTCCCTTCCTAAAGAAGGGTACTTATTTTTTCTCATGTCTTTAATGGGGTCACCCTTCAATTTTTCATAAGTGGTACTATCACTCAAGATCCGCAGTACTTCCCCATTATACATCTCTTTGGAGAGGATTACAATCCCGCCGCCTTTATCGGCGGGTTTTATGATAATACTGGTATCTTTCTGGAGTACTCTCAGGGCTATGTTTTCCTCTTTAGTAAGGTTATTGCTTCTTTCTTTTGTAGACATTTTTTCTATATCACTCATTACAAGATTCTCAAATACTTTTATCTCATTAGAAATGATATGACGGGGATAAAACTTTGGATTCTTTAAAGGGGTGTGTATAACTGGATCTAAATTTTGTCTAATGTCTCTTTCTATTGGGTTTTTTAGGAAAAGCTTTTTAGGCTAAGTTTATGTATAACCTTTGTAGGTCTATGTACATGTTGAATTTGTCTAACTTGTTTGTGGGGTAAAATTTAAGACCTTTGCCTAAATCAGTTCCTGCATATTTGGTTTTTTATTGGGTTTGACCTAACAAAACCCATATGCTTCCTACTTCGAGCTTGGAATAGCTCCACCAAATGTGAGTTTCCACTTGTTATGGTCTTATACCACATAATTTGCATCAGATACACACAAGAGTTTGTCTCTGTCTTTTTTTCTTATTCCAACGGATGTGGTGAGAAATCCCCGATGTTAAGGAGTGGGTTACCTGAGAAAACATTCCAGACAAACAACCCAAAGGCGCCAACTCGCTCAGAGCCAGTGTTGAGGCTCTTTTTTTGTGAGTTGATTGACCATAGAATATCGAAGATATTTACCCACCTGTGATTTATACTGCACCAAGTTTTTTTTTTTTTCCTGTCTTCTGTTTTCTCAATATTATGTAATATTGTTGGTGACGTCATTTGAGAAGCCGTCCGAATCCCCTTGCGTCCATTCGCGCTGACCAGATACGTATCTTGTTCCATTTCATTCTGGTTTGGGGGAAATCACTGTTTGTCTGGTTTGGCTGGGTATTCGGAGGTCATACTGTGGGCGCTTACCATTCTCGTCCTTGTAAATCTGGAAAACCTGACCTGTTGGGGGGTACTTGAGGACCGCTGTTGGGAACCACTGTTCTAGAGCAGTGTTTCTCAACTCTGGTTTTTAGTGCCCACTAAAAGGCCAGGTTTTCCAGATATTTGAAGCACTGGACAGGTGATATGATTTGCTGCTCACTGATTGCAGGATTCACTCTGCATTTCCCCTAGGTGATCCTTAAAACCTGGCCTGCTAGTGGGTCCTGAGGACTGGAGTTGAGAAACACTGCTCTAGAGCCTGTTCCTGTTTTACCTGTTTGCCTGTATCTAAGCCTATAGCGGGCCAGCATCCCAGCCTGCAAGTACCAGCTTCCATGTCCACAGCATGCCAGCCGCAAAACTGCCAAAAATTATCGAATCCGATACTTTCAGAGGGTTCCCGATGCTTTATCGAATCTGATTCGATAATTTTGGCGGGTCCGGTGTATTATCGGATCGATAATTTTGGCGGTTTTGCGACTTTATTTTTTTATATCCAGCGGTTTTGCGGCGGCTTTTTCCTGCACTCCGGGGACCCTGAGGTGAATGCATATTTCAGCGCAGGTTAGGGAATATTGATTCCCCGAAGTGCGGGGAACGAGAGAGCACTGAAAAGTCAATGACCTTTTGGTGCTTTGTGAATAACCCCTTTAGAGGTTGATAGCTCTGAGACACAGTAGCGGATCCAGGGGGGGCAACGGGGCAATTGCCCCCTGAGCAGTGCAGATGTCAGGCTGACCTCCAGAACTCAAATCGCGATGTGTGCAGTGAATGCAGCCATCGTGATTTGCAGAGGCACACACTGCGCAGAAGCACTGAGGATTGCCCCTCCCAGTCATGTGTCAGGGGCGTGTCACGTGGTGATCCTTTTCCCGGTGACATGTGGCTGAGCCTGTCTCCTTCCATGCCTGCCTGACAGCCACAGGAAAGGGCTGGATCTGAGGCTGCACTGGGCAACAGGATCAGAGGAGAGAGGGACTGGAGCCTCCATGCAGGGACACCAGGGAGGTAATGGGTACCTGAGAGTTTGATCCTTCCTCCAGGGTGTATAAGAAAGCTAGAGCTGCACAGTAATAAACCTCTCAGATATGAGTCTGTAACTGCTCCTCTAGATTGTAAACTCATGTGTGCCCTCTGCTCCTCTAGATTGTAAGCTCCTGGGTGCCCTCTGCTCCTCTAGATTGTAAACTACTGGGTGCCCTCTGCTCCTCTAGATTGTAAGCTCCTGGGTGCCCTCTGCTCCTCTAGATTGTAAACTACTGGGTGCCCTCTGCTCCTCTAGATTGTAAGCTCATGTGTGCCCTCTGCTTCTCTAGATTGTAAACTCCTGGGTGCCCTCTGCTCCTCTAGATTGTAAACTACTGGGTGCCCTCTGCTCCTCTGGATTGTAAACTCCTGGGTGCCCTCTGCTCCTCTGGATTGTAAGCTCCTGGGTGCCCTCTGCTCCTCTAGATTGTAAACTCATGTGTGCCCTCTGCTCCTCTAGATTGTAAGCTCATGTGTGCCCTCTGCTTCTCTAGATTGTAAACTCCTGGGTGCCCTCTGCTCCTCTAGATTGTAAACTACTGGGTGCCCTCTGCTCCTCTAGATTGTAAACTACTGGGTGCCCTCTGCTCCTCCAGATTGTAAGCTCCTGGGTGTCTTCTGGTCCTCTAGATTGTAAGCTCCTGGGTGCCCTCTGCTCCTCTGGATTGTAAACTCCTGGGTGCCCTCTGCTCCTTTAGATTGTAAGCTCCTGGGTGCCCTCTGCTCCTCTGGATTGTAAACTCATGTGTGCCCTCTGCTCCTCTAGATTGTAAACTCCTGGGTGCCCTCTGCTCCTCTAGATTGTAAACTCATGTGTGCCCTCTGCTCCTCTAGATTGTAAGCTCCTGGGTGCCCTCTGCTCCTCTAGATTGTAAGCTCCTGGGTGCCCTCTGCTCCTCTAGATTGTAAGCTCATGTGTGCCCTCTGCTCCTCTAGATTGTAAACTCCCGTGAGCCGGGCCCTCTGCTCCTCTAGATTGTAAACTCCTGTGAGCTGGGCCCTCTGTAAATTCTCGTGAGTCGGGCTCTCTGCTAAAACACCATATTTTCTGTCAGTGCACCTCCCGAGACTAGTCTCTGGATCCGCCCCTGCTGAGACAGGCATAGGAGCTGTTCTCTCCCAAAGGGAATAACCAGACCAACCACTAAAACCTTGTGGCTTCTTTTCCAAGAAATTATCAAGTATTGAAAAGAACTATGATATCGGTAATGAAGAACTCCTGGCTGTCATTTCTACATTAAAGGAGAGAAGACATCTGCTTGAAGCAGCTCCTACTCCCACTCTGATTCTCACTGACCGAAAAAACCTGACCTTATTGTCGATGCCAAATGATTATCCACCTGTCAACCCCGGTGGTCTACGTTTTTACCTGAATTACATAATCACTGATAGGCTCCGTAAAAGAAACGCTAAGTTGGACATGCTTTCCACACAGTTTGAGGTCACAGAACAACAGGATGGACCAGTTGAGTCAATTGTTCCTCTGGAGAGAGTAGTGGCAGCTGCTCATCTCACCCTTACCTCTACACTCCTTACTCGTATCCAAGCTAAGCAAAGTACAGCTCCTCCTGAAACACCTTCTGACAGGTTGTATGTTCCTGATGCAGAAAGAAAAGAACTCCTGTCATGCTCTCATGCCTCCAGGACAGCATGTCATCCTGGTATAAAAAGGACATTGCCAGCCCATCAATGTACTGGCTGCCAGACATGAGCAAAGATGCGAATGACTAAGTATTGGCATGTGTTGTGTGTGTGTGCTCAATCCAAATCATCTACTCTGTGTCCGGCAGGGCTACTGCAGCCATTAGCCATGCCTGATAAACTTTGGTCACACATCTCTATGGGTTTCATAGTCGATTTGCCATCCTTTGAGGGGGCCCGAAAGCTCAAGCCCCTTGGAGTCCTATGGAGCAGATTTTCGTGCTTACCATCTTCATGTTAGAGTTTACAATGGAATAGGGCCCTTTGTTTGTTGTTTCTATTATTTATACCAGCTACCAGAACAAAACATAATATCGTTACGTTTCATTTTAAACAAACTGATTCACAGCTTAGTAATGTGATTTCGCATAGCACATAAACATTTCACGCAACACTTAATTATGAAGGTACCAGCTGTAGTTTCACAGAGAGCATTACTGCTGCTTTGCTTTGCCTACATATTTTTTTAAAGTCCCAAGGCAAGAGTTTCTAGCAGGAGAAAACAAGCTTGAATACATATTTTCCAATAGCTATATATTTTTTAGATATATCAATTTTCTTCAGTATACTGATAAATCAGAATAATCTTTTACTCTTTAATTCTCCAGACATTCCTTAAATTCCTATAAATATTTTATAGAATAGTAATATGATGGTGCTATGACTAATGTTAATTAATATTACTAAAAGAAGAGGGGGATATGCCAAAGTCCTCACCTCGACCCCAAGCATCGGCGTTGGGTTGGGGGCAAAATACATTATATACAGTAACTATGATTAAAGTTAACTAGAGTATACTGTAGCTTACGTTTACTTTTAATGACATGCTAAACATAGCTTTTGCTAAAAAATACACAGATTTCTGTGTTTTCAGTTAGATATCTGAAAGCAATTACACTAATAACCAAACCGCATTACTGTTACATTTTCACACCTACTGTATAATAAAGCCATGCTTAAAAGTTCTGTAAATTGCTTATTTATAGAACTATGATGGTTTGGACTGGAAATCATATACACAGTTTTGTAAATGGTAACTGAATGAGATCCACGTTGTGCAGATAATTATCACTGAGCACACGACAGCAGCAGCTGGAATCTGAACATAGATCTGAATGTTACAACCTACGCAATGTTAACAGATGCCACTGCCCCCTAGTGACATTTCATCTGTATTTAATTGAACAGGGAACTCATGCAAGTTATGACTTGACAAGCAATGCTACTTCATAAAAAAAAAATGCAAAGAAAATAAGAAAATCAGAGTTACGATATATTTGCCAATGCAAATGATACTTAGGGTATGTTTGGTTTTAAATTTGGTTTTCTTGCATATGTATGTATTCCATGCGCAATCAGTAATCAGCGCATAGATTTTTGTGCTAGATTGCACACGCTTACTGTACTTTGTGCATCCTATACTTAACATGGGGAGCACAAATGTACATTAGTGTTTTGATAAGTAAGGTATTACAAAGCACTAGCACTAATTGCCACAGGGATGCAGAGAGCCAAATGTTGGCACCTTCTAGAAGCTGATGGTACATGATTCTGTATTTGCATTTGCAGAATCATGTAGCACCCCCTAAAGCTCACCCAATAAATCTGATACCTTTCATCCTCCGTAGAGAACGGTGGCCCTATCTGCCATTTATTGTCTTCGGGTGTTTAGTGAGACTGGGAAACAAATAGTTCCAGTTTCCCTTTGCGATCACTCTGAGGCACTGCACAATCTTTCTTCTGCGTATTTAGCACCAGCTGAAACCCCCCCCAATAAGATACTCACCTCTCATCCCACGGCATGAACTGTGGCTGGATCCACCACATCTGGCCATCCGGATTAGAGTGAGACTGGGGACAAATAATCCCTTCCTTCCTCCATGATCACTGCAAGGCACTGCGTGATCTCGCAAGAGTGACTTTACGCAGGGTCATGGTCCAGTAGCATAACCCTCCATGGAGTCCTAGGGGCTCTAGGAGGCGATACTCTTGGCGGCATGTAAGCGCTACCTTGAGTATCACTGCAGTTAGGGATACGTTCTAGGGTGAGGTGCTGAGCTAGCTATACCAATTGGCTACAGAGCAGGATTTTTGCTCTCAGCCTTGGAATATACCTTATAGGTGCTACCATGGACATTGTTTGGAAAGAGGAAAATTAAATACTTACTCATATTTTCCTTTTGCAGTCATGTTGTATGGCAGCACAATTTCCCTCCCTTTTCTTTTTATATAATATTAATTGGTATTGGAGAGTGGGGGGTTATCCCTTAATGGTGCTTCCATGGCTCATGATTGGAAAAACAAAAATATTGGCGCTTCATAAATTTGTTGTTTTATTTTAACACTGTAGAGTGCTACCTCTTGTTCCTATTTGTATTTTCATTGGTCAGAGTACTAGATACAGTATATTTTCATGACATTCTTGAGTGCAGGGGTCTGTCACAGAAATATTTTTTTTAATATATATATATATTCTTGCATTTTATTTAATTCAACAAAAATATATTAAATGCACGATTATCTTGGAGTTGTAGGCTAAAAAAGGAAGAATTGAATGAACACATTGAATCCTGTGAGAGAGATTTCATTTAGCTCTTATGCTTAATACCACAGAGTTACATTAGAAAGGGACTGCATAAACAATGGTGACGGGCAAACAAGCAAAGGCTAATCTGCCGCCTCCGTGATTATTTGTCGCACTTTGAGTTCTTCATTTTATTCGGTCTTCTGTTTCACACCTTTAGTTGTATTAGCAGAAAGACCTGAATGCTAAATCCACCATTATTTTCAATATAATACGAAACCGCAAAGAAAGCCAGTAATTGAAAGATCTAACAAAACCGTTAGTTACACAGAAACAAATAATTACTAACCTGATGTTTGTATTATATAAATTTACTTTTTCATGTTTTAAAACCTATTTTTTAAAGCATTTTTATTTTTAAGCAGTAGTATCTATCTTTATCAATCCAAGCCTTTGGAGAAGGTTGCCAGTAGTTTAGCTGGTATTGTCCTAAGTAGAAAGAGTCACTTTATGTCTCCTGTGATAAACACATCTCCACTTGGCAGCTGGGGGTTAACTGGCCCACTGACGTCCTCACACATATGGTGAGGATGTCAGTGGGTTGGGGGTGACCCAGAGGCTTGGCTGACATCCAAGATGTCAGCCACCTCCAGGTTTGAATCGTGATTCAGTGCCGATTGGAAAATTTATACACTGCTGAAAAGGGGAGACTCTCCCCTTTCCAGTGGTGCAATTGTTTTGTTTGTAGCTCTAATGGTTGGGGAGATCGAGGGCTCCAAAGAAGCCCCCCTTCCCTTCCTGGATTTTACTGCAGGCGCCGGTTGGCACCTGCTGATGATGTAATCACGCAGCGTGATGACATCATTGTGCCTGCCGGCCTCCCGAAAACTGAGCGGCAGGCTTCCAGCCTGCTAGAACGCTGCGGGAGCTGGCGAGGGAGGTAAGTATCAGGCGGGAGGGAGGTTAAGAGCCTGCTGACGTACCATGTACGTCCACAGGTCTAAGGGAGACCCGTGGGCGTGACGCCCTAAAGGGAGTTCTTGTTCAGGTCTCATATGACGTTTTAGCCCAATAGTGCCATTACGGAGGAAACTAAACTATATGCAAATAAGACTATCACTCAAAGGTGGCCAGTACTGAAATTCCAAGGAAGTCATCTCTGCATGAGAAATACAGAAAACACAGATAATATTTTTGGTCTTGTTAGGCATTGTCAGAGTATAGTTGATACCTGTCTAAGAAACTTTCTCTCCCTTATTCCTCTCATGCTGTATCTATTTCTCCCTGCCTTTCTCCATTCTTCTCTATTTCACATTCTCTCTTCCACTCTCTCCATCCTTTTCGCTCTCTCCACCTGTCTCCTTCTGTCTCTCTCCCTTTCACTTCCTCGCCATTTTCCATTTAGTCTGTCTCCATCTTTAGGGTCTATTCACTCAATTCGCTCAACAATCTAGACCAAATATCCGATTTGAAAAGTTAGATAAATGGGAGAATTTTTCTGGTTTGCCAATGTTGACCAAGATTTTTCACTTCTCCTGCCAGTTCTCCTGAGTATCACCTTTATTGAATAGACCTGTTTATGTCTCACTCTCTCTCTGGGGTCACGAAGTCAAAATTTATCCATGGATCTGTCAGTGTGTCTGTGTGTGGGGATCTGTTTATGTGTGAGAGTCTGTAATTGTCTGTATGAATGTGTCCGTGTCTGCTTGAATCTCTTGTGACACTGTCACACTCATAAACACTGGTGTACGCAGTCCGTTACAATAGGGTGTGCACCCATGGAAAGTTTATTAAGTGAAACCTTGTGTTCAGAAGATTTTACACAAAATGCGCATTTTTCATTATATATAACATGCCTGTAATCAGCGATACAGTTTTTATGCTATTCTTCATGGATCAGATAAGGGACATCTAAAATGTCAATGTAGGAGGTGAAAGAGGATCTCTTCATGCACCACTATGTGTGCCTGGGCACACCAGACATACCCCATGCGCATGCCTATGCTATTATACACTCACTCCTATATCACTATCATAATCAGTCCTATCTCACTCTCTTCTATCAACCATACACTCACATCTTACTCAGTCAACTGCATGCTCACACATCTATCTTAGCAAACCACCTACTCGCATCTCACTCAGCTAACCACATACTTACTCTCATCCTAGTCAGCTGCTTATATTCACCTCACTCAGTCACACTCACTCTATTGCCATACAGACATCCTGCACACACATCCGACTTCTCACACAGATAGCCAAAGCTAAACACATGCACACACTATGAACACGCACATATGGTATCTGGCCTCACAAACAGAATAGCTGGTCCTGTGTTGACGAATCTGTACTCGTAGGCTGGTGACTAACAACCTGGCACTAACATAATGGAGTGCAGCCAAGCTGACTGTAGAGATTATAGATCTTCCTAGTGAAGCACAGCTATAGGGCAGCAATTAAATTATAGTCAGGAGGGAGTCAGGGATATAGACCAAGTGTGCAGTCAATGCAAGTGTAGCCAGGGCTGCAATGTATTTAAAGTAAGTGGGAAGATCTAATGAGACTGTCAGGGACTGTCTGATTGTCACAGTTTTACAGCCTCAGTGTGCTCCTCTGCCCTTTGTTGGAATAGTCCCACATCCTCTCTTGTTCTGGTGAGTAACAGCTCACCACTCCCTACATCTACTCAGCTAGCATCCTTTCCATTTCCCCTTGTTGCAATTTAAGCCTGGTCTACAATTCTTTTCCGGGCCTACGGAGTTAACACATACTGTAGCCATTTGTTGCACATAAGTATAGTATATATCGTTTCTGATCTTTTATGTTCTAAGACTTTCAAAATGCTAATTAAATGCATACCTTTAAGTTGAAGCAAAAATTTATGTAACCTGTCATCTTAACACATGGTTCAACAAATACCAGCATAAGAAATCAGCCTTGCATACAAAGGTAATCTGATGAACTTTATCAGACTTTAAATCTGTTGGCAATGAAGAACATGCATTCAGAAGTTCACCCACACAATTTAATTCTAAAAAAAAAGTTTAATGATAACCTCTGAAAAATCAAAGCATTTCAGTTTTTTGGCAAAGAATATAGCCGTAAATTTGAGTGAGTTAGTACTGCTTGTTCAGATATTTTGTTTAATTTACTTTCTTTTGTCCTGTTTCCAATATGGAAAGATACAATAAGCTCCAGAGATTTGTTTTCAACATTAAATGGCAATTTTAATGTGGCTTTATTTTTTTTTTGAAATTTTTAGTAGATAAAAATGTATCTAGCTTCATAACACATTTCCAAATAGATTTGTTATCTTTTTTTTAATTCTTCATCAAATAATTGCTATTTATTATTCTTTCTGCAAGAGATCAATTAAACTCCGGAAAGGAGGTTTTGTACATGAAAAATAACTTTGAGAACAGTTAGTAAAGTGGGAATTTAGCCATCGGAGTTTTACAGGAGGTTTAAAATAAATCATTCTTGGCGAATAATTATGGAGCGCTGTGTAATATATCAATGGTCTATACTAAAGCAGGTAAACAAGTGGAAGCACGAAAGAAAACCCCTGCAGGAATAGTGTAAGTCAATATCCAGCAACAGAAATGGGGGTAACCCTGGAACATGGATAGAACAAAGGATATTGATTGACTGAGATAGTAAATAAAATTTTACTTTTATTGGAAACTAACTAACAGAACAACATAATGACAAACCAAGGAAAAGATAAAAAGTCTCTGACTCCAATTAGCATAATAAATGCCACATAGGGTCCTGGGTGCACCTAGATAAGTCTCTCATATGGGATACAAACAACCTAAATTCTGTCAACTCCTATCAAAGTGAAGAAATGGGCCTTCGTAGGTCCGCACAATAGGACAGAGAGAAGCCTGCTATTGTAAGGACCGTCGCTGCCGGCGTAATAAAAAGCCTAAACCCAGTGCTGGATCATAGTAGTGAGACTTTCAATAGCAGTACCACTACTCACCTCTGCCTGTGCAATGCTCAGGTGTTGCCTAGATCACCTACTACTCCTGCATAAAACAAGGCCACACCTGAAGCTCAATGCTTCCACATTGTCTTGGAATATCCAAGCTGCAAGGAGCTACCTGTTTATTCCATACTGCCTGAATCCTAAATCTTGTTATACCCGCTGGACCTCTTCATACAAAATTCCTTGATTTATAATTCTATTCCTGGATCTACCACAAACTACCCTGTTTGGATTACAAAGGACTTGGTTACAACCTAGGATCAAGATCTTCTGCCAGAGTGCACTCTGAGGACTGGACTATGACCTTATTACTTTAAGTACCATTCCTTTCCAGTTCTTACTGCTTATACAGTATATATATTTAGTATAATCTGTATGACCTCTTTATCCTTTCTCTATAGTTCCATGTCATTTGTTTATTAAATTCTGCTTCCCCTATCTCTGATAACAATACCTGCAATCTGTATATGTAATATCTGTTTCTCTCTCCATAGCTTCCTTTTCTCTGTATGTATATAGATACATACAGGGCCGGTGCTCCCACTAGACAAGCTAGGCAACCGCCATGGGCGCACTGCCAACTAGGGGTGCAGCTGGAACCAACCCGTGTTACATTATTATACCCGTTCCTCATTGTGCGTCACGCAAAACCGAAATTGTTGGCACGCGGACCCCCGCTAGCAACGTAGAAGGTGGGCGTCTTATGCTGATGCATAGGCGCCACTAGATAATGTGTGGGCGTCACTAGAGGCAGCCTAAAGAAAAAAAGACGATAGAGAAAGGCACAGAAGAAAGAGAAAGGCACGAAAGAAAAAGAATAAAAAGAGACAGAGGAAAGAAAGAGGCAAAAGACCAAACTCGGACAGACCAGTGGACGGGTAAGATGGGCACCCAATGACTATGTACAGACCCCGTGCACAGTGTGTGTGTTCCCCCCGCATTTTGACCGTTAACAATTTTTTTGGGGGGGCGCAAATAGCTGATCTTGCCTAGGGCGCAAAACAGTCTAGCACCGGCCCTGGATACATACATTCCCTTCTGTTCTGGATCTGCAGTTTCCCTTTATACTTACAGGGTTATTCAAAGAGATTCGAAAAGTCACCGCCCGTTCGGTGACTTTTCGTTCTCTTCAATTCGGTTCCTTTTGTCGATCCTATTTCGGTGACCCTGCGTATTCAGCAAACACCACAGGGTCCCCAAATTGCAGAGAAAAGCTGCCGCAAACCCGACGAAAACGAACCGTAAAACCCAGCGAATGCACGCCGAATACCCTCAAAAACATCTGGATTAACCTGCCGAAAACCACGGAAAAACCAGAGCAGGAGCCGATCACACGCAGCGTAGCCTCCGGAGAAAGCCGAGACCGCAGACAGAGTGAAGTGAATAAATTAGAAAAACAGTTTGCATGAATGATTGAAAAGTGAAACGCTGTTTGCAAAGAAACTACTGAGCGAAAATGTCTGAAATTTACATATGAGGTCCAGGGAATGATAATAAAAAGGGCTGTTACAGAAAAAAGAAGTAAACTTAAAAAAAAAAAAAAAAAATCGGACTTTTATTAAAAAAAAATCTGAAAAATGCTTAAAGTATCCTAAAAAATCTATAAATAAAGAGACTCTTTACTGCAGAATTTTATAATGAACGGTTTATTAGATATTGAATTAGAACCGGAATATTTTTAACATTGAAACCTATGGGATTCTCCTGAATAAACTTGCCGAATTAAACCACCGAATGGCAGGGCATTTCGGGAACCTTTCACTGCTGGTTTGTGTTCTCTGAATAGCCGAAGCAGTGTTTTTTCATGGGGTTTTCACTGCCCTCGAACAGGCACCGTATGTGCAGGCAATTCGCCAGGATTTGGCGAATTGCCTGCTCTCTGGATAGCCGAATGGCCAAGAAAGGTAACCGAACGCAGATTTTCAGCGTTCGGTTACCTTTCTCAAGCAATTCGGATCTCTTTGAATCACCCTGTTAGTATGTTCTGCGTTAGTCTGTTTATCCCTCTTATGTATAGTTAATGTTACTTATCTATTACTTATAGTTAATGTTACTTATCTATTACTTATAGTTAATGTTACTTATCTATTAATATTATTCTCCTCTTTGCTTCTGACTCTAGACCTGTAACCTGCATATATATATATATATATATATAATCCCTATTTCCTTTCCTATTCCTTAAGCTCTTCTTCTCGCTGGGAATATATATATATTTCTATTTCTCCTCTGTTAAGTATCTGTGTCTGCTTCGTTCCTATTTTGCCTTTCTAGCTTTTGTTCCAGTTTAATATCCTTATCACTTATTCAGTATTCTCCTTCTCTCGCTATATTCCCCTTCTATATCTGTTATTGCCTCTGCTTATTTATTGTGCCTTACAATAAATCATTATATACATATATGTATATATCTGCTTTGCAAGACTTCTTCATTGCACATTGGCTCGTACCTACAACCCCGGAACCAGCACCTGACAGCTATAGAGAGATCCCCATAGGATGAGTGGCAAGTGAAATTGCATTAGCTAGTGGAAAGGTTGAGGCCCAAAATCAATGCTGGGAGCACTACCAGCTTAGAGCCAACCCACCCCATGATTATCACCAAGCCACAGAGACTAAAATAATATTAAAATCAAAAACACAATCTGCATGGGAGTAAGCACTCCATCACTCCACGCGTTTCGCCATAAACACTGGTGTCCTCAGGAGCATGCAGGACGTAATGCTCAGTCTAGCAGCATAACAATAAGCAGGATTCGTAAGTAAATAAAAAAAACTTAGCACTTTTTTTAACAATCAAAACACATTTACTTACTAATCCTGATATTATTATAATGCTACTATTGTTTATAATACAACCTTCTAATAGCAGCATTATAAATATGTATAAAAGGGACAGAGAGAAGTTTTATATATACATATACAACGATTTTTTTTTTTACTATGGCCACGCAGGGAATCAATCCAGGAACCTCGTGCTTATCAAAGAGGGGCTTAACGGGATGAGCCACCAGCGCAGGACTATAAGGCAGAGGTCTTAACACTCCCCTTCAGCCAGACAGGGAGAGCTGCGAGTGGCTGCAGCTCTTGCTGAGCTGGGAGTTTGTAGCTTTCTTGTGCGCACGTAAAGGCTTAAAACGTTCCCTCGTTCTGGTAGGTTGTGCACTCGTCTTAATTTTTTTGGGCGTGTGGCACTGCCGGGGCACTGTAGTTGAGCAATACTAAACCCATTGTCTGTCCCTGGTCTGATTATGTCCCAGACTCTGAGAAGGAGCAGAAAACTTCAGATCAGTAGAGTAGAATTCTAGGGGAGGGATTAACAATGAAGTGCAGTAGAAGCCAGAGTGTCATTTCCCATTGGCTGCTAGGCTCTGCCTGGCACTGTACATATTATTTAATTAAAGGCTGAGCCAGTTGTTGCAGACTGTTCTAACTAAATCAACATATCTACAAGGTGACTCATTTCTGGGGTTACGATCACTGCTCTTTGCATGTGCCCGTCCTTAAGCTTCAGCTCGAGAAAGGCACAAAAGACTGCTGGCGGGAGAACGGGGGTCCGGCAAAGAAGCGGCATTAACAGATGTGACCCAGTCAGGGTACGAAGATCTGTTATACTGTTTACAAAGGTCCACACAAATTTGTCAAGCCCTGGACTGGAGACTACAGACAAAATAAATTAGATCTTGACTAGTGCTGAGCTAGCTAGAGAAATCTGTTAATCTCCCCACTATTCTGTACAGTAATAAAGCTGACGGTGATACATGCACCAGGTATGTAGGTTAACAAAATTAATTTAATTTAAAAAAATAGTCACTTTTATTTATAGTAAGCCAATTGAGGTCCATCCACAAAGTGTTGATATAGATTTAAATAACATGCAGGCTATACAAATCTATTCCTCACTATGATGTACATGTGGTATCCTACTTGTGAATTCTTCAGCAGATATTAATTTATTTAATTGGCACAGTAGATAGTGTCATTGCTATTTGTTCTGTGCTAAGTGATCTAAATATAATCAACAACTCATACCACTACATAATGCAGACCTTTCATAATATTGACAGACAATACAATAAGGTAGTTGTAGACAAATTTCTAACTTTTGGTTTAGTTTTCCGTTATTGTTCAGCTCTGAGTATTTGATATTTTTATGCCTTTTATATAATGCATCTGAGATTTCCGAGCTGTCTAGGCTGTTCTAACTGTTCTCTGTAAAAGAGAAGATATGTAGGATGAGGTCAAAACGCACCAGCTCTGAATTGTTCTGATCTTTGCAAAACATAGGTTCGCTTTTCAGACTTGTCACAACCAGATTTCATTTAACAGCTCGTATAGGCTATTTGCTTTCAAAACGCTTTTAGCTTAACCTTATGCACCATAGCCAAAAACGAGAGAAGTTAGAAATCAGCCATCACACTTACAGACAATACAATAACTCATAGGTTTAAATTTAAACACGTATTTGGTCCCAGATTGTTAAATATAAAGTTAGGGCCACGCTTCTATACATTAAGTGGCATTTCCTGATATGTTAACTGAATGTTCAACAGCTACACCAAGTACCTTGTGTGTACCATAACCACAAATATACAAATCTACACAAGCATCTTTCGATTTATATAGTCTCTCCTCATCTAATTGAAAACCGCATGTATCCGGCGTGCGGTTCATCTGCGTTCCACGCACAATTGGTTGGTCCCAATACGACGCACTTCCGTTTCCGGAAGTCTGCACACAGTCTTGCATCTGATGTAATTCACTGCATGATCCACTAAGATGTTCAAATGATTTTGATTTTGGCTGCATCATCTTAATAAAGATATGCTTTAAACCACATCTTTTTATCTCAAATGGATTACTTTTGACCAGACCATTCAAAATTTAACATCTGACCTGATCATTGGCAACACTTTAATGAAAAAGTTATTTAACCCTTTCGCTGCTGAGGCATTTCACGCCTCTGTGCTGAGCTCATTTTTACCTGTTTCGCTCATCATGTTTAAATGCGTTTTGAAGCTTTATTTTAGTATATGACCCAGATATATTATATATCGTTCTTTCCAGCAGACTCGGCAGATTCATAATATATCATTATTATATGTATACGTCATGTCCTGTCTCTATAATATAACAAAAAATGCAAAATAAAATTAGAATTTTCAATAATTCACAACGTGTTAAGTATTTTTTTTTCACATTTTAACATGCGAGCAATTGCGATTATATTTTGTATGGGGTGCGCTTGATAAAAAAATTAGAAATGGGGTCTCGTTACATTTTTTGGGGGGAAAATTACGCGAAAATCGTTAGTGCAGCATCGTTGTTCACATTATAATTGAAATGGGACCAATATTGCTGCATTAACAAAACAAACCAAAAAAAAACTTGTTTATTTTTTTCATAATTTGTTTAAATATTTTTTTATTTTTTATTTTTTTTAAAAAAACATTCTACATGGTCATGTTTGGTATCGTTGGAAATTAACCCCTAGCTGCCACGGATCGGGAGATAGGGGGTTCATTGGAACCCCCTATCTCCACCATTGCTGGCAGCTAGGGGTTAACTCCAGGACTGGTGTCATCGTGCTATGCACGATGACGCCAGTCATCAGGGGGAGTTCCCAGAGGCTTGGCCGACATCCAAGATGTCGGCCAGCTCCGAGAGAGGATCATGATCCGGCGCTTTTCAGCGCCGAATCGTGATCCAGCTCCCCAGGGGTTAATGTCAGCCACCGTTTGGAAGGGCAGGCTGTGCCCTTCCAAATGGTGCCTGCTGTAACCCTGTGGCCCCCGGTGATCGGGAGGAAGAGAGGTCCGAAGGACTTCCCCCCCCTCCCTTTCAGGCGCCTCCTCCACACTCGCAGGGGTGGGCGCCTGAATTGGATGTCATCCCGGCCGATTGCTGCCTCCTGTGCATGGACGTGCTCAGTGCGTCCATAGCACAGGAGAACCACTTGGCAGGACGCGCTGAGCGCGTCCTTAGCAGCCAAGTGGTTAATTACTATTATTCATGTTTGCAGACCGGCAACAATGCTTTTTGTCATGATGGTTGACAATGTGTTCCTCAAATTGTGCATCTGACTACTTGCAAAGACAAGAAAAAATTCTTTACAATGCATACGAATGTTAATAGCAATCATCATGAAAAGAATGTATAGTAGTTTTTCCTACATGCACTCAACAATAATTACAGTAAGTGAAATTAAAGCTAATTATAAAGAAAAATAACAGATTCATCTGAAGACACAAACCTAAAAATAGTTGCATTGATGTTTTCAATAATTTGTTTAAAAAAAAATCCAGATTTTGAGCCTTGCTCCAATATACAGTCAGGTCCAGAAATATTGGGACATTGACACAATTCTAACATCTTTGGCTCTATACACCACCACAATGGAGTTGGAATGAAACAAACAAAATGTGCTTTAACTGGAGACTGCCAGTTTTAATTTGAGGGTATGTACATCCAACTCAGGTGAACGGTGTAGGACTTACAGCAGTTTGCAGATGTGCCTCCCACTTGTTAAGGGACCAAAAGTAATGGGACAATTGGCTTCTCAGCTGTTCCATGGCCAGGTGTGTGATATTCCCTCATACCCCATTACAATGTGCAGATAAAAGGCCCAGAGTTCATTTCAAGTGTGCTATTTGCATTTGGAATCTGTTGCTGTCAACTCTCAAGATGCGATCCAAAGAGCTGTCACTATCAGTGAAGCAAGCCATCATTAGGCTGAAGAAACTAAACAAACCCATCAGAGAAATAGCAAGAACATTAGGCGTGGCCAAAACAACTGTTTGGAACATTCTCAAAAAGAAGGAACGCACCGGTGAGCTCAGCAACACCAAAAGACCTGGGAGACCACGGAAAACAACTGTGGTGGATGACCGAAGAATTCTTTCCCTGTTGAAGAAAACACCCTTCACAACAGTTGGCCAGATCAAGAACACTCTCCAGGAGGTAGGTGTATGTGTGTCAAAGTCAACAATCAAGAGAAGACTTCACCAGAGTGAATACAGAGGGTTCACCACAAGATGTAAAGCATTGGTGAGCTTTAAAAACAGTAAGGCCAGATTAGAGTTTGCCAAACAACACCTAACAAAGCCTTCACAGTTCTGGAACAAGATCCTATGGACAGATGAGACCAAGATCAACTTGTACCAGAGTGATGGGAAGAGAAGAGTATGGAGAAGGAAAGGAACTGCTCATGATCCTAAGCATACCACCTCATCAGTGAAGCATGGTGGTGGTAGTGCCATGATGTGGGCATGTATGGCTGCCAATGGAACTGGTTCTCTTGTATTTATTGATGATGTGACTGCTGACAAAAGCAGCAGGATGAATTCTGAATTGTTTCGGGCAATATTATCTGCTCACATTCAGCCAAATGCTGCAGAACTCATTGGATGGCGCTTCACAGTGCAGATGGACAATGACTCAAAGCATACAACAAAAGCAACCAAAGTGTTTTTGAAGGGACAGAAGTGGAATGTTATGCAATGGCCAAGTCAATCACCTGACCTGAATCCCATTGAGCATGCATTTCACTTGCTGAAGACAAAACTGAAGGGAAAATGCCCCACGAACAAGCAGGAACTGAAGACCGTTGCAGTAGAGGCCTGGCAGAGCATCACCAGGGATGAAACCCAGCTTCTGGTGATGTCTATGCATTCTAGACTTCAGGCTGTGATTGACTGCAAAGGATTTGCAACCAAGTATTAAGAAGGGAAAGTTTGATTTATGATTATTATTCTGTCCCATTACTTTTGGTCCCTTAACAAGTGGGAGGCACATCTGCAAACTACTGTAAGTCCTACACCGTTCCCCTGAGTTGTATGTACATACCCTCAAATTAAAGCTGACAGTCTGCAGTTAAAGCACATTGTGTTTGTTTCATTCCAACTCCATTGTGGTGCTGTATAGAGCCAAAGATGTTAGAATTGTGTTGATGTCCCAATATTTCTGGACCTGACTGTAGCTGTTAACAGGGATCCACTAAAAGAATACATAGGCACTAGACAAGAACCTTAAGCATACTGTTTCTCAACTCCGGTCCTCAGGGCCCACTAATAGGCCAGGTTTTCTAGATATCTGAAGAGCACAGGTGATATGATTTGCTGCTCAGTGATTGCAGGATTCAGTCTGCATTTCCCCAACATGATCCTTAAAATGTGGCCTGTAAAAAGGTCCTGAGAACTGGAGTTGAGAATCACTGCTTTAGCAGGTCCCTGCTACCTATCCCAACTTGGTCAAGTTGTAAAGGTAGATAGTTGTTACACAATACAGGCTGCGCCACCGCGTACCAGTGCTGATAACAATATCTCCTGGAGCCCATAGGACCATGTAGAGAAGTTCAACCCTGCATAAGCTCTGTGCAAGATTATGTAATCATCAATGATCTACTGAAAATTGTCTTCTCTGTCTCACAACGGAAGGGGTGGAGGAAAATGATATTGACTGACGTTACAGGTTAATTTCTCAAAGTTATTGATCAAATGTCATGCCAGTTGATAGGTTGATGATCCTGGATTGTCAATGTAATCTTCAGAATTCCTAATCAGTTTGTTCGTCTTTCTACAGTCCCCTAATGTTCTATCATTTATATATATATATATATACTGAGCAAAAACAGAAATGTTCCTTGTCCAGCATATTGTATTTTAAAGATAATCTCAATAAACTCTGCAGATCTTTATTGGAAAGTCTTCATTGTGGATATCATGGATCCTTGTTGTACATCAATAGTGATTGTTGATTTTGGAAAAACATTTAAGATTAGAAATTGAGAACCCCATCCCCAAGGCCTGCTGGTGGCACATATTTGATTCCATAAGATACAACATTGGCATGCTTCTATATCAACATGTGCAGACATTACCTTTGGCTGATTTAAGCTCTTTAATTATCTGCTATCTGAATCACTAAAAGATTGACATCAGATCAATTAAAAACCTTGATTGAAACTCAAGCTAGAACAACAAACGCTTATCTACCTAACTAGCCTTTTCATTTCAGGAGAGTTGTGGCCAATGCCATATTAACAAAACTGAGCAAAATCTTTGTTTGATACACAAATATGTCTGCATTGTACAATTTAGACACACATACAAGCATAATAAAGAAATAGTATTTTATATAAACACACACTAATATAAGGTTCAAAGTAAATATTACTCATTCTTAGTGCTTTAACGATTGAACTGGATATATTCTTGTAACCCCTTCCTCAAAAGATATTACCCCATGGTATATAAATCATCTATCTGTGCCAGTTCGCTATATACACCACTGGAAAAAATTCCTGTAAAATTTATTTATTGCCGGTAGATTATAGATGTTGTCAAAATAAAACTATACTGCAGTGTAGCTGAGCAGATCATCCATAAACAGCACTAGCAATGATAGAGATAGATACACACATTTCCTTATATTTTTGTATCTGTGCCAGGAAGGTCCTGCCCACAGTGCTGTAGCTCCCTCGGTGTCCCTTTTATAATGTATGTCTGTAGGGGTGTATTCTTGCATGGGTCATCCAGACCTGTGCTTAGGTCAGCATTTTTTAATACTAACTGAATGACAGAAAGGGCTATTAGAGGGAAAACATATTATGTATTGAGGTATTATACTAGTCTCCATCCAGCAGATGGCAGCATAGTAAATGTGTGCATTTGTTCTTCTGTTATGTTAGTGTCTCTTGTGTGTATATCTCTGTGTTTTTATGCTGTAATAAATCTGTGAAGTACTGTTTCAAATGCTTGTCCGTATCGATGAGCAGTTATCTATACAAATACACAAAACATATATATATTTCATTCCCTTCCTATATATTTGGTAAGCTGACGTGTATAACTGAGCTACCAAGCAAATAAAACTCCCAGTAATGAGTCTCTAAACTATAATGAATGCGTAAGATATTTTGCTTCTAGGTCACTAATGTTGACATATTTATTTGTTACATGGGTAGGGGAATTAGAATTTCCAGTGCTTTGGGTAGCACCAAGAAGAAATATGCCCCTGTTTATCTCTGTTCATCTGTGTATCTTTTCTTGTATGGCTAAATTTTCAATATCACAACATAAAAAGTGGGAGCCATTATACAGGGCTACAACATGATCATATACACTGAGTGGCCAGATTCTTATGACCACCTGACTTTTTTTAGGCAAATTAGCTATAATTTTGCGCTGAAGTTGCTAGAGGGCCAGACCTTTATAAATAGGGAAGCAGGTTGTTTACCACGGCAGTAGAAGGGATTTTTTTCTGAACATATGGGTAAACAACGCGATTTAACAGCCTTTGAACCTGGGATGATTGTTGGCGCTCGGAGCCATGGAGTGAGTATCAGCAAAACAGCAGAATTAATTAAATGTTTAAGAGCAGCTGTTGTTAAAGTGTTTAAAGACTGGACTGTCAGCCGAAAATTTGAGTCTGAACGTGCGAATTGTGACAGTCAGCGACTAAGTCAATGTTAGGGCAGAATGGAGAGTGGCAAGACTGGTACAAGACAACAGAAGGGCAACAGTGCATCAAATTACTGCAGATCTTAATCAGGGATCCACTCAAATGATCTCTGAACGCACGGTTTGCCATAACTGCATTGTATGGGATATGGAAGCCGGAGGCCTGTTCGAATGCCTTTTCTGTCTGCAGTTAACAAGATAAATGTCTCCAATTTGCACAGGAACACAAGGATTGGACAGTCAAGCACTAGAAAAAAGTCATGTGGTCCGATGAATCACGTTTCCAGTTGTATCATGCAGATGGTAGAGTGAGAATTTGGCGGAAACAGCATGAAAGCATGCACCCCACATGCATGAGTACAACCCTTCAAGCTGGTTGGAGCAGTGTTCTGGTTTGGGGCCCTTTAATTTGTGTGGAACAACGTCTGAATAGCACAACATACCAAAGCATCGTTGCTGATCAAGTTCATCCTATCATGTTGATGGCGTATCCAACGAAGATGGCTTCTTTCAACACGACAATGCGCCATGCCACGGTGCTTGTATTGTGCAGGAGTTGGTTCAAGAACATGAGGGGGAATTTACCTTGCTTAGGTGGCCCCCTCAATCACCAAATCTCAATCCAATTGAGCATTTGTGGGAAGAAGTTGAAAGAGCCATCAGGCAGCTGGTTCCACAACCATCAAATCTCACAGAATTGGATAGTGTTATTCATCAGGCATGGTGTCTGATTCCTCGCATCACCTTTCAACATCTCATGGAGTCAATTCCAAGAAGAATCGCCGCAGTATTGAAGGCAAAAGGTGGCCCAACAAAGTACTGATGGGGTGGTCATAATAATCTGGCCACTCAGTGCATAGCTATGTGAAAAAGAGCAAAACTACAACATACTAAAATAATTACGGTTTTATTTGAGACAATGTATTTTTCTAGCAACAGCAATATGGCAGTCGAAGAGAAAACAAGGTTCAGGAGAATTGTGGGGATTGCAATGGTTAAAAAGTTTTTTTGGGTTGTGATTGTTGTGTCTAACAAATATGTCTCTGGTTAAAGAGGTTCCAAACTTGTGAGGAATTAATACGTCTAAGTTTCAATAAATGACACATATAATGTATATATTATAACCGTGTATTAAAATAACATGGGATGGTATAGTTGAACATATATATATATATATTTATAAACTTCTGCTTGCAGTAACCCTAGACTTCTATGCCCATAATACATACATCAGTCTTTTACTTGATTTGCATCAGGTGGCTTCAACACTGAGAAAACCGCAAGATAAATTATAAAGACAAGTGATAGTGTAGAACATAGTTAGATGACTAATTTGACAATTTATTCCACGTACATAAGTATGAATAATACCTTATATACCCCTAAAAGGTAACCATAATTAAAAAAAAATGTCTTTTTGGCAGAACACCAATTTACAATGGAGCAGATCAATTAATAAAATAATACAATTGATCTGGTCAAATAGATAGCATTATTCTCATAAATACATTTATGTGTTTTGAGAAAACACACATTTATGTTTCTACATTACTTTTCAGAATACACAGAGGAATGCTAATGCTAATTTTGACATATGTAGCTAATGAAACGGTTTGATACTGTGCCAAATATATGTAAATTATTTTAAAATAGTTACTGTGGAACTGAAAATGCATAGTCTAAATAATTACCCAAATAGGTAAACTAGATCACAATCATTATCTTATTAAATTTGCAATATCACAGTTTACTGTTAGAATGGGTTGTAAATTTATTTAATTTTGATTATAAATTGTAGGTATTAAATGAACAATTACTTGATAATGAATGGAAAGAGTATTTAAGTAGGTAAAACAACTTATTCCGAGTAAAAAAGTAATAAAGTTGCTTTTACAAAAAAATGCTATCTGGAACTTATACATTTTTCAGTGCAATATACTTGCACCTGTTAACAAAGAAGCAAACGGTAGAATTCCATAGAGTTAAATTGTTTTTTGGATTTTTTTGCAAGTCCTATTGTATGCCTGGTTCAGTGGCTTCAAACTCAAAACTAGGCATGGAAAATGGTCCCGGAATAACGCCAAAATAAATATTTGAGTGCCAGAGTAGTAAATATATATATATAACACATTTTAAAGTCCGTTTGTTCCGTATGTTGTTTTATTGATGTACTTCATAGAGGAATTCCTCTATTTACACAATAGCTTTTTTTTAAAGTTATTCTGACTCTGCTAGACCACAATTTTCTTCATCTATTGATAATACGATTTTGACATAGAAAATAAAGATTTTCTCCAATTTTGCAGAAACCTTATTACACACAATTTATTATATCTGAACAAGAAAATATCTTTTTCACACGTGGCTGTAAATGGGAGACTTTATGTACCTACTGCATGACAATACCCAAGGTGAGGATATTAATACTGGTAATACAGAAAAATGTTAACGCATAGTCGTGCTTTTGCTCTATGTTTGTATTCAACCCTTCATTACCAAGTAATTTTCCAAAAAAAACATTGTCAGAAACCAGTGGTCTTGTGTAAAATCATTTAAAGTTAATTAAACAGTAATAAATAGTTCTTACTGTAAATAACCTATTTGGCCAGTAGAAGGCTGCTGAATGCTGCTGAAAGCTTGTTATTTCAGGGCATTCATCAGCCGATTTTATAGTTTTAGCTCCTTGGGCATTATGCCCACAGGGCTAAAACTTTGGGGGCACTTTCTGCAGCCCAAAAGGAAATTAAATTAATTTGCAGCAAACAATTTAATTTGCTTTTGGGTTGCAGATCAGCAGATCTCGATATCAGGGCACTGTATGGTGCCTTTGAAGCCCGAGATATCTCGATCTTGGTAGTGAAAGGGTTAAAAGATGAATAGAATTGTGGAGGCAACCTTAAATCAAATTTGGGATGGGAATAGCTTTGAATGCAAATAGACAGTGGTGTACATACCTGTCCTCTCCATACATAATTGCAATTGGCCTTTAAAAAATGAAGGATGTTTTTTGTATGTGTGTAGTAGATGGACCCTACAGTTGTGTTCAAAATTATTCAACCCCCACTGAAATTGAGTGTTTTGGCCAGTTTGACATTGATTTTGATCATTCAGTCATCTTGCTTACAATTAAATCAAAGAGGCACGTGTAGGTCAGACAAATATAACATAACATTTATAATAACCACAAATGTCTTTTCTGTGCTCACATCATTATCAGTTTTATTCAACCCCAAGTGACATTCAATCTTAGTACTTAGTACAACATCCTTTTACAGTTATAACAGCTTTTAAACGTGAAGCATAGCTTGACACAAGTGTCTTGCAGCGATCTACGGGTATCTTCGCCCATTCGTCATGGGCAAAAGCCTCCAGTTCAGTCACATTCTTAGGCTTGCGCACTGCAACTGCTTTCTTTAAGTCCCACCAGAGGTTCTCAATCGGATTTAAGTCAGGTGACTGCGATGGCCACTCCAAAATGTTCCAGCCTTTAATCTGCAACTGTGCTCTAGTGGACTTGAAGGTATGCTTGGGATCATTGTCCTGTTGAAAGGTCCAACGTCTCCCAAGCCTCAGGTTTGTGACGGACTGCATCACATTGTCATCCAATATCTCCTGGTACTGAAGAGAATTCATGGTACCTTGCACACGCTGAAGCTTCCCTGTACCTGCAGAAGCAAAACAGCCCCAAAGCATGATTGACCCCCGCCATGCTTCACAGTAGGCAAGGTGTTCTTTTCTTCATAGGCCTTGTTCTTCCTCCTCCAAACATAGCGTTGATCCATGGGCCCAAACAGTTCTAATTTTGTTTCATAAGTCCACAGAACACTATCCCAAAACTTCTGTGGTTTGTCCACATGACTTTTGGCATACTGCAGTCGACTCTTCTTATTCTTTGGAGACAGCAAAGGGGTGCGCCTGGGAGTTCTGGCATGGAGGCCTTCATTACGCAGTGTGCGCCGTATTGTCTGAGCTGAAACTTCAGTACCCACATCTGACAAATCTTTTCTCAGTTCCTCAGCAGTCACATGGGGACTTTTCTCCACTCTACGCTTCAGGTAGCGCACAGCAGTCGAAGTCAGCATCTTCTTTCTGCCAGGACCAGGTAGCGTTTCAACAGTGCCCTTTGCCTTGAATTTGCGAATGATGCTTTCTATGGTCTCTCTTGGTATGTTTAACATCTTTGCAATCTTCTTATAGCCATTGCCCTTCCTGTGAAGAGTAATCACCTCTTCTCTTGTCTTCCTGGACCATTCTCTTGACTTCACCATGTTTGTAACCACACCAGTAAATGTTTAGAAGGAGCTGAGTATCACAGTCAATTTAAAGCTGCCTAATTGGTGCTTATTATGCGTTATTGCTGCTCCGTGACATCCACTGGTGTTTTCAATACCTGATTGAAAACACTTGAATGAACCTCTGTTCTTCAGAGTGGTAGTCTTTAAGGGGTTGAATAATTGTGTCAATGGAGAATTTACAAAAGAAACATTTACTACTGTATTACAAAACCAATTGATGTCATTTTAGTTGCATATGGTTCTTTAAAAAGTCCTTGTAGGATTTCATTCTGAATACAATTACAAATGTACACTAAATTCCCTAAAACCCTTTACAGCATTGGGGGTTGAATAATTTTGAACACAACTGTATATCTTCCATGTCTCCCTATGATAAGTAAATGTATATCAGCATCTAGAATCCACTGAGTGATTTATAAAAACCTGAACCCAAACTTTTCATTTTGGATTGTGACAGATCTCAGTACCTAGACCGGCTCACATCTGTCAATGCCACTTCCTTGCTGGACCCCCGTGTTCTCCCCAGTAGACTCTTGTTCCTTCCTCTAGTCCTCAGACGAACCTTAAGGACCGGGACAAGTAAAGAGCCTTGCTAGCATCAACCAGAAATAAGACAAGGCTTTATATCTGGAGGTATTCAAAGTCAAATTGGAACTAGTTTTATTGGGCACAGATATTTATGTGGTCAAACATGGGTCATTTACATACTCCAAACCTCCTCTAGAAAATGGTGTGAGTTTCCCATGTTGTGATTTTGTTAAGTTTCTTTAGTATGCTTCTCGGTAGGGTAAAACATAATCAGATGTGGTACAGACAAGTGAGATAAACATTGTGTCAACATTCCTAGACAGACAGGACAATACAATTGTGTTGGTAAACAGATTACAGTCTAAAGACATAAAATAATGGGGCAGTGTTTGCCAGGAGAAAGCAGATTAACAAAATACTCAAATATACAGCAGGTATGAACAGATAGACAATAACATTATTCTTGCATAACACAGATTACACAATACTCTGCACACGAGAGGGCAAGGAAATAATATAGAACATCAAGCCTGCACCTCCCAAATACATCCCCAGGTCCATGCACCCCAAGTCCAAAGTGACACACGTAAACAAAAAGAAATAATCATAAACTAAAAGAAATGAGAGATTCAGGAAACATACTTTATTATTATTATTATTATTATTATTATTATCATTCTTTATTTATATAGTGCCAGCATATCTCGCAGCACTGAAAAATGGGCACAATATAGACAGGGTTGCAATACATTGAGACTCAACAACATTTTGATAAATCAGTACAGGAGGAAACAAGGGCCCTATTCCAGTGCAAATTTACAATCCTCTTATGTTGATCACATCCCATCATCGCATATGATGGAAACAGCCAATAGGTGGCAGCATAGACATGTAAGTGAGCCATAACAAGCCCCACATGACTGAAGCCTTACTGGATAAAATTAGTAATGCAATCCAAAACATTTATGATGCACTTTAGAGATACATTAGCAACAACATGCAGTGCCATGGCATGATTAACAGAAAACGGCAGCCAATTCCAGTACTTGCTGTGACGGAATGTACTCAACATAAAACGTACATTTCCAGAAACTCTCATCAATTTCCATTCATTCTATTAACCCCTTAGTGACCGGGCGGTTTTACACAAATCCGTCTTTTAGTGACCGATGCTGTTTTTACGTTTCTGCGCTGTTAGTGTTTAGGTCAAATTTTCCTCTTACTCGTTTATTCAACCCACACATATTATACACCCTTTTTCTTGCCATTAAATGGACTTTCTATAAATACCATTATTTCCATCATATCCAATAATTTACTATAAAAAAAATATGAAATATGATGAAAAAAATGGTAAAAACACACTTTTTCGAAATTTAATCCCCAAAATCTACAACCACCCAAAAAGACCCCGACTAAATAGGTTCAAAATTTTGTCCTGAGACTAGAAATACCCAATATTTACATGGGTTTGCTTTTTAACCCCTTCACTGCTGAGACAGTTCACCTATGTGCGCTGCGCTCATTCTGACCATTTTGTGCTAATTATTTTTAGATGAAAGCCTAGGTCCTATTTAATTAAACCCCCCCAGACAAAAAAACTTAAAAAAAAACCATTTTTTTATTTTATTTAATTTTTTTATTATTATTATTTTTTTTTTATTTATTTTTTTAAAACCAAACCTGGTCATGTTTGGTATCATTGGAAAGGCCATAAACAGGCCATAATATGACCATCTAGCTGCCATGGATCGGGAGATAAAGAGATCCTTAGGATCCCCTTATCTCTACATGGGAGCTAGAGGGTTAACTGACCCACTGACATCCTCACACATATGGTGAGGTTGTCAGAGGGTGGGGGACGGACCTGGAGGCTTGACTGACATCCAAGATGTCAGCCCCCCTCTGTGTGGGGAGAAAATAAATTATATGGAGGTCTGCTCTGTGTGGGGAGATAATAAATTATATGGGGGTCAGCTCTGTGTGGGAGATAATAAATTATATGGGGGTCTGCTCTGTGTGTGTGAGAAGATAATAAATTATATGGGGGCCTGCTCTGTGTGGGGAGATAATTATATGGGGTCTGCTCTGTGTGGGGGAGATAATACATTATATGGGGTCTGCTCTCTGTGAGAAGATAATAAATTATATGGGGGTCTGCTCTGTGTGGGGACATAATAAATTATATGGGGCCTGCTCTGTGTGGGGAGATAATAAATTATATGGAGTCTTCTCTGTGTGATAGGATAATAAATTATATGGGGGTCTGCTCTGTGTGGGGGAGATAATACATTATATGGGGTCTGCTCTGTGTGAGAAGATAATAAATTATATGGGGGTCTGCTCTGTGTGGGGACATAATAAATTATATGGGAGCCTGTTTTGTGTGAGGAGTTAATAAATTCTATGGGAGTGTGCTCTGTGTGTGGACATAATAAATTACATGTGGGCCTGCTCTGTGTGGGGGAGATAATAAATTATATGGGGCCTGCTCTGTGTGGGGAGATAATAAATTATATGGGGCCTGCTCTGTGTGGGGAGATAATAAATTATATGGGGTCTGCTATGTGTGAGGAGATAATAAATTATATGGGGGTCTGCTATGTGTGAGGAGATAATAAATTATATGGGGGCCTGCTCTGTGTGGGGAGTTAATAAATTATATGTTGGTGTGCTCTGTATGGGGAGATAATAAATTATATGGGGCCTGCTCTGTGTGGGAGGATATTAAATTATATGTGGCCTGCTCTGTGTGGGGGAGATAATACATTATATGGGGTCTGCTCTGTGTGAGGAGATAATAAATTATAAGGGGGTCTGCTCTGTGTGGGGAGATAATAAATTATATGGGGGACTGCTCTGTGTGGGGAGATAATAAATTATATGGAAGTCTGCTCTGTGTGGGAAGATAATAAATTGTATTAGGGATGTGTATTTCGTTTCGGACCAATTAGTTTTTTTCACGAATTGGCCCGATTCGGTGATTCGTATTTAACCGATTTTCCATATCGGATCGGATCCGATCCGAAAACGTCAGAAAGGAAAGTATTTCCGATCCGAATCGAAAAATTTTCCGATCCGAAATCATTTTTGTTCAATTCATAATTTCGGTTCCATTTCGGTAATTTTCAAAAAAATACTTAAAAAATCTAAAGATAAAGAGACTCTTTACTACAGAATATAATAATAAATGGTTTATTAGATATTGGATTAAAACGGGAATATTTTTAACATTAAAGTCTATGGGGCAAAACATTTCCCACACACTGTGGCTCAAATATTTTTTTCAAAAAATGATTAAAATATCCTAAAGAATCTAGAGATAAAGAGACTCTTTACTACAGAATATAATAATAAACAGTTTATTAGATATTGAATTAAAACGGGAATATTTTAACATTGAAGTCTATGGGGCGAAACATTTTCCACACCTTTTGGGCCAAATTTTTTTTATTTAATTTGTTTTCTTTTAATTTTTCAATACTAATCAGTAGCCTTATTCAAAATATATAATATGTATGGTTTTTTCTTGCAAACTAAGTAAAATACTATTTTTAGGTTGTTTCCCTTACATGTGTGTATTTCATTTTACATACTAAGTAACCCTGGCAACAATCCATGGCAATAAAAATGAACATGCCTCAAGTGCAAACAAACCATAAATATAGCAAATCTACATTTGTACTTCTTGTGAAAAAAATCCAATACCTCCTACTCCTTGATACCATTATCAGCCACTGACAACTTGTACAAGAGTTGTAAGCCACATTTTCTGACCATTATGCAGTGTTTTTTACCTTCAGAAATGCATCATTAGAATTTTCCATTACAAAGAGGTCAAAAGTCTTGGTTACTTAAAGAGTCACCTGTCTTAGACATTTTATTGGGCACATTTCTAGCTGGGTGTTGCTGTTACCTGGCAGAAAGCAGTTACTCAGACTGAATGCAGGGAAACCAGAGACAGTGACTTGTTGCTTTATGTGGTCCCTGTGGCCAGAGTGGTGCTGGCATACACCGTGAGTGTCCGACATTTTATAAAGTCCCCCTCACTGCCATATTTTATCCCATGCAAAAGAAAGAACACTAGAAGAATCATATTCTAAGTCGGTGATGTCAAACGTTTTTGTGCCCGAGTGCCCAAACTGGATCATTATACTAACTTATGTGTCTCAAAGTGCCAAATAGATAGGTGCATACCAAAAAAAAATTGTTTTGTTTCGGATACATTAGTTATGTTTTTTTACTCAATTTTGGTGCGTTCATTATGTTACTGTGATTAATATTTCACACATCAGCTACTGCTCAGTCTGATTCACTAAATATTAAGGGCACTATCAGCTGCTTTAAGCTAAAACGGGGAAACTAAGGGGAAACCTTTTTTTATTTCTGCAAATTTCATTTTAGCGTCCCCATTTTACAAGTAGATTATGAGGCAGGCACTGAATCTAGCAGCCTGCCCCGTAACAGCCGCTAGCCTCTAGGATGCTCGCAGCAGCGCTAACACTCCGTCAAGTGCATCCCCTACAAGAATCTATAGGACCACCCTTTTCTCCGCTGGACGAGAGGCGAGTATGGGATTTTTAGGGGGGTTTTAGAGTATATTAAATGTTTTTGCATTTGCAGAATCATTTAGCACCAGCTTTTAGGCTTTGTCAAAATGTTTGCTTTCGCTGCCCGACAGTAAATTGCATCAGCACTTAAATATCATATATTTACTTGCTTTTTATGCCTGCCGAATGAGACTGACACATTCAAAAGGCATTGCACGTTTTTAAACCACACTAGCAAAGCATGCATGTCCCTTTACGTTTGTAATAGGGCCCATAGTCTCCTTGAATTACAGTTGCAAGAAAAAGTATGTGAACCCTTTGGGATTATGTGGAGTTTTGCTTGAATTGGTCATAAAATGTGCTCTGATCTTCATCTAAGTCACAACAATTTGAAAAACACAGTCTGCTTAAAATAATATAACACAAACATTATATGTTTTCATGTGTTTATTGAACATAACATGTAAACATTCACAGTGCAGGGTGGAAAAAGTATGTGAACCCCTAGCCTAATGACTTCTCCAAGAGCTAATTGGAGCCAGGAGTGAGCCAACTTTGAGTCCAATCCGTGTGATATTATTGGATCTGTTGCTGAAAGCTGTCCTGCCCTTTCAAAACACACACCAATTTTGGGTTTACTGGTTTCAAGAAGCACTGCCCGATGTGAACCATGCCTCGCAGAAAAGAGCTCTCAGAAGACCTACGATCAAGAATTATTGACTTGCATGAAGCTGGAAAGGGTTACAAAAGTATCTCCAAAAGCCTTGATGTTCATGTGTCCATGGTAAGACAGACTGTCTACAAATGGAGAAAGTTCAGCACTGTTGCTACTCTCCCTAGGTGTGGTCGTCCTGTAAAGATGACTGCAAGAGCACAGCGCAGAATGCATAATGAGGTAAAGAAGAATCCTAGAGTGTCAGCTAAAGAGTTACAGAAATCTCTGGCACATGCTAACATTTTTGTTGATACATCTACAATAAGGAAAACATTAAACAAGAATGGAGTACATGGGAGGACACCACGGTGGAAGCCATTTCTGTCTAAAAAGAATATTGCAGCACGTTTGAAGTTTGCAAAAGAGCACCTGGATGTTCCACAGCACTACTGGCAATATATTCTGTGGACAGATGAAACCAAAATTGAGTTTGTAAAAAACACACAACACTATGTGTGGAGAAAAAAAGGCACAGCACACCAACATCAAAACCTCATCCCCACTGTAAAACATGGCGGAGGGAGCATTATGGTTTGGGGCTGCTTTGCTGCCTCAGGGCCTGGACGGATTGTTGTCATTGATGGAAAAATGAATTCCAGAGTTTATCAAGACATTTTGCAGGAAAACCTAAGACCATCTGTCCGCCAACTGAAGCTCCGCAGAGGATGGGTGATGCAACAGGACAATGACCCAAAGCATACAAGTAATTCAACAAAAGAATGGCTTCAACAAAACAAAATACGCCTTCTGGAGTGGCCCAATCAGAGTCCTGCCCTCAAACTGATTGAAATGCTGTGGCATGACCTTAAGAGAGCGATTCACACCAGATATCCCAAGAATATTGCTACACTGAAACAGTTTTGTGAAAGGGAGTGGTCCAAAATTACTCCAGATCGTTGTGCAGGTCTGATCTGCAACTACAGGAAACGTTTGGTTGAGGTTATTGCTGCCAAAAGAGGGTCAACCAGTTATTAAGTCCAAAGGTTCACATACTTTTCCACCCTGCACTGTGAATGCTTACATGTCCTGTTCAATAAAAACATGAAAACATATAATGTTTGTGTTGTATTATTTTAAGCAGACTATGTTTTTCAAATTGTTGTGGACTTAGATGAAGATCAGAGCACATTTTATGACCAATTCATGCAAAACTCCACGTAATCCCAAAGGGTTCACATACTTTTTCTTGCAACTGTAAATAGAAAGATCTGGATTATGCTTTTATTCATATATGTTAGAAAATGTCAACTGCTTATTTGTGATAAGACTGGTCTAAGTAGATGTCACAGACTTTGTGAAGGCTATTATGGATATAGTTAATCCTGTTTACAGCATGGGAAGCCGCAGGGGGATTTTAATACTCCTTTGATGTAGTAGGGTCTAAGTTACTTGGTAGCTGCACCATCTCAAATGACATTGATTAGAACTTTTGATATTTTTTAACTGCAAGACTGGCAAGAACAGTACATATTTTATGATCGTATAAATATAACAGTAGTGTTGTGATATTCGGTATGAGTCTGTGTATCTATCCATCCATCTCCCATGTCTTTTTCATTTTCACAAAAAAAAACTGAAGTCTTACCTCCAATATAAAGCAAGTCACATTTGGGTGCTTTGTGAAGAAGTACCAAACATTTTTTTTTGTTTAATTCTAAGCCATGATGTTTCAATAACCAGATATAAATACTATAACACGGTGCCTCTAATCAACTCTCAGACCTCGCCTTTACATGTTAAATTAGATATGCCTTCCTCAGAGAGAAACAATTGAGAGTTATTATTGTTACATTTAGTAAAGTAGAATTTGGAGAACATACTTAGATAACATCTCTCATAGGACAAGCGTTATCAGAAAGTGATATATTAAATTTCGAAGTAACTAATACGTATTAAGTCATGCGTACGGTCTATTCCAGGTGCCAATATTTTTTATCATGGTTGAACAGTTGTCAAATCACTAAAATGCTGGAAATCTCTGCATATAAAAATTAACTGAAAGCATTCCACATAGAGAACTCAATACAGAAATGTGAGCCAGCTCTGTACATTTAATCAATGGCAAATGATAAGGTGGGTGATAGTATCAACATACATGTATTATATCAAATACATTGGTACTTGGAGGGTCTTCGGGGAGGCGGGCTCCGCAAGTCTACAGCCGAGATCTCCATGGTACGAAGTTTATCCAGATCTGTGCAGTGCATTCCTAAGATGTTGCTGCACAAATTGATGTACCTGGCAGTGACCACCTGTGAGGCAGCGTTACACCCGGGACTTCGAAGGCTGTGAAGAGGCCGACAGTCCCAGGCCCATACAGTCCAGGACACAGGGAAACACACCATTGCTTCTACTTCACTGCCTTCCTCCACGACATTGTGCTTTATACAGCACAGGAAGCAATTCAGAGAGGATGAGTGCTGCTGAGAAGCTGCAGATGATTTGTGGTTCCTGGGTCTCTCCCCACGGCCGCCATCTTGCGTGGCCGTGAGGTGAAAGCACCGACCCTGCAAAAGCTACGTGAGCTGGTTGCTTCCCGGAGTCTATGATTGTCTGCCTGCCAGTGCCATTCTGCATATTCTTTGAGGTAGGAGGGTAAAGGACAACTTCCCCTAATTTTTCAGTCCCAGGGCACCTTAGTTCCACGGCTACTAGACTGCTCAGTGTGCACCACACTGACCTGACCTTCTCACCTAATTTTTCAGCCCTCGCCCTACCTGAGGTGCTCTTTTTAATTTTTGTGGATTGCTCTGGAGTTCTTGATCCCTGTGGGACCTTGTCCCAATTTTATCATTTTACCTCAGGGAATCCTGGGGCACTGGTGTTCTTTGTAATTTTTCTTGTCTCAGGGTAACCTGGGGTGAATATCCTAAGTTTTGAATATTGCCCTGAGGAGTTGGAGTTCCTCTCCCAAATGTCTCAATACTGGTGTCCCCCCCCGAAAAGTAGATTGGACCATCTCGCTGGGCACAGAGTTTCCAACTTTCTCAGTGGGTGGGGCTAACCCCAGAGGCTTGGCTGACATCCAAGATGTCAGCCACCTATGGGAGAGGACCGCGATCCGGCGGCGATTGGTGCCAAATCGCGATCCAGTCCCTAAGTGGTTAAGGAGAGGCGCCACTAGGAAGGGAAGACTGTGCCCTCTCCAGCAGTGCCTCTTTCTCCTGTGGCCATCCAAAGGGCCCTCCCCTTCCCTTCAGAAACTCTCCCAGCTCTAGCGAGGGAGGGGGGGTGCCTGAAACAGACATCATCACGCCCAGCAGTACGCTGGCCAGGGTCCACGATGTGGGGCTGCAGCCCGCAATGGGAGACCACAGCGATTGGCAGAAATAACGGTCGATCATGGGCTGCAGTGTGAGTGCGCACTGAGCACATCGTCCGCACGCTGAGCGCGTTTGAGATGATGCACTGAGTGCATCCTCTGCAGCCAAGTGGTTAAATATGTGGGTGTCTACCTACCAACATAAGTGATCAGATTGTATGAGGTGAATATTCCACCGCATGTAATGCAAATCAAGGCTTTGCTTTGGTGAAAATTGCTCATATTGCTATTACTATAGCGTATGCGACAGTGCATACAGTTTTAATAAATAGTCCTATACTTCCTTTTTCCTATTTCATTCCATTCATATACCTCCCCACATTTCCCCCACCCTCTTGCACACAACCTAATCTGCACACCATACTGTTTTATCCATCTTTTAAATGACCTAATTTGGATCCAGCTGGATGCCTGGATCAGAACCGATAATAGCTTGTATGTAACGCACAACACAATCTATCACAGTTTTGGAAATGGTACCACACATTGGATTAAAGCAAGTGTGAACAGATGTTTTGGAACTACATCTTCCATGATGTTCAGCTACTCATTATTTTTGCAGAGCCTCATGAGGGCCAAGGCTAGATTAGAGACATTTTATTTGTGCTCTGTTGTATCCTAGATATATTCTAAATACTGCAAAATGCATCAAGACTCTCTTTAAAACTTTGGGAAAAAAAGTTAAATAATGGCATTTTAACTATTTTAGTTCCTATCCCTGAACATTCTGCTTGTTTCGTACTGCCAGCCATCTAAGCTCTTATGATGCTGTGTCACCTGAACTCATTCCCCATGAAGAAGCTCTCCTCTTCATCCCTGAACAAAGATGCAGAATTTTCCACCCCCTGCTGTGAACAAGGAAAGCCATCTAAGCTCTTATGACGCTGTGTCACCTGAACTCATTCCCCATGAAGAAGCTCTCCTCTTCATCCCTGAACAAAGATGAAGAATTTTCCACCCCCTGCTGTGAACAAGGAAAACAAAGGTTGCAGGGCTGAGGTCTGTGGACTACTGGAAGCTGCTAAAGAAATAGGATAAGCTCCAGAAAGGTAGAACATAAGCAATCAGATAACGATATTGAACAGACTTTGAGGTAGAAAATCACCACCACATCATCGGTTATTATCTTAAATATAGATGAACATTAAATAGAAATAATTAATTCAGAATACTATTCTCTTGATAAAGGCCTGCACATGTTTTCCTCAGAAGAACTAAGGCCACTGTGAGGGACTAAATGCTAATTTTTAGCCTAATATCTCCCTGTTCAATCTCCATTAACATTAATGATGCGCTTTCGACTGCTAATCATATGATATCAAATTCTGATGCAAATCTATTGAAGGATGAAAATTGTCAAATTGAGCTGTTTCATTTTAGTGGATGATTTCCACAGTGTATGATGTTTCCAAATAACCAAAGTCTCTACCTGACCAATAATTTGCATCAAAGTAAGCAGCCACAAAACATGACAAATGAATTGCTGTTGATAAAATGAAAGGGTGACATAGATGTACAAAATATCAGATGTAATACAATCAGCATCAAAAGCTACTTTTAAGAGCACATCGGGTGCTAGGAGACAAAATAAGGAGAAATCAGCAGGGATTTGTCTGTTTTTTTTTAGATATTTTATAGATAATTTATACATTTGATTTTTTTTATCATAAAATAGAAATATGAAACAGACACCAATGACATGTAATTGATTTGATGCACCAAAGCCAATATTTAGAGAACTGAGTCTTTTTGAAACAGAAAAATATCTGTAGGCTAAACATCTACATTACATACAGTATTCCTTGTATGGTTTTTAAAAAATGTTCATGATATTTCAAAAACTAATGTAAACAAAAGATAAATGAAATTTTTTCTATAACTCCACAGCAAAAAAAAATTTAGTCTAACATTACTGGAGTATATAATATTCCTGCAAGTTAATTGTGCTCGTTCCATGAACCTTGGGAGATTCAATTACTGGCATGTATATATGGAAATGCATGGAATTTTACTGCATTGATGTGGTATGATCTATACGGAACACTTTGCTTATATATCAAGGATTGAAAGTGTGTGTGTCTGTGTGTGTATACCTCCCTAGCTAATTCCTGCCTGCTTTCCCATGTCTCTTTATATCCATGGGATCTGGTAGGCATGGGAGCAGTGATCTGCACGTCAGTTGGTTTTATTTTCAACTCTCAGGTGACAGAAACAGACTACAGCCAAAGTATGATGTAATTCCGTTGCATGGGAGAATGGAAAAATCAGGCACTGATTTCTGTGCACCTGAGTGCCGTATACATCTGGAACAAGTCTGAGTCGTACATTAAAGGTCACATTCATTTTTATTGAACAGAAGATATTAATATTAAGTGAGATCCATCACATCATTGTATTACAATCTGTTAAGGAGAAGGTGCAGCCAGAAAACTAGGGGGAGGACACACCATTGTATCTCCTCCGCTCCCCACCCATGGGCATTCGGTGGGGGAAATAGAACTAGGGTTAAAACATGAACATCATCCCCCCAGTCATCACCCATGCATGACAGGGAGGAGGGTAATTACTAGAAGTGTGTGTGGGGGATGCCATTGACATCCACTACGATCCCCAAACCCGCAAGGTTGTTAACTAACCAATCTGACTAGTCTCTTCTGGCTATTTTTTGTTAGGTAGAAACTAACAAATTACAGGCCTCTATTTTATGAGTGGGAAGGCCTTTCCCTACCTGACTTGAAGAGTGATTTTGAGGAGGGCGTTTATGGGCAATTTTTTTTTTATCATTGGGTTTTCTTATGGTTTTTTTTACATTATAGTCCTTTTTTATTTATAAATGTCATGTTAACGTATTATGGTTGGTGTAGGGATTGGACATTTTTTCCACAAAAAAAAGAATTATATATATACTTTCCCTCAAAGTTTGTTTCTATCAGCCTGCTTGTATACTGAATATACAAGCATGACTGAGTAAAATAATTCCCCGTTCTACATGAGGGGAATTACTGAAACTTATAAAGATTTATTTCAATGCACTTATTTTATGTCCTCAAGGAAGCTGTTTGTAAAGAGCTGGAACATTGTCCTCAAGTGCAAGAAGTAAAATAATTTTATATAAAGATTCCCTTTTTTATAATAAAAAAAAAACGTATGCTTTCCGTGTTTTTATACAATTTTAATTGCTTAAACAAGTCATGCTGAACTTCTGGTTTATTGAAAATAATGCGGGGAAACCCTTTTTTATACCGAGGGTTATATACTGATCCCATTATGAGGTGAGAGGGGCATCGATATTTAGGAGAAGTAAGGCTCCGGTGATTTAAACTGGTTTTGTAAAATTGAATGACTCAATTCCTACACATGGAAGAAGAGACTGATGGGATACCATCGGTGCGTTCCAACGGTGGAGCGCACAGGACACGTAAGGAAGTAGAGTCGGGAGAATACCGGACGATCTAAGAGGCAATCAAGTTGAAAGCGAGACTTGGAAATAACCCACGAAAGAGACATGGAACTCAATAATGAACTGTAGGTGTTTTTAATTAAGGGGGTATAATGATGAGCAGATTTTTATAAGAAGTTAAAACTATTATGCCAGCTGATGAAGCCGTTTTTACTGGCAAAACGTGTCCTGGTTGTATTTTAAATTAAAAGCATTTATTTTATTCTGCCTGCCTGTTACCTGTCATCCGTGGAGGGTTTAGCGGATTTTAAGCCAGTAAAAGAAATCCATATGCGCATATCTAAGAGTCAAGGTTGACTCCATCAAGAGTAAGTGTGCAATTGTCTCATATAAAAAGAAACATATATATTTACGCAGAATTATATTAGGGAGCACCCCTTGTTGTACTTCTTTTCTTCGAGATACCATCAGAAGAACAATGGAAAGGTGATTGGGTACCTGTGAAATAAGAAAAATAAAAACCAAACCCAAAGGCGATCAAATCTAGAGCCAGTCCAGGCTCTTATTATGTGAGTTGATAGGAACCTGTATTTATTAATATACCACTATAAGTTCATATTGCATGATAATTTTCTCCATTTTTGTTTTATGAGGAACTGGTTGGAATCCCACCATCTGTAATAGATCTAATCCAATACATGTATGTGTATCAGATTTCCTGTGCGCTGCACAACTGTAATCCATTTGTTTGGGGTCTGATCGATCCACGTCTGGTTTGGGGAAACTACCATTGATGCATAGCGACGGGGGTTTGTGGACACTGTTTGGTGTGATGCTCCACTGCTTGTATTCGCACAAAAGAATTTTATATATGTGTATGCAAAGGTCAATATTACCACTCGCCCTCTCACAATTTGCGAGTAGAAATTGGGAGAGGGCGAGTGAAAATTGGGCTGTAATTAGAATGCTAGCATCGGCATGGAGCCGTCACTGGAATTCCCTTTCAGGTGCTAGTGTCTGCTCCATGCCGACACTAGCAATATCCGGGGCTTTTTTATTGCCGGTACATGACGGTACTCAGTACCAGCACCTGCCGGCAGATCAGACGGTCCTTCTCTAGGATGCCGATTGCAGACTTTTCCTGCAGGGGGGTTGACATCTTGGATGTCAGCACACCTGTGGCACATAACCCCACCCACTGACATTATCATGCGTGGGCATGATGATGTCAGATGTGGGAGTTCCCCTCCAACTGGGCAGAAAATGCCCTATTCCCTATGGAGGAGATACAGGGGTCATTTGGACCACTGTATCACTGGTACCGTACCAGCTGAAAGGTCAGGTGAGGTTTCATTGGGAAGGCTAGAGTATGGCCTTTCCAATGATACCAAACATGATAAGGGTTCATATAATAATAAATATAAAATCCTTTTTTTTTCTCTAATTTCCTTTTATTTTCCTAATGCAGCACTATTGTTCACTTTTCAATTATAAAGTAAACAATGATGCTGCACTGTGGAGCTCTGTGATACGCTCATACACACTGCACATTGCTGTGAGTTTTATTGCTGTGCAGCTCTGTGATACACTCATACACACTCCACATTACTGTGAGTTTTATTGTTCTGCAGCTCTGTGATACGCTCCTACACAGTGCAAATTTCTGTGAGTTTTATTGCTGTGGAACACTGTGATAAGCATGGGTGTGTATAGTGGGAATAGTTTGGGGGGGCAACTTTTCATCTTTGGACCCAGGCAACACAATGTCATGGCCTGGCCCTGGCTGTATACATTGGCTGCATGCTGGCGTGTGCCCTCCATTTATTATTTTTGCCATACAAAATAATGTAATTGGCGTCGCTGGCCCGTATTACATGGGAAGCGCAAGGACTTAAGGGGTAATATGTCACGTTCACCCTTGACAACCGTGGTGTGGATCCCTCTTGACAGACTTCTAATCCCTCCGATCATTGAATGGTCGGGACCGCTAACCCTATCACTCCCAGCCAGGGGACAATAAGCACACCAGTAATACCGAGTATAATTCACAAGCTCTGGCAGTAGGCGTCAGGTAGGGATGTGTGTTTCGGGTTTTGAAATTTTGGAATTTTCACGAAATTTCCTGATTCGTGCATTCGGATTCGGACGATTTTCCGGAAATTTTCGGCTCCGAAAACGGCACATCCGAACAAATTTTCGTGCCGAAACGAAAACTTTTCGGAATTTTCGAATGGACTAGAAATGTGTAAAATCGAAATTCATTTTTGTTCCATTCGTGATTTTGGCTCCATTCCTGATTTCGGTTCCATTTCAGTAATTTCGGACATCGTATTTATATTGCTGATTCTGTAATTCAATTTTGTATCATTCCCATCTCAATGTTTCCTTCCTGGAAAACCAGAGAAATCTCAATGTATCCTTCTTGTAAAAGATGAGAAATCTCAATGTATCCTTCCTGGGAAACCAGAGAAATCTCAATGTATCCTTGTTGTAAAACATGAGAAATCTCAATGTATCCTTTTTGTAAAAAATGAGAAATCTCAATGTATCCTTCCCGGGAAACCAGAGAAATCTCAATGTATCCTTCTTGTAAAACATGAGAAATCTCAATGTATCCTTCCTGGAAATCCAGAGAAATCTCAATGTATCCTTCTTGTAAAACATGTGAAATCTCAATGTATCCTTCTTGTAAAACATGAGAAATCTCAATGTATCCTTCTTGTAAAACATGAGAAATCTCAATGGCAGAATTATCTTATCGTATCCGAAAAACCATTAGTTTATGTCAAAACGAATAGACACTTTGAAACGAGGAGAACAGACGTTCCGAAAAACACGAAAATTTACGAAATCAGGAAAAAAAAGTCGATACGAACCGAAACGAAAATCAACCGAAATGAGTCGAAACGAAAATTTACAAAATCCAAACGAACCGAATCGAACCGAAAAAAAAAATCGGTGCACAAGCCTAGCGTCAGGACTCCGCACACACTGGGACAGAAAGGGTTAACCTTGATGACAGGTGAGGAATAGGGAAAGAAGGGGAGGTCCCTGCAGCACAAAAAGTACAAATAGCACGAAAGTGATCATTTCCGCACCGATGGTAACAGGTAGCTGTATCAATGCAAGATTCGGGTAAAATTTTATCTTAAACGGTGCATAGACGGTGTCTTAAAACAGTGCACAAACAGAAGAGAAAATAGTCAGTTCGATATTGCTGAAAAACATGACAACTGTGACAGCACAAAATCCAAATTAAGGTGCAGTCATAAACCGTGCACCATCAGTAGGTCTAAAAGTGCAAAATACAATGGTAAAGTGCTTGCAGTAGATAATGCAAAGTGCAACAGTTTTAATAGTACCTAATATATACGGTACATGCCTGTATCTCAGATACACGCAGCCCAAAATGGTGCAAAAAAATGCAGATCTTATAGTCCAATTGTCCAAACCTGAAAGTCCTATTGCAAGTGGATGCACAAAATGCTGTATGAATGTTGGTAACAACTGTGGGTGAATTCCTGCTCATATCCTGGTGTCGTTATTCCTCCTAGTGTGATTTGAATGCTCCGATAGGGGAGAAAAGAGGGAGAAGTACATGGTGCAATGTATGTAACAAAAACACACACTTCCCAGAGCCTAATGTTTCCAGGCTCTGGGTTTAATCACCCTGGGCCAAATAGAGGGTGGCCACTGCCCTTCGTTATGTCGCCTTGATCACATCAAACGAGAAACTCGCAGAGAGATGACGCTCTCGTAGTGTAATACAACCAATACGTGTGTATTAAAACAAGTAGGTTGGTCACACTCACCGATTTTGGAGCCTTGAATTTCCAGGCTCAACTTCTCAGCGTGCGGTGCCTCTCAGCGGTGGGCACCTTAACCTCTTGGACAGGTTACGTATCCCCGGGATGTAGCTCCTGGCGATGAGTTGCAGGTATCAAAACTTCATAGTATAAAATGAGGCAGATAATGGCAGAGTTGAATAAAGGGGGAGGATTTTATTAATTTTAAAACATATATAAACAAAGTTAAAAAGAGGATATTAAAATGAGGGGAGAAGTGAAAGTGCAAGGATTTGAGAAGTGTTTCGGCAGCTTTCTGTGCCTTCCTCAGTCGATGTGCAGGTCAATAAGCAATAAAGGGTCTGGAAGGTGAGGAATAGCCTGTGTTAGGCCTGTTAGGTTGTTGATGCAAAATGGTTCAGAAATAGCTTGGTCGATTAAACAATCCGGGTCAGCAACAGAGAGAGTTTGCATACAAACTGAGTTGGCAACAGAGAGGGTACTCATACAATCTAGGTTGGCGTTCTGCAGGGTAGATACACTCTGAGTCAGCATGTGGCAGGATCTGCAATCACTGTGAGGCTGCTCAGGACATTCATACATACAGGCTGTAACAGAGAGAATCCTCAAAATGCAGTCCAGGTCAGCAACAGTCAAGGTCCTCATACAATCCGGGTCAGAAAATCAGAGAATAGAATCAAATGAACAAGTGACTCGTAACACGAATACACTCAGCGATGCGGGAACAGACTCCACGTCAAGGCAATGACTTTACTTAAAGGCCGGCGGCTCCGTGTCATCACGCCGCACCCCTCCCCCGACCAGCCGCAGGAATGCTGGAGACCACCGAAGCTCCTGGCACTCGGCCAGATAATGGCACTGTGTGCCCGGGACCCCCCTGAGACCCTGCAGGCTCCCCAGATGTGACAGTGTAGAATGGTCTCATTCTACACCCCTGCACCTCACCACACACAGGCAGGTGCAGGTACTTGCGCTGCTGTACTCCAGGGCTGAATGATGCAGAGAGCCCTGGACTGTGTGAAAAGCCCTGTAGGCTTCACAAACATGATGCAGGTCTATCTGCAGTGATTAAACACTAAGGGCCCTATTACACTCTTAACGCAAATGTTAACGCTCACTTGCGTGAGCATTAACGTTTGCCGCGGTATTTACCGCATATTACAATCCAAAAGCAATCGGGTTAAAAAAACATTTGCATTTGGTACCTTGCGCTTCTCAGCGCGAGGTTACTGTACTTTGCACTCCCTATGCTTAACATGGGGAGCGCAAAGTGTTAATAATCAGCGCTGGATTACAAAGTCCCAGCGCTGATTAATGCCTGGCTCTGGTCAGTGAAAACTTAAAAAGAGCCAGGACTTGGTGTTATCGGATTCCGCTTCTGCAGTATCCATTAACACCAGCCTTAAAAAATAAAAAAAAGAATCGCAAACTCACAATCTGTCCCTCGGCGAGGACCGCGGCTCCAACCACCTCCTCCGGCCGGCAGGAGCAGGGAAAGACTGGGGGAAGAAGTCCCCCCAGTCTCTCCTTGCGTATCACTACGCCGACCGGCCAGATCTCGCAAGGCAAGTCACGTGACCGGCAGGGAGGAACTCAATGGAGTCCAGAATCCTGAATTTTACGTTCGGAAACAATGCAGGCAGCATTTTTTGCGCCTGCATTGTAATCCAGCGTTAAATCGCGGGCACAAGGGGGCAAACTGCGGGCGCAGTTTTTCCTCCCTTGCACCCGCATTTTAATGCGAAGAGCGTAATAGAGCCCTAACAGGGGTTAATCGGAATCAGAGAGGGTTTCTAATACAGAACCCCTCTGTATAATACCCATCGTCATAGGCATCTCTAGAGGGGTCAGGGTGGGCAATTGCCCCCTCTAGGTTATTCCTTGCCCCCCATATGCCCCCCCCCACCAGGATTCAGCATCCAGCTTCCCCCACATCTTCGGACCAATGAATCTCTGGCCCTGTGCATCATATGTGGTCAATCTAGGTGTCAATAGAAAGATCAGAGTCTGGCCTTTCCAATTACACCCAAAAAAGTAAAAAAAGAATTTCACAGGGTGGAAATGGCTCAGCAGTGAGAGGGTTAATGGTCAGACTATATATGACTGTGAGTATTATTTCTCACAGCAGTATGTCTCACAGTGCATGCATTTCATGTTTTCACTTGATTACTGGTATTTTAGGTATAAATGGGAAGGCTATATGCCCCACAGTCTATCAATTTAATGTTTTTCCTTGAGTAATGGTATTTTAGGAGTTAATGGGCAGGCTACATGCCTCGCAGTGTATACATTTCTCATTTTTACTTGGTAACTGGAATTTTAGGAGTTAATGGATAGGCTACATGCTGTTCCATCCTCAGTCACTGCTGCGCTCCCTGGGGGGTCGGGGCATGTTTCTGTGCCATTGGCTGGTCAAGTGCCTGCATTCCATGATGGCCGATCGGCGTCTGAGGGGGCAGGGCCTGGTGTGGTCACGAGGAGCTGCTGGATTTAAAGCAGAGTGCAAGGTGTTGCCTCGCCGCCCTGATGTGGAGTTTATTTCCTGCATCGCCTGTTTGCTATTTGAGACTTATCTGATTTGTTACCGACCCATTTCTGTCTAAGGACCTTGATTACGTATTTCAACCCGGCTTGCTACTTGACGATTCTCTGGTTTTTCCCATTTGTGTTTTGTTTGTTCGAGTCGATGTTACAATTCGTATATGCATGTATGAGACCTGCCCGTCTCCTTGAACAATCTTACTCACGCTTCTGGCCTCTGATAGCTGCCCGTACTGACCTAAGACCTAATCACAAGGCACCTTACTGTGGGTTTGACTATCATGCTGTGAGCTCTGCATATACTACTTACGTTCCGAAATCTGTAAGATCCGAAAGACTCACAAAAATAAGGTTTCTCTCTGAGGTTACTGCCCTGCAGTCTGCACAACTCATATGCCGTGGTAAACCTTTATATACAAATGAACGCAAGAATCCTGTTACTGTTACGATTTTGTATACTATGTCTCACTCCAAGATCGGTCATGATTATGTCGCAACACTAAGTTGTCCTTGGGTCACGAAACCAATCAAACTTAAGTGTGATTGTAGACTTGGGAGATTAGCTTTGTTTTCACGGTCTCTGGTTGTCAGAAAAATCTGCTCTCTAAAATCCAACCTACGCTACTTCAGTGTGAGCGCTATACAGTTCGTTACACATGCCTCACAGTCTATTAATTTCATGTTTTCCCTTAATGGCATTTTAGGAGTTAATGGGTAGGTTACATTCCTCACGATGTATATATTTAATCTTTTCTCTTGATAACTGCCATTTTAGGAGTTAATGGGTAGGCTATTTGTCCTACAGTCTATTCATTTAATGTTTTTTCTCGATTAATGGCATTTTAGGGGTTAATATGTAGGCTACATGCCTCAGTCTATTTATTTAACTTTTTCCCTTAATTAACCTCCCTGGCGGTCTAATTTTTTCAAAATGTTGTGTCTAAAAGCGTTTCAATTTTTTTTGGAAAGGAAATGTGTTGTTTTATATAGTAAGCCTGCAATCCGTAGGAATAACTCATTGAAATCCGTGAAAACAAGAGTCAAGTAAACACACTGAGTCAGAGAAGGTTTGAAACACGAAATAATTTATTATCCCAAAAACAATTATCCAAAATAATGGAAATTAATTATATTCAATAATATAATCAAACCAAAAACATGCCTCTTTTCTCTGGGTGCAGGGATTCCTGTTCGTATGTACACTCCTTTGCCAAGGAAATACGGGACACGGAGGTACCAAAGAAATTAGAGGATTTAATCTCAAACCAGCTTTACAGAAATAAAAGGCAAATAAAAATCATTTGTAAAGTGTAATAAGGCTATCCATTCCAATACACGTTTCACTGGTGCTTGCACAGATCCAACAGCTCCTGTATTTCATTGGCAAAGGAGTCAACAACTGAACAGGAATCACAGCACCCACTGCACTGCACAAACTTCATTTTACAGTATTTTTTACAGTAATTTAGTTTTTTACAGCTTTCGAATTTGCTGCCTGGTCCCACCCCCCCTGCGTCGCGTGGCTCGCAGGGAGCGGAACCAGGAAACAAGTCACCGGCTGCCGAAATCACACTGTGGTGACTGCAGAGACGGCGAGGGAGTGCAGTATGCGGTGAGTATACAGCCCGAGTGTGACTCAGGGTTACCGATCGTGGTAGCGAAATTTAACCCAGAGTCACACTCGGGAATACCGCCAGGCAGGTTAATGGCATTTTATGGGTTAATGGGTAGGCTACATGCCTCAGTCCATTCATTTCATGTTTTCCCTTGATTAATGGCATTTTAGGGGTTAATGGGCAGGCTACATGCCACAATGTTTATTATTTTTATTGTATTTCCCTGCTTTAATGGAGTTGTAGGGGTTATTATGGACGTTAGACTCTAAAGGGTTAATTCATCTTTAGATCCTTTCCTTTTTTGTCACATTTTGGGGAATCAATTTCACCAAAAATATGGTGAATTCGCTATTTAGCGAATGGTCACCGTAATTTGCGAAAATTGGAGTCGCTGAAGCAGTTATTGGACGTCGGCAAAAACCACCGAATTGCGAGAAATAAAATATTGAATTTCTGTACCAGGTTAGTACAACAAAAAGGTATCATTGCATCATATTACTCTGGGATTCTGGAATCTTAGTTATATATACTTATTTTGTTTTTTTCAGTGGTAAGATTTAGTGGCGAAAATTATTAGTGCCCCCCCCCAGTTTTGACTGTGGTATCTTATGTGCCTCCCCTATATATTGGTCCTAGAGTCACCACTGCCCGTCATACGCTGAATGGATTCAGCGGATGACGGGATTTACTGAAACAAACACCCCTTCAGTGCCATATTTAGTTTTTTACTTTCCATAGGGTCACCGCTCTATCACTGCAAGGGAAATGGGCAGTATGGGACTGGGTTAAGTAAGTTAACTGATGGAGAATAACTTCTAAGGCCTGACTAGTAGTTCAGGACCTAAAATTTTGAGCCCTGCGTGTATGTATATAAATATAATGTGCAGTATACTGTATAAATATTTTTATAGATAGTGTATAATTATGTATGTGAAAATGTATTTAAATAAAGTGTCTAAAATATATTCTTTAACATGTGGATAATTATCGCATATATGAGAAACTATGGCATATATATAAGTATTTCATATATATAGCATATAGAGAGAGCTGCAGTGGATTTTGTCTGCAATTCCTTAAGCTATAAACTATACACATACCAAAATATTTATTTTTCGAATATCCTTCTTTTAACATAACTTTATTATTATGTAAATTACGTTTGATATCTTTCCTTTCCATTAACCAAAATCAATAGATTTTCTTGTTTTATCACTAATTATTCTTTGCATAATGTCCTAAGCTAGTGATTCCAAAAGTTGCACTGCCCCCTGGAGGACATTGGGATAACCTAGGTGGGTGCTGAAAGACCTTTTGGTGGTTTGGGTTTCTATACTGATCTAGCAGCGTAAAGCAGTGTATAGTAGAGATAGCAACGAAGAAGCAAGAAATGGTACATACTGTGCAATATAACATGACTGTACAGTAACGTGTATGTGGTTGCATCATTGTCAGAGTTTCACTACCATATTTGAGCTGGAGGCAAAAGTTGTAAACTGCGTCAAGCATGTCAGATTTGTAACCGCACGCAAAAGATACTGGAAGCAAACAGAAAAACGCACAATTCATATTACATTTTAGAACGCTACATTGCAGTGAACAGTTTAATCTATTAATTTTAATTTTTTGACTGCGATATGTATTTACTTTTTCTTCATATCAAAAGCATCTGACTTGAATTAACCTCTTCACTACCATGGTCAAGTGTTCTCAATGCTCTAAAGCTCCCGCAAGACCTCAACATGGAGTAAACTTGATATGGGGTCCTGACATTATCGCTGCATACTGTAAATTAACAGCTCATATATTTTGTATAGGAACCACTAATTTGTGGCTAGCCCTTGAAGACCAAGCTTTTGAAACCTCATTCATTCTTCATCATCAGAAGAGCCATTAATCAGGAAAAAAATAATAAATCTGAAAAGCTGGTATTAAGTAATTTCTTTTAAAAAAATATTTAAATTGCAAGTTCTTAATGCTGACACCACATAGCAACTCATCCACGCCCTTGTAATCTCCCGATTTGACTATTGCAATAATCTCTTATCTGGCCTCCCTCTCTCCCGCATCTCCCCACTACAATCCATTCTGAATGCCTCTGCCAGGCTCATCCACCTCACCTGCCGCTCTGGCTCTGCCACTCCCCTCTGCGAGTCTCTTCACTGGCTCCCCATCCACTGCAGAACTATCCTATAATGGCTCTAGTAAGTTTGCACCACCTTTCTGGTTAAGTTAGCACCAACCATTGAATAGAACCCTCAGTTGGAATGCAGCACCAGGTTGAGTGAATGTTCAACCTCAAGATTTTTTCCTTTTTTGAAAACCTAAAATCCTATGAATACTGTGAACTATTAGGATAAAGTGCAACACACTTTAATCAAACTATTTCAGGTTTCGTTTTCGCTTTTGCACACGCACAATTTAAACATTCAGATTGATGGTTTATGTACATCAACAGAACATCAGGATATTTCGCAGTTAAGGCTAGGGTCAGATGAGCGTCTTTGGAGAGTGGAAGGAACGTCCGTGGAGTGGACGTTCCTTCCAATCGACGCCCGTCTGGTTACCTCGCTGAGCGCACTCAGCGCTGCAAAGCGCGATCCTCCTACGGAGGATCGCACTTTTGCAGCCCTACCAACGCGCGTCCTAGCGCATCGACGGGGAGGCTTTGATAACGGACGCTTGTTGCGCACGGATTTCGTGCGCTCGCATAAGCTTGCACAAGCGTGTGACCGGCCTCGTTGCAGCGTCACAACGGCGTAAACACGTCAGTACGGGCGCACATAGTGCACTCGTCTGACGCCAGCCATAGGCTTGGGTCAGACGAGCGCACTGATCACATCCGTGTTGCCGCACATTTGTTCGTCCATTATAGCATTTAATTATGACCAATGGAGCCCCACACACAAAGTACGTCCGCACGGAACTGCGGACGCAAAACGTACGCGGCAAACGGACGCAGGTTAGGCAAGAACATAAATCCGCTAGAACGGAGGGCGCTGCGTCCGCAACGTCTGCATAGTTTTGTGTGTGTGTGATGGACAAAATGTTTTTCATATTAATTTATTTTCCCGTCTACATCAGTCAAAAAAACAGTCACAAAAACGGACCGTGTGGCCACTACCTTGTCATTGTCACGGTTCCTGGATCCCACCACGCAGCCTTTAAAGCCCAACACTCCACAGAGCCAAAAAGCTACCAACAGAGTAGTCATAGAACAATCCCTAACTGTCTGGTCCTTAGAATTGGCCAGGTATAAGTATACTAGCTAGACAGAAAGGGTTAAGCAAAGACAAAGTCATAATACAAAACCAGGTCAGCAACACAGAGGTAGTCAGACGAGCCAGAGTCAGGAATACAGAGAATAGAATAGTCAAATGGAATAGCCGGGTCAATATCAGTGCAGTAGCGTAGTACAAGGAAAATAGTCTAGGGCAACGGAAGGCAGAATGGTCAGAAAACAAGCAGAGGTCAATAACAGGTTAAATCACAATAGAATTCAGGTACATGGAGCTCAGGTATCGATAACCACAATCTAGCCCTGCTTAGAAGGAACTGTGGGTTTTTAAAGACCTTCACCAGACCGCGCCCCCCTCTCAAGCCGCGCCTCATGCCTCCACCTCCCTCCCTGTCTCTATATTTAAACCGGGTGTTGGTCAGCGAGCAGCATCAGACATGCTGCGTTCAAGCACACTGGAGAGGCTGGAAGCCCCCAACGTTACAGTCGTCAGTCAGAAAGTACGTCCGCTGTGCACGGACGCACAGTCTGCACAGAATGCGTTTGTCTGACCCTAGCCTAAAAGTGAATCCAGGTAACTGTGTGTACATAAAGATAAGACAAGATATGATGTGGGGAATTAGATTCGAAAAATCCTCCTTCCTACTATTTGTTTTATCTCTTGTGGTTGCAATGGCCACCCTGCAGTTGCCATGCAAATCTCAGAGCCCAGTTAAGACCAGCGACCCTCTCCTCTCTTCTCACCCAGTTGTTACCATAATCTCACCCCCCTCCTTCTTGCATTTTTCTCCTCCTCTTCTTTCAGTCAGACTCTTCGTTGTGGGCTAAGAAATATGCCTTCAAAGGAAAACAAACTAATGTGAAACTGAGAAATATGTCACACTGTAACCTGACCCTGAATGAAGGTTTAAATGCTATGTAAAGGAGACAGAGAAAGGAAATAACCAAAACAAAACAGACATTAAGAATAAATGATGCAACTGTCAGTCTCTGACCAGCCCCCTCCTCTCTGTGTCTTGCCCCCTCTCTTTCTCAATGCCTTACACTGGACAACTAGCTCTTTTTCTACAGCCCTCAAGTAAACTGGCAAATTTAACCCCTTCATGAAATAATGGTTAAAACAATTTGCTTTTGTTTGTCTAAGGAGGGGTCAATAAGAAGACAGGCTTGCAGAATCTCTTATCTGTTTATGCTTTGAGTATCTTTCTGTCTCTCCCTCTCCCTCTGTTATTGTCTCCACTTTGCTTCATTCTTTCTCATTGTGAACAGCAGTTTACCAAGTCTTGTCTTACACTGCCTTTCCCTATTTATATGTTCACTGGCTCACAGTGACCCCCTCACTTTGCTATTATCCTCTTTTACTGGCTGACCTGTGTCTGTTATATACAGGTGACCTCCATATCTCTTTCTGTGTTGCATTTTCTTTTTCTTTCCATCCCTTTGTGATTCCCTTGATTCAGTTTTACCTGCTTCTACATTGCCTTCTCCAAGCATTCCTGACCATGGCATCTTGGAAAGTGCAGACAGGGCGTGATTACATGAATCTCTATGGCATCTGCTGGTGACACCCCTTAGCTCCCAGATCCTCAGAGACCTTCACACAGTACACCTTTGGAGGAGTGTGCTACAAGTTACTACAGTCAGCCAGGTAACACCAAGCACAGCAGCTGTGCCCCACACACAGCCTATTGACTCTTTAAAGGGACACAGGAGATCCACAGTGCTGCAAGGAAGGAGCAGAGGACCTGTTGAGATGGTGAAGAAGTGGAACAGCCCTGAAGATTTGGATAGAAGATGCTCTACTAGGGATGAAGTGATCGAGGTGGGGAGGAAGAGGAGTGCAAGTCGGTTTAGCGAGTCCTGGAAGAGAATAAGTTCTAGACAAGGATCCACCAAGAGATCTGGACTGTCATCCCTCCAGCCTGCGGTAAGAGACATATCCCTGCAGTACAGATATGATGGTTTGTTATTATTCATAACGTATCATAGGAATTGACCGAACTGTCCATGGTGCTGAACACAGTCTCCCCTGGGCATACTAGGAAGTCCAATGTGTGTCTTTGTATTACTTTTAGAATGTGCAGTCCTATATGGCATTTAAAGGGTGTACCTTGATATTTTGGTGCAAAGGTGATTTTTCTCTGTGTTCTTTTTTTTGTACAAAAGGGTGACATACATATTTGTAGATCATCACAGTAGCTTTTTGCTGTCAGCCTTGTTTGTGTGTTTGGAATGAATGCATTTTTTGCTCATTGGAGAGCACCTGGTAGCTGCTGTGAAGTTCTGCTCATAGAGTTGTGTGTTGCTAATGAGCTCATTATAGTGTTGTAGCCGGCTCTAGGCAAGGAAAGAGTTAACCAGTAACCCTCCACATGAACCCCTAGGAGCTGCTGCCAAGAAATGTCACTAGCAATGTTTACAAATGAGCGAACAGGGACAGAAACTTGCAGATAGAGACAGATACACACACACACACACACACACACACACTTTCTCTTTCCTTTCTCTCCCTTCCTCACTCTATCCATCTCTCATTTTTCATTTTCCCTAGGTATCTGTCTTGTGTTCTTTGTTCAACATCTTTTATTAATGATGATAGTAGTTTATTATTTTTTCATGATAGGCTATGGTATATTGTCATTTCCATGCATTTTATTCATTACTTATTGAACTTGTTGCTGCAGTTACCTACATTAACCCAGCTTTTTTTGTTTGTTTATTGTTAGAAAATTTGCATATTATGTTCTACTATTTCAAGTTAGTAATGAAAAGTTAAATAACAGCAGCTTAGGAGCAACATTGTGTAAATCCTTTGTTTGTGGAGTAAATGTGCTGCCCAGTGCATCTTTTTATGATAGCATTGAAGTGATCTTCATCAGAACCTGTTGCATTGCTGTGCCTTTCCATCAAAATAGAAAATAAAAAGCATGTATATGGTAATAAAAATAATAACTGAAATAGTTCAACATAACAATAAATTGTGTGGGTTTAATATGCATTTTGAGATGAGGAACCATGAAAGGTCCATAGTAACTATAAAATAGTATGCCTAGTGCTTAATGTACTTTCATGTGCTATTTAAGGTGTACCATGAGAGCTATGGTGTGTGCTAACATAACTGTAGCTGGAACATTAATTGCACAGAGCCTGCTGTTGATGCTGTGTTTCAATGTTAAGTTTCTATACAACTGTTCATTTCTCAGAACACCATTCAATCAGGCAGATTAATACTCATCATATACTGAATAACGTCAAGCACCAGATATTTTTTGTAATTTTTATTTTTAATTTGTATTGATTTACAACAAAATGACAAAACATTAACATAGTAGTTGTTGAGAATCAATCAAGACATAAAATGAAATATAATGAAACGGTAGCACCAACTATTTTAATTCAGTAAAATATTATTTAATTTATTTCATATCATTACATTGCTGTAAGACTTGATCATTCTAACATACAGAAACAGAATGTGAAAGATATCGATGCACTGGATAAAATGCATTTTTGGTGTGACTCTTTGGTTCGTTAGGTAATAGAAACATATGTATACTATGCAAGTAGCGGTAATGTAATTTAATAGGGTTTGCTTTTCAAGTAGAAATGAGAAGATATGAAATAGAAGATGCTACATGGGACGCAGCATCTACATTTTATAGAAGAGGGAGGCATTATCTAAAATATATACCAGTGGTGTTGTATGGCTGTTTGATAAAGATGGGGCATATATTATTTACTAGCTTTTATGGAATTTGTTACAAATGTTTTTTAAAGAAACAAGGTATTTGTGGTATGATCACCGACTCCCCCGGCCAGAACCGGTTAGCAACGTAGCCTCCTTCCCATTTCTGTGGAGTGCTTTTACTTGCAATCTGGTGCCATTACCGAGCTTAGGTGAGTTGAGGTTCTGCAATAATATCACAGGTTCTCCCATGCTGGAGCATTGAGGGTGTGTTAGGCCTGGCTGTGAAAAGGAGGCAGACATGCTGGAGCAGTAAGGGAGTGTGTAAGGCCTGGCTGTGAGAGGTAAGCAGACATGTTGGAGCAGTGAGGGAGGGTGCGATCCCTGGCTGTGAGAGGGAAGCAGACATGCTGGAGCAGTCAGGATGTGTGTGAGACCTGACTGTGAGAAGAGCTGCACAGAGACTCCATTCTGTGTGAAGTAATAGCATCCCTCTGATCTGCTCATCCAATGTATCAACTGGACTTTTGGAAAATGGTAAAATACATGTTTATTTTTTAAGAATAATCTAAATACCAAATTTCACGTTTGTAACATCTTCTGTTTTTGAAATATAGCTATATTGATAAAAAGTATTCACCCTTTTTAACACCCCCCCCCCACTGGATTTTTGGCAAATGGTAAAATATGTGTTTTTTTATTTTTCATGAAGAACCAAAATTTCAATTTTAACATCTGTAACATCTTTTGTTTTTGAGATATAGGTATCCTGTTTAAAAGTATTTAACCCCCTTTTGTCACGCCCTCTTACTAGGATTTTTGGAAAATGGTAAAACACATGTTTTGGTTTTTTTCCACAAAGATTGTAAATACCAATATTCACACCTGTAACATCTTTGGTTTTTGAAATATAGGTATAGTGATAAAAGTATTCACCCCATTTTTCAACCCCCACTGAATTTTCAGAAAATGGTAAAATATGTTTTTTTTTCTCAAGACAAATTTAAATACCAAAATTCGCGCCTGTAATATCTTCTGTTTTTGAGATATAGGTGTCCTGTTTAAAATATTCAACCCCCTTTTTTCACACCCTTAGGGGCAGAATTTCCAAAAATCCTTCCTTATTGGGTGCCTACGCCATAAAAACAATGTACCTTCAAAATTTCACATTCCTAGGTTAAACGATTTGAGCTGGGCATTGATGAGTCATTCAGTCAGTCTATCAGTCAGACGTTCGCTTTTATATATATATATATATATATATTTTACCGTGAGATTTATTACTATGCACTCTGTGATGCAGTAATACACAGTGTGCATTTGCATTTCACAGAGCTCCACAGCCATGAAACTCACAGTAATGTTTGGTGTGTGTATAAGTGTATCACAGAACTCCAGAGCAACAAAACTGACAGAAACGTCTGGTGGGAGTTTTATCGCTTTGGAGCTCTGTCATACACTCATACACACTGCCCATTACTGTGAGTTTTGACAGCCCTGCCAGCTGAAGAGAGAGTAGTAAAAAAATGCAGAAAGAAGGCTGTGGGGAATGGGCGAGTGAATCTAGCACATGGATCAGAAACCTTGGTCCTTCAAATGTTTTGGAACTGCAATTCCCAATAGGCTCAGACAACCTAATGAGTAGCTGAGCATCATGGGAAATCTAGTAGCAAACGTCTGAAGGGCCAAGGTTGACCACTGATCCATCTAGTGCAATATGAATGTGTACATACTAGTGTAGGTCCCTAGATAAGATGAAAAGGTACATGATGCAAAAGTAAAAGGATTGTGGAAATCAAAATCCTTCCTGGTAAAATCCTTTATAAATAAAACAAAATAAATAAATGCAGGAAGCGTGATTTAAGAAGGTAAGGATGAGCGAACGATTAGGCCTTAGTAATACAGGAAAGTTTGGGTGAGGACATGTGGTAAAGGCCCCATAAATCGATATTAATGTAAAGACAAATCAACAAATTAAGACATTGGTGCAAACCCTTTTAAGATTTATATAACAGATGCCGATGTAGTAATAGCAGCAGGATTTATTTAATGGGATACAGTGACAGTATCGTGAATCTAAAATGTGTGAAAAGAACCAATGGTGATACTATCATTGTTACAATCTGGAAAAATGTCAAGCCACCCACTGAGGAATAGATTCAAAAAACATAATGTAGACATGTTTAAGAATCTATATATTTTTTAATTTGACAATTTTTATTGTGATTGCTTTGCATACAATAATGTGACATAAATGTCAAATATGAACATCAAAGAGTAGAGTACCCTTAGACAGATCAAAAATCTAGAGGTGTTAATGTTATTTTCATATTTTTAGTTAAATATTGTAGTGTATGACTTGGTATCCAGGCATAGTGGTTCCCTGCTATTGGATAAAGCAGTGGTAGGAGAGCTGTAAGGCACTAGAGTAGATTTCTTTATTTTTAATTTTTGTATGATTACAGCGCAAGATATGTGTTTCCTAGTTATTTTCATATAATTTTATTCTTGGTTTTCTTTTCTCACTGCACTCAGCTTTATCCTCCTACTTTAAACTGCTTTCCAGTATCCTTTTGATTCTCATTGACAAGCTCTGAAATGAAGAGGGCAGCAGCAGAAGACTAGGAATAAATTGTCCCCGGTGTTCTTCTCTGGCTCTGGCTGCATCACCTGCATGACCATGCTTAAACAGGCTTCATGGAGTCCTTTATAGGGATGAGCCGAACACTCCCCGAGTTCGGTTCGAAGCCGAACCCGAACTTTCCAAATGTTCGGATCCGAACCTGAACTCTAACTCCATACAAGTCAATGGGGCTGAAAATTCGGTTTTTAGGCTGCTGTCAGACGAGCGTAGTGTTCACGTCCGTGATTGCGCCTAAAAGTACGTCCGTGATAGCATGACAGGAAGCCCATCGGAGCCCGACACACGAAGTATGACTGCACTGAACTGCGGACGCACAACGGCCGTGGCCCACGGACGCAGGTTAGGCAAGAACGTACAACCTCTAGAACGGCCACACAAAGTGCGCTGCGTCCGCAACGTCTGCATAGCTTTGTGTGTGAGTGATGGAACGTGGTCAGACGGACTGCATTTATACGTCCAGCATTTTTCACGGACAAAATGGTTTTGCTTTTTAATTTACTTTTCCTCCTACATCCGTCAAAAAATAAACGTCAGTGAAAAAAACGGACTGTGTGACCACTACTGTGTCTTCCGTACTGACGTAGGTCCGTGTGCACGGACGTACAGTCCGTAGAAAATGCGCTCGTCTGACCCTAGCCTAAGAGTGCCCTCCAAGAGGGCATATATGCTAGATATTTGCCATAAAAAGTGTATGGGGGTCCGGGTAGTGCCCTGGGGGACAGGAAACAAGGACAAAAAGTTTAAAAAAAAAAACGTTTTTAAAGGGACAGTGAGTTTTCCATGAAATAAGGGTTAAAAATAACAATGAAAAATTCCTTCAAATATCGTGCCTAGGAGGTCCCCATAACCTGCCCGTGAAGTGGCGGATTTGTAGGTTGTATATAAATATGTAAAAAACAAAAAATGACGTTTCATATGAAGGTAAATGCTTTTCCTTTAATCTATCCATAAACAACTGCTTGGGGCGGCAGTCTGTATGAAAAGAGGAGACATTTTCGGACACGCAGAAAGTTTACTGATTTTTTGGCGGTGAAAAGGAGGAGAATGACTGGAGAATGGAAAATTCTAGACCAAATAGCCGATTTGGAAAGTGAGAAAAATGGGAGAATTTTTCTGGTTTGGCTATTTTGACCTAGAATTTTCTCTTCAGTCATTCTCCTGAGTTTCACCTTTCTCTGAATAACCCTGTCAGGGTTATTCAGAGAGCGGTGTAGAGCAGGAGAATGACTGGAGAATGGAAAATTCTAGGTCAAAATAGTCAAACCAGAAAAATTCTCCCATTTAGGCTAGGGTCAGACAAGCGAATTTTTAACATGCGTTTAGGCGCACTTAATCACGGCCGCACTAGCAGCAAATGACGGGCAATGACAGCCAATATACGAAGTACGGTCGCACGAAAGTCCGGCCGCGCAACGCAAGTGGAAAATGAACGCATTTTTTCAAGAACGCAGAAAGAACCGCTAGTACGGACGTACAGAGTGCGCTGCGTCCACTAGCGGTGTGTGTGCGTGATTTGGAGACGTCAGACCCTGCTCATGTCCGACCAACATAACGTCCAGACACCCAAAGTTTCCTGGTTTGGATCCGTAAAAAATCCGCACAAAAATGCGCATCGTATGACCGTTTTCGCGCATTCCGTGAAAAAATACGGCAATGCGTTCGGTCGCTGTGAAAAATGCGTTAGTCTGACCCTAGCCTTATCTCACTTAACAAATCGGCTATTTGGTCCAGATTGTTCTCTTTTCCTGCCATTCTCCTGGTTTTCACCTTTCTCTGAACAACCCTGAGAGAGAGGTGAAACCCAGGAGAACTGGCAGGAGAAGAGAACAATCTAGACCAAATAGCCAATTTGGAAAGTGAGTTAAATGGGAGAATTTTTCTGGTTTGGCTATTTTGACATGGCGGACGCAGCAAACGGACGCAGGTTAGGCAAGAACGTAATACTGCTAGAACGGACGTGCGGAGTGCGCCACGTCCGCAACGTCCGTGTAGCTTTGTATGTGAGTGATGAAACGAGGTCAGATGGACTGCATTTATTAGACATGTGCATTAGTTTTAGTACTAAAACGATTTAGTCCGAATTTTGGGATAATTTAGTTTTCGTATGACTCAAGAGTTACGAAACTGCTCAGTACAAAAAACGAAAGAAACTAAAATAAAATGCACTACATTTTAGTTTCAGCACTTTTTGTGATATTACATTGCTGAGTGAAGGAGACCAGCAATGAAGAGCGCAACATTGCAAAGCTACAGAAAAGGTTTGTATGTGTAATCCTTCCTGACCCCTACCCGAAAATCTGACAGTGATAGAGCTCCAGAATACTCACTCACAGTACAGACAGCCAGCAAAGGAGAGGAAACCTTTACTTAACCCTTGAATGTCTATGAGGCAGACAAGATGATAAAAGCAGCTGGAGAAGGAAAACATTCAAATAAATCACACTGAAAGCTAATGACAGAGAAGGGCTGGATAGTAAAAACCCCTTTATAACAAGCAGTGCTGGGAGAAGAGAGGGACTTTATAAAACGTGTGTTATCTCCCCTCCCACTCTGCATAATAGGGGCTTAGGTCTGATACATTTTAGATTATTCAGGAGCATTATCCCCTTTCCTCATCTATAATACACGTTTTTATATAAAGTCCCTCTTCTCCCAGTGCTGCTTGTTATAAAGAGTTTTTTTTAACGTCTGATACATTTAGTATCCAGCTCTCACAGTTACTCTGTCAATATGAGCCTTCAGTGTTTTTATTTGAATGTTTTCCCTGTATTTAAAGTGCTTTATTTAATTATAAAAATAAATTTGCACCAGTCATCTCTTCTCTGAGCTTTCAGACCGATTTACGTTAATATTTTCCCTCTCCCCTGCTTTTATAATTCTGTGTCTCCCCCACAGAGATACAAAGTTTAAGTAAACGTTCCCTCTCCTGTGCTGGATAAGCATTGCATTCCAAAGTTCTGCACCCTCCACATGCCAATGCAGTGGGATGTTCTATACAGAGAGGGGCATTAATTAATGCAGGAGGATGTTCTATACATTATACAGAGAGGGGTATTAATGCAGGAGGATGTTCTATACATTATACAGAGAAAGGTATAAATTGAGGATGTTCTATACAGAGAGGGACATTAATTAATTCAGGAGGATGTTCTATACATTATACAGAGAGGGGTATTACTTAGTGCAGGTGGATGTTGTATACATTATACAGAGAGGGGTATTAATTAATGCAGGAGGATGTTCTATACATTATACAGAGAGGGGAATTAATTAATGCAGGAGGATGTTCTATACATTATACAGAGAGGGGAATTGATTAATGCAGGAGGACGTTATCTACATTATATAGAGAGGGGTATTAATTAATGCAGGGGGATGTTCTATACATTATACAGAGAGGAACCTTTTTTTTTAGCCCTTTAAAACCAGTGGCTGTGAGTGCGGAGATCGGCTGCTTGTTATATTATCTCTCAGTACAATGTATCAGGCTCATCTGTTACAGTAACTGACTGTAACAGCGCTCAGAGTTTCAGTAAAACAAGGAAATAATATTGTTTTAACCTCTTATATATACTGAAACTCTGAGCACTGTGATGAGCAGCAGTCAGTTACTGTAACAGCTTTGCCTGACACATTGTGCTGAGAGTGAGAGATAGTGTAACAAGCAGTGATCTCAGCCCTCTGAGGAGCCACTACAATAGTAAATGTATCCACTGATTTTCGGCTGAATGAAATTAGTTTTCATACTAAAAGAACTGAAAACGAATTTCTTTAGCAACTAAATAAATTGCTTTTTAGGACTAATCCATTAGTTCAAAACGAAATTTTGTGCTGTGCACATGTCTAGCATTTATACGTCCAGCATTTTTGACGGACAGAATGTTCTTTCATTGTAATTTATTTTCCCTGCTACATCAGTCGAAAAATACGTCAGTGAAAAGAACGGACTGTTTGGCCACTACCTTGTTGTCAGTCAGTAAGTACGTCCGTACTGTACGGACGCACAGTCCGTACAAAATGCGCTCATCTGACCCTAGCCTTAGATGTTATTTTGAATTTTTTTCAAACACCAGTTAACCACTTGGCTGCTATGGACGCGCTCAGCGCGTCCAGCCAAGTGGTTCTCCTGTGCTATGGACGCGCGGAGCGCGTCCATGCACAGGAGGCAGCAATCCGCCTGATTCCAGCGGATTGCTGCGCCCCCGGGGAGGGCTGATATCTTGGATGTCAGCCCAGCACTCCGGGACCCCGGCGGAGCAATTAGATGTCATCGCGGCGGCACGATGACATCTAATTCAGGCACCCCCATGTGCGGAGGAAGCGCCTGAAAGGAGGGGGGAGGTCGCCGAGTGGCAGAGGGGTAATCCAGGCACCGTTTGGAAGGGCACAGCCTGCCCTTCCAAACGGTGGCTGTGATTAACCCCTGGGGAGCCGGATCACGAATCGGCGCTGAAAGCGCGCGATCGTGATCCTCTCCTGGAGCTGGCCGACATCTTGATGTCGGCCAAGCCTCCAGGAACTCCTCCTGAGGACTGGTGTCATCGTGCATAGCACGATGATGCCAGTCCTGGAGTTAACCCCTAGCTGCCACCAATGGTGGAGATAGGGGGTTCCAATGAACCCCCTATGTCCCGATCCGTGGCAGCTAGGGGTTAATATTTGATATCGTTGGATCGGCCAGAGCATGGCCGTTCCAACGATACCAAACATGAAAATGAAAAATGTTTTTTAAAAAAAATAAAAATATTTTAAAAAATTGTTTTGTTAATGAAGCAATATTGTTCCCATTTCAATTATAATGTGCACAATAATGCTGCACTAACGATTTTTGTATGCGGTGCGTTTGTTAAAAAAAGCAAAATTTTCCCCCCAAAAAAATGTAACGAGACCCCATTTCTAATTTTTTTAACAAGCGCACCCCATACAAAATATAACCACAAAGGATCGCATGTTAAAATGGGAAAAAAAAACACTTTACACATAATAAATTATTGAAAATTCTAATTTTATTGCATTTTTTGATATAATATACAGACATGACATAACGTATACATATAATAATGACATATTATGAATTTGCCGAGTCTGCCGGAAAGAACGATATCTAATATGTCTGGGTCATATATCAAAATATGGCTACAAAACGCGGTTAAACATGATGAGCGAAAGTGGTAAAAATTACCTCAGCACAGAGGTGTGAAAAGCCTCAGCAGCGAAAGGGTTAACTGCAGCATATTAGGATGTTTTAGGGAAATTAATTCTCAAATCTCAATCAGAAGCAGACACCACCCCACCCTCAGTATGGTGTACAATGTATCAAATTGATTACCAGACTAAAAACACCTGGTGTTATGCCTGTTTGTGAACAGAGGTCAGTTAGAGTTGATAATCTTTCCACGTACACATTAGTTTTTAATTCAATATCTAATAAACCGTTGCTTATAATATTCTGCAGTAAAGAGTCTCTTTATTTCTAGATTTTTTTGTATTTTTTAAGCATTTTCTATACTTTTTTCAAAATTTCTTTTTTTTTCCGAACTCGAACCGAACACACCCAAAAAGTTCGAAATTTGCAAACTTTCGAACTGCCAAAGTTCGGGTCGAACTCCGAACCGTCCGAACCCGAACAGCTCATCCCTAGTCCTTTAAAGGTTTAGCTGTCAGTCCTCTTAATGCTCCACCAATGAAGCTATATAATGGCAGCGCTGGAACTGAGTAAGTACAGGCTGCCATATCTCATCAAGAGATGTGATATCTCATTGATCTTTATCTCGATTTTTGCATTGTAATTATTATTATCCTTTATATAGCGTCACAAATTCCGCAGTGCTTAAAATCTATAAGAAGTACAAGTATTGCCCAAGGTCGCTCGAGTGGGATCGGTTCGTCTTTCCATGATTGTAGATCAGCGACCTGGTGGTTAGGTTGAACCCGCTTTTCATAAATTCGAGACTTGCTTCTCCACAGTTGTACTTGAGTGCTGTGCTGAACGAGATTTGACTTGTTTCTCCATGATCAAAAGGCAGAGACGTTACCACTGAGGCCTGTTCAGTTCCTCAGCAGCTGCTGAATTGCTACATTGCAGCAGTTTAGTTTGCTGCAGCAGTCTCACTGAACTCTTTGGCTGTGAATAGTGATGAGCTGAACACCCCCGTGTTCGGTTCGCATTCGAACTCGAACAATTTCAAAAGTTCGAGTTCGAACATGAACCGAACTCAATGCAAGTCAATGGGACTCGAAAGTTCGATTTTTAGAGTGCCCTGCAAGAGGGCATATATGCAAGATATTTGCCATAAAAGGTGTATGGGGTCTGGGTAGTGCCCTGAGGGACAGGAAAACAGGACAAAAAGTTTTTTTAAAAAAAACGTTTTTAAAGGGACAGTGAGTTTTCCCATGAAATAAGGGTTTAAAACAAAAACGAAAAATTCCTTCAAATGTCGTGCCTAGGAGGTCCCCATAACCTGCCTGTGAAGTGGCCGATTTGTAGAATGTATAGAAACCTTTAAAAACAAAAAATGACATTTCAAATGACGGTAAATGTTTTTCCTTTTAATCTATTCATAAACAACTGCTTGGGGCGGCAGCCTGTATGAAAAGAGGAGACATTTTAGGACACGCAGAACAAGTTTAGTGATTTAGTGAAACTCATGTAGGCTTTGGATGAAAGTAACAATAGGTGCTTTAAAATTGGGCCTTTAGTGTCGGCAACACCGTAACCCCTCTGTGGTATTGTGGAAGAGTGCAGGGTTGGACCATGCGGTCAAATATTAAAAGGATATTGTCATGGTACACCTGGGGTACTGTCAGGGATCACATATTCTTAATCCTGGCAGCCCCTTTAAACCATACTTTACACAGGTTCCTTGACTTGTCTGTAACCTGTGCACACAAAGAGACTACAGGTTCACCTCTGTTAATGAGGCCTCCTTAAAAGGAGGTCACGCCCTCTGTTCTGGACTTCCTCATTTGAAGTCAGAACCTTGCACCAGGCTGACCTGTATCTGGAAAGCTCCTTGTTTTTGGACCCACTGAATCCCTATCTGTTTTCCTTCTGGACTATCATCAGAGAACCTTATTGACTACCCATCTGGACTCCTTCTGCTTCACCGGTAACCTCCATCCATTGCTTCCCTCTATCTGGACTTTATGTGTATGACCCCTGGCTATGGACATTTAAACATTCTGTTATCTGTGTACCTTGACCTCGGCCTGATACCTGACCACGATTATTGTCCTATTGCTTCCCGTTCCTCCCTCTATCTGGACTTTATGTGTATGACCCCTGGCTATGGACATTTGAGCATCCTGTTATCTGTGTACCTTGACCTCGGCCTGATACCTGACTACGATTATTGTCTAGCCCCTTATCTGTATACCTTGCCTCAGACTCTAGTTTAGTTTTCTTTATCTGTTTTCATTTCTGTTTGTATATCAGTAGTTATTCCTTATTCAGTTTCCTCCTGTGTCTCCTATTTCATCCTGTTTAATCCTTTCTCCTTTTCATTCTGCTCTTTGCCTCCCTCATCATTCTCAGCCAACCTCCTATTCATTTGCTTCTGCTATTTGCGTTTTATTTTAAATAAATATCTATTTGACCCCACAACCTGCATCTCTCAATATGGCTCACTGCACATTGGGCTCACACCCGCACTCCATGCAGGGTTCCCATGACCGATCTGAATCTGGTATAGGCGTCAGTGGCAGTGCACCCAAATATTGTGCCTTTGGTGGCAGCAAGTGCATTCACACCGTAACCCCTCTGAGGTATTGTGGTGGAGGTTTTGGTAATGCAGAAGAGATCCCCAATCTATTCAGTTACATCAGCAGCTATAACAAAACCGGGTCAGCAATGTTTAGGCACTTGTACTGCGCTACTGTATATGGTGAGAATCGGTGCACACCAGTAGCAACAGGAAGCAAACAGAACAGGCAGGGAATACACAGAGAGAATAGTCAAATGGCAGGCAAAGTCGGCAACGGATCGGGTCCTCAGAACAAGCAGGGTCAGTAACAAGTATACAAATTGATTCGGTAAGCTAGTGATGCGGGAATAAAGGCTGAGACACACTGATCGTGTAGCGACGCACAGCATTGCGAAGAGAAGAGAAGCAAACGTTTTGCAGGCTTGACTTCACTCCGCTCCACCTCGCAGTGTGTCTACACTGCAATACGTTTGCTTCTCACCGCACTGGACAGGAATCCACTAACTAAATTAAAATGTACACACAAAACCGTTTTTTATTTTCACAAAGCACATGTTATATAGGCAAAAAAAGTTTCTACTGAATAAAATACATCAAACATTACTGTTAATTTAGTAGGAATAGTATAAAAATATAAACCATGTAACCCCTGATCATATATATTATAGGGACACGGAGCGCCGTGTATAGAGTAGGAATGCATTGATACCACAGACAACTACGTATATATCAACATGCAGACCTATATAAATATCAACACGCAGATATATATATACACCCACCCACAGACCTCAGACCATATATACACATACGCACATGGGGGGGGGTGGCATGTGGACAATCTCAACTAAATGCGCCCCCCCCCCCATTTGGCTGATCCCTCCAGAAGAAATGTTGAACCCGAAAGAGCAGAGAATATATATATTATTCTCTGCTGTCGGGTTCAACATTTCTTCTGGAGGGATCAGCCAAATGGGGGGGCAATTAGTTGCCAAAATGTGTGTGTAATACAAGTCTGGATATATATATTTAGAAGAAAATTATATATATATATATATATATATATATATATATATATCACGAGTATAGCAGTCTGCAGTGATACCTTTTTTTATTGGACTGATGATGTTCGTCCATCGTATTCGATGAGGACCTTGACATCTAGTAGGTTGTGGGTGGTCCACGGTGTGTCCGCAGATGGCTGAGTCCTATTCGGGCACGAAATGTTCTGCCACACGTCGAGCAGACATGTGTGGGTACCCCTGTTGCAACATTTGCAGTTCTGACTTTGCGAAGTGCTCGCTTCTCTTGTGCTATGGTTGCTCTTCTGTCCTCAAATATCTGGCAGCCTTGGAGGGTCAGCATGCGCCATGTCGATCGATCTTGTGCCAAGATTTCCCAGGAGGTGATATCAATATCCATGGACTTGAGGGAGGCTTTCAGTGTATCTTTGTATCGCTTCCTTTGTCCCCGTGCGACTGCTTTCCTTGAGACAGCTCACCGTAGAGGAGCTGTTTAGGGATGCGATGATCGGGCATCCTTGCAACATGACCTGCCCAGCGTGTCTGGGCTTTCATCAGCAGGGTGTAAACTGATAGCAGGCCTACTCTTGAAAGGACTTCTGTGTCTGGCACCTTATCCTGCCACCGGATCCTGAGAAGTCTGCGGAGGCATGTCATGTGGAAGCGATTCAGTTGCCTAGCATGCCTCCTGTATATAGTCCAAGTCTCACTGGCATACATCAGCGTAGTTAACACTACTGCTCGGTAGACTTTGAGCTTTGTGTCAAGGCTTATTCCACGGCGGTCCCACACGTTAGTCGATAGTCTGCCAAATGCAAAGCTTGCCTTGGCTATTCTGCAGTTGACCTCAATGTCAATTGTCACTGCGTGGGAAAGGGTGCTGCCTAGGTAAGTAAATTGGTCCACTGTTTGCAGCTTTTGTCCCTTCACTGTGATGGTGGGCTCTTGATGTTGGGCTTTCGGAGCAGGCTGATGCATCACCTCGGTCTTCTTTGTGTTGATAAGGAGGCCAAAGTTGTCACATGCTGCTGAGAATTTGTCCACACTGGCTTGCATTTCCTGCTCTGATGCAGCATTCAGGGCACAGTCATCAGCAAAAAGGAAGTCTCGTAGCACAGTATCCTTTACCTTGGTGACAGCCTGGAGTCTACGCAGGTTGAACAGCTTCCCATCGGTTCTGTATCTCAGGCTAACTCCCAAGGAAGTGCTCTGGAAGGCTTCTGATAGCATAGCTGAAAACATTATGCTAAACAGAGTCGGTGCCAACACACAGCCTTGCTTGACGCCATTTGTAACGGGAAAGGCCTTTGAAGCATCTCCATCGTCCAGTACACAAGCTGTCATGCCGTCGTGGAACTGACGTACCATTAAGATGAATCTATCAGGGCACCCAAACTTCGACATGATGCGCCACAGACCTTCGCGACTGACAGTGTCAAAAGCCTTGGTGAGATCTACAAAGGTGGTATACAATTCACGATTCTGCTCTTGACACTTCTCTTGGAGCTGTCGGGCTGCAAAGATCATGTCCACAGTGCCGCGTTCTTTGCGGAAGCCACACTGGGTCTCTGGTAATAAACCCTGTTCCAGGTGGTCAGTCAGGCGGTTCAGCAATACTCGTGCAAGGATCTTGCCTGCGATGGAAAGCAGTGATATTCCTCTGTGATTATCACAGACTTGTCGCTTCCCTTTCCTCTTATAGAGATGTACGATGGACGCATCTTTAAATTCCTGAGGAAGAGATCCTTGATTCCAGAAAGACTGGAACAGCAGAGTGAGTTTGAGTTTTATTGGACTAACGTTACATTTAAAGTACAAGCTTTCGAGAGGATTCCTCCCTTCGTCAGGTATAGAAGCTTACTGATCAGAATAATAGAATTGGACATTGGGACAGTCACAGGGCTCACAGTTGGGTGTTAGATGTTGTATATCGCCAAATGGCATGGTCAGAGGGGGAAAAAAAAAAGGAAACATTTAATTGTCTCAAGCAAGATGCAATCATGTCCACTTCAAAGGGAATGTGAAAGGACAGAACGAAAGAAAAAAACCAAAAAAAAAAAAAACCACAACACAGTGAGTATGGGGAAGACACAGAAAAATAGGAATTATGAATATTATGTGACGTTATTATAGTGGGTTAGAAAACCCGAATCTATATTAAGTCCTTGTTTTATATTGTTGAAATATGTGATCATTTTCATTTCATATGTTTTGCATTCCCGGTGATCTTTAAAATGTCCTTTGAGGATTTTGATTCTGAGGTTTTGGATGGAGTGGCGTGCTAGATTGAAGTGATGTCCCACTGGGGTACAATATGTGTTTTCCTGGTGGTTCCTGATGGAGTGTCTGTGCTGGTTCATCCTGAGATTCAGTTTAAGGCTGGTTTCACCAATATAGCAGCCCTTATCACACGCTGTGCACTGGATCATATATACCACATTATCTGACGTGCAAAGGAATGATCCCTTGATGTTGTGAGTGGCGTTGTTGTGCCGCGCAGTGCTGCTGTCACATATATGTTGGCACAGTTTGCAGCGGGGTTTGTTACAGCGTTTGGTCCCATTCTGTATGTCATCCTGTTCCTGAGCGAATTTTCTGCGGACCAGTTTTTGCCTCAGGTTTGGGGGTTGCTTGAATGCCAGTAAGGGGGCTGTGGGAATATTTCTTTGAGTGCAGGGTCCTCTGTGACCAGTGGCTGCAGATCTTTGATTTTGCGAATTCCCTCTAGAGTTGGGTTGTAGGAAACAACTAGAGGGATCCGTGTATTGTTTTCCTTTTCTTTGTAGCACAACAGCTGTTTGCACGGTGTTTTCAGGGCAGATTTGATTTTTTCAGAGATTGTCCTTTCCTTGTAGCCCTTCCGCTGGAATGATGTAGACAGTTTGCTCAGGTGTTTATCCCTGTCCCCAGTGTCTGAGCAGATTTGGTGGTACCTGATGGCCTGGCTGTAGATGATGCCTTGTTTGGTGTGGTTGGGATGAAAGCTGGTGTTGTGGAGGTAGCTGGGCCTGTCTGTGGGTTTCCTGTACACAGATGAGTGCAGCGTGCCATTGGCAGCTGATATGGTACAGTCCAGGAAGCTTACAAATCCATCTGGAGTTTGATCGATGGGTGGAACGTATTAAATGCCTTGTGAAAGTCTAGAAGGCGTTCCTCTCCTTCTGTCCATATGATGAAAATATCATCTATATATATATATATACAGTTGTGTTCAAAATTATTCAACCCCCAATGCTGTAAAGGGTTTTAGGGAATTTAGTGTACATTTGTAATTGTATTCAGAATGAAATCCTACAAGGACTTTTTAAAGAACCATATGCAACTAAAATGACATCAATTGGTTTTGTAATACAGTAGTAAATGTTTCTTTTGTGAATTCTTCATTGACACAATTATTTAACCCCTTAAAGACTACCACTCTGAAGAACAGAGGTTCATTCCAGTGTTTTCAATCAGGTATTGAAAACACCTGTGGATGTCACGGAGCAGCAATAAAGCATAATAAGCAGCAATTAGGCAGCTTTAAAATGACTGTGATACTCAGCTCCTTCTAGACATTTACTGGTGTGGTTACAAACATGGTGAAGTCAAGAGAATGGTCCAGGATGACAAGAGAAGAGGTGATTACTCTTCACAGGAAGGGCAATGGCTATAAGAAGATTGCAAAGATGTTAAACATACCAAGAGAGACCATAGGAAGCATCATTCGCAAATTCAAGGCAAAGGGCACTGTTGAAATGCTACCTGGTCGTGGCAGAAAGAAGATGCGGACTCCGACTGCTGTGCACTACCTGAAGCGTAGAGTGGAGAAAAGTCCCCGTGTGACTGCTGAGGAACTGAGAAAATGTTTGTCAGATGTGGGTACTGAAGTTTCAGCTCAGACAATACGGCGCACACTGCGTAATGAAGGCCTCCATGCCAGAACTGCCAGGCGCACCCCCTTGCTGTCTCCAAAGAATAAGAAGAGTCGACTGCAGTATGCCAAAAGTCATGTGGACAAACCACAGAAGTTTTGGGATAGTGTTCTGTGGACTGATGAAACAAAATTAGAACTGTTTGGGCCCATGGATCAACGCTATGTTTGGAGGAGGAAGAACAAGGCCTATGAAGAAAAGAACACCTTGCCTACTGTGAAGCATGGCAGGGGGTCAATCATGCTTTGGGGCTGTTTTGCTTCTGCAGGTACAGGGAAGCTTCAGCGTGTGCAAGGTACCATGAATTCTCTTCAGTACCAGGAGATATTGGATGACAATGTGATGCAGTCCGTCACAAACCTGAGGCTTGGGAGACGTTGGACCTTTCAACAGGACAATGATCCCAAGCATACCTCCAAGTCCACTAGAGCATGGTTGCAGATTAAAGGCTGGAACATTTTGGAGTGGCCATTGCAGTCGCCTGACTTAAATCCGATTGAGAACCTCTGGTGGGACTTAAAGAAAGCAGTTGCAGTGCGCAAGCCTAAGAATGTGACTGAACTGGAGGCTTTTGCCCATGACGAATTGGTGAAGATACCCGTAGATCGCTGCAAGACACTTGTGTCAAGCTATGCTTCACGTTTAAAAGCTGTTATAACTGTAAAAGGATGTTGTACTAAGTACCTTGAATGTCACTTGGGGGTTGAATAAAACTGATAATGATGTGAGCACAGAAAAGACATTTGTGGTTATTTCATTATAAATGTTATGTTATATTTGTCTGACCTACACGTGCCTCTTTGATTTAATTGTAAGCAAGATGACTGAATGATCAAAATCAATGTCAAACTGGCCAAATTCCTCAATTTCAGTGGGGGTTGAATAATTTTGAACACAACTGTGTATGTGTATATATATATATCTTCCCCTATAAATTTGCTAAAAATATACACACAAAAGAGAAAAACACTGCCTGAGACCCTGCACAGCCCACATGCCACCCCCCTCTACCTGACTGAATGTATCTAATATATAATTAAATACATTCAGCAAGTTAGAGAAAGAAAAAGTAATTTTATGTTCCTGGGGACATTTAAAAATGTCCTTTTTTTTTAAAAAATATTTTTAGAAATGTGTTGCCTTACCTTAGCCTGGTGGTCAGTGGGGGCTCCCTGGATCCTGGTTGTGGGGGGGGGGTCTGCCGTGGCCCCAGGTGCAGTGGCTCCCTCCCTGCGCCGCCTGTCTCTTCCACATGCACCCGGGCAGCTAGCCCGCACAGTCGTAGCTCTGTCATCCTGGCGGCCGCATGCTCCTCAAGGGGATCCTTGGGAGGCCCTGGCAGGCTGCCCTCTACAGTGCCTGATTAGAGGACCGTGTCTGCCTGATGTTTTAGTAACAATGTTTTATCCCATAGGCTTCAATGTTAAAAATATTCCCGTTTTAATTCAATATCTAATAAAACGTTGCTTATAATATTCTGCAGTAAAGAGTCTCTTTATTTCTAGATTTGTTAGTATTTTTTAAGCATTTTTTATACTTTTCAAAAAGAAGTTCGATCTTTCGAACGGCCAATGTTCGAATCGATCTCCGAACCGATCGAACAGCTCATCCCTAATCCCTCCCTAGCTGTGAATAAGAAGTTGCTAATTTAGCACTTGCAGCGGCTGAGGAACTGAACAGGCCTCTGAACTCCACAGTTGATCTTGTGTGGTATGTACCGTTAGGTGTCTTGCCCAAGGACACTTACTGGAGAGGTGCTCTGGCTGGGATTCAAACCTGTCTCTCCACAGTTGTGCATTGATTAGCATAGCAAAAGCCAATTTTCCCACCATTTTAAAGCAGTATTCGTGTTTCCCCTGTGGGAAAAAATTTAATCCTTTTTTTTTTTTATGGCTCTCTAAGCACACTGGAGAGACATAAAACGATCTGTAAATAGAGCTCCAGTCCTCACTGTAACAAAGTTCAAATAGTTTACTGCTGCAGTACAGCAGCCAGGGAGATGGCAGAATATAGGGAGAGGTCTGAGGTCACTCATTGCTGTACAGGGATAAGATTCATGGGGTTATAATGAGTGAAAATACCTGTAAGGTGCTACTGTAATTTACATATACAGGCATTATGTCACATGAAGATTTGTTATTTTTATATTCTATTGTTATTCTTTGGGAGCTGCCTTTGCTAATAACCTCATTATGATCACTGCAAATCACCATAAGCAGGAGACCTGACTATTTTATTTTAACACCGTTACTGTATCTAACATGCAGACCCTGTCTGAAATTCAGTAAGATAAGGGACACCATATAGAGCTCAAAATTTTACATTTCAACAATATTTCTGTAAAAGGATAAACGAATACATGAAAAATTTAAAATGAGCAAATGAACATTTTTTTTTAAAAAATTAACGCTTAAACTAACAACTTCAGTGCAAAATATCTATTTCACTCTATATTTATTTATTTATGAAGGATACATTGAGATCTCTCATTTTCAACTACGTCCTGGTTTAATTATTAACTTCCCATGTTTCAAATAAATGTTATGATAACATTTTTAACCACTTGGCTGCTATGGACGCGCTCAGCGCGTCCAGCCAAGTGGTTCTCCTGTGCTATGGACGCGCTGAGCGCGTCCATGCACAGGAGGCAGCAATCCGCCGGATTCCGGCGGGTTGCTGCGCCCCCCCCCCCCCGGTGCGGGCTGACATCTTGGATGTCAGCCCAGCACTCAGGACCCCGGCGGAGCAATTAGATGTCATCGCGGCGGCGCAATGACATCTAATTCAGGCGCGCCCCCCCCCGCATGTGCGGAGGAGGCGCCTGAAAGGGAGGGGGGGAGGTCCTTCGGACCTCTCTCCCTCTCGATCGCCGGGGGCAGGGGGTTAATACAGGCACAGTTTGGAAGGGCACAGCCTGCCCTTCCAAACGGTGACTGTGATTAACCCCTGGGGAGCCGGATCACGAATCGGCGCTGAAAAGCGCCGGATCGTGATCCTCTCCTGGAGCTGGCCGACATCTTGGATGTCGGCCAAGCCTCCAGGAACTCCCCCTGAGGACTGGCGTCATCGTGCATAGCACGATGACGCCAGTCCTGGAGTTAACCCCTAGCTGCCACCAATGGTGGAGATAGGGGTTCATTGGAACCCCCTATCTCCTGATCCGTGGCAGCTAGGGGTTAATATTTGATATTGTTGGATCGGCCAGAGCATGGCCGTTCCAACGATACCAAACATGAAAATGAAAAATGTTTTTTTTAGAAAATAAAAAATAAAAAAAAAAAAATTCTAAAAAAAATCAAGGTTTTTTTTGTTTAATGCAGCAATATTGTTCCCATTTCAATTATAATGTGCACAATAATGCTGCACTAACGATTTTTGTATGCGGTGCGTTTGTTAAAGCGAAATTTTCCCCAAAAAAAAATGTAACGAGACCCCATTTCTAATTTTTTTAACAAGCACACCCCATACAAAATATAACCGCAAAGGATCGCATGTTAAAATGTGAAAACAAACACTTTACACATAATAAATTATTGAAAATTCAAATTTTATTGCATATTTTTGTTATAATATACAGACATGACATAACGTATTCATATAATAATGACATATTATGAATCTGCCGAGTCTGCCGGAAAGAACGATATATAATATGTCTGGGTCATATATCAAAATATGGCTACAAAATGCGGTTAAACATGATGAGCGAAAGCGGTAAAAATGACCTCAGCACAGAGGTGTGAAAAGCCTCAGCAGCGAAAGGGTTAAACAAAAATCGCTTGGTATTGAAGGGGTTAAGGCAGTGTTTCCCAAATCTGTCCTCGGAGCCCTCAGCCAGGCCAGGTTTTGAGGATCACCTTGGGGAAATGCAAGCTGAATCCTGCAATCACTGAGCAGCAAATAATATTACCTGTGCTTCAGATATCTGGAAAACCTGGAGTGTTAGCAGGTCCTGAGGACAGTTTTAGGAAACACTGGGTTAAGGCAATCCTGTTAGACATGTGCACAGCACAAAATTTCGTTTTGAACTAATGGATTAGTCCTAAAATGCAATTTATTTAGTTACTAAAGAAATTCGTTTTCAGTTCTTTAGTATGAAAACTAATTTCATTCATCCGAAAACCAATGGATACAATTACTATTGTAGTGGCTACTCAGAGGGCTGAGATCGCTGCTTGTTACAGTATCTCTCACTCTCAGCACAATGTGGGCCAGATTACATAGTTGGTGCTAACTTAACCAGAGCTGTTGTAAACTTCCCAGAGCCATTATAGCCTATGGAGGTTTTCAGTTTACAACAGCTCTGGTTAAGTTAGCACCAACATTGTAATACTGCCCCGTGTCAGGCAAAGCTGTTACAGTAACTGACTGCTGCTTATCACAGCGCTCAGAGTTTCAGTAAAACTAGTAAATAATATTTTTATATATAAGAGGTTAGAACAATATTATTTCCTTGTTTTACTGAAACTCTGAGCGCTGTTCCAGTCAGTTACTGTAACAACTGAGCCTGATACATTGTACTGAGAGATAATGTAACAAGCAGCTGATCTCAGTGCTCACAGCCACTGGATTTAAAGGGCTGAAAAAAAAGGATCCTCTCTGTATAATGTTTAGAACCTCCTCCTGCATTAATTAATACCCCTCTCTGTATAATGTATACAACATCCACCTGCATTAATTAATACCCCTCAATGTATAATATATAGAACATCCTCCTGAATTAATTAATTAATGTCCCTCTCTGTATAGAACATCCTCCTCAATTTATACCTTTCTCTGTATAATGTATATAACATCCTCCTGCATTAATACCCCGCTCTGTATAATGTATAGACCATCCTCCTGCATTAATTAATGCCCCTCTCTGTATAGAACATCCTACTGCATTGGCATGTGGAGGGTGCAGAACTTCGGATGTTGTGCTCTTCATTGCTGGTCTCCTTCACTCAATGTAATATCACAAAAAGGACTGAAACTAAAATGTAGTGCATTTTATTTTAGTTTCTTTCGTTTTTTGTACTGAGCAGTTTCGTTTCTCTTGAGTCATACTAAAACTAAATTATCCCAAAATTCTGACTAAATCGTTTTAGTACTAAAACGAATGCACATGTCTAAATCCTGTAACCACCCCCTGCTAGGATATCACAGGTAAAATGAACCCAGCTGCTATGGGTACACTTTAAATGTAGAACTCAGCCCAAACCAGTAATAAATATGTAAGATACGAGAAATGTACACCAGAAGAGAAACAAGATATTTTATTGTTTAATCCAAATGCGTCCTCAATGTAAAATAAACCTATTTCATTAAGAAAAAGAAAAAATTACTTTTTTTACATTAGTATTACCATGAGCTATGTATCGTAAATGTTGGGCCATTGTCTGAAAGATGAAAAGAAATGAATAATGAAATGTTATAATACAAAATAAATGCTAATTAAAATGATTAAGACTTATTCATGAATTGTTCTTTACGAGTTAATATTTCTAGTTCAATTTTTTAAAACAAATTCAAAATTGTTGTAAAATGTAAGCTGTAAATACAGTTGTGTTCAAAATTATTCAACCCCCACTGAAATTGAGTGTTTTGGCCAGTTTGACATTGATTTTGATCATTCAGTCATCTTGCTTACAATTAAATCAAAGAGGCACGTGTACGTCAGACAAATAAACATAACATTTATAATGAAATAACCACAAATGTCTTTTCTGTGCTCACATCATTATCAGTTTTATTCAACCCCCAAGTGACATTCAATCTTAGTACTTAGTACAACATCCTTTTACAGTTATAACAGCTTTTAAACGTGAAGCATAGCTTGACACAAGTGTCTTGCAGCGATCTACGGGTATCTTCGCCCATTCGTCATGAGCAAAAGCCTCCAGTTCAGTCACATTCTTAGGCTTTCGCACTGCAACTGCTTTCTTTAAGTACCACCAGAGGTTCTCAATCGGATTTAAGTCAGGTGACTGCGATGGCCACTCCAAAATGTTCCAGCCTTTAATCTGCAACCATGCTCTAGTGGACTTGGAGGTATGCTTGGGATCATTGTCCTGTTGAAAGGTCCAACGTCTCCCAAGCCTCAGGATTGTGACAGACTGCATCACATTGTCATCCAATATCTCCTGGTACTGAAGAGAATTCATGGTACCTTGCACATGCTGAAGCTTCCCTGTACCTGCAGAAGCAAAACAGCCCCAAAGCATGATTGACCCCCCGCCATGCTTCACAGTAGGCAAGGTGTTCTTTTCTTCATAGGCCTTCTTCTTCCTCCTCCAAACATAGCGTTGATCCAGTTCTAATTTTGTTTCATCAGTCCACAGAACACTATCCAAAACTTCTGTGGTTTGTCCACATGACTTTTGGCATACTGCGGTCGACTCTTCTTATTCTTTGGAGACAGCAAGGGGGTGCGCCTGGGAGTTCTGGCATGGAGCCTTCATTACGCAGTGTGCGCCGTATTGTCTGAGCTGAAACTTCAGTACCCACATCTGACAAATCTTTTCTCAGTTCCTCAGCAGTCACACAGGGACTTTTCTCCACTCTACGCTTCAGGTAGCGCACAGCAGTCGAAGTCAGCATCTTCTTTCTGCCACGACCAGGTAGCATTTCAACAGTGCCCTTTGCCTTGAATTTGCAAGTGATGCTTCCTATGGTCTCTCTTGGTATGTTTAACATCTTTGCAATCTTCTTATAGCCATTGCCCTTCCTGTGAAGAGTAATCACCTCTTCTCTTGTCTTCCTCGACCATTCTCTTGACTTCACCATGTTTGTAACCACACCAGTAAATGTCTAGAAGGAGCTGAGTAGCACAGTCATTTTAAAGCTGCCTAATTGGTGCTTATTATGCTTTTTTGCTGCTCCGTGACATCCACAGGTGTTTTCAATACCTGATTGAAAACACTTGAATGAACCTCTGTTCTTCAGAGTGGTAGTCTTTAAGGGGTTGAATAATTGTGTCAATGAAGAATTCACAAAAGAAACATTTACTACTGTATTACAAAACCAATTGATGTAATTTTAGTTGCATATGGTTCTTTAAAAAGTCCTTGTAGGATTTCATTCGGAATACAATTACAAATGTACACTAAATTCCATAAAACCCTTTACAGCATTGGGGGTTGAATAATTTTGAACACAACTGTACATCACACAACTATTGAACGAAATAAAAAATCATAAAGCTTCCTTTTTCAACACACTGTTTAGGCTAGGGTCAGGCGAGCGAATTCTGAGCGCACTGTGCGTCTGTGCACAACGGACGTCCTTTCTGACTGAAGACAAGGTAGTGGCCACACGGTCCGTTTTTGTGACTGACGTTTTTTTTGGCTGATGTAGATGGGAAATAAATTAATATGAAAAAACATTTTGTCCGTCAAAATGCTGGATGTAGGGGGGCGTGGCCGGCTGTTCACAGGAGCGGACGTGTTTTACTGGAGCTCCGCACGTCTGCTCCTTCTGGGGACCTTTATCTGATTTTCGAGTGCCAATTTTCCTGCTGACTTGGGGTCTGAGTGGCTGGCCACAGGTTCTGACCTGTCCGGAGGCCGTTTAGTCCCCCCCTCCGGACGTGAGACACCCCTGGCTGCGATAACTGGTTGATTGCTGTGAGGAGACGACGGCCATCTTGAGGCCTGCGACCTACGTGAAGCCTTGTGACCACGCGGCGCTGACCGGGTGCCCCGGGCCGGATCTGCACGGAGATGGAGGGCCCCCGTCTCCTGGCTGCCGGGTTCACGGGAGTGGCGGTCGGACCCGCTGGTTGGAGAAGGGATGGACCCCCCCTCCAGAGCTGTGGAGGCCGCTATTGGCGGCATAGATGCCTGTTTATTTCTGCTGGAGGGGGAGGACGCGGATGGTCCACTCACTAGAGGGGTATGGTGCAGGATGTTAGCCGCACTGCGATGCTGCCGGGAAGAGAGGTCTCAGCGATCTACAGGGAACGGGGCTGATAATCCTCCGCGCCCCACTGTGTTCTGCCCCCCCTGCTGCTGCAGCCGTTGAGAGAGACGGCGAAGATATTGCTGCGGTCCCAGCTAGAGAGTGCCGTTTCCCCAGAGTGTCCCTGACTCTCGCTGATGGCGGTGAGGCTGACGTCCGCACCCCACAGATGCTGGCAGGACGGAGGCAGGCGGTGCCACCCCGGGGGACAGGCAGTTTCACCCGGTTGGCGGCCAGGAAGGCGCGGAAGCGCACACGACACCGCTGAAGGAACCTACGGAAGAGATATGGTGCTCGCAGATCGGTCCGGGTCTTTCGAGGATTTAACCCTCAGCTGGCAGTCAAGATGGCACAGAGGTACGCACTGGGACACTGTGAGGTTCAGCTTCAGAATACCTATATCTGCCGAGCATACTCGCCCAAGGGGACAGTGAGACCTAGACTACCCTGCATTTACCTGTCTGTGATGGCCCGGCCTCCTCTGCTAGATACCGGCTGACTTTACCCTGTTTTATTTTCCCCTTTAGATTTTTTCCCCCTTTTTGGCTTACCCCTCCAAGCTGAGTTATACCGCTGACAATTCTTTCTGATTCTGATATTTGGCCCTGAGAGTTCTCCTCCATTTTTCTCCCCTCCCTTAATTTTATTTTCTTTTTCTCGCTGTTGTTCCCCGGCTGGGGATGCATTTGAGACTTTTTGGCTTCATTTTAGTTCTCTGGAGTGTTTCTGTTGACTTTTGTTTTAATCCTCCCTACCCTGTTCCGCGACATTTTGTTGACAATTTTTTTTTATTTTATTATTATTTTTATTTTATTATTTTCTCTGCATTTCTTATGTGAGCATATTACCTGGCCCTGCGAGGCCACTTGAGCTGGTTAATCTGTGACCTTTTCTTATTGAAAATAAAAATCTTAAATACAAAAAAAAAAAATGCTGGATGTCAAAAATGCAGTCCTTCTGACTTCGTTCCATCACTCACACACAAAGCTATGTGGACGTTGCGGACGTGGCGCACTCTGTGCGTCCGTTCTAGCGGTTTTACGTTCTTGCCTAACTTGCGGACGTTTGCCTCGTCCGTTGTGTGTCCACACTTCTGTGCGGACGAACTTCGTGTGTGGTCTTTATTGATCATCATTGTATGCTACCACGGACGTTAAAATGTGCGGCAACACGGACGTGATAACTGCGCTTGTCTGACCAAAGCCTATCTGACCTTTTTTGTCTTATAACATTTTTAGAAATGATCAGAGTCAGTATAATTAGAAAAATTGAGTTTCCACTAAGCAAATATCAAGCATCCTTTTCCAGTTATATTGTTAGACGCAATATAATTATTGTACAACAATAATATTCAATTTCCGAGATTTTCTGTTTTGTCTGATCCTTTATGGAGTGACCTGAGCTCAGGGTGATACAAACCCAGATAAACAAACATATGAAACATAACTATTCCAATATGATCATGATTCTTTATCAATATAGCCCCTTGGTACATGCGTTTACAAGCAGTATATAATTGGAAAGATTTCAAGATGGAAACTTATAAACATGATTGAATTAAATAAATGTGAATAACGAAACTTTATACCAGAAGAAAAATCCTAGCACAATGAATGCAATTGTAGCGCTCACTCCCGGAGGAGCCGCTGAAAATGAACCACGGGTCAGTCTCCCCGCACTAGGGAATAAATATACTCCAACACCGCTGTGGGTTTTTATAATTTAAATAGTTTACTAAAATATTAAGCAGACGTTGAGACACGGTATTCACAGGTATTATTACAGTACTTTCGTATCGCGGTAAAAACGCGTAGCGGGAAAAGAACCGAAACACGAGGCTTCGTATTTCGGAAAAAAACAATATATTCGCAACCGAACAGAAAAGAATGCAATTGTACGAGATTCCGGAAAAAAACAATACACGTAGCGGAACCAAGAATATAATTCCTTCGTATTTCGATAAATACGGAGGAGAGCAGCGGAAAGGAGAAAATATATATTCGGAACGTATCTTCAACCCCTGTTCCGATTCGCAACAGAATGAGTCCTGCACAGGTTAAGTCCCGGAATGTAAAGGGTGTGTATGTGTGTGTGTATGGTACCCGGGTACTGTTCAACTGGCCAGTGAATTTACTTAAGGAATGTCTTCGACTAGTCAAGTTGGGGCCCTGTGGACTTTAAGAGAAAACAGCAGCGTGTTCCTTATTTACAAACGGCCTTGGAGGCCTCTCACCCATCCACCGGTTGCTTTAGGCTCTGCTGACCCAGGACGTCTCTCCGCTCGATATTGACTGGGGATACTTGCGGCCGGATCCGTTGTCTGACTCTCCGTAGCTTGTCCACGACTTGTCCCGCTCACTGCCTGCTTTCTGTATCCGATCAACTCGCGGCAACTCCTCACTCCAGGTCTTCGGTTCCTTAACTGCAGCAATCTCGGGAACTTGGAGGTCTCCTTCTCCTAAGGCTGGATGACCCGGTGTAAGGAACTGACAGGTCTCACTTGCGCTCTGGCCTAGGCCCTCTAGCGATATCTTGCACTGCGTCTGCTCTCTCTCGTTCCCTGGCGCGCTCTGGCGCGTTCTCCACGAGGCTCAGGATGTCAAGCCTCTGTCCCCCACCCACTTCCTGTCTGGTTGCAAAGCACGCCGGGAAATGTAGTCCCAATGTCCAGTGTCTCTGATCGCGACTGTCTCCATCTTGTGGCCAAAAATAGGTACTGCCACAGCAAGATTTTAACACAGCGCTACACAATTATTTACTAAACACCCCTATTTCTTCATCGGCCGAACAGTGGTTTAACACAGCTTACATTGGAGGACGTACTTCAAAACTGCAGTATTTTTGCGAACTGCCACGGTCTTTTTTCTATACTTGCTACTGTTCTTTTCATTGTAGTTCATGCCGATGTTGTTCAGCTTAGTTCTCAGCATTAGTTTCAATGGAGTTTCCACTGGAGTGTCTGCTTTAGTAGTTCAGCATAGTTTTCACCGTAGTTTCCACTGGTTTGTCAGTCGAAGTTGTCCAGCGTTGTTTGCACCGTAGCTTAAATGGGTCTAGGGAGGTTACATACAGGGTTATTCAGAGAGGTGAAAACCAGGAGAATGACTGGAGAAGTGAAAATTCTAGGTCAAAATAGCCAAACCAGAAATATTCTCCCATTTATTTCACTTTCCAAATTGGCTATTTTGACCTAGAATTTTCACTTCTCCAGTCATTCTCCAGGTTTTCACCTCTCTGAATAACCCTTTGACTGTACTTTGGGGAGTATAAAGTGGTAGTGTTGCAAACAACGGTAGAACAACATTGAATGGAGTCTTGTTGCAGTTTATGATTTGTATGTAAGCGTAACTTTGGTATCATCGTTTACTTCTGTTCCTGGTTATATGTAGCAACTTCAGTTACAGTTATTGGTTTTTAGAGACATGCGTTTTGTTTCGTTCCGAATCAAAATTCGGATGAAATTTCCCTGATTTGTATTTTGGAAGTGCTTCCAAAATACAATTCAGTTACGTCCGGAACGAAAACAAATCGGTTCAGAACGGAACAAAACGAAAATGAAATGGCATAAAATAATTTTGTTTTTACTGATCAATTCGTTATACAGTTTCAGTTAGACTTGGCACCACATCCCTGTCTCACTTTCAAAGTTGGCTATTTGGTCTGGAGATTGTTCTTTTCTCCTGCCATTCTCCTGAGTTTCACCCTTTTAGTGAATAGATCTGTAAATCTTGGAAGTGAAGGGATTAATTCCAATATGATCCCCCATGTAACTGCATAGAGAAACTTTGTTCAAGCTTCAAAACTAGAACACAAACACATATTATGCTTATTGTAGACAGGAAGACTCCAAAAGGAACTCCTGTGTGAACTCCACTGGCTTGAATCACTTGCACAGATTACCCATAAAATCGTAAACCTTATTATTCACTTTTTTCATACATTATTATAGATGATAAAGGAAGCTGTTGGAATATTTTTGTAAGTCACATGGGTGAGCATATAAAGGATTTCTCTGATTCCATTATCTCTTAATGCTTTTTTCAGTTTATTAATTGTTTTCTTCAAACATTTGCTCCAGAAGCAATATAACTATAAGTTGTTTCATCTGTTGACATGAATAAATAAACAGATTTTCCTCAAAGCATTCAGTTTGCCTACTTTATTAATTCTCAGGGTACTTGATAAGAAGAAAGACAATTATACCAAAAAACCTTAAGTATGTTTTGCCACTGATATGATTCTTCACTAAGGATGCAAAGGATAGTCATAAATAACACAGGTTGTTAAAGTGAATCGTTCACTATATCAGTCTTTCAGCTACTGTCACTGTATTTAGAGATGCATTATTGCTAAGGAACAATTATGAAAATAAATATCCGTTAGACAATAAGACATGGAATATTCTTTGCTGAATGAGGAGATGTTTTTAAACGTTGTGTATCCACTTGAATAAGCAATACCCATTTATTTAATGATTTTAAAAGTAATGTTTTCAGAGTATACCAATGCCCTTGGTTACCCCTTGCATGGATTTTCACGATATATGGTAAATTTGAATTTGTGGTTCACAATGTATACTATGAGGGTTATTCAGAGAGCACTGAAATGTCACTGACATTTTGGTACTGTCTTGTTCGACGCACTTCGGCGAGTGATCTCAGCATTCATCGTGGGGTCTCGAAAGTGCAGCGAATCGACCCGCTGAGCACATCCGAAAAACCGCTGCAAAACCGCCGAACAAATCAAACTATTTAGAAACCGCCAAATACATCCGACGAATCGATCTGCAAATAGCTGATGACCCACCGAGCAGACTGCCAACTAGTCTCAGGAAAAAACAGACAACCCTCAGAATAGGGGTAAAAAAAAACACAGCAACTTTTTTTTCCCCTTTTCATCCTGCCATCTTTTTTTTGCATTCAAGAGCGTTTATTAAGGTAAAAGACAAAAACAACTTATATAAGGTAATGACACATACACTATATTGCCAAAAGTATTCGCTCACCCATCCAAATAATCAGAATCAGGTGTTCCAATCGCTTCCATGGCCACAGGTGTATAAAATCAAGCACCTTGGCATGCAGACTGTTTTTACAAACATTTGTGAAAGAATGGGTTGCTCTCAGGAGCTCAGTGAATACCAGCGTGTGATAGGATGCCACCTGTGCAAAAAATCCAGTTGTGAAATTTCCTTGCGCCTAAATATTCCAGTCAACTGTCAGCTGTATTATAAGAACGTGGAAGTGTTTGGGAACGACAGCAATTCAGCCACGAAGCGGTAGGCCACGTAAACTGACGGAGCAGGGTCAGCGGATGCTGAGGCGCATAGTGCGAAGAGGTCGCCAACTTTCTGCAGAGTCAATCGCTACAGACCTCCAAACTTCATGTGGCCTTCAGATTAGCTCAAGAACAGTGGGCAGAGAGCTTCATGGAATGGGTTTCCATGGCCGAGCAGCTGCATCCAAGCCATACATCACCAAGTGCAATGCAAAGCGTCGGATGCAGTGGTGTAAAGCACGCCGCCACTGGACTCTAGTGCAGTGGAGACGCGTTCTCTGGAGTGACGAATTGCGCTTCTCCATCTGGCAATCTGATGGACGAGTCTGGGTTTGGCGGTTGCCAGGAGAATGGTACTTGTCTGACTGCATTGTGTAAAGTTTGGAGGGGGGATTATGGTGTGGGGTTGTTTTTCAGGAGCTGGGCTTGGCCCCTTAGTTCCAGTGAAAGGAACTCTGAATGCTTCAGCATACCAAGACATTTTGGACAATTCCATGCTCCCAACTTTGTGGGAACAGTTTGGAGCTGGCCCCTTCCTCTTCCAACATGACTGTGCACCAGTGCACAAAGCAAGGTCCATAAAGACATTTGGGATGAATTTGAGCGGAGACTGAGAGCCAGGCCTTCTCGTCCAACATCAGTGTGTGACCTCACAAATGCGCTTCTGGAAGAATGGTCAAAAATTCCCATAAACACACTCCTAAACCTTGTGGACAGCCTTCCCAGAAGAGTTGAAGCTATAATAGCTGCAAAGGGTGGACCGACGTCATATTGAACCCTATGGATTAGGAATGGAATGTCACTTAAATTGATATGCGAGTCAAGGCAGATGAGCGAATACTTTTGGCAATATAGTGTAGCATAATACAAAAGGTAATCAGAACAATGTGGAGCAGTTGTGGTAGCCCATGCAGGGGTCTACTCACCGTCTACAACAAAAACAATATAGAACAAGCATACATACAGATTAGAGCAGACGGAGGGCAAAAAGAGACATCGCCGTATAATCGACACAGCAACTTTTACAAGGTGTTACTGCATGAAAATGCCTGTAAATAATATATAAGGTCCTATGAATAATAATAAAAAGGTCTGTTACAGAAAAAAACACCATTTAAAAAAATAAATAAATAAAAATAATCGGAAACAAAATTTTGCCAAAGAAATCCCGGAAAATGCCTAATAAAGAAACTTTTTGCTGCAAATTAAAATAATAAACGGTTGAATAAATATTTAAGAAAAATCAGGATATTTTTTACCTATGGGATTCGTCTGTTGGACCCTGTCGAACGAAACCACTGAAAATCAGGGCATTTCACTGACATGTCGGTGCAGTTTGATGTTCTCTGACTAGATTAACCATTAATAATCTATAGGAAATATCACTGCCGACATAGATTATTGTATTTCACTTGCCATATTTGAATGGCCACAAAATTTCAAAGTATTGGGAAATTTACCGTTCGGTGCAATTTTGTGGCCAATTCGGTGCTCTTTAAAAAAACTCCTTATATCTGTCTCACATGTGTGTCTGCTAGAGGTTACTACTACAACACCAGTTTTCCATTAATGATATCACTGACATCCATGTCCTGTATTTGGGGCAGAAACCTCTATCACTACGAAAATAAATTGCATTAATGACTAGTCATTAGCAATTTATAAATGGACCCTATGGACAGTCTTGATTGCTCAACCAAAAGCATCAAACCATCATAATTCATATCCATTATTTGCAATGTTTTAGCTAAATAACATGAACATATTTGCATTAAATGTTGTATGTAGTCAGTATGAGTATTTTCCCCTGGTAACATTAAATATCATGCAGTTATGTTTCTCAGTAAATTATAATTCAGACAGCCTCAATGTGTACAGTTATGTTAAAAGTAATGTAGTTTGAACAGGAAGAGTACTCGTTTTACAAGATTTTTTTCTGTTTAATGAAATACCAGTTCCACACATTCACAGAATTAATTGAATTTCAAGTGAATACAGATTAGAATATGGGATAACCTGCTTGTTTAATGCACAGAGATCATATTTATGAATAAATACTGGGATTATAAATATTTGTCTAGTTGTATTCATATAAAGGAGTACATTTTTGTATAATAATAATAAGATACCTGATTTGAAGGGTTCTACATCAGATCCACATCAGCTATAGCTCACTCTGTATGTGTTATAAAATACAATGCAGTATATCACTGAAACGCATTTCGCGATTCAATCGCTTCCTCAGTATACACTGAGGAAGCGATTGAATCGTAAAACGCGTTTCAGTGATACACTGCATTGTATTTTATTGGAATACATAATTTTAACCTTTTATTGATGGTCCTGCTGGTGGTTTGGTGCAAGGAATTACCGCTGACAGCCATCCGAAGGGGGTTCCGGTACCTCTCTACTGTTACCGGCTGCGCATATATCTGGTGTCTGAGGGGTGACACCCCAAAACGTGAGTGTTCATTCTATACGTTATCTGAGCCTCATTCTATTTACGGACCACACCATGTTTTGTTATATGTTGTATATTTTTTGAGGCAAGAAGATTTTAATCAAAGAGACATAAAGATTAGGAACATACATACAGAAAAAATGGTGTCGCGCCCATATTCACCAGAGGGGCTGCAACAGCCAGGAGTAACAGCTCAGTTCATGTATAAAACATAACAAGAGAATAAAGGTGTCATCTGCGCTCGTTTCTATCAGGAGGTTTTAGTTTGTTTCAATGGCCATTGCAATGTAAGCTCACTCGCCCCTTCAAGGCATCTCTTTGTAGAGTGAGTACCAAACCAATGTACCAAAAGCCGCTCTACTGAGCAACTCCATGCCCCTCCTGCTGCTTTTCACCTAAGAGGCAGAAAGATGGTGGGCTTTATTTATACACTCACCAAACCCTTCCCATTTGGGATTTAAAACAAAAACATGGAAAAAGGAACAGCAGCAAAACGACTAACTGCTGTTACAAGCATAATATACATACATACAGAAAAAATGGCGTTGCGCCCATACTGGGCTGTTACTCCTGGCTGTTGCAGCCACTCTGAGTATGGGCGCGACGCCATTTTTTTCTGTATGTATGTATATTATGCTTGTAACACCAGTTAGTCGTTTTGCTGCTGTTCCTTTTTCCATGTTTTTGTTTTAAATCCCAAATGGGAAGTGTTTGGTGCGTGTATAAATAAAACCCACCATCTTTCTGCCTCTCCTTTGCTGGAAAGCAGCAGGAGGGGCATGGAGCTGCTCAGTAGAGCATCGTTTGCGCGAACGTCGTAATACGACGTTCAGCGCAAATGGTTTTGTCCTCGCGCAAAAGCGCATTTGCGCTCACGCAAATGCGCTGCGCGAGGATTGTAATAGGGGCCTAAGCATGGCAAGCAGACGTTTTGATGTACTGTTAAAACAAAGCAAGGTGAATTTATAAAACAAATGACTTCACTAGATATATTCTGCTGTACCCAGCAGTCAGTTTCCTATCTGGTAGAAAAATCTCAATGTAAAATAGAGCTTATGGATAATTAGAATGACAAAACTCTGAAGAAATAAATGTGCGCTTAAGAAAAAAAAAGTTCTTTATTCTTTAATTAAGTCCTTAACCTAGAGATCCATGACAAGATATGTACAAAAATAGTTTTATTTCTTAACCCCTTAAGGACCGAGGACGTACCATGTACGTCATTGCAGCGGGTCTCTCTTAGACCCGCTGACGTACATGGTACGTCCTGCCGTTTTTGAGCTGCTGGAAGCGATCGGATCGCTTCCAGCAGCTCAAACGCCATTGCAGGATGCCTGGGAGTCCAGGCATCCGTGCAATGGCCGTTAGAAGTGCCGGGGCACCATGTGATCGCTCCCCGGGAGCGATCTACATCCGGTTGCACCGGAGAGGTGCCCGGCACTTCTACAGAGCGCTGGAAGCGATCGGATCGCTTCCAGCTGCTCTGAGCATATTACAAGGATGCCTCGACATCGAGGCATCCTTGTAATATACTTACCTGCCGCCGGTCCGTCCGTGATCGCTCCCCCCGAGCGATCACTTCCGGTAGCGGCAGGAAGTACTGAGTGCCACGAGGTATCATGGCACTCAGTACAAAAACGATCACATCAGTGATCAGGTGCTCTGCTGGGTGCCTCGAGGGATCAAGGCACCCAGCAGAGTAAAAAAAAGTGGAAAAAAAAGTTAAAAAAAAGTGTAAAAAAAGTAAAGTAAAAGTGTGTAAAAAAAGTGTAAAAAAAGAAAAATAAATAAAATAAACTGACAGTTAGGGGTAGGGTTAGGGTTAGGGTTAGGGTTAGGGGTAGGGTTAGGGTTAGGGTTAGGGTTAGGGGTAGGGTTAGGGTTAGGTTAGGGTTAGGGTTAGGGGTAGGGTTAGGGGTAGGGGTAGGGTTAGGGGTAGGGGTAGGGGTAGGGTTAGGGTTAGGGGTAGGGTTAGGGGTAGGGTTAGGGTTAGGGTTTAGTTAGGGGTAGGGTTAGGGGTAGGGTTAGGGTTAGGGGTAGGGTTAGGGTTAGGGGTAGGGTTAGGGGTAGGGTTAGGGGTAGGGTTAGGGTTAGGGGTAGGGTTAGGGGTAGGGGTAGGGTTAGGGGTAGGGTTAGGGGTAGGGTTCTAAGGGCAGGGTCAGGGGTAGGGTTAGGGTTCTAAGGGCAGGGTCATCTTGGGGCTGAGTGGGATGTTCCTAGCCTGCCTCATCAGAGAGGCAGGCTAGCAACATCCAATCAGAAGTTAGAAAAAATCAAAATAAAATTTCTAATTTGTCAGGTCAGGCCAATATTTTGTAAATATTGGCTCTGACCTCTGTGATTCTCCCTCCCTCTCCTCACTTGTGTTTTGGTGAGCGAGAGAGAGAGATCAGATTTGACAGGTTAGAGATTTTAGTGAGATTAGAAAAATTGAGGCAGATTTAGAGAGATTTTAGGGAGATTTAGAAGAATTGAGGCAGGTTAGAGGGATTTAGAGAGATTTAGGTGTTTATTTGTATTTTCTTGTGAAACCCAACGGTTCTTCTAAGAACCAACAATCCGCTTATATATATATAATAATTATAAAATTTTATAATCTATTATATATAATGTCTGAGAGGGTGTACAGCGCCGAGGAGGCATATGCCATCCTGGCGTCAGAATCTGAGGCATCTGCGTCAGACTCAGACCCTCATTTCGACCCCGCTAACTGCTCAGAGGCGTCGCTAGATACATTATCTATGCTGGCTGATGTATCTAGTGATGTTTCTGATGCAGATCCTGGGTCACCACCTGCCAGCAGGAGACGCACAGCTCCAGCTGAGGAGTGGGTAGTGCCTCATCGCCAGAGGCCAGATATCCCTCCTTTCACGGCAAATCCTGGCATCAATATTGATTGCAGGATTTACCGCCACACAGTTTTTGCAGGTGTTTATGGGGGATGATTTGTTGGGCCACATCGTGGCCCAATCAAATCTGTATGCCCATCAGCATTGTGCTGCGAAGCCAGACTCCTACTTGGCAAGGCAGCAATGGACCCCGCTAGATGTGCCAGAATTTCTGAAATTCTGGGCACTTACTATGCTGAGGGCATCATAAAGAAGCCCTCAATTCGCTCCTGCTGGAGCAGTAGCCCCATCTGCTCTACCCCCATTTACCTCCAATCAATGTCACGTAGAAGGTATGAAAACATTTTGCGTTTCATGCACTTCAGTGACAACAGCCTGTGCTCCCCTAGAGAGCATCCCCAGTTTGACAGGCACCAGACTTTTACATTTTATTCGTACATTTTTATGTTCTACAATTGGTGCTGTATTTTGCCAAAATCTTTGCACACCTATGCATGGGGGGCATGGGTGTACTCAGGAGATCTTGAGAAAACAACCTGGAGAGTTTTCATGCAGTAACAAACAACAGTGTCTGCTAAGGCTAGGGTCAGACGAGCGTGATTTCTACGGACTGTACGTCCGTGCAGTACGGACATCGTCAGTACGGAAGACGCAGTAGTGGTCACACAGTCCGTTTTTTCACTGACATTTATTTTTTGACAGATGTAGGAGGGACAATAAATTCAATTGCAAAACCATTTTGTCCGTGAAAAATGCAGGACGTATAAATGCAGTCCGTCTGACCACGTTCCATCACTCACACACAAAGCTATGCAGACGTTGCGGACGCAGCGCACTTTGTGCGGCCGTTCTAGCGGTTCTACGTTCTTGCCTGCCTTGCGTCCGTGGGCCGCGGCCGTTGTGCGTCCGCAGTTCAGTGCGGACGTACTTCGTGTGTCGGGCTCCATTGGACTTTATGTCATGCTATCACGGACGTACTTTTAGGCGCGATCACGGACGTGAACACTACGCTCGTCTGACCCTAGCCTAAATCACAGTCCAAAACTACTGTGGGCGTAAAAATCTGAAATTTGAAAAAATTACCGCCACACACCTTGTTGCCAAATGTTTTGGGCTAAAACCGTTGCATCCATGGCATCAAAGCACTCCATATGCAATACCTTGGGGTGTCAACATAACAAATATAAACAATTTTCTGGCAATAATTCAAACTGGGGTATGCGGTAGACCCAAAACCAAAGATAGGCCTAGCTGAAGAAATAATCTCAATTTCAACTCTAATGACAAAGTCATAAAAATTGTATTTGAACCTTCCCAAAATCCTGGCAAACCTAGGCATGGGGGGCATGGGTGTACTCAGGAGATCTTGCAGAAAACAACCTGGAGAGTTTTCATGCAGTACAAACAACAGTGTCTGCTAAATCACAGTCCAAAACTACTGTGGGCGTAAAAATCTGAAAATTGAAAAATTACCGCCACACACCTTGTTGCCAAATGTTTTGGGCTAAAACCGTTGCATCCATGGCATCAAAGCACTCCATATGCAATACCTTGGGGTGTCAACATAACAAATATAAACAATTTTCTGGCAATAATTCAAACTGGGGTATGCGGTAGACCCAAAACCAAAGATAGGCCTAGCTGAAGAAATAATCTCAATTTCAACTCTAATGACAAAGTCATAAAAATTGTATTTGAACCTTCCCAAAATCCTGGCAAACCTAGGCATGGGGGGCATGGGTGTACTCAGGAGACCTTGCAGAAAACAACCTGGAGAGTTTTCATGCAGTAAAAAACAACAGTGTCTCCTAAATCACAGTCCAAAACTGATGTGGGTGTGAAAATGAAAAATGACCACCAAACAGTATCTAATTTGTTTGGAGCAAACGGATGCATCCATAGCATAAAAACACTCCATTTACAATACTTTGGGGTGTTAGCTTACCAAATATATGCACGTTCATAAAACTGGGGTATGTAAAAAGGCCCCTAAAAAGAAGATAAGCAAAGAAGATACTGTATGTCAAATTAGAAAATTGACAAGCACATGTCAAAGATTGGCGTAGCACCCCAAAAACAACAGAACAAATCTATATATGGGTGGTATCAATTTACTCAGAAGATGTTGCTGAACATATTTTGGGGTGTTTTTTGGCAGTAACCCATAACTGGATTTGACAATTCATGCCTAAAGTACAATGTGTGTGAAAAAATAACACAAAAAGTGACTACCTGAAAGATTGACAAAGAGCTAGTGCATGGAAAGTGTTAAAATACAACTCTTTGAAGCACCCTAGGGTGTGCCCTTTCTAAAAATATATGGTTTGATGGGGGTAAATTACTTTGGCCGGCTTCAAAAATGTCCCAAATAGGACATGGGTGCATGATGACGAAATGTGAAAATTCCAAGTTGGAAAACTGAAATGCGCACCCCCCAAATAAGGCCTTTTAGCCCCCAAATGACCCGACATACCTATACATGGGTGGTATCAATTTACTCAGAAGATGTTGCTGAACATATTTTGGGGTGTTTTTTGGCAGTAACCCATAACTGGATTTGACAATTCATGCCTAAAGTACAATGTGTGTGAAAAAATAACACAAAAAGTGACTACCTGAAAGTTTGACAAAGAGCTAGTGCATGGAAAGTGTTAAAATACAACTCTTTGAAGCACCCTAGGGTGTGCCCTTTCTAAAAATATATGGTTTGATGGGGGTAAATTACTTTGGCCGGCTTCAAAAATGTCCCAAATAGGACATGGGTGCATGATGACGAAATGTGAAAATTCCAAGTTGGAAAACTGAAATGCGCACCCCCCAAATAAGGCCTTTTAGCCCCCAAATGACCCGACATACCTATACATGGGTGGTATCAATTTACTCAGAAGATGTTGCTGAACATATTTTGGGGTGTTTTTTGGCAGTAACCCATAACTGGATTTGACAATTCATGCCTAAAGTACAATGTGTGTGAAAAAAAACACAAAAAGTGACTACCTGAAAGTTTGACAAAGAGCTAGTGCATGGAAAGTGTTAAAATACAACTCTTTGAAGCACCCTAGGGTGTGCCCTTTCTAAAAATATATGGTTTGATGGGGGTAAATTACTTTGGCCGGCTTCAAAAATGTCCCAAATAGGACATGGGTGCATGATGACGAAATGTGAAAATTCCAAGTTGGAAAACTGAAATGCGCACCCCCCAAATAAGGCCTTTTAGCCCCCAAATGACCCGACATACCTATACATGGGTGGTATCAATTTACTCAGAAGATGTTGCTGAACATATTTTGGGGTGTTTTTTGGCAGTAACCCATAACTGGATTTGACAATTCATGCCTAAAGTACAATGTGTGTGAAAAAATAACACAAAAAGTGACTACCTGAAAGATTGACAAAGAGCTAGTGCATGGAAAGTGTTAAAATACAACTCTTTGAAGCACCCTAGGGTGTGCCCTTTCTAAAAATATATGGTTTGATGGGGGTAAATTACTTTGGCCGGCTTCAAAAATGTCCCAAATAGGACATGGGTGCATGATGACGAAATGTGAAAATTCCAAGTTGGAAAACTGAAATGCGCACCCCCCAAATAAGGCCTTTTAGCCCCCAAATGACCCGACATACCTATACATGGGTGGTATCAATTTACTCAGAAGATGTTGCTGAACATATTTTGGGGTGTTTTTTGGCAGTAACCCATAACTGGATTTGACAATTCATGCCTAAAGTACAATGTGTGTGAAAAAATAACACAAAAAGTGACTACCTGAAAGATTGACAAAGAGCTAGTGCATGGAAAGTGTTAAATAAACACTCTTTGAAGCACCCTAGGGTGTGCCCTTTCTAAAAATATATGGTTTGATGGGGGTAAATTACTTTGGCGGGCTTCAAAAATGTCCCAAATAGGACATGGGTGCATGATGACGAAATGTGAAAATTCCAAGTTGGAAAACTGAAATCCGCACCCCCCAAATAAGGCCTTTTAGCCCCCAAATGAGCCGACATACCTATACATGGGTGGTATCAATTTACTCAGAAGATGTTGCTGAACATATTTTGGGGTGTTTTTTGGCAGTAACCCATAACTGGATTTGACAATTCATGCCTAAAGTACAATGTGTGTGAAAAAATAACACAAAAAGTGACTACCTGAAAGATTGACAAAGAGCTAGTGCATGGAAAGTGTAAAAATACAACTCTTTGAAGCACCCTAGGGTGTGCCCTTTCTAAAAATATATGGTTTGATGGGGGTAAATTACTTTGGCCGGCTTCAAAAATGTCCCAAATAGGACATGGGTGCATGATGACGAAATGTGAAAATTCCAAGTTGGAAAACTGAAATGCGCACCCCCCAAATAAGGCCTTTTAGCCCCCAAATGACCCGACATACCTATACAGGTGGTATCAATTTACTCAGAAGATGTTGCTGAACATAGTTTGGGGTGTTTTTTGGCAGTAACCCATAACTGGATTTGACAATTCATGCCTAAAGTACAATGTGTGTGAAAAAATAACACAAAAAGTGACTACCTGAAAGATTGACAAAGAGCTAGTGCATGGAAAGTGTTAAAATACAACTCTTTGAAGCACCCTAGGGTGTGCCCTTTCTAAAAATATATGGTTTGATGGGGGTAAATTACTTTGGCCGGCTTCAAAAATGTCCCAAATAGGACATGGGTGCATGATGACGAAATGTGAAAATTCCAAGTTGGAAAACTGAAATGCGCACCCCCCAAATAAGGCCTTTTAGCCCCCAAATGACCCGACATACCTATACTTGGGTGGTATCAATTTACTCAGAAGATGTTGCTGAACATATTTTGGGGTGCTTTTTGGCAGTAAACCTTAAAGTTCACAGTACATGTATTCTTAAATTGCGTTCAAAAAAAAAAAATCACCAAATTTTTTTTTTTCTCAAACTTTGGCATAGATTTGTGGTAAAATGGTTTGCATGGAAAGAGTCAAAATACCCCAAGTTTAATACCTTGATTTGTGTACTTTAAAAAAATATGTATATGTGGAGGTTATTCAGGAATTAGTGACAGATATCAGTGTTACAATGTCACTATCACTAGTTTTGAAAATAAACTCTTTGGAAATGGCAAAGTGCTACTTGCACTTATTGTTGCATAAAATAAGGAAAAAAGCGAGGAATATGTAAACATTGGGTATTGCTAAACTCAGTACTAAATTTAGAAACTACTAAGGAATAAATTTTTTTTGACGGTTGTTGATACATAAGAAATTTTGGGGGTCAAAGTTCGAAAAAGTGGTGTTTTTTCAATTTTTGTGTCATATTTCACAATATTTTTTATAGTAAATTATATGAAATGATGAAAAAAATGGTATCTTTATAAAGTCCATTTAGTGACGAGAAAAACAGTGTAAAATATGTGTGGGTTACATAAACGAGTAAGAGGAAAATTTGACGTAAACACTAAGAGCGCAGAAACATAAAAACAGCTGCGGTCACGAACGGACGGATTTGTGTAAAACCGCCCGGTCACTAAGGGGTTAACGAAGCATATCAGAGAAATGGTCCTGATAGTGTTTTATATACTTTCTACTGACATACTAGTATAACTGTTTTTCATATCACAGTGAAACACATTAATTGGTTTAAATGGACAAGGTGGTGAAACATTTTGGTATCCATTATTTTATGATACCATTTACATATAATTAAGTCTTGGAAGTCATGTTCTCAGATTTCAAATGTGTTAACATAAAGTGTATAACGGTCACGGCGGCTGATGTTCAGGGTCTCGCCGCTCCTTCGTCCATAGTTGCGGTTGTCACAGCAGTCGATATCCGTAACGCCACATTCCGGGGTAATGTTTACTGCTGGACGGAGATCCAAGATGGCGGCGCTCGCCAACCTTTAGGTTGCAACATCTGCCAACTGCATCCGGAATTCGGTCTGGCTCGCGAATCAATCAGTGCTTAACTGGCGATCCTATGGTAGATCGGGAAGTCTTCCCCGTCCTCCAATAGGAGGTTCTGTGGCTCCATTTAACGGGCTTCCTTCCCCACTGTCATCGCCCTAGCGTGGTTTCATGTTCACCTAGAGCCTTGTTGCTATATAATTCCTATCTGATTGTCATTCTGGTTTATTCAATCTCGGCTTGTCTCTTTTATCCTGTCTTCTGGCACCCTGACCTTTGGCATTGTTATTTCAGACCTGAATTCCTCATACTGTTTTGTTTATTCTGATCATATTACTGTTGATAGCCCGGCCGTTATAAAGGACCGGTTGGTTAAAGTCTATTGTATTATTGTGTGCAGCAGATGGTTTGACTGTAACACTCCATTACTGTTTGTGATTGCGGATCATATTACTGCTGATATCCCGGCCGTTATTAAGGACCGGTTGCTTCCTACTCTGTTGTGCTATCGTCTATAAGCGGGGTTACCTGATCTTGACAATAACATTTTCTGAAATCTTAAGCAGCACTGGGTGTGTGACTCCTGTTATTAACACGTACACACTTATCATCGGTACTATAGGGGTTATTCAGAGAGAGCCAATCTGGCCCCGAAATGTAACCATACAGGGAATTTCCCCATACAGTGCCATTTTGCAGCCATTCGGCTATGCAGAGAGCAAGCAGTTGCCAAATTATGGCGAATTGCCAGCAAGATATCACCGCTACCTGTAATGTCAAATTCTGGAAAAATGTGTCTACACTCAATTACGTGATTATTATCAGTATCGGAACTATTTAACCCCAGATCAATCAGGCTTTCGTCCAAATCATTCAACTACAACTGCCCTTTTAAAAGTTTGTAATGATATCCAAGCTGGCATGGAACAGAGAAACCTAACTGGAGCCATCTTCCTTGATTTTGCCAAGGCCTTTGACACAGTAGACCATAGCATCCTATTACAAAAACTTAAAAACACCAGTATTGGTGATCGCACGCTAACCTGGTTTCAATCATATGTATCTGATTGGTCGCAATATGTGTCCATTTCTGGCAGCTCCTCCCTCCCCCTCCCAGTCACATGCAGTGTACCCCAAGGCTCAATACTCGGCCCCCTGCTATTCACGATATTCATAAATGATCTGCCCAATGTCTGCAAAGCCTCAACTGTACACATGTACGCAGATGACACTGTAATCTATACCAGCAAACCAAATCTCCCGCAGCTGGAGGCCGTCCTGCAAGAGTTGCCAAACTGCGATGCTGTTAGGTGCATTCATTCGGCAGGTTTATTCAGTACCCACAGGCTTCAATTTTAGAAATATTCCGGTTTTTATCCTATTTTTTCCAATATCTAATAAACCATATATTCTTTTAAGTCTTTGATTTTTTTTTTATGACCTTTTAGGCATTTTTGTGGCCAAATTTTTTTCCAGTTTTTTCTTAATAGCAGTGCTTCTTTTTTCTGAAACAGACCTTTTTATTATTATTCATAGGAACTTATATGTAAATTCCAGGCATTTTGGTTCAGTAGTTTTTTGCAGTGTTTAAATTTTGACACTGTCAAACTGTTTGTTTTTTTCATTTTGCCCCGTTCGTCGACTTGTCGGCTTTTTCCGGAGGCTGGTTCGCACTGTGTTCGTCAGCTTTTTCCGATGTGTTCTTTGCCGCAGTTTTGGTGTTTTTTCGGGTCTGTTTCCTGCACTCCAGGGACCCTGCGGTGAATGCTGAATTCACCACAGGGTGGGGAAATTTTATTCCCCGAAGTGCAGAGACCGAGAGCACTGAAATTTTGGTGATATATTGGTGCTCTCTGAATAACCCCCATAATCTATTATCAGGGTTCTTTCCCTGCACTTCGGGAAATCAAATTCCCCGACCCTGCCGTGAATTCAGCATTCGCCGCAAGGTCCCTGAAGCAGAGGGAAAATCCTCCAAACAACCACTAAATCGAACGGAAAACATTGAATCGAATCCGATAAGCTGCAACAAACCGGAAGATACGCCAAACAGAGCGCCGCCAAGCTGCCGGGAAAAGCCGATGAACGGGGTAAAAGAAAAAAAGCAAACACACACCAACTTTTAAAATCTGTTTGCAAAAAAACTACTGGATGAAAATGCCTGAAAATTACATAGAAGGTCCTATGAAAATAATGGTCTATGTAAAATAAATCTGGAAAAAAATTCCAAAATATGCCTTTAAAAATAGACTTTTTGCTGCAGATTAATATAATAAATGGTTTAATAAATATTCAATAAAAATGGGAATTTATTTAAATTGAAACCTATGGGATTCGCCTAATTAAACCTGCCGAATGAAACCACAGAACATCAGGGCATTTCACTATGACACTGACATTTCTCTGCTGTTCAGTGTTCTCTGGATAGGTTAAACATTACTTCTCTATGGGGATTTCACTGTTGCTGAAGATCACCTTATTTCGCTGGCAATTCGCCAATATTTGGCGAATTGCCCACATTTGAATAGCCTAATGGCCATGAAATTGCCCCCTACGGGGAAATTCACCTTATCGGTGCAATTTCGGGGGCCAGTCCGGCTCTATTTGAAAAACCCTGGATGTTTCTTTCAACATTATATGAGCCGACGTTACTCAGGTGCTAGCACTCTGCGGCAGCTGTATAGGGAGGGGTCCAACAAAAGTGTGGACCGTTTTTAAATTTTTTTATTTTTATTATAGTGTCAGTACTATAACAGAACATAACACAGTGGCTGCGCAGGGCAATATGGAAAACAGTAATAAAACAGCATTAAGGAAAACATTGAAGAAAGCCACAAGGAAACCATCCAAGGCAGCCAGCTGATAAGGAAAATCAAAAGGGGGGAGGATGAGGGGGACAAAAAGGGGAAAAAAACGCATCAGGGTGGGGGAACACTGAACGGCAGCGGAGTCCAAAAACCGGGGCACCAGGCCATCTGGGGAGAGCATGGGAGAGAAAGAAAATAAAGGGAGGAAAGGGGGTGGTGAGGGACTGCCAAGTATGTCACGGAGTTCCGGGCTCACCCCGGCAACATGGAGGAAACTGAGGGCCATGGAAGAGGCCGCGTGGCCGGGCGACCTGGGGCCAAGAGGACGGGCAGAGCCTAGGTAGCCGACCTAGCAGCTCGCCCAGGTTTCCTCCCAATGTCCAACACAGAAAAAAAAGGATGGGGGGGCGTGAGGGGAATCCCGGTGTTCAAGCAGACGAACCACACTACGCCCTAATTGTCAACAGGCAATGTCAGAAAGTCATTCCAGAGTACAAAAAGAGAGGGAAAGGGAGGGCTGAAAACAATAAGTCATCCAGGGTCAGAGTGCGGGTCCGACGGCTCTGGCGCAATCCCAAGGGAAATAAGAACCGCTCTAGCTTCCTCCAGGGACGTTGTCTGGTGTTGCTTGTCCCCGTGGCAGATAATCAGGGCGCCCGAAAAAGCCCCAATGGTACCGGACCTCACGAGCTCACAGCAGGGAAGTGGCCTCCATAAAGCGACTCCAGACCACCAGCGCCAGGAACGGCAAGTCCCAATAAAATACAATACAGCTGGAGCCATATGTGACCTGGAATGTGGGTCCAGCCACAGACAAGAGCCGGGTGTGAACATCCAGATCCCTGGTGACCACAAGGACATCACGCGGTGCCCCCTCCGGGGCCACAGCAGCCTTCTTCAACCGTACAGTCGACCGGATCGGAGGAACCTGAGCATCATCATCAGCCTTCAGGAGGTAGGAAGCCAGACCCAACACATACCCAAGAAGCTCGTTGCAGCCCACGTCTTCGGGGATCCCCCACAACCGGAGGTTCTTGTGCCGGTGTCGGGCCTCTAGAGCCAGGACTGCAGAGTTGAGGTGAGTAACTTGGGTCTGCAAATCCACAATCGCAGCAGCAGCAGTTGCCTGCGCTGTCTCCGTCACCTGGGTCCAGGCCTGTACCTTCGTTATCCGAGTCTGTAAAGGCTCCAAAGCAGCCCGCACATCCTGCAGGTCCCGGTGCCATAGGACCCGGACCTCTCCCATCTCTTGGTGCAAGCCATCCGCTGTGAGCGATGGCGCCAGAGGCTGCGCCAGTGGGGCCCCCACAGACACAGGTGGGATTTCAACGGTCAGAGACTCTGAGCAGGCTGATGTCCCAGGACCTCGGGCCTCACCCACGCGCCCAGCTCCCAGAGAGATCCACATTTCGGGCAGGCGAGGGTTCTCTGCCTCCTCGGTCCTCTTCTTCTTCTTGCCCATGGGTCCAAAGGTGGTGAAGGCGCAGACACCCCAATGCAGGCCGCAAGATGGCTGCCACTTTCCAGGGGCCGCGTGTAAAAACAGCTCCCGAGCAGCGCTGGACACTGGCATCCCAACCTCAGGTTAGCGTCAAAAGGGTCCCGAGATGACCAGCAATCTGCACAAGGAGAGTGTGCCAAAAATAGGACAGGAAACGGCCGTCAGATCCAAAAATCTGACCACCCTGTACAGAGCACAGCAAAACAGCAGCCACTCTCCTCGGCGGGCGGACATGGCCTGTTTGTGGACACTTTTAATGCTATGCCGCTGAATAATGCCATTGAGGCTCACATTGGGGCTGGTGTTACCATAATTCCCATGCTTAATGAGTGTTCCTGTCAAGTGCGCTGTGTGTGGTGAGCAGGTGAGTCCGGTTTGCATTAGATGCATGATGCTACACATGATGCAGGGCAAAAGCTTAGGTTTTATTTAAAACACAGACAGGGCCGATACAAAAATAGAATTGATACACAGAATGCAATACAAAAGGAACAGACTGGAAGGTGACTAGACACAGGAACAAGACATGAAAGGAGCTGACAAAGAAGGGAGCTAGACACAGGGGCAAGACATGAAATGAGTGGGCATGGACTACACTAGAATCTGGTATGTTGTATTTATTTGGACTTGGAGGCACTCTTAGTAATAAAACGTATTCAGGATGAGTGTCGCCATTCTGGTACTGTATGTTATATACTGAGGTGTGACTTGGTTTAACACCCATTCCTGTTACAGGTGCTGCATTGCAGGTTCTATTTAAAACTTTAATAATGGCTCGGAGATGTTTACCAGTGTTGATGCAAAGCTTTAACCAGCAATCTAGACCGGACGTACTTGATTTGGCATGGAATGAAACTACTTCAACCAATGGTTGAAACCTTCAACACTTATGACACACCAATCATATTCACTATAAAAGGCAACAACGAATCTGTAGCATTATAGGATTTTAAAAAGATTATAATAAATACATCTCGGTTTGCACCATCTTTTGGAAACCTTCTGACAGCAATGCCATCTTCAATAGTACCAGCTCTCATCTGTAATTTTTAAAACTGGTCCTTCCATAGATTCAATTTATTTCTGTTAGTCTCTAAAATTTTGAGTCTGAATAGACAACAGGAGTGGAATGTATGAATGTTTTTTGTGTTGTGACGTCCTTGAGAGAGCTTGATTTTTAGATGTAGAGTGAATCGAGGCCAATATGTTTGATTTATTAAACATAACATGGAAAAAAGGTGTCATCTGCGCTCGTTTCTATGTGTTCCATGTACAACAAAACTGAGGTTTTTGTTTGTTTCAATGGCCATTGCAACGTAAACTCACTCGCCACTTCACGGCACCTCTTTACAGAGTGAGTACCTAACATGTACCAAAAGGCCGCTCTACTGAGCAGCTCCAAGCCCCTCCTGCTGCTTTTCAGCCAAGGAGAGGCAAAGATATGGTGGGTTTTATTTATACACGCACCAAACACTTCCCATTGTAACTGGTGTTACAAGCATGATATACATAAATACAGAAAAAATGGCGTCGTGCCCATACTCACCGGAGCAGCAGCGACTGCGTGAGTGGTACTCACTCTGTAAAGAGGTGCCGTGAAGTGGCGAGTGAGTTTACGTTGCAATGGCCATTGAAACAAACAAAAACCTCCGTTTTGTTGTACATGGAACACATAGAAACGCGCGCAGATGACACCTTTTTTCCTTGTTATGTTTTATACATTAACTGGGCTGTTACTCCTGGCAGTTGCTGCCGCTCCGGTGAGTATGGGCGCGACGCCATTTTTTCTGTATTTATGTATATCATGCTTGTAACACCAGTCCGTCGTTCTGCAGCTGTTCCTCTTTCCATGTTTTTGTTTTTAATCCCAAATGGGAAGTGTTTGGTGCGTGTATAAATAAAACCCAACATATCTTTGCCTCTCCTTGGCTGAAAAGCAGCAGGAGGGGCTTGGAGCTGCTCAGTAGAGCGGCCTTTTGGTACATGTTAGGTACTCACTCTGTAAAGAGGTGCCGTGAAGTGGCGAGTGAGTTTACGTTGCAATGGCCAGTGAAACAAACAAAAACCTCAGTTTTGTTGTACATGGAACACATAGAAACGAGCGCAGATTGTCACGCTCAGCCACTATGGCGGTACCTGGCATGCGCCAAGTAGGGTCCAGGTAAGAGGAAAAGCCGCTATATGCAGAGATGCGTAACACAACAATCAGGATAAGGAAATAAACCACAGTAGACACTGGGGACCTCTGCACGGCTAATACCGAAGGAGCCCTATACTGATAGATCGGTCCTTAGAGTGGCCGAATCTGCACTAATGGAAAAAGGTTACCTTGTAGCTGTGCAGAGTCCTGGGAAGAACACAGACACCTAAAGGAGATATACTCAATAACTTGCAGGGAAGGACTTCAATAAACTAAAGCCGTGGTGTACAAGGATACACAACATATAATACGATAAGCACAGAACCGCTAGGGATGTCCAGAAGAGTGGTCAATAAATAAGCCAGGGGTCAAAACCAAAATGTATACCTTGAGCCAAAGCGGGGATATAGCACCAGAGAAAATCCGTCAGCTAGGCCAGAGGGTCAATACCAGGAAGTCAATCTGAAACCTAGAACTCAGACAAGGGGGAAACACTGAGAAAGAACTAGGATAGAATAACAGGGAGCTCTCAGGAACAAATCTGTAGCTGAAGTGAACCAGGATGCAAGAGCATGGTGATATGGGCCCATGGCTTTATATAGGGGAGTAATCAGCCCATATCACCTGCAGAAGCTCAACGAGCAATGAACTTAACTTCTGAGCTGCATGTCAGGGAAAGCAGCACAGGGAAACACAGACATAAGGAATACAGAGGGCAGGGAGACAGGGTTGGAACGTGGGAACGTGACACAGATGACCCCTTTTTTCCTTGTTATGTTTTATACATTAACTGGGCTGTTACTCATGGCAGTTGCTGCCGCTCCGGTGAGTATGGGCGCGACGCCATTTTTTCTGTATTTATGTTTGATTTATTATCTGTTATTTTACCAGGGGGAAATGTCAGTGAATGTTACCTAAACAACTGAAATAACTGATTTGATTAAAACAAGCAAATCCTATAACTATGAAATGATTTAATGATGCTTTGAATATAAAATCACAGTGAAATTGTATTATATCTTCCCCTTTATTATCATTAACTGATATGGTCAGACGAAATGTTCTTTTTTAAAATACTCTGCTGTAAATGTAATGACCGTGTCTACAATCTTGTGATTCTTCTGAAAATATGCTCATTATTTTATACAGTTTCACAAACCTATATTTTCAATGCTACCCATAATTACTGTGTCTATGTCTGTGGATCAATAAATTGTATTTCTTCATTGAACTAGTATATTGCAGGTTGGAGCAACTTCATATCACAGCCTTGCCTTGTTTGTTCAGGTTCATGATCCAGTTTCTTGCTAAGCTCAGCAGTGCTGTTTATCCATGTGATTTCCATTCTTGAATTACACTCCTGTTGGCCGATATCAGCTGATACTGTGAACAATCCACTTCCATAATTGCATTTATGCATCATTAGATGATAACATCTCTGTACTTTATTGTTGATGTAGACAAATCAGGTCCAATCCCAACCTTGGGCTGGATTTAATTCAAATATCATCTGTTTTCAGATGATTTTTTAAAAATAAAATCAACTGATTCAATTGAAAACAAATTGTCCACAGCTGAAATTTTAAAAGTGCTGGTCCTAAAAAAAAAAGCAAGCCAGTAAAACATTTGAAATAGCCTACTTTCCACCTGCATCATACAGAGTTTTGCAATAAAAAATACGTGATCACCCCCGTGATGATTAGGGATGAGCCGAACACCCGAGTTCGGTTCACATTCGAACTCGAACTTTTAAAAAGTTCGAATTCGAACTCGAACACGAACTCCATACAAGTCAATGGGACTCAAAATTCGATTTTTAGAGTGCCCTCCAAGAGGGCATATATGCTAGGTATTTGCAATAAAAGGTGTATGGGGGTCCGGGTAGTGCCCTGGGGGACAGGAAACAAGGACAAAAAGTTTAAAAAAAGACGTTTTTAACCCCTTCACTGACGGCGTGTGGGACACGTCCTCAGTTACTCCCGCTGTATGCTAAGGAGGATGTGTTCCACACATCATTAGCTTTGCGGGACCCCTGGCGGAGATACTCGCCTCTCTGTCCAGGGTCCCGCAGCGGTCTGACTTCAGCGCTGAAGTCAAGCTCCTCCCGACGTAAATGAAGTCATCGCGCCATGTGCGATGACGTCATTTCCAGGCGACCCCCCGGCAATGCCGGGAGATCGCCTGGAAGGGAGGGGGATCCGTTCGGATCCCTCTCCCTCCCGATCGAGAGGTCCCACAAAAAAAGCCAGGCACCGCTTAAAAGGGGAGAGTCTGCCCTTTTAAGCGGTGCCTGGCTTTTACCCCTTAGGCACCGGGTCGCACTTCGGCGCCTTGCGGCACCGAAGTGAGGCCTAGCTCCGGTGGGGGCCGCCATCTTGAAATGTAGCTCCACCCTCGGGTCCCCCCTCACTGCCTGATGTCCTCACGCATAGTGTGATGACGTCAGATAGCCGGGGAACCCCTAGCTGCCCGGAATCCCCTGGTGGAGATAGGGGGTTCATTTGGTTTAAATGACTGAGTGTTAAGTTTCTCCAAATCTCTCCAAACCACATCCATGTAAAGGAAACCACATACCAGTTTACATGGATGTGGTTTGGAGAGATTTGGAGAAACTTAACACTCGGTCATTTAAACCTAATTTGAGCTTTAAAGAAAGACTAGCCATTAAATCATTAAAGGATAACTACATTGTTATTAAACAGGCTGTCAAAGGGGGGGGGCGGTCATCATGTCCAGAGATTATTATTTGAGAGAGGCAATGAGAATTCTTGGTGATACTGATACTTATCTAGTCCTTGAACGAGACCCCACTAAGAATTTTTTGGTAGAATTAGCACTCTTATTAGATAAGGGCAAAGAAATTGGTATTTTAAAGGAGGATGACTATATATTTTTTGTTTAATGCACATTGCAAAACTGCTTTATTTTACATTTTGCTAAAAATCCACAGTGTTAATCATCCTCCCGGTAGACCTATCGTCAGTGGTATTAATTCACTCACTAGTAATATCTCACAATATGTGGATATATTTCTACAACCTTTTATTAAATGCAGTAAATCATATCTGAAAGATACAGGCCACATGTTGAGATTGTTAAAGAATGTGGTGTGGAAAGAAAATTTCTGCATGGCAACTATTGATGTGACTTCGCTGTACACCTCTATTCCCCATATAAAAGGAGTAGAGGAAGTGATTAAAACTTTAAAATTAAATCCCACCATACCTGAGGCGGAGATTGATTTTTTTTTTTGGGAGAACTTATGATGTTTAGTCTAAAACACAATTACTTCTGGTTTGAAGGTTTTTTTATCTCCAAGTATGTGGTACTAACATGGGGACAAGGTTTGCCCCCAGCTATGCCAACCTGTATATGGAGAGTTGAGAGAATGAGCAGGTTTGGCCAATGGCTGGGGACAGCCTTGTCCTCTGCATTTGATTTCATTGACAACATTTTTGTCTTCTGGGATGGTTCAGTTGATTCCTTGCAGACCTTTATGTTCATTAAATAGGAATAATTTTAATCTTAAATTCACACATACTATTCATTCTAAGGAAATAGATTTTTTGGACTTACACTATTTTTTACAAAAATTGTTATTAGAAACAAAAACTTTCTTTAAAAAAAAACGATTGTAATTCGGCCATTGATATTAATAGTGCCCATGCAGACTTTTGGCTTAATAATATTCCTAAAGGCCAATTTAAAAGAATGAGACGAAATTCTTCTGATCCCATTACTTTTGACCTTCAACCTACTATGATTATGGAAAGATATGTGGCTAAGGGGTATGAGAAGCAGAAGGTTCTGATAGATCTGGAAGAAGTTAGGAGTCTAGATAGGGAATCCTTGTTGAAAGAGAGGGTAGTTCAAAAGATAATTTTAACTTTGCCTTCTGTACTCAATTCAACTCTCACTCCTACCGTGTTAGGAACATACTTAAAAAACACTGGTATATATTACACTCGGATGATTTATTGAAACATCGGATTCCTACCAAGCCACAGGTGATTTTTAAGAAAGCATTAAATATCAAGAACTCATTAGCCCCTAACTTATTACCCACCTTAAAACCAGCAGCTAATATTAATAATTTTATTAAACCTATGGGGTATAACAAGTGTGGAAGGTGTAAAGCCTGTGTTTATACAATAAAAGGACTTCATCAGGGATAATGTGTTCTCAAAGAGTGTCATAATATATACTAAACAAAACATTAATCAAACCTATCATGAAACTCCCCAGTTAATTTGATAATTGCTAACATCTGTTATAATCAGTCATTAAAGGCGGAACATCAAGCGTCCCACACTGGAACGCACATCCATTTCTCCTCTTCATAAAGTCCACTTCCGGTCCAATCGGAAATGACGTATCGCAAGTGACTGTCTAATCCCATCGTAGTAGGGATTAGATAGTCACTTGCGATACGTCATTTCCGATTGGACCGGAAGTGGACTTTATGAAGAGGAGAAATGGATGTGCGTTCCAGTGTGGGAGGCTTGATGTTCCGCCTTTAATGACTGATTATAACAGATGTTAGCAATTATCAAATTAACTGGGGAGTTTCATGATAGGTTTGATTAATGTTTTGTTTAGTATATATTATGACACTCTTTGAGAACACATTATCCCTGATGAAGTCCTTTATTGTATAAGGACGAAACACGTTGGATTGTGTTCCAACTTTTTTATGTTTTATTAAATTCCTTTTAAACTTCAAGAGCCTTGGCTTTAATTTGCAAAAGCTTTCCCAGTCCTGGATTGGCGAGTATTCTGGAAGGAGGTATTGATGGTGTTCCTTGATGCTGGACTCCAGGATTCAATCAACTCCTATTCCAACCAGGAGGGGTAACAGGAACTTGCTACGTGCTCAAATTGAATGTATATTCTGTGAGTGTGATTGTAGCGGGGCTCTATTATTTTAAACTGTTATCTGCGGTCTGCACTATGTATGTGTAATTTATTTTGCAGATACAGCTCCTATTTTTTTATATATTTATCAAAGAGTTTTGCTCTTAAACCTGTCAGAGAAATACAATGTTTAAAAAAGGGTTTCAGTCATATTCCTTTATATCCGTGCCTGAAAATCCATTTATCTCTGCTTTTCAGCATCTGTAATTGTTTTTGTAAATCGGCATGCCGATAAATTCTAATTAAATTGATATGCCGATATTTCCATTAAAAAGTATAGCCTTGAGAGTCAATATTCGAGCAGACTTCTTATTGGGAATCAAAATTCCACAAGCCCAAATTTGAATCTCTTGAACCAATAAAATATCACCCACTTTCGCCTTGACCACCACCCCCTTTTTGAGGTTCATATACTCCTTTACTCCTGATGTACCCAGAGTCAACCCATGGACCCGCGAAAACACGTTTTCACAAATTTTCCCATGGGAAATAGGGTCTCTCCTTTTTTCTTTTAGCTATCTTTACTTTCTTAGGACTCTGTAACACCATTTCTTTCAGGCTACTGTCCTTTAGCATAGTTTTCCTTTGAAAGATGCTCCTGTGTGCATTGATTTTTTTATATATATATATATATATATATATATATATATATATATATATATATTTTTGTTATCTACCTCGGAGTATTGTTTTTTTTATTTTGCAAGGGTATCTTGCAATATACTATATTTCTCCAAAGACTAACAGGGTTATTCAGAGAAAGGTGAAAACCAGGAGTATGGCTGGAGAAGAGAAAATTATCAGGGTTATTCAAAGAGAATCGAAAGGTCACCGTACGTTCGGTGACTTTTCGTTCCCTGCACTTCGGAGCAATTTGGCGATCCTATTTCGCCGACCCTGCGGTGTATTCAGCAAGCACCGCAGGGCCCCCGTAGTGCAGGGAAAACCCGCCGCAAACCCGTAGAACACTCGCCGCAAACCCGGCGAACACTAACCGAACACTCACTGAAACCCGCAGAAAACAGCTGGATTAACCCCACCGAACACACCGGAGAAACTCGACTAGCCGCCGATCACAGCGCAGAGCAACCACCAGAAAAACCCGACACACAGATGAACTAGGTGAGAAAAAAGAAAAAGTACGCTTGAAAGTTTGAAAAGTGAAACGCTGTTTGCAAAAAAACTACTGAACGAAAATGTCTGAAATTTACACATAAGGTCCAATGAATGATAATAAAAAGGGCTGTTACAGAAAAAAGAAAAAAAACATTAAAAAAACAAAGAATGTTGACAAAAAATCCCTAAAAATGCCTAAAAGATCCTAAAAAAATCTAAAATTAGAGAGACTCTTTACAGCAGAATAAAATAATAAACTGTTTATTAGATATTGAAATAAAACTGGAAATTTTTTAACATTGAAGCCTATGGGATTCGCCTGAATAAACCTGTTGAATGAAACCACCAAACAGCAGGGCATTTCGGCAACTTTTCCCTGCTGTTTTGTGTTCTTTGAATAGACGAAGCATTGCTTCTCTATGGGGATTTCACTGCCTTCGAACAGGCACCGTAAGTGCAGACACTTCGCCAACAATTGGCGAATTGCCTGCTCTCTGAATAGCCGAATGGCCAGGAAAAGTAACTGTACGCTGAATTTCACTGTTCGGTTCCATTTCGGGGCCATATCGGTTCTCTTTTAATAACCCTGTAGGTCAAAATAGTCGATTTGGAAAGTGAGATAAAAGGGAGAATTTTTCTGGTATTTTGACCTAGAATTTTCACTTCTCTAGTCATTCTCCTGATTTTCACCTCTCTTTGAATAACCCTGTATTTTAATAACCACTTTAACAGTTACTTACAAGTTAAATTTTAATTCAAATTTTTCCTCTATGTCCGACAAAAAGGTCTGGTCATTCAACCTTAACACTCTTGTTTACCCTCCAAGGTTACCCTCCTGCTTTCTGACCTGACTTCCATTGTAATCTATTATTTCATCTGGCTGAAACTCAAGTTCATACACATTTTTACCAGGTTAGCTTTTACCTAGCTAGCAACATACATCATTGCAATATCTTAAGCGATTTTGCAAAACAAATACCAGCTTCTTTGCAAAATGCAATAAAAATACTGTCTCGACACAAGAACAGTGAGCTACTTTGAAATAGTAGTGGGGTTCAAGTGGAACCCTTATTAACAGCTTATATGCAAATTATAGGAGCCAATAACACATTCACTAGCAAGGGATTTTCTAAAAAAATCATTGTCAGGAACCAGTGTTTTTTTTTGGGAAATAATTTTTTATTATACAGTAAGAAATATTTGGGAATATTCCCAATGTTTTTCTTACTGTAATAACTTGTTTGGCAGGTAGATGCTGCCATCTGCTGGCCAAAATATAAATACTGCAGTTCAGGCCTTTCACTGCAAGATCAATTGGGGAGATGTCATCCAGACACATTCCCAGCTGGTTTTATAAACTGTTAGCACCCGGAGCATCATGCCCATGGTGCTAAAATATTAAGGGCATTTTCTAGGGCACAAATGCAAATGAATTTGGTTTGCAATAAATTAAATTTCTCTGTATTGCTCCTGTGGAAAGTCATATTGACTATACTCGATACCAAGGCACCAGGAGTTGCTTTGCAGATTGAATGTAATCCGTCTTGGTAGAGAATGGGTAAGTGTAGACTTGGGCGCCACTAATTCTGCAAATGTTGCAGCAAGGTTGGCAAAGTAGCGTAAGCCATTAAGTTAATGGCTGGAGTGTGTTAGGTTAAATATGATCACAAAGGCTACATGGATAAAATTTGTATTTGCCATGTCTCTATACAATTGTCATGGAGTATGTACGCCTACAGTAACTCTAGTCTTTACCATTTCCTTCTCCTAAACTGCTGTAATGTGTTTGATTCTACTTTATCCATATACTTTGTGAAGCCACACCTCCGCCCAGCTATGTGTAATGTTCCGAGTAGATAAACCCACACATTCTTCAGTTCTGTGCTTCACTAAAGTCTCTAACCCTTTCCTCGTTCGTCCACTCTCATGCATTTAGCCAAGGTATTAGATTTCAAGTTAAATCTTCAAGTGTCCGAACTCATGCAAGATCTAACATTCTAACTGATTCGCTACCTACTTCCTATAGACTGCTATACAGTTATTTAAGCAATTCATATATTAGTCTTCCATAAGATTTTTCCAGTTCCTGACCCAAAATCTATATAAAGCTACATCTTGCCATATTTCGAGTTAACAAAATGATCACAAATAAGAGCGTTGAATGTGTAAACAAGTCAATGACAATTCCACCATCACAAAACATTTTCCTGAACTAAATATAATTGTATAATCCTAATCTTAACTGTACAAACCACTAAAGATAAGTAATAATAGCATTCTTGGAACCCCTTATGTCTATGGTAAAGAAACAGCCAGTTGATAATTGTAACATTTGACGATGACGAAGTTTCCATGTTGATTGTGAAGTTGAATGTTAGCAATATAACTAATAGCATATCTTGGTAACCATAGATACTACTTGAAATAGCATTTCTAAAGAGAAATCTCAAAATCTTTCCTCCTAGTATTGTAACAGTTAACTTGATATTTTGTTTATCTGTAGACATTCTACTGTGAAGGAAGGCAGATGGCAAGAATGATTAAGTATCTTGAACAATTTTATTGGAGTTAAGCAATAAAATGAAACAATAGAAAGGATTTTACCAGTTAGTCAAGATAAAGCATCAAATATACAAAGTAATGTAGGTTGAAGAAAAAGATTAAATGTAATTGATTTTGACCTCTCACTCATTTGTTACTGCTGGAGATAAGAAAACAAAGTTAAAGACATACAGTATAAGACACAATTATCTTGCAATTTTTTTTGTATGTACACTAGTATTCTTCAATCAAAAACCTGATACCCAATGTATTAAGAAATATATCCTTTAACAATATATTTTTAATAAGACTTAATCCAGATATTATTATTATTTTTTGTTAATAAGCCCTTGATAGAATTTGAAAAGATAGCCAGGGTTATTCAAAGTAATCTGAATTGTGGCCGAAAGGTAACCGAACAGTGAAATTCAGCATACGCATACCTTTCCTGGCTATTCGGCTATTCCGAGAGCAGGCAGTTCGCCAAATGTGCGAATTGCCTGCACATACGGTGCCTGTTCGTTGCCTGTTTGAGGGCAGTGAAATCCCCATAGAGAAGCAATGCTTCATCTATTCAGAGAAGAAAACCAGCAGTGAAAAGTTGCCGAATTTCCCTGCTGTTCGGTGGTTTCATTCGACACGTTTATTCAGGCAAATCCCATAGGCTTCAATGTTAAAAATGTTACTGTTTTAATTCAATATCTAATAAACTGTTTATAATATTCTGCAGTAAAGAGTCTCTTTATTTATAGATTTTTTAGGATCTTTTAGGCATTTTTCTGGATTTTTGCGAAATTTTCTTTTTAATTTTTTTTTCTTTTTTGTAAAAGCCCTTTTTATTATCATTCATTGGATCTTCTATGTAAATTTCATTCATTTTCGTTCTGTAGTTTCTTTGCAAACAGCATTTCACTTTTCAAACATTCAAGCGAACTGTTTTTTTTTTTGTTTTTTTTTACTCCACTCGTCTGCGGTGTCGACTTTTTCCGGCGGCTGCTCTGCGCTGTGATCGGTGGCTGCTCGGGTTTCTCCGGCGTGTTCTGTGGGGTTAATCCAGCTGTTTTGCGGCTTTTAGTGAGTGTTCGTCGGATTTGCGGCGGGTTTTCCTTGCACTTCAGGGACCCTGTGGTGCTTGCTGAATACACCGCGGGGTCACCTAAATAGGATCGCCAAATCACGCCGAATTGAAGCGGACGAAAAGTCACCGAACGTACGGTGACTTTTGATTCTCTTTGAATAACCCTGAACCTCTCCAGGCAGAATTTTTTTTTTTCAATTTCCAAAAATATTAACTTTCCTTTGCCATGATAACAGCAGGTCTCAGTGGATGTCCTCTTGTCTTTTTTGTACATTTCTTGCCAATGGTGTGTGGATGATTGAGCATACATGAGTGTAAATTAGGGATGTGCGTTTTGGGTTTCAGAATTTCGGAATTTTCACGAAATTTCCTGATTCGTGTTTTCGGATTCGGACGATTTTCCGAATCTGATCGGACCCGAAAACCAACAGATCCGAAAAGTTTTCCGAGCTGAAACGAAATATTTTCGGAACTTTTGAAAGGACTTGAAATGTGTCAAATCGAAATTTATTTTCGCTCTATTCATGATTTCGGTTCCATTCGTGATTTCGGTTCCATTTCAGTAATTCTGGACATCGTATATTTAACTATTATCGGTTATATCGCTGATTCTGTAAATTTTGTATTTGTAAATGCGTATCACTTGTTTTTGTTTCCAATGATCCGATAATTCTGTCGTAGTCGGATCCGATTCGTCCGCGGGTCGCGCATGCGCGCTCGCGGATGTCGTTCGTAACTTTATTGAGCCAGTTTTGACAATTTTTTGACAGGCCAAAAAAATTTTAATTACTGTATTTAGAATTCATCATGGCTGAAAGACGAGACAGAGAGTCCCATTCGGACATCTCCTCGTCCTCATCTGCTTCCACCCCAGAGACACCCAGGAAGAAGCGGGCCAGCAACATGGCATTTGAGGAGATGTTGGAGCTGGTCCGCATCTTTGCTAAAAAAGATTATGACTGCCGTAAGGGCCCTTACGGCAGGAAGAATAACACCCGCAAGGACCGTATCCTTGACAAGCTCCGAACCACCATCCTGGAGCTGTTCGGGAAAGACCGGACGAAGGACCAGCTCCGAAAACGCTGGTCCGAACTCAAGGCACGCGAGCAGGAGCATCTGAGGCACATCCGTCGCGTCATAGCCAAACGTACAGTAAGTGTCATGTTATATTGTAAAGCGCTGCGCAAACTGTTGGCGCTATATAAATCCTGTATAATAATGATAATGTGCTTGCATGTGCTAATGTGCACAGAAATATGTTGATTTATCTAGTCCTTTTTCAATGCAATGTGATTGTGTATAGCTTTGCGTTTTCACAACTCGTCATACATGCATTTTTGCCATAGTTCTTCTTTTTTGTGATTTTACGTATTCGTGAAAATTGTGACATTTGATGTATGTAGATGAAATTACAATGCTGGATTTCTTTTGGCACTGTGTGCTGGGGGGGGTTGTTGTGATTGAGTGATGCATACGAGAAGACCTGCAGCTTGCCCAATATTGGCTCCCACCTGCGCATCAACAAAAATCTCTGCGTCTCTTCTAAGTGGTAGGATGGGACATGTAGTTCTTCTGAAAGTGCATCCAAACAGAGCCGCGTTCAATACATCCTCAGCAGCTGCAGAATTGTTGCAGTGCAGCAATTCAGTTTGCTGCAGCAGTGTCATTGAACGCTTTAGATGCAAATTTCAAAACAAAATGGCGGATTTCTGTTGTTTCTGCTATATCTACAGTTTTATTAGCAGAAACTGAAAGTGAAACTGAGGCTGAGGCCTTCTATAAAATAACTAAAAGCAGTCGGCACAATGCGTTTTGTACGCACACAACACAAATAATAGTTTTTATTGAATAAACGTATTGTTTACTTCTGAAAAAAAATATAATTGAACGGTAATATATGTCTATGTGCAGAGGAAATAAATATTTTGTGACTTTAGAACTATGAGATGGGAGTAGTGGTGGGTCAAGCTGGTAGTGGGGTAGTGGAGGGGTGTCGCAATACTTTCGGCAATATATTGTATAGATATACCATTTTTTACAGTCTGCATTATTTACGTGTTATTTTTTGTATTTGGCAGAAGACAGGAAGAAGGCAGCATCTGCCCCGGCGGGCACCAGTGCCCCAGTGGAGGAGGGGAGCCACGGGCGACCACAGCGCTGGTGTATACTGTTTTATTTTGCAACGACTTTTGGTCAAAAACAAACATTTTTTGTTTACTGTATTTTCATAATTTTTTTTATATATAGCACAAGAGGAGCAGGAGGAGGAAGAGGAGGAGCAGGAGGAGGGCGATGTTGGAGAGAGGGAGCCTTAGCCGCAGCAGGAGGCCGCGAGTCCAGGTTTTTTATTTACTGTTGTATTTTGCATCGACTTTTGTTCAAAAATCAGTTTTGTTGTTTACTGTATTTTTTATTTCTTTAATTCCTTAGATATAGCACCGGAAGAGATGCTGACGGTGGTGGTGGAGGAGGAGGAGTCAGAGCCTCAGGAGGCCGCCAGCTCTGGTATATACTACTGTTATATTTTTTCAAGACTTTCAGTCAAAAATAGAAACCTGCTTTACTTACTGTATTTTCCTTCTTTCATTTATTGGATATATAGAAGGAGAAGCCAGACCGGACAGGTCCAGTGTCAGGATGAGGATGGCGATCGGCGAGCTACGCCTGGCTGGCACCAACATAGAAGCCATCCAGGATTTGCTGCAGGAGTTAAGGGACCATATTAACAATTGCGTTGACGTCTTGGAGCGGCAGTGAGACCAGCCTCCTCCTCCCCTATGTTTGTGCCCCTGTTGGGCAGTTTGCCAATGCCATCCGTGGCATGTTGTAAATAAATTTTATATTTTTTCTATATTTTCCTGTTTGTGTGCGTTGCTTTTCCTTACTTAATAAGTTAATATGTATTGCTTGGTTTCCACACTGTTAAAATTTATATGTACATAAATTTATTGCCATTTCTATGGACCCTTTGTCATAAATTTGTCAACATATTTGTGGCCATGAATGTGACTGTGCACATTCTACACTGCCTGCCTGGCCAAAAAATGTCACACACTAACACAACCTTGTTGTACTGCCTTGAGATTTGATTACCGTGGCATGGTTTTCTTAAGCTTAGGCGATGTCACAACAACATGGATTTTTGTCCACAGTCACATTCATTGTATAACCAAGAATTTATCAAAAAATATTGATGGCAGCACTGCGTGAAGCCTTCTCTGACACAACCCAAAGATTCTCAGTGCGGCTCAGGTCTAGTTTATTTGTCCCTGTTCGAGGCTTCACGCAACACCTCCTCCCAGCTATGAGCTCTCTCTCTCCCACCGCTGCCCGCTAAGACGCTGCCCGCCAACATGGTCACATCTTTGCAGGAAGACAACAGCGTGGGGGAACGGCAGCTGCCGACAGTCCCAAGACCTCGTCACAATGACATCAGTTCTGGAGTTAACCCCTAACTGTGACCAATGGTGGAGATAGGGGGTTCATTGGAACCCCCTATCTCCCGATCCGCGGCAGCTATCGGTTGGTTAATGTTTGGTATCTTTGGATCGACCAGAGCATGGCCTTTCCAACAATACCAAACATGACAATGTTAAAAATTATAAAAAATTCAAGTATAAAAAACAAATATAACAAGTCCCCTTTTCAATTTTTTTTAACAAACGCAACTCATAAAATATAACCGCAAACACTCGCATGTTAAAATGTGAAAAAAACACTTTACACCTTGTAAAACAAACATTGAAAATTCTAATTTTATTGCATTTTTTGTTATAATATACAGACAGGACATGACGCATACATATGATAATGATATATTATGAATCATCTGCCGGAAAGAACGATATATAACATGTCTGGGTCATATTATAAAATAAGGCTTCAAAAAAACGCGTTTAAACAAGAGGAGCGAGACTGTTAAAAATTAGCTCAGCAGCACAGCACACAGGCGTGAAGGGAAGCCGTGAAATGCCTCAGCAGCGAAAGGGTTAATTTTTTTTTTGTCTGTTTTAAATCATTTTATTTATTTTTTTTCGTTTCAGATCATTTTGATCAACTATTTTTCCGTTTTAAAACCTTTTGTTCTGGTTTTTATTTTTAAAGTCAGGCCATTCGGGTCAGTTTAGCGTTTTTTAAATCGTTTTGTTCATTTTTTTTTTGTTCCTTGGCTTTCATACCATTTTTTTAATGTGATTAATTAAAGTTGTGAAATGTATATTCATAAGAAAAAAAGGATCTTTATTTAATAAAAAAAAAACACGATAGAATCGCCAGAATTATCGTATCGACAGAATGAATTATCGGATCCGAAAAACAAACCAAAAATTTATTATAAAAAAATATATAAAGTATAAAAAAGTAAACCATAGTAGTTTACGTCAAAATGAATAGAGTTAGACACTTTGAAACGAGGAGAACAGACGTTCCGAAAAAAACAAAAATTTCCGAAATCACGAAAATTCGATACAAAAAACGAGCAAAGTGACCCGAAAATATGAAAAATGGTCGATATTCCGAAAAAAAAATGTACACAAAAAATGAGCCGAACCGAAACAGAAATTGGTCGAAACAAGCCGAATCAAAAATTTTAAACATCCGAACAAATCGAACCGAAAAAAAAATCGGTGCACAAGCCTAATGTAAATGCAGGGTCATGTGTCATCTGTGTCGCCTATTGTGTTTAACCAGCTTCTTTCACACCCACCTACAAATTAATGTTTATCTACACTATTTACAACACAGCAAACCTCTCTATCTCACCTATGAATGTCTCTTTACTTTTTAGATACACTGCTTTCCATGCCTCATCTGACACCATATTTAATCTCCCCACTAAAAAAGCTTCTCCTTTGTGCATTGCAACATCCGCAGTTTACTCCCTAAACTGGATGAGCTTAAAGCTTGGTGCTACTATTACAAACCTAAAGTCATTGTGCTGACAGAATCATGGTTAACCCCTAAAGTGCCAGACTCTGCCATAGCAATACAAGGGTATTCATGCTCTAGAAAGGACAGAGCTAAGAGAGGAGGGGGAATTGTTATCTATGTTGACAACTCCATAAAGTTCACCCCATTGCAGAATCCTAGCTCCCCGGCCAAATTTGATTTCCTTTCTGGTACTATTGAGATCCCGTTCAGTAAAACAATTATTGTTGCTGGATTCTACCGCCCACCAAGTTCCCCAGTGCAATCTCTTTCTGACATAACCCAAATTCTTAGTGAATTAGTCGCTCAAAACCAAAAAAGCGAACTGCTGGTCCTCAGCGACTTTAATGTTGATTGGCTGAATCCTAAAAACAATAAACACTGCTCACTGTTTAAGGCTTTGCAGCTAACACAATTAATCTCCTCCCCCACTCGCATTAATATGAAAAGCCCTAACCACACCTTGCTGGACTGGATTCTCTCATGTCCTGATCGAATACAGGAGGCAGGCGTTCTCGCTAACATTTTCAGTGATCACTGCCTAGTGTACTGTGTGCACAAAATAAGGGCCACAAAATGTCCACCAAAGGTAATAATCACGAGGTCTTTCAAGAAATTTAATCTTGAATCCTTCCTAAATGATCTCAAACAGCTCCCATGGTACAGACTAAACCTAATCCCAGACCTGGACTGTGCAATTGAATACTTTCAAGCCGAGCTCCTGAAAGTCTGGATCACCCATACCCCACTGCGCAAAGTGCGAGTAAAAGGGGCCCATCTCCCCTGGGTTACAGCTGATCTCACGCATATGTACCAGTTTAGAGACTCCCTGTGGTCAAAGTTCAAGTGTACTGGATCCATGAACGATCACTGTGAATACCGAAAATGCAGGAATGAATGCACAAAAAGAAACAAAAATGGCTAAAGCCCAATACTTCAATGAAAATTTAAACAATAACATATCAAACCCCAGAAATTTTTGGAAAATCATAAGTAACATACAAGCACACCCCATCCACTCCCAACCAGCTGCTTTAAAAGTAAACAACCAAACTGTACAACACCCCCTAGATGTAGCAAATGCTTTTAAGAATTATTTTGTTGGACGCGCCACCACCCTGATTGCTAAGCTAGGAAATGACACGCAATCAGAAAGGCCGCACGCAGGTCAGGACCCACCAACAGTGCAAAGACCCCGTAACCCAGAGAAATTCAGTTTTAGGCCAGTGCCTGTCAGTGCCATCACTAAACCTGTCCGTAACCAAAAAATGAAATACCAGTCTGGACCTGATCAAATCCCAGCAATGCTGCTGAAAATCAGTGCACCAGCAATTGCAAAACCTGTCGCAACCCTGATTAATGAATCACTGGCAACTGGATACATACCCAAACTCTGGAAGACTGCAAGGGTGGTACCTATCTATAAAAATGGAGACAATACTTTGGTATCCAACTACCGCCTAATATCACTGCTCCCTGTAATGTCAAAAATTCTGGAAAAATGTGTCTACACTCAATTACGTGATTATTATCAGTATCAGAACTATTTAACCCCAGATCAATCAGGCTTTCGTCCAAACCATTCAACTACAACTGCCCTTTTAAAAATTTGTAATGATATCCAAGCGGGCATGGAACAAGGAAATCTAACTGGAGCCATCTTCCTTGATTTTGCCAAGGCTTTTGACACAGTAGACCATGGCATCCTATTACAAAAACTTAAGAACTCTGGTATTGGTGATAGTACGTTAACCTGGTTCCAATCATGTGTCTGATAGGTCTCAATTTGTGTCCATTTCTGACAGCACTTCCCTTCCCCTCCCAGTCACGTGCGGTGTACCCCAAGGCTCGTTACTTGGCCCCCTGCTATTCACAATATTCATAAGCGATCTGCCCAATGTCTGCAAAGCTTCAACTGTACACATGTACGCAGACGACACTGTAATCTATACCAGCAAACCAAATCTCCCACAGCTGGAGGCAGTGCTGCAAGAACAATTCACAAGGGTAGAAAAGTGGATCGCAAATAAGAAACTTTTTCTAAATACTGGCAAAACTGTTACAATGCTCTTTGGAACCGCACCAAAACTACACAAATTGCAAACACCCCATTTATGTGTTGGGACAAAATCAAATGGCACACTGACCACAGTCACTTCTCTCAAATACCTAGGTATGTGGTTAGACCCAAATCTATCTTTTGGCCCCCACATTGAAAAACTCTCATCTAAACTCTACCCCAAACTAGGTGCCCTGTACAGAAACAAATCCTGCCTGAGCCCCGCGGTAAGAAAGCAGATTGTACAACAAATGCTTATGCCAGCCATTGAATACGGAGATGTAGTGTATGCAGCCACCCCACAAACACACCTCCAGAAACTTACTACATTGTATAACTCATTCTGTCGCTTTGTGCTACAATGTAACTACATGACACACCATTGTGACATGTTAAAAGAACTAAACTGGCCATCACTGGACTCTAGACGCACCCTTCACCTTTCCAACCTGGTGTTTAAGAGCTTTTCTGGGAAGATACCACCCTACCTGAATATGCTGCTTCCCCCGGCAGTTCCCTCATCCTATAACCTCAGATCCAGGACCAGCACCTTACTTGCAGTACCGCAATACAAAAAGAAAATGGCTCGATCCTCATTTTCCTACAGAGCACCGCAAATATGGAATAACCTCCCAAACACCGTCAAATCTTCCCCCAGTCTAAAGTCCCTTAAGACTTCCCTATTAACATACCTCAATACAGAATGCACCTGTAAACATGTAACATAATGACTTTATTTCCTCCATATTTATTTTTCTGTTAATCTGTATATTTGGTCTTGTGTTAATATCTTGCATTTTTACTATTTTGTATTTCTGTAACCACTCCATGTTCTCGAACCCAGGACATACTTGAAAACGAGAGAAATCTCAATGTATCCTTCCTGGTAAAATCCTTTATAAATAAATAAATAAATTATAGTAAATTTAATAAAACTATTTGCTGGATCTAGGACAGTGCTGAAAGGCATCTCCAGAGCTCCTCAGCTGACAAAATTTTATCTAACAAGCTTAGTCTGCAGCATGGACTTAGTGGCTGCCTACTGTATATTAATGGCTTCTATAAAGTGATATTGCATTTGCCAAACTTTCCTTTACTCCCATGGTGAGGAAGGCATTGTGATGAAACTTGCAGGCAAGCGAGTGAAACGCGTCTCGGAGCTCATATTAGTTCTCCTTTTTATATATCCCCCTTTTTACTTTGTTTGTTAATTTATTTTTCGTTTTTTATCAATAAATTTTTAAAAACCCACATTATCTGGCAAGCAGACGCTTTTATTCACTCAAGCAGACGCTTTTATTCACTGCTGCAACTAGATATCCTTCCCTGTGGACTGGAGTGTGGAATCATCGTTTAGAGGGTGGGACCCCCATGGAGTAAGCGGTCCAAAAGTTTCAGTACTGAGCCACTCATTCAGGGAGGCTCAGTAACACGTGAGTAGATCTAACTTAAGACTGCTCTCTCCATTTACCACTGTTATTGTGCCATATATGCCTTCTTTCATTTGAGGTTACCATATCTGCGAAACTCAAGATTGTGGCACCATTTAATATCTCCAAAGGAACTGCTTGATGGGAGGAGCCCCCCATAGAGGCTTACCTGTGCATCAAACGAACCAATTGGTTCCCCGTTTGTGAGTGGCTCTCCTTCCACCATATCTTTAATTATTATCATTCAAATATATGCAACAGTATTGCGCGATTACCTGTCATTTTATATATTCTAGTTTCCATAAGTGGATCCAGGTGTCACATTGAAATCAACATTTTTGAAACCACATGAGTCCATATATTATCTGCGCTCCCAAAGAATACGTTTGTATCTTTTTCCTATACCAGTGAAAATAACCTGAGTAGTGCACATCCATATAGGAAATCCCCAAGGTGCAACCATAAGTCATTAAATTAGTCAATTGTGATAGATTAAACACCAAGCTGTACAGAAGACTGTTCTTAAAGCGCTACAGGGTACTCCTTTGCAAGGAGTCTTATGTGACCTAAGGAATATAGCCAAGACTGGGTACTGTGGGAATTTGAAATACACATCTGCTGTCACCTATCTTATCACTGTGCATACATGATGAACATTGGATACTCCTCAGAATAATACATTGAACAGCCAAGGGCAGGGCCGGCGCTGCCGCTAGGCGGTCGCCTAGAGCGCCGTGCCTGCCTAGGGCACAGCCGAGGGCACGCGGGTTGTAGGAGCCCGGTTTTGCCTGGCTCAGTGGGCCCCGCTCAGCTCCGGTATCTCAGACAGAGCTATGAAGATCATTGTGCGCCAGGGCAGGGGGAGGGGGTCAGAGGTGCACAATTAAACTTCCCTCTCACGTGATGCACTACCTCCTCACGTGATGCGCTGCGTAGGGCACGCTGCACGCAACTGCAGCCTCCAGGACACACACACACAATGAAAGGTGACCGCGCGGTTGAGTGGAGCCAGCCTGCGTCCACTGTGAAGGAGGGCAGAGAGCACGAGGACTGCGATTCTGTCAGTGTTTGGTGAGCGACCCACCAACGGTGGTGGGGGTCTTTTGAATAAATTGCTCTGGGGGTTAAATTTATAATGGGGTGTGGGGTTTGAATAAATTGCTTTCTTTTGGTGTCTCTTGGTGTCGAATGGTGTCTCTTTGAGCCATGATGACCATATAAATTGTTTTTGACCTGTCCAAAAACTTGTCAAACTCTAGTCTCTACAATGGCTCAGTAAATTTTACGACAACCACGCGTGCGCATGCGCGACCCGTGGATGAATCGGATCCGATTACGACAGAATTATCGTATTGACAGAATTATCGTATCATTGGAAACAAGTGATACACATTACAAATACAAAATTTACAGAATCAGCGATATAACCGATAATAGTTAAATATACGATGTCCAAAATTACCGAAATGGAACCGAAATCACCAATGGAACCGAAATCACGGATAGAGCGAAAATAAATTTCGATTTGACACATTTCAAGTCCATTCGAAAATTCCAAAAAATTTTCGTTTCGGCTCGGAAAACTTTTCGGATCTGCCGTTTTCGGATCCAATCCGATTCAGAAATTCGGCCGAATCCGAAGACCCGAATCGGGACATTTCGTGAAAATTCCGAAACCCAAAACACACATCCCTAATGTGGGGTTTGAATAAATTGCTTTGGGGGGTTGAATAAATTTATAATGAGTGTGGGGTTTGCATAAATTGCTTTGGGGGGGTTGAATAAATTTATAATGGGTGTGGGGTTTGAATAAATTGCTTTGGGGGTTGAATAAATTTATAGTGGGTGTGGGGTTTGAATAAATTGCTTTGGGGGGTTGAATAAATTTATAATGGGTGGGGGGTTGAATAAATTGCTTTGGGGGTTGAATAAATGTATAATGGGCGTGGGGTTTGAATAAATTGCTTTGGGGAGGTTGAATAAATTGCTTTGGGGGTTGAATAAATTTATAATGGGTGTGGGGTTTGAATAAATTGCTTTGGGGGGTTGAATAAATTTATAATGGGTGTGGGGTTTGAAATAAATTGGTTTGGGGGGTTGAATAAATTTATAATGGGTGTGGGGTTTGAAATAAATTGCTTTGGGGGGTTGAATAAATTTATAATGGGTGTGGGGTTTGAAATAAATTGCTTTGGGGGGTTGAATAAATTTATAATGGGTGTGGTGTTTGAAATAAATTGCTTTGGGGGGGTTGAATAAATTTATAATGGGTGTGGGGTTTGAAATACATTGCTTTGGGGGGGTTGAATAAATTCAGAGGATGTACTCAGCACGTCGTTTAAGTCCTGCAGCTCAGTGCCATTTCTTTATTTGTGTGATTGGGGCTGGCCAACCACGCCAGTGATGTCAGTCGCTGCTGTGGTGCGGGAAGGAGGAGGTGAGCCACGCAGTCCAGACCTCAGGGCACATCCCGCGCCTCAGACAGCTCGTCCCCCTGACCTGCGCGTACCACTTTCTGGTGACCAGAATCTAGTCACTCTGTACAGGGTGAACTGGGGTTGCATTGCCAGGGTGACAGCCTATGGGTCCTGCGGTGCTGAGGGAGAGAAGCAGCTGATTCAGCCATACAACTAAGACTGCAGAACCCAGCAGGCACCGATCACTAAGCTTGTTTTCATTTTCGCTGCTTTCATATTTTTTTTGGGGGGGGGGCGAGAGTAGCTGGTCTGGCCTAGGGCGCAAAACAGCCTAGCGCCGGCCCTGGCCGAGGGGGTGGTATAGAGAAACTGAATGGGAGCCCTATAATTACTTGTGGGGTGAACAATCTATTCACCATCATAGGTAGACTACCAAAGTCATGAATAACTGGAAACCTAATATTTCCACTGGAGACATAGCAACAGTACAAATTGTGGAAGGTTACCAATGGATTACGGTGATTTGTCTGTAACTGCTTGAATTTCCTGACCGCTCCATCTATCTCTAGAAAAAGGCTGATCAATAGCTTAATTCCAGGCTACTACATCTATAAATCTTTGAGAGAACAAAGAAAATGGTTTGCAAACAAACTACCATATGAAAACTATACATGTCTAATATATGCATTACATTTTACTGGTTTTCCCAGTTTATTGTCTAGCATGTAAAAATAGAGGTGCATTAAAGAGAAATGTCTAGAGCTGCAGTATAAATTCTGTGTTTATTACACAATATAATCCAGGTAACATGAATTTATATATTACAGATGCAATTTTCTAAATGGGATCATCCAGCTAAAAAGTTCATCAACAGTTCAGTAGATGACTTTGTTATCTTTAATTTTCTCCTGCCTGAGCAGGTTCTGGAGATGATGACATAGTTCATAATTTTTTTATAACAGCTGAATAAAACAATGAGATTTAATAAGGGCATCAGCTTGCTAGCACATTACCAACATCTAATCGAGCAAAACAGCAGAGACTAGATATGTATCACATCTCACAAGATCCTGCCATTATTCTCCATTTTGCTCTTGCCAACAAAGGATTAAATCTGGCGACTGACAGAGCACAGGCAGCTCTTTACTGTGGTTTCGAATAACTCCAAGAAAAATGTATATCCGTCCCAGTTTAGTACATCACGCATGATCAGGTTTGCAAAGGTTTTTAATACAATATTGCATTGTACCTTCACAAAAGTAAAAATATTGAGGGAAGTATATCGCCATATGTACATTGTTTCACACAGGAAGATTTTCATTGTATAATTTAAATTATAATTTAGGTACATTGAAATTTAGCATATAGAAATTATATTATGAAATATTCTTTAATTTTCTTTTTTCTATTTAGTATTTATGTATACAGGGGCCAATTCCTTAAACTCAAGTGTGGGAAGTCCCCAATATTTTTGCCTTCAAATTATCAATGCATTCTCAGTCTTGCCCTTGTTTCTACCTAAAATGTGTATACACAATTTTGCATTGGAGTACAAGGAAATAAATAAAATTGGCATATGAAACCTCTTTAGTATACATTTAACGCAAAATTAGTATTCTCAGTTAGATCTCAGAGAATTTTTCTCCCATTAATACATATTACAAGGAGAAGCCACCTTGCTTGTTTAAAAAAAAAAAAAAAGTTCAACAAACTTCACTGCTGCATTGCAGCAGCCGGAGAGAGGGCAGAATGCAGGGAGAGCTCTGGGATCACTCATTTTTCTACAGGGATATGGTGAAGACAGGATTTACATCTCAGGAGCCTGTAGGCACAACTATCTGGAGCGCACCCCCCCCCCCAAAAAAAGGTAGCAAAAATACTTTACATCTCTGTTTTGGGGAAAACAAAGTAATTAACAAATTTGATGCCAGGTCTGCAGGGCTGGGGGCTGATGTCACACAGCTAGGGGGGAAGGGTGCAAGTTCTGGAGGAGTACAGGGATGTCATTATCTCCTGTTTAGACAGATTACAGTCTCAAGTGATGATGCAATCTCACCACCTATCCACTTTACATCACCTGATGGATCATTTAGACAGAGTGGGCCACCGCAACAATATCAGGGGCGGGGTCTTCCTGAAGCGGAAGAAGCTGAGAATATCTCCCTTTTACTCCAATCACTCTTTAACGGATTGTTACACTGAATGCATTATTCACCTATTGCATTTGATGGGGCCCACCGTGCACTACGCCCTCATGGTTTACTATCGGTGCCCCCTCGTGATGTGATTTGCTGTGTCCACAATTTCACTCTGAAGGAGGACATTAGGAAAGTAGTGAGGAAATCTCACTCAAACTCCCACGATGGCCACGCTATAGAGAAATACCAGGATGTTTCCTGTTTCACGTTACAAGCTAGGAAACAGCCGAAACCACTCACCGATGCACCTCGGGCACTTGACCTCTGCTACAGATGGGGATTCCCCTTTGCTTTGCACGTGAACCACGAGAATCAGCTTCTCACAATCACAGACCCACACGACATACCTGAGTTCTTGAGCGCATTGGATCTTCCCGATATTGTGGTTCAAAGCTGGTACTGAGGTGACTCCATTGCCTCGCTGCCTCCCATGCCACAACGCCCTAGGTGTTGTACTGCACGTAACAGGCGTTCCCATAAGCTGGTCCTCTATCGACCCCAACCCCCAGTTCCACACCTCCCCTACTGTAGGGTTCATCCTTACTTCGAGGTGTGGCAGGAACATGACACTTACATTTGGCTATGACGCGACGGATGTGCCTCAGCTGCTCCTGTTCGCGTGCCTTCAGATCGGACCAGCGTTTTCGGAGGTGGTCCTTCGTCCGGTCTTTCCCAAACAACTCCAGGATGGTGGTTTGGAGCTTGTCAAGGATACGATCCTTGCGCGCGTTATTCTTTCTGCCGTAAGGGCCCTTACGGCAGTCGTAATCTTTTTTGTCAAAGATGCGGACCAGCTCCAACATCTCCTCAAATGCCATGTTACTGGCCCGCTTCTTCCTGGGTGGTGTCTCTGGGGTGGAAGCAGATGAGGACGAGGAGGTGTCCAAATGGGACTCTGTCTCGTCTTTCAGCCATGTTAAATTATAAATAATTTCAACTTTTTGGCCTGTCAAAAAATTGTCAAAACTGGCTCAATAAAGTTACGACATCCGCACGCTCGCATGCGCGACCCTCAGACGAATCGGTTCCGACCCGATTACGACAGAATTATCGTATCGTCAGAATTATCGGATCATTGGAAACAAGAAACAAGTGATACGCATTTACAAATACAAAATTTACAGAATCAGCGATATAACCGATAATAGTTAAATATACGATGTCCAGAATTACCGAAATGGAACCGAAATCACGAATGGAACCGAAATCATGAATAGAGCAAAAATAAATTTTGATTTGACACATTTCAAGTCCATTCGAAAACTCCGAAAATGTTTCGTTTCGGCTCGGAAAACTTTTCGGATCTGTCGGTTTTCGGGTCCGATCCGATACGGAAAATCGCCCGAATCCGAAGACACGAATCGGGAAATTTCGTGAAAATTCCGAAACCCAAAACGCACATCCCTAGTCTTAAAGTGCTTCAATCTTAAGGTGACAAATATTCAATCAATGTACACATATAAAAGTGCAATGTGCCATAGAACACAGTAAAGTGCAACAATGTATAAAATTCCAGCAGTGCGATGGGTATAAGAGAGTCTATAAAGTGCAACAGTGTCCGAATGTGCAAAATGTGCAAATTCAGTGATATCCAATACAATAGTATGAATACCAGTGGGAGAAATTCCTTAAAATTTACTTAATTTTCTTTAAGTTCAAGCTATGCACAAATATAGTCCTCCTTTCTTAGTCTGTGTATCTCTTGCCGTCTCTCAATAATGGAAAGGGTAGCCAGAAAGGAGAAAAAAGTGAGAGAGAGAGAAAAAAAAAAAAAGGAAAAAAGGATTCGAGGGGAGAGAAAAATGAAGAAATAATCGTGCAGAAAATCCCAATTAAATATGGCAAATAAATCACTCGTGGGGATATGGAAACTCACATTTATATGAGCCCAAAAAATCCCTGGCTCTAGGTTTAGGAGCTTCCAGCCATATAGAGGGTGGCGTATCCCTTCTTGAATCTTCAACTCTGGTTGCGATCGCTACAATGAGATAATAGACAGCGCTCCCATAGTATATTACCGTATTATAATAAAAAGAGGTGGTAATGTATTGAACTCACCAGATATGGAGCCTCTTCCACACAGGCTCACTCATTACAGCATCAGGTACACTATGGTGGATACCCAGAACCTCTTCCCAACCGTCTGAGGGCCAGATATCCGGAGCTTCCAAGCGGTGGCAAGTATATATCCAAGGAGAGTAGTCAATAGAATATAAACCATATAAAATTTATTGTATATTAAAAAAATTAAAAAATTAATTGCATATTAACCCTTTCACTGCTGAGGCATTTCCCGCCTCTGTGCTGAGGTCATTTTTACCGGTTTTGCTCATCATGTTTAAACGTGTTTTGAAGGCTTATTTTAGTATATGACCCAGACATATTATATATCGTTCTTTCCGTCAGACTCGACAGATTCATAATATGTCATTATTATATGTATACGTCATGACCTGTCTGTATAGTATAACAAAAAATGCAATAAAATATGAATTTTCAATAATTTACAACATGTAAAGTGTTTTTTTTTCACATTTTAACATGCGAGCAATTGCAGTTATATTTTGTATGGGGTGCGCTTGTTAAAAAAAATTAGAGATGGGGTCTCGTTACATTTTATTTTGGGGAAAATTACGCGATTTTTAACAAACGCACCGCATACAAAAATCGTTAGTGCAGCATCATTGTTCACATTATAATTGAAATGGGAACAATATTGCTGCATTAACGAACCAAAAAAAAAAAAAACTTGTTTATTTTTTTTTAATAATTTTTTTTTAAAATATTTTTTTATTTTTATTTTTTTTACAAAACTTTTTTCATAGTCATGTTTGGTATTGTTAGAACGGCCATGCTCTGGCCAATCCAACAATATCAAACATTAACCCCTAACTGCCACGGATCGGGAGATAGGGGGTTCCAATGAACCCCCTATCTCCTTCATTGGTGGCAGTTAGGGGTTAACTCCAGGACTGGCGTCATCGTGCTATGCACGATGACGCCAGTCCTCAGGGAGCATTCCTGGAAGCTTGGTCGACATCCAAGATGTTGGCCAGCTCTGGGAAAGGATCACGAACCGGCGCTTTTTGGCACCGATTCGTGATCCGGCCCCCATGGGGTTAATTCCAGGTACCTCTAGGAAGGGCAGGCTGTGCCCTTCCAAACAGTACCTGGATTAACCCCCTGCACCCCGGCGATCGGGAGGGAGAGACCTCCCCCCCTCCTTTTCAGGCGCCTCCTCCGCACATGCGGGGGGGGGGCGCCTGAATTAGATGTCATCGCGCTGCCGCAATGACATCTAATTGTGCCGGCGGCGGTTCTGGGTGCTGGGTTGACATCGAGGATGTCAGTCCGCACCGGGGGGCACAGCGATCGGCCGGAACCCGGCTGATAGCTGGCCCCAAAGGGAGGACGAGCTCAGCGCGTCCTCCGCAAGGAATGCTACCTGCGGGTGGACGCGCTGAGCGCGTCCTCCGCAGCGAAGGGGTTAAAGAATGGACAGATGCGTTACCGAGACGCGTTTCGGCATTAACAGCCTTCCTCAGTCGGTATATTTAGGTGCACTATTGTCCAAAAGATCTCCAAACAGAATGTGTAACTATACTTTGCTGTACTTTTTTTTTCAGGCTGGTGTTGGTTTCGGCCAGGACGTTCAGATTTGCCATTAACACCAGCTTTTAAAAGACGTTAAAATTATGCACGCAAATGTTGTCTGTTAAAATTTGCGCATAGATTGTAATACCATCCGCGTACCAGCGCACAAACGCATTTGCGCTCACAATGTTAAGTATAGGACGCGCAACGTACATTACGCTCGCGCAGGGTTCGCGCAGGTTCACCAGCGGTAGACGTTAACGTGCATTTTTTGCGCGGACATTGTAATACGACGTTCTGAGCAAAGGGTTTTTCCCCTCACGTTAATGCATTTTTGCGCACGCGTTAACGTTTGCGCGAAGAATTTAATAGAGCCCTCAATGTGTTACTGTGATTCTCACATGCAGGTATTCTGGTCCACAAAGTTAACTTTAAATTCAATTAGTTTTACTACTCTAATTATACTACCTTTTCCATTTTGAGCAGTCTCTATTGCATGAGACTGGAAAATTACTGTGTGTCCTCACCCAATAGTCACAGCTCCATCTGCTATTTAAAGTTAAGCCTTAACTTGCATTTCTTCTTGGATGTTTCATGTTGATACCTCTTATTTGGACCATTACAGCTTGGCTTTTTCACGCTGATCTCTTTTATGGACCATGCAAAAGTTGCACTAGAGTTTGGACAGCAAGTGATTCCATTATTCACAAACCTCCAAATTTGCCACTGAATTTCGGGGCACTAAACTGTCAATTCGCCAAATTACGGTGCAATTCGCCAGAAATTCGATGGCGTTCAATGTCACTGAAATTGCCCCATGGAAGACTATTCTGTCTTCTATTCACAGAATGCCAAACTGCACTGAAATTTCTGCGAAATGGCCTGATTTTTGCTGTTTCAGTTCGACAGTTTTAAAAAGAGATGAATAGGATTCAATATAAAAATTACTTTAATTTTTTATGTTTTTTTAAAGACCATTTAATCTTTACATTTTCAGAAAAAAGATTTTGTACTTTAAATTTTTAGAAGACCTTTTTGTATTTTTTTAGACAAAATTTGTTTCCCAATTAAGAAAAAAAACTTTTTTTAAAAAACTTCTGTAACAGACCTTTTTTATTATTTTTTAAAGGACCTTTTTATTATTTTGAAACATTTTCATAAATTTATATTGGTTTAAACACCTATTACTTTATGAGAAAAGGAGAGTTCTCTTTTTCTTTCTTGCAGTTCGGCAGTTTTCACCGACGTCTGATAACTGTAATGGCGACTCCAATTTTGCCACAATACGGAGACCGTTCACTGAATAGTGAATTCACCGTATTTTCGGCAAAATGGAGTTGCACCAAAGTACAGCAAAAATAGACCTCCATATCTATATGACTCATTATCATTGCTGACACTGCAAAAAAAACACTGCATTTGCACTGTCATAAACCTGGTTTATAGTGATTTCACAAGAGCAAAATCACTTTATATTTAGGTAAACAATAATAAACCCACATGTATACTTATACCGGACTTCCTTGAAATTACTTATCCATCATCTCTCCATGACATACACGTAAGGACACCAAGATAAAATATTTCTCTGTGTCCTCCCACCAGAGCTTGTGTGGTGTGAGATCTCATTTACAAGATCTTGCACAACTCCCATGGGACCATTCAATGGAGTCCTATGGAATTTGGAGTGCATACTGCAAGACGTGATTGCCACCGCTCATTGTAGTGGTGCTTGGAATATAATATTTTACATGGCTACTAGAATACCAGTCGCTTGTGCTAGCAGGTTACTGGGAGTGGTAATTCAGATATGTAATGCTAGCAGATTACCACGTTGCAGATTACTGCTTCTACTGGAAGATGGCCCCCAGTAGACATGTGCATGGCGGTATTTTTCATTTTGGATCGTTTCGGATCATTTTGGGTCGATTCGCATCATTTAGTTTCTTTCCGACCGCTTCAAAATTTCAGACGGCCAAGTATCGTTTTGAAAAATGCTTCTGAAAACAAAAAATGTCTAGCCCCCAGTCTTCTACTATTTATTAAACGTTCTATAGGAAATATACTATATTAATAGAAAGCTGTATGTTAATACAAAAAGAATATCTGAGGGAAATGATTAAAAATGAATGTCTAGTAAATTGGTTTTAATTACTACATTTGTAATCATTAAAATAAAGATTTGTTCTAGCCAGATGATCTATTAAGCTGAATAAAATGAGGATAGAAGTATATATAATAAATGAGGGTAAATAATACTTTTAAGGTAATATTATTCTTGCTGACATTTGGTAAATGTCATTTCATAAGGAAAAAGCATGGCACAGGCCAATAGTTCTGCTTCTCAATATATTCACATAGAAAAGGATATAAAAGCTGTACTATTTAAAAATCCCAGTGTCACTGGAGAGTAACAAAACCTTTGCAAACAATGCTGTCACCAGTGGAAGTTATTGTTACTGGTTTTTGTTTGGTTTTTTGCTCATTTTTTTTAAAGCAGCAAAAGAAAGTATGATTTTTTTTATCCCAATTATTTATTATTATTATAAGGTTACCTCATTCCAAGGACCGCAAGAAAAAAACCAAGACATCCAGTTCCTATAGGTATCTATTTCATTCCATTATATCAGTGGCTTTTAATTCTTCTATGAGATGGTCCATCATGCCTTATTCTCCTGGAGCAGATGGGGCTCCATCTGTGTGTATGTTTGGAAACTCTGATAATGTAGTATCCCATATGTTATCTCACAGTGTATCACGCCGGCCCAAGTGATAAATTGAATTACCCTAAATTGAATGTTTGGGTGTTTTTCCTATTGGTCTTTGTCAGTATCATGTGGAATTCTTGGGGCATGTAATAAATCTTTGAAGCCGCATCTGTGCTTTTGTTTAAGATGCTTATTTGATTTTGTTCATTATTTATTAGGAAATAACAGCTTGAATCGCAAACAGTGCACGGTCTACCAAGATAGAATGAAGAACAAAAATAACAACCATGACCATTTATTTATTTATAAAGTATTTTGCCAGGAAGGATACATTATGGGCTCTATTACACTATTCGCGCAAAAATGTGCGCGTGCTCAAAAACGCATAACGCGAGGGGCAAAACTCTTCGCGCTGTACGTCGTATTACGATGTTCGCGCAAACGATGCGCGTTAATGTCTAATGCGAGTGACCCTGCGGGAGCGCAAGTTCGTGCGCGCATCCCATACTTAACATTGTGAGTGCAAATGCGTTCATGCGCTGGTACGCGGATGGTATTACAATCGATGCGCAAATTTTTACAAACGACGTTTGCGCTCATAATTTTAATGTCTTTGAAAAGCTGGTGGTAACTGCAAATCTGAACGTACTGGCCGAAATGAAAAATACCAGCACGAAAAAAAAAAATACAGCACAGTATAGTTACACATTCTACACATACCCAAACAATAAAATTGAGAGGTTGTGCGTGTTTTTATTATTGCTGCAGCATATATACTCAGATTGATTTTGGCAGGCGCAAACACTGAACGGGAGACAATTGTGGTTCTTAATTCTGCTTGCCCACCGATTTCTGCACGCAACGTTAATGCGCGCATGTTTTTGAGCGTTTTTCTTACGTGCAATATTTTTTGACGGATGAAAAAATGCGCTCGGATCGTAATACCAGTGTTAAATTACATGCTTAATGTTTAACGCTACGCGCAAAAAAAATTGTGCTGCACGTACGAATTTGCGTGGAGAATGTAATAGAGCCCTGAGACTTTTGTTTTCAAGTATGTCCTGGGTTCAAGAACACTGAATTGGTACAGTTGGGTACACTTGCAGACATTTATTTCTACAGCGCCAGCATAGTCTGCAGCACTTTACATTAGATTTAAAATAATCAATGCTGTAAACCGTTCAGGCAAAATACAAACCCCCACTAAGAAAACTTAAAAGTTACCCATTAAACCCCTTTTCACAAAACTCTTCTTTCTTTCTTTCTTTTTTTCCTAGACTGCTAAAGCTTACCTTAAGGCTGGCGTCAGACGAATGCAGTGCGAACGCGTGTGCAGCCGCACTTTATCACGGCCGTAGTAGCAGAAAATAACGGGCAATATACGAAGTACTGCCGCACGAAAGTTCGGCCGGGCAACGCAAGCAGCAAACAAACGCATTTTTTTGAGAACTTGAAACCGCTAGTACTGACGTACAGAGTGCGCTGCGTCCGCTAGCGGCGTGTGTGCGTGATTAGGAGACGTCAGATGCTTCTAATGTCCGGCCTACATAGTGTCCAGCCGCAAAAAGTGTTTTATTGATGATCCGTACAAAATCACGGCCGAAAATGCGCATCGTTTGACCGCTATCGCGTATTCCGTGAAAAAATACGTTCATTCGTTCGAACGCACTTTTTCACAGACGACGCGTTCGTCTGACCCTAGCCTTATTACTTTATTTACCTTCCCACACTGACGCCTCTTGCTAGATTTTCTGGAAGCAGCTAGGCACCAATCCCATGCCCCTGCAGTCACTCAGTTGCTTCTCAGTTTATTGAGAGGCATTACAAACTGTCTGTTCCTTCTTTAAACTTAGGATCTCAGAGGTCCCAACCTTTGGAAGGCTGAGACCTTCCTTTGACGAGATGTTGCAGAGAGCAGAGACCAGGCACAGCATAGGGAGGGAGAAAGCAATTCCACCACCATAACCACTTAATCGGTAACAATCCAAATAATGCTGTGGGGGTTATTCAGGAAAAAAATAGTGTTTGCTGTAGTTGCAACTCCAACAGTTGTTGGCATTTTACAACACAAACACAAGCAGTGGGAAACGCAAACAGTGACAGAAGACACTTTATTGATGAAGATTCCCCTGCTGCCTTTTGAATTTCTATTTCTGAATGCAAACACTAGCACTAATCAAATAACCCCGTATTTTGTTTTTATAAATGGAACATACTAATTCGCAAACAAGGAAGGGCATTAAGTTGCAATAACACAACTAATGTATTGTACAATAGTAAGAAAATGTATGTGAACCACTTACAAATGATTGAACATTCTGTACATACGTGTCTTAAAATCTATGGGCTCTATCACCTGGTGTGAGCTAACCCTAGCGTTAGCATGTTTTTGCGTTAGTGCCAGGTAAATCCAGTCTAGCGCCTGACCAACAGATCATTGGCCTTGCGCTACAATTGGAGAAAAACACATACAGGGTTATTCAGAGAGTGGTGAAAAGCAGGAGAATGACTGGAGAATGGAAAATTCTAGGTCAAAATAGCCAAACCAGAAAAATTCTCCCATTCATCTCCCTTTCCAAATCGGCTATTCTGACCTATAATTTTCCATTCTCCAGTCATTCTCCTGCTTTTCACCGCTCTCTGAATAACCCTGATAGCACGCGGTAATTTGCAATTTGTAGCGCCAGCTTACTGTCCTTACCGCATCCTATACTTAACATGGGTAGCACTAGAGAGCACTTACGCTATTGTAACCAACAAATAGTTTGGTCTCAACGCTAATTTCTACAAGTACGCTAATCTTAAATTTTTTCTCTTGGCCCCATACACCATAGTAATGGATCTGGTCAGCAATGTAGCTGCTGTTGCAGTAGGCTTTATTATAACTGTATCCTTTATTGGCATGTGTCCTAAAGCTAATATATTGACTAATTCTACACATTTTATGCTGAGGGTTATTCATAGTATGTAAGCGTTGAGTATTAGGACCATGTTTAAAGGGACACATGGATAAGTCTTGCCCTGAAACATGTATTATTTATATTCTGCAGCAAGGATATGATTGTCGCTCACCTGACCTTCCTTTTGAATTTATTAAATGCAGTGTAATGATTCTACATGCTGTTGGGTGGAATTCATCATGCAAAGCCCCAGTGGCGTCGTAACGTGGGGGCGGGGGGTGCGGCCCGCACAAGGTAACACCTGCCCTTAGGGTGACACCGTCACCCTAAGGGCGGGTGTCTCTCACCCTCCGCCGCGTATTCGCTCCCTGCGAGCGTCCGAAGCATGCAGCTTTGGCGCTCGCCTGGGGGAAACACGTCACCAGCCAATCGCGGCTGGTCACGTGGCTCCCCCAGGGGAGCGCCCAAGCTGCGCGCCGCCGGACGCTCAAAAAGAGCGAACACGCGGCCAGGAGGAAGTGAGCTGGGGGCAGTATCCATGTGCTGGGCCATTATCCATGAGCTGGGGCATTTCCATGAGCTGGGGCATATCCATGACCTGGGGCATTTCCATGAGCTGGGGCAAATCCATGACCTGGGGCAGTATCCATGAGCTGGGGCAGTATCCATGAGCTGGGGCCAATATCCATGAGCGGGGCAAATCCATGAGCTGGGGCATATCCATGAGCTGGGGCAGTATCCATGAGCTGGGGCATATCCATGAGCTGGGGCATATCCATGAGCTGGGGCAAATCCATGAGCTGGGGCAAATCCATGAGCTGGGGGCAGTATCCATGCGCTGGGTGCAATATCCATGAGCTGGGTGCAATATCTATGAGCTGGGGCAGTATCCATGAGCTGGGGCAGTATCCATGAGCTGGGGCAAATCCATGTATGAGCTGGGGCATATCCATGAGCTGGGGCATATCCATGAGCTGGGGCAAATCCATGAGCTGGGGCAAATCCATGAGCTGGGGCAGTATCCATGAGCTGGGGCAGTATCCATGAGCTGGGGCAGTATCCATGAGCTGGGGCAAATCCATGATCTGGGGCATATCCATGAGCTGGGGCAAATCCATGAGCTGGGGGCAGTATCCATGCGCTGGGTGCAATATCCATGAGCTGGGTGCAATATCTATGAGCTGGGACAGTATCCATGAGCTGGGGCAGTATCCATGAGCTGGGGCATATCCATGAGCTGGGGCAAATCCATGAGCTGTGGCAAATCCATGTATGAGCTGGGGCATATCCATGAGCTGGGGCATATCCATGAGCTGGGGCAAATCCATGAGCTGGGGCAAATCCATGAGCTGGGGCATATGCATGAGCTGGGGCAAATCCATGAGCTGGGCAGTATCCATGAGCTGGGGCAGTATCCATGAGCTGGGGCAAATCCGTGAGCTGGGGCAAATCCATGTTTGAGCTGGGGCATATCTATGAGCTGGGGCATATCCATGTTTGAGCTGGGGCATATCCATGAGCTGGGGCAGTATCCATGAGCTGGGGCATATCCATGAGCTGGGGCAGTATCCATGAGCTGGGGGCAGTATCCATGAGCTGGGGCAAATCCATGTTTGAGCTGGGGCATATCCATGAGCTGAGGCATATCCATGAGCTGGGGCAAATCCATGAGCTGGGGCAAATACATGAGCTGGGGCAAATACATGAGCTGGGACAAATCCATGAGCTGGGCAGTATCCATGAGCTGGGGCAGTATCCATGAGCTGGGGCAAATCCGTGAGCTGGGGCAAATCCATGTTTGAGCTGGGGCATATCCATGAGCTGGGGCAGTATCCATGAGCTGGGGCAGTATCTATGAGCTGGGGCAAATCCGTGAGCTGGGGCAAATCCATGTTTGAGCTGGGGCATATCTATGAGCTGGGGCATATCCATGTTTGAGCTGGGGCATATCCATGAGCTGGGGCAGTATCCATGAGCTGGGGCATATCCATGAGCTGGGGCAGTATCCATGAGCTGGGGGCAGTATCCATGAGCTGGGGCAAATCCATGTTTGAGCTGGGGCATATCCATGAGCTGAGGCATATCCATGAGCTGGGGCAAATATATGAGCTGGGGCAAATACATGAGCTGGGGGCAGTATCCATGAGCTGGGTGCAATATCCATGAGCTGGGGCAGTATCCATGAGCTGGGGCATATCCATGAGCTGGGGCAGTATCCATGAGCTGGGGGCATTATCCATGAGCTGGGGCATTATCCTTGAGCTGGGGCAAATCCATGTATGAGCTGGGGCATATCCATGAGCTGGGTCATATCCATGATCTGGGGCATATCCATGAGCTGGGGCAAATCCATGAGCTGGGGCATATCCATGAGCTGGGTCATATCCATGAGCTGCTGGGGTATATCCATGAGCTGCTGGAGCATATCCATGAGCTGGGGCAATATCCATGTGCTGGGGCATTATCCATGAGCTGGGTCATATCCATGATCTGGGGCATATCCATGAGCTGGGGCAAATCCATGAGCTGGGGCATATCCATGAGCTGGGTCATATCCATGAGCTGCTGGGGTATATCCATGAGCTGCTGGGGCATATCCATGAGCTGGGGCAATATCCATGTGCTGGGGTATTATCCATGAGCTGGGTCATATCCATGAGCTGGGGCAGTATCCATGAGCTGGGGCAGTATCCATGAGCTGGGGGCAAATCCATGAGCTGGCGCAAATCCATGAGCTGGGGCATATCCATGAGCTGCTGGGGTATATCCATGAGCTGCTGGGGCATATCCATGAGCTGGGGCAATATCCATGTGCTGGGGCATTATCCATGGGCTGGGGCATTATCCATGAGCTGGGGCAATATCAATGAGAGGAGCTGGGGCATAGCCATGAGAGGAGCTGGGGCAGTATATCCATGAGAGGAGCTAGGGCAAAATCCATGAATGGAGCTGGGGCAAAATTCTTGAGAGGAGCTAGGACAATATCCATGAGAGGAGCTGGGGCAAAATCCATGAGAGGAGCTGGGGCAAAATCCATGAGAGGAGCTGGGGAAATATCCATGAGAGCTGCTGGGGCATATCCATGTGAGCTGGGGCATTATCCATGTGTGCTGGGGGCAGTATCCATGTGTGCTTGGGGCAGTATCCATGTGTGTTGGGGGCATATCCATGAGAGCTGGGGCAATATCTATGTGTGAGCTGGTCTGGGGTAATATATCCATGTGTGAGCTGAGGCACAATATATTCATATGTGAGCTGAGGCGCAATATATCCATATGTGAGCTGGGGCAATATATATCCATGGGTGAGCTGCTGGGGACAATATATAATTGTGAACTGGGGCAATATATCCATATGTGAGCTGGGGGCAATATATATCCATGGATGAGCTGCTGGGGGCAATATATCCAGAGCTGCTGGGGGCAATATATATCCATGTGTGCTTTCACTGCCTTCGAACAGGCATCGTACTTGCTGGCAGTTGGCAAAAATTTGTGTGAGCATATGAGAGAGCTTCGCAGCAATAAACCTCACAGTAATGTGCGCTGTGTGTATGAGCATTCAGTGTTATTTGGGAGTACTGATTTAGGAGTAAGAGTAGTTAAAAAAACCCCCGCAAAGCTCGGGGGGGGGGGTGACACCATAAGTTACCGCACCGGGTGACACCAACCCTAGTGACGCCACTGCAAAGCCCATCAGCCTTAATTTTTTTATTTTTTTAGAAAGGATTTTACCAGGAAGGATACATTGAGAGTTCTCTCATTTTCAAGTATGTCCTGGGTGGTGAGTATGTACTGTTAGGTGTCTTGCCCAATGACACTTACTGGAGACCTGCTCTTGCCGGGATAGAACCTGTGTCTCAACAGTCTCTCTCCAGTTATAGAGCAGTGATGTTACCTCTACTTCATCCAGCCGGCACATATTAATATAGGTGTGTATATAAACATGGATAATACGGCCACCTTGGAGGATTTTAATAATGCAGGGGTGTGAGGGCTCTTGGCTGGATGTGTTCATACGTATACAAGCTTGTGAGTGCAGAGGATAGGTATGGCCCTTCACTCTGCACTGGAAATAAAACTGTTCTATCCTGTACAGAACCGCATTAGCGCTTGGTCTCAGCCCGGGTCTTAGCGTTCCCCTAGCATGCGCTAATGAATCTTGTACATGGACTACCGGGAACAAGGTGATCTGTTGGTGAGTCGTCAGGCACTACATTTTAGTGGCTCGCGCTAAATTTTTCATGTAGCATTGGTGTTTTAGCTCACACAAGGTGATAGTGCCCTTTGTGTCCAATTAATGTCAATTAAGGGAAGAGATGATGAGAGGAGAAGCTAGGAGCAGGTCACTGTTTGACCTTAGGGAGCGGCTGGGGTGTATTTGCTGATTTATGAGGACAAGTAGTGAGGAGCTGAGTTAGTGAGAGCTTTGTAGGTCAGGGTAAGGATTTTGAAGGCCTGAAGCACATAAGGCGTAGGGCCCTTAAGTTGCCTCTGATGCCAAGACGCAGGGAGGATTTTTCTAGAACAGTTATAGCCCGTGTGGGGGTTTGAGCGGGAGATGTGGGGGTGGAGTTACCAGGAGGGTACTTAAGGCGCGTGAAGGGAGGCTCTGTGCGCCTTTTCTCCTGAGGTAGAGCTGGTGAAAATCCCCACCCTCCCAACCCTTTTTTATTTAGTTACGAGAAGGGTTGGTTTTTAGTTAGGGTAATATTTTTGTGGGGCCCCTTTTTGTCACGGCGGGGGCTTGTAGGCAGTGCTGGGTAGGGGTTCCTTTTATTTAGGTTATTTTTGGTTCAAATGGTTGGGAGATGGGAGGATTTTGTGTTTGGTTGTTTTGGAGGTGTGTGGTGGTTGTGTGGAGTCCCCTTTCACCACTGTGTTATTTTGTTATATATTTGTTATGGGAATTTTTATGTCGTGGTGGTGGGTATATTGTCTAGAGTTTTTAGCTGTGGCCGGTGTATATATATAATAAATATATATTATTCCACAGTTAAGTGCGTACGACTCGGTCATCAGTAGGCGACTTATGAATTTTAATTCTACAGTGGATGGGGAGCCAGTGAAGCGACTCGCAGAGAAGAGCGGCAGAGACACAGCCGCGGGTGAGGTAGATGAGCCTGGCAGAGGCTGAATCATTTATCCCTTGCTTCATGGCTCTCTCCTGGCAATCCCGAGCACAATAATGTAATAGACTTACTTTGTCTTATTGAAAGCACTCACAAATTTTGAATTTGTTATTCACAAAACCCATCTGTTGATGTGAACAAAGTCTCTCAAAAAAGTTCCTGGAACACCTGTCATCCAGAATTCTTGCATTACATAGCATGATTTCTTTTTCAAGCAACAACTTCTTCCAACATAGTATACTTGAGATTTTCATGCTCCTACTTTCTTTAGTGCGCATAAGTAAGGGTGTATTCCCAATTTTTAGATGTCTGTTCCCAGCTCTCTCCCTCGTTAATCCATGTTCAAAGTACAACATTTTTTTTTCTCCTGAAGTCAGTGGATACAGCCTTTTAAAAAAGTATAATTTCCAATATTTTTTTTTAAAGTATTTAACCAGGAAGGATACATTGAGATTTCTCTCATTTTCAAGCAATTCTTCTTTAAAATATAAGACAAATACAGAAATCAATTTGATATAATAGCAATCATTTAACACAAACAATTCACTGTATGTATGGATTACATCATGATTACCTTTATCTTGCAAAGTTCTGACAATATGATAAAGGTTTATGATATTGTGAATCCATGTTCTTTTATTTTTGCTTTATTATGATATGGATATTGATAAAGAGTAATATGTAAGAAATACTGTGTTGATATACAATATATTCGAAAACATTTGCAAACCAGGGTCCTATGCCAATTTTGTCTTTACGGTAATTGCTGGAGCCGTTATATATAATTATACATATTCCAATGGAGCTGTAAGCTTTGCTGCTTATTGTAAATTAATGCCTCCTATACTTGGTATAAGAGCTACATTGTCAATCTCCAATTTAACCCTTTCACTGCTGAAGACGTGTGGGGCACGTCCTCATTGATGCACGTTGCATGCTGAGGACGTGCCCCACACGTCATCAGCTGTACGGGACCCCCGGCGGAGATACTCACCTCTCTGTCCAGGGTCCCACGGCGTTCTGACTTCAGCGTCCTCAGACGCGATGCGCGATGACGTCATTTCCAGGCGACCCCCCGGCAATGCCGGGAGATAGCCTGGAAGGGAGGGGGGATCCGTTCGGATCCCTCTCCCTCCCGATCGGGAAGGAGCAGCGCTAAAAGCCAGGCACCGCTTAAAAGGGGAGAGTCTCCCCTTTTAAGCGGTGCCTGGCTTTAACCCCTCAAGTGCTGGGTTGCACTTCGGCGCCTTGCGGCGCCGAAGTGCAGCCTATCTCCGGTGGGGGCCGCCATCTTGGATGGCGGCTCCACCCCCGGGACTCCCCTCGCTGTCTGACGTCATCACGCATAGCGTGATGACGTCAGATAGCCGGGGAACCCCTAGCTGCCGGGGATTCCCAAGGAAATCCCCTGGTGGAGATAGGGGGTTCTTGTGAACCCCGATATCTCCAGAACCGTGGCAGCTAGGGGGTCATGGAGGGTGTCATTTGAAAGGCCTGAGCATGGCCTTTAGAATGATACCCAACATGACTAGGTAAAAAGTAAAAAAAAAAAAAAAATAATAATAAATAAATTTAAAAAAATTAATAAATAAATAAAAACATGTTTTTTTTTGTGTGTTGTTTTTATTAATGCAGCAATATTGTTCACATTTCAATTATAATGTGAACAATGATGCTGCACTAATGATTTTTTTCTATGGGGTGTGTTTGCTAAAAATCACGTAATTCCCCCCAAAAAAAGTAACAAGTCCCCATTTAAAAATTTTTGTACAAGCGCACCCCATAGAAAACATAACCGCAAACGCTCATGTGATAAAATGTGAAAAAAAAACACTTTACACACTGCAGATGATTAAAAATTCAATTTTTATTGTATTTTTTGTTATAATATACAGGCAGGACATGACGTATACATATAAAAATGATATATTATGAATCTGCGTAGTCTGCCGGAAAGAACGATATATATAATATGTCTGGGTCATTTATTAAAATGTGGCTTTAAAATCGCGTTTAAACATGATGAGCGAAAGCGGTAAAAATGAGCTCAGCACACAGTGGTGAAATGCCTCAGCAGTGAAGGGGTTAACAGAAGTAGCTATTCCAACCCGCCTCGTTCTTCCTTGGTTTAAGACGTTACTCAGGTAACAAATAATGGGCTCTATTACATTCTTTGCGCAAAAATGCACGGTAAACGCGTGAATTTTTGCGCGAAGCGTTAAATGTTAACGCTTGTAAATTAATGCTGGTATTACAATCCGACCGCATTTTGTCATCCGTCAAAAAAAAACGCGCGTAAAAAAGACACGCAAAAACGTGCGCGCATTAACGTTGCGCGCAGAAATCGGTGTGCATACTGTTTTTTCACGTGATTCAGTCAATCAGAATTAAGAACCACAATTGTCTCCCATTAAGTTTTTGCGCCTGATAAAATCAATCTGAGTATATATGTTGCAGCAATAATAAAAACACGCACAACGTCTCAATTTTATTGTTTGGGTATGCGTACAGTGTTGTAACTATACTGTGCTGTATTTTTTTTCGGGCTGGTGTATTTGCTTTCGGCCAGGACGTTCAGATTTGCCATTAACACCAGCTTTTAAAAGACGTTAAAATAATGCGCGCAAACGTTGTCCGTTAAATTTTGCCCATAGATTGTAATACCATCCATGTACCAGCCCACAAACGCATTTGCGCTCACAATGTTAAGTATAGGACGTGCAAAGTACTTTACAATCACGCAGGCTTCACGCAGGTTCACCCGCAGTAGACGTTAACGTGCAATTTTTGCACGGACATTGTAATACGACGTTCTGCGCAAAGGGTTTTGCCCCTTGCGTTAATGCATTTCTGCGCACACATTAATGTTTGCACAAGGAATGTAATGGAGCCCGATGGCTTTTAAACCATAGTGTAATGTGATTCTTCTTTTCAAAACCACTTAACACTATAGAAATTGCGTGCACGTTTGTGCTTTTTGTTTCGCCGCAATTCACCGCATTTCAGAGATTCGATTTTGCTGAAAATATGGTGAAATTACTATTTAGCGAATGGTCACTGTATTTTCACGAAATTGGAGTCGTCGAACCAGTTATCGGACATCGGAGAAAAACTGCAATATTGCACCGATAACCGCCGAATCGGCATCGGTGAATTCCTTTGAACTGCACAAAAAAAAGTTACGTTCTTACATTGAATCCTGTGGGATTCGCCTGTTTAAAATTGTTGAACCAAAACAGCGAAAGTCAGGGCATTTTGGTGCAGTTCAGCATTCTATGACTAGAAGACACAATTGTCTTCTATGCGGCAATTCGCCTATATTTGGTGCATTGACAGCTTAGTGAATAGACAAAATTCACAGTCAGGAGCAATTAGAGGCCAATTCGGAGGTCAAGATTTAAACACAAAAAATGACTTCACATCCCACAGTGACGAAAGCGGCCCAATTCACCTTTTCCTATCACACTAATCACGAGGACACTGGGAACAAATAGTTCCGCTGATCCAGCAAAGCTTGGGCCTGCTCACACTGGGCTACATGAAGTCCTCTGGACTCCAGGAGGAGATAACAATGGCAGAGCTTCACTGTCTTTATCAGCCTGCAGCTCACAAATATTCTGGCTAAAGCCGCCAATAAAGGGGCTTGGTCAGAATAGAGCTTTTAATGGCGAGCCCCAAAGGATCACACAATATTATTCCATTCGTGCCTCTTATAGGGAAACCAGATGCTTTAAGAACACCACAGGTACCTGCATAAAAAAAGTTACCAGAATATGTTCTGACTTGGCTGTCTATTGACTGAAGAAAATAATAAAGCTATACATACAGTATGTTTAAGTCAGAAATATTTTAATGATGACTACATTGGCTTCAATGCTTCAACACTCACTAAAACACATTTTTTTTATCTTTTTTATTCAATACAATGTGTAGAGTTTTACAAACGCTTCAAATGGGACATTAAACAGACGCATCAAAGAATTATGGTTTAAAATTTATAGGGAGCTAAATTAAAATCTACATAGTAATTACATGCATATATTCATAAATGAACTCTTACGCAGTGCATGAATAATCATCAAATTGATTTTGGAGGAAGCTATAGCAACAAGTTTTTTTCCCAACATGGACCGCTCTCTTCTTCCTCTGAAAAGCAAATGCGATTGACTGTAACACTTACAGATCTAGGGCTTAATGTACTAGTTTTGATGTTTATATGTTTATATTGCTTCAGGGCGATTGTCTCGTAAACAAATTCAGAAATATATTCCTGTGCTATCCATTGAAGCAGAAAATCAAAGAATGCATCAATAGAAGCTGTTGTTCTTTGACTTTGGAATGGTGCACTTAAACCACTTCTAGCATCACAATTCTATAGATGATTAAATAATTTTCTAAATAATTACTAAAGAGATGTTTACTTTCTATCCGCTCAAAACCAGAACAACAGAACATAAGTGAGTACATCAGAATCAAAAGTATTATCCGTGGTTAGCAAGAACAGTGAACAGTCCAATCCATTATATCATCAGAGGTCAACACTCTGTATAGCGTTCAACATAAAAGAGATTCTTGTTAACTTACAGTGGCCAGTCTAATTTTTTTTGTGCATGTGGGAATCAAATTCCCTGGCCCTGTGGTGAATTCAGCATTCACCACAGGGTCTCTGTAGTGCAGGGAAAAGCTGCCGAATGCATAGAAAAACCGCCACAAAACCGCCGAAAACCATTGGATCTGATCCGATAAGCCATCACAAACCCAACAAAAAAACACAGAAAAAAGCAGATGATCTGCTGAACAGAGCGCTGCCGACCTGCCGCCGTAAAAAGTCAACAAGCAAACGAACAGGGTAAAAACCAAAAACACTGCAACTTTTAAAAGCTGTTTGCAAAAAAACTACTGCACGAAAATGACTTAATATATAAGGTGCTATGAATAATAATAAAAAGGTCTATTATAGAACAAAAAAAAGCTAATTTAAAAAAAGGAAAAAATATTCACTGTAAAAATATGGAAAATTGGCTAAAAAAATCCTAAATAAATAAATAGACTTTTTGCTGCAAATTAAAAGCATAAACTGTTTAATAGATATTTAATAAAAACGGGAATATTTTTAACATTGAAACCTAAGCGATTCGCCTGATTTAAACCTGCCGAATGAAAGCACTGAACATCAGGTCATTTCACTGACATTTCTCTGCTGTTCGGCGTTCTCTGAATAGATTAACCATGACTTCTCTATGGGAAGTTCACTGCCGTTGACCAGCACTGTGTTTCGCTGGCAATTCGCCAATATTTGGTGAACTGCCTGCTTTTTGAATAGCCAAATGGCTCTGAAATTGCACTGTATAGGGAAATTCACCGTTTGGTGCAATTTCTGAGCCAATTCGACTGTCTTTCAATAACCTCTCTAGTATAACTCCTTAAAACAGAGAAAGAATAAAACAAATTCTTAAAAGTTTGTACTCCCTTTCAGTAAAGTACTGTTTTATGTAGCGACTCTACAGAACGGCACTTTATTATTATGTAGTAGGAAGAGATGTTTTTTCTTTCTCCAGAGCAAGGGAAGACTCCACTTAATACAAAATAAACTTAACCATACATTGGTTGGAATATATACTGTAAATTGGTGGTATAGAAACAGATTGTATTAAAAACAAAGAGTAGTCTGTCACCAAATAGGAGACAAAACTACAAAACATAAAAACTCATGTTCTCTGAATAATAGTCCATTTAGAAGGGCCTCATGTAAGGAGACTTATGTAAGATGGTTTTAAGGACTGATGTGGAGTGTGGGGATGTAAGTGAACTGATATATGTTGAGGCGTGTGTGAGGACTTGTAGGTGTGAGGACCCTGATGTGGATCTGGGGGTATGTAAGGGGATTGGTGCTGTGAGGGGCAGAAGAACTTGATTTGGTGTCTGGGAAGGTGGAAAGGGAATGAACAGTGCCAAAGGGCAGTGAGAGATGGTGATGCTTTCACTGCTGGCATTTGTGTACTGTGGATTTGTGTGTATGTACCTCTAAGTTTATACCTGTGTCTTGCTTTGTGTACCTGTGATTGTCTTTATAAGCCTTTTGTGAGTCTGTACCCGAAGTGTCTACTTGAGTGTATCTGTCAATTGTGTTCAGATGCATTATATCTGCAGGGCGTATCAGTGTGAATGTTCCTGTGTGTAAAAATTTTATTTTCTTTCGCATGTGTGTGTACTGGAAAGACAGAAACAGGAACCCGGCATGTCGGTACTCCACACAGAACCTTGTAAAATCATGGTTGTGTTATTTTGCATAATCTTATGCAACAGATTCGCATCTGAGCAGATCCCAGCTTTGAAAACTGGGGAGTCCCAGTGTGGGGGACTCAGATCATGCTGCATCACAGCACAAGCCAAGTGCTTTATTAATTAGGCAGGAGTATTTGCGTTGATATTGAAGGAACATTGTGTGCATATAATTGCTTAGTGTATCCCACCCAAAGACACTCTCCTGCACAAACAGACAGACTTAGAGACTGACAAATTTAAAGTCAGACCTACTGACAATTTGACCTACAGACACATTCAGGCATACTCACACACATAAACATAGATGTACAGACTGATGTGCATTTAAAACAACAGTCACTTTGTCAGTGTGGTTGAAGAAAAGATGGTGGAACTCTTGAGAGCTATGACTTTATATATGACTTGACCTTTTGTTAGGAGGTGATGGGATGGGAAAGAACCACATGGATGGTGTTGTATTTCAGTGGTACAGTGTAGATGAAGGTATACAGTGAAGACTAGCAATTAATGTGAGCTAATACTCTCCAATCATCCTGCACAACAAGCAGATTGTGAAATTCGGAACAATGAGGGTTGAAATTGAGATGATTCCAAGTAGGAATTCCACAAAGTCCTCTCTTAGATCTTTCGAGTCGACTCCTAACTTTTGAATTGCAATAAGTTCAGATCAACAAAATAACAACCTGTCATCTGCTATCAGTAGAAACATTTAAACAGATGCATAGCTGTAGTCAAGATGGGCAAGGTCCCTTTTCAGTTCATAAATTATATTATATATTTACCTGATTCATTTGCTGATGGATAAATTGTTGGAGAATCTCTAAAGAATATGTTATATGATTTACAGTGTAGCGCTCACTCCCGGAGGAGCCGCTGAATTTAACCTCGGGTTAGTCTCTCCGCACTAGGGAAGAAATATACACCAGCACTGTTGTGGATTTTATAAATTATATACTTTACTGGTCTCAATAAAGCGGCATATATAATGTAAACACAGTGCATAGAAAACAGGATTTCGTAATGTGAGAAACGCGCAGCGGTAAAATAAAAGTTTAACCCCTACGTTTCTGGAGTGTAAGTCCCGTGCAGGTTATGTCCCAAAAAGGTCTATGTGTATGTGCTCAGGTACCCGGGTACTATATTTCAACTGGCCAGTGAAAGGATTTGGTAAATCTTTGACTAGTCACGTTGGGGCCCTATAGATTTAAGCAATGCTGCAGCGTGCTTTGTTATAGTTTGACTGTGGCCTGGAAGGCCTCTCACCCATCCGCCAGACACTCTGTTCCGCTGCCTGATCAAGGACGTGTCTCCGCTGGATTTCCTTGACTCTGTGCCACCGGATCCGCTTCTCCTGCTTGTCCGTCTTTACAGCAAGGTCACGGCCTACCGCCTGCACTCCCTGTGGATCATCGCGGTCTCCTTACTCGGGGTCCAATCTGCTACTCTGCATCTGTGCAAACCTCTCCGCGGTGGATTCTAGGTCTCTGGCAAGTCAATGTATCGATCCCAGCATCGGCAAGGCAGCGCCTGCTCTCCGGCCTGGTAATAATCGCTCACAGTCTCACGTGCGTGTCACTTGGTTCACTCCTCGGCTCACACTGGCTCTCCTTCCACGAGGCTGCGGATGTCCTCTCCTCAATCCCCACCCACTTCCTGTCTCTGCCCCAAAGCATGCTGGAAAATGTAGTCCCATTGTGTCCAGTATGTTTACATTGCGCTTGTCTCCCTCTGGTGGCCAAACTGAGCAATGCAGCAACAGAGTTTTAAACAGCACTACACTCTCCCACTCCTAGAACTCTTGGGTCTCTCCAAGGAGGTATAACAATTACATAACATTAGGCAATGTATACAGGTTCATCAGCAAACATACAATGGGTCAGATATACGTCCTCAAGTTGACTCATAGACACTTCGGGCAACCTTCGCACCATGGTGACAGCCTCTTCAGTGCTATGTCCTGGTGAGTCGTAGGTAAGTCTCTGGGGGGGTCAGATAGAACGTTTGGATTTGGGCTCAATCAGCTCCTCTTCAGGTGGAAGTACTACAGGTATGAGTTCAATTCTTTCGTCCACAACTGGAACAGACATCTCTTCAGAGTATGATCCTTCTAGTGAAGGCATAGAACTGTAATCATAGGACGCGTCTTCAGGAACTACAGGAATTTCTAAAGTTTCAGGAACTTCCAATTGAAATTCAGGAGCTTCAGGCCTCAGGTTACTTTCCCATCGTTCGGGAACTGGAATGACCTCTTCAGGTTCTGGCGAGCGCACCCAGTCCAGGCAAAAACTTTCTTCTTCACTATCCTCTTCACTCTCTTCAACAACCCGTGTCTGCTGAGACCGAGTAACGGGAGCTGAGCATGGAGCAGGCGGGTTTGGTAGAGAAAGTTCGTTTCCCACTGGTATCTTTACAGCCTCCCTCACAGGTAACAGATGATTCCGGGGCCAATTTTTAAGAGGCCCAGCCTTTCCATCCGGTCGGATTTGGTAAACTGGCAAACCCGGCAGTTGCTTGCAGACAATGTAGACTTGAGAACTCCATCTATCCGCCAACTTATGCCTGGGAGAAGCACCCAAGTTCTTCAACAAAACCCTATCACCGGGTTGTAGATACTGTATCAGAACTCTCAAGTAGTAGTTTCGCTTATTCCTCTGTTCCCTGTTTCCTGAGGTCAAACGGGCCTGTTCAAACGCAGAGGCCAAATTCTTCCGAAGTCTATCCACGTAATTTCTATGAGAGGTTACAGACATCTGATCCAGAGATAGCCCAAAAACCAAATCAACCGGCAGTCCAGCTTCTCTTCCGAACATAAGATGGTACGGTGAGTATCCAGTAGCGTCACTCTCCGTACTGTTGTATGCATGCACCAGCGTAGCTATGTGACGACTCCAGCTCTGCTTCTCTCTGTTCGACAATGTCCCCAACATATTTAGTAGCGTGCGATTAAACCTTTCTGGTTGTGCATCACCTTGAGGGTGATATGGTGTAGTTCGGGTCTTCTGAATCCCTAGTAGTTCCAGCAATTGCCCAACAAGCCTGCTCTCAAAGTCTCTGCCCTGATCCGAGTGTATTCTCTTTGGTAGGCCATATTGAACAAAAAACTTTTCCATTAAAACCTTCGCCACCGTAGGAGCACGTTGGTCTTTCGTGGAAAAAGCTTGAGCATAATGCGTGAAATGGTCAGTCACTACTAGAATATTTCCCTGCCCACTAGCATCCGGCTCTAAGCACAGGAAATCAATGCACACCACACCCATGGGTCCTTGACTTTGCAGGTGGCTCATTGGAGCGGCTCAGGTTGGTAAGGTTTTCCTCTGGATACACTTCAAACACGAATGACAGTAACTTTCAACTTCGGACCTCATACAGGGCCAATAAAATCTGTCTCTCACTAGCTTAAAAGTTCTCTCTGCACCCAAATGTCCATGGTCATCGTGTAGTGACCGCAGCACACCCTCTCTGTGTTTGGTGGGAAGGAACAATTGTTGGGTCTCTTCAGCATTGTTTGAGGGGCCCCTTCGGTAGACCACCCCATCCAACATCTTCAACCGTTCCCACTCTTTGTATACCAATCGGGCTCCGTCTGGGGAATTTGTCAGTAGAATTTCCCGTTGGTTTGCGGTTAGGGCCTTCACGGTTAATGCAATCAAAGGGTCTCTAGTCTGGTCGGCTCTCAGGTCCTGTTTCGAGAAAGTAGGCAGACTTTCATCCCTCAGCTGTGTAGGATTGCAATAGAACTCTGGAACAGCCGCAGCCATAACTCCTATGGCTTCTGCTTCAATCCCTCCCTTGACCCGGCGCTCCACTCCTTGACATAAAGCTTGCACCCCATCTGGAGTTAACTGAGTCCATTCTGTAGTGTAAGGTCTTCTTGACAAAGCATCGGCATCTCGATTATTCACTCCAGGGCGATACTTCAGGCTGAACCGAAACCCCGACAGAGCGGCCAACCACCGATGTCCCGTTGCATCCAGCTTCGCAGTAGTAAGGACTTAGGTAAGAGGATTGTTATCAGTCTTTATCACAAATTTGGCTCCGTACAGATAATCTTTCAGCTTATCTACTACCGCCCATTTCAAGGCTAGGAACTCCAACTTGTGGGTAGGATAGTTCTTTTCTGAAGGCGTAAGACTTCGGCTCAAATACGCTACAGGCCTCAACAATCCGCCATATTCCTGGTATAGGACTCCCCCTAGACCTTCTCTGCTGGCATCCACATGCAATTCGTACGGCTTATGAGGATCAGCGTAAGCCAAGACAGGAGCTCGAGTTAGACTCTCTTTCAGCTTCATGAAAACACCTTCGCATTGATTAGTCCATTCTTCTTGGATGGATTCTCGAGCCTTCCTTGGCCCTGGAGCCGATGAATTTCGATCAGAGGCCTTGTGGCCTTCTTCTGTGTCTTCCTTCTGTAGGAGCTTGTTCAGTGGTTGAGCTATCTTGGCAAATCCTCCTACGAATCTTCGGCAATAGGAGCGGAACCCCAAGAAAGATCTGAGCTCGGTAACATTTCGGGGTCTAGGCCAGGAAGCTACGTCTTCCGAGGATCCGTCGAAACACCTTCTGCTGAAACAACATGTCCCAGATACGTAACGGAAGGCAAACAAAATTGACACTTCTCTAGAGACAATTTCAACCCCTCTTCATGGAGCCGCTTCAAGACCTTCTCCAACTGTTGCTCATGTTCTTCCAAGGTCTTCTCGAACACAATATTGTCATCCAGATACACTAACACTTCGATCAGGTTCATGTCCCCGACTGTCTTCTCCATTAACCATTGGAACGTGGCTGGAGCCCCCGTAAGGCCTTGAGGCATTCTGTTGAACTCCAAGAACCCCAGTGGGCAGATGAACGCAGTCTTTTCTTTGTCTTCAGGATGCATTGGTATCTGGTGATACCCACTTCGCAGGTCTAGTACACTAAACCATTTTGCCCCAGACAAACATTGCAAGGCATCTTCTATCCGAGGAGTGGCATATTGATCCAAAATGGTTCTCTGATTTAGCATGCGATAGTCTATACATAGACGGATAGAACCACTCTTCTTCCGAACCATCACTATTGGAGATGCATAAGGGCTCCTGGACTCTTGAATCACCTTAGTTCTTTGCAGTTCATTCAGCTGTTCTCGTAGATCATCCAAGTCTCCCAACGGAACTCGTCTTGACCTTTCTCGAAACGACTTATCTTCCTGTAGTCGAATGCGATGCTCAGTACTCTTAGCTAGGCCCACGTCGAATTCGTCCTTCGAGAACAAGTCCCTCCACTTTAGGATCTGGGACTGAAGACATTTCTTCCATTCAGGTGAGATGGGAGCTTCCTTAGGATAGAACCTTTCAGCTGGAATCTCTTTATTCTCTCCCCCTCCTAAATCGGTAGGGGAGAGAGGCATAGCGGACGCTACTTGCCCGATAGGCATTCATGCTTTCAGAATCACTGGAGAATCAGACACATTACATACACTAACTGAGACTCTTCCTCGTGTTCGTTTCAAAGCTCTTGTGGAGATTATTTCAGGGATTACTTCTACTCCGGCTTCACTCCCATGATTAAAATCAGTCTCCAGCACCACATAGGGACCCGGTTGTGATCCGTTCAACTTGACTGAAGCCCGGAAACTCGCCACTTCTCCTGATTGCAGAACCTTCTCTGTTCCTCCCGATCTCCACAGGCGTCCCACTTCGGCAGGTGCCTTCTATTCTTCGACCATTCGCTGATAGACTGGACGTAACATCGGGTGTACTCCCCTGGTAGAACCTTCTTCCATTACTATGGGAGTCAGGAGACGTTGCACCAGGTCAGTATTCGTCCCCACTATCATAGAACTTCTGTTGGCCCCTGAAGGCTGAGGACACACAATGGCCAATGCATCACAACCTCCAGACTGTCTGATGACTTCGGATCCGATCTCTAACTTCACCTGTAGATATCCATCATAGAGAAGTTTCTCAGTTCCAATACCCCAGATCTCAAGGTCCTTTAATTTCTGTAGAGGTATGTGCTTCAAGTGTTTCTCATAGAAGTCTCGGTAGATCAATGTCACTTGAGCCCCTGAGTCCAACAGAGCTTTGGTGTAGACTCCCTCTACTTGGATTGGAACGATGGGAGAAGGACCTATCAGCTGGTCAGGAAACTTTGTCGTAGCAGCAGGAAATTTAGACCCAGTTTGCTGTACCCTGGCCTCCTTCTTGGCCCGTGTAGGTTTTGGATGTGCATTGCTTCCCCATGACACAGAACCGGATGCTAAGGGAGTAACTCTTTCAGTCCTGGTAGGCTCAGCAGTTGGCAAAACTCTGGGCCCTCTCGGCCTTTCAGTTCTGGCTTAATTTTTGGAGCGGTTTTCGACCATTGGGCACCCAGTTTGCTCCTTCACTTGGGCCCTCTGGCGTTTCCCGCCTGTGAGGTAGATAGCAGCCCTTCCAAGGCTTTTAGAAACTCTTCTACCTTGTTTCCTTCAGGCTTTTGGATTGCGCTCGGAAATGACCCATTTCCCCACAACTGAAACATCTCTTCTTTGAAGACGGAGACGCACTTGCTTGTGGTGATTTGGTTTAAGGACCCTGGCCAGACGCCTTAGCAACTCCAGTTGTCCGCATATCAGTAAGGAACTTCTGCATATCAGTCTGTGTCTCTGCCACCTTCAAAAGTACTCGGCACAGATCAGTGTGTGCTTGTTTCAGCTCAGCTTGAGCTTCTTGTACCATCTTAACGGTTTTGTGTAACTCACTATATGCAGGGAGGGTTGGTTCTTTGGCAGTACTCTCTGTGGATATAGGAACCAGCAGATGCTCTTGTCCGTCAACTTCAGATCCATAGGCGTCCCACGAATCATATTCAGTTTGCTGATATTCGTTATGCCTTACTGGTTGTGCGTAAGCTCTTTCTCCTCTCCTTAAGGACTTTTCTTCTAGCAAAGCCTCTTCCTCTCTAACAGCTCGAATCAATTCCAGGTATTTCAACTCTCGGTTACCTTCTCTGGTTCTCAGCTGTAGCATCACAGGATCTAAAGGTTGAGCGCCCCTCAATATCTGTTGCATTTGGATTTTAGCAATGGTGGCTGGTTCGGCCCCTTTCTTAAGAAGTATCTGGTGCAGAATCTTATCTAAGCGCCTCATATATTCAGTCATTTTCTCACCTTTCCGTTGGTAGGTATGTTCATACTGGTACATGAGCTCAGCAGCTTTTTCTGTTCGCCCAAAGACTTCCTGTAACACGTTTAGGTAATCTAAAGCAGTGCAGTCTTGTTTACTCAATTTTAGGTTTCTGACAGCCTCTGACGCAGGTCCCTTTAAGCTCTCAGTAATTCTTTGCTTCTTCTGCGCTTCAGGGACGTCCCACTCATCCAGAGCCTGCATCGCCTGTTCTACCCATTCTTCGAAGGTTTCTTCTCCCGCCGGAGTTGGTACGTTTCCTGTAAAATTCCTCAACTGTCGATAACCAAAGTTAGTGTGCGGAGGGCTTGTTCTCTGACATTTAGCCAGCAAATCTCCAATAGCCACTATAAATTCAGGCCCGATCATGGCCAGCGGACTGGGCGCGGGAACACTCGCGGGATCGCCACGTGGCGCACTTGGCTGAATCAGTTGAACTTCCACTTCATCGGTCAGCTTCACGCTCGCACCCTGAAAACACACTGGAACACCCTTTCTCCACTCAAAAAGAACATACGTGTGAGAGGTATCTGGGTTCGCTTTAATGTCCAGGATTAACCCCCGATGATCTGGTGTCAGCGCGGCCACGGCCCGGCGAATCTGATCTTCGGCCCAAGTGTCTGCAGGAACATCCATGACTATGCATAACTCTATCTGACTACTTTGCTCCTCATATCATTTGGCAGCAGTGTCTGGATCCATATTTAACCCTTTAAATGCGTTTTTTTTTAGAGACTGTATCCCGGAAACAAGCCCCCACGTGTAGCGCTCACTCCCGGAGGAGCCGCTGAATTTAACCTCGGGTTAGTCTCTCCGCACTAGGGAATAAATATACACCAGCACTGTTGTGGATTTTATAAATTATATACTTTACTGGTCTCAATAAAGCGGCATATATAATGTAAACACAGTGCATAGAAAACAGGATTTCGTAATGCGAGAAACGTGCAGCGGTAAAATAAAAGTTTAACCCCTTTGTTTCTGGAGTGTAAGTCCCGTGCAGATTATGTCCCAAAAAGGTGTATGTGTGTGAGCTCAGGTACCCGGGTACTATATTTCAACTGGCCAGTGAAAGGATTTGGTAAATCTTCGACTAGTCACGTTGGGGCCCTGTAGATTTAAGCAATGCTGCAGCGTGCTTTGTTATAGTTTGACTGTGACCTGGAAGGCCTCTCACCCATCCGCCAGACACTCTGTTCCGCTGCCCGATCAAGGACGTCTCTCAGCTGGATTTCCTTGGGACTCTGTGCCACCGGATCCGCTTCTTCTGCTTGTCCGTCTTTACAGCAAGGTCATGGCCTACCGCCTGCACTCCCTGTGGATCATCGCGGTCTCCTTACTCGGGGTCCAATCTGCTACTCTGCGTCTGTGCAAACCTCTCCGCGGTGGATTCTAGGTCTCTGGCAAGTCAATGTATCGATCCCAGCGTCGGCAAGGCAGCGCCTGCTCTCCGGCCTGGTAATAATCGCTCACAGTCTTACGTGCGTGTCACTTGGTTCACTCCTCGGCTCACACTGGCTCTCCTTCCACGAGGCTGCGGATGTCCTTGCCTCCATCCCCACCCACTTCCTGTCTCTGCCCCAAAGCATGCTGGAAAACATAGTCCCATTGTGTCCAGTATGTTTACATTGCGCTTGTCTCCCTCTGGTGGCCAAACTGAGCAATGCAGCAACAGAGTTTTAAACAGCGCTACAACAGTTTAACTGGTTGTTTTAAATATAAATGCCTGTGTAAAATTACTAGCCATCATTTTAGTATAGCAAATTACTGTAATATGAGATCTTTATCAGAGTGCAGATGTATAAAATGAATGCAGTCATTATATTCATCATGATTTTTAGAAATAAAAAAAAAACCCTAGAGGTTTCCCATGTATTCAAGACATTATTTGTTTAGATAAATAGTAGTTCTCCCCTTCTCGATTTCTTTACTTTATTTACTTTATATTCCTTGTACAAGATAATCACATAATGGATATGAAGTTTGAGAGAGTTGTTCGATATTTGACTCTGAACGTACTGGGCTCCATTCCATAGGTGGAGCTAACGTTAGCATCTCAATATGTAAGCGTTAGCGTCAGGATAAGTTTGTTTAATGCATGCCCCCATATTACATTCCTGACGCTACCCCCGTCAATAACCCGTTTGCGTATCAGTTTTTGTGGAAGCTTATTGTACTTTGCGCATCATATACTTAACATGGAGAGCGCAATCATTAATTAGCGTTTATATAAATAAGGTGTTACAAAGTGCTAGCACTAATTACCGTTGGGCCGCAAAAGGCAAAATTTTAGCACCTTCTAAAAGCTGATGTTAAATAATTCTGAAAAGCAAATCATTTACACCCCTACCCCCCTTAACCCTTTCGCTGCTGAGGCATTTAACGCCTCTGTGCTGAGCGCATTTTTACCTGTTTCGCTCATTTTGTTTAAACGCGTTTTGAAGGCTTATTTTAGTATATGACCCAGACATATTATATATCGTTCTTTCCGACAGACTTGGCAGATTCATAATATATCATTATTATATGTATACGTCATGTCCTGTCTGTATATTATAACAAAAAATGCAATAAATGCAATAAATTTAGAATTTTCAATTATTTACGTGTAAAGTGTTTTCTTTTCACATTTTAACACATAAATATTTTGTATGGGGTGCGCTTGTTAAAAAAATTAGAAATGGGGTCTCGTTACATTTTTTTGGGGGGGAAATTACGTGATTTTTAACAAACGCACCTCAAACAAAAATCGTTAGTGCAGCATCATTGTTCACATTATAATTGAAATGGGAACAATATTGCTGGATTAACAAAACAAAAAAAAACTTGTTTATTTTTTTTTATAATTTTTTTTAATTTTAAAAAAAAAAAAAAAAAAACAACTTTTTACATAGTCATGTTTGGTATCGTTGGAAAGGCCATGCTCTGGCCGATCTAATGATATCAAACATTAACCTCTAGCTGCCAGGGATCGGGAGATAGCGGGATCATTGGAACCCCCTATCTCCACCATTGCTGGCAGCTAGGGGTTAACTCCAGGACTGGCGTCATAATGCTATGCACGATAACGCCAGTCCTCAGGGGAAGTTCCCAGAGGCTTGGCCGACATCCAAGATGTTGGTCGGCCCCGGGAGATGATCACGATCCAACGCTTTTCGGCGCCGAATCGTGATCCAGCTCCCCAGGGGTTAATGTCAGCCACCGTTTGGAAGGGCATGCTGTGCCCTTCCAAACAGTGCCTGCCTTAACCCTGTGGCCCCCGGCATTCGGGAGGGAGAGAGGTCTGAAGGACCTCCCCCTTCCTTTCAGGCACCTCCTCCGCACACGCGGGGGGGCACCTGAATTAGATGTCATCGCGCCGCCACGATGACATCTAATGTCCCCGCCGGGGTCCCGGAGTGCTGGGCTGACATCCAAGTTGTCAGCCCGCACCAGGGGGGCCAGCAATCGGCCGGAATCCCGGCCGATTGCTGACTCCTGTGCTAGGACGAGCTCAGCGCGTCCATACAGGTGGTGCACTTGGCAGGACGCGCTGAGCGCGTCCTTAGCAGTCAAGTGGTTAAAAATCCCATACTTCTGATCCCACGGCAAGAAGGGTAGCTCGATCCGCCGCTTCTAGCTGGATGCGAGCAGAGTGAGACTGGGAACAAACAGTTCCCTGTCTCACTCTGTGGCGCTGCACGATCTCGCAAGAGTGAGTTCACGCAGGGCACGTGGTTTGGAAATGCAACACTCCATGGAGTCCTATGTATTGTACTATGTTCTGTGTTACTTTAAATGAACTACAACTATTGTTGTAACCCTATGGGGGTTATCCACTAAGTGCCTCTGTTGCAAGAAAAGTCTGTATTGCAGTGCAGTTAGCTGTTTTCCTTTTTGCAATGCTGGCACTGCGTGGATAATCCCCTAGCTTTCGTGAGCACCACAGCAATGAAACTCACCATTTTGCTGAGTATGTATGAGCTCCACAACAATGAAAATCACAGTAATGAGCAGTGTGCATGAACTCCACAGCAATGAAACTCACAGTAATGCACAGTGTGTATGAGAAACATAGAAAAATGAAACATAGAAACATAGAAACACATAGAAAAATGTCGGCAGATAAGAACCTTTCGGCCAATCTAGTCTGCCCAATTACATGGATACTTTACCTGGATTTATCTTTTGTTTAGAATAGCCTTATGTCTATCCCATGCTTGCTTAAATTCAATTACTGTTTTGGCCTCTACCACTTCAGCAATGAAACTCACAGTAATGCGCAGTGTGTATGAGCTCCACAGCAATGAAACTCACAGCAATGCGCAGTGTGTATGAGCTCCAAAGCCTTAAAACTTCACTATCCACCAAGTACTGTTTGAATAATATTGGGGGACTCCAATGAGAGGGTGTTTGACATTGAGAACACCCCCACAAGGTGGTAACAGCAGGACCAAGTGAACATACCTGTGTTGCCAGAGCTGATATTTTTAAATGCTGTTTTGAAGTGTATTTGGAAGCAGTTTTTTTTTGTTCTGAGGCCTGCCTGTCACTGAGTCCCAGCAGAGCAATGCAGCCAGGACTTAAATTCCCACCTTCTTATCTTCCAGAGTGCACCACACACTGTCTGGAACTGCTGGGGAGGTTGGGGGTAGGGCGGCAGTGTAGACTTCTTTTGGCATGCCCTCCTCTTGACATCATCAGAGGGGGCCAGGCACCAGCAAGGAGGAAGGGACCAGGAGAAAGAGCACAGGCTTCCATATCCAGCACCGCGGGGGAGTCCGCTCTCTGACCTGGCAGATACAATGCAGCTCGCTGGGCACCGGCTGCATCTGAGAGGAGGAGTAGCAGAGACACAGCGCCAGGCAGATAGTTTAAAAATTTGGATCCCTGTCAACGCAAGTGACCAGGGATTAAATTTTTTTGCACCCCCTCCTGGTCTTGCGCTCTTATGCGGCCACCTGTACTGCCTTACAGGGCCAGCTCTTCCGATAACACTGCTTGCCTGACAATCCGCAGCTCTGGCAGATGTGTGTAAATATACTGCACCCCCCCTCCCCATGCTGTTCAAAGTTTCAGCGGCTGCAGAGAGAGGGGTTGCAGCATGTTTACACACATCTGCAAGAGCTGGGGCACTGAAGAAACAGAGGGGAGATTTTATTTAACCAGCCCTCCCTTGTCACTTACTGGGAGACGAGGGGGGATTATCCGTCCATACATACACTCCCGACAATCGGAAGCGTTTAGGAGCTACATGAGCTGCCTAGCGCTTCCGATTTTCTGCCTGCCACTGCAGGATGAAAGACGAGCATCATACCCTCTCCTGTTAGTTCGGGCTGGTGGTGAGGTGCCGGTACTGAGTACCAGCGAGTACCCCTTGAAAAAAAGCCCTGGTTCTGATGAGAGCACATTATCCAGCTGAAGTAGAAATGCTGCAAGTGTCAATTTAGGGCTATATATGAAACACAATTGGTAGATTGAAATAGTGCGCTTGTATCATAAAGAAAGAGGGTCGCTACACAAGACCCACAGTTAAGGTATTCTCCCCAATACCTCAAGTTGACAATAAAAATGGACGAAAAAATTGGGCAGCGCTCCTCTATACATACAACAATGGAAAAAAAGCAGACAGACACACCAAAAGAAAGTAACATGAAAAGGAGAATGATTTTTTTCCTTACAACGAGGAGATATATCCCCTTCTTGGTGATCTCCTTAGACTTCCTTCAATGGAAAAATACGTATGTAGTCTTGTATATACCTCAAAAAACTCTTGGGTACTTTAGGGCAGCTCACAAAAGTAAACAGAAAAAATTTTCTTTCTTTTTTGGTCACCTTAAACCAGAAGGCATTTATTTCTGATACATAAAAGTGAGAAAATAATAAAATCGAATGGCTATATGCGTTTCGCACCTTCTCGGCGCTTCATCAGTAGCAGGAGGAATAGAAGAAATAATTCTTCTTTTCCTCCTGCTACTGATGAAGCGCCGAGAAGGTGCGAAACGCGTATAGCCGTTCGATTTTATTGTTTTCTCACTTTTATGTATCAGAAATAAATGCCTTCTGGTCTAACCACTTGGCTGCTATGGACGCGCTCAGCGCGTCCAGCCAAGTGGTTCTCCTGTGCTACGGACGCGCTCAGCGCGTCCGAGCACAGGAGGCAGCAATCCGCCAGATTCCGGCGGATTGCTGCGCCCCCCGGTGCGGGCTGACATCTTGGATGACATGTCTTGGATGTCAGCCCAGCACTCGGGAGCCCGGCGGGGACATTAGATGTCATCGCGGCTACGCGATGACATCTAATTCAGGCGCCCCCCCGCATATGCGGAGGAGGCGCCTGAAAGGGAGGGGGGAGGTCCTTCGGACCTCTCTCCCTCCCGATCGCCGGGGAGCAGGGGGTTAAGACAGGCAGCGCTTGGAAGGGCACAGCCTGCCCTTCCAAACGGTGGCTGTCATTAAGCCCTGGGGAGCCGGATCACGAATCGGCGCTGAAAAGCGCCGGTTCTTGATCCTTTCCCGGAGCTGGCCGACATCAAAGATGTCGGCCAAGCCTCCGGGAACTCCCCCTGAGGACTGGCGTTAACCCCTAGCTGCCACCAACGGTGGAGATAGGGGATTCCAATGAATCCCCTATCTCCCGATCCGTGGCAGCTAGGGGTTAATGTTTGGTACTGTTGGATCGGCCAGAGCATGGCCGTTCCAAAGATACCAAACACCACTGTGAAAAAAGTTTTTTTAAAAAAAAAATTTAAAATAAAAATAAAAAAAGATTTTTAAAAAAAATAAACAAGTTGTTTTTTTTTTTTTGGTTTGTTAATGCAGCAATATTGTTCCCATTTCAATTATAATGTGAAGAATGATGCTGCACTAACAATTTTTGTATGCGGTGCGTTTGTTAAAAATCGCGTAATTTCCCCCAAAAAAAAATGTAACGAGACCCCATCTCTAATTTTTTTAACAAGCGCACCCATACAAAATATAACCGCAATTGCTCGCATGTTAAAATGTGAAAAAAAAAACACTTTACACGTTGTAAATTATTGAAAATTCATATTTTATTGCATTTTTTGTTATAATATACAGACAGGTCATGACGTATACATATAATAATGACATATTATTAATCTGCCGAGTCTGACGGAAAGAACGATATATAATATGTCTGGGTCATATACTAAAATAAGCCTTTAAAACGCATTTAAACATGATGAGCAAAACCGGTAAATATGACCTCAGCACAGAGGCGTGAAACGCCTCAGCAGCGAAAGGGTTAAGGTGACCAAAAAAGAAAGAATTTTTTTTCTGTTTACTTTTGTGAGCTGCCCTAAAGTACTCAAGAGTTTGGGAAACGAGAGCATCGGGAGAATTATCTATCCGGAGTTACGGGCAATCAAGTCGTCCCAATAAACACTTGAAAGTCGATCATATGAGAGCTGGAAGCTCTCATAAACCGTGAGTGCGCATTTTGGCGATTCCAATTATGTTCAAGTGGTTATTTTAACATAATACGCTATGTAACCTTTCTCCTCTTTTTGAGGTATATACAAGACTACATACATATTTTTCCATTGAAGGAAGTCTAAGGAGATCACCAAGAAGGGGATATATCTCCTCGTTGTAAGGAAAAATATCATTCTCCTTTTCATGTTACTTTCTTTTGGTGTGTCTGTCTCCTGCTTTTTTTCCATTGTTGTATGTATAGAGGAGCGCTGCCCAATTTTTTCGTCCATTTTTAGGGCTATATATGTATATTTTGGTTAGCCTTCCCATTTAGGGATCCTTATACACATTGTAGTAGAATGCAGGAGTAATTGCCAACCCTTTATTGTACTCTTCAATATATTATAGCTGCAAGGTAGAAATGATATAAGTACTAAGACCATGGAAGACCATTTTACACCTTAGGAGACCATCATTTCAGCTGTATGTATATTTTTTCTGTTTATTTGTTGCCATTTAACCCATTTTTCAATAAAACTTGTATATTAATTATGTACCTTGAAGTGCTTGGTTACTTTTTGGATTGTTAATAACTGATCAAGGCAGGGTAGAGTTTGGTTAACAGCTTGACAATATGATGTCCAAATGACAGATTAGGATCAAATCATATTCCCAGATATTTCTAAGAACTTGCAAGGGTCAGATTAGAATTTGATGCATCTTTACTGCTTAGTTGGAGATAATTTCATTCTTGTAATTTGTGCTTTGTTTCAGAAACCATGGAGACAGATTAGTCAGTGTTAAGGAGAAGTTTATTTTTAGAGATCCATCTTTCAACTTTCAAAAAATCATGCTGCAATACACCCTCAAGTAGTGATACATTTGGTAATTGTGTGTGTATTACGGTATCATCCACATACATATGCATTGTGTAGTGTTGGAAAACATGAACATATATAACAATGAAGAATAAGAGGGGTCCTAAAATGGAACACCATACTGTGACTTTGAGACAGCCTGATGTATTATTAAATATAGACACATTTTGTCATATTAATACCAATATAACAGATGAATCATTTTAGTGATTTGTCACTTGCTCCTGAGGCTTGTAGCTAATCAGGGTGAAAATGAATAAATGGTGTCAAAAGCCTTTGCAAAATCGAAAAGATGGCTCAAGTCAGTTCACCATTTCCAGTCTGTATATCATCATTGACTTTAAAGAGGGCAGATTCAGAATGTGATTTGGGAGAAAGGGAGGCTGGAATGGGCAAGGAAGTTAACAGCTTTGTAGCACCTTCACCATCGAAAATAGTTGCATTTTTCCAAGATTTTGAATAATACCAGAAACAAGGATATTGGTCTGTAGTACAATACTTGTGTTTAATACCATCTCTGGATTGCTTCTACCCTTGTCATCGGGATGTAACTAGACATCAAAGAAGTGTTAATTAAATAGGTAATGAGTGGGAAATTACAATAATAGGAGATGAGAAGTGAAAAGCGGGAAACTGAATTAGTACTACATGACAAATATATTGGGGATAAACAGTCCTTTTCCACTTCCCAGCTTGGATATGTTGATTTGTTAGTTACTGTGGAACATTTTGATGTATTTTCAACACTGGTGTCAGGCAGAGCAAGAAGAGGGCAGCAGCACTATCCTCAGCTGATAGGCAGTGGCACTCAACCACACTTGAAATAATTGTGAGGTGGAAACTATACCCAATCCCATGTCACACAGCACATAAATCGAAAAATACACTATAATGTTACATAGACAATATTCACTCCCACTATCCCACACAGTAAATCCTATTCGACAATGCCATACACACTCGCATATTGCACAAACACCCTCACACTGTCACACCGTCAATGCCACTTGGACATTCACTAATAGAATCTCAGACACACTCACATAATTATCAGCATGCACATGCAATCTTGCAAACACTCACACAACACATGCATGTCTAAGGCAGATTGGTGGGAGATGCGCTGACATCCTTGTACTGTCTCTGGTCTGTGGTAATTCCTCATATTAATATTTAGAACTTTTTTTAATTCAGATGCGTTTTCTGTAGACATGTTAGTGTAGCAATTTACTCATGAATATAATATTCTTTGTTTCAGGCAAGACATTTTCCTGAAAACCCCCCCAAAAAACTATGAAATAGTTAACTGACATAAAATTCCAACTTATCTTTTCCAATGTATTTATTGAAAGATCCAGTAGTAGTGTGTCGGGTCCCACAGCGACGCCATACCAGGAAGGCCAAGTCCTGAGTCCAGCACTGGCATCACCGGTACCTGACAGTAGTGGAAGCATCTTACAGATCCCCACTTGGTTGATTTTGTAGGCTGTTAGCCTCACTTTATTAGAATTCATCGGCTACTCTTTCAAGACTCATTTCTTGTTTACAGTTCTTTATGTGTATGTTCTTATGGTAGTCAGTTTGTTTAAAAATCTTTGTTAACCACTGAATATTATTTTATATGTATTATTTTGCAGCTACAGCTTTAACATATTCTCAAAGTTCTAGATGACACACATTTCTTCCTTCAGAATCTGGTTGTAAGGCATTACAATATAGATAAGTAGGAATACATATTAAATTCTAAAACCTTGTATGTTTTCACTCCACTAAGCACATTTGTTTTCATGCAAAGTGATGTTATCAGTAATGGATATCACTACAATGTTCTGTTCCCCTATATCAGTTTTCTATCCGTGCTCGCTATTCACACATACCTGGCTTCACACACCTGTCCTAATCTAGCCTAAAGTGCAGAAACCGCTGTGGTTGACTTTACTAAAATGCATTTGAAATTCAGATGTTTATGGCCCATTTAACCCAAATCTTTTAACCAGGCAGATTTAGTTAGCCGTTAAATTATTTGTCATGTTATAAAATACTATTACATTGTACATTGTTAATTCTATGTATAATGGAACATGTATAGCAGTGTGATATAGAATTGAAATTAAACATATTTCATTCGAGAATTTCATGGGAAAAAAATTTCTGGTTTGGTTATTTTGATCTAGAATTTTCACTTCTCCAGTCATTCCCCTGGTTTTCACCTCTCTCTGAATAACCCTGTTAGTTTAATTACCATTTGTAAATTTTGGATCAATTCGAATGGATTTGGATCGGTAAAGAAATGAAATAAATGCTGCTAAATTAGTGATAGATTAGGATTAGATGAGGGATAAACGCAAGGATTAATAAGTGTTTTGTCGTACTTTGGTGAATTGTACATAGGTATCATTCATTTCAAGTGTTCTCTATGGGACAATTTTGCTGGCGTGGAACTGCACTGTATTTCGTGGTCAATTGGCATTTGGTGCTGAATCCAATAGATTCAGCATCACAGGCTATTTGACAGCGAAATACAGTGCAGTTTGGCAGCACCAAAATTGTCCCTTAGAGAACCATTGAATGATTCCTACACAGATTGTCAAAGTGAGATGAAAAAGATCTCCGGGTCCCAGGGTCCCAGGGTTCAGAGACCCTGAGATTCTAAATATTCACCTGAGACCCTGTGTGAATGTTCAGAATCTCAAGGTCTCAGGGTGAATGTTCACAATCGCAAGGTGATTGTTTAGAGTTTCATGGTCTCAGGGAGAATGTTCAGAGACCCTGAGATTCTGAACATACACACTGAGATTTATTTTGCTGCACTGGGACAATTTCGCTGCCGTCGAACTGTACACTATTTTGCTGCCAATTGGCCTGTGGTACTGAATCCAATAGATAGATCTATCTATATAATAGTATCCTCTTGTGTGAAACGGCATAACAAAACAATTTCGTTATGACAAATCAATTTGAATCGTTTTGTCATATACTGTTTCATTTCGGATTAAATAGATACATTATTTCTGAAGTACTTCCCGAAATACTAATCAGCAGAATTTCGGACGAATTGTGATTCGTAACAAAACTAAATGCAGACCTCTACTGTATCGTATATGCATGCATATACTGCCTTAGGGAAAACTGGCCATTAATTATTCTGTGCAGAAATTGTCTTAAAAACTCACACTGTTACATTCTTTTTTATGGAAATTATATTGGATTGGGAATTTTTCTATGCCATGGTTTCTCTATGGTTTCAAATCCATTTTCACATTGAGAAGCTAAGTTAGCACCCGTCTGTGGATATTGTTCATTCAATTTGTTACACATAGTTTAGAATTTGACCGCCGCGATCCCTGTACATACTGCTTTACAGGATATGATTGCAGGCATGTATCGTTTGAGTAGAAAATCCCTGTGGCAAGCCCTTAAGTGTATAACGCCAGCTCTGTCAAATAATTAGTTTTTTCTATCTGATAAAAAACCTCAAGCTTTGCAAAAGATTTAACACTCTGTAGATTTAAGGTATTAGAAACAGCAGCATTTTCCTAGAAAAGTAATGATATCTCAAGCCATTTAATTTACTGCATTGCATAAAATATTGAGCTAAGCTCTGTTCAGTTTATTTGTTTACAGTACTTTGCTTATGTATAGTTCTGTCTGACATGAAAAATCTTACAAATCTATTTGTATTATATTAATTAGACTCGTGCGATTCAGTTGAGATCAAATACAATATAGGAAAAAAAATCAGCAATGTGAAAGCATCTGAACCACTGCAGTAATTTTAGAATTTAGCAATTAAATATAGTGTAACATGGCAATTTTGCATAAAGATTGTAGGGGGGTCATTCAGAGAGCACCGGCATGACGCCGACATTTCGGTCCTCCCTTGTCCTCGCACTTCGGGGAGTCAAATTCCCCGACCCTGCAGTGAATTCAGCATTCACCGCAGGGTCCCTGGGGGGCAGGGATCAGATCCAAAAATCTGCCGCTAAACCGCAGAAAAAAGCTGAAACATTTCGCCAAAAAATGCAACTGATACGATCCGAAGTATCAGATCACTTCAAACCTCCACAAAAAGCACGAACACGTCCAAAAAAAGCCGATCTGCCGAACAAAGTGCCAACCAGGGGCCGGAAAAAGCTGGCAAGCCGACGAATGGGGTTAAAAAAAAAAAGCAGAAGGATTGAAAGTGTCAAAATTGAATTGCAAATAAACTACTGAACAAAAATGTCTGGAATCAACATATAAGGTCCTATGAATGATAATAAAAAGATGTGTTACAGAAAAAAAACACTATTTCAAGGAAATGAAAAGGGAAAAATAAATAAGTAAAAAATATATATATCGGAAATTTTTTGTTTCCCAAAAAATGTATAAAGGATCCAAAAAAATAAGTAAGTAGACTTTTTGCTGCAGATTAAAATAATAAACAGTTTATTAGATAGTAAATAAAATTGGGAATATACAGTCAGGTCCAGAAATATTGGGACATCAACACAATTCTAACATCTTTGGCTCTATACACCACCACAATGGAGTTGAAATGAAACAAACACAATGTGCTTTAACTGCAGACTGTCAGCTTTAATTGGAGGGTATGTACATCCAACTCAGGTGAACGGTGTAGGACTTACAGCAGTTTGCAGATGTGCCTCCCACTTGTTAAGGGACCAAAAGGTAATGGGACAGAATAATAATCATAAATCAAACTTTCCCTTCTTAATACTTGGTTGCAAATCCTTTGCAGTCAATCACAGCCTGAAGTCTGGAACGCATAGACATCACCAGACGCTGGGTTTCATCCCTGGTGATGCTCTGCCAGGCCTCTACTGCAACGGTCTTCAGTTCCTGCTTGTTCGTGGGGCATTTTCCCTTCAGTTTTGTCTTCAGCAAGTGAAATGCATGCTTAATGGGATTCAGGTCAGGTGATTGACTTGGCCATTGCATAACATTCCACTTCTGTCCCTTCAAAAACTCTTTGGTTGCTTTTGCAGTATGCTTTGGGTCATTGTCCATCTGCACTGTGAAGCGCCGTCCAATGAGTTCTGCAGCATTTGGCTGAATGTGAGCAGATAATATTGCCCGAAACACTTCAGAATTCATCCTGCTGCTTTTGTCAGCCGTCACATCATCAATAAATACAAGAGAACCAGTTCCATTGGCAGCTATACATGCCCACTCCATGACACTACCACCACCATGCTTCACTGATGAGGTGGTATGCTTCGGATCATGAGCAGTTCCTTTCCTTCTCCATACACTTCTCTTCCCATCACTTTGGTACAAGTTGATCTTGGTCTCATCTGTCAATAGGATCTTGTTCCAGAACTGTGAAGGCTTTGTTAGGTGTTGTTTGGCAAACTCTAATCTGGCCATCCTGTTTTTGAGGTGAACCCTCTGTATTTACTCTGGTGAAGTCTTCTCTTCACTCAGTGAAGCAAGCCAATGATGGCTTGCTTCACTGATAGTGAAGGCTCTTAGGATCTCATCTTGAGAGTTGACAGCAACAGATTCCAAATGCAAATAGCCAACTTGAAATGAACTCTGGGCCTTTTATCTGCACATTGTAATTGGGGTAATGAGGGAATATCACACACCTGGCCATGGAACAGCTGAGAAGCCAATTGTCCCATTACTTTTGGTCCCTTAACAAGTGGGAGGCACATCTGCAAACTGCTGTAAATCCTACACCGTTCACCTGAGTTGGATGTACATACCCTCAAATTAAAGCTGACAGTCTGCAGTGAAAGCACATTGTGTTTGTTCCATTCCAACTCCATTGTGGTGGTGTATAGAGCCAAAGATGTTAGAATTGTGTCGATGTCCCAATATTTCTGGACCTGACTATTTAACATTGAAACCTATGGGATTCGCCTGATTAAACCTGACGAATGAAACTACCAAACATCAGGGCATTTCACTGACCTTTCACTGCTGTTCGTGTTCTCTGACTAGATTAACCATTGCTTCTCTTTGAGGGATTTCACTGCTGTCGAACAGGCACCATATTTGCTGGCAATTCACCAAAATTTGAACTGCCTGCTTTCTGAATAGCCGAATGGCCACGAAATGTCACCGTACAGGGAAATTCACTGTTCGTTGCAATTTCTGGGCCATATCGGCTCTTTTTGAATAACCCTGTGTATTTCCAGGATAGGTAAAAAATTTAAATCGAGGGATATATATATATGTATATCTATTAGTAATGTAGGCGCCCAATATAAGCAATATTTTACTGGGTGACGGCAATAGAGGAATAAATAATAAACTATTAAAGTGATATGATGCTGACTAAAAATGGATAGTAAATGCACAAATAAAACAACCAAAATATGTGCCAGACAATATACAAACAATAGAAAATTCCATATAGCACATCAATAAAAATTAATGTAAATGAATTCCACAGACATACGTGTCAATGATCAATAAAGTGCAATAGTGCTTATTTTTGCTTATTCGTGCAATAGTGCATAAAGAACTGTGAGTCCAATAGTGCATTAAAGTCCAGTACAAAACAAATAATACTCAGAAATTCAACTTGGTCCTCCTTAGGGAGTTTTAATTGGATCCCGTCGTCTTCAGCGTTTCTCAAAAACAAAAGGAAGACACAAGAACAATGGTGCAGAGAGCAACAACAAATGGCCCCAATCTTTATATTCAACTGTCCGACCATTCACATTTACATGAGCCTTAAAAGTTCCCGGCTTTACTTATGAATGCCTCCCGCCATATAGAGAGTGGCACTGCCCTTCTTTTAATCCGTGATGATCACTAAATAAACCAGAAAGAAACGGGAGATGGTGCATAGCATAATACTGTAAAATAATGAAAGGTAATGTATGTAGAAATACACTCACCGATCCAGGAGCCTCGTAAGCATAAGCTCAATCAATGTAGCATCGGGCACTACTTAGGTGAATGCCCAGAACCTCTTTTCTCCAGCAGTCCAGTTCGTGCTGCTGGTCCTCTGGTAGATGGCAGAGTAAACAGGAGAGACTGGTCAGTAACGGGTTAAAATAATGGTAAATTTATTAAAAAATTGGGTAATACAGATTAATATAAAGAAAATGGACACGTGGTCTATCGAGACACGTTTCGGCTAGATAAAAGCCCTCCTCAATTGGTATTATAAATGTCCAAAATTGTCCATAAAATCGAAAATCGATTTATATAATTACAATGCAAAATCTACTATAGTCAAATTTTTAGTGACAGGATTATTATGTTACTATACTACTGTACATGGATATATTTATCCCTAGCAAACCAACCCCCCCCCCAAATAAAATATATATTTATCACAGCAACCAGTGACAACTGGGAGGGGGCACTCATGATACAATATTAATTTAAATACATTTAAAATCGACATGTATTTTGAAATGTTTGTAAAACAAATAGGGTAATTTGAGTAGTTTGATACATATATATTTCTTGCTTGTGCATCCATTAGTCAAAAACTATAGTCTCAGAGGAATAACATAGCATAAAAAATATATAAAAGACTCTTAACCACTCTGTGAGAGAATAATTTCAGCAGAATATCCAATGCTGCTATATGAAAATGAAGATGTTGAAAACTGAGGTTTCATTATAGTGTTAGATAATGTTATAATGATGTGCATCATTACAGCATGGGGTACACAGTTGTGCTGGATTCTATAATGATGAAAAGTACAACAGGATAGTGCCATGGGATATTGGAAAATAGTTTTAAGGAAACTATGGGTTAACAAAAGGGTCAGAGGGAGAGTTTATAATCAGGGGGTGGGTTTGGGTGTTTTGTAATTTGATATAGCCTCCCAATTCCATAATTTAGATCCAGGCAATGCTCCAAACAATCCAAAGCCACAACAGGGCATAGAAACGTATCATCTTTTGAATTTATTAATTAATTGCTTGGTCTATTATATTCTGTAAAATGTATTTGACTTGACTGACTTAACATTCTTCAATTTATACCGGAACCATTGAGTTTCTCAAATGTTTCATTGCATGCTTTTAAACATACATGCTCTTAGGTTAGCGTCAGACGAACGCAGTCATCACGTCCATGTCGCCGGCACCACGTAGGTGGCAACGGACGCCATTTAGTCCTCAACGTAAAAGCGCTACGACTGACGCCCGGATTGCGCCACGTCCGCGTAGCAGCCTGTGTGCGTGATGAGGCAATATCAGACACAGCGCATTTGCGACGTCCATCATGTTGGTACAAGTTTTTTTAGTCTGGCTGACTGTACTGTACTTTTAATTTTAATTAATTTTGTTTCCCATATTTCCCTTTTTTTTTTCCGACATCCGTCAAAAAAAAGTACCGTGTGTTGCCTACAGTATCTTCCGCCAGTACGTAAATCCGTTATGCACGCACGCAGAATGTGCTCAGACTGCGTTCATCTGACATTAGCCTTAGCCAGCATGATTATTTTTTCGAGAAAGTATTTTACCAGGAAGGATACATCGAGATTTCTCTCATTTTCAAGTATGTCCTGGGTGCACACCCAGTTCCAATGTTTCACTCTCTGTTAACCTCTCACCTGAAGATCTTAAGGGGGGGACATATAGGAAATGCTCCTCACAGATGGTTATAAAATTTGTTTTTAATGTCTAAAATTGTCCCAACTTATATATAAAATCGATTATTCTCATGTATTTTGTCCTTGCAAAACAATATGTAAAGTGCCAATCTAAATGTGGCAAGGTGACACATTTTGAAATTAAAATAATTTTGCTTAGAACATATTTCTGAATCATAACTTTGGTATTTTGGTAGCATTAAAACAGGTGTTTGAAGATTGTAGATATTCTAGAGGAATTGTCACATGGAGATTCTCTAGGCTCAGGACAAATTCTTTATCTGTAACTTCATTATTCTGTGAACATCTTTTAAGGTGCTTTTTCTTGACATCAATGTGAAATGAAAAATGTGGGTCCTATTCTAACCAAGGCCTCAAATTAATATCTTTGTATAAGTCTTTATAAATGAGTACTATCAGAAAAATTTCAAATTTATTTTCAAAAATTCCCATAGACTTTAATGGTGACTTTTGTAAATAATAATTTCAACAGATTGGAGAAGTGTTTCAAATTATTACAAAGCAATTGAATTGTGGCCCAAGTCAAGTGTTAACAGCTGACCAAGAAACAAAGCACCATCATGCTTACATGAGCCTTTGCTCATCTCTATGGAGTACTAAGGACTCTAGAAGATGATGACAGTAGTGGTGCAGAGCAGCACTACCAGTATTGATAACTTGTAGAAGAAGAGAGACACTTTAGTGACTAGTTTAGTGCCTCACTCCTAATGGAACCAGTAATAGGGAGCTGCTAGGGGATAACAGCTTCCACAGAATTTACTGCCCCTATTCTGGCTGAACCAGAATATGGGTCATGGTCTTTAACTGGCAAAGTTGAAAGCTCTCAGAAAATTACAGTATTTGTGTGGCATGACATGACATTTTCTCCATAGCCTTGGGCTTTTTTTAAGTTTATCCAGACAGTTGACTTGTTTGAAAATTGTAGCAAATGAAAGATATATATATATAATCATGGCCGAGACAGGCAATCCAGGCGAAATATGGTGGAGGTTCAATGATGTTTTGGGGTGGTTTTGCTGCCTCTGGCACTGGGTGCCTTGAATGTGTGCAAGGCATCATGAGATCTGAGGATTACCAAAGGATTTTGGGTCGCACTGTAGAGCCCAGTGTCAGAAAGCTGGGTTTGCGTCCGAGATCTTGGGTCTTCCAGCAGGACAATGACCCCAAACATACGTCAAAAAGCACCCAGAAATGGATGGCAACAAAGCGCTGGAGAGTTCTGAAGTGGCCAGCAATGAGTCCAGATCTAAATTCCATTGAACACCTGTGGAGAGATCTTAAAATTGCTGTTGGGAAAAGGCGCCCTTCCAATAAGAGACCTGGAGCAGTTTGCAAAGGAAGAGTAGTCCAAAATTCCGGGTGAGAGGTGTAAGAAGTTTATTGATGGTTATAGGAGGTGACTGATTTCAGTTATTTTTTCCAAAGGGTGTGCAACCAAATATTAAGTTAAAGGTGGCAAGAATTTTGTCCAGCCCATTTTTGGAGTTTTGTGTGACATTATATCCAATTTGCTTTTTTCCTCCCTTTTTTTGTTTTGTTCCCATACACACAAAGGGAATAAACATGTGTATAGCAAAACTTGTGTTACTGCAATACTTTTCTGTGAGAAATACTTGATTTTCTGGAAAAATGTCTGGGGTGCCAACAATTTCGGCCATGACTGTATATATAATACAGTTAATTAAAAAGAATATTAACAATGAATTACCAAGGTGGTGATGACCTACCTGCTATTGTTATTGTTGTATGGCGCCAACAGTTTCTGCAGCGCTTTACAAAACCAGTGGTGACAAGACAAAATTAAAAGAAACCTAGGTAGTGAAATAAGAGGTGTAGAGGGCTCTGCTCCGGGGAGCTTACAACCTAGAGGAGTTGGAGTGTAGGAAGATAAGAGGAGTTTTATTGTCAGGATAGCTAGCACATGTGTTTCAGAAATGGTGAAGCCATGGAAGTGATATCATTTATGAGGTGGGGGAGGCGATGAGAGGGATGGGTTGGCATCTTTAATGTGGCACACTAATAGGAAAGGGATGGGTTTTGAGGTATTTCTTGAGACCCAAAGATAAGGAGAGAGTCTGATAGAGTGAGAAAGGTCATTCCATGGGGCCAAAACTGCACTTGAATAGTCTTGGAACCTAGAGTTAGTGGTGCAGGTGGAAACAGAGGACAGGTGAAGGTCACCTGCTAACCCGCGTTACCTAGATCACTATATACATTAAGAAATGTGGTGATTATTGTTACTGTTACACATACTATGACTTAGGGCTTGATGTCCAAAATTTATCAAATATTCAATAAAAATTAGACAATTTTTCAGTTGGTACATTTAATTGAGGGTATATCTAGTTTTCAGTTGATGTTAAAATATTTGCTTAATTATTGGCACTTGTGCCTATACTCGTTAATGAAAATATTGTCTTTAGCACTTCAATCATAAAGGCTGCTTGATGCAAGGAGAACATCTATTCTTGGGTCAGTTTTTTTTCCCAACTTGTTACACATTTGGAAATTGCTTGAAACTTTTTTTTTTTTACTTCTTTGGGATCATCATTATGGATGAGCCGAACACTCCCCGAGTTCGGTTTGAGCCTGAACTCGAACTTCCCATTTGTTCGGGTCCGAACCCGAACCCGAACTCGAACCCAATGCAAGTCAATGGGGCTGAAAATTCGGTCTTTAGAGTGCCCTCCAAGAGGGCATATATGCTACATATTTGCCATAAAAGGTGTATGGGGGTTCGGGTAGTGCCCTGGGGGACAGGAAACAAGAACAAAAAGTAAAAAAAAAAAGGTTTTAAAGGGACAGTGAGTTTTCCATGAAATAAGGGTTAAAAATAAAAACCAAAAATTCCTTCAAATATTGTGCCTAGGAGGTCCCCATAACCTGCCCGTGAAGTGGCGGATTTCTAGGATGTATAGAAACACTTAAAAACAAAAAAATGACGTTTCATATGACGATAAATGCTTTTCCTTTAATCTATCCATAAACAACTGCTTGGGGCGGCAGTCTGTATGAAAAGAGGAGACATTTTCGTACACGCAGAAAAAGTTTACTGATTTTTTTGGGCTAAGTTATTGTGAAATATATGCAGGCTTTGGATGAAAGTAACAATAAGTGCTTTAAAATTGGTCCTTTAGCGTCCCCAACAGTGCCATCACACCGTAACCCCTCTGAGGATATGAATCTGATACAGGCGTCAGTGGCAGTGCACCCAAATATTGTGCTTTTAGTGCCAGGCCGGCAAGTACTATCATACAGTAACCCCTCTGTGGTATTGTGGAAGAATGCAGGGGTGGACCATGTGGTCCTATATTGAAAAGATATGATTCTGGTCAAGGCGTCAGTGCACCCAGATATTGTGCCTTTAATGCCAGGCCAGCAAGTATCATCATACAGTAACCCCTCTGTAGTATTGTGGAAGAGTGCAGGGGTGGACCATGTGGTCCTATATTGAAAAGATATGATTCTGGTCAAGGCGTCAGTGCACCCAGATTTTCTGCCTTTGGTGCAAGACTGCCAGGCCAGCAAGTATCATCATGCAGTAACCCCTCTGTGGTATTGTGGAAGAATGCAGGGGTGGACCTTGCGGTCCTATATTAAAAAGTTTTTGATCTGTAATGGGCGTCAGTGCACCCAGTTATTGTGCCTTTAATGCCAGGCCAGCAAGTATCATCATACAGTAACCCCTCTGTGGTATTGTGGAAGAATGCAGGGGTGGACCATGTGGTCCTATATTGAAAAGATATGATTCTGGTCAAGGCGTCAGTGCACCCAGATATTGTGCCTTTAATGACAGGCCAGCAAGTATCATCATACAGTAACCCCTCTGTGGTATTGTGGAAGAGTGCAGGGGTGGACCATGTGGTCCTATATTGAAAAGTGTTTTTTTTTATCTGTTAATGGGCGTCAGTGCACCCAGATATTGTGCCTTTAATGCCAGGCCAGCAAGTATCATCATACAGTAACCCCTCTGTGGTATTGTGGAAGAGTGCAGGGTTGGACCCTGCGGTTCAAAAAATTTAAATTATATAAATCTGGCACAGACGTCAGTGCAGCCAAATATTGTGCCTTTCATGGCAGCAAGTGCCTTCATACCGTAACCCTTTTGTGGTATTGTGGAAGAGTTCAGTGCTGGAGGTTTTGTGAATGCAGAAGAGGACATCCCCGATCTATTCCATTACTTCAGCATCAGGGGATTGATAGCTTCTGATCCAGGACTGATTCATTTTTATAAATGTCAGCCGGTCTACAGAGTCAGTGGACAGACGCACTCTTTTGTCTGTGACAAAACCTCCAGCGGCACTGAACGTCCTTTCGGAAAGCACGCTAGATGAAGGGCAACCTAGTAGCTGTATAGCATATTGGCTAAATTCTGGCCAGTGATCCAATCTCAACACCCAGTAAGCCAGTGGATCATCTGCTGGAAAGGTATCCAGGTCTGCCCTCTCCCCTAGGTAGTCCTGCACCATATGGTGAAGACGCTGGCAATGGGTGCCTACATTTGACGTCCCTGAGCGTCGAGGACTAAAAAAAATTAAAATAGCATCAGTCAAGCCGCCCTGGCCTTCACCACTATTCCTCTGATCACCCGCAGCCTCAGAAGCACGTGTTTCAGCACTTGGTAATCTACCAGTGCCTGGAAAGGTGTTACACAAGTGTCGCTTTAGAGCGTCCTCAAGTTTTTTCATCCTGTGCTCCCTCTGTGCGGGCAGGATGAGCTCTGCAACTTTCCCCTTGTATCGTGGATCAAGAAGGGTTGCCAACCAGTAATGATCCCTCTCCTTGATAGCACGAATCCTGGGGTCCTTTAGCAGGCTTTGCATCATTAGGGAGCCCATGCAGCGTAGGTTGGAGGTGGCATTAGCTTCCGAGTCTTCCTGGTCAATGAGGATGACCGTATCGTGCACTTCCTCCTCCCAGCCACGCACTAGCCCTTCTGTTTCTGGGCACACAAAACCCTCCCTTGAGGAATCCCCACCTTCAATGCCCCCACTACTTAAATATTCCTCCTCCTCCTCATCCTCCTCCTGTCTGATCTGAGTAGGACCCGCTGGAATGCTGTCTGCGGAAAGACTGAGGCCTTGAGAGCTAGGGAAGGCCTCCTCTTCCTCCCGCTGCTCTGCCTCTAGAGCCACATCTATAATTCCCCACAGAGTGTGCTCCAGCAGGAACACTAAAGGAATTGTGTCACTGATGCATGCACTGTCCCTGCTCACCATCCTCGTTGCCTCCTCAAATGGTGACAGTACAGTGCATGTATCCTTGATCATCAACCACTGCGGGGGGGGGGGGAAACCAAGTTGACCTGAACCTGTGTCACGATGGGGGTCGGGGACCTGACCTGACAGAGAGGGGTGTGAGCCTAATGAGCAGTGAAAATAGACCATGAGCCTGAACTAGAAAAATAAATATATATCATTTATTCTAGGAACCAAGAACTTAAACCAAGAGCAGGGAATACAGAACATAAATACAATAAACAGAGCCTTTAACCTCACGGCAAGAAATATAAAGAAAACCAGATATAAACAAAATAGGCAACTAAACATGGGAGGCAGAATTTAACATGGGAGGCAGAACTAAACATGATACAAGAAGGCAAGAAAAGCAGGGCAAACCAGACATGAGCCTGTAAACAGAATGACCAGGTAGACAGGCTTAACAGGATAAATCTAGACCAGGGAAAGACCAGACATGAGCTGGAAGACAGACAGACTGAACAGGATTAAATTAGACCAAGGCAAACCAGACAGGAGCTTGAAGACAGACAGACTGAACTGAACTGAACTGAACTGAATAGATGATTAAGGATGAATCTAGAGCAAGGCAAACCAGACATGAGCTGAATGACTGATCCAGGATGAATGAGACCGCACACTACTAAGGGAGTGGTCTCCATTTATACAAAATGGTCCAGGGTGAACCAATGGAGTCCAGGTACTAATCAGGCTTGGAATCCAAGAAATGAACGAAATAAAAATAAACCAAAAGCAGCAATGTCCACTACTGCCAGAGGGGGCGCCAGAGACCCAGAACGTCACAACCTGTCCTTGTGCCATACTCACACAGGTACTCGTTGATGGCCCTCTGCTGCTTGTGCAGACGCTGCAGCATTGCTAATGTCGAGTTCCACCTGGTGGGCATGTCACAGATCAGACTGTTTGTCAAGCTGGCGTGGTGTTAACCATCTCTGCACCTGCCCCTGCAGAGCTGACAAAATTTCTGACCCGGTGTGGCTCCTGTCCCCTAAACAAACCAGCTCAAGCACAGTATGGCATCTTTTTGCTTGAGCCATTGCGTAGACCCTGTCAGGCGTCGGTTTAACTGCCACTTCGCCAGAGACAGAGGAGGAGGAGGAGGAGGAGGAGGAAGAGGTGGTGGTGGTGGAGCAGACAGACCTCATACAAGCAGTTTCTGGAGGCGTGGTGGATGAACAAGCTCCAGCACAGAGCCCCGTCTTGGATCACTCCCAGCTGCAATCAGTTACCCAGTGTGCCGTGAAGGAAATGTAACGACCCTGTCCATGCTTGCTGGACCACGTGTCTTAAGTCACATGCACCTTGCTGCTGACTGCCTTTCCCAATGACTGGATAACATTGTCTTCCACGTGCTGGTATAGTGCTGGAATGGCCTTGCGTGAAAAGTAATGGCGTTTTGGAACCTGCCACTGTGGTACAGCACATTCAGCAAATTCATGGAAGGGAGCAGAGTCCACTAGCTGGAAAGGCAGCAGCTGCAATGCGAGTAATTTTGCTAAGCTGGCATTTAGACACTGTGCTTGGGGATGGTTGGGACTATATTTTTTCTTTCGCTGCAGCAGCTGCGGCAATGTAATCTGACTGCGTAAATCTTCAGCTACTGGGATGATGTCACATTGTGAGGAAGGACCTGGTACATCCATTATTGTAGCATCATCCCTGTCGGTGGAGGTTGTAGGCAATGACATGGCAGGGCATACAGTGGGTGTAGAGACAGATGAGGAGGAGGACCTACGCAAAGTTTTGCGCCAACGGGATGTTTGGCACTTGTTCATATGTCGCCTCAAGCACGTGGTACCCAAGTGTCCAGTATCTTTCCCACGCTTAAGCCTCATCTGACAAAAGATTACAAATAGCAACGCTGCGCTCTACTGCACATTTCTTAAAGAACTCCCAGACAACAGACTTCCTGCATGTGTTATTTGAGACAACAGCGCTCTGCACTGGAGCAGCTCTGACATGTGATGCCTTGGACTGGCTAGTGCTACGGTTGGTCACAGAGGATGTTGTGCCTCATGTTTGCTGTGCCTCCTCCTCCCCCTCCTCCTCACTTGATTCCTCTGTTCGATCTGGCACCCAGGTGGAGTCAGTGACCTCATCATCATTGTCATCTTCACCCCCTATCTCCTTGTCACTGGAGCCAACTTGGCAGTATGCTACAGCTGCTGGGGCAACATGAGTGCCAGTTATTTGTGTGTCATCACTGGCACCCCCTTCCTCTAGGTTGATTATACTCCCTTGCTCAACCTCAGAGATTGAATCAGAGCACAGTACTTGCTGCGCATCCTCAAGCAGCATGTCACTCTCATTGTAGTCATACAATTCAGCTGACTCCTCCGTGTGTGATAGCGAGGCTACGGCAGGAGTAGCTGTGGACATGGAGGCTGCATTAGATGCTTTGGCAGCTGAGGTGGACTGTAAAGCACTAGAAGCCTGGCTGGCAGAGGACTCGGAGGATGAGGGTGGCCTGGTTAGCCAATCCACCAAGTCCTCTGTATGTTGCTGCTGCTTATGATGGCCAGCACCAGTTAGAAAGGACAAGCGTACCCCTGCAGAGGATGCACCACGTCCACCACGACCAGAGGCACAGCCTCCCGACATAGGGGCTGCTTGCCCTCTTATCTGTGCCTGGGAGCGTCTGCCTGTCCTTTTTGTTCTTTCAGACATGGTGAGTGATATATAGATTAATATATACAGAACTCTGATTCAACTCTGGTATAAAAATTTAAAGAACTCTGGTATAACTCAGTGAGACACACTGATAGCTGGCAGCCAGTGACGAGACACAGATCACCTCAATTCCCAAATGTTTTGTAGAAATTTGTGAGCCCCGAAATACAGCGTGGTACTGGATGTGTGACGAGACACAGATCACCTCAATTCACCAATGCTTTGTAGAAATTAGTGAGCCCCAAAATAATGCGTGGTACTGGTTGTGTGACAAGAGACAGATCACCTCAATTCACAAATGTTTTGTAGAAATTAGTGAGCCCCGAAATACAGCGTGGTACTGGATGTGTGACGAGACACAGATCACCTCAATTCACAAATATTTTTTAGAAATTTGTGACCCCCAAAATACTTGGGGGGTACTGGCTGTGTGACAAGACACAGATCACCTCAATTCAGAAATGTTTTAAAGAAATTAGTGAGCCCCAAAAAGATTTGCTGGCACAGTGACAAGACCCAGAAGATCACCTCAATTCACAAATGTTTTAAAGAAAGTTGTAAACCCCAAAAAAACTTGCTGGCACAGTGACAAGACACACATCACCTAAATTCCCTGATATTTGGTAGAAATGAGACCCCCCCAGACCCCCCCCAGTAGCGTGGCAGACCGGCAGTAACAAGACAAAACTATCTCCTTTGAAATCTCCTCTGAAATGCGTGCAGAATCGGCGCGTGGAAACGTTATATAGTGTGCTGCGGGACTTAGCTCTGTGAGCCCATGATTGGGCAAAATTTGCCCAATCAGGACTCTGAGCGGTGATTGGCATAGTGTTGAACCAGTCTTGCACCAGACCTGTGGTCAGGTGCAAGGCTGTAGCCAATTACAAGCTTCAGGCCAGTGGGAAAATGCATTGTGGTCCATTGTGGTCGAACATGCGGCAAACACCTGGAAATGTTCGGTGTTCGCGATCTCTTTGAACAGGCCAAGTTCGGGTCGAACCCCGAACCGTCCGAACCCGAACCACTCATCCCTAATCATCATCAGTAGCTGATGTGTGAAAGGCTGAACTCAATGGACATGTGTCTTTTTTCAGCCTTTGTAACTATGTAATTCACCTTTATTTGTATGCTGATGTCTAAAAAGTACCGAAAGGAGTAGATAAAAAACTCTTCATGAAGGAAAACAGGGAAACTCACACTTAAAGCATCATTTAAACATTGAATTTTGAAATAGGAATAGTCAGTAGCCATAATCAATGTGATGCTGAATTTAGCCGGTACAGTGTATATCACTTATGACACCATATCATTGCCAATATCATAGCAATAATTAATGCACCCTTAACATTAATGCTTCATTAACATTAGTTAACCCGTTAATGCCACGGGATGTACTATGACGTCCACGTGACGTGTGGGAATTGAAGACGCGAGTTGTACAGGTACGCCACATTAACTTCAATGGGTCACCTCGGCCCCACCCCGCAGCTGCTACGTGCCACGTGCCTTTGGCTGCAGAGAGACAGCCTGAATTCAGGACGTCCCCCTGCAGCCAATGACACGAGTCACGCGTCTTCTACATGGGCGGGCCAAAAGCAGAGGCCCACGACGGCACCTGGTGGTGAGGCGGACCAGAACACCTCGCCAGCATTAACCCCCATCCGACAGACGATGCCTGTCCATTGATAAAGGGTTAAGCGAACAAAATGAACAAAATAGACAAAAATATTAGCCCTTTAAAGGTGCAGGACATACTATTATGTTCTGCATTAAGCAAGCTTTAACGCCCAGGACGGAATAGTAAGTCCTGCGTGTCTGCAGCCCGCCTACCACCCATACTCATCTCACCCGGCGGTTCCAACGCTGATCTGACTTCCATGAAGTGTAGCGTACACACGGTGTAGCGTACACTACAACGTACGTGCTGAAACCCTCCCAATTGAATCACAACGAAGCACATTCGACGAGGTTGCAAAGCATGAGCCTCCATCCATAGGAGGATTGTGCTTTGCAGCGCTGAGCGCACTTACTGTGCTCAGCGAGGTGGCCAGACAGGGGTCAGAGTGGAAGGAAGGTCCACTCTCATGGACGATCCTTCAACTCTGAAGTGTGCTCGTCTGACACCAGCCTAAAAAAGAGGAGAAACGTCAAAGAAAGGGAACCTTCATGGGCTCACAGTCATAGGACAGTAGGAAAGCATTAATTAACACTTCCTCTTCTCCCTTACTAAACCTCTAGCGCTATGTAGGGCCCTGTGCCCTTGCCAAATGCCTTGGCCGGATGAAGACCGAATGAAACACTTTAAACATGCACTATAGTATTCATGCATGTATACAACAGTCTTCTTAAAGCAGGTAGTGCCCAATTAACCTCTAATATATACTAGTCAATTCATTTGGTGGAAAGAAACAGAGATTCCGTACTCAACCTTGGCCCTACAGATGTTATGAAACTATATTTACCACAAAACTCTGTTGGCCTATTGAGTGACTGTGTACCATAGGAGATGTAGTTCTTGAACATCAAGAGGACCAAGGTTGAGCATCCCTGGAATAGAGGCTAACATGTATAAATGTCATCCTAATGCCTGTCAGCGTACTTACAAACGGTAAATAAATCACAAATGGTTAATTTTCATGCTCTTTATCATGACATGAACCAAGTTAGAAAACCCCCAAAAGTATTGTTGGGGACCTAAAAAGTTTTTATACAGCAGCTAGTCAACAAGCAGGCATACATTTCTTCACACATTTATGCTGATGAAGTAATAATAGAACCACAGTGAAAAATAGGTAGCAATCACATTTTCTTTCTTTTTCAATTTCTTTTCAAACAACAGTGAGTCCTATCAGTTATTATTTTATTATGGTTTTGGAAAGATTTTGGGACTAATGTCACTTTAATAAAGATAGATAAATATACTTTAAAAAAAAAAAAGACATTCCTTGGCACTTCTAGAAAATATGCTGCACACATCTGTGGTTTGGAAACTGTGCTAGTTGATGTTTCTTTACATGAACAGATGGCTTAAGAAATTTGACATACAAATGTGTGCAAAATATTTCAAATGCCAATAAAAATATAACAAGATAAAAACAAAACCTGTCATTAGTTTGCATTTGTTGTATTAGTAAAAATAATATTTTTTACTGTTGTCGTTATTGAGGAGTGATGCATTAGAATCTTCCAAGTCTTAAAAATTGTGTTCTATCAGTTCATGCCGATGGTCTTGTAGATATATTATATTATTGAACCTCTTCACTACCAGGTGATTTTCTATAAATCCACCTTCAGGACCCAGTGATTTTACAGAAAATCACTTTCCATTACCCACACAGCATAAATATACCGAAATGTCCCTCTGTGTATGTTCACTGTAGGTAAATCCAAACTGACAAGTAGAGGGCTCCTCTGCTGGGCAAAAAGTGCTACTGCTACATTTACATTACAGCTTGCGCTCCATGTTTCCTTCAAAGAAAAAACAAACCTGTACGGTTTTCAAAGAATTTCATCACATCAGCAGTCACGTCTGATGTGTTGAATCTTTAGGGGCTCACGCAGGAGCCTATTTGTTAATAAATTTTGTTTGCAGTAATCAAAACTTTGCATTGCTTCAGAATAAGACCAGATAAAATTTACTTTCAGGGGCAGCTGCAGGTGCCTTTTGAAGGGAGTAGACTCAATCATGGTACTGAACAGGTTAATCAAATTATGCAATAAATTAAGAATTTATCTAGATCTGTATCACTTTCGCCCAATAGTTTTAAACCTTAAAAAAACAATGCCAAATAACCTGTCAGGCCACATTATTAGGAACACCATCCTAGTAGCGTGTTGAGCCTCTATTAGCCTTCAAAACAGTCTGAATTCGTCAAGACATTGATTCAGCAAGATGTTGAAAGCGTTGGTGAGGTTTTGTATACCATGCAGACATAAGTGCGTCATGCAGTTCCTGAACATTTACCAGAGGTATAAGTGTGGAGGAAATATTCCTTTCTAGCCCACCTTACAAATGTTCGGCTTGAGATCCAGGGACTGGGGGGGGGGTCAATTCAGCAAAGAAAAGTCATCTTCATGTTCCTGAAACCCCCCCATAGTGATGCGTGCTTTGTGCACTGCCGCAAGTATCCATCTGCCTAAGGATAAACTATCAGCATGAATGGATGTACTTCTTCAGCAACAATTTTTACGTTGGCATCCAGAGGTGAATTTTTATTATTATTATCCTTTATTTATATAGCACCACAAATTACACAGCACAAGATCAGTGCACAAGGAGTTAATACATTAGAATACCACACATGGATGATGACCTGATTCAGGAGGACCCTGTTCCCAAGGGAACTTGCAGTCTATTAGATGTACAAGTATTTGATAAGCTAAGCATATCTTTATCATTAGGTGTCTTGCCGAAGATTAGGGATGAGCCGAACACCCCTGTGTGCGGTTCGCATTCGAACTCGAACAATTTCAAAAGTTCAAGTTTGGACACGAACACGATCCGAACTCAATGCAAGTCAATGGGACCCGAACGTTCGATTTTTAGAGTGCCCTCCAAGAGGGCATATATGCTAGATATATGCCATAGAAGGTGTATGGGGGTCCGGGTAGTGCCCTGGGGGACAGGAAACAAGGACAAAAAGTTTTTAAAAAAAAGTTTTTAAAGGAACATTAAGAATAAAAATGAAAAATTCCTTCAAATATCGGGCCTAGGAAGTCCCCATAACCTGCCCGTGAAGTGGCGGATTTGTAGAATGTATAGAAACATTTAAAAACAAAAAAAATGACATTTCAAATGACAGTAAATGGTTTTCCTTTAATCTATTCATAAACAACTGCTTGGGGCAGCAGCCTGTGTGAAAAGAGAAGACGTTTTAGGACACGCAGAACAAGTTTAGTGATTTTTTTGGGCTAAATTATGGTGAAACTTATGCAGGCTTTGGATGAAAGTAACAATAGGTGCTTTAAAATTGGGCCTTTGGGGGCGGAGCTGGACGCAAGGTTAATGGCCGCATCTCTCTGGAGCTCCGGGATCCACGATTGATAAAAGCTGCCTTTTGGAGTTTGCCCAACAGTGGAACCTGATACTGGCTGTTTTTTTCCGGTATGGACACCCTGCCGATCTGCGGCCCGGCCCGTTGCTGTTCTGCGGCCTAGAGGACGTGGCCATTGGAGAAGCCTTAAGAGAAGGTCGCGCCTCTTGCCTGCAGCTGATTGAGAGGGGACGGCCTTTGAGGAGAAGCACCGGGGTTGAGCGCAGCTCCCCCCACCTACGGGGATTTTTTGACCCGAGACACGGCTGTTCCTGGGCCAGTACGCCGGGTGTGTGCGCTCTCTCCTGGGAGCTCTGACCGGAGTCGGGCCTACTGACGTGGACTACGTTTGAGGAGTCATACCCCTCCCGATTACGCTGGGCAAACGGAGCGGCCACCTAGACCCGGCGACACCATCAGCACTCTCTACCGAGCCATGCAGGACTGCAGACCGGTGCTAAATCTCAGCGGATAGACAAAGCGACTTATCTGGACTGAACATCCCCCCCTTCTTGCACTTGGAGGCTACCGGACCGGTAAGCGACCGTTCCTGACCATATTCGTCAGGGGGGGGGGAGTTCCAGCTGAATCTGGCTTGCTGCCTGGACTGTTACCCGCTAGTAGCCCACTGGACGGAGCGGAGAGGGGATCTACCTTCTGCCTCCCGGAGCTCTGTGAGTTTGGCCTGTACTGCGGCCTACACGCTCGAGTGGTCCTGGGCGGCGGTCCCTTCTGACTTCCCCGAGCTGACGGACACCTCCTGCAGCTTTTGCACAGGCTCCCCCTTCGCACTGTAACCGGGAGATCCCTCCCGATAACTAGGACGGGGGATTCTTCAGGGAACAGAGGAGGTTGCTGCTCGGAGGCCCCGACCCGAGGGAGGAGGGACTGTCTTCTGTTCCCCCTTTTCCGAGAGGATCCGGAGCCGCTGGCTGCTCCCTCATTATAACTTTGTCTACTAGGACCCGGGAACGGTGGTATCTTCTCTGAGGGCAGAAGGAAACAAATCTCTTTTTCCCCTTTTTTTTATTATTTCCCGCACCCCCCTCTTTCCCACTTACAAGATTTTTCCAGGTGGCTTATGCTGGACACCCACATATTATAAGATCTCTTATACGCTCTCTACCCCGCACATTTAATTTTTCTCATTTTTTAAGGCAGACCCTGCGCGCTTCACTAATTTTCTGCGCTCTTTACCCTGAACACTTCACTTTTCTTAATTTTTTGGGTGGATCCTGAGCGGCCCACCAATTTTGTGCACTTTTTCCCCTGAAAATCCAATTTTTATGAATTTTTCGGGTGGACTCTGAGTGGCCCACCAATTTTGAGCGCTTTTTGCCCTGAACATCCACTAGTAAATTTTTCAGGTGGACCTTGAGCGGCCCGCCACTTTTATGCACTTTCTACCTTGAACATTCAATTTTTCTACAATTTTTCGGGTGGACCCTGAGCGGCCCACCAATTTTGTGTACTTTTTACTCTGAATATTAAATTTTTCTAAATTTTTCGGGTGGACCCTGAGCGGCCCACTACTTCTGTGCGCTCATTAATTTTTTCTTAATCTTTCAGTGCTCTTTATTCAAACTTGCTTAATTTTTTTGGTGGTCCCCACGAGGCCCACTACCCCCGATTGATAAATCCACTTCCCCCCTTCCCCCCTTATTCATTTTTTTCCTTCCTACCAGCACCGTTAAGGCCTATGGTGGAATCTGAGGAGATCACTACAAGCTTGTGACTTCACGGGGCATATTTTGCAAGTCGGTGGGCCCTGATGGGCTGGGACGATGGCAGCCTGATGTGGTAGCCCCAGGCCTAAGCGACTCCTTTAAAGCCTTCTAAGCGACCTATTTTGCTCCTGTTTTTCTCCATTCTGTCTTCTCATACCACACAATGGCACCTTCTTAACCCTCCACTCACCAGCCGACTGCATGTCAATCTTGGAGACGCTGGGTATCCCGGAGCCTCCGGATCTCTTTGCGCAGGGCGAAGCCAGAGGCAGACCCAGGAGACCGGACCGGAGACGCTCCCCGATGCGTTAGTCAACTGGCCACGGATGTCATCGGTTCCCCCCCCAGGCTCAGCTAGCCTGCACCACCTGCGTGAGACTTATTTGCCTTCTCCATGGGACTTTCTCCACTGGATTTTTATTTATTTTATTTTTTTCCGGAGAGAGCCCGCATCCGCTAGATCTCTTCGGGTGGGATCTGGGTTATGCGGTGGCCCCCCTGTTTTGTGAGGCAGGACTGGGAGGCATGTCAGATATCTGGAGAGAGCCCACACCCGTCGGACCCTTTCAAGTTGGATCTAGGTTCCGCGGAGGAAGCCCTGTTGATGGTTAGATGTTCCTTGTTAGAAGCCTACAGGCTCCAGTTCCCCGGGGTCCTTTACAGCCTCTTGCCCCGGCTGCTTCGTGACCAGGGGGGGAGTTAGATGGGCCAGCTGTATCTGGACATTGACTCATCTGTTGTCTTGGGAGATGGTTGGGTGGGTTTTCAAGGATTTAGATGCTGATTTTTAGGTCACAGTCCTCCCTTAGGGGAGTCTATGGGCGGCCTTCTCCTCATTGTCGCTCTTGCCCCCGAGTGCGTACCTAGTGGTCGGTACAATCCACCACCAGACACTTTTTTTTTTTTTTTTTCTCCTCTCGTCTTTCTCTTCTTTCTTTCCTCTCTCTATTTTTCCCCTCTCTTCTCTCCCTACTTTCTTATCTGTATTGTCTCTTTTTCCCCCTCCTTTTTCTCACCTCTCCTTTCATCGCTTCCATTCGCTTGATTCCTCATGGCGGAGAGGGGAGGCGAGGCGCGGCCCACCTCGAGGTGATTTCTCATAATGTAAAGGGTCTTCTGTCCCCGAACAAGAGACGAGGGGCCACCAGATATTACCGGAAACTTTGTGCCGATGTGGTCCTCCTGCAGGAGACTCACTTTACACAGGGCAGAGTCCCAGGATATTGTGGGGATGGTTTCACCGCACATTATCACTCCGCTGGTAGTTCCCGCAAGACAGGGGTTTCGATACTGATGAGAGGTAGTCTTCATTTCCATCTTACCCATCAGGAGTCAGCTTTGGACGGCAGATACCTGAGGGTGACTGGGACGATTGGAGGCAAGCCGGTCACCTCTATTAGTGTCTATGCTCCTTCCCCCCGGAGGGACCTTTTTGGAGGGCATTGGAGGAACGACTTGCGCAGCTACCGAATAGGGGGGTCTTTGTAGGAGGAGATTTTAATGCGGTCATGGACCCTTACCTTGATCGCAGTAAGACAGCACTTAACCGTGTTCCTTTCCGCAGCTCCAAGACCTTCCGTGGTGTAGTCCAGGCGGCCAATCTGTATGATTCTTGGCGGTTGCTCCACCCTAGAGACCGAGACTATTCCTTTTATTCAAATTCCCACGATTCGTATTCCAGATTAGATTATATTTTTTGCAGTAGAGATAACATTACGGCCCTCGTCTCTTCCATCATTCAATGAAATCTCATGGTCTGACCATGCTGCAGTTGAGATAGCACTATTAGGTTGGGGGGTATCGGGCTCGGCTAGTGTGTGGCGCTTTAATGCTTCCCTCTTCCTTGACCCTGGTTTGAAAGATACCATGAACCTTGACTTGACGGACTTTTTTGAGCGCAACTTCACTCCAGGCATAGTTACCACCACAGTGTGGGAGGCGCACAAGGCGTTCATGCGCGGCAAACTAATCGCTATAGCGTCCCGCCGCAAGCGAGAAAGGACAGCTGAGATGGTATCACTTACAACGAGGGTGGGCGACTTAGAGCTTGAGCATAAAAGGACTGGAGACGCCACTCTGTTGAGGGAGTTGCTGGAGGCCAGGGGAAGTCTTAACATGTTGCTATCCCGTCAGGTCCAGGCGGCTCTTCAGTGGACAGGTCGGAAGTTTTTTGAGAAGAGCAACAAACCTGACACTCTTCTGGCCAGCCGGCTGAAGCAGCAGACCTGGGAGCGTACAGTACGCGCGGTACGTCTTGGCTCGGGCGAAATGACCTCTGACCCCCAGGACATTTCAAGGGCCTTCTGCTCTTATTATGCGTCCCTCTATAACGGCACTACTGCGACGCCTGGCGCAGCAGGGGAGGCACTTATCTGGGAATTTCTCTGTCGCACCGCCTTGCCTTCCTTCAGCCACCTGCAGCGTATGGACATGGCAGCCCCCATCTCAACAGAGGAAGTAGCAGCGGTGATTAAACACTTGCATTCTTCTAAATCCCCGGGCCCAGATGGATTCTCGGTCCCCTACTATAAGGGATTGAGCCCGATTCTACTCCAGCCCCTGACCAGACTGTTTAATACCTACATGAAGGAAATGGAGGTCCCGTCTTCTGACATGCTCTTAGCCCACATTGTGGTCATCCCCAAGCCAGGCAAGGACCCGGCGGTATGCCCCAGCTATAGGCCCATCTCCCTGATAAACATAGACATGAATATCTACGCCAAAATTCTGGCTAACAGGATTGGTCGCTATATCGCTGAGGTCATCCATCCCGATCAGGTGGGATTTGTCCCCGGTAGAGAGGCCCTGGATAATATCAGACGGGCCCTTAATCTGATTCAGGTCGCTAAAACCTCGGGTAGAGGGTCTTTTCTCCTCTCTCTAGACGCCGAAAATACCTTTGACCGGGTTGATTGGAACTATTTATGGGCGACATTGGCCTCCTTCGGAATACGGGGAGACCTTTTGACAGCAATACGGGCTTTATATGTGGGCCCTAGGGCGCAGGTTGACACGGGGGGTTCCTCTTGGCCCCCTTCTCTATTTTAAATGGGACCCGACAGGGATGCCCCTTGTCGCCGCTCCTATTCGCCCTACCTATAGAACCCCATGCAGCATATATTAGGGACCACCCTGATGTCCGAGGGGTGGAAGTAAGGGGAAAACCATATAAGCTGTTTCTTTTTTGCTGACGATGTCATCTTGTCCCTGACCTCGCCCATCACCAACTCCCCAATCTGATGAGGGCCCTGAGGGACTTCGGTAGGGTCTCGGGCTATAAACTTAATGCGGATAAGAGCGAGGTGCTTGACCTTAACCTAACAGAGGGGGAGAGGGCGGTGGTTCGAGATCGGTTCCCTTTTCGATGGTGCCGCTCATCTATGGGCTCCCTGGGGACCCAGCTGACTCCCATGTGGGATCAGCTGTACACGGCAAATTACGGGGTATTGCTTCCTATCCTCCATGCATTGCTGTCGACATGGTCCCATTTACACCTTTCGCTCTTTGGTCAGATATACGCGATCAAGATGACCCTGCTCCCGAAGCTGCTGTACCTTTTCAGAACACTGACAATTCCTATTCGCAGGGCGGACCTGACTTTCCTTCAGTCGGCTATCCACTCTTTTATTTGGGGAGGGCGTAGAGGTCGGTTGCCTAAAAACCTTGTGTTTCAATCCAGGCGACAGGGAGGCATGGGAGTCCCACACCTCTACTCCTATTACAAGGCGAACCAATTTGCGATGCTCTCAATGATTAACCTAAGAAGTGGGGCCCCGCTCTGGACTACCCTTGAACAAGATATGGGGGGACCACAGCTATTGTGCACGCTTCAATGGGCCCCTAAAGCCACTCGCCGGACACTCCACAATAGCCCCACGCTGCAGCATTCACTGCGCCTTTGGAACCTCTATAGAGATGGAGATGGTCTGTCCCCTCCGGGTTCGGGCCTCCAATCTTTATTATACAATCCGAAGTTCCCGGAGGCTTTCAGTTGGTGGCTCAGATCTGATATCACAGAGCTGCGCAATCTGACTTTGTAGGGTCACCCTTGGCTATCTAAGAGAGTCGAAAGCGCTACCCCCCTCGGAGACATTTAGAGCCCTCCAACTACTACATTTTGTATGGGGAACTCTTAGAGAGACGCCGGACCACAGACTGACCCTCTACGAGACCTGCTGTCGTCGGAAGAATAGAGGGCGCGGCTTGATATCCTCGCTCTATTCCCACATTCTTGATGCGACCTTTCCGCAGGAGGCGCCTTAGGTTACACGGTGGGAAGATGATCTAGGGAGCTCTCTGGAGGGCGATGAGTGGGCAGACATTATTGACAGGACCTCCCGGGTCACAATCTGCACCGCGGTTCATGAGAACTGCTACAAGGTCATGGCGAGGTGGTATATCCACCCGCGGCGCCTCGCAAAGATGTACCCGGGGATGCCGTCGACTTGCTTCAGGGGATGTGGCGAAGAGGGGACATATCTGCATGCATGGTGGGACTGTGGCATGGTCAGGACTATTTGGACGGAGGTGTTTGGTGATTTGAGCAGGGCACTAGGGATCCACTTATGTCCGGACCCCTGGACAGCACTCCTTAACCGTCCACACCCCGAGGCATGTCTTACACGCAACGAGCATTCTCTGGTCTCTAGGGTGTGTGCTGTGGTATGCATCTGTTTGGCTAAGACCTGGAAGGGCCCCCCTCCCCCGTGCCAGCTGATAGAGGCCAAAATGTGGCACATGATTACGATGGAACGCCTGACGGCAGTGGTTCTCGACAGAATGGCCCACTTTGAGACGGTTTGGCCGCCATGGCTGGTGGCGTTTGCCTCCCCGGCCTCTGCTCGCATTGCTTTCTCAGGTTAGACGAAGGTCCGGCGAGGTTGGGCCCGCGGTCTTACCCCCTCTCCCCTCCCCTGTTTTCCTTTCCTCCTTCCTTTTCTTCTTCTTTTCCCTTTAGTATCTCTTTGTGGCATCTATGTGAGGTTTTTCCTTCCTTAATGACAGTACGCCAAGCAACGAATGTTTATTTATTTTTTTATTTTTATTTTTTTGATGCTTCTCTCACGGTCTTTATCTTTCAACATTAGATTTTGCAGTCTCGGCGGCGCATTGCTCTTTAAACTAAAGAATAATTGAGGGAGTAGTTTGAAATGTTCGCTGTTATACATAATTTGATGACGGGTCTCGCGTATGCACCGTATCTGATACGAGACTCTACTATATTTCCTATTTTCTGTATTGTTTATTCTCCCTTAATAAAAATCTATTGAATTTAAAAAAAAAAAAATTGGGCCTTTAGTGTCGGCAACAGTGCCGTCACACCGTAACCCCTCTGTGGTATTGTGGAAGAGTGCAGGGGTGGACCATGCGGTCCTATATTAAAAAGATATGAATCTGGTAAAGGTGTCAGTGCACCCAGATATTATGCTTTTGGTGCCAGGCCAGCAAGTGCCATCATACAGTAACCCCTCTGTAGTATTGTGGAAGAGTGCAGGGGTGGAAAATGCGGTCCTATATAAAAATGATATGAATCTGGTATAGGCGTCAGTGGCAGTTCACCCAAATATTGTGCCTTTGGTGGCAGCAAGTGCCTTCACACCGTAAGTAACCTCTGTGGTATTGTGGAAGAGTGCAGGGTTGGACACTGCGGTGAAATAATAAAATTCTATGAATCTGGTATAGGCGTCAGTGGCAGTGCACCCAAATATTTCACCTTTGGTGGCAGCAAGTGCCTTCACACCGTAACCCCAGTGTGGTATTGTGGAAGAGTGCATCTCCTACAATGTCACTGATACACCCTGACAGAACAATCTGCTCTCCTCTCTTATTCACTCCTGCAAACACACACGCTGGGGCTGCAGGCAGGGAAGCCTTATATAGTGTGCTGCAGGACATAGCTCTGTGAGCCCATGATTGGGCAAAATTTGCCCAATCAGGACTCTGAGCCGTGATTGGCATAGTCTTGCACCTGTCTTGCACCTGACCTGTGGTCAGGTGCAAGGCTGTAGCCAATTACAAGCTTCAGGCCAGTGGAAAAGTGCATTGTGGGCGAACATGCGGCGAACACGTGGAAATGTTTTCATTTCGGAGTTCGATGAACAGCCGAACGGGCAATGTTCGAATCGAACTCCGAACTGATCCAAACCGAACGCTCATCCCTACCGAAGATCACTCGCTGGTGGCTCCTTCTGAGTGAGATCAGGTTATCTTTCCATGATTGTAGAGCAACAACCTGGTGGTTAGGTTGAACCCCCTTCTAGTAATGTCGAGACTTCTCCTGTCGAGAGATAGTTGTATTGGAGGGAGGTGCTGAATGGTATTTTGACTTGCTTGTTTACGGTCAAAGGGTAGAGAGGTTAACGCTGGACTCAACAGCTGATACTGTGTGGTAGGCAAGTATGTACCATTAGGTGTCTTGCCTCTAATGGTACATACCTGCCTACCACACTATCAGCTGTGGAGTCACAAAGACACTTACTGGAGAGGTGCTCTGGTTGGATTTTGAACCTGGGTCTCCACGGTTCTAGAGCGGTGATGTAACCTCTACTCCATGCAGCCGGTACAACCAGGGGTATCAATGGACCCAATGTGTGCAAGGCAAAAATTCTCAACACCATAATACTGGTGCCACCGGCATGCACAGTTGTCGTAAGACATTATGGGCCCATGAATACATGTTGTTTGTGCCAATTTCTGAGTCTGTCATCAACATGATTAAACAGGAACTTCAACTAATCAGACGAGGTGACCCTTTTCCAGTCTTCGATGGTTCAGTGCTGCTATTGCTGTGCTCACAGAAGGTGTGTCCTCCTGTTTTTCTCTGATAATAATTGTACCCGATGTGGCAGTTGGCTATTGTACTCCATCCGAAACAGGGTGCATCTAGTGGTTCATTGCAAGATGTTTTTTTGAGCACCAAGTTTTAATTCTGTCATTGCTTCGACCTCTATCATCAATGCGCGATTTTCTTCCACAAGAGTGGCACTAACTTGACCTTTTATGTTCCTTGCACCATTCTCGATACACCCCTCAGATTGTTGTATGAGAAAAGTTCAGGAAAACTGCTGTCTCGGAGTCCATACATCCAGCAAGTCTTGCACCTACGATCATGCCACATTCAAAGTCCATTAGATCTTTGCCCTTTCACATTAGCGCTGTGGTTTGTAGTCTAAACTGATAATGGGAAGGTTTTTCTGGTGAATATATAGATATCCAAAGCTGGCCACGTGATGCGGAACAAAATGGAACAAACCTTTTCTACACCAGCTAGGGTGTGCCTAATAAAGTGGCTGGAGAGTGTTCTATAAAATGACAACGTTTGTGCTTTAAAAATGCCTCTTTAAAACATGTTGAAATTGAGAAAATGTTGGAAAATGATGTAAGACAAATATAAAATGTCTGGGAAGAGAATTCATAGTATAAACAGTTAAGTGAAAGAGTATGTGTTGTGAATATAGATCTGACTGAACACAAGTAAACCAAAAGCTAAGGAATTGATTTCATGTTTCAGTCTATCTTTGACATCCAGGACAGTTGCTCTATTGATTTACAAAAAGATATAATTCTCATTTCTCAAACTAGTTAAAGCATTTTTAATTAATTTTGTCCATTAAATACTATTTCTTTTTATCTTTAATGTAGTAAATTTACATGCGAGTGAGAACAATTATATTTCACCCAATACCAATCATTTGCCAACTTATGATATATATCATTTATAATAACAAGTTCTTTTCTCAATCCGAGCTCTTAGAATAGGCATTTGGATGAACTGATATGCATCTTTTATTATGTTGAATATTTATGTTGCTGTCAAAACTCACCTTCCCAGAAGCAGTTTTCCATTCTCTTCACTTTAGCTGGTCTAAACTCCCAGTTGACATTTGATAGGAGAAAAGTGACACTTTGAAAAGGGGGATTAATTAACATATGAAGATAATGAGCATGACGTCTTGTTGTTAATATGGATCTGAAACCTATAGCAACAATTTAATCTAATTAAAATAACACACATCAAATTTGTAATTAAGACATGTATATTACAAGCCCACACAATTCCACCATCTCCATTAGGAAACCTTTTAAATTGGTTGAGAAATCTGACATTTCACCCAAGAATTTTTCTTTCTGTTTGAAAGCAACTGTAGATCCTCATTCTACTTTTACCACAGATACACATTTGTAACTTTGACTGCATCGCAATATTAACTTCCAGAATCTGGATATTTATTTTACGGGTGCTCAAATCAATAGTTAAGATAACTTATTTTAAGAAGTCAAAAATCATATGTAAACCTGAGCCTAACGCCTTCACTACCAAGTGATTTAAAAACAAAAACACTGTCAGGAACCACTGGTAACCTGGAAAATCATTTTTAATGAATTGTACAGTAAGAAATATTTGGGAATATTCCCAGTGTATTTCTTACTATAACCTATTTGACACGCAGATGTAGCCATCTGCTGGCCAAAAGGAGTTACTGAAGTTCTGAGCTCCGTGCAGGACCAGCTGGAGAGATGTAATTCAGAAACATTCCCAGCTGGCTTTAAAAAAGTGTTTGCACCTTGGGCATAATTCCCAGTTTTGCAACAAATGAATTCCAGTTGTAATGATACAGAAGAGTCCAGATTGTGTTACCACTGTTTCAGGCTGCTGCTGATTGTATACCTACAATCACGGTAGTGAAGGCAAGTGAATTGCAATCTTTGAGCTTGGATTCCAATATTGTTGAATGGATTAAGCAGTGGCTGAGTGACAGGCAACAGAGGGTTGTGGTAAATGGAGTTGTTACCAGTGGGGTACCTCAGGGGTCAGTACGTGGACCCATTCTCTTTAATATTTTTATTAGTGATATTGCAGAAGGTATTAATGGTAACGTATGTCTATTTGCTGATGATACAAAGATTTGCAACAGGGTTGACATTCCTGGAGGGATCAGCCAAATGACAAATGATTTAGGTAAACTAAAAAAATGGTCGGAGCTGTGGCAATTGAGTTTTAATGTGGATAAGTGCAAGATAATGCACCTGTGGCGTAAAAACTCAAGGGCTGAATATAGAATATTTGATACAGTCCTAACCTCAACATCTGAGGAAAGGGATTTAGGGGTTATTATTTCAGAGGATCTAAGGGTAAGTAGTCAATGTAATAGAGCAGCAGGAAATGCTAGCAGAATGCTTGGTTGTGTAGGGAGAGGCAGTGGCGTAACTAGAAACCCGAGGGCCCCGGTGCAAGAATCCATGAAGGGCCCCCCCAACCTCCCCCAAAAAAAGATCTATATTTTTACTTTTTTTTTCCTGCAATATAAAAAAGATAGTATTGCCCCCAGCTGACAGGGATATATACTGTATATTGCCCCCAACTCACATGGATATATATATTGCCCCAGCTCACATGGACATATATTGCCCTCAGGCCACACATGGATATATTGCCCCAGCTCACACATTGATATTTTTGCCCCCAGCTCATGGATATATTTGCCCCCAGCTCCTGGATATATTTGCCCCCAGCTCAAAGATATATTTGCCCCCAGCTCATGGATATATTTGCTCCAGCTCATGGATATATTGCCCCAGCTCATGGATGCATTTGCCCCCAGCTCATGGATATATTTGCCCCAGCTCATAGATATATTGCCCCCAGTTCATGGATATATTCTCATGGATATACAGCCCCAGCTCATGGATATATTGCCCCAGCTCATGGATATATTTTCCCCCAGCTTATGGATATATTGCCCCAGCTCATGGATATACTGCCCCAGCTCATGGATACTGCCCCAGCACATGAATATACTGCCCCAGCACATGGATACTGCCCCAGCACATGAATATACTGCCCCAGCACATGGATACTGCCCCAGCTCATGGATATACTGCCCCAGCTCATGGATATACTGCCCCAGCACATGGTTACTGCCCCAGCACATGGATACTGCCCCAGCACATGGATACTGCCCCAGCACATGGATACTGCCCCAGCACATGAATATACTGCCCCAGCACATGGATACTGCCCCAGCACATGAATATACTGCCCCAGCACATGGATACTGCCCCAGCTCATGGATATACTGCCCCAGCTCATGGATATACTGCCCCAGCACATGGTTACTGCCCCAGCACATGGATACTGCCCCAGCACATGGATACTGCCCCAGCACATGGATACTGCCCCAGCACATGAATATACTGCCCCAGCACATGGATATTCTGCCCCAGCTCATGGATACTGCCCCAGCACATGAATATACTGCCCCAGCATATGAATATACTGCCCCAGCACATGGATATACTGCCCCAGCACATGGATATACAGCCCCAGCACATGGATATACAGCCCCAGCACATGGATACTGCCCAGCACATGAATATATTGCCCCAGCTCATGGATATACTGCCCCAGCACATGGATACTGCCCCAGCACATGGATACTGCCCCAGCACATGAATATATTGCCCCAGCACATGAATATATTGCCCCAGCTCATGGATATACTGCCCCAGCACATGGATACTGCCCCAGCACATGGATATACTGCCCCAGCTCATGGATATATTGCCCCAGCTTATGGATAGATTTGCCCCAGCTCTAATGGGTATATAGGGCCCCCCAGCTCACCTCAGGCTCCTCTGCTGCCACCGTTCCTCTCCGAGGTGAGCGGCCGCTGAAAGCATGCAGCCTGGCCGCTCACCGGAAACCACCTGACCAGCGCAGCCGAGTTCTCGCGAGATCTCGTGCGCTGGTCAGCTAGTTCCATCCCACGCGAGCGGCCAAGCTGCAAGCCAGCGGACCGCTCGCAGGGAGGGGAACAGCCGGCGGTGCTGCTCCCAGATTCCGGCGCTTTTTGCCGGAATCTGGCGGCGGCGCTGGGCCCCCTTCCAGTGGCGGAATGCCAGGGCCCAGTCACAACTGCGACCGCTGCGACCCTGGTACTTCCGCCACTGGGGAGAGGTATTAGCAGTAGGAAAAGGGAAGTGCTCATGCCACTGTACAGAGCACTGGTGAGACCTCACTTGGAGTACTGTGTGCAGTACTGGAGACTGTATCTCCAGAAGGATATAGACATCTTAGAGACAGTTCAGAGAAGGGCTGCTAAAATGGTGTACAGCTTGAAGGAGAAAAGTTACCAGGAAAGGCTTAATGATCTTAACATGTACAGCTTGGAAAAAAGACGAGACAGAGGAGATATGATAGAAACATTTAAATACGTAAAGGGAATCCACACGGTAGAGAAAGGGAGTATATTTAAAAGGAAACAAAGTAGCAAAACAAGAGGACATAGTCTTAGATTAGAGGGGCAAAGGTTTAAAAGTAACATCAGGAAGCATTATTTTACTGAGAGGGTGGTGGATACATGGAACAGTCTTCCAGTTGAAGTGGTAGAGGGCAAAACAGTGATTGAATTTAAGCAGGCATGGGATAGACATAAGGCTATCCTAAACAAAAGATAAATCCAGGTAAAGTATCCATGTAATTGGGCAGACTAGATGGGCCGAAAGGTTCTTATCTGCCGACATTTTCTATGTTTCTATGTTTCTAAACAACCACGTCTATTCCTGACCCTCGGAAATCAGATTAGCAGTCATAGTGCAGAGGCTAGCTTCACAAATATCAATATTGGTGGCGTGCAATGTGCCTTGATTTCAACGCAATGCCGCCAGACAGATGTATTCACAATACATTGGTTTACTGCGTGATTTGTGTACACTGCTGTTGGGCATTCCATGGCCGTACAACCTTTAATCTTAAATCTGGCAAAATTGTATCTATTTTGTGGAGCAGTGCAGGAGTAATATACCAGCGCAGAAGTGTTTTTCATGACTGCTCCTGCATTGTGACACATATTGTTGTTGTCCTAATAGCCTCCCATATATTTCCCCAGCCCCAGGTACCAGGGTATTCCCCAAAATCTGCCTCCCAGACTTAGACATACAGGGTTATCCAAAGAGATCCGAATTGCTTGAGAAAGGTAACTGAATGCTGAAAATCAGCGTTCGGTTACCTTCCCTGGCCATTCGGCTATCCAGAGAGCAGGCAATTCGCCAAATCCTGGCGAATTGCCTGCACATACGGTGCCTGTTCGGTGCCTGTTCGAGGGCAGTGAAATCCCCATAAAAAAGCACTGCTTTGGCTATCCAGAGAACACAAACCAGCAGTGAAAGGTTCCCCTAATGCCCTGCCATTCGGTGGTTTAATTCGGCAAGTTAATTCAGGAGAATCCCATAGGCTTCAATGTTAAAAATATTCCCGTTTTAATTCAATATCTAATAAACCGTTCATTATAAAATTCTGCAGCAAAAAGTCTCTTTATTTACAGATTTTTTAGGATACTTTAAGCATTTTTCTGAATTTTTTTTTTTTTAAAAGTCCGATTTTTTTTTTATTTCTTTTTTAAGTTTACTTATTTTTTCTGTAACAGTCTTTTTTATTATCATTCCCTGGACCTCCTGTGTAAATTTCAGACATTTTCGCTCAGTAGTTTCTTTGCAAACAGCGTTTCATTTTCACAGATTCATACATATGGTTTTGCTAATTTATTCACCTCCCTCGTCTGAGGTCTCAGCTGCTTCGGCTGCTTCGGCTGCGTGCAATCGGCTCCTGCTCGGGCTTTTTCCGTGGTTTTCGCAGGTTAATCCAGATGTTTTTGGGGGTTTTCGGCGTGCATTCGGTGGGTTTTGCGGTTAGTTTTCGTCAGGTTTGCGGCAGCTTTTCCCTGCAATTCGGGGACCCTGTGGTGTTTGCTGAATACACTGCAGGGTCACCGAAATGGGATCGGTAACACGAACCGAACTGAAGAGAACAAAAAGTCACCGAACGTGCGGTGACTTTTCGAATCTCTTTGGATAACCCTGATAGTGTTGTAGACAAGAATTGCCTCGTTAACTGCCCGGAGATCCTGAACCATCCTGTAGGCTTCAATAGTATAGTTTTTTGTTATCTGGAACTTCAGAAAGGTTTAGACATTAGTCTTTTATGGTATAATGGCTCACTTTTTTGTTTCATAAATGCTCGGTTTAAATAGGCTCCAATATTTCTGAAAAATTTAACAATTAAATGAAAATAATTAAATGTGCGTATTTTGAACTTTTAACTAATATAAACTAATAAAAATAATAATCTTTCCCTACATTTTCGATGTTTATCCTACATTTTCATTTTAACTATGCATCCTGCCTGTGCTATGCTAATATTTTTTTAAAAAGTTTGGCAGTAAAAGGGTTATATACAGAATGTAGGTTGAGACTCCGAAGACCAGAATGAGAAGCCCAAGTGAATACAGACCTAGGCATAGCTCCCCATCTGCAGTTTATGTGCAGCCAGGGATCAAGAGCTATCATTTTATTTGTGTTTATCTTTTTTAAATAATTGCAAATGCATTTTCTATGTAATATGTTGAAAAATAGATTCCAGCCCTGGGTAATAAATTGTCAAGGACTATTTTGTTGCCTGGCTTGAGTCTTATATCAAAGAGTATAAATAGCTAATGCTATTGCTAATATTTAAACCTATTTCAGTTTTAATCCATAATTCCAATAATATTTCAACAGTATCAAAATACATTTGTGAGCTCTTCTGAAGATACAATCTAACATGTCAAAACATATCTATGCTAACAAGACCACACTTATATAGTGTGTCTCATAAACATCAATATTAATTGCAATGCTGTACTTTCCTCAGAGATAAAAATAAAATAGACATTTTCCTGTATTAAACTATGAAATAGCTACATTTGCAAATAAAAAATAAAGAGAAATAGTTTGGGAGAGATCTCAGTACTGTGTAATGTTCTATTGAATGTGCCATGTTAATTCCTGAAACATGCAAAATACATTTTTTTAAAAAGTAGCAGGTAGACGCATACCACCTTATTCTAAAAATAATGTCATAACTTCAAAGGAAAAAAAAAGTGCAACGATCTATTCAAGTTCGGTTAAGTCAGTTTAAATTGACTACGAAAATATCAATTACACGAACAAACATCTGATTGATTGCCGAAGTCTATCTTTCATTTAAAAGGAACTCTTGAAGCAAAAGCGATCTTGCTTCAAGCTAGTAATACTAATATACTATCATAAAAAGTAAACTCCTACTTTCCATTAAATAAATTCCAAAATATACAGGTCTATTCACTGAAGGTGAAAGTCAGGAAAATTTGCAGGAAAAGTGAAAACTCTAGGTCAAAATAGCCGAACCATAAAAATTCTCCCATTTATCTCACTTTCCAAATTAGCTATTTGGTCTAGATTATTCTCTTCTCCTGCCAATTCTCCTGAGTTTCACCTTTAGTGAATAGATCTGATAGAGTAAAATATACATGTGTTCCATTCAGAGGTGTATCTTCTGCCAGGCAAACTAGGCATTTGCCTAGGGCGACAGAAACCAGGGAGGCAGCAAAATCTACAGTATATGTCCACTGTGTGTTTTGGACAGGCAGAAGGCTCCCTCTGCTGGCCAAAAAGTGGTACTACACGCTCTCTGCATGCTGATATCACTAGTGCCCGGCAGCCAGGAAATTCAAAAATACTGGGTGATGGTGACCCTAAGTGGGGTCACTTCACCTAACGATTCTGCTAGATCTCCTCTTACGTTGAGCTCATCCCGTCACAGCATATGCTCGAAGCGGCCACTAGGTGGCAGCATAATCAAGACAACAGCACAGCCGTGAGAATAGATCTCTCACAAAGTAAACTTACTCTTTGGAAGAGTGCAGGGTTACTTCCAGAAAAATGGTGATCAATTCATTGATTCGGATCGATTAATTTTTGATCAGTTAGTTTTTTGTTTTTTATTGGTTATAATTAATGCAGCATATGAATCCACACACTGCTGGGAAGTTCCCGGCAGTTTGCGGATTCATATGCTGCATTAATTATACTGCAGAGAGGTGCTGCCCTGCAGTGTGCAGATTCATATGCTGAATCATACTGCAGAGAGGCACTGCCCGGCAGTGTGTGGATTCATATGCTGCATTAATTATACTGCAGAGAGGCGCTGCCCGGCAGTGTGCGGATTCATTTGCTGCAGCACCTCTCTGCAGTATAATTAATACAGCATATGAATCTGCACATTGCTGGGCAGCACCTCTCTGCAGTATAATTAATGCAGCATATGTATCCGCACACTGCCGGGCAGTGTCTCTCTGCAGTATAATTAATGCAGCATATGAATCCACACACTGCGGGGCAGTGCCTTTCTGCAGTATAATTAATGCAGCATATGAATCCGCACACTGCCGGGAACTTCCCAGCAGTGTGTGGATTCATATGCTGCATTAATTATAACTGAGAAGAAACGAAAAAACTAACTGATCAAAAAATGAATCGATACAAATCAATGAATCAATCTCCAAAGAGGTGCTGCCCTGCAGTGTGCGGATCCATATGCTGCATTAATTATTCAGCAGAGAGGCACTTCCCAGCAGTGTGTGGATTCATATGCTGCATTAATTATACTGCAGAGAGGTGCTGCCCCACAGTGTGCCGATTCATATGCTGCATTAATTATACAGCAGAGAAGCACTTCCCAGCAGTGTGTGGATCAGATGCTGCATTGAAACCTAGGGGTTAAAAAGCCTTGTTTCCTTAAAAAAAAGATAGGAAACCTACAGGGTTATTCAAAGAGCTCCGAATTGGGACGAAAGGTTGCAAGCGCTGAAATTCAGTATACGGTTACCTTTCCTGGCCATTCGGCTATTCAGAGAGCAGTTAGTTCGTCAAATGTTGGCGAATTGCCTGCACATACGGTGCCTGTTCGGTGCCTGTTCGAGAGCAGTGAAACCCCCATAGAGAAGCAATGCTTCGGCTATTAAGAGAACAAAAACCAGCAGTGAAAGGTTGCCGAAATGCCCTGCCATTCGGTGGTTTCATTCGACAGGTTTATTCAGGCGAATCCCATAGGCTTCAATGTTAAAAATATTCCCGTTTTAATTCAATATCTAATAAACCCTTTATTATAATATTCTGCAGTAAAAAGTCTCTTTATTTTTAGATTTTTTAGGATCTCTTTAGGCATTCTTTGGGATTTTTTTGCAAACTTTTTTCTGTTTTTTTTTTAAAATCGTTTTTTCTTTTTTCTGTAACAGCCCTTTTTATTATCATTCATTGGATCTTATATGTAAATTTCAGACATTTTCGTTCTGTAGTTTCTTTGCAAAAACTGTTTTACTTTTCAAACATTCAAGCGTACTGGTTTTTTTTTCACTCCATTTGCCTGCGGTGTCTGGTTTTTCCTTCGGCTGCTCTGCGCTTTGATTGGCGGCTGCTCGGGTTTCTCTGGCATGTTCGGCGGGGTTAATCCAGATGTTTTTGTGGGTTTCAGTGTGCATTCGCCGGGTTTTGCGGTGAGTGTTCGTCGGGTTTACTGCGGCTTTTCCCTGTACTACGACGGCCCTGTGGTGCTTGCTGAATACACCGCAGGGTCGCCGAAATGGGATCGCCAAATCGCACCGAATTGAAGAGAACGAAAAGCCACCGAACGTGCGGTGACTTTTTGATTCTCTTTGAATAACCCTGCTAAAATTTCACCCAAAAAATGCCTAGAAAATCCTAAATAAATAAATAAATAAACTTTCATTCTATTGGTAGTAATCTACTTCCCATCTTAAATAAGCAATAAAAACTAAACAACTCATTTAAGAAAAGGAAAAACCAACAGATCCGAATCACCTGAAATGATCTGAATTGCCGAAATGATCCGAATCGCTGAAATTATTTGAATCTCCGAAACGATCCCAATCACCAAATTGATCAGAATCACTGAATCGAAATGATCCAAAATGAAAAAAAATACCAGAAAAAACCCGAAATGAAAAAAAAAAACATCCCTAATTGAGACGCATTAGCAACAAATGCAGCTCCACGCCAACATGTGCCTAAAAGACAGCCACTTCCAGCACTTACTGTGACGGCATGTGCTCAATCTAAAAGGAAATACATTTCTGGAAGCTCATTAATTTATTTTCATTTTTTTACATCTATAACAAAAACGTTGGACTCGGGTCTATATGAATCACTGTGTATAAAGACCCATTAGAGTAATTATAGAATAAGAATCCAGCCCCTGGAGCACAAAATCCACCCAGAAAATTGTCAATGACCGACAAACTAAACTACGTTTTCTAGCACGCATACAAATAGGGGACATGAGGTCAAGGTGCATGGGCCTGCAGGCACTTCCAGGGGAGCAAGCCATATTATATGTAAGTAATATGATGCAATATGTCCAATTCTAATTGTTTAGTTTGTGTGTGAATATTCAAATATATGCTCTTAATCAGATTTATACGATATTTAGGGTTTTCAAATACTCAATGTTTTTCTCGATATAACGTGTCTTTTCTGCATGCTCAAGGACAGCATGTGAAAAACATTGCCCTGTAGTATGTACAATACATACACTGGAGGTAGGAAATCGGTTCTCACTTCCAAACCTTCCCTCCTCCAGGTGGGGTGACAGACATACTATCTTAATTAGATATTTGTTCTCCAGTCCCTACTACCACCACCTCTATTTGTTGAAGGAAAAATGAAATCCCTCTGCTTGGTCTCTGTGTGTAGGAGTAATAAGATTCCAGGATAACACGTGTTAAAGTGGGAACTGATTAACTGTCATCCAAAAAGGGAGGAAACATCAGCTTTGAAGGACTGCCACAGCACCTGGTAACACAAGTTCCATGAGGGGGAAGAGAGGAACACTCAGTACACCATGACTATTTAATACCATCAGTCGTCATCATGGTGAGTAGAGTGTCTCTTTCAGTTAGCTGATATTCTAATACTAGTTTAATGGCTAATGGGCCCAAGACTAAAGAGTGTCATGTGTCTCTGCCTCATTCCTCTCACCTCCTCCTCAGCTGATCCCTAGGAAATAAAGCATGTACAAATGTCAGTAGTTATTTTTTCTCCCTTTCTTCCGTTTTAGATTTTTTTAAATTATTTCATGCTTAGTATAGCATGGAAGTACCTTCTGATGTAAACATGTTACTTTGTTATCATTAGTTTGGTATAAAATAATATTTCCATACTTATATTTTTAACAATGGTGACTGGTTACTACTAAATATATTTCCATGGCACACACTGTCGCTTGAGCATGAAGACCCAAACCAGTGCTACTTCAGCTTGATACCTTGGCAGCGCCTTCCTGCAGCCACCACAGGTGCTAGCTCCAATCAGTCTTCCTGTTCTCCTGTTTAAGGGAGCCATACCCTTCTTCAGGGCTTCAGCATTGTATTGCCACACTTCTGGTGTAGTCTTTGATTCCCGATCCTCTGCCTTGAACTGTGAGCCCCTGCATCCCTGGTCTCCTGCCTCCAGTGCCCCACCATCTTCGATCTACTTCCTCCAGTGCCCCTGCATCTCTGTTCTCCTGCTCTGCCATGGTCCCTCCAAGTCTTCAGCCAGCCTTCACCAGTACCTACTGCCATGCCATTTTCTGTTTATATCAATAAACCCCCAATTGAACCTCTTTTCATTGCCTCTGCAGGTTTATCGCCACATATCGGGCTCATACCTTTGCACCCCTTACACCAGTGTTTCCCAAACCTGTCCTCGGGACCCTTAACCTCCCTGGCGGTCTAATTTTTTCAAAATTTCGTGTCTAAAAGCGTCTCAATTTTTTTTTAAAGGAAACGTGTATTTGTACATAGTTAGCCTGTAATAATTAGGAATCACGCACTGAAATCCGTGCAATCAAGAGTCCTTACTGGTAAAATCCTTTATAAATAAATTAATAAATAAATAAATAGTAAATACACTGAGTCCGATAAAGTTTGAAATACGACATAATAATTTATTATCCCAAAAATAATTATCCAAAATAATGCAAATAAATGATATTCAATAAAATACAACAAAAAACACTGAAATCTGTCTGCAAGCAAGGGTGAGACGATGTATGGTCTATTTCTTAACCTGTACTGCCACCTAGTGGCCGTTCATAAACATTACACTGTATAAAACAAAGTGCTGTAAACTGTAAAAAAGATTTCTTTTATGCTAGCCCCGCCCCTTGCACCATGCGACTCGCAGGGAGCCTTTCAGGAAGCAGCTCGCCGCGATCACACAGCGGGGGACAGCGAGGGAGCCAGGAGGAGGTGAGTAAACATCCAGCCCGAGTGTGGCTCGGGGTTACCATTCGCAGTAACGAAATTTAACCCCGAGTCACACTCGGGAGTACCGCCAGGGAGGTTAACCAGGCCAGATTTTGCAGATCACCTTGGGGGAAAAGCAGACTGAATCCTGCAATTACTGAGCAGCAAATCATATCACCTGCGCTGTGCTTCAGATATCTGGAAAACCTGGCGTGTCAGCGAATCCTGTGGACAGGTTTAGGAAACACTGCCTTACGACATACGTGACATATAGAAAATCTCATTTTGTTGTTATAAAATGTTTTTTGACAAATGGACGACAAATGGGCTAGAGTGTAACAATACCTAACCAAATATAACGTTATAGTATGTGATGTCATCTTGGATTTTTTTTAGTTAGGAGCATTTGTAGATCAGAGAGTATACATCTGCTGTTCTACGGTCAGCTCTTCAGACGTGGACCCCTTGCTTGGTGTGTCTAGAGGGGTGTCAGCTATACCCTCCTGACGAGTCCTAACAATGCCAAAATGATCGTCAGGGGTTGCTGCACCTCTTGTGCAGGGATGACGTCCTTGGCAGTCAGTACTGGCCACCCTCATTGGGTGAGAGCAGACTGATTTGCATATGGAGCATTCATCCCTGTAATGGCACAAACAAGCGAAAACCTTGAGACCTGAGCAGGCACCCACTGTAGAGCAGGCCATTAGTGCTGTTGCTTGTCCTCAGGACCCTCACAAACCCCCCTTTCCCTCACTATTATCATATTTAGGTTGTGGGCACTTGGTGCCAAATAGGTAACATTTTCCTGGTACTTTTTTGGGGTTAGGGCCTGGAGCTGCATCTCCATCAGCCCTTCTTTTTAACTGACTCTGGATGTGAGTTGATACAATTCTATTTGCTTTTCACATATGTTCTTCAGTCAAGTATAACGCGTTCATTATAGATCATCAAAAATAAAATATGATACACCTATTAAACTGGACATATAGAAGCATCAAGTATTGTCAAATACTTTCTACTACATCTGAAGTAGAATATATCTATTCATTTCAATCACACAACAAAAAGGAACACTGGGGGTCAACATTCATTTTTTATGAGTAACTCGGTTAAACTAGAAATGTATTTGATTTGCAACATGTGCCCTGTGAACAGTGAACTGCAATTCTCAAAAATGATGGCTTAATGAATATATGTCTGTGGTGTATTTCCGGTAATTGCATGAGTGTTTCATTTGAACTGTGCCTTGGGCTTTTTGAAAGTGCATCATTACTGGTAAAATGGCAGAATAGACATTCATTCAAAAGTTCCGTAAGTTCTCAAGAATGCAATTAAATAAAGCTTAAAATATAGAGTGTCCTGTAAAGTGTTTAAGTTATATTAACACAATAAAACAACACAGTTGATTTTATGTAAAATGTAGGAGTATTCCTCTGTAGTATTTAATCATATAGAATTTAGATATTTTTCATGTCTTGTTTACGTTATCAGTAAATGACATTCATTAAAATACGGCAAAACACATGCTTTTAATTTTACTTTAACATAAACACTATGGACTGCATAAATTGGATAAACACCCAAGAGATAATTTAACTCTTGTCCCTCAGAGCTCTGCTGCCTGATAAATGTTCAAGGCTTCACAAAGATGCGCTGATACCTTGTGACTCACTGCTTAATTCTCCAATGAGGGAAATAGTATTCCTAGGTGATGGCTAATTTTGTTACATACATTTCCTCTGTCTCAGATATATTTACCACATCTGCAGACTGGTAGGGATAGCAGCACAGCATGATGTTTCTGGCTTATCTTTAGTTCCACTCTGTATCTGTACCTCCAAAATTTATTCCATTTGTATTAGAAGAACACAAAAAAAGTTTGTCATCTGACACTTATATTTAGAAAAAGTGCTAAATAAATATATCATTAATATGGAGAAGATGCATTGATTATTAAATTATAAGCCATACACGGAATGGTGAATCTACTGTAAGAGGTCATCCAAGAGAAGCCAATACTCCCCAAAAGACCTTGCTTACGTGTTTCATGCTAATAACGGTAGAGAGCATACGTCCTTTTCATTGTATATTTTCCACCACCTCTCAAAAAGATCTTCAACAGGTAAGATATCACACTTCTTTTCTGTTTTCTATGTTTCCATATGTAGATTTTATTTACGGTGGTTCTATTTTGTCCATAATAAATATTATGCGCTTATGAAATGAAACATTCTGAATTAATATACGCTGTTTAAAAAATGATGCCACATTCTGAACTACTTAATACATATTTGTTCATGTTTCTTGTAGAGAATTCTGGGCACAGGTGCTTTCTATTGTCTTTGCAAAAGTTCTAACGGAAAAAATTTTTTGAGGGATAATATCCTGATATCAACACATGTATAAACTATTGCTATTACTGTAGAGAATGTTAATTCTATAATCAGGTTGTGCAACCAACAGATTTTTCAATACAAATCAGCGTTGTGATGTGTGTCTTAAAAATGCATAAAAAATAATGTTACAGCGAACTGACATGATTTCAAAACTATAAACTGGTAAAAAAAAATGAGAAAACTACGAAAAATGTCACTGAACTGCTGCATTAGGGTACATATTAATAAAGTGTTAGCAGTTATTCTTTTTGTTGATATTTTAAAATAACTGTGCCAAATATTCTAAAGTAGCTGATTTTTTTCTAGTTTGCTATTATATTTTTTTAAATTTAAAAATAGCAATTAAAAATGATATTACGTCTTCAAACGTTTCCTTGATATTGAGGCTAGTAGTTGAAGTGATAGGCATGGATTTTTAGACATGACGTTATTCATGTTTATGAAAACAATAAATATTGGCCCAAGGAGAAATATTTTTGCAACTTAATATCTAGCTTCAAAAAGATATTGATATCTCTTCATCAAATATCTTCCCAGCACTCAGTGAATAAATACATTGGTGCGTGGTTTCTGGACTGAGACCTGTTTTTTTTGTGGTTTATCATCTCATTAATTTGAATATTTTAAAGAGATATTTAGTAATATAGCATTGAAGCTGTTTTTTGTCAAGTGTAATAGCTTAGATCATTCAGGGACATCAGCCAATGCAGTCTTTATGAATGACACAGTTTTGAAGAAAAAAAAAGTTTTAATTATTGCTTATTTAATTTATTTTATCTATATACATATTACATAACTATATCACACAGTGTAGTTACAGTTACAGGTATTTATAAAGCGCTAACAAGTTCCGTAGCACTGCACAATGTGTGAAGCATAACAAACATACATACAAGTTGAACACACAGAACAGTAGGAGCGAGAGGACCCTGCTCGTCGAGCTTACAATCTAAAAGAGGGATGGCACATTAGGTGAGGGTAAATAGAGGACCAGAAGTAGCAGGGTGCATGTAGGCTAAGTGGGAAGGTGGTGCAAGAAATGTACAGCTGGGGAATCCTGGAGTGAGCAGATGATTTCTCTAAAGTAATGTGTTTTCAGAGACTTCTTGAAGGACTGGAGAGATGGGGAGAGTCTAATGTTGCAGTTGAGGGAGTTCCATAGAAAGGGGGCAGTTTGGGAGACGTCTTGAAGGCGAGATCTAGGGGGTGTGGGTACGTGGAGCTGATAGCATTAGGTCATTGGCAGAGCGAAGTGGTTGGGACAGGATGTACCTGCTAATAAGGGAGGGAATGTACAGTGGAAAGAAAAAGTATGTGAACCCTTTGGGATTACGTGGAGTTTTGCATGAATTGGTCATAAAATGTGCTCTGATCTTCATCTAAGTCACAACAATTTGAAAAACACAGTCTGCTTAAAATAATACAACACAAACATATGTTTTCATGTGTTTATTGAACATAACATGTAAACATTCACAGTGCAGGGTGGAAAAAGTATGTGAACCCCTAGCCTAATGACTTCTCCAAGAGCTAATTGGAGCCAGGAGTGAGCCAACCTTGAGTCCAATCAGTGTGATATTATTGGATGTGTTGCTGAAAACTGTCCTGCCCTTTAAAAACACACCAGTTTTGGGTTTACTGGTTTCAAGAAGCACTGCCTGATATGAACCATGCCTCGCAGAAAAGAGCTCTCAGAAGACCTACGATCAAGAATTGTTGACTTGCATGAAGCTGGAAAGGGTTACAAAAGTATCTCCAAAAGCCTTGATGTTCATGTGTCCACGGTAAGACAGACTGTCTACAAATGGAGAAAGTTCAGCACTGTTGCTACTCTCCCTAGGCGTGGTCATCCTGTAAAGATGACTGCAAGAGCACAGCGCACAATGCTTAATGAGGTAAAGAAGAATCCTAGAGTGTCAGCTAAAGACTTACAGAAATCTCTGGCACATGCTAACATTTTTGTTGACACATCTACAATAAGGAAAACATTATACAAGAATGGAGTACATGGGAGGACAGCACAGAGGAAGCCATTGCTGTCCAAAAAGAATATTGCAGCACGTTTGAAGTTTGCAAAAGAGCACCTGGATGTTCCACAGCACTACTGGTAAAATATTCTGTGGACAGATGAAACAGAAATTGAGTTGTTTGGAAAAAACACACAACACTATGTGTGGAGAAAAAAAGGCACAGCGCACCAATATCAAAACCTCATCCCCACTGTAAAACATGGCGGAGGGAGCATCATGGTTTGGGGCTGCTTTGCTGCCTCAGGGCCTGGACGGATTGTTGTCATTGATGAAAAAATGAATTCCAGAGTTTATCAAGACATTTTGCAGGAAAACGTAAGACCATCTGTCCGCCAACTGAAGCTCCGCAGAGGATGAGTGATGCAACAGGACAATGACCCAAAGCATACAAGTAATTCAACAAAAGAATGGCTTCAACAAAACAAAATACGCCTTCTGGAGTGGCCCAGTCAGAGTCCTGACCTCAACCCGATTAAAATGCTGTGGCATGACCTTAAGAGAGCGATTCGCACCAGACATCCCAAGAATATTGCTACACTGAAACAGTTTTGTGAAGAGGAGTGGTCCAAAATTACTCCAGATCATTGTGCAGGTCTGATCTGCAACTACAGGAAATGTTTGGTTGAGGTTATTGATGCCAAAGGAGGGTCAGCCAGTTATTAAGTCCAAAGATTCACATACTTTTTCCACTCTGCACTGTGAATGTTTACATGTTCTGTTCAATAAAAACATGAAAACATATAATGTTTGTGTTGTATTATTTTAAGCAGACTGTGTTTTTCAAATTGGTGTGACTTAGATGAAGATCAGAGCACATTTTATGACCAATTCATGCAAAACTCCACGTAATCCCAAAGGGTTCACATACTTTTTCTTGCCACTGTATGTAGAGGCGCAGTTATGGAGAGCTTTGTATGTGAGCACCAGTATTTTGAATTGGATTCTAAACTAAACTGGAAGCCAGCGTAGAGATTGACAAAGGGGTGAGGTGCGAGAGATACGTGAGGTGAGGTGGATGAGCCTAGCACAGGCATTCACAACAGTCTTCAGAGGGAGAATCTGGGACCTCTTAAGGCCAGGGAGAAGGAGGTTATGGCAGGAGATAAGAGCCTGCATGAGCATTTTAGCAGATATAAATAGAAACAAAGGAGTGCCCCTCAGAATACTATATACAAAATACAAATCTCTAGCGTATTACAATACAGGAGAATAATAAATCTCTAGCCCCCATGAACCCCACTCACAAGATTGACTTTTATAGAAAGCACATCAATATACAATGTTACCCCCTCCAGGGGTGCAACCAGTGCCGTGCAACAGCAACTTCAGGCACCGAGTGTCTCACCCACAGCAGGAAGTTGGCAGACGATCAACGAGACTAGTTGGACATTTTTTTTAATGTTTAATTTGATTTTGGCTGAAGAAATTCATTTTGGAAGCCTGAGCCCACATTATTACAGATTGATGGTGCTGCTCATGGATGCTTTTCTGTTTTATCAGAAAGAACATGTGAAAAACCAATGTAAAATAAGTATTTCATAAACCTCAGATTTTCTTCTTTAAAAAAACAAACATGTCATGGAAGTTAGAAATGTAGCAAAATGTGAGTGATATATACAACTAGACAACCCGGCAAGACTGATTAAAAAATATGACCTGAAAAGTGTAAAAAATAAAAATAAAAAAGCATGAGTGTTGAACAGATGTGACTGTCTTTTTTTGTTTGTTTTTAGCTTCCAAATTCAAGCATTTTATTTTTTTTATTTGATGACTTAATCATTGTGTTGTTTTTATCCACATCCACAAGGAGGCGCCTGTTGATGGTGAACCATCCAATCACTGCAAATAACTACCTTAGATTTGTTATTTTGGACTCGCTTACAACTATTACAATCACAATACGTATATGACATCGCAAATTGAAGTGGTAAAAATTAACTACTGTATTTTTTTCCATTCTTTGATAAATGTTGACCTTTTACTAAAGGATGTACTTTGTATCTAAAATTACTAACAATACGTGATTTACATCAAGATTGTAATTTTGATAATGATTTCCTGTGAACAGACGTACTTTAGAGACATTTACAAATCTCATGCACATCTCATTAAGTTACAAAGTTAACAAGCTTTAAATAGTATGTATCTCAATCTACTAGACCACGTATGGCGATTCCATCGTTTTTTTCTGTGATGCCCAGCCAACTGTTCCACAGCATGAACCCTCAGTGTTACTAGTGAGAGCTGGAAAATTGATTGACCTTTGTTTTTAAAACAGCCAAACCCCCCCCCCCAATAGCATTGGAACCCCCCCCCCATAGCATTGAATAATATACAATGATAAAGTAGTTGAAGAAAATAATTAAACAAAATTCTGAGAATGCTTAACTTCTCTCCACAAACATAGAATTATTCTTAGCTATTGTATTAAAGCAGCACTTCAAATTTTGTATTGTTAGTTTCTTCTACCTATGTTAGAATAAAGAGTGTCTTTAATTATTATTAATTATAATTTAAAAAAAAGCTGCCACGAAATAGCACGTATGGTGAAATTCCCTGTTTGGTGCAATTCGTGGCAAGTTAGTTGCTTATTGAATAACTCCTATTGTGTGTGACCTCGAAACTCGAAAAAATATACAATAACTATAGCTAAAGCTATGTGTATACGAAAGTTCAAAATAAACAAATGAAACAAAATAAGAACGACGCGTCGGTGTAACTGTCCTAACAGGGCAGAGACTTGTATGGGGTCTACCTGCGAAGGAGAATGCTCGGAACAACAGTTCCATAGATCCTAGTGTTATGTTTGAGAATGTTTTTTGCGTATGTCACGCACCAGATCCAGGGACTGAGAAAAAAAAGACCCGCTGCAAAGCCAGATGTGCTGTAGATTAATCTGCGGCAGCAATTTTCATACTGCATCTATTTGACTTTTCCATCTGCCCTGTCTGGCCTGAGAGAGACCTCAGGCTCTAATGAGTTAATCTGTGGTATTCCTATTTAAGGGAGCCGCCTAGCCTTAGATGCCTTGACATTATCATGCATGGCTGCATCTGTGTTCTGCCTGATTTGTTTTGTCTTCCTTGCTCAACCTGACTGATATTCTTTTACCTGCTCCTTGTGAATAAACCCACCTGTTTTCTTGCACCGCAACCTGTTTGCCAGCTGTGTGACCTCAACTGTTGGTTCTACCTGCATCCCTGCGCCAGGAACATGACCGTGTAGGAGGCTAAATGTCAGATGAGTTTACATTTGCACTAATGTTGGATAAAAGCAGTCACTATCACGGCTATTCAGAATAGTTGAAAACCCTGAGAATGACTAAAGAATTGAAAATTCTAGGTCAAAATAGTCAAACCAGAAAAATTCTCCCATTTTTCTCACTTTCCAAATTGTATTTGGTCTAGATAGTTAATTCTCCTGGCAATTCTCAAGGTTTTCACCTCTCTGAATAGTCCTGTATGTGTTTCTGCAAGCACAATTTTTGAAGGAGGGCCTCAGAACCTGTGGGTTGTGCTATGCCATACCAGGGCGTTGAGGTACTGTCTTGCCATCAGGGAATCTAGGAGTTTTTTAATGCCCAAACGTTAAACACCCAAACACCCTTTCCTAAGTTCTGAGGATAATCAGAACTTGTAGTAATGACATTGCCTTACAAACATTATGGTTATTGACTATTAACCACTTACTCATTAGTCCTTGTCCAGGATAGGTTGCTGGATATCATCATAATGTTCAAAACAATCATTGATGCTATGTTCCATTTTATCAGTGATCCTGTTGAAGGCATATTATTTGCAGCATTGCTCCTGGTTCACTTGGGTGAGTAGTTGGGAAGTTTGAAGGCAGGGGATGGGTGAGAGTCAGGCTATGGGTCTGTGGCATGAGTGGGTAGAGGAGTGAGCAACAGTAGTGTTGGAGTTGCTGAAGTCCTCTCTGGACATTTTAGGCAGTGGTGGAGGTAGTGGTGGTAAATGGCGATGGGCCCGTGGGAACTCTAAACTCTTAAGAGCACTTAAGGGGTTATTCACTAACCTCCGAAGTTGCCACCAAATTGCACCAAATGGTGAATTTCCCCATTCAGTGCAATTTCAGGGCAGTTTGTCTAGTCACTAAGCTGTCAATTTGCCCAATTTTTTTTTTCTTTCCAGTTCTGTGGAATTGGCCAATGCAGGTTCGGTGGACGGTTATCGGTGCAATTTGTCACTTTTTGGCAATGTCCGATAACTGCTTCAGCAACTCCAATTTTGTCAAAATACGGTGGCCATTTGCTAAATAGTGTAAAACCTTTAAATCGGTTATATGTCCATTATACATACATGTCTCTTGAAAGCAACATATTTTATGAAATGTGGAGGTAAAATTAGTTTCTTTCTAAAATAGTTTGATTTCAAAAACATGATGTCTTTCCCAGGGCTTTATCTAGTCAATGAGACATATTCTGTGTTAATAATAGCCGTGCTATTTCAGCAGATATGGCCAATATGCTATTCATGCCTTAAGGGAAATTGCCTGTGTCTCAACCTGAGTAGAAAAAAATAATGCAACTGGTTCAGTGGGTGGTAAGGAATAGCAAAGCCAATTGAATAATGCTTATCCCTGTACTAAATAATGCAAGCATTCACTTTTGATTCCCATAGCCTCCATAGTATGCTTGGTTAAATGGCTCAAATAAGCACATCCTAACCACTACAAAGAGACGTATTTTATTATGCCTCTGTCCTACCTTCACCTCTGCGTTAATGATCTTGGAAAGAGCACATGAAAAGGTTTTTGAGTTTTTACACTATTGTGAAAATCCTTTATCTTGGCTCTATCCATTCATCCGTTTTTCTGCTGAGCGGCACAATCCGTTATTATCAGCTTGACAAATTATTTATAATAATATTATAATGTAGTTATTATTAGGTTCCTGCCTGGGAGACTATCCATTGCCATGGATGCCCAGACAGGTGGAGGCACTGCAGAAGGTATGTATCCCTACTCCCATATTGCGGAGGCTCAGGATCACCATGTTAAGCAGGAAGGATGTAAACCAGCATGAGCCCCTAGGGGTGCGAGTCCTCGAAGGGGTATACATCCGTTACAATGATATTTATAATATAATATTTACTTGTTTAACACATATGTACATGAAGCACAACAAGCAGTTTAGTGATATCGTGTAACAAGAACAAACCTAGATGACTTATTATGATGAACCCTTTCACGCCAGGCAGGTGGTGCCCGGTGGGAGGGCTTTAACGCCGGCCAGGACGTACTAGTATGCCCCGCTAGTCGGCTGCTGCGGCGGGTCTCTCCTTTGGGCCGCCCACACATCGCACGTCATTGGCTGCTGGGGGACGGCCTGAACCAGGCTGTTCCGCAAATGGTGCTTAGCACGCGCCGGCTAGTGGATGGGGCAGTAGTAGGACCATTGAAGTCAGTGGGGGGGGTACTATGCTGCCCCGCAGCTTCAAGGTCCACTCAAAGCAGGTACGACATAGTATGCCCTGCGGAGGGAAAGTGTTAAATGAAGCGTGTTTGCAAATGGATATATGTAATAGTTTTATTTGCTACTAAGAACAAAATAAATTTAATGTAATTTTTATCTGATACGTTTTACAATATAGAAATCGAGACCAAATTTACCACATTGTGATTAGCTGCTAAAAGTACAGCGTGATTCATATAGACCTGAATCCAATATTTTTATTAGAGATCTTAAACAAATGAATGGAAGTTAATAAAAGTATCTCCTCTTATGTTGAGCACTCCTCATCGTAGCAAGTGCTAGAAGTGGCTGTTGTTTTATTGAGTAGACATTGATCTGGTGTTGCATGTCACTGGTAAAGTGTCTCAATAGCGCATCATTGCGTCAAGTTCTGGATTTCATTCCTAATACTATCCTCTAGTAATAATGAGGGGCTTATTTGGTTAAACCTGTCTGACATCTGGATATCGGGGTGGCCACAAATTCTTGGTCACGACATGAGCCTAAAAAAAAAAAAATCGAAAAGTAGCATGTTGTTGGAGATTATTGACTTCTTTAATAGGTCAGGGATATATTAATTATGACGCATATTTTTCTTATTGTTGATATACATAGATATATATATATTATTGACAGTGCCTCCAATACCAGCGGTATAAATTGGTATTTGACCCCTAAGATAGGGATTAATAACCAATCAATGAATATACGTCTTAACAAATATATGGCGCGTTATCCCGAGTTCTTTTGATGCTCTCTAGATATTTTTAAACACAATAAAATCAATAAAGATATGAGACGGCGTAACGGTAAAACAATTCAAACCAAAATTTATTCACACGTCAAGTTTCATACAATCGTATGTTATCAACGGATTAGCAAATACAATTTACAAGTGATTATAGATCGTGATTAGTAGCGATACTGCGACACGCAATAATCTAATGGACAGATATTTTAGGTTTATAGACCGCACCACAGATATACACGCCTCAATTCTTAAACACCAAACTCTATTCTATTCACTTAAACCTTTCCCATTATAAACCAATCCTCCACCTGGCTAAGATAAACACTCAGTTACTGGGCATCACCTGCAGCACAATTTATTATTGTGGGGGCCTATTCACTAAATGCAACTTCCTTCAGGGAGATACATAACACACTCGATAGGGAGACTATCTCTTCCACAGATCAATCACAGCACTTCATTCGATATACGTTAACCTAACGCTTCTTAATGACTTACAGTGCATGCATTCATTCGGAAGGGCTGCAAGATGGATATGGAAGGAGTTATGCTAGGTTATGAATGGGGCGGACGGCACTTGACATATAAAAGCTATTTCACGGTCCCAGCGTATCTCACTATAGGTATATAAATTGATATTTTTAGATGTCCACAAACAGTATTCTTGGAATATAAATAATTTCACTAAATTATGGCTCAAGTATGCAGCCGGGAACAGCTTTCCTCCTTAGCAGTCCTCTGCAGTGGACTGTAAAGGCAGAATTTCTATTCTACTGATTATTAGGCTCAAACAGCAAAATAATTCATTTATATTCCTTTAGTTTGTGATGGACATCTAAAGTCAGGACTATGCAATTAGAAAATAGATATCATATTATTCAGGTATACTTTACCATCTGGTTAGTGAAGATAGAGTGGTGGAAGATTAGGGTGTGGTCGGTCTTAAAGGGGCGGCCGATGGTGATTGCCTCTCTTCCCTCCAAGCGTCCCTCAGGTCTCTCCCCAAGCTTTTCTCAGTGTCTTTTGCTCTGGAGTGTCCCCTCTATATAGTGGTCTTCCGCCCAGTTTTAGATCTAGCCCATCACTATGTGGCCTCATTTGATTGGAGGATATATATTCATCAACTCCAGGGGTCTGTCCAGGTGTTATGTTACCTGGCCAGCAGATGGCGCTCTCAGATCAACCATCAACCTTCGGCAGGAATTAATTTATGGGCTTGGCCAATCTTTTACTGGTTTGGGGTCGTTTTATTCCTATATCCCGGACTCCATAGATTTTATTAACAAATTAAAATTTATTTCTATTGTGGCATCTCATCCCCTTTACTTATATCCACAGGGATGTGTATGTGAGGGGACATACATTCATGGTATCGTTTTAACATTCACACGTTACCCGACTTAATCGGCTTCATGCGGGTTAGTACACCAGACATTTGTGATAATCATCTAAATGTGGTAGGGCCTCTGTTTTTATAAGATGCTAAAATTATCAGTTCTAACTAATAAATATTCTCATACCATATAGTACATATTGCCGAATAGCATTACAAGCTGGTTTACCCAAGCCATTTAACCTTCTTTGGTTTTTTTTTTTTTATTGGGCAACCTATTGTTCCATGTTTACGTGGTCTTTCAGAGTTTCGATGTGACGAAATAAACACAATACTGAGATTTCTATCTTAGTTGTCCTTGTGTTCCCTTACTTTTAAACCATTTGATCTAAATCTGTTTGTTTCTTACAACCAGAATCTAATTAAGGACAATGGATGTTTGCTGATAGCTAACGAGTCTTTCTTGTTACAATGTCTTTAGAACGCATATTCTGGTTATATATTAACGACGCAGACAAGTTGTTCGTGTGACGCAATTCCTGGCATCAAATTTAACAGTCCTGCGAAATCATGCGTTATAGAAATTTCATTTCAGAAAAGGTCTGACAAATCCCCCTTTTCAATATCTACTCATCCAGATTCATGAGTAGGAATTGACATGGACCAATTGGATAGGAAATTTTACATCTGTATGGTAGCCTTAGTCTTTAAGAAGTTGTTAGGCATCGACTCCATGCGATAATTGGTGCAGAAGGAAAAAAATTGGAAAATGCATGATGGGTTCTCACGACCATCCCCCTTTTGTGGTTCCCCCATTTCTTTTACGAACGGGGTAATCTGAGGGTGAATCAATGAACTCCAGTTGATGAAAAATGGATTTGAATCAAGCAGTGTTTTCCCCGGGTAAAGACCTTTCAAGCGAAACATCTTGTGGCTTGTTGATCTTTCATCTATGGAGGTTGATTTTCAAATAACCAATAATGCACTTGTCGTCATCCTTCCGTTTCTTTGGGTATCCTTTATGACGGGGTGCTCCCATGACTTTCTGTCACTTCCAGCATGGCTGCTCCTGACATCTGAGTCTTTAGGACACGTCTCCATGCGAGTGACCAATTGTCACTTTACTTCTTATCTTTCTAAAATGAGATGAACTTCATAAGAATTGATATACACAACATGTAAATATTTAGGTTAACACTTCATCTATGTGACTTTAGGATCATGGTAAATGGAAATGGGTAATCTTCCCCATTTCTGATTTATTCCATGCTTTCCCTTAGATGCAGCGCGGCATTTATTTAAATTTTAATGCATTTCATCAAGACAGTGACACATAGATTATTAACCCTTTCAATTCTTGTGAGCCATTAAGTATATCATCCCCCTTTTGTGGGCTTGCTTTCCTAATAGGGGACTGAATAGGATATCGCCCTGTAGAGATATATATATATAATACGTATTTATATATATATATTTCCTACAAATTTAATTTCTTTGACCGTATTAACGGTTTAAAACCAGTGATTGGATTCGTCCTTCCCACGAGGTTTACTCCTGCAATCATGCAGTTATCGTAGGGATTTATTATAACAGACCCTGTTAATACCTGTTTCTAACCTCCGAGGGCAACTCCATGAACTGGTGTTTAAAATCACTTTACCTGGGGTAGGGAGATTCTCATCCTTACCCACCGTACAGAGAACCTTAGGTTTCTTGTAGGCTAATGCGCAACGGGTAGCTGGCTCTCCATCGGGGCATCTGGCTACGACGATCTCCTGAGAGTCGGTTGCGGTTAATGGCCTGTTTATATCAGAGGGACTAGAAGTAGGCTGAAAAATAGGAGAGTGGTTAGCATCCAACAGCAGAAATCCCCCTTTACATACTTTTAGATTCCTTATTAATATGTAGACCTGGGGATTCAATGGTGTCAGGTTGTGCCACCTATGCTATTTCATTCAGTTGTTCCCTCTGATTCAATAACATCTGAGGTGTTATTGATCCTGTGGCCCTTGGGTGGCCACTGGATTTATCCCTAAAGAGTTATCAGGCCGCTGTGCCCATACATACTCGGTGATCTTCACCAATTGTTCAGCTAATTGATATAACCGGTATTCTAATTGGTTTATTCGGTCATTCTGATCATTTCGTTTAAGGTATCTATTTCTGCGGATCCTATTACGCTCGGGCCTAGAATTATTTGATGTGTCAGAATCAGCATTACTACTTCTGTTCTGACGGTGTGATCTGGGCCTGGGGTCTCCTGTCTGACCTCCCCTTCTATTTTCAGGGACTCTAACGCGAGGGGGTGACCTACCTATTTGAGGGGGATCATCACTTTGAGGAGAATCACTAGATTGGGGATACCTATTTCTTTGGGCAGGCCTAGGCCCTTGGGCATATTCCCTGTGACTATTGTGCGGTCGTGGCCATTGCTCATACCTTCTGCAGTCATTGGGTGACCTCTGCTCCCCACTTCTTGGTGGGTGCGGGGCAGGCGTGACCCTGGGGTTCCTATCTGGATTATTCCCTCTTACCACCTCAGCGTATGATTTCCTCCTGGCAACATATACCTGGGAGGCATCCTGATGTTGCTTAGGGGCAACTTGGCTTGTGGTATGGGCCCTTTTATTTGACCTATGACTCCCATGACTGGTCTCATTAGATGGCTGGACCTGCACTTTTATAGGCCTTGAAGGGATCCCCCTTTCGCCCTGTTTAACATCATCGGCGGGGCTACTTCCAGAATCTACCCCGCTGTCTTTGGCATGCTCTTTTAAATGAGGGCCAGCATCAGGCTTATGGTCAGATGAAACAGTTTCTGTTTGTCTACCCTTTACCTGGGATATGGAGTCTATCCGGGCTTTTAGTACCTTTTCTTCAAGGTTTTCAGTGAGCATTGAATTTCATCTCTGTCAGTTTCAACACTCTCATCACTGCTTGACACCTCGGACTCACTTGAAAGCATTATTTCTTGCATATAGCCATACAGTTTCTGCTCTAAATTAGAATATTTCTCTTTAAAACTGTTTAATTCAACACAACTCTCTTTATATACAGCTTGTAAGCTTTGGAGTTGTTCTTGCAGTTTCTGGCTCTGTTCGTTTAAAGTAATTATTTCTGTACTGGCATTCTCAGGTTTGTCTGTTAAATCATTACCATTTTCTATTTTTGCATTTAAGTTAGCGATGGTCTTCATCATGACAACCTTTTGTTTTGTGTTTTGTTTATCCAATGCACAACACAAATACATTATGGAGGGCCATGATTCCATTATAATACAATCCTTCTTTGCTTGTTGTTTGTTTTAAAAACAAATTCAAGAACGTACGCACATCACCTTCTTTGTCCCACATATCGTGTACAAGATTTTGGGCGCGGTCTTTGATAGTATTCACAAACACAATCAGATCGGTTTCAATATGCAATGACTCTGAGATATGTTCTACCACTTCAAATATTGCCATCTGTCTTCCTGCTTCTATAAGACTCGATTGAGAGATTTCCTCTGGCTATCAGTATCTGAATCAGACATGTTTCTGTATTACAGCAATCAGATAACAATGCTTTAAACAGGTATCCACAGCCAACAACAAACGTTACGTGATTACCACTGTTTTAATCCAATAGCTTAATCTGCTACTTAACGACCAGCAAATTTATGTTACTTTCACAAATACTTGATCTGGCGCTCACAACCACTAACTTGCTCTCTTACTTGATAGATAAACTTGATTTTATTGTGAAAAATTACTTTAGCATCACAACAGTGCAACCTCCAAATATTTAGATAAACTTGATTTTATTGTGAAAAATTCATTTAGCATCTCAGCAGTGCAGCCTCCAATATGTTGGAGATTATTGACTTCTTTAATAGGTCAGGGATATATTAATTATGACGCATATTTTTCTTATTGTTGATATACATAGATATATATATATTATTGACAGTGCCTCCAATACCAGCGGTATAAATTGGTATTTAACCCCTAAGATAGGGATTAATAACCAATCAATGAATATACGTCTTAACAAATATATGGCGCGTTATCCCGAGTTCTTTTGATGCTCTCTAGATATTTTTAAACACAATAAAATCAATAAAGATATGAGACTGGCGGTAAAACAATTCAAACCAAAATTTATTCACACACAGTCAAGTTCATACAATCGTATGTTATCAACGGATTAGCAAATACAATTTACAAGTGATTATAGATCGTGATTAGTAGCGATACTGCGACACGCAATAATCTAATGGACAGATATTTTAGGTTTATAGACCGCACCACAGATATACACGCCTCAATTCTTAAACACCAAACTCTATTCTATTCACTTAAACCTTTCCCATTATAAACCAATCCTCCACCTGGCTAAGATAAACACTCAGTTACTGGGCATCACCTGCAGCACAATTTATTATTGTGGGGGCTATTCACTAAATGCAACTTCCTTCAGGGAGATACATAACACACTCGATAGGGAGACTATCTCTTCCACAGATCAATCACAGCACTTCATTCGATATACGTTAACCTAACGCTTCTTAATGACTTACAGTGCATGCATTCATTCGGAAGGGCTGCAAGATGGATATGGAAGGAGTTATGCTAGGTTATGAATGGGGCGGACGGCACTTGACATATAAAAGCTATTTCACGGTCCCAGCGTATCTCACTATAGGTATAAAATTGATATTTTTAGATGTCCACAAACAGTATTCTTGGAATATAAATAATTTCACTAAATTATGGCTCAAGTATGCAGCCGGGAACAGCTTTCCTCTTAGTAGTCCTCTGCAGTGGACTGTAAAGGCAGAATTTCTATTCTACTGATTATTAGGCTCAAACAGCAAAATAATTCATTTATATTCCTTTAGTTTGTGATGGACATCTAAAGTCAGGACTATGCAATTAGAAAATAGATATCATATTATTCAGGTATACTTTACCATCTGGTTAGTGAAGATAGAGTGGTGGAAGATTAGGGTGTGGTCGGTCTTAAAGGGGCGGCCGATGGTGATTGCCTTTCTTCCCTCCAAGCGTCCCTCAGGTCTCTCTCCAAGCTTTTCTCAGTGTCCCTTTTGCTCTGGAGTGTCCCCTCTATATAGTGGTCTTCCGCCCAGTTTTAGATCTAGCCCATCACTATGTGGCCTCATTTGATTGGAGATATATATTCATCAACTCCAGGGGTCTGTCCAGGTGTTATGTTACCTGGCCAGCAGATGGCGCTCTCAGATCAACCATCAACCTTCTGCAGGAATTAATTTATGGGCTTGGCCAATCTTTTACTGGTTTGGGGTCGTTTTATTCCTATATCCCGGGACTCCATAGATTTTATTAACAAATTAAAATTTATTTCTATTGTGGCATCTCATCCCCTTTACTTATATCCACAGGGATGTGTATGTGAGGGGACATACATTCATGGTATCGTTTTAACATTCACACGTTACCCGACTTAATCGGCTTCATGCGGGTTAGTACACCAGACATTTGTAATAATCATCTAAATGTGGTAGGGCCTCTGTTTTTATAAGATGCTAAAATTATCAGTTCTAACTAATAAATATTCTCATACTATATAGTACATATTGCCGAATAGCATTACAAGCTGGTTTACCCAAGCCATTTAACCTTCTTTGGGTTTTTTTCTTTATTGGGCAACCTATTGTTCCATGTTTACGTGGTCTTTCAGAGTTTCGATGTGACGAAATAAACACAATACTGAGATTTCTATCTTAGTTGTCCTTGTGTTCCCTTACTTTTAAACCATTTGATCTAACATCTGTTTGTTTCTTACAACCAGAATCTAATTAAGGACAATGGATGTTTGCTGATAGCTAACGAGTCTCGCTTGTTACAATGTCTTTAGAACGCATATTCTGGTTATATATTAACGACGCAGACAAGTTGTTCGTGTGACGCAATTCCTGGCATCAAATTTAACAGTCCTGCGAAATATCATGCGTTATAGAAATTTCATTTCAGAAAAGGTCTGACAATGTCTTCCTGGGATCTTGCTGAAAATAATCCTGTCTCATTTCCAAAGAGTAACAGGGTTATTCAGAGAGCGTGAAAAGCAGGAGAATGAAAAAATCTAGGTCAAAATAGCCAAACCAGAAAAATTCTCTTTCATCTCACTTTTCAAATCGGCTATTTTGACCTAGAATTTTTCATTCTCCAGTCATTCTCCAGTCATTCTCCTGCTTTTCACGCTCTCTGAATAACCCTGTAAGCTATTATGTTCTGCGGGAGTGTGATTTTTGTGACTGTGCTGTTGTCTTGACTGTTCTGCTACCTGTCGGCCACTTCTAGCATGTTCTGTGATGTGATGTGCTCAACATAAGAGAAGGTATGTTTCCAGAAACTCACATTAATTTCCTTTCATTCATTTGCAATCTGTAACAAAAACCTTTTGGGGTTTGGGTCTATAAAAATGTTTCCCAAACCCGTTCTCAGGTCCCGCTGACAGGCCAGGTTTTCCAGATATGTGAAGCACAGCACAGGTGAAATGATTTGCTGCTCAGTGATTGCAGGATTCAGTTTGCATTTCCCCAAGGTAATCTTTAAAAATCTGGCTTTGTTAGAGGGTCCTGAGGACAGGGTTGGGAAACACTATTCTAAAATGATCACAATGTACTTTTCTAGATGTGATTTAAGATTTTAATTAACACACAGCCATTATTGGCAACAAAAATAACAAAATGATCTTTACGATGCTGTCACATCTGATGTTTCCAGTTTGTCCTGCTGATTTTTGAGTGTCCTGTTCCTTTTGGCTCTAACAGCAGAAAGAGAAATTACAAGTCACTTATTATTATTCACTCTAGAACAAATGTCTTTAGGAAAATCCCAGTTCAAAAACCACGTGTAATGTGATTTCACAAATGCAAAAATCACATTAAAATAGGTAAAGTAAAATATAAATTGATACTTGCCCTATATTCCCTGAGGAAGAGTAAAGCATGTTACACTTTCACATAGTGTTTACAATGGATTTGCCTTTGGCAAAACTTGTCTTTTACTGAATAAATTCCTTCAAATCATAAAACAAAAATGTAATTTATTCTCATGATATTGTCGAGGTCAGATGGTAAAGACTTTTTATGTCCAGATTGAGACAAAAACATCTGGTTGCAAGAGTATCAGTTTGTAGCATAACACTTGACTTACTTAATACAGTGGCAAGAAAAAGTATGTGAACCCTTTGGGATTACGTAGAGTTTTGCATGAATTGGTCATAAAATGTGCTCTGATCATCATCCAACCTTTGGACTTAAAAACTGGTTGACCCTCCTTTGGCAGCAATAACCTCAACCAAACGTTTCCTGTAGTTGCAGATCAGACCTGCACAACGACCTGGAGTAATTTAGGACCACTCCTCTTCACAAAACTGTTTCAGTGTAGCAATATTCTTGGGATGTCTGGTGTGAATCGCTCTCTTAAGGTCATGCAACAGCATTTCAATCGGGTTGAGGTCAGGACTCTGATTGTGCCACTCCAGAAGGCGTATTTTGTTTTGTTGAAGCCATTCTTTTGTTGAATTTTGTTGAAGTCCTGTTGCATCACCCATCCCCTGCGGAGCTTCAGTTGGCGGACAGATGGTCTTACGTTTCCTGCAAAATGTCTTGATAAACTCTGGAAATCATTTTTCCATCAATGACAACAATCCGTCCAGGCCCTGAGGCAGCAAAGCAGTCCCAAACCATGATACTCCCTCCGCCATGTTTTACAGTGGGCATGAGGTTTTGATGTTGGTGTGCTGTGCCTTTTTTCTCCACACATAGTGTTGTGTGTTTTTTCCAAACAACTCAATTTTGATTTCATCTGTCAACAGAATATTTTGCCAGTAGTGCTGTGGAACATCCAGCTGCTCTTTTGCAAACTTCAAATGTGCTGAAATATTCTTTTTGGACAGCAATGGCTTCCTCCGTGCTGTCCTCCCATGTACTCCATTCTTGTTTAATGTTTTCCTTATTGTAGATGTGTCAACAAAAATGTTAGCATGTGCCAGAGATTTCTGTAAGTCTTTAGCTGACACTCTAGGATTCTTCTTTACCTCATTAAGCATTGTGCGCTGTGCTCTTGCAGTCATCTTTACAGGACGACCACGCCTAGGGAGAGTAGCAACAGTGCTGAACTTTCTCCATTTGTAGACACAGTCTGTCTTACCGTGGTCACATGAACATCAAGGCTTTTGGAGATACTTTTGTAACCCTTTCCAGCTTCATGCAAGTCAACAATTCTTGATCGTAGGTCTTCTGAGAGCTCTTTTCTACGAGGCATGGTTCACATCAGGCAGTACTTCTTGAAACCAGTAAACCCAAAATTGGTGTGTGTTTTTAAAGGACAGGACAGCTTTCAGCAACACATCCAATAATATCACACTGATTGGACTCAAGATTGGCTTACTCCTGGCTCCTACTAGCTCTTGGAGAAGTCATTAGGCTAGGGGTTCACATACTTTTCCCACCCTGCACTGTGAATGTTTATGTTATGTTCAATAAACACATGAAAACATATAATGTTTGTGTTGTATTATTTTAAGCAGAATGTGTTTTTAAAATTGTTGTGACTTAGATGAAGATCAGAGCACATTTTATGACCAATTCATGCAAAACTCCACGTAATCCCAAAGGGTTCACATACTTTTTCTTGACACTGTATATGTTTTACATTGACCGTAGAGTTTACATTTATACGCCCACATCCTAAGTACCTCGTCATTACATTGAAGGATAGCTAGATTTCTATTAGATGTGCTATCTTCATAAGTCATTTTCCAATCTTTACTTATTAGAAATATATAATGATGTTCTATGATATATTTTTTTTAGAATATCCAGTGAGTCCAGAGACCATCCAGTTGGTCCAATGATGCCCTCTTCAAACATTACCCCTTATTTGAATGTGGTTTATTTGACAGCAGTTAGACTTTGCATAAAGTTGTAAGGTTGCAATTCTGATCTGAGCAGGGGTGGACTGACAACACCCTCGAGCAACAGGAATTCATGGAGCCCCCTTTACCTATTCTGCCAGCCGACATGCAAGCCGCAACACCCATATGTACATTGGTGTATTACAGAATTAATTTCTCTATACTATTTTTAATGAAAATGGTTCTCGGCTGAAAGGGCAGGCCTGACAAAGCCTTATGGGGGCCTTATTGGGCCCCACCCTAGGTCAGGACCCTCATACAGTGCTCTATTGCCTAAATCAGGGATGTCCAAACTCTAGCCCCCCAGATGTCCACAAACTACAACTCCCATGCTTCTCCATCCATCTAATGCAGTCAGATATTTCTGGGAGTTGTAGTTCAGGAACATCTGGGGTGCTGGAGTTTGGACATCCCTGACCTAAATGGACCTGAGATCATCTGAAGCATACGAAGCATGTGTCAGCAAAACATCTTTAAAAGACTTAAGATACTGTCTAAAACGTATGTGTTTTGAAAAAAAACAAACGGGTTTTGCTCAGTGCTTTCAACCTTCAGCTACATTTTTCGTGGTAGTCAATATTGCACCAACAGGTGAGCTAATGGAGAAAACACATAACCCCTGAGCTGCAACCCAGGGAAAACAGCAACATAAGGAATCAGGCCCAAACTGGTTATAAGTGATACAGAGGGCAGGGAAACAGGGCTGGAACGAGGAAATGTGACAGTCACTTGCCTTGACAGGGATCCAAATTTTTAAACTATCTGCCTGGCGCTGTGTCCCTGCAGCTCCTCATCTAAGATGCAGTAGGTGCCCAGCGAGCTGCATTGTATCTGCCAGGTCAGAGAGTAGACTCCCCCGCGGTGCTGGATACGGAAGCCTGCACTCTCTCTCCTCCTGATTCCTTCCGCCTTGCTGGTGCCTGGCCCCCTCTGATGATGTCAAGAGGAGGGCATGCCAAAAGAAGTCTACACTGCTGCCTTATCCCCAGCTACCCCAGCAGTTCCAGACTGTGTGTGGTGCACCCTGGAAGGTGAAAAGGTGGAAATTTAAGTCCTGACTGCATTGCTCTGCAGGGACTCAGTGACAGGCAGGCCTCAGAACAAAGAAAAAACACTGCTGCTTCCAAATACAGCTCAAAACAGCATTTAAAAATATCAGCCCTGGCAACACAGGTATGTTCACCTGGTCCTGCTGTTACCACCATGTGGGGGTGTTCAAGGTCAAACACCCTCTTATTGGAGTCCCCCAATATTATTCAAACAGTACTTGGTGGATAGTGGAGTTTTATTGCTGTGGAGCTCATACACACTGCGCATTACTGTGAGTTTCATTGCTGTGGTGCTCAACCTTGGAATAGGGCCCAAAATCTTTAAAACTAGACTTTAGCAAATCAGAATGTAGACCAGGTATCAGAGACGAAAAGGAATAAAGAATCACACTGAAAAATATATAGATGAATAAAATGAGAAGCAAGGGCCCACTGCTCTACATTCTACAAATGTCAGTATTTTAATAAACAAGGCAGCAATGTAAGATTATTTTTTTACAATATGACCTTTTAATAAAAAGGCAAATCTGTCACTATATCTATACTATAAAAGAGTAAGGCTTGGCGTGTCCGTCGCCAAGCCTTACTCTTTTATAGTATAGATATAGTGACAGATTTATTGCAATGGGCCCTTTTCCCATTGCTTTATCATTTGGTTAATTTTCACTTCCTGATTCCTGCTGAGTGTTTGTACCAGAGAGCGCCCTGCTGGTTTGTTTCCTGTCCTAATTTGTATACTTTTGTTCAGTTCATATCTTTGGTTTTTGTCTTTACTTTCTGTCAGCTGTATCTTCTGTCTATTCGTGTTCTGGTTTATGTCTGGTTCTTCTATGTATATTAGTTCATAGTTATTTTTCCTTGTTGTGCTTTATGGTTATACTTTTCGCTGATTCCCTGGTTGATGAATTTCTGACTTGGCTGACTTCTCTCCCAGTTCTGGCTCCCTGGCTACTGTATAAGGTACACGTTCTGGTTATTGACTTCTGGCTTTTCTTTCTGACGTTTCTATTGGATGATCCTTGTCTGTACTTCTGTGCTGTTGCTAGAGAACCGTTATCTGTATTTTTCTATAGACTCTGCACAGCTTTGAGATTTATCGTTTCCTTTAGTATAGATCTGGCTACTCTAAAGATCGGTCTGTCAGAGTAGGGCTGCTGTGTCAGGGCTGCTGTGCAGAGGTCTCTCGTTAACCCCTTGCTGTTCACTCCTATTATTGTTTACCACGGTGTATCTCTGCACATAGGGGCTTTTATCATGTACGAGGGGCCCCTTTGGCACCTGAGGGGGGCAAATGTGACAGTGACCAGGGATTCAAATTTTTTATTGCACCCCCCCTGGTCTTGCGCTCTTAGGCAGCCACCTGTATCGCCTAACAGTTCCAGCTCCTCTGACCACACAGCTTGCCTGACAATCCGCAGCTCTGGCAGATGTGTGTAAGTATGCTGCACCCCCCCCTCCCCATGCTGATCAAAGTTACAGCAGCTGCAGAGAGAGGGGGTGCAGCATGTTAAGACACATCTGCCAGAGCTGGGGGACTGAAGAAACAGAGGGTAGATTTTATTTAACCAGCCCTCCCTTGTCACTTACTGGGAGAAGAGGGGGGTTATCGGTCCCTATATACACTCCTGATAATCGGAAGCATTCAAGAGCAATGTGAGTGTAACGGTAGGCCCCCTATAGGGTGATGGGAAGCCGTTAGGCTGTGAAGATTGAAGCCTTTAGGGCAGGTATATGGTTTGTTTGCAGACTTCAGCACATACTTGTAGCAGTTGGAAAATAAGGAAGACAGTGCAGGATACAGACACACGAGGAAGCCCTGCACTGGGGATAATTTCTCAGCTACAGACAGATCACGGGACTTGGGATAGACAATGCATGCTGCACACTGCAGGGCAGAACTCGAACTTGAAAACACTATGAATGTAGTACAATGCAAGACAGAACTCGAAACTAGAAAGCCCGATGAATGCAACACAGAACTCGGTACTTCAAACACAATGTGTGAAGCACACTGCAGGGCAGAACTCAATACTCGAAAACACAATAACTGCTGATCCTAACACTCCCTACCAGGGAGTACAAAACAATGACCTGAGTATCACTCACACCAAATGGCTTCGTGGCCAAAAGCCTGTGGAGTGAACCAGACTAAACTAAACACAGGCAGACAAATACTTAACAGACAAGGTACATACAATAGAGAAGTTCCAGAAGCCAAGCCAGGTCATACACGATATACTCAAAATGGAGATATGCTTCAGACAAGAGAATAATCCAGAAACCAGAGCAAGAAGTCATACACAGAATATCAGATAATCAATACAGCGATACAGGGAGCAGGAACTCAGAGAATCTTAAGTCTATAATTATCCAAGGATCAAATGCATAGTAAGCCTTATATATATTAGTCTGAACAGGTCATGTGACTGCAGACCAATCAGCCCAATAGATGGTCTGCAGAGCCTGAAAACCACAACACTGGCAAATCCCTGCTCCCACCCGCAGGGGCAGGGTCGAGAAGTAACAATGAGCTGCCGTGTGCTTCCGATTCTCTGCCTGCCACTGCAGGAGGAGGGAGGAGCATCATGCTCTCTCCTGTTAGTTCGAGCTGTAGGTGAGGTGCCGGTACAGAGTACCGGCGAGTAACCCCTGAAAAAAAGCCCTGATCCTAACGCTAATTATGCCTCGCTGCGCTTAACTGAAAAGTTAACCACAGCTATCAGCTGGTGCTGATTCCGCTTCTGCGAAATCAGTCAGCACCAGCTTAAAATCTCGCAAAAAATCAGATACTCACCTCTCATCCAAAGGCGAGAACAGCGGCCCGTTCTGCTGCTTCTGGCCGCTGGGAGCAGAGTGAGATTGGAGGAAAAAAGTCTCCAGTACCCCTCCGCCACCTGCAAGATTTCACTAGAGGTGAGATTGTCACTGTAGTCGCCGGCAGTTCAAAGGCAAATCCGGCACTGCTGTGTCCTGAAATCACCTGTGCAGTGACTGTAAAGTGATGCCTTATTCAGACTGTCTATTCCTTCAACACCTGATCACCTGACTCATTGTTCCCTGCTTAAAGGTGCAACGCCCTTCCCAGAATGCTTCTGCATTAACTGACGTCCTCAGCTCCCTGCTCCCACCGTGCTGTGATCCTGCAGGTCATGTGACTGGCAGTCGAAGTCTCAATGGAGTCCTATGGACTCCATGGAGAGGATGCTTGTGGCTGGCGGCGCTTAGCTCTGCGTTCCGGTGCAGGCTGCTGAATCAGCGCCTGCCCCGTAATATGAAGATAAAACGGGGACGCTAAAGAGAAACCTGCAGGCGCAGGTTTTTCTCCTTACCCTCCCTGTTTTAGTGGGCAGTATGTAATAGTGCCCATGGTCTCTCAAAAAAAGTTCATTGTCCAACAATACAATAAGGGTCGTTCAAAGAGCGCCAAGCTTGCCTCCAAAGGGCACCTTATGATGCAATATCATGACAGTTCAGGTATTCAGAAAGCTGTCAGTTCACCAAATACTGGTGAAATACGATGCAGTTCGCTGCAGATCACCACAATTTGCCAATCTTTGTCGGTACTGAAATTGTCCCATAGAGAAGTAATGGTTAATCTATTCAGAGAACGCTGAAGTGTCAGGGAAATGCCCTAATTTTCGGTAGTTCAGTCCAACAGGTTTAAACAGGCGAACCCCATAGGATTCAATGTAAAAATTTTTTTATCATTTCTATTTTTTTTATTCAACCATTTATTCTTTTAGGCCCCTATTACATTCTTCGTGCAATTGGTTTTGCGTGCGCAAATGCTCATTTACGTGAGGGGCAAAACCCTTTGCGCTGAACGTCGTATTACAACGTTCGTGCAAATGATGCACGTTATCGTTTAACGCGGATGGACCTGCGCGGGCGTGTTGAACTGTGCGCGTCCTATACTTAACATTGTGAGCGCAAATGCGTTCGTACGCTGGTACGCGGATTGTATTCCAATCGATGCGCATATTTTTACGAACGACGTTTGCGCGCATAATTTTAACGTCTTTGAAAAGTTGGTGGTAACTGCAAATCGGAACGTTCTGGCCGAAACGAAAAACACCAGCACAAAAAAAAAAAATACAGCACAGTATAGTTACACATTCTACACATACCCAAACAAAAAAATTGTGAATTCGTGCATATTTTTTTTATTGCTGCAGCATGTATTCTCAGATTTATTTTGACAGGCGCAAAACCTTAAGTGAGTCAATTAAGGTAAATTGATGTCAATTAAGGTTCTTCATTCTGATTGGCTGAATCCGGAGAAAAAAACAGTCCGCACATTGATTTACGTGCGCTACGTTACTGCGCGCATATTACTCTTCGTTTTGCTTTTTGCTTTTACGAACGTGATTTTCAGACGGGTGAGAAAATGCGTTCGGATCGGAATACTCCGTTAAGTTTCGCGCGATAACGCCGAACGATGCGCGCAAAAAAATTTGCGCTGCGCGAACGAAATTGCGCGAAGAATGTAATAGGGGCCTTCATCTTTAGCAAACAGTCTTTATATTTATTTATTTGGAATTATTTTTGTATTTTGCATTTTTTAGGGGAAATTTTTGATTCACTTTTTTATGGCATTTTTTAAAATTTTGTAACCTTTTTATTATTGTCATGCATTTTTATTGTTTTTTAAACATCTTATAAAGAATAGCAGAGTTCCGTTTTTTTTTTGTCCTGCAGGTTGGCGGCGGCATTCAACGGTGTTCAGCGGCTCTATGCTTGGTGCACTTCGGGAACCCTTCGGTGAATAGTGAATTCACTGCAGGGTATGCGAACTGGAATCGCCGAAGTGCACCGAATGAGAAAGCACTGAAATTTCGGAATTTGTGAATAACCACAAATGTCTTCTTATTGTTTCTTTTATTAACTGAATAACACTAGCTCCTTCCTCTTTCTATGACTAACACAATAATATCTGTATCACTATACAATGGCTGTGTACCTTAACATGATACATCTCCAAACATTGATTTCTTCTACATTGCTCTCAATATTTGCCACCAAAACTATCCCATTCATTCCATAAAAAGAGAGTTGACTTGAATTATTACTAATGGCTTTAGATGCTTAACATTCTCTGCATTGTCAAAGAAAAATTTGCAAAGAAAAAAGCCAGCAAAATTATGTACCCTATTTCATGTGAGCCGTACCTTTTTTCCAGGGCTCGAGTCGAGCGGGAACGGCGTTCCCGCACTTCTCACGCTGCGGGAAAGCTGCGGGAACGCAGCGTTCCCGCTGTGACCTGAGCCCGAAAGGCTGGAGCAGGCGGCCGCCGCACATTGCTGGCGGCCGCGTGCTTCCTGTTAGAACGGCCCGCTGACAGGAAGTGGAGCCGCTCGCCTGGTTGTTTCATCGATCCCAGGCGAGCGGCTGCACTTCCTGTCAGCGGCCGTTCTAACAGGAAGCACGCGGCCGCCGGGCGCAGAGAGGTGAGCTGGGGGCACTATCCATGAAACGCTGGGGGGCATTCCATGAGACCTGTCCTGGGGGCACTATCCATGAAACGCTGGGGGGCATTCCATGAGACCTGCCCTGGGGCACTATCCATGAAACGCTGGGGGGCATTCCATGAGACCTGTCCTGGGGGCAATATCCATGAGACCTATCCTGGGGGCACTATCCATGAGACCTGTCCTGGGGGCACTATCCATGAGACCTGGGGGCATTATCCATGAGACCTGGGGCATTATCCATGAGACCTGGGGGCAATATCCATGAGACCTGGGGGCAATATCCATGAGACCTGGGGGCACTATCCATGAGAGCTGGGGGCATTATCCATGAGAGCTGCGGGCATTATCCATGAGAGCTGGGGCAATTATATCCATGTGAACTGGGAAAATATATCCATATAACCAGTGCCGTGTATATTATTCTGGGGGTCCAGTGCTGTGTATATAATTCTGGGGGGTCTGTGCCTGGATATATATATATATTATATATATACGCGTTAGTCCAGTTGCCAAAATCGCGAGTAAACCTGTACGTAGTGATACCTTTCACTGATCAGTATAGTTTCCAGTTTACACTCTTGAAAGCTTGTCTTTTAAATGTAAAGTTAACCCAATAAAAATGTTATCACCGGCTCATCCGGCTATACTCGTGATATATATATTTTTTCTTCAGGTAATAGGGGTTGTGGAATTCTTGGGTGAGTTCCCTCACTTTTTTCCCCAGGACTTGACCCCTGCTTTTTACTATATGGGATGTTATATTTGAACGCATTTTTTGGGAAACCAAAAGTTTTCCTTGCGGCTCATTGTTATGGTAAATTAATGCTTCCTGTGCTTTGTATGATAATTTGCAGGCAGTTGGAAAATAACAAGCAATTCCAAGGTTGCTCGTTATTGTCTCGAGCTTCGAGACTCTAGTGTTAAGTAGTTTTGCATTTTGCCTACTACATCAAGAACTTAATTCTCAATGGATGACAAATTTCCAGATGGAGTTACAAGCTATAACTAATACACAATAACTAAACAGCCCGGGGACAGCAGGGTCAGCGACACTATTACCACTCAGTTAAGCTAAACATATTATGGTACCGAGAGTGTCACTTTCATTTTGATAGAAATGTTGACTTTATCATACAGGTAAAGTAAAGAAACAAATAGTATGAAAACAAGCATCACTTGAGGGATTTATTTTACTAAAATACATATTTTTGTTCTTGGACAAGTGGTGGCAATACTTACAGTAATACAAGTCATTCCATTTCTATTTAATTCACTCTCTGACAAGAATAAAAAGTTATACAGTACGTCATTGTGGAGTTACCCATGTACTTGCACAGTGTTTCTGTGTTCTTATTTCATTATTGAAAACAGAAATCTAAACAAAGGATAGAGTCCAAAAATAGCTTTTTAGCTGTTGGGTGTTTTTCGGGTTTTTTTAAGGGATAAATGATAAATTATGCATAAGTGATAGAATTTAAATTCTTAAATTAATTTTTCAGTGACCTAAAAAGCTGTATTTTTTTCTCCTGATATAGTCAGAGAAATATGGAGGAAATTTTAACAAGAGGCACAAATATAATATACCGTGAGTTAAAATACATTTGATTTGTTCACAGTAAGTTATTTTATCTAATATATGTAAATAGTAATTTACACATACAGGGCTATTCAGAAAGTGAAAACTTTGAGAATGATTGGAGAATTGAAAATTATAAAATGGTTATTCAAAGAGAATTGAAAAGTCACCAGACGTTTGGTGACTTCTCGTTCTCTTCAATTCGGGGCGATTCGGCGATCCCATTCCCGACGACCCTGCAGTCGTCAGCAAGCACTACAGGGCCATCGAAGTGCAGGGAAAAGCCGCCGCAAACCCGACAAAAACTCACTGCAAAAACCCGGCGAATGCACGCCTAAACCCGCAAAAAACATCTGAATTAACCAGCCGAAAACGCCGGGAAAACCTGAGCAGGAGCCGATCACACTCAGTGCAACCACCGGAAAAAGCCGACACTGCAGACAAATGGAGTGAATAAACTAACAAAACAGTTTGCTTGAATGTTTGAAAAGTGAAACGCTATTTGCAAAGAAACTACTGAGCGAAAATGTCTGATATTTACATATGATTGTCCAATGAATGATAATAAAAAGGGCTGTTACATAAAAATTAAGTAAAGTTAGAATTTTTTTTTTTTTTTTTTTAAAAATCCCCAAAAATGCTTAAAATATCCTAAAAAATTTATAAATAAAGAAACTTTTTACTGCAGAATATTATAATCAACGGTTTATTATATATTGAATTAAAACGGGAATATTTTTAACATTGAAGCCTATGGGATTCTCCTGAATAAACTTGCCGTAATTAACCCACCGAATGGCAGGGCATTTCGGGAACCTTTCACTGCTGGTTTTTGTTCTCTGAATAGCCAAAGTATTGCTTCTCTATGGGGATTTCACTGCCCTGGAACAGGCACCGTATGTGCAGGCAATTCGTTAGGATTTGGTGAATTGCCTGCTCTCTGGCTAGCCGAATGGCCAAGAAAGGTAACCGAACGCTGATTTTCAGCGTTCAGTTCTTCCCTTTCGGCAGCCATTCAGATCTCTTTGAATAACCCTGTAAGTCAAAATAGTCAAAACACAAAAAATCTTTCATTTATCTCACTTTCCAAATTGGCTATTTGGTCTAGATTGTTCATTCTCCTGGCAATTCTCTCTGAATAGCCCTGATAGTCTCCAGTCTAGAAATAATAAAATAGGGGTGAGATGCTGCAAGTCATTTGACCCCCCCAGTCAAAGCCTCAATGGAGCGCTGACTCATGTATCCTCAGGTTAGTGCTGCGTTAAGGGGCAGTGCTGGATTTGCGCCTGCCCATAATATGGAGCTAACCAAGGGGCGCTAAGGAGAAACCTTCAGGTGCAGGTTTTCCTCTTTAGCGTCCCCGTTTTAGCGGCAGTAATGTAATACTGCCCAGTAGGTATCCGTGTGGGAATTACACAAAAATATGTAACAAAAAATACAAAATATGCCGCTCTCATTTCTGTAGTTGGCAATAAACAGTTACTGTATATGAAACATGGGATGAGCAGCTGACAGATAAATGTAGGGTAAAATGGCAATTTTGCATAGAGGTTGCTATTCCATGATAGTTAAAAGATTAAAATACTCTAAATGTATTATCCTTTACAGAAATATTGCTGTTAGGAAAGGTTCTAAAATATAGATGGTGGCACTTGCAATTTTTCATATAGGATCTGCGTTAACCACTTCGCTGCTGAGGATGCGCTCAGCGCGTCCTCAGCAGTCCCGCTGGTGTGCTGAGGACGCGCTGAGCGCGTCCTCACATTGGGGTCAGCGTTCGGCCGGGTTCCGGCCGATCGCTGGCCCCTCCGGTGCGGGCTGACATCCTGGATGTCAGCCCGGCATCCGGACCAGCAGCCGCCAGAATTAGGTGTCATCGCGGGGGCGCGATGACACCTAATTCAGGCGCCCCCCCCGCATGTGCGGAGGAGGCGCCTGAAAGGGAGGGGGGGAGGTCCTTCGGACCTCTCTCCCTCCCGATCGGTGGCGCACAGGGGGTTAACCCAGGCATCATTTGGAAGGGCACAGCCTGCCCTTCCAAATGATGTCTGGCATTAACCCCTGGGGAGCTGGATCGCGAATCGGCGCTGAAAAGCGCCGGTTCGCGATCCTTTCCCGGAGCTGGCCGACATCTTGGATGTCGGCCAAGCCTCCGGGAACTCCCCAGAGGACTGGCGTCATCGTGCGTAGCACGATGACGCCAGTCCTAGAGTTAACCCCTAACTGCCACCAACTGTGGAGATAGGGAGTTCCAATGAACTCCCTATCTCCCGATCCGTGGCAGCTAGGGGTTAAATTTTGGTATCGTTGGATCGGCCAGAGCATGGCCGTTCCAACGATACCAAACACTACAGTGAAAAATTTTGTAAAAAAATGAAAAATAAAAATAAAAAAAAATTAAAATTTGGGTTTGTTAATGCAGCAATATTGTTCCCATTTCAATTATAATGTGAACAATGATGCTGCACTAACGATTTTTGTATGCGGTGCGTTTGTTAAAAATAGTGTCATTTTCCCCAAAAAAAAATGTAACGAGACCCCATCTCTAATTTTTTTAACAAGCGCACCCCATACAAAATATAACCGCAATTGCTCGCATGTTAAAATGTGGAAAAAAACACTTTACACATTGTAAATTATTGAAAATACATATTTTATTGCATTTTTTGTTATAATATACAGACATGACATAACGTATACATATAATAATGACATATTATGAATCTACCGAGTCTGACGGAAAGAACAATATATAATATGTCTGGGTCATATACTAAAATAAGCCTTCAAAACACGTTTAAACATGATGCGCAAAACAGGTAAAAAATGACCTCAGCACAGGGGCGGGAAAAGCCTCAGCAGCGAAAGGGTTAATAGCATACAGGCAGAAATGGCCTTTGCATCAAATACCATACATGAGACCCTAGAGCCCTCCCTGTATTCTTCCCTCTCACTGGCTGCTCTAATGCAACAGTACAGTTTATTGACATTTAGGTTCTAGTGATTGTGGTGGCTGCTCTTTGTAACTTCTTTACAGTTTTGCAGGGTGACAGGAGTGTGATTTCATTTCTCTACAAGTGGCACACTAATCGTGCATTACAAAGTATACAAAAAGTGTATTTTATGCTCTTTTTTTATATATATTGTATTACTATGCATGCGGGTGAATCAATGAGATATGAAAGACCTGGGTCTTAACCAGAACCTTGTTTTAAAGGTTTTTGACTGATTAATAAATTATTCTATAAATAGCTCGGAAGTTATTCATTAAAAAAAAACAAATCTATATGGGACTTGCTCAGGATCAGTTAAGTTCTCTCAGACAGACTTCAATTCAGATCTAATCTGAAACCATTTGGAAGTAGCTAAAGCACTTTTGAAAGATAATACGTTTTGTAAACTGCCACTGAAATTATTCATCCAAATTGCCTAGAGTGACTTAAATTGATTTTCTTGGAATTTCATATTGTAAAATCAAGGCAGTAAAAAAGAGGGTGAATTTATCATTGAAAAAATAATAAGATATTCGTCTAATGTGTTCTGATTTGCAGGGTTATTCAAAGAGATCCGAATTGCTTGAGAAAGATAACCGAACGCTGAAAATCAGCATTCGGTTACCTTTCTTGGCCATTCAGCTATCCAGAGAGCAGGCAATTCGCCAAATCCTAACGAATTGCCTGCACATACGGTGCCTGTTCGAGGGCAGTGAAAACCCCATAAAAAAGCACTGCTTCGGCTATTCAGAGAGCAGAAACCAGCAGTGAAAGGTTCCCGAAATGCCCTGCCATTCGGTGGTTTAATTCGGCAAGTTTATTCAGGAGAATCCCATAGGCTTCAATGTTAAAAATATTCCCGTTTTAATTCAATATCTAATAAACCGTTCATTATAAAATTCTGCAGTAAAGAGTCTCTTTATTTATAGATTTTTTAGGATATTTTAAACATTTTTCAGATTTTTTTTAAGTTTACTTATTTTTTCTGTTACAGCCCTCTTTATTATCATTCATTGGATCTTATGTGTAAATTTCAGACATTTTGGTTCTGTAGTTTCTTTGCAAACAGCGTTTCACTTTTCAAACATTCAAGCGTACTGTGTTTTTTTTTTTTCACTCCATTCATCTGTGGTGTCGGGTATTTCTGGCAGCTGCACTACGCTGTGATCGGCGGCTGCTCGGCTTCCTCCGGCGTGTTCGGCGGGGTTAATCCAGATGTTTTTGCGGGTTTCGGTGTGCGTTTGCCAGGTTTTGCGGTGAGTGTTCGTCGGGTTTGCGGCCGGTGTAGGCTTTTCTCTACACTATGACAGCCCTGCGGTGCTTGCTGAATACACCGCAGGGTTGCCGAAATGGGATCGCCAAATCTCGCCGAATTGAAGAGGACAAAAAGTCACCGAACGTAAGGTGACTTTTCGATTCTCTTTGAATAACCCTGTTAGAGAACAGCAGCTAGCACAGAGAGAAAACAGCAAAGAGATACAGGTCTATTCACTAAAGGGTGAAACTCGGGAGAATTGGCAAGGGAACAATCTAGATCAGATTTGGAAAGTGAGATAAATGGGAGAATTTTTCTGGTTTGGCTATTTTGACCTGGATTTTTCACTTCTCCGGTCATTCTCCTGAGTTTGGCCTTTATTGAATAGACCTGATAGAAATCACAAACAAAACTTCCTTATGGTGGACAGGCCAACAAATTCATAGGTATATACACACATACAGTAACCTGAGCTAGACAGCACCATATACAGCTTGGGACATGGTACAGCACATACTGTTGTATTTCTCAACGGCAAGTGCATAATTACATGAAGATCAGCTTCTTGGCATTGGCTTCTGCAGAGAAGCTAAGGTCCAACTCAACAAGGGTCAGCTTGCTCTTGTAAGCTTTATTTTCCAAAAATATGAAAACAAAGGTCCATATTCCAGCCAAACCCATAATGTATTGTGTGTTAACCCTATCCAGTATCTTTGTCATTAACAGCATTGTTCTGACCAAGTCGCTGTATGTAGTAGCAACTCAAGTTGCAATATGTGAGATCCTCTGATACCATTAACCTCCAAGTGGTATTCCCGTTTGTGGCTCGGTGTTAAATTTCAGTGCTGAAAACGGTATCCCCGAGCCACACTCGGGCTGGTACATACCTTGTCCCTGCATTCCCTCAATGTCCTCCCGCAGTCTCCTCGGGCAGATCGCAGCATCCTGCTTCCAGGTTCCCTTCCCTGTGAACTATAGTGGCATGTTCTGGAGTCCATTTGGAAATGAATTCTGTTTGCAAAAACAAAATTCCTTTGCACTGCTCCAGAATCAGACCAGATCGAGTATATGCAATGTCTGGTCAAAGGCAGGTCCTTTTGAAGATGAAGTACACTGTATTTTGGTAGTGAAGGGGTTAAGGCCAATACAAGACAGCAAGTCCAAACCCACTGTTTCAATTCTCGTTTTCGTCTCTAAAACTCCTGAAACAGAAACATGAGATCCTTAGGGTTTCACAGCATGCACTAAACAACTGAATAATTGACACTGTTTTCTATATTATTTTAAATTAATATTATGCTAAAATGTTATTGCTGTTTTACATCTATATAACCCTGTGGATAAGAATGATTTGCCAACATTTTTAATGAGCATAAACTGTATTTTTCTGCTTTTTAACTGCACAGTCTATTATTTACTACAAAAGTCTTATTTAAAAAAAAAAAAAAAAATCTCAAACGAAAAGTCACCGGTAGAGAAGAAATCTTCACACGAATATATAAATGGGACCACTCCCTTGAACTTTCAGTTTCTAGGATCGTCTTTTCATCCAATAAAGGGCTCCAAACATTCAATTCGCCCTCCTGGTATGTATCCACAGTGGAAAGAAGCCTCAGCACAAGATCCACACCTCCTCCAGAGATGCACAGGGAACACTGATGAATCCCTGGGTGGGGTTAACCGTTGCGTTGCTGCAGGAATCTCTTCAGAAAATTCCTCAGAGAAAACAATAGTGCAGCCAGTTTTTACAGGGACAGAGTATAAAACCTTTATATGGTAATAAACTTACCCTGTTCAGAGCCTAGCCTGGCTCGGGGAAAACTCGCATAGGGTTGTAAGAAGTGGCACAGCCCTTAAAAAGCCATCTCAGTTTAGAGTCATCAATGTAGTCAGCAAGTGAAAATAATAAAACATTTATTCCAATAATATGAAATATCAGTGATAAAAAAGACAGGAACCAGACGCGTTTCGCGCTTTACAGCGCTTCTTCAGTGGTAAAACAGACAAACAAGGGTACATTTCAAAACAGGGGTTCATTATATACTCAAAGACATTTAGTGAATGAGCCAGCAGCCCAAGTAACCCGCCCACTTCCAAATTGGAATACATACAATTAAACATATAAATGTGTTTATAAAAGTCAATAAACAAAATACATATACAAATCCAAAGCTTCTCCCCAGAACTCAACACCATCTGAACACAAAATTTTAAAAAATAGTGGATATGGCTAATCCATTTTATCGTTGGTCATCCGGTGTATTTAAACAGATCTTTATTGAATGAGCTGGCAACCTAAAAGGCCCGCCCTCTTCAAGTTTTAAAATACACAAAACTGGCAGTGTTAATATATAAAACTAACACACTACATATATAGATCGCTGCTCTTCGATCACCTCTTGAGGTCCTACCGATAAAAGGCAAAGAAAATTCAAAAAAATAATAAAATCAGTCCTATAAACAAAAAAAGTGCATCAAAATGATGAAAATGTGAGGAGAAAAAAAAAAAAAAAAAAAAAAAAAGAAGAAATTACAAATAAATAGAAAAACAAATAAAAAATGCAAAACAGAAAAAAATGTGCCTGCAAAAATGATCACTAATATAGGAAATCCTGAGACAATAATGAAGGCTAAAACCAATGGGCGATGGAGAGCCCAAAAAAAAAAAAAAAAAAAAAAAAATACAAACAGAAAAAAATTGTGTCTGTAAAAATGATCACTAATATAGGAAATCCTGAGGCAATAATGAGGGCTAAAACCAATGGGCAATAGAGAGCCCTAAAAAAAGAAAAACAAGTATAAAATAAAAAATACAAAATAAAAATGCAAAACAGAAAAAAATGTGTCTGCAAAAATTATCACTAATATAGGAAATCCTGAGGCAATATTGAAGGCTAAAACCAATGGGCAATACAGAGCCCTAAAAAGAAAAAAAGTCTGCAAAAATGATTACTAATATAGGAAATCCTGAGGCAATAAAAGAAGCTAAAACCAATGGGCAATAGAGAGCCCTAAAAAAAGGTAGGTAATTATAAAAGTATAGGTGGAAGTAAGTTATAAAAAATGGCAAAGTTCAAAATCAGAGTTGAGACCCCTGGGAATCAGGGAATCGAACCTATAGATGAGTTTCATCTCTTCTCGGCCGATTTTACCTATGAAGTCTTCTCCCCGCCAATCCTTTTGAACTTTTTTAAGAGCAAAAAAAGTGAGACCTGTAGGGTCTTTATTATGTTTCATTAAAAAATGTGCCGATACAGAGTGTTTTTCGTATCCTTTCCGAATATTGCGCACATGTTCCATGATCCGCACATACAGCTGGCGTGTGGTTCTGCCAACGTATAATAGATGGCAGGGGCAAATAAGTCCATAAATAACATCCTTGGACCGGCAGTCAATAACTTGTTGGATTTTAAAACTCTCTTTGAATTCAAACGTACTAAAATATTGCTTTTTCAGGTGCAAGTTTCTACACGCAAGGCAGTAACCACATCTATGGAACCCTACTTTAAGATTGAAAGGATTCTGCAGATTCTTCGTTTTTATATTGTGAACAATTTTTTGTTTAATATTCGAGGCCCCTCGATTAATGATTTGTGGCCGATCGGGCATAAAATCATCCAATGCCGGATCTTCCAATAAAATGTGCCAGTGTTTGCGGATACTTTTATTAATATTCGCGGATTGACTGTTAAAATTATATAAGAAGGGGACCTTAGATTGAAAATCATCGTTCTTAACTTTATATTGAATAAATTCATTTCTATCTTTCTCTCGAGTCTGTATAACAAGATCGTCTAGAATGGCCCCATCGAAACCTTTTTCAATAAAACTCTGTTTCAAAGTTTGGGATTGAATGTCATACTGGGTAACATCGGTACAATTCCTACGAATTCTTACAAGTTGACTGTTAGGAACACTTTTTAGCCACGGCTTAGCATGGCAACTCGAAAAACTGATAAAATTGTTAACATCCACCGATTTAAAATATGTTTTAGTTTTAACACAACTTTCATCAATAAAAATGGTTAAGTCTAAAAATTTATTTCACTTTTATGGGAGTGGGTCTCTAAAACAATACCACTGTTATTTGAATTCAGACCATCAATAAAGTTCTTCAATACATCATCCCCTCCTTTCCAAATAAAAAATAGATCATCAATATATCTACGGTAGAGGACCAGGTGTTGCGCCCAATATGGCATCCAACTGAGTTCCCAGAAAGCCATGAAAAGATTTGCATAACTAGGCGCAAACCTGGTCCCCATCGCCGTACCTTTCCGTTGAAGATAAAACTGATCGTTAAAAGCAAAAAAATTATTATTGAGAATGAACTCTATACCTAGTAAGATAAATCTAATTTGCGGTTCTTCGAACTCGGAATTTTGTTCTAAATAAAAACGGACTGCTTCAATACCCTGATCATGAGGGATAATACTATATAATGAACGAACGTCACAGGTGACTAAGATATACGATGGATCCCATACTACTGTCTCTAAAATTTGTAATAGATGGATTGTATCCTTAAGATACGAAGGGATCTTTTTGACTAAAGGCTGTAGAAGGATGTCGATATATTGCGACAATCTACTGGTAAGTGAATGTACACCAGATATAATGGGTCTTCCAGGGGGATTTATTAAATCTTTATGTATCTTTGGAAGTAAATACAGAATAGGAATTCTAGGAAAGGGAATATTCAAATACAGGTACTCTTTTTCTGTTAGGATGCCACTGTCTTTCCCTTCCTTTAAGAGGTTAGTCAATGCAATCTTGTTTTTTTCCATAGGATTGCATGACAAAAGAGAGTAAGTGTCGCGATCGTCTAATTGCCGCATCGCTTCATTGTTATATTTCTCCATACTTAAAAGAACTATCCCTCCACCCTTATCAGCCGGTTTAATTATAAGGGAAGGGTCATTATTCAATTTATCAAGGGCATCTCTTTCTTTTCTTGTAAGGTTGAAAGAAATTTTCTCTTTACTAATTTTGTCAATATCTTTCAGTACAAGGCGTTCAAAAATCTTCATTTCGTCAGATATTAGATGTTTAGGGAAAAATTTAGAGGTTTCTTTTAAATCTGTGTGAACATATCGTGGAATATTGAGAGAATTTTCAACAGGATTTTTAGCAAAAAATTTCTTCAAACATAATTTCCGTTGAAATTTCTTTTCGATATACATATTGAATTTATTTACCTTAACACTAGGAGCAAATTTCAAGCCTTTATTCAGAACCTTTTTTTCTGAATTGGTGAGAACATGTTCACTCAAATTGAAAATACCATTCTTTTCAGGGTTACCAGGAGTTGAGGATGGATTAACTATTTTATCTTTTTTCTCACCCCTCTTGGTTCTCCCTGCCCTGGTCCCCCGCTTGTTCTTTCTAGTGGTCTTTTCATAGCCTTTGGGGCCAAATTTGTTTGTGGTTCTGGGAAGGAAGTATTTTTCTCTTTTTCCATTGGGAGAAAGATCTTTTCGGGCCCCAGGGGTTTCAAGTTGGGGTCCCCTGGAAAAAACGGCTCTGAAACATCTACAAGGGGTTGGAATTTATTGGAAGTCGAAGTTTCACCATTAGGGAGTCTGGCTTTATTCCATTTAGAGACCCATTGATATTGGGGGAGTGTTGCCTGTTTCCTTTCTCTCTCTTCGTACAAACTTCTCCTTACCGGAGCATATGAGAGTTTAGGATCTGCATATGAGGTGGATGCCACTGGAGAAACAGGTAAACCCAAGTTTATACTTTTATTTTCATTTTGTGAAGTAGTGTTTTTACATTCACCATCAACAAGAATAGGTTCCAATGGTAAACTCAAAACACTAGTAGCAATCTCAATAACCTCAGTAGAGACCTTAGCAACCACAATGGGAGCTTGAGGTTCTTCACACGAGACTGATAGAGTCGGTCTCTCTCTAACTGGGGTAAAATTGGGGTTGCTATTAGAGGGAGCATGATAAAAATCGTTATTGTGTTCATACCGAGAAAATTTATTTCTTTTGGAATTCCTATATGGGAACCTATCATTGTTCGAAGAATAGTATTTCTCATGTACTCTATCTGTTTTATAATCTTCTATGTCTCTACCATATTTATTCTTTTTGATTTCCATCACATCTTGTGAAACCTTCCCCAGAGTGTGTTCCAAATCCGCTGAAATAAGGGCAAAGTCATCGTTCTCCACTATAGACTGTATATTCTCCAAAAGAGAGTTAGCTTTGGCTTCTAACTCAATTAAGGAGAGAGTTCGAAAATTTATTATATAATTCATAGTCTGATCTGCAAAACTGTCCATCAGATTAATCCATCCCTCTAGAAAGCTGGTATTATCCCTATCAGAGGTGGGCATTTTAAAAAATCTTAAACCTCTTGGAGAAATTTTCTCCCTCAAGTATTTTTGGAGAGTAGCAACCTCCAACTTTGATTTAATTTCTTTAATAAGCGTCTTTTCCAGAGAAAGGATAAGCTCTTTTAAATCAGGAACTGTAGTGTTTGGTGCAATGGGTATAATATCACCAAATAATTCATCTATATTAAGCCCAATCTTGGACCTATAATCATTAAGTGCCATTTCCAGCTGCCTTTGTAGTCCTTGGACAGAATAGGATAAGAATAAACACAACGTAGGACTACTGTGGCGCTAAGAGAAGGATAGGGTATATGTATACAAAAGGGAGCTGCTAGAATCCTATAAGGTTAGTCTGTCCAAACTAAGCAAAGCGATAAATACAAACACAAAAATAAGGACAGCGCTCCCACGAAAAGTTATATCTTTTCAACCAAAAAGAGATTGCGACAAAAAATCTTTCTGCTTTTTAACTGCACAGTCTATTATTTACTACAAAAGTCTTATTTAAAAAAAAAAAAAAAAAAAAAAAAATCAAAGGAAAAGTCACCGGTAGAGAAGAAATCTTCACACGAATATATAAATGGGACCACTCCCTTGAACTTTCAGTTTCTAGGATCGTCTTTTCATCCAATAAAGGGCTCCAAACATTCAATTCGCCCTCCTGGTATGTATCCACAGTGGAAAGAAGCCTCAGCACAAGATCCACACCTCCTCCAGAGATGCACAGGGAACACTGATGAATCCCTGGGTGGGGTTAACCGTTGCGTTGCTGCAGGAATCTCTTCAGAAAATTCCTCAGAGAAAACAAAAGAACAATAGTGCAGCCAGTTTTTACAGGGACAGAGTATAAAACCTTTATATGGTAATAAACTTACCCTGTTCAGAGCCTAGCCTGGCTCGGGGAAAACTCGCATAGGGTTGTAAGAAGTGGCACAGCCCTTAAAAAGCCATCTCAGTTTAGAGTCATCAATGTAGTCAGCAAGTGAAAATAATAAAACATTTATTCCAATAATATGAAATATCAGTGATAAAAAAGACAGGAACCAGACGCGTTTCGCGCTTTACAGCGCTTCTTCAGTGGTAAAACAGACAAACAAGGGTACATTTCAAAACAGGGGTTCATTATATACTCAAAGACATTTAGTGAATGAGCCAGCAGCCCAAGTAACCCCCCACTTCCAAATTGGAATACATACAATTAAACATATAAATGTGTTTATAAAAGTCAATAAACAAAATACATATACAAATCCAAAGCTTCTCCCCAGAACTCAACACCATCTGAACACAAAATTTTAAAAAATAGTGGATATGGCTAATCCATTTTATCGTTGGTCATCCGGTGTATTTAAACAGATCTTTATTGAATGAGCTGGCAACCTAAAAGGCCCGCCCTCTTCAAGTTTTAAAATACACAAAACTGGCAGTGTTAATATATAAAACTAACACACTACATATATAGATCGCTGCTCTTCGATCACCTCTTGAGGTCCTACCGCCATAAAGGCAAAGAAAATTCAAAAAAATAATAAAATCAGTCCTATAAACAAAAAAAGTGCATCAAAATGATGAGTGAGAAGAAAAAAAAAAAAAAAAAAAGAAGAAATTACAAAATAAAATAGAAAATACAAAATAAAAAATGCAAAACAGAAAAAAATGTGCCTGCAAAAATGATCACTAATATAGGAAATCCTGAGACAATAATGAAGGCTAAAACCAATGGGCGATGGAGAGCCCAAAAAAAAAAAAAAAAAAAAAAAAAAAAAAAAAAAAAAAATTGTGTCTGTAAAAATGATCACTAATATAGGAAATCCTGAGGCAATAATGAGGGCTAAAACCAACGGGCAATAGAGAGCCCTAAAAAAAGAAAAACAAGTATAAAATAAAAAATACAAAATAAAAAATGCAAAACAGAAAAAAATGTGTCTGCAAAAATTATCACTAATATAGGAAATCCTGAGGCAATATTGAAGGCTAAAACCAATGGGCAATACAGAGCCCTAAAAAGAAAAAAAGTCTGCAAAAATGATTACTAATATAGGAAATCCTGAGGCAATAAAAGAAGCTAAAACCAATGGGCAATAGAGAGCCCTAAAAAAAGGTAGGTAAATTATAAAAGTATAGGTGGAAGTAAGTTATAAAAAATGGCAAAGTTCAAAATCAGAGTTGAGACCCCTGGGAATCAGGGAATCGAACCTATAGATGAGTTTCATCTCTTCTCGGCCGATTTTACCTATGAAGTCTTCTCCCCGCCAATCCTTTTGAACTTTTTTAAGAGCAAAAAAAGTGAGACCTGTAGGGTCTTTATTATGTTTCATTAAAAAATGTGCCGATACAGAGTGTTTTTCGTATCCTTTCCGAATATTGCGCACATGTTCCATGATCCGCACATACAGCTGGCGTGTGGTTCTGCCAACGTATAATAGATGGCAGGGGCAAATAAGTCCATAAATAACATCCTTGGACCGGCAGTCAATAACTTGTTGGATTTTAAAACTCTCTTTGAATTCAAACGTACTAAAATATTGCTTTTTCAGGTGCAAGTTTCTACACGCAAGGCAGTAACCACATCTATGGAACCCTACTTTAAGATTGAAAGGATTCTGCAGATTCTTCGTTTTTATATTGTGAACAATTTTTTGTTTAATATTCGAGGCCCCTCGATTAATGATTTGTGGCCGATCGGGCATAAAATCATCCAATGCCGGATCTTCCAATAAAATGTGCCAGTGTTTGCGGATACTTTTATTAATATTCGCGGATTGACTGTTAAAATTATATAAGAAGGGGACCTTAGATTGAAAATCATCGTTCTTAACTTTATATTGAATAAATTCATTTCTATCTTTCTCTCGAGTCTGTATAACAAGATCGTCTAGAATGGCCCCATCGAAACCTTTTTCAATAAAACTCTGTTTCAAAGTTTGGGATTGAATGTCATACTGGGTAACATCGGTACAATTCCTACGAATTCTTACAAGTTGACTGTTAGGAACACTTTTTAGCCACGGCATGGCATGGCAACTCGAAAAACTGATAAAATTGTTAACATCCACCGATTTAAAATATGTTTTAGTTTTAACACAACTTTCATCAATAAAAATGGTTAAGTCTAAAAATTTATTTCACTTTTATGGGAGTGGGTCTCTAAAACAATACCACTGTTATTTGAATTCAGACCATCAATAAAGTTCTTCAATACATCATCCCCTCCTTTCCAAATAAAAAATAGATCATCAATATATCTACGGTAGAGGACCAGGTGTCGCGCCCAATATGGCATCCAACTGAGTTCCCAGAAAGCCATGAAAAGATTTGCATAACTAGGCGCAAACCTGGTCCCCATCGCCGTACCTTTCCGTTGAAGATAAAACTGATCGTTAAAAGCAAAAAAATATTATTGAGAATGAACTCTATACCTAGTAAGATAAATCTAATTTGCGGTTCTTCGAACTCGGAATTTTGTTCTAAATAAAAACGGACTGCTTCAATACCCTGATCATGAGGGATAATACTATATAATGAACGAACGTCACAGGTGACTAAGATATACGATGGATCCCATACTACTGTCTCTAAAATTTGTAATAGATGGATTGTATCCTTAAGATACGAAGGGATCTTTTTGACTAAAGGCTGTAGAAGGATGTCGATATATTGCGACAATCTACTGGTAAGTGAATGTACACCAGATATAATGGGTCTTCGGGGGATTTATTAAATCTTTATGTATCTTTGGAAGTAAATACAGAATAGGAATTCTAGGAAGGGAATATTCAAATACAGGTACTCTTTTTCTGTTAGGATGCCACTGTCTTCCCTTCTTTAAGAGGTTAGTCAATGCAATCTTGTTTTTTTCCATAGGATTGCATGACAAAAGAGAGTAAGTGTCGCGATCGTCTAATTGCCGCATCGCTTCATTGTTATATTTCTCCATACTTAAAAGAACTATCCCTCCACCCTTATCAGCCGGTTTAATTATAAGGGAAGGGTCATTATTCAATTTATCAAGGGCATCTCTTTCTTTTCTTGTAAGGTTGAAAGAAATTTTCTCTTTACTAATTTTCAATATCTTTCAGTACAAGGCGTTCAAAAATCTTCATTTCGTCAGATATTAGATGTTTAGGGAAAAATTTAGAGGTTTCTTTTAAATCTGTGTGAACATATCGTGGAATATTGAGAGAATTTTCAACAGGATTTTTAGCAAAAAATTTCTTCAAACATAATTTCCGTTGAAATTTCTTTAGGTCGATATACATATTGAATTTATTTACCTTAACACTAGGAGCAAATTTCAAGCCTTTATTCAGAACCTTTTTTTCTGAATTGGTGAGAACATGTTCACTCAAATTGAAAATACCATTCTTTTCAGGGTTACCAGGAGTTGAGGATGGATTAACTATTTTATCTTTTTTCTCACCCCTCTTGGTTCTCCCTGCCCTGGTCCCCCGCTTGTTCTTTCTAGTGGTCTTTTCATAGCCTTTGGGGCCAAATTTGTTTGTGGTTCTGGGAAGGAAGTATTTTTCTCTTTTTCCATTGGGAGAAAGATCTTTTCGGGCCCCAGGGGTTTCAAGTTGGGGTCCCCTGGAAAAAACGTCTCTGAAACATCTACAAGGGGTTGGAATTTATTGGAAGTCGAAGTTTCACCATTAGGGAGTCTGGCTTTATTCCATTTAGAGACCCATTGATATTGGGGGAGTGTTGCCTGTTTCCTTTCTCTCTCTTCGTACAAACTTCTCCTTACCGGAGCATATGAGAGTTTAGGATCTGCATATGAGGTGGATGCCACTGGAGAAACAGGTAAACCCAAGTTTATACTTTTATTTTCATTTTGTGAAGTAGTGTTTTTACATTCACCATCAAGAATAGGTTCCAATGGTAACTCAAAAACACTAGTAGCAATCTCAATAACCTCAGTAGAGACCTAGCAACCACAATGGGAGCTTGAGGTTCTTCACACGAGACTGATAGAGTCGGTCTCTCTCTAACTGGGGTAAAATTGGGGTTGCTATTAGAGGGAGCATGATAAAAATCTTATTGTGTTCATACCGAGAAAATTTATTTCTTTTGGAATTCCTATGGGAACCTATTATTGTTCGAAGAATAGTATTTCTCATGTACTCTATCTGTTTTATAATCTTCTATGTCTCTACCATATTTATTCTTTTTGATTTCCATCACATCTTGTGAAACCTTCCCCAGAGTGTGTTCAAATCCGCTGAAATAAGGCAAAGTCATCGTTCTCCACTATAGACTGTATATTCTCCAAAAGAGAGTAGCTTGGCTTCTAACTCAATTAAGGAGAGAGTTCGAAATTTTATTATATAATTCATAGTCTGATCTGCAAAACTGTCCATCAGATTAATCCATCCCTCTAGAAAGCTGGTATTATCCCTATCAGAGGTGGGCATTTTAAAAAATCTTAAACCTCTTGGAGAAATTTTTCTCCTCAAGTATTTTTGGAGAGTAGCAACCTCAACTTTGATTTAATTTCTTTAATAAGCGTCTTTTCCAGAGAAAGGATAGCTCTTTTAAATCAGGAACTGTAGTGTTTGGTGCAATGGGTATAATATCACAAATAATTCATCTATATAAGCCCAATCTTGGACCTATAATCATTAAGTGCCATTTCCAGTGCCTTTGTAGTCCTTGGACAGAATAGGATAAGAATAAACACAACGTAGGACTACTGTGGCGCTAAGAGAAGGATAGGGTATATGTATACAAAAGGGAGCTGCTAGAATCCTATAAGGTTAGTCTGTCCACTAACAAGCAAAGATAAATATACAACACAAAAATAAGGACAGCGCTCCCACGAAAAGTTATATCTTTTCAACCAAAAAGATTGCGACTCTGATTTTGAACTTTGCCATTTTTATAACTTACTTCCACCTATACTTTTATAATCTACCTACCTTTTTTTAGGGCTCTCTATTGCCCATTGTTTTAGTTCTTTTGCCTCAGGATTTCCTATATTAGTAATCATTTTTGCAGACTTTTTTTCTTTTTAGGGCTCTGTATTGCCCATTGGTTTTAGCCTTCAATATTGCCTCAGGATTTCTATATTAGTGATAATTTTTGCAGACACAATTTTTTCTGTTTTGCATTTATTATTTTGTATTTTTTATTTTATACTTGTTTTTTCTTTTTTTAGGGCTCTCTATTCCCATTGGTTTAGCCCTCATTATGCCTCAGGAATTTCCTATATAGTGAACATTTTTACAGACACAATTTTTTTTCTGTTTTGTATTTTTTTTTTTTTTTTTTTTTTTTTTGGGCTCTCCATCGCCCATTGGTTTTTAGCCTTCATTATTGTCTCAGGATTTCCTATATTAGTGATCATTTTTGCAGGCACATTTTTTTCTGTTTTGCATTTTTTATTTTGTATTTTCTATTTTATTTTGTAATTTTCTTCTTTTTTTTTTTTTTTTTTTTTTTTTTTTTTTTCCTCACATTTTCATCATTTTGATGCACTTTTTTTGTTTATAGGACTGATTTTATTATTTTTTTTGAATTTTCTTTGCCTTTATGGCGGTAGGACCTCAAGAGTGATCGAAGAGCAGCGATCTATATATGTAGTGTGTTAGTTTTATATATTAACACTGCCAGTTTTGTGTATTTTAAAAACTTGAAGAGGGCGGGCTTTTAGGTTGCCAGCTCATTCAATAAAGATCTGTTTAAATACACCGGATGACCAACGATAAAATGGATTAGCCATATCCACTATTTTTTTAAAATTTGTGTTCAGATGGTGTTGAGTTCTGGGGAAAGCTTTGGATTTGTATATGTAATTTGTTTATTGACTTTTATAAACACATTTATATGTTTAATTGTATGTATTCCAATTTGGAAGTGGGCGGGTTACTTGGGCTGCTGGCTCATTCACTAAATGTCTTTGAGTATATAATGAACCCCTGTTTTGAAATGTACCCTTGTTTGTCTGTTTTACCCACTGAAGAAGCGCTGTAAAGCGCGAAACGCGTCTGGTTCCTGTCTTTTTTATCACTGATATTTCATATTATTGGAATAAATGTTTTATTATTTTCACTTGCTGACTACATTGATGACTCTAAACTGAGATGGCTTTTTAAGGGCTGTGCCACTTCTTACAACCCTATGCGAGTTTTCCCCGAGCCAGGCTAGGCTCTGAACAGGGTAAGTTTATTACCATATAAAGGTTTTATACTCTGTCCCTGTAAAAACTGGCTGCACTATTGTTCTTTTGTTTTCTCTGAGGAATTTTCTGAAGAGATTCCTGCAGCAACGCAACGGTTAACCCCACCCAGGGATTCATCAGTGTTCCCTGTGCATCTCTGGAGGAGGTGTGGATCTTGTGCTGAGGCTTCTTTCCACTGTGGATACATACCAGGAGGGCGAATTGAATGTTTGGAGCCCTTTATTGGATGAAAAGACGATCCTAGAAACTGAAAGTTCAAGGGAGTGGTCCCATTTATATATTCGTGTGAAGATTTCTTCTCTACTCCGGTGACTTTTCGTTTGAGATTTTTTTTTTTTTTTTTTTTTTTTTTTAAATAAGACTTTTGTAGTAAATAATAGACTGTGCAGTTAAAAAGCAGAAAGATTTTTTTGTCAATCTCTTTTTGGTTGAAAAGATATAACTTTTCGTGGGAGCGCTGTCCTTATTTTTTTGTTTGTATATTTATCTTTGCTTGTTAGTTGGACAGACTAACCTTATAGGATTCTAGCAGCTCCCTTTTGTATACATATACCCTATCCTTCTCTTAGCGCCACAGTAGTCCTACGTTGTGTTTATAAACTGTATTTTATCTCTCCAAATTGGCTGTAGGATAATTAAACATATGTCACTTGTACTTATGTGAACCTGCAGAGGGATAAAATATCAGGTTTAGATTTATTTTACATTTGACAAAGTTATGTTTATATAGAAAACAAGACAAAAGAAACAACAACACAATAATATTGTTTGGTTTTGAGAGGAATTCCTCTGACAAATATAGGACATAATGTGAACATCAGCTAGAAACCTAAAATATTTTAGTTTTAGTAGCTTGGAGGGAAAAATGATTTTACAAGTGACAAGTCATTTGCAAACACAAGTTGTCAGATATAAAAGATACCACCTTTAAATCCTTACTCAATGGTATAAATCTTGCACTAAATAAGGAAGAAGCCAAAATATGCACTTATCTTTGAAAAAATATGAAATATTTAAATTTTAACGGTCATATGCCTTTGAACAAATTTTACTTTAGAGATGACAAATTCGTGTTACACAAATATACAGTAAAAATGCACCATAGCTGAAATAATACTCTTTTCCAAATCTCACACCATAGTTAACCCTTTTGCTGCTGAGCTCATTTTGACCATTTTGTTCTCATCATGTTTAAATGTGTTTTGAAGTCTTGCTTTATTACAAGACGTAGGCAAATTATATATCCTTATTTTCAGAAAACTCTGCAGATTCAAAATATAGCATTATGTGTATTTGTCATTAGGGATGAGCGGTTCGGGTTCGGACGGTTCGGAGTTCGACCCGAACTTGGCCTGTTTGATGAGATCGCGAACACCGAACATTTCCGGGTGTTCGCCGCATGTTCGACCACAATGCATTTTCCCACTGGCCTGAAGCTCGTAATTGGCTACAGCCTTGCACCTGACCACAGGTCTGGTGCAAGACTGGTTCAACACTATGCCAATCACCGCTCAGAGTCCTGATTGGACAAATTTTGCCCAATCAAGGGCTCACAGAGCTAAGTCCCGCAGCACACTATATAACGTTTCCACGCGCCGATTCTGCACGCATTTCAGAGGAGGTTTCAAAGGAGATAGTTGTGTCTTGTTACTGCCGGTCTGCCACGCTACTGGGGGGGTCTGGGGGGGTCTCATTTCTACCAAATATCAGGGAATTTAGGTGATGTGTGTCTTGTCACTGTGCCAGCAAGTTTTTTTGGGGTTTACAACTTTCTTTAAAACATTTGTGAATTGAGGTGATCTTCTGGGTCTTGTCACTGTGCCAGCAAATCTTTTTGGGGCTCACTAATTTCTTTAAAACATTTGTGAATTGAGGTGATCTGTCTCTTGTCACACAGCCAGTACCACGCAGTATTTTGGGGGTCACAAATTTCTACAAAACATTTTGGAATTGAGGTGATCTGTGTCTTGTCACTGCCAGCAAGTATTTTGGGGGTCACAAATTTCTAAAAAACATTTGGGAATTGAGGTGATCTGTGTCTCGTCACACATCCAGTACCACGCAGTATTTTGGGGCTCACTAATTTCTTTAAAACATTTGTGAATTGAGGTGATCTGTGTCTCGTCAAACATCCAGTACCACGCATTATTTTGGGGCTCACTAATTTCTACAAAACATTTGTGAATTGAGGTGATCTGTGTCTCGTCACTGGCTGCCAGCTATCAGTGTGTCTCACTGAGTTATACCAGAGTTCTTTAAATTTTTATACCAGAGTTGAATCAGAGTTCTGTATATATTAATCTATATATCACTCACCATGTCTGAAAGAACAAAAAGGACAGGCAGACGCTCCCAGACACAGATAAGAGGGCAAGCAGCCCCTGTGTCGGGAGGCTGTGCCTCTGGTTGTGGTGGACGTGGTGCATCCTCTGTAGGGGCACGCTTGTCCTTTCTAACTGGTGCTGGCCGTCTTAAGCAGCAGCAACATACAGAAGACTTGGTGGATTGGCTAACCAGGCCATCCTCATCCTCCGAGTCCTCTGCCAGCCAGGCTTCTAGTGCTTTACAGTCCACCTCAGCTGCCAAAGCATCTAATGCAGCCTCCATGTCCACAGCTACTCCTGCCGTAGCCTCGCTATCACACACGGAGGAGTCAGATGAATTGTTTGACTACAACGAGATTGACATGCTGCTTGAGGATGCGCAGCAAGTACAGTGCTCTGATTCAATCTCTGAGGTTGAGCAAGGGAGTATAATCAACCTAGAGGAAGGGGGTGCCAGTGATGACACACAAATAACTGGCACCATAGGCGTGCGCAGCCTATTGCATTAGGGTGTGCATCCAAAAGCTCATACATACATACATACATACATACAACGACACACACACACACTTACTATCAGGGTTATTCAAAGAGATTCGAAAAGTCACCGCACGTTCGGTGACTTTTTCGTTCTCTTCAATTCGGTTCCTTTTGCCGATCCCATTTCGGTGACCCAGGGAAAAGCTGCCGCAAACCTGACGAAAACTAACCGCAAAAACCCACCGAATGCACGCCGAAAACCCCCAAAAACATCTGGATTAACCTGCTGAAAACCGGAGCTGAACGCAGCTGAGACCGCAGACGAGGGAGGTGAATAAATTAGCAAACCGTTTGTATGAATCTGTGAAAATGAACGCTGTTTTTTTCCGGTGGAAAACTCAGCAACGTGCAGTGTGTATGAGCGTATCACAGAATCCACAGCAATAAAACCAAGCAATGTGCGGTGTGAATGAGCATATCACAGAATTCACAGCAATAAAACCAAGCAATGTGCGGTGTGAATGAGCATATCACAGAATTCACAGCAATAAAACCAAGCAATGTGCGGTGTGAATGAGCGTATCAGAGATCCACAGCAATAAAACTCAGCAGTATGCAGTGTATGTGTATCACAGAATCCACAGCCATAAAACTCAGCAGTATGCAGTGTATGTGTATCACAGAATCCACAGCCATAAAACTCAGCAGTATGTGTATCACAGAATCCACAGCCATAAAACTCAGCAGTATGTGTATCACAGAATCCACAGCCATAAAACTCAGCAGTATGTGTATCACAGAATCCACAGCCATAAAACACAGCAGTAGGTGTATCACAGAATCCACAGCCATAAAACTCAGCAGTATGTGTATCACAGAATCCACAGCCATAAAACTCAGCAGTATGTGTATCACAGAATCCACAGCCATAAAACTCAGCAGTATGTGTATCACAGAATCCACAGCCATAAAATCAGCAGTATGTGTATCACAGAATCCACAGCCATAAAACACAGCAGTATGTGTATCACAGAATCCACAGCCATAAAACTCAGCAGTATGTGTATCACAGAATCCACAGCCATAAAACTCAGCAGTAAGTGTATCACAGAATCCACAGCCATAAAACTCAGCAGTATGTGTATCACAGAATCCACAGCCATAAAACTCAGCAGTATGTGTATCACAGAATCCACAGCCATAAAACACAGCAGTATGTGTATCACAGAATCCACAGCCATAAAATCAGCAGTATGTGTATCACAGAAGTCCACAGCCATAAAACTCAGCAGTATGTGTATCACAGAATCCACAGCCATAAAACTCAGCAGTATGCAGGGTGCATCAGTGTATCACAGAATCCACAGCCATAAAACTCAGCAGTATGTGTATCACAGAATCCACAGGCATAAAACACAGCAGTATGTGTATCACAGAATCCACAGCCATAAACCTCAGCAGTATGTGTATCACAGAATCCACAGCCATAAAACTCAGCAGTATGTGTATCACAGAATCCACAGCCATAAAACTCAGCAGTATGCAGGGTGTATCAGTGTATCACAGAATCCACAGCCATAAAACTCAGCAGTATGTGTATCACAGAATCCACAGGCATAAAACACAGCAGTATGTGTATCACAGAATCCACAGCCATAAAACTCAGCAGTATGTGTATCACAGAATCCACAGCCATAAAACTCAGCAGTAAGTGTATCACAGAATCCACAGCCATAAAACTCAGCAGTATGCAGGGTGTATCAGTGTATCACAGAATCCACAGCCATAAAACTCAGAAGTGTATCACAGAATCCACAGCCATAAAACTCAGCAGTATGCAGGGTGTATCAGTGTATCACAGAATCCACAGCCATAAAACTCAGCAGTATGTGTATCACAGAATCCACAGGCATAAAACACAGCAGTATGTGTATCACAGAATCCACAGCCATAAAACTCAGCAGTATGTGTATCACAGAATCCACAGGCATAAAACTCAGCAGTAAGTGTATCACAGAATCCACAGCCATAAAACTCAGCAGTATGCAGGGTGTATCAGTGTATCACAGAATCCACAGCCATAAAACTCAGAAGTGTATCACAGAATCCACAGCCATAAAACTCAGAAGTGTATCACAGAATCCACAGCCATAAAACTCAGAAGTGTATCACAGAATCCACAGCCATAAAACTCTGTGCTTAAAAATATTTTGAATACACTATTAAAAAATATTTTTGATATATAAAAATTGCCCCCTCTCCTGCTCACCTTTGTTTTTTCTGCTTGCAGGGAGGGGGTTGAATATGAATCGTTGGTGGTCCAGTGGCACAGGGGGGGGGTCGAGGAGGGGGAACCCGGCTGGCTGCATCTGATGGATAGCCGCCGGACCCCTCATTTCCGCGGGCCTGGCGGCAGCCTCCGCTTCCCTGGTGGTCCCTGTGGTTCGTGGGGTGCTGCACTGCGATCTGTGCATGGCGCACAGACCGCACAGCACATCCCTCGCTGACACAAGCGGCCGGCGATCTCTGATGACCTGTCACCTGACCGCCGGCGCTTACTGACTGTGTCAGAGCGCCGGCGGTCAGGTGACAGGTCATCAGAGATCGCCGGCCGCTCGGGTCAGCGTGGGATTTGCTGTGCGGTCTGTGCGCCATGCACAGATCGCAGTGCAGCACCCCACGAACCACAGGGACCACCAGGGAAGCGGAGGCTGCCGCCAGGTCCGCGGAGTTGAGGGGTCCCGGCGGCTATCCATCGGATTCGGCCAGCCGGGACCCAGAATGTGTCCCGGGGCGGCATTAGGGTGTGCCTAGGCACACCCGGCACACCCCGTGCGCAAGCCTATGACTGGCACTCATGTTGCCCCAGCAGCTGCAGCATACTGCCAAGTTGGCTCCAGTGACGAGGAGATAGGGGGTGAAGATGACAATGATGATGAGGTCACTGACTCCACCTGGGTGCCAGATCGAACAGAGGAATCAAGTGAGGAGGAGGGGGAGGAGGAGGCACAGCAAACACGAGGCACAACATCCTCTGTGACCAACCATAGCACTAGCCAGTCCAAGGCATCACATGTCAGAGCTGCTCCGGTGCAGAGCGCGGTTGTCTCAAAGAACACATGCAGGAAGTCTGTTGTCTGTGAGTTCTTTAAGAAATGTGCAGTAGAGCGCAGCGTTGCTATTTGTAATCTATGTCAGATGAGGCTTAAGCGTGGGAAAGATACCGGACACTTGGGTACCACGTGCTTGAGGCGACATATGAACAAGTGCCACACATCCCGTTGGCGCAAAACTTTGCGTAGGTCCTCCTCCTCCTCATCTGTCTCTACCCCCACTGTATGTCCTGCCATGTCATTGCCTACAGCCTCCACCGACAGGGGTGATGCTACAGTAATGGATGTACCAGGTCCTTCCTCACAATGTGACATCATCCCATCAGCTGAAGATTTACGCAGTCAGATTACGTTGCTGCAGCTGCTGCAGCGAAAGAAAAAATATAGTCCCAACCATCCCCAAGCACAGCGTCTAAATGCCAGCTTAGCAAAATTACTCGCATTGCAGCTGCTGCCTTTCCAGCTGGTGGACTCTGCTCCCTTCCGTGAGTTTGCTGAATGTGCTGTACCACAGTGGCAAGTTCCAAAACGCCATTACTTTTCACGCAAGGCCATTCCAGCACTATACCAGCACGTGGAAGACAATGTTATCCAGTCATTGGGAAAGGCAGTCAGCAGCAAGGTGCATGTGACTTTAGACACGTGGTCCAGCAAGCATGGACAGGGTCGTTACATTTCCTTCACGGCACACTGGGTAACTCTGATCGCAGCTGGGAGTGATCCAAGACGGGGCTCTGTGCTGGAGCTTGTTCATCCACCACGCCTCCAGAAAGCTGCTTGTATGAGGTCTGTCTGCTCCACCACCACCACCTCTTCCTCCTTCTCCTCCTTCTCTGTCTCTGGTGAAGTGGCAGTTAAACCGATGCCTGACAGGCTCTACGCAATGGCTCAAGCAAAAAGATGCCATACTGTGCTTGAGCTGGTTTGTTTAGGGGACAGGAGCCACACCGGGTCAGAAATGTTGTCAGCTCTGCAGGGGCAGGTGCAGAGATGGTTAACACCACGCCAGCTTGAGCTGGGAATGATCGTCTGCGATAATGCCAGCAACCTTCTCTCCGCCCTACGCAAGGGTAAATTGACGCATGTACCATGCCTAGCACACGTCCTAAATCTGGTGGTACAGTGTTTCCTAACCAAGTACCCAGGGCTGCCAGAGCTTCTCACCCAGGCCAGAAAAGTCTGCAGCCACTTCAGACGGTCATTCCCAGCAAGCGTTCGCCTGGCAGAAATTGAAAGAGAATTCCATCTTCCCACAAACCGTCTGATCTGTGACATGCCCACCAGGTGGAACTCAACATTAGCAATGCTGCAGCATCTGCACAAGCAGCAGAGGGCCATCAACGAGTACCTGTGTGAGTATGGCACAAGGACAGGTTCAAGTCAACTTGTTTCCCCCCCCCGCAGTGGCTGATGATCTAGGATGCATGCACTGTTCTGTCACCATTTGAGGAGGCAACGAGGATGGTGAGCAGGGACAGTGCATGCATCAGTGACACAATTCCTTTAGTGTTCCTGCTGGAGCACACTCTGCGGGGAATTATAGATGTGGCTCTAGAGGCAGAGCAGCGGCCCCAGTCTTTCCGCAGACAGCATTCCAGTGGGTCCTACTCAGATCAGAAAGGAGGAGGATGAGGAGGAGGAGGAATATTTAAGTAGTGGGGGCATTGAAGGTGGGGATTCCTCAAGGGAGGGTTTTGTGTGCCCAGAAACAGAAGGGCTAGTGCGTGGCTGGGAGGAGGAAGTGCACGATACGGTCATCCTCATTGACCAGGAAGATTCAGAAGCTAATGCCACCTCCAACCTACGCTGCATGGGCTCCCTAATGATGCAAAGCCTGCTAAAGGACCCCAGGATTCGTGCTATCAAGGAGAGGGATCATTACTGCTTGGCAACCCTTCTTGATCCACGATACAAGGGGAAAGTTGCAGAGCTCATCCTGCCCGCACAGAGGGAGCACAGGATGAAAAAACTTGAGGACGCTCTAAAGCGACACTTGTGTAACACCTTTCCAGGCACTGGTAGATTACCAAGTGCTGACACACGTGCTTCTGAGGCTGCGGGTGATCAGCGGAATAGTGGTGAAGGCCAGGACCGCTTGAGTGATGCTTTTTAAAAAGATTTTAGTCCTCGACGCCCAGGGACGTCAAATGTAGGCACCCATTGCCAGCGTCTTCACCATATGGTGCAGGACTACCTAGGGGCAAGGGCAGACCTGGATACCTTTCCAGCAGATGATCCACTGGCTTACTGGGTGTTGAGATTGGATCACTGGCCAGAATTCAGCCAATATGCTATGCAGCTACTAGGTTGCCATTCATCTAGCGTGCTTTCCGAAAGGACGTTCAGTGCCGCTGGAAGTTTTGTCACAGACAAAAGAGTGCGTCTGTCCACCGACTCTGTAGACCGGCTGACATTTATAAAAATGAATCAGTCCTGGATCAGCAGCTATCAATCCCCTGATGCTGAAGTAATGGAATAGATCGGGGGTGTCCTCTTCTGCATTCACAAAACCTCCAGCACTGAACTCTTCCACAATACCACAAAAGGTTTACGGTGTGAAGGCACTTGCTGCCATGAAAGGCACAATATTTGGCTGCACTGATGCCTGTGCCAGATTTATATCATTTTAATTTTTTGAACCGCAGGGTCCAACCCTGCACTCTTCCACAATGCCACAGAGGGGTTGCTGTATGATGATACTTGCTGGCCTGGCATTAAAGGCACAATATCTGGGTGCACTGATGCCCATTAACAGATAAAAAAAACACTTTTCAATATAGGACCACATGGTCCACCCCTGCACTCTTCCACAATACCACAGAGGGGTTAGGCTAGGGTCAGATGAGCGCATTTTGTACGGACTGTATTTTTTGACTGATGTAGCAGGGAAAATAAATTACCATGAAAGAACATTCTGTCCGTCAAAAATGCTGGACGTATAAATGCAGTCCGTCTGACCTTGTTGCATCACTCACACACAAAGCTATGCGGACATTGTGGACGTGGCGCACTCTGCACGTTTGTTCTAGCAGTATTACGTTCTTGCCTAACCTGCGTCCGTTTGCAGCGTCCGTCAGCCCCCGCACTTCTGTGCAGACGTACTTCGTGTGTGGGGCTCCATTTAACACAATTGTATGCTATCACGGACGTACTTATGTGCGGGCAACACGGACGTTAACACTTCGTTCGTCTGACCCCAGCCTTACTGTATGATGATACTTGCTGGCCTGGTATTACAGGCACAATATCTGGGTGCACTGACGCCCACTACCTGAAAAAAAATCTTTTCAATATAGGACCACATGGTCCACCCCTGCACTCTTCCACAATACCACAGAGGGGTTACTGTATGATGATACTTGCTGGCCTGGCATTAAAGGCACAATATCTGGGTGCACTGACACCCATTACCAGATCAAAAACTTTTCCAATATAGGACCACATGGTCCACTCCTGCATTCTTCCACAATACCAAGAGGGGTTACTGTATGATAGTACTTGCAGGCCTGGCACCAAAAGCACAATATTTGGGTGCACTGCCACTGACGCCTGTATCAGATTCCTATCCTCAGAGGGATTACGGTGTGACGGCACTGTTGGGGACGCTAAAGGACCAATTTTAAAGCACCTATTGTTACTTTCATCCAAAGCCTGCATATATTTCACAATAATTTAGCCAAAAAAATCAGTAAACTTTTTTTCTGCGTGTACGAAAATGTCTCCTCTTTTCATACAGACTGCCGCCCCAAGCAGTTGTTTATGGATAGATTAAAGGAAAAGCATTTACCGTCATATGAAACGTCATTTTTTTGTTTTTAAGTGTTTCTATACATCCTAGAAATCCGCCACTTCACGGGCAGGTTATGGGGACCTCCTAGGCACGATATTTGAAGAAATTTTTATTTTTTTATTTTTAACCCTTATTTCATGGAAAACTCACTGTCCCTTTAAAAACTTTTTTTTAACTTTTTGTTCTTGTTTCCTGTCCCCCAGGGCACTACCCGGACCCCCATACACCTTTTATGGCAAATATGTAGCATATATGCCCTCTTAGAGGGCACTCTAAAAACCGAATTTTCAGCCCCATTGATTTGCATTGGGTTCGAGTTCGGGTTCGGGTTCGGACCGAACAAATGGGAAGTTCGGGTTTGGGCTCTAACCGAACTCGGGGAGTGTTCGGCTCATCCCTATTTGTCATGTCCTGTCAGAATGCTATAACAAAGAAATCTAAAAAGGAAAGTTTCCATCCAGATTTCAATCATCTCCAGCTTCTAAAATTTTTTTTATCATCCAAAACTTTATGGTTATATATTCTATGGGGCACTCTTGTTGAAAACAAATTAGAAATGGGAACCTGTTATTGAGTTTTTCTGAGAAAATATGCAACTTTTAACTTTAAATGTTTTTTTAACTAAAACTGAAAAAAACTTTTTTTTGTTGTATTTTGGCACATTGTATTTTATGACTAATATGACTATATATCAAACACTGACCTTGCTCGAATCGTGGGAAATGAGAAGGTGAACCAATACGTAATAATTGTGCCACCGCCTTCAAACTTTCTGGAATCATGGGACACGAAAAGGTGCGTTAGTGCAGCATCATTGTTCACGTTATAATTGAAAATTTAACACTAGTTTTTCTCTGAGCTAGATTGTTACATTATTTCACCATTTCTCTATCTCAGAGTATGTTTTCTTATTTTTTCTTTTATTTGTTCACCTGTAACAAATATTGTTGTAACTAAAAGTTCCAGATACTAGATGGTGTCCCCTATTTTGTACAATTTAATGTATTTTCATTATTAGTGTATAGACTGATATCACTTTATATGTCAAATACATTAAATGCGATAAAAATTTATTGTAAAAAAAATACCCATAAGTAAGGATATTTAATAATTTTTAGAAACACCAAATCTATTTATCTCCTGTTTAGTGCCGCCTACAATACATAGGACGCCTTGGGATCCCATGGAAATGGACACAAACAATGAAAAAGGTGTCACAAACTGTAACATTTCTTACACACAATTTGCTAGGCAAAAGAAAAATAATGAATATGCCCTCATTAAATGGATTGTGGGAGCAATGTATTATAATATTACACCCTTCAATGGTGGGAATACAGAAAAAAATTGCAATAGTTCTCTTATGTAGCAAACTCAGATACTCCAGAATTGGACAGATGGCAAATGCAGAAAAAGAAAAAGGATGATAATAAATAATGTATAATATATAGAATTTAATGTAAACAGTTATTAAACAAATATTGTATAAAAATCACAATTTTTTTTGTTGTTTGTGTACATTTAAGGGGTTTTTCAAAAAGAGACAAATTTGCCACCGAATTGCACTGAATGGTGCATTTCACTGTACGGTGCAATTTCGTGGCACTTCGGCTATTCGGAAAGCTGGCAATTCACCAAATATTGCCAGATTGCCAGCGAAATATGGTGCAATTCAGTGACCTTCGGCGGCAGTGAAATTCCCCATAGAGAAGTAATGGTTCAGAGAATGCCGAACAGCACGGAAAAGTTGACAAAATGCTCAGATTTTCAGTGCTTTTTGTTCAACCGGTTTAACCCTTTCGCTGCTGAGGCGTTTCACACCTCTGTGCTGAGGTCATTTTTACCGGTTTTGCTCATCATGTTTAAATGCGTTTTGAAGGCTTATTTTAGTATATGACCCAGACATATTATATATCGTTCTTTCCATCAGACTCGGCAGATTCATAATATGTCATTATTATATGTATACGTCATGTCCTGTCTGTATATTATAACAAAAAATGCAATAAAATATGAATTTTCAATAATTTACAACGTGTAAAGTGTTTTTTTTTCACATTTTAACATGCGAGCAATTGCGGTTATATTTTGTATGGGGTGTGCTTGTTAAAAAAATTAGAGATGGGGTCTCGTTACATTTCTTTGGGGAAAATTACGCGATGTTTAACAAACGCACCGCATACAAAAATCGTTAGTGCAGCATCATTGTTCACATTATAATTGAAATGGGAACAATATTGCTGCATTAACAAAACAAACAAAAAAAAAACTTGTTTGTTTGTTTTTTTAGAATTTTTTTAAAATATTTTTTTATTTTTATTTTTAATTTTTATTTTCTTTAAAAAACTTTTTTCACAGTGGTGTTTGGTATCGTTGGAACGGCCATGCTCTGGCCGATCCAACAGTACCAAACATTAACTCCTAGCTGCCACGGATCGGGAGATAGGGGGTTCATTGGAACCCCCTATCTCCACCGTTGGTGGCAGCTAGGGGTTGACGCCAGTCCTCAGGGGGAGTTCCCGGAGGCTTGGCCGACATCCAAGATGTCGGCCAGCTCCGGGAAAGGATCATGAACCGCCGCTTTTCAGCGCCGATTCGTGATCCGGCTCCCCAGGGGTTAATGACAGCCACCGTTTGGAAGGGCAGGCTGTGCCCTTCCAAGCGGTGTCTGTTTTAACTCGCTACTCCCCGGCGATCGGGAGGGAGAGAGGTCCGAAGGACCTCCCCCCTCCCTTTCAGGCACCTCCTCTGCACATGCGGGGGGGGCGCCTGCATTAGATGTCATCGCGTCGCCGCAATGACATCTAATGTCCCCGCCGGGGTCCCGGATTGACGGGCTGACATCCAAGATGTCAGCCCGCACCGGGGGGGCGCAGCAATCCGCCGGAATCCGGCGGATTGCTGCCTCCTGTGCTCGGACGCGCTGAGCGCGTCCGTAGCACAGGAGAACCACTTGGCTGGACGCGCTGAGCACGTCCATAGCAGCCAAGTGGTTAAACAGGCGAAAACCATAGGTTTCAATGGAAAAATATGTTAACGCTTTTATAAATTTTTTAATCGTTTATTCTTTTCATTTGCAGGAAAAAGTCTTTTTATTTATTTTTGAAATATTTTAGGAATTTTTCTGGATTTTTTCAGGGAAATTTTTGCCTTCTTTTTAAAACAGTGTTTTTTTCTCAAATTCTGTAACAGACCTTTTTATTGTTATTCATAGTACCTTATATATTATTTCCATGCATTTTTTTCCATGAATTTTTGTTTAGTTTTAAACACCTTTTTCAAACCATTTTTTACCCCTGTTCGGCAGCTGGTCGGCTTTGTTCAGTGGCTGATCGGAGGCATTCGGCGGTCCGTTGGGTCGATTGTCGCTGTTTGGCAGTTTATCAGCAGCATTCAGCAGTTTATCGGATGCGTTCGGCGGTTTATCAGTGGCGTTCGGTGGATCCATTCAGCACACTTCGAGGACCCTGTGGTCAATGCAGAATTCACCACAGGGTTGGCAAGTTGAACTTGCCAATTCGCACCAAAGTACGCCGAATGAAAGCGCACTAGCATTTCGGTGCTCTTTGAATAATTCACTAACAGGGCTATTCAGAGAGAGGTGAAAACCTTGAGAATTGGCAGGAGAATGAACAATCTAGACCAAATAGCCAATTTGGAAAGTGAGATAAATGGAAGAATGTTTCTGGTTTGACTATTTTGACCTAGAATTTTCAATTCTCCAGTCATTCTCAAGGTTTTCACCTCTCTCTGAATAGCCCTGTAAATTACCATTTGGCCACTAAAAATACCAAGTTCAAAAAGGAATTCCAGAACTTACTATAACGCCTATTCCAATCAGCCTGAAAACCAGAGCAAAGAAAGCTAAAAGGAGTGAGCTGTTAAGCATTAGCAGCTTCCTATTAAGAGCTCTATTATGAGCTAACCTTTGTTGGAGTAACGGCTCATAATATTTGGGAGTTACAGCTGCTATCCTCTCTGCTAGTTCATAAGACTCCATGGAAAGTAGCAGTACACTTGTGTGGGATTGTGTAGGATCAGAAAAAAGATGCTGGAGAACTATTTGTTTTCTGTGTCCTTCACCCTCATAACTGTTGGATCATAGTGACTGTGAGTATGGAATTTTTTTGCTACATATTTTGTGAGTGTATAATAACATCCATAGTTGGAAAATTTTGTAACTATACATGTGATTCTGGTTTGATTTACCAGAATTAAAACTGTTGCTCTATGTATAGTTTTCTCTCTGTCACTCAGATTGCACACTCTACTTAGCACTGTGATCTAGTTCATGTTAACAGGGCACCTGCGATTTGTGGTGCTTTTCCTTAACATTCACTGGGCAGAATGAACTAAGCCGCAAGTTCTCTGAAGGTGCAAGCTTTTAAGAACTCGCTAGTCTTGCATTTTGCATGTCCTCACAAAGTGACTAATATTTAAGCCCGCCCAGTTTCAACATAACCACTTGCCCTTATGGTAGTAGGTACAGGAGCTCATGAATACGCACTTTCGTACTGGACTCGTGCTTCCAAGATGGCACTGGAGGGAACCCCCTCTCCACAAACCCAGTTATCTATTCTTAGCATACTATAATAAATGTGTAAAAATTGCACAATATACACCAATGGTCTCCAAACACCTTTGCCAATGCCAATACACATGGTATAGTGAGCTAGCAGAACGAGCAGTGGTTTCTGAGATACAGGTGCAGCTTACTAACTTGAAAGTGGTGAGCCTAAAAACCCTTGGCTACAAACATTGCAAACTTTTGGGTATGTGCCCCCTCCCAAGCTGAAATCCCATTGTACGAGATAGGGGGGACATGTGGACCCCTGTATCTCTGGTTTCATACACCTCACACAGTCAAGAGAGGTGTCACTGAAAAGGTCAGAATGTAGCCTTTCCATTGTTATCAAACATGACCATTTTAATGAATATATTAAAAAACATTTTAAGTAAAATTTAAGAGAACATTTTTTTTCAATTTTGATTAACATTGCATACAGAGTGACCTTTCCAGTAATGCCTCTCTTTAACGCCTTAGTCGCTGGCTCACGATCCAGCAGCAGATCAAGGGCTGCTCCCAGAGGATGCTACACTAAATCGCACAATTTCTCTGAGAAAATACAGTAACGGGTTGCCATTTTTTTTTTTTTTTTTTTTAACAAGCGTAACCCATAGAATATATAACCGCAAAGGCTCGGATAATAAACTGTGAAAAAATGCTGTAGATCAGTGGTTCCCAACCCCAGTCCTCAAGTACCCCTAACAGGCCAGGTTTTAAGGATTCCCTTGGGGAAATGCAGACTGAATCCTGCAATCACTGAGCAGCAAATCATATCACCTGTGCTGTGCTTCAGATAACTGGCAAACCTGGCTGTTAGGGGGACTTGAGGAACAGGGTTGGAAACCACTGCTGAAGATGTTTGAAATTTAAATGGAAATTCATATTTTTTAGATTAGTTTGTTATAGCATTCCGATAGGACATGACATATACATATAATAATTACATATTATGAATCTGCCGAGTCTGTGTTAAAAAAAGATATATAATTTGCCTGGGTCCTATAATAAAACATGACTTCAAATCGCGTTTAAACATGATGTGCACAAAACGATAAAAAACCGAGGTGAACTGACTAAGCAGTGAAGGGGTTAAGGGAACAAAATATGTGGAAGGACACATCACTAGATACGGAATTAATATAATCTATACATTTGCGAGATATTTGGCTACCATAATGTACAGAATGTAACTCCATACCAAATGAAGGCTCTGTGAGCAACAACCAATTCACCTTAAATCCTCAGCAGTTTTCAATGATTATAAACGTACTAATGTAGGTCAGGAAAATTATGTTCTTCTAACTAGGTTTTAATGGGAGGTTTGGGAACATTTCCAAGGAACAAAGGCCTTGGAGATCAGCCAATGACATCAAACTCATAATTGATCTTGACTCCTTCTTCTACCTGCTGCTAGTGAATGGAGCAAAATCATAGGGCGCAAAGAAAAAAAAAAAGCACAATTACATTACCACAACAAAATGTGATGAATTGAAGGATTACTGGTAATTTAGTTTTAATGCAATTATTCCTTCATGTTGTACGTGCTATCATTTCTTGCTTTCCTGCTCTTTTCATATATTTAAAAAGAATTAAAGTGAACCTTTAAATTTCATTGAAAAAAGCGAGGCTTGGCTGCTGCGATAGGCTTTTGTAAATTAACATTTCTTACACTTTGTATAAGAAGCGCTAATTTCAGGCAGCTGGAGGACAACAAGCAATTCCAAGGTCACTCATTATTCTTGTCTTGGGTGCGTATTTAAAAAAATAAGTATCACAAGGTTTTGTGAGCAATTATCTTAACTGATTTTGCATTTGATCTTTTAGAACATTGCAATTTCCATCCACTGGTGGGATATTACAAAGTGCACCAGGGAAGTACAGATTCACTTTGAGAATGCTTCTAAAGCAGTAATTCCTGCACCTTTGTCCTCAAGTACCCCTAACAGGTCAGGTTTACCAGATAGCTGAAGCATAGCACAGGTGATATGATTTGCTGCTCAGTGATTGCAAAACTCTGCCTGCATTTCCCCAATGTAATCCTTAAAACCTGGCCTGTTATGGAGACTTGAGGACCAGGGTTGGAAACAACTGTTCTAGAGCAGTGGCTCCCAACCGCGGTCCTCAAGTACCCCCAACAGGTCAGGTTTTCCAGATAGCTCAGTGATTGCAGGATTCAGTCTACTTTTTCCAAAGGTAATCCCTAAAACCTGGCCTGTTGGGAGTACTTGAGGACCACGGTTGGGAACCACTGTTCTCGAGGATGGAATACAAGGAATGTGAGATACTGATACATTGTTACATGAATTCTGCAAACTACAGTGAAATCAAACAAACTATAGTGGAAAAAGATTTCCCTTGATTTTACCAATTCAACTTTGACCCACTTCATTAGAATTTCCCTGGATAGAGAATTCACAGTAGATCACAGTTGTTTATCCACTGTAGATCACCGATGCTTACTGTATAATCCTCTTGACCTTTCCCTTTAGTTTGACACTATCCTATGTGGAAGAGATTCCCAGGAAAAGTTAATGCATACAGCTACTGAAAATGCTTACACACACAATGACAACATAACATGAGCAGAAACAGGAAAAAAGTTCCTCTTTAGGCTGGAGTCAGACGAGCGTGTTATGTGCGCCCATACTGATGTGGTTACCGGCGTCTGTCGCAGCGTTGTGACGCTGTAATGGGGTCAGTCACACGCTTGTTCACGCTCACGAAATGCACGCACAACAAGAGTCCGTTATTCAAGCCTCTCCGTCAAAGTAGACTTGTGCACCGATTTTTTTTTTTGGTTCGTTCGGATTTTGTAAATTTTCATTTCGACTCGTTTCGGCCAATTTTCGTTTCGGTGCGTTTCGTTTTTCGTATCGACTTTTTTTTCGTGATTCCGGAAATTGTCGTGTTTTTCGGAACATCTGTTCTCCTTGTTTCAAAGTGTCTATTCGTTTTGACTTAAACTAATGGTTTTTCGGATACGATAATTATACGATACGATAATTCTGCCGATACGATAATTCTACCGATACGATAATTCTGCCATTGAGATTTTTCATGTTTTACAAGAAGTATACATTGAGATTTCTCTGGATTTCCAGGAAGGATACATTGAGATCTCTCATGTTTTACAAGAAGGATACATTGAGATTTCTCTGGTTTTCCAGGAAGGATACATTGAGATGGGAATGATACAAAATTAAATTTTTTTAATTTAACAGAATCAGCGATATAAATACGATGTCCGAAATTACTGAAATGGAACCGAAATCAGGAATGGAGCCGAAATCACAAATGGAACGAAAATGAATTTCGATTTTACACATTTCTAGTCCATTTGAAAATTCCAAAAAGTTTTCGTTTTGGCACGAAAATTCGTTCGGATCTGGCGTTTTCGGATCAGAAAATTTTCGGAAAATCGGCCGAATCCGAATGCACGAATCGGGAAATTTCGGGAAATTTCGTGAAAATTCCGAAACCCACATCCCTACGTCGAAGCGCTAGGACGCGCGATGATGGAGCTGCAAAGCACGATTCTCCACTGCTCAGCGAGGTGGAGACGGGAGTCGAGTGGAAGGAATGTCCACGCTCATGGACGTTCCTTCCGCTTTTCAAATACGCTTGTCTGACCCCAGCCTTACACAAATTTGGATATGTGGAATGTGCAGGGGCGGACTGACCCGTCGGGCACTCGGGCGCTGCCTGTGGGTCCGCGGGTCGGTAGGAGCCTGGTTCTGGCAGGCACAGTGAGCACAGCTATTTTCTATGAACATCCTTCCCAGGTAGCTGCCGCAGCCGGGCCCCCTGCCAAGCGATGTACTACCTCTGCTGCGCTGCAGCGTGTCTACTTCTGTCCCACGCTCTAAACAAAAGGATGGCACGCTGCACTGACTCCGCCCCCTCACATGATGCACATGGCGCGCCGGCGGCAAAAGACAAACAAAGTCGGTGTCAGCCAGGCTGCGTTGCTCAAAGATGAAAAGAACGTGGTGGGTGAGCGACTGGGGGAGGGATTGACAAATGAAATGCGGGGGGGGATTGGATCTTGACAAAAGAAGAAATGCGGGGGGGATAATTGACAAATTAAATGCGGGGGGGTTTAATTGACAAATTTAATGCGGGTGGGATTAATTGACAAATTTAATGCGGGGGTTTAATTGACAAATTTAATGCGGGGGGATTAATTGAGAAATTTAATGCGGGGGTTTAATTGACAAATTTAATGCGGGGGGGATTAATTGACAAATTTAATGCGGGGGGGATTAATTGACAAATTTAATGCGGGGGGGATTAATTGACAAATTTAAGGCGGGGGGGATTAATTGACAAATTTAATGCGCGGGGGGATTAATTGACAAATTTAATGCGGGGGGATTAATTGACAAATTTAATGCGGGGGGATTAATTGACAAATTTAATGCGGGGGGATTAATTGACAAATTTATAAATTCTTTATTTTTGAAAGTTTGCATCGACATAGAAAGTCAACATAAAATGAAAAAGACCTCGCAGGGCCAAAATAAGTCATCTGTTAAACTATAGAAGAAAAACAAAAAAGTAATTTAAGATCATTCTCGGAAAACACACTTAAATGTAAGGTCTCCTGCAAAAAACACACTAAAGTTTAAAGTCATCTGCGAAAAACACATTAAGATTTCAACGTCATCTACAAGGAATGCACTCAACAAAATCATCCCCTATTAGGGGGGGTCTCATCCAAAAAACAGGTTATAGGGAACTAATGGCTATTAACAGCCAGAGAAAGTCATCAGGTAGATAACAGAGAAACATAAAAAAAAAAAAAAGCCAGCCGAGGACATCAAGCTGTAAGAGAAAGAGGGGGGGGGGAATAAAAAGATGGCAAAGGCCAAAAATGTGCCTGCCTTGGCGACTACCCAGACGGTCCATAAGGCCGCAGGGAGGACAAGGGGGAATAACGGCACCTGGCCCGGGCACTCAGGAGCAAACCGGGCACCAGGCCACGGTTGCGTCCGAGATGTCCCAGAATAGCCAAAGAAGAAAGAAAAAAAAAAAAAAAAAAAAAAAAAAAGGGGGGGGCTTAAAACATAATTGTCCACAGCAGGGCACTCACAGGTGAGGGAGATCAGAACTGCCAGGGGGAATCCGAAAGGGCTTCAGAGGGCGAACGGGGTTAAACTCAGCAGGTCAGGGCATGGTCGGGCAACAAACAGTGTGTCAGCGAGATAGACCTCTTCAGCCCGTGTCCCACGGTAATGCGGGGTGGAAATCCTCCACAAGCCTCTCTGTGCACTTCTCTGTACCCCGCTCCCGCAGCATCCAAGCTTCTCCCATAGTCACACCAGCCACAAGTTGGGGCCAAGGCCGGGATCGCCTCATCTCCGCGTGGAAACCCCTAGTCCCAGACAATGCCTCCAGCATACACTCCATGGAAAAGGCAACAGTTTCCAGCTTGGCATTCACCTTCTTAGCAGGAAAGGTTGCGTAGGGACCCCCGTCACACCAAGGCCACTCCCGGACAGTGTAGCAGACAGGCAACCACCTGGGTAGATCCGCTGCAGCCGGTACGCCGCAGGGCCCAAGTAGGTATCCTCTCCCATTCGCAGCCTGCTCCCTAGAGGCCCGCCGCGGTCTCATCTCGGTCGGCGCGGGGAGGGGGGTCACAGCAATCAGCGTAAGGTCTGCCGTTTCCTCCACATGCGCATCCGCAGGCACGGTGACTGCTCCACAGGTCCTCCCCAGCAGAACTCCGGGTGGCGAATCCATGTCTCCCCTGCTCACCTCCGCCTCCGTCAGGGTCATCTCCTCTCTGCAGCCTCTCAGCGCCGCTACCATCTGGCGCCAAACGCCTTTAGTCATTGGGGCATCATCCTCCGCCGTCTGCAATAGCTGGAGACAGGCATCCAGGCCCGCAGCAACAACCTCCGCACCGCCAGAGAGTCGCGTGTTAGGCCTCAAGATGTCCGCTGGCATCGTGGGGGAAAAAACATGCAGCTCTGTGGCAAGTCTCTGGTCCGGGGGGGGGGAGCAATACGGACCCCGGACTAATTGACAAATTTAATGCGGGGGATTAATTGACAAATTTAATGCGGGGGGGATTAATTGACAAATTTAATGCGGGGGGATTAATTGACAAATTTAATGCGGGGGGATTAATTGACAAATTTAATGCAGGGGGGATTAATTGACAAATTTAATGCGGGGGGATTAATTGACAAATTTAATGCAGGGAGGATTAATTGACAAATTTAATGCGGGGGTTTAATTGACTAATTTAATGCTGGGGGGATTAATTGGCAAATGAAATGCTGGGGGATAATCGACAAATTAAATACGGGGGAGGGATAAGTGCCAAATCATGAAATGTGGGGGGTGGATAATTGAAAATCATGAAATGCTGGGGGGAATAATTGACAAATTAAATGCTGGGGGATAGTAATATGCTAAATTAAATGCTGGGGGATAATAAGATGACAAATGAAATGCTGAGGGGGTTGAATAAATTGGCACATTACTGAGTTTTATTGCTGTGGAGCTCTGTGATACCATCATACACACTGCACATTACTGTGAGTTTTATTGCTGTGGCGCTCTGTGATACCATCATACACACTGCACATTACTGTGAGTTTTATTGCTGTGGAGCTCTGTGATACCCTCATACACACTGCACATTACTGTGAGTTTTATTGCTGTGGAGCTCTGTGATACCCTCATACACACTGCACATTGCAGTGAGTTGTATTGCTGTGGAGCTCTGTAATGTGTAGTGTGTACAAGTGTCAGTAATGTCCTGTTTCTTTTAAACCTGAAGGGTTGATCAGCAGTTTCCCACGTTTGCCACAGGGATCTTCTGTGCTGCGTCCATAGCTGCCACGAGTGTGTGATGGCTACCGCAGCAGAGCAGTGGCAGTTTGTAAGTCTGGAGGGGGCACAATGGATTCCCCAATTCGCTGGGGGCCTGAGTGGATTTTAGCTCGTTAGAATTACTGGTTTGAAAAGTGTGTGAAGAAATAAATTCTTTAACACAACAATGTGCATGTAGGCTGTGCATTGTATGGGGGAGTTTTATGGGTGTGGCCTACTGTGGGCATGTTGCATGGGGCCCCATGAACGCCTATTGCCCGGGGGCCCCATTAGTTGTCAGTCTGCCCCTGGGAATGTGTGATTATGATGTACTGTGCTCAGGGTTTTGACACTTCTTTACTTCAGTATTAACAAATAATAAAAACAACAAATACAGAAAAGGCTACTTAACTTGAAATTCAAAACCATTTTAACATGGTGTTCTAAACATACGTTGCATAAAATACAAAGGAATATAGTAATAATGTTGCTTATTAAATATTTAAGCCATGAGATATGGAGATCTCTGATTCAAAACTCATAAAAGATACATTCACCTTTCTGCTGGGCTCAGAATAAAACATCGAAAGATTTAGTCAAAGAGAGCCGAATTGGCCACCGAATTGCACCATACGGTGAATTTCCCCGTATGGTGCAATTTTGTGGCAATTTGGCTATTGAAAAAGCTGGCAATTCATCAAATATTGGCGAATTGCCAGTAAAATACGGTGCAATGCGACAGCAGTGACATCCCAACAGAAAAGTAATGGTTAATCTATTCAGAGAACCCCGAACAGCTGTCTTGACAGCTGGTGGTCCCAGAGGCTTAATTAGAAACCTCAGGGCCCAGGTGCGGGAATCCATGATGGCCCCCCACCAACCTATGCAAAAACATATCCCCCCCCCCGTCACCACACGCTGAAGCCCCTCCAGGTCCACAATGTCGACTCCACAGCAATAAAACTCACAGCAATATGCGGTGTGCACGAGCGTATCACAGAATCCACAGCAATAAAACTCACAGTAATGTGCAGTGTGTATGAGCGTATCACAGACCTCCACAGCCAGGCCTGGACTAGAACAAAAAATAGGCCCTGGCATTTTGGACAGAGCAGCCCACCACTGATGATCCGCCGACCACCGCACGCCACTAAGTAAAGCCAATCAGCCGCTGAACGGGGGAAAAATAAATACATTTTAAAAACTGCTATTCTTTGAAAGGCATTTAAAACAAAAATGCGTGAAAATAATAAAAGGTTCTATTAAAAAAAATTATATAATGGTCTGTTACAGAACAAAAAAAAAGCCTTAAAAAAATAAGGTAATCAAAATGTTCGCCTTAAAAAAATCCAGAAAAATACCAAAAAAAAAGGCCTTTTGCTAGAACTGAAAAGAATAAATGGATGAATAAAAAAGTTAATTTTGTTTTTTACATTGAATCATATGGGATTCGCCTGTTTAAAGCTGACGAACTGAAGCACCGAAAAATCGGTGGGGGAAAAAAATAAATAGGAATTTTGCCAACATTTCAGTGCAGTTCAGCGTCTCTGAAGAGATTAACCATTACTTCTCTATGGGACAATTTCAATGTCACCAAAAGTCACCGATCGGCCACGAAATTGCACCATACAATGAAATTCACCATTCGGTGCTCTTTAGGAATTATTCAAAAGAGCACCAAATTGGCCAAGAAATTATGCCAAACAGTGTATTTCCCCGTACGGTACAATTTTGTGGCCATTTGGCCATTCAAAAAGATGGCAATTCCCCAAATATTGGCGAATTGCCAATGAAATACGGTGCTGTATGGCGGCAGTGAAATACGGTGCTGTTCGACGGCAGTGAAATCCCTCATAATAGAGAAGCAATGGTTAATCTATCCACACAGACACTGAACAGCAGAGAAATGCTTCGATTTTTTTTTTTAATGGTGTTTTTTTCCCTGTAACAGACTTTTTTATTTATTATTCAAAAGAGTTTATATGTAATTTGCATGCAGTATTTTTTTTGAAACGCCATTTAAAAGTTGGTGTTTTTTTTTTTTTTTTACCCCTTCAGTGGCTGGTTGGCTTTTTCCGGCGTTCCTTTCAAGTGGGACATTGGCTGCGTTTGATGGGTCGTCAGCTGCATCCAGCGGTTTGCGGCTGTGTTTTGTTTGGCGGGTTGCAGATGCGGTCGGCAGGTTGTGGCTGCGTTCGGGAATCACTGGGGGGCAAATTCTTTTTTTTTGGGAGGCGAATTATTTCTTTGGGGGTGCAAATCATTTTTTTATTATTTCATTAGGGGGTAAATAGGAGGTGGCACTTTTTCTGCTCACACTCACACAATCCCTGCTCACACAGACACACACACACAATCCCTGCTCACACACACACAATCCCTGCACACACACACACACACAATCCCTGCTCACACACACACAATCCCTGCTCACACACACACACACACACACACACACAATCCCTGCTCACACACACGCACACACACAATCCTTGCACAAACACACACACGCACACACACACAATCCCTGCGCAAACACACACACCCCGTCCCTGCTCACACATACACACACACACAATCCCTGCTCACACACACAAAGAATCCCTGCTCACACACACACACACACACACACACACAATCCCTGCTCACACACGCACACACACACAATCTCTGCACACACACACACACACAACCCCTGCTCACACACAATCCCTGCTCACACAAACACACACACACACAATCCCTGCTCACACACACACACAATCCCTGCTCAAACACACACACACAATCCCTGCTCACACACACACACACAAAATCCCTGCTCACACAAACACACACACAATCCCTACACACACAATACACACACATTTGTTACTTACATACCCTAGGATTGAATCCCTGGCTGCCTCCGTGGTCCCAGCTGGTCTCTTTCCATTCTCCCTCCCTGCACATGCTGGACACTTAGGCTGGGTTCACACCTGCACGTTTTTCAAACGTGCGCAAAACGCTTGTTTTTTTACGCGCATTCACGCTTACGAAAAACGCGCATTTCAGCGCGTTCGCAGCTATGTCTTTGGCCGCGAACGCGCTGCTATGCACACCAAAAGAAGCTCCCGGACTTCTGTGGGCGCAGGACGTTTTAAAGCACGTTCCTGCGCGCTTTAAAACCCCAGGTGTGAATGGGTCCCATAGGAAACCATGGGATTTCCCCGTTCATGCGTTTTAAAGTGCGCAGGAATGCGCTTTAAAACGCATAGGTTACAGCACATGAGCAGGGAAGGGAGGCTCTGCTGCTGTGATAGGGGGCGGGGCCAGCATGTCTCCATGTGAGCTGCTGGCTGGGCTGGCCTGGCAGCCTTGTCTCCTTCCTCCTCCTATACTTCCAGCGCAGCGTGTGGGAATTTTATCCCACACGCTGCCATGTAAATCAGAGACCATTTGCCTGACTCCTGCCCTGACTGCAGGGTCAAGCAAGGCCATTCCAGGGCCCTCACCCATCCAATTGTGGGCCCCCTGACCCAGGGGGCCCGGGTGCAGCGGCACCTGCTGCACCCCTGGTAGTTACGCCCCTGGGTGGTCCTGCAGTGAGGTTTCCTCAACAGAAATGGTGCCATTCTGGCAATCTGGCTTCTGGGACTGTTGCACCTGGTCAGAGACCTAGGAGGCCTTTAAATAGCAGAAACTGACAGAGCTCTGAGCCCTGTTGTGGTTTTCTGTATACCCTTCAGCGTGTACCTGTATTTCTGTGATCCTTTGGTTTTTGACTCGGCTAAGTATTCCTGATTCTGATTTTGTCCCAGTTTAGATTATACTGATTCTGTGGTCTGACTCTGGCTTTAATATCTGGACTTTGGATTTGCTCTATACTCCCTGTATGGTTATTTATCATATTGATTCTGTGTACCGACCTCCGGCTTTGTATTTGCAATGCGATTTTTCTCTTATCCCTGTGGTTTCAATACTTCTATGTATTGTCCTTGTTCTCATTCTTTATTCAGAATAGTACTGGCCATTCTAAGGACCAGTCTGTCAGTTTAGGGGTTTCATTGCTTTTTCTGGGTTTTGTCCGCGTGCTGGATGACTCTCTATCCTGACAATAGCCGGGAAAAGTTGACAAAATGTCCAGATTTTCGTTGCTTTCGTTCAACAGGTTTAAACAGGCAAATCCCACAGGTTTCAATGTAAACAAAATTCCCCGGTTTTATTAAATTTTTATACAGCTGTATTCTTTTCATTTGCAGCAAAAAGTCTCCTTTATTAATTTATTTTTTTCGTAATTTTTTGGCAAAATATTTGATTCCGATTATTATTTTTTTTATTTATTTTTTTAAAATCTCACCCCTAAAGTGTCAAAGGAGAAGTATGATTTGAGATTCTGTCAATAAAAGGTGTAACTTCATGGCTAGTCTCTCAAGTAAGTACTTTTTTATTAGAACCCAGAGAAGTCAACAATCAACTGAGGGAGTTAGAGTTCATAACCTTGGTAGTAAATTCATGGTATGCCTGTCAAACACATCAAAAGCTTGTCATAACACTGAAAATCCTTCTCGATGGGAAGGAATCAATTGCATTCCTTTAAAAATAAAAGCTTGACTGTGCACAGTAGTGAGAATGGTTAAAAACAAGATATTATGCATTAATACTAATATAGAAAAGTGAATATTTGTTGAAAACCTCACACAGTGAAATTCAAAAGCTTGTAGTTATAGAAAAAAAAAGAATAGTGACATAAGGCAGAGGTAAAACAAATGCAGGTGTGGTTGGAATTAAAAGATTTTGTGTAAAGAACACTTGGCAACATTACAGAATAGAGAATGAGCAAAGGGAATAGGGGTGGGCTGAAAGCCAATAGAATCAGGGCTTGTTGTGGAAAGAAGAAAAATCAAAGAAAATACTTCAGATCTACAGTTAGGTCCATATATATTTGGACACGGGCACAATTTTCATACTTTTGGCTCTGTATGCCACCAGAATAAAATTAAAACAAAACAATCCAAATTAATTAGAAGTGCAGACTTTCAGCTTTAATTAAAGGGGTTGAACATAAATATTAAGTAAAAATTTTAGGAACTGCAACCATTTTTATACAAAGTCTCCCCATTTTTAGGGGCTCAAATGTAATTGGACAAATGAATATAATCATAAATAAAATGTTAGTTTTCAATATTTTGTTGAGAACCATTTACTGGCAATGACTGCTTGAAGTCTGGAACCCATGGGAACCAAGACTTGGTTTTGTTGGTTCATTAAACAAGGGTTACTGAGACAGTGCTAGGTTTTGCTTTTCTGGACTCATATAATTTATTCATGCTGAAGGGCAGTGCATGGAAAATGCAGCCATGCAGTATTAAATACACATGCTGAAGGTTTGAAATCGAAAAGGAGTCCCAGGTGACGAGTCTGGATTAGGAAACGGATTTCCCTCCTGCAATATATCATTTATACATGTTGCAGGGCAGCACCATCCTTGTACTCTCCCTTTGGATGACATAGTAATATAGATTCACAAAAAAACATTGCCAATCTGGCAACTTTAGACACAGCAGACTCAATACACAGCATGAACAAGGTAGACTTGGAAATATAGGTACACAGGAACACAGGCTGGACACAAAGCAAAGGGGATATTGCAATAGAGGAATCCAACAGGACACCTGGCTTTCATAATATACCATAACATGATGAAAGCAATGCAGAAACCCTAATACTGGGGTGTAACACACTTATAAGCAGTTCAACCAAGTCAGGTAACACTTTTAGTGCCTCACAGGTAAGGAGGTTTACAACGTAGACTGGATCAAAGGGCGGGACAAGTGTTGGCAGGATTCAAGACACAGCAGTAGAAGCAAGGACATGGGTCTTTTGGTGTTTTTTTACGTACCTCTGGGTTAGGTAACTGACTACTATGTTCTTCCAGAATCTGCCCCCAAGATACTTTGTGTGGTGGTTATGCTACAGAGCAGGAGAGTGTAGCTAGCGCACAGGAAATCACTAGTGTGTACTGCACATAGACCTTGCCCTCCAACTGCACCGTCCTCACACAGGTCCCATCCACAGGCAACAGCTTGCCCTGCACATAGGGGATTCAGAATCAGAATAGGGGGCTGTTAGTGTCTGCATGCGTTTGTCAGTGTGTGCTTGTTTGGCTGGCTGTGTCGGAGTGGGGAAGGTTTCAGTGTCTGAGTTTATGTAGGTTTCATGCGTGTTTGTCAGTGTCATGACAACCTCATCACACTCAGATGCCAACAGATTCCCCAGAAAATCTCTCTTAAGCAAGGTATCGTGGATACATTCATCATCCACCTCTTGTATTATGTTGTTTCTACATCATTTGTAATAATTCCTTTTATCCATTTATTAGTGGCTGGTATCAGAACAAAATAGGCATGGCACTGCTGGTATCATTTCCTGGAGTCTATGGGATTCCATGGAGCCCAGCTCTTCAAGCAGGAACAGGGGCGGACTGACAACTAATGGGGCCCCCGGGCAATAGGCGATTATGGGGCCCCTGGTGTCATGCCCACACTAGGCCTCACCCACACAAAGCACAACCTACATGCACATTGTTGCGTTAAAAAAAAAATTTCTTCAAACAATTTTTCAAAATAATTATTTTAACGAGTAGATACTATTCCGTGTAATTACTACCCTTTCTATATCACTGTTACAGGGAATAGCCCCCCAGTGGGAGCAATAACAGTGATATATAAAGGGTAGCAGATACATGGAATAACCTCCCAGTGGGGACAGTAACAGTGATATAAGTGTGAGAGATCTCCTCTGTTGTAATTGAGAATTTTTTGTTTTTAACTCTTGCTGGACCAGGTATCTGAGCACCACACTATATTGTGCTTTAATGCCATTGTTCCTGCTGTGTAACGTTGGGGGCTTCCAGCCTTTCCGGTGTGCTTGAAGGCAGCATGTCTGATGCTGCTCGCTCACCAACACCCGGTTTAAATTGAAACAGGCAGGGAGGTGGCTGCATGAGGTGCGGCTTGAGAGGGGGGCGCGGTCTGGTGAAGGTCTTTTAAAAACCAACAGTTCCTTCTAAGCAGTGCCAGATCGTGGTTATGCATACCTGAGCTCCTCGTACCTGAATTCTCTCGTGATTGAACCTGTGATTGACCTCTGCTTGTTTTCTGACTATTCTGCATTCCGTTGCCCTAGACTATTTCCTTGTACTACGCTTCTGCACTGATATCGACCCGGCTATTCCATTTGACTATTCTATACTCTGTATTCCTGATTCTGGCTCATCTGACTACCTTCGTGTTGCTGACCTGGTTTTGTATTACGACATTGTCTTTGATTAACCCTTTCTGTCTAGCTAGTATACCTGGCCAATTCTAAGGACCAGACAGTTAGGGATTCTTCTACGGCTACCCTGTTGGTAGCTTTTGGGCTCTGTGGAGTGTTGGGCGTTAAGGACTGCATGGTGGGATCCGGGAACCGTGACATGCTGCTCCTGTATGATCTGCCAGTGTGCTGGTCCAGCAGGAGTTAAAAACAGAAGATTCTCTTTAAAAGCAGGGGAGGTGTGTGTGTGCCTGTGTGTATACTATCTCCAGCATCTCAGAGGGACGATGCCATGAAAGAGACAGGGAGAGGGGCAGCTGGTCAGGCAGTGTGATAACTCACCTGGCCTGATGGGATCTCTGCTGCTGCAGGGCAGGGGCTGCTTAATCTCCTCCTCACTCAGCTGTAACAGGAGCAGCACGAGCCAGCATATGGCCCAGCCAGGCTCCGCTGCCTCTTCCTGTGCGCCCTCTCCCTCACCAGGCCGGAAGCAGCGGCTCCAGCCACACGGGGAGGCTAATTTAAATAATGGGCGGAACTAACACGAAATCCCCGGCCAGCAGTGACCGGGGATTAGGGAAGGGGATTAGCGCAGGCTCTGCGAGACACCACCATGTAACCCTGGCATCTGGGCCCCCCTTTGCCCCCAGGCCCTCAGGTGGTGCCCGAGTGCCCGATGGCTCAGTCCGCCCCTGAACAGGAGCCACTGGTGAAGTGCGGAGGGACACTGGAAAATGCCACCATGGGATGAGAGGTACGTAAGGGATTCATTGAGGGGTTGATTATTTTGCAAAAGCAAAATCCATTACCACTAGGTTCTGGAAGTCGGTATTCGAAAAATACCAGCTACAGAATAGAAGAACAAGTTACCATGGAATAGCTCATTCTTCTACCCCAAGGTGCAAATTTACACCTCCTATACAATAAGTATAGGAGATTTAAAATTACAGTAAGGACGCACAGTAACAGAGCTGCAAGTAAAGCTTGTGGCAGGAGCGGAATAGCTTTTCCAGCTATTAGGATATCATATGGAGTCCATATGTACATCGACTGCAGCTGATATTTTAATAGTAAGAAGAGGATAGGGCCCCAGGTGTTTCTTAAACTCCCAACCATAAAATCCTAAATTACAACCTGCTTTGTTCTGAATACTCTCTTTGTAGTTCATCAAACTCAGACACCACCAGCTTCCACAGAAACACCTCACTGTCCCCACATTCAACCTTACCCCCTCACAACATCTTTGCTTCCACTATTGTTGCTTGTTTTATGACCACCAGCTTAACATGCAGATCCCACCTTCAGGGGGGGTCACAGCTCATATGTTCAGGAGACCAATGGCTCCAGGGAGTTCATAGAAACATAGAAACATAGAAAAATGTCGGCAGATAAGAACCTTTCGGCCCATCTAGTCTGCCCAATTACATGGATACTTTACCTGGATTTATCTTTTGTTTAGGATAGCCTTATGATTATCCCATGCTTGCTTAAATTCAATTACTGTTTTGGCCTCTACCACTTCAACTGGAAGGCTGTTCCATGTATCCACCACCCTCTCAGTAAAATAATGCTTTCTGATGTTACTTTTAAACCTTTGCCCCTCTAATCTAAGACTATGTCCTCTTGTTTTGCTACTTTGTTTCCTTTTAAATATACTCCCTTCCTCTACCTTGTGGATTCCCTTTACATATTTAAATGTTTCTATCATATCTTCTCTGTCTCGTCTTTTTTCCAAGCTGTACATGTTAAGATCATTAAGCCTTTCCTGGTAACTTTTCTCCTTCAAGCCGTACACCATTTTAGTAGCCCTTCTCTGAACTCTCTCTAAGATGTCTATATCCTTCTGGAGATACGGTCTCCAGTACTGCACACAGTACTCCAAGTGAGGTCTCACCAGTGCTCTGTACAGTGGCATGAGCACTTCCCTTTTCCTACTGCTAATACCTCTCCCTACACAACCAAGCATTCTGCTAGCATTTCCTGCTGCTCTATTACATTGACTACTTACCCTTAGATCCTCTGAAATAATGACCCCTAAATCCCTTTCCTCAGATGTTGAGGTTAGGACTGTATCAAATATTCTATATTCAGCCCTTGGGTTTTTACGTCCCAGGTGCATTATCTTGCACTTATCCACGTGCATGCTAAACCATGTGCAACTTGTCTATGTGCCACAAATGGAAATGTTCCTCCATTCCACCCAGGACATTCCTAACAGGATACCAACAGATTTCTCGGTGGGCCATGGTATCTGAGCCTAGTAAGAGCACATGGACTCTTCACTGAGGGAGCTGCTGGTATCTATGAGCAGTTTCAAAATTTTCAAACCATTAATGGTCACAAATGGAAAACGGCTCGTGTGTGATTTTTCAATTTGTTAGCAGCTGTAAACTGCTAGGATGGAATCTGATCAATGGTGTTAGTAGCTTCCAAACTACAAATTAAATATGTGTAAAAACGTCTTCTTAACTATGGAGATTATCCACCAATTGTAGTAAACAGAAAACATATTGAATTAAATACTTTATTTTTGGATCAACTTAAATGTACATCATACAATAATTACAATAGCCAAATAGATTTTTCACATATGACAGATGTTATAAAAACATTCCAAGTTTGAAGTTAACCAATAAAGTTCACTTGTCAAGTAAAATGGCACATATGACCTTTAAATAGCAAAGCTGACAAAGTTTATAGTGCATGTAACGAAATGATATTGAGCTGTATTATTATGTTTATATTATACGTCTGTTGAACTCGCAATCTGAACTTTGATTTGGTAAAGCCAACCCAACATCTGAGCATAAAAAAGTGCATAAGATTAGTGAGAATAGGCACTAGTGGCCTGTACTATGGTGAGTAGCCACTCAGGTCTTGTGAAGTTTTAGCCCAATGGTGCTATTACAGAGAAGGTTATACCATACGTAGAGGAGTTTGCTATTACCCAAAAAGTATGACCAGAATAGAAATACCGAGAAAGCCTCCTCTGCATTTGAGATACAGCAATCACCAACAATGGTTTTGGCCTTATTAGATCTTGTCAGGATGGCATCCACAATATCTGTCATGTAGAGAAGTTTGAAATCTCAATATTTGACCTATGCATATACAATCTTTCTCTTGTTACTTATTGTTGTCTATTTTCAAAATAATGTCACAGGAAAATTTAGACATTTGGAATTATGTGGCAGGACTATGTGACATTATTGTTTAACTCCTTCAATACTGCGTTTTGTTTCTTAAAAACATAGCTTACTTTAACATTTATTTGAAGCACAGTGTGCATAGCTAATACAAAGGATTATGGAGTGTTACAATGCACGTAAAAATGTAAAATCATGTAATTTTGCACAAGTTTACTTTTTCACTTATTCATTCATCCCTTATAGCAGTGTTTCCCAAACCTGTCCTCGGGCCCTCAACCAGGCCAGATTTTGCAGCTCACCTGGAGAAATGCAGACTGAATCCTGCAATCACTGAACAACAAATCCTATCACCTGTGCTGTGCTTCACATGTCTGGCAAACCTGGCGACGCAAAGGGTCCTGAGGACAGGTTTGGGAACACTGCCTTATAGAGATAATCCTGGAATGAAAACTAGAGTAGGTAGATGGTGGCTCTTTCATGCTGTATTTCAGAGTCTACATCATTGCCATTCCGGCTCACTTTCACTGTCATCCAAATACAATAAATGTGATCAAAATAGGTTCATAAAAATTATCAAAAACATATTTATGGCTGTTTGTAGTGATCAGGATGCCACTAACACCAACACAGCTTGGTTTAATTGTATTGGCTGTTTTTTTTTAACAAAAAAAATAAATAATAATAATAATAATAATATTGGCCACTTCTGTCTAATATTTTTTATGAACTATCGACTGATTCAATTGAAACATTTTGTCCCAAGCTAAATTTCAAAACCTGTCCCGATTTTAGAACAAATATCAGACTGGAAATAAGAGATAAACAGAGTGTAATTACATGTACAGTCAGGTCCAGAAATATTGAGACATCGACACAATTCTAACATCTTTGGCTCTATACACCACCACAATGGAGTTGGAATGAAACAAACACAATGTGCTTTAACTGCAGACTGTCAGCTTTCATTTGAGGGTATGTACATCCAACTCAGGTGAACGGTGTAGGATTTACAGCAGTTTGCAGATGTGCCTCGCACTTGTTAAGGGACCAAAAGTAATGGGACAGAATAATAATCATAAATCAAACTTTCCCTTCTTAATACTTGGTTGCAAATCCTTTGCAGTCAATCACAGCCTGAAGTCTGGAATGCATAGACATCACCAGACGCTGGGTTTCATCCCTGGTGATGCTGTGCCAGGCCTCTACTGCAACTGTCTTCAGTTCCTGCTTGTTCTTGGGGCATTTTCCCTACAGTTTTGTCTTCAGCAAGTGAAATGCATGCTCAATGGGATTCAGGTCAGGTGATTGACTTGGCCATTGCATAACATTCCACTTCTGTCCCTTCAAAAACTCTTTGGTTGCTTTTGCAGTATGCTTTGGGTCATTGTCCATCTGCACTGTGAAGCGCCGTCCAATGAGTTCTGCAGCATTTGGCTGAATGTGAGCAGATAATATTGCCTGAAACACTTCAGAATTCATCCTGCTGCTTTTGTCAGCAGTCACATCATCAATAAATACAAGAGAACCAGTTCCATTGGCAGCCATACATGCCCACACCATGACACTACCACCACCATTCTTCACTGATGAGGTGGTATGCTTAGGATCATGAGCAGTTCCTTTCCTTCTCCATACTCTTCTCTTCCCATCACTCTGGAACAAGTTGCTCTTGGTCTCATCTGTCCATAGGATCTTGTTCCAGAACTGTGAAGGCTTTGTTAGGTGTTGATTGGCAAACTCTAATCTGGCCTTCCTGTTTTTGAGGCTCACCAATAGTTTACATCTTGTGTGAACCCTCTGTATTCACTCTGGTGAAGTCTTCTCTTGATTGTTGACTTTTGCACGCAAACACCTACCTCCTGGAGAGTGTTCTTGATCTGGCCAACTGTTGTGAAGGGTGTTTTCTTCACCAGGGAAAGAATTCTTTGGTCATCCACCACAGTTGTTTTCCGTGGTCTCCTGGGTTTTTTGGTGTTGCTGAGCTCACCGGTGCGTTCCTTCTTTTTGAGAATGTTCCAAACAGTTGTTTTGGCCATGCCTAATGTTCTTGCTATCTCTCTGATGGGTTTGTTTTGTTTCTTCAGCCTAATTATGGCTTGCTTCACTGATAGTGACAGTTTTTTGGATCTCATCTTGAGAGTTGACAGCAACAGATTCCAAATGCAAATCGCAGACTTGAAATTAACTCTGGGCCTTTTATCTGCACATTGTAATTGGGGTAATGAGGGAATATCACACACCTGGCCATGAAACAGCTGAGAAGCCAATTGTCCCATTACTTTTGGTCCCTTAACAAGTGGAAGGCACATCTGCAAACTACTGTAAGTCCTACACCGTTCACCTGAGTTTGATGTACATACCCTCAAATTAAAGCTGACAGTCTGCAGTTAAAGCACATTGTGTTTGTTTCATTCCAACCCCATTGTGGTGGTGTATAGAGCCAAAGATGTTAGAATTGTGTCGATGTCCCAATATTTCTGGACCTGACTGTATATGAATGTGCTTTTCATGTTTTACTGTATTACTGTAAATCCCATAAATGCGAGTTCTAATGTAAATCCTGGGAATGCGAGTTATACTGTAACTGTGGAATATTAAAGTAGGGACTTTGAGTTGTAACTATAGCTGTAAAATGTTGAAGTATGGATTTGAGCGTTAGAACTATACCAGTGAAAAATAATTTTATGGACTTGCATGTTATAACTAACTGTGGAATCTTAATGTATGGACTTGAACGTTATAATATGACATTGTAACTTTTAATGTACGGACTTGGGCATATTAAACTTACAGTATGGAGATTGTGCGTTTTTAGTTACTGTAAATGAGGATCCTGATTAGAAGAGTCTGCAGATTCTCCCTATTGACCTACACGCATGCTCTTTATATAGTCCATGCTCTGACAATTGAGCAGTAGCACTAGCATGTGAATTATGGTACTTGTGAAGTGTTTCAGGGATGATTTTTTCAACTCCGCCACAACAAGCTTGTAAGTAAATCACATGTGTTTAGGTGAGGAGGGATAAGTACCCTTAAATAAGAAAAATCCCAATGTAGGACATAAAGAATAGATGTAAACTATAAAATTGCTTGTTTTATTATGCTGAAGTGGCTTTAGGGAACTTCAACTGGGGGAAGTCCAGCACTAAATCAAAGTTACTCAAAGTCAGGGGGACATAACCAAGATGTTCAGAATGACCAAACTAACAAGAATACTACAGGTTAAAAAGTATAAGTATATATTGACACCTGCATGTTGAAACGCATAAATCAAGGACCATGGTCAAAGTTAAACTACAACACAAACAATTATTTGCAAGTACAACCCATGACGTTAAACTTTATAGTTTAGTGGTGTTGTTGAAGTGTTAACTACTAGTGCAAAATATATAACACACGCACATACCAGACATCACTGTCACACAAAAACAATTTAAGCATGTATATGTTTATATTATAAGTGTTTTTTTGATTTTTATTCATTGTAAGTATTTCACTGCCATGATTGAATATACTCACTCTTCAAAAGCACCTGCTGATGCCCTGATCTCGAACATACTCAATGTGATATATTTCTGGAGCAATGCAAAGGAATTTTATTTATTAAAAACAGAATTCATTTGCAAATGGGCTCCAGAATGTGCCCTCCTCCTTGTTTTAGCATCTTAGACATGCCAGCCAAGGTGCTAAACAGGTTGATAAGCTTGGAGTTCTGTTTTTTCCTTCAAGGAAAAATGGAGCCCAAGGTGTATGATAAAGATGTTGTGTCGACATCTGCCTGTGAAATAGTGCATAAAACATGAAAATGTGCTTTTCGATAATAAATTACATCTACATGGCTACTGCAATGTGATTTTCCATAAAGTTACTGGCTCCTGACATTGCTTTTTATATAAAACCACTTTGCAGTGAAGGGGTTAACCTCAACATACAGTACATGCTTTTGAGCCTTAGCTCTCCAGTGACCCTCAGCAAATAAAGATTTTCCTGGTTGTTAAGTTTTTAGTTGTCTGAATTCTCAATTTATGTTTGCATATAGATTTGTTTGAATCACAGTAGACATGTGCACAGCACAAAATTTCGTTTTGAACTAATGGATTAGTCCTAAAAAGGAATTTATTTAGTTGCTAAAGAAATTCGTTTTCAGTTCTTTAGTATGAAAACTAATTTCATTCAGCCGAAAATCAGTGGATACATTTACTATTGTAGTGGCTCCTCAGAGGGCCGAGATCGCTGCTTGTTACAGTATCTCTCACTCTCAGCACAATGTGTCAGGCAAAGCTGTTACAGTAACTGACTGCTGCTCATCACAGTGCTCAGAGTTTCAGTATATATGAGGTTAAAACAATATTATTTCCTTGTTTTACTGAAACTCTGAGCGCTGTTACAGTCAGTTACTCTAACAGCTGAGTCTGATACATTGTACTGAGAGATAATATAATAAGCAGCCGATCTCCGCAATCACAGCCACTGATTTTAAAGGGCTAAAAAAAAAGGCTCCTCTCTGTATAATGTATAGAACATCCCCCTGCATTAATTAATACCCCTCTCTATATAATGTAGATAACGTCCTCCTGCATTAATTCCCCTCTCTGTATAATGTATACAACATCCACCTGCACTAAGTAATACCCCTCTCTGTATAATGCATAGAACATCCTCCTGAATTAATTAATGTCCCTCTCTGTATAGAACATCCTCCTCAATTTATACCTTTCTCTGTATAATGTATAGAACATCCTCCTGCATTAATACCCCTCTCTGTATAATGTATAGAACATCCTCCTGCATTAATTAATGCCCCTCTCTGTATAGAACATCCCACTGCATTGGCATGTGGAGGGTGCAGAACCTTGGAATGCAATGCTTATCCAGCACAGGAGAGGGAACGTTTACTTAAACTTTGTATCTCTGTGGGGGAGACACAGAATTATAAAAGCAGGGGAGAGGGAAAATATTAACGTAAATCGGTCTGAAAGCTCAGAGAAGAGATGACTGGTGCAAATTTATTTTTATAATAAAATAAAGCACTTTAAATACAGGGAAAACATTCAAATAAATCACACTGAAGGCTCATAATGACAGAGTAACTGTGAGAGCTGGATACTAAATGTATCAGACGTAAAAAAAACTCTTTATAACAAGCAGCACTGGGAGAGGAGAGGGACTTTATATAAAACGTATATTATAGATGAGGAAAGGGAGATAATGCTCCTGAATAATCTAAAATGTATCAGACCTAAGCCCCTATAATGCAGAGTGGGAGGGGAGATAACACACGTTTTATAAAGTCCCTCTCTTCTCCCAGCACTGCTTATTATAAAGGGGTTTTTACTATCCAGCCCTTCTCTGTCATTAGCTTTCAGTGTGATTTATTTGAATGTTTTCCTTCTCCAGCTGCTTTTATCATCTTGTCTGCCTCATAGACATTCAAGGGTTAAGTAAAGGTTTCCTCTCCTGTGCTGGCTGTCTGTGCTGTGAGTGAGTATTCTGGAGCTCTATCACTGTCATATTTTCGGGTAGGAGTCAGGAAGGATTACACATAAAACCTTTTCTGTAGCTTTGCGATGTTGCGCTCTTCATTGCTGGTCTCCTTCACTCATCAATGTAATATCACAAAAAGGGCTGAAATTAAAATGTAGTGCATTTTATTTTAGTTTCTTTCGTTTTTTGTACTGAGCAGTTTCGTATCTCTTGAGTCATACGAAAACTAAATTATCCCAAAATTCGGACTAAATCATTTTAGTACTAAAACTAATGCACATGTCTAAATCACAGTACTTTTCTAGGTCTCTAGCAGGAAGCATTAGTGAATCTAGTTCAATGTTCCATTCAATATTTGATAACCACTACATAAGTGGAATTGCTACAAGGAGCTCATGCATCCATAGGCTATCAAGAGCAAAAAGAAGACTAAAAGTGTTTTTTGTGTATGTACTGTTAGTCACAAAAAATCTCTTCAAAGCAAAGTTGTTAACGTTCCACTGAAAAAAGTAGCATGATTCGATTTACGTTTATTTTATTTATTTATAAAGGATTTTACCAAGAAGGATACATTGAGATTTCTCTCATTTTCAAGTATGTCCTGGGTTTAAGAACATTGAGTGGTTACAGAAATACAAAATAGTAAAATGCAAGATATTAACACAAAAGCAAATATACAGATTAACAGAAAAATAAATATGTAGGAAATAGTCATTATGTTACATGTTTACAGGTGCATTCCGTATTACATAGTTACATAGTTACATAGTTATATAGGCTGAAAAAAGACATGCGTCCATCGGGTTCAGCCTCTCCCACATAACCTACTGCTGTTGATCCAAAAGAAGGCAAAAAACCCAGTCTGAAATGCTCGCCAATATGCAACATACTGGGAAAAAATTCCTTCTTGACCCCAGAATGGCAGTCAGATTTCTCCTTGGATCAAGAAGCTTTTACCCACATATTAAATATTATAACCCTTAATATTCTGTGTCTGCAGGAAGTCATCCAGTCGCTTTTTAAAAGTCTGTACAGACTCTGACCCAACCACCTCAACAGGCAGAGAATTCCACAGCTTTATTGTTCTCACCGTAAAATAACCCTTCCTATGCTTTAAGCTAAATTTTCTTTCTTCCAGTCTAAATGGATGACCCCGTGTCCTGTGTATAGTCCTGTTAATGAACAGGTTATCAGACAATGGTTGATAATGGCCCCGTATATATTTATATAAGGTTATCAGATCCCCTCTAAGGCGCCGTTTCTCTAAACTAAACAGGTTTAAGCTTGTTAGTCTTTCCTCATAACTTAACCCTTCCATCCCCCTTATTAATTTAGTTGCCCGTCTCTGCACTTTTTCTAGCGATATAATATCTTTTTTTAAGACCGGTGCCCAAAATTGCACGGCATATTCAAGGTGCGGCCTGACCATTGATTTATATTGGTATTGAGGTATGTTAATAGGGAACTCTTAAGGGACTTTAGACTGGGGAAGATTTGGCGTCTGGGAGGTTATTCCATATTTGTGGTGCTCTGTAGGACAATGAGAATCGAGCCACTTTCTTTTTGTATTGCGGTATTGCAAGTAAGGTGCTGGTCCTGGATCGGAGGTTATAGGATGAGGGAACTGCTGGGGCAATCAGCCTATTCAGGTAGGGTGGTAGCTTCCCAGAAAGCTCTTGACCACCAGGTTGGAAAGGTGAAGGGTACATCTAGATTCCAGCGATGGCCAGTTTAGATCTTTTAACATGTCACAATGGTGGGTCATGTAGTTACATTGTAGCACAAAGCGGCAGAATGAGTTATACAATGTAGTACGTTTCTGGAGGTGTGATTGAGGGGCAGCTGCATACACTACATCTACGTATTCAATGGCTGGCATAAGCATTTGTTGTACAATCTGCTTTCTTACCGCGGGGCTCAGGCAGGATTTGTTTCTGTACAGGGCACCTAGTTTGGGGTAGAGTTTAGATGAGAGTTTTTCGATGTGGGGGCCAAAGGATAGATTTGCGTCTAACCACATACCTAGATATTTGAGAGAAGTGACTGTAGTCAGCGTGTCGTTTGATCTTGTCCCCACACATAGATGGGGTGTTTGCAATTTGTGTAGTTTAGGTGCAGTTCCAAAGAGCATTGTAACAGTTTTGTCAGTATTTAGAAAAAGTTTGTTATCTGCGATCCACTTTTTTACCCCTGTGAATTGTTCTTGCAGCACTGCCTCCAGCTGCGGGAGATTTGGTTGGCTGGTATAGATTACAGTGTCGTCTGCATATATGTGTACAGTTGAGGCTTTGCAGACATTGGGCAGATCATTTATGAATATTGTGAATAGCCGGGGGCCGAGTATCAAGCCTTGGGGTACACCGCACGTGACTGGGAGGGGAAGGGAAGTGCTGTCAGAAATGGACACATATTGCGACCGATCAGACACATATGATTGGAACCAGGTTAGCGTGCTATCACGAATACCGGAGTTTTTAAGTTTTTGTAATAGGATGCCATGGTCTACTGTGTCAAAGGCCTTGGCAAAATCAAGGAAGATGGCTCCAGTTAGGTCTCCTTGTTCCATGCCCGCTTGGATATCATTACAAACTTTTAAAAGGGCAGTTGTAGTTGAATGATTTGGACGAAAGCCTGATTGATCTGGGGTTAAATAGTTCCGATACTGATAATAATCACGTAATTGAGTGTAGACACATTTTTCCAGAATTTTTGACATTACAGGGAGCAGTGATATTGGGCAGTAGTTGGATACCAAAGTATTGTCTCCACTCTTATGGATAGGTACCAACCTTGCAGTCTTCCAGAGTTTGAGTATGTATCCAGTCACCAGTGATTCATTGATTAGGGTTGCGACAGGTTTTGCAATTGCTGGCGCACTGATTTTCAGCAGCATTGCTGGGATTTGATGAGGTCCAGACTGGAATTAAATTTTTTGGTTACGGAGAAGTTTAGTAATGACACTGACAGGCACTGGTCTAAAACTGAATTTCTCTATATTACAGGGTCTTTGCACAGTTGGTGGGGCCTGACCTGTGTGCGGCCTTTCTGATTGCGTGTCATTTCCTAGCTTAGCAATCAGGGTGGTGGCACATCCAACAAAATAATTATTAAAAGCATTTGCTACATCTAAGGGGTGTTGTACAGTTTGGTTGTTTACTTTGACAGCAGCCGGTTGGGAGTGGACGGGGGGTGCTTGTATGTTAAAATTTCTTGTGTTTGATATGTTATTGTTTAAATTTTCATTGAAGTATTGGGCTTTAGCCATTTTTGTTTGTTTTGTGCATGCATTCCGGTATTTTTGGTATTCACAGGGATCGTTCATGGATCCAGTACTCTTGAAATTTGACCACAGGGAGTCTCTAAACTGGTACATATGCGTGAGGTCAGCTGTAACCCAGGGGAGGTGGGCCCCTGTTACTCGCACTTTGCGCAGTGGGGTATGGGTGTTCCAGACTTTCAGGAGCTCGGATTGAAAGTATTCAATTGCACAGTCCAGGTCTGGAATTAGGTTTAGTCTGTACCATGGGAGCTGTTTGAGATCATTTAGGAAGGATTCAAGATTAAATTTCTTGAAAGACCTCGTGATTATTACCTTTGGTGGACATTTTGTGGCTCTTATTTTGCACACACAGTACACTAGGCAGTGATCACTGATACAGTTAGTGAGAACGCCTGCCTCCTGTATTCGATCAGGACATGAGGGGAGAATCCAGTCCAGCAAGGTCTGGATTTTCATATTAATGCGAGTGGGGGAGGAGATTAATTGTGTTAGCTGCAAAGCCTTAAGCAGTGAGCAGTGTTTTTTGTTTTTAGGATTCAGCCAATCAACATTAAAGTCGCCGAGGACCAGCAGTTCACTTTTTTGGTCTTGAGCTACTAATTTACTAAGGATTTGGGTTATGTCAGAAAGGGAGTGCACTGGGGAACTCGGTGGGCGGTAGAATCCAGCAACAATAATTGTTTTACTGAACAGGATCTCAATAGTACCAGAAAGGAAATCAAATGTGGCCTGGGAGTTAGGATTTTGCAACGGGGTGAACTTTATGGAGTTGTCAACATAGATAACAATTCCCCGTCCTCTCTTAGCTCTGTCCTTTCTAGAGCATGAATACCCTTGTATTGCTATGGCAGAGTCTGGCACTTTAGGGGTTAACCATTATTCTGTCAGCACAATGACTTTAGGTTTGTAATAGAAGCACCAAGATTTAAGCTCATCCAGTTTAGGGAGTAAACTGCAAATGTTGCAATGCACAAAGGAGAGGCCTTTTTTAGTGGGGAGATTAAATATGGTGGCAGCTATTGGACCAGGGTTGGATTCAACATCATTTGCCAGAGCAAGCAGCAGAATAAAAAGGAATTTGGACATATTTTTCTTTTTGGAAAATAGTGATTGAAGGGTTTTAAAGCTCTGTTGTGTGGGGGTGGAGGGCTGGATTTTAACACTCTCCACCAGCTCTCAGCTGATAAGTTAAATTACACAAGCTATGGTGTATTTGGGTTTCTTTTCCAGGTTGCTGTAATTTGTAGGGTGTATAGGGAGGGATGGTAGATTTAGAGAGGAGGGAGATAGTAGAAAGAAGCAGCAAGACTTCAATCATAAGACACATATTTGCTACTAGAAATCAACACTTACAGGTCTATTCACTAAAGGTGAAACTGGCCGGGAAGTTAAAATCCAGGTCAAACCAGAAAAATTCTCCCATTTATCTCACTTTCCAAATTGGCTATTTGGTCTAGCTTCTTCTCTTCTCCTGCCAATTCTCCAGTTTCACCTTTAGTGAATAGGCCTGGTAGTCAAAGCAGTCAGTGTATACAGGGTTATTGAAAGAGCACCGAAATTCACCAGAATTTGGATGCTCTTTCGTTCCCCGCACTTTAGGGAGCATTCACGACAGCATTCACCACAGGGTCCCCGAAGTGCAAAGAAAAGTCGCTGACTGCATCCGAAAAATCACCGATTCGAACGCAAAAACTGTCGAAAAAAAAATCGTAGCAACCCAATAAACCACTGACAAAAGTCGAACGCACCCGACGATCTGCCGCAAAACCTCCAACCGCATCCGAAGAAAGCCGATGATCTACCTTTCAAAGCACCAAACAGCCGCCGGAAAAAGCAAACAAGCCGATGAATAGGGTAAAAAAAACAAAAAATTAAGACACCGCAACTTTTGAAAGCTGTTTGCAAAAAAACAAAAAAAAATAATTGGGGAAAACATTTTGCCCAAAAAAAGAACAAAAAAATCCTAAAATATAGAGACTTTTTGCTGCAGATTAAAAGAATAAATGGTTTATTAGATATTTAATGAAAACGGGAATATTTTTTTACATTGAAACCTATGGGATTTGCCTGACTAAACCTGCCGAATGAAAGAACCCAAAATCTGGTCATTTCAATGACATTTCTCTGAATAGATTAACCATTGCTTCTCTATAGGGATTTCACCACCATCGACCAGCACAGTATTTCGCTGGCAATTCGCCTATATTTGGCGAACTGCCTGCTTTTTGAATAGCTGAGTGGCCACAAAATTGCACCATAAATGGAAATACACAGAACGCTGCAATTTCAGAGCCAATTTGGCTCTCTTTGAATAATCCTGATAGTCGTATACAGAAACAAAATATACACCATATAATGTTCTTTCCATGCATTACAAGAGAACAATACTCCATCGCAGGCAGAAGCTAAATAGTGAATACAACCCCCATGGCTCCATTACAAAAAGATCAATGCAAGCAAATTATAATCTTGAAATATAGAAGAAATGTTATATTTGTGGCAAAGGAACAAAATTCTTTTTTTTTCTGCAAGAGCTAGCAAAAGAACAATTATCCTTTTTGTCTCCTTTGGTATCCCCAAAGATGTCTGAAAGAATAATCTGTTTTGAAAGCAGTCTTTACGACTACATGTAGTGATTTCCCAGATGAAACCTTGCTCCACTGGGTGCAAACTATTGCTTCCAGTTATTGTAATGTGTTAACACTAATCTGCAAACTAATATAACACAATAAAATCACAGCTGATAATTCACTGCTTCACCATCAGTAGAGTGTCTTGGATCTTTAATCTATGCATTTTTAAAACAAATTTTGTTTTTTACGTTTGTTAATTTTGATGTTGATACAATGTAAATGAATGGTTCTTTAGATTTCTATTACCAAGTTTTAAATTTAAAGGATGCAAAGATAGAAAAGCAAACAAACCCTCCACGAAACACCCTATTCCTTCACTAGTTGTTTTCCATAAAACCACTGCCGGGACCCAGTGGATTATGGAAGCAAATTTTCAGTAGTCATACGAATGTCAGAAGCTCAAACTGTGTGCACTGTTTTTCAGGCAGAAGGCACCATCTAATGGTCAAAAAGTGCTACTGCATCTATGTATTACAGCTTTGGAACTGTTTTCTCCAAACATAAAAAAAAATATGTGCACAGTCAATGTTCTGGCTATAATACCCAAAAACAGTATAATATATACAAGGAGGAATTTTTATAGACAAGCACTGAATGGTTTAGAAAAGTTTCATTTAGCTAAGCGGGTAATTCAATCGGTGACTTTTCATACTCTTCAATTCGGTTTCGATTTGCCGATCCCATTTTGGCGACCCTGCGGTGTATTCAGCAAGCACCACAGGGTCCCCGAATTGCAGGGAAAGGTCACCGCAAACCTGCCGAAAACTCACCGCAAAACGAGGGCGAACGCACACCGAAACCCGCGAAAACATCTGGATTAATCCGCCAAAAATTTGGTGAATTGCCTGCTCTCTGGATAGCCGAATGGCCAGAAAAGGTAACCGTAAGCTGAATTTCAGCGTTCGGTTCACTTTCGGCAGCCATTCGGATCTCTTTGAATAACCCTGATAGTCCATTGTCAAAAATAGTGCCTATGTAAAGGAAGTCAATTTAAAATCTTGTAAGAAGAAAATAGACCAATAAAATAAATGCTTTCTTAATGTAGTTTTTTAGTACCAATTTCAGTATTCCTAACAAATGACTAAATGTGCACGATCAAAAAAAATTGGTTCGGTTCGGCAGATTTTGGCTTGGATTCGGAAGCATTTCAGTAGCGGCCAATACCGTTTTCTGATACTTTCGAAATATAAGAAACATTTGATAAATTCAGAAGCATCTGATAAGTTTGGCTGCGGTTGATAAATTCAGAAGAACTTGATGAAATAAAATGCATTTGAAGTTCAAAAAATATAATGGAGTTTGTAGGGCAGCCCTTTCATATCAAACACATGGGACGAAAGATTAAAAAACGATATACTCATACAATAGGGAAACCCTTTTCATGCATTACACAAGGCAATCTTATACTAAATAAGAATTATAGGAAAGGGCAGCCATAGTCATGCAGCGCACATTGCAAACGTACACAGTGTATGAAATAGAGAACAGGGCAACCCTTTTCATGTCATGCACAAAAAAAACCCTCACAATAATACCCTAAATGGTACGGAGTTAGGGAAATCCAAGCAGGAGAAGGATTTGGGAATAATCATAGACTTCAAACTAAGTAACAATGTGCAATGTCAAACAGCAGCCGCCAAGGCAAGCAAAGTACTGGCATGCATTAAAAGGGGAGTTCACTCACGGGATGAAAACATAATTTTGCCTCTGTATAAATCAATGGTAAGACCGCACCTTGAATATGCCGTGCAATTTTGGGCACCGGTCTTAAAAAAAGATATTATAGCGTTAGAAAAAGTGCAGAGACGGGCAACTAAATTAATAAGGGGAATGGAAGGTTTAGTTATGAGGAAAGACTAACAAACTTAAACCTGTTTAGTTTAGAGAAACGGCGCCTTAGAGGGGATCTGATAACCTTATATAAATATATACGGGGCCATTATCAACCATTGTCTGATAACCTATTCATTAACAGGACTATACATAGGACAAGGGGTCCACCATTTAGACTGGAAGAAAGAAAATTTAGCTTAAAGCATAGGAAGGGTTATTTTACGGTGAGAACAATAAAGCTGTGGAATTCTCTGCCTGTTGAGGTGGTTTGGTTAGAATCTGTACAGACTTTTAAAAAACGACTGGATGACTTCTTGCAGACACAGAATATTAAGGGTTATAATATTTAATATGTGGGTAAAAGCTTCTTGATCCAAGGAGAAATCTGTCTGCCATTCTGGGGTCAAGAAGGAATTTTTTCCCAGTATGTTGCATATTGGCAAGCATTTCAGACTGGGTTTTTTGCCTTCTTTTGGATCAACAGCAGTAGGTTATGTGGGAGAGGCTGAACCCGATGGACGCATGTCTTTTTTCAGCCTATATAACTATGTAACTATGTAACTAATACTTACAGGGTTATCCAAAGAGATTCGAAAAGTCACCGCACGTTCGGTGACTTTTCGTTTTCTTCAATTCGGTTCCTTTTGCCGATCCCATTTCGGTGACCCTGCGGTGTATTCAGCAAACACCACAGGGTCCCCGAATTGCAGGGAAAAGCTGCTGCAAACCCGACGAAAACTAACCGCAAAACCCAGCGAATGCACGCCGAAAACAAGCAAAAACATCTGGATTAACCTTCGAAAAACCCGAGCAGGAGCCGATCACACAGCGAAGCAGCCGAACAGGAGTCGAATCACACAGAGCCGAAGCAGATGAGACGCAGAGGAGGCAGTGAATAAATTAGCAAAACCGTTTGTATGAATCTGTGAAAATGAAACGCTGTTTGCAAAGAAACTACTGAGCGAAAATGTCTGAAATTTACACAGGAGGTCCAGGGAATGATAATAAAGAGGGCTGTTACAGAAAAAATAAGTAAACTTAAAAAAAAAAAAAAGAAATTGGACTTTTAGAAAAAAAACTAATTAAGAAAAAAGCTTAAAGTATCCTAAAAAATCTATAAATAAAGAGACTTTTTGCTGCAGAATTTTATAATGAATGGTTTATTAGATATTGAATTAAAACGGGAATATTTTTAACATTGAAGTCTATGGGATTCTCCTGAATAAATTTGCCGAATTAAACCACCGAATGACAGGGCATTAGGGGAACCTTTCACTGCTGGTTTGTGTTCTCTGCATAGCCGAATCAGTGCTTTTTTATGGGGTTTTCACTGCCCTCGAACAGGCACCGAACAGGCACCGTATGTGCAGGCAATTCGCTAGGATTTGGCGAATTGCCTGCTCTCTGGATAGCCGAATGGCCAGGAAAGGCAACCGAACGCTGATTTTCAGCGTTCAGTTACCTTTCTTCAGCAATTTGGATCTCTTTGGATAACACTGATAGTTCATCCTGCATGGGTGGTAAGAATTATATAAACATAGTTCAACCTGCAAGGTGACATTCAATCATAAAACAGTCTGGGCTATATTCTATAGCTGGAACTAACGTTAGTTCCTCGATATGTAAGTGTTTAACGCATGCCACCCATATTACATTCCTGACGTTAACCCTTTAGTAATCTGTTTGCGCATCGCTTTTTTATGCTAGCTTGCAGTTGAATAAATATTTAAATAAAACAAGGAATTTTTTTTTTACATTGAAACTTATGGGATTCGCCTGCTCATATCTGTCGAATGAAACCACAAAAAATCAGGGCATTTCGACAACTGTCCGGTGCTGTTCGGCGCTCTCTGAATAGAATAACCATTACTTCTCTATGAGGAATTTCACTGCCGCCGAAGGTCACTGTGTTTCGCTGCCAATACACCAATATTTGGCGACGCACCAGCTTTTTGAATAGCCACGAAATTGAACTGTACGGGAAAATTCACAGTTCGGTGGAATTTGGTGGCCAATTTGGTGCTATCTGAATAACCCCTATAGTGTTTGGGACCAACAGGGACTCCATTTTCCCTGAAAAAATACTGCAGGAGCTGCGTTCCCACATGTTCCCCCTTGACTTGACTCCTGGGTGATATATATTATAGAAGTATAACTCTGCCTGCATTTGAGCATTTGAGCATTTGATCCTATAAAACTCTATGGACTCTTTTCCAAGCCTGATATAAATTCATCTGCATAACCTTACCCAAAGCTGTAAGTTTACAACGGCTTTGGGTAAGATTACAACAGACCTGAAATAGACACATGTTTTTATATATCTTTACTTAATTATATTTCTATAGCTCTATATACTTATAGGTCTATTCAATAAAGGTGAAACACAGGAAAATGACTGGAGAAGTAAAAATTCGAGGTCAAAATAGCCAAACCAGAAAAATTCTCCCATTTATCTCACTTTCCAAATCTGATATTTGGTCTAGATTGTTCTCTTCTCCTGCCAATTCTCCTGAGTTTCACCTTTTAGTGAATAGACCTGTATATCTTAACTGTGATTATATTATTTTCTGCCCTGTAAAGGAAGACTTATTGGAGTGAACAGAAGCTATTTTAGTAGTAGCCATTACTGCAATTTGTTTGCTCTGTGTGTTGCTTTATGGTTTTAAATAAGACTTTAATAAAGATTTCTTATTTTGGAAAGTGAACAGTCACCCTACATCTTTGATGGATTCTGAGCCTCTTGTGGGGCTCCCTCAGAGGGTGTTTATTTATCCATTATTGCGTATAAATACTGCAGAACAACCTTCACCTTATCGGTTTAGACAACAAACCACATTGATAATGGGAATAAGCAAACATCTAACAGACTTTGAACATGACATGATCGTAGGTGCAAGATGGGCTGGACAAAGCGTCTCCGAGACGCAGTTTTCCTGAACTTTTCTCGTACAACAATCTCAAGGGTGTATCAAGAATGGTACAAGGAGGGGGCGTGGCCGAGCGTCATCCAAGATGGCCACATAGTCTCCAAGCTCCACACCGTCCACCCTGTAAAACGTTGATTCTCTCCCTCCCCGGGACCTTCCCGTTCGCCTGCTGAGCTCTGATCGCCCCAGGAACATGCCAGGCGTCCCAAAATCACCGCGGAGAGCGAAATCGAGGGAACCCCCGGTCGCTTCGCTGTTCGCAGGCCGGAGGACTCCAGCCAGTCAAGATGGCGGCCGCTCGGTATCGCAGCCTAGTCCGGCTGCGGAATCGGACTCAGACGGACAGGAGGCTGCAGCTTGAAGCTTAGGTGCTTCGGAGGTCTCCACAATCCTGGGCAAGGTATTTCTGGCGGGGGAGATGGAGAAGAATACGAAGGCCTTGCAGGCGGACATACAGGCCTTAGGACTGCGCACTGCTGATCTGGAGCACCGTACCGAAACTATTTCAGAGGCTCATAACCTTCTAGTGGGCCATTTTAATGCTATGTCCCATAAGATCGACGATTTAGAATCACCGCTAGAAGACTTGGCTAACAGATCCTGTAGGAACAATCTTCGGATTCGAGGGCTGCATGAGGGTGCTGAGGACTACCCGCTGGGTGACTTTATAATCGCTATGCTGCGCCCCCGTGGCACCGGAGCTTCCCGATCATGCCTGGGAGCTTGACCGAGCGCACAGGGCCCTGCGTACCCGAGGCACAACGGAAGATCGACCTAGAGATGTAATTGTGTGCTTTCTTCACTTTTCCACAAAGGAATTAATTCTACGTAAAAACCGCTCTACCCCTGTGTTGTATGATGGCGTACCCCTACAATTATATCAAGACCTCTCTCCGAACACACTTCGTCGCAAGTGACAATGGAAACCTGTTGCGGACCTTCTTCGTGAGGATAAAGTTGCATTCGCATGGGGACACCCTTTTAAAATTTTGGCCTTCCGAAATAGAAGAAAGCATGTCCTTTCGCCACACGCTGATCCTACCAGATTTTTCCAGTCCTTGATTATACAACTTCCTGATGGCTTTGTATCCCCAGAGGGCCCGATTCCTCCACTGCTTGGTTTGCCCACTGAGTGGGTACAGGTGAAGTCACCACGACGTGGCCCTCCTCCTTTAGGCCCGGAATGAGTTCCGCTAATCATCTTCTTTCCTGCCACGCGTGGCAACCCTTGACTCTTCATCCTCTCAGAATCAGTAATTTATGGAAGGTTCGTAGGGAAGGGAGGGTTTTTATTCTTTTCTAAATTCTTTCCACTCTCGGGTGGATGGTAGTGGCCACGGGGACGAGTTGGCCTTCTGAACCCCTTTTAGTTTTGGGTTTATATGGCTCTGAGGAGTTTTTCCCTCATAACCCAACGGCTCCCGGCGAAACGTAAGGGAATTTTTCTTTTTGTATTTTCTTAATTTTTGTTATGTGTCTTTTTTCCTTTTTTTTGTAATGTTTTTTCATCCATCTGGTAGTGATGCACGTCTGCTTATTTGCGAGGTAACGCGGCATATGGGCCTTTATATCGTACAAAAGATGATCCCGATGTTCATACTCTGGGTGCGGTCTGACCGCGAGTTTTTCTTGCTTTTGATATGGCTTTGAAACTCACGTCACTAAATGTGAAGGGATTGAACTCGCCCAAAAACGTTGACTCCTTTTACGCACTTTGAAATCTTATAGAGTGGACATTGCTTTTATTCAAGAGACACATCTGGTTAAACATGCGAAAGCGGTGCTCACTGACTATGTTTTCACTAGAGAATTTTCCTCAAGAGCACTGAGCAAACGTAATGGTGTCTCAATTTTGATCCGTAAATCATGTCCCTTTCAAGTGGTATCGTATAAGTATGATGTTGACGGCCGCTATGTTTTACTTTCTGGTTCCCTGTACTCAAAAACCTATAATTTTTTAAATGTGTACGCACCCAATGCTTCCGCTACCGATTTCTGGAGCTCTATTTGTGCCATTCTTTGTGCCATTCTTGACACGCTACCCCATGGAGCGATTGTATTGGGAGGGGACATGAACGCGATGCCTTGCCCTGCCGTTGACAGAAGCGATCGCCCTGTTTCATCAGGCCTCCCTTCTGTGAGCACGCAGGATAAGACATTCGCTCAATTTCTGCAATGGATGGGCTTGATTGATGTTTGGCGCGTTACTAACCCGAGTGTGAGGGATTACACTTTTTATTCGGACCCCCATGGTTCCTATTCCCTCATCGACCTTTTGCTTCTTAACGGAACGGCCATTTCTTCATGTGATCCGAGCAGAAATCAATTCTATCTCGTGGTCTGACCATGCGTACATTGCTCTATATCTCCATACCCCGGGGGTGGCGGCTCCCTGGTCGTGGCGCCTGAATTCCACCCTGCTGAAAGATCCTGTAGTTGTTCAACAATTGCGCGATCTGTTAATACAGTATTTTGATGAAAATCCTGTGGAGGATGTCTCACCGTCCACAGTGTGGGCCGCATATAAGGCGGTGTTAAGGGGTCACTTAATTAAGATCGCTACTCATCGTAAACGTCTTAAGCTTCAACAACTACTTTCCCTCCAGTCCTCTCTCCGCAGTCTGGAACAGAAACATAAAACCTCCCCTTCGTCAAATATTTTGGAAGAGCTAGTACGCACTCGGACATCCATTAAGAAATTGTTATTGGATGATGTCGCTAAACAATTACTCTGGTCCAGGCGCCTCTTTTATGAAAAGGCTAATAAAATGGATACATTACTGGCCCGCTCTCTAAAACCTAAAGGGAGGCATCCTCCTATATCGACCATACGCACCGCTAATGGGACGTTGGTAACCTCACCTGCAGACATCAGTTCAGCTTTTACTGCTTATTTCTCAGCACTTTACCAACATTCCCCCAACCACGTCCCTACCAACACAACTTATGTGTCCGCTATTGATTTCTTTTTGTCTTCTGTTCCCCTGCGGAGACTGGATTTGGATCAGGTTAGTGACTTACAAAACTGTATTACTGAGGATGAAGTTCACTGCGCTATTTCGGTATTAGGGGGTAACAAAGCCCCGGGCCCTGACGAGTTCTCAGGAGGTTATTTTAAGACTTTTCGCGAGGAATTGGTCCCCACTCTCACTAAACTGTTTAATGGTTGCGCTGACGGGGAGGCCCTTCACCCGGACATGTTATTAGCAGATATTGCCTTAATCCCTAAAGAACGGAAGGACTTGACGGATGTAGGGAACTATCGCCCAATATCGCTTTTGAATTATGATATCAAAATATTGGCCAAGGTTTTGGCAAATAGGCTGGGTCCCCTCCTGCAGCATTTGATACACCCGGATCAGGTGGGCTTTGTCCCCGGCCGACAGCTTTATGATAATACCAGAAGAGGCGCTGATTTGCTTTGGATGTCGGAACATGCTGATCCTTCTCTTGTGCTGTCTCTTGATGCCGAGAAGGCTTTCGACAGGGTAGAATAGCCGTACCTGTTTGCTACTCTGGAGCGGGCGGGTCTCCCTGACAGATTTCTTCATTCGGTGCGCACACTTTATACCAATGTGTCTGCTCCAGTTCAGATACCGGGCTGTTATCCCACGCAGTTTCCCATCCTGAACGCTACACGCCAGGGCTGTCCCCTCTCCCCGTTATTATTCCTACTCTCCCTAGAACCTCTCTTAGCCACACTTAGGGGTCACCCAGATGTTCAGGGAGTTAAGGTGGGAAAAGAGTTTTTCACTGTATCGGCCTACGCGGATGACATTCTTCTTACGTTGGCTGAACCCCTCTCTTCGCTTGCTTGTTTGCGGTATGTATTGGAGGAGTATGGTGCATTGACGGGTTTTAGAGTCAACTATGACAAATCTTGTGCCATGCCTATCCACATGTCACGCGCGGCGATAGCTGCGGTGGAGATAGAATTTAAATTCCGAATAACACACACTGACATCTCCTATTTGGGAATTTCTCTAACTAGGGATCCCACGGACTTGTTCTACTGTAATCTCTCCTGTTTGATCCAACGACTTAAAGGCGATTTAGAAAGCTGGGGAGATAAACCTATATCGTGGCTGGGAAGACTCCACAGTGTCAAAATGAATGTTCTCCCTCGCATTCTATTCGTTTTTCAGGCTCTACCCTCTAATGGTCTCACGTAGAGATCTGGCGGGACTTCAACAGGCAATAGATTCTTTTGTATGGCAAAACAAGAGACATAGAGTGGCCAGGCGGTTGCTTTATCGTCTTAAGATCAGAGGGGGCTTAGGACTCCCAAACCTTTACCTTTACTACTGGGCTGCACAACTGGCCCAGGTGGTAGCATGGCATTCTCCGCCAGAATCTAGGAGATGGGTTGCACTGGAGTCTGCATTTTATGTCACCTAACTCCCTGGCCCTTTATATTTGGATCCCTAACCGTTTTAGACCCCTTTTGTGAACGGTATGCCCGTCTATACTTACCTCTTTACGCTTGTTTGATGCCGCTAGGAAGACATTCGCTCTTACGGGCGATTCCTCCCCCTTACACCATACCTACGTAACCGCGCTTTTCCTCCAGGTCTTCGTGAGAAAGACTTTGCTGGCTTGTCTAGAGTTGGGCTGCAACGTTACCGCAACTTGTTTGTACAGGGCCAACTGATCACGTTTCAAATACTGCAGGAGCAGGCGAGTCTGACCCCGTTTGACTTTTTTAGATATATGCAACTTCGACACTATGTTTTATCTTCGGAACTAAAGACGGTCTCGACTGCCCCCCTCACGACTTTTGAACGTCTCTGTGATGTAGGTGGCTCTCCTAAAGGTCTTATTTCACAACTTTACTTTTTACTCTGCTCTAGACCTGGGGAATGGGGCCCTCTTACCTATTGTAGTAAATGGGAAACAGACTTACATGACCCCTACCGGGTGATGAATTATTATTATTATTCTTTATTTATAAAGCGCCAGCATATTCCGCAGCGCTGTACAATAAGCACAGTATAGACAGGGTTACAATACATTGAACAACATTTGACAAACAGTACAGGAGGAGATGAGGGCCCTATTCCCATAGGAACTCACAATCTAGGAGGGTTGGGGTTGGAAACAGGAGGAGAGGACTGTAAGGTGAGAGTGATTGATGGTTGTGTCAGTGAGTTGGGTGGTAGGCTTCCCTAAATAGGAATGTTTTAAGGGAGCGTTTGAAGGAAGAGAAGTTAGGGGAAAGTCTGACAGTACGAGGGAGAGCGTTCCAGAGAGTGGGGGCTGCGCGTGAGAAATCCTGCAGTCTATCATGGGAAGAGGTGATGCGGGGAGAAGCTAGGCGCAGGTCACTGTTTGACCTCAGGGAGCGGGCTGGGGTGTATTTGGTGATTAGTGAGGACAGGTAGTGGGGAGCTGAGTTAGTGAGGGTTTTGTAGGTAAGGATAAGGATTTTGAACTTAATTCTGCAGTGGATGGGGAGCCAGTGAAGGGACTCGCAGAGGGGAGCGGCAGAGACAGAGCGGCGGGTGAGGTGAATTAGCCTCACGGAGGCGTTCAGGATGGATTGTAGGGGGGAGAGGCGGGACAGAGGAAGGCCAGATAAGAGATTATTGCAATAGTCGAGTCGGGAGATTACCAGGGCATGTATGAGTTGTTTTGTGGTGACAGCGGTAAGAAATGGCCGAATTCTGGAAATATTACGCAGTTGGTATCGGCAGGAGGAGGAAAGAGACTGGATGTGGGGGATGAAGGAAAGAGCAGAGTCAAGTGTAACTCCAAGACAGCAGAATGGGAGAATATCTGGGAACACACGGCCCATTCATCTATCTGTGTGAGGCACCAAGAACAGGCATACAAAATATTAATGCGATGGTACGTAACCCCAGTGTCTTTGCACCGTATGGGAGTATCTCCCAGTGATTTTTGCTGGCGTGACTGTGGTGAGAAAGGTACATACATACACATGTGGTGGGGATGCCCGGTGCAACATTTTTGGAGGCTGGTACATGGTAAATTTCAGGATATTTTTCAACGCCCACTACCCTGGGATCCTTGGGCTCTTCTCCTCTCTCGCCCTCTCCCTAATATGTCCTCCGCAGAGCAGCAACTGTTTAATAGAATGGCTTTAGCGGCCAGGAGAGTCTTGGCGGCTGTATGGCGCCAGAGCTCTTTGCCGTCTTGGGAGGTCGTAGCTGACAAAATTGACGCCTGTCTCATGGACGACCTTACTGCCAAGGTTAGGGACACGGCGTGCTCCTTTTCTAAGGCGTGGTCGTTATGGACTGAGTACCGGCCTCCTTGATTTAAACGCGATTTTGGCTGTTCCCTTTCTCTATCTTGCCGATTGACCTTGCTTAACACTCCAAAACCCCACCCCAGTATTGGATGGTTTTATGTTTTTTATTTTTTGTTTTCCTTTAGTAGTCATGTTTTTTACTTTTTATGTTTTTTGTGTATTTTCATTTTTAATTTCCTTTTCCCGATATTGTCGGGTTATTGTTACTATTCTGAAAATGTACAGAGTTGCACCTTCGTGATTTGTATACGCTGCTGTGTGTATTCTGCATATGTCTTTCTCTGATTGTGCAATTCTCAAAATAAAGAATTAAAAAAAAAAAAGAATGGTGTAAGGAAAAAAAGGCCACTGTTCCCCAAGCGACATCAGAATTGATCCTTTGTGCTCAGAAAACAATCACGCAATGCACCACTAGACACACCCTGATGCGGATGGGGTACAACAGCCAATGGCCACATCAAGCACTGCTGTTATCAGATAAGAACAGGAAAGCGCGCCTTCTGTGGGCACAGGAACACCAGCACCTCGAGTCCTCTGTATATGTATAGTCCTATTAATAGGTTTCCAGAAAATGGTTTACATTACAATTATAATACACATAGTTCAATCTGCAGGAATTTATAAGCATAGTCCAAATAGAAAAAGTGTTTTGCAGTATTTTATAATAAAGTTCCACCTTGTGGCCGACTTTATTAACGTGCAGTCACTGGACTACAAAAAAAGCTTTTTTTACATGGATTAGATAAACTAGTCGAGAATAACGTCAAGTCATAGCATTGCAGTTTTTGAAGTGAAAAATCTGACTTTTATAGAAATAATGGTATTTCCGCCGATTGAAACAACGCTCACAATAGTTTCTCTATTTTAGATCTATCCTGACTAAAGGTATAAGCGTAGCTGTATAAAAAAAGGTGTAGAAGTCTGATTAGCATAAGGGTTTGAGCAGTGATGTTGAACCTTGGCACCCTAGATGTTTCAGAACTACATGTCCCATGATGCTTAGCCAATGTTTGCCATCACTGGGTTTGAATTAGAAAATCCTTAGCCTTGGCCCTGTCTCTATGGGTGCTACGAATCCTCTTTAAGAAATTTTCTGACATAACATCTCCACACTTACTTTCATTATCTAACCTATACCCTTGGACTACAGAAAGCCTGTTTCTTCCTATGTGTGATAGTACTCTATCCTTTCTTTTTAGGGGAACCTTAAGGTCATGCAGGTTGTACTTAAAGCTTAATGCTATCTTAAAATTATCAAGTACAACGTTCTTACTGTGCCAAAGATTTATTATTTTTTCTATTTTTCTTTCTATCTTTCCCTTTTTAATTTTTTTATTCTTTTGTCTACTTTTACTTTTGTGTTTTATGTATGGTGTTATTAATGTCGCATCCACTGGAGTCTACTCTATTTTTGATTGACGTGGATATTTGACACTTTGTTACGTAAAGTACCAAACCTACAAAAACATAAACCAGAGTGATAAGTATAATGGTTATAGGGCATTGTATTTTTGTTAAGGTATTGCAGGTATGGTAAGTATAATGGATCCCAAGATCCTTTCATGAAAATACCAAGGGCCCTTTTCCAAAGTTGGTGCTAACTTAACCAGAACTGTTATAAACTTACCAGATCCATTGGACCCTATTCCGTAGTTTGTGCTAAAATGGGGACCCTAACGGGGGAAAACTGAGCCTGCAGGTTTTCCTGTAGCATTCCCATATTAACGTGGTATTATGGGGTAGGAGCTACCTCAGCACCTCGCCCCGGAATGCAGCGGTAACCGCTGGGATACTCGCGGTAGCGATTCCATGCCTCAGCAAGTATCACCTCCTGAACTCCATAGAACTCCTTGGAGGGTTGCACTTCTGTACGATTTCACTCTCGCGAGATGGCGCAGTGCCACGGAGTGATCGCGGAGGGAGACTGAGAACTCTTTGTTCCCATTCTCACTCTGCTCTAGGTTGACAAGAAGAGTTGGATCAGGCCACCATTCTTACCGCAGGATGAAAGGCGAATATCAGATTTATTGTGGGTGTGTTTAGGGGATGCTAAATGATTCTTCGTTTGCAGAATCATTTAGCACTAGCTTTTAGGTGTAGCTAAAATTTTGCCATGCACATCACCGACGGTATTTAACGCTAGCACTTTGTAATATCTTACTTATCAAAACGCTAATTAATGATTGCGCTCTCTATGCAAAGTATAGGATGCACAAAGTACAGTAAGCTTGTGGAAGCTAGTGCAAAAACTGTTGCGGTAAGTGATTTCTTATGGGTTTAGAGTCAGGAATGTAATATGGGGGGCATGCGTTAAAGTCACTTATCCTGACGATAACGCTAACAATTCCAGATGCTAACATCAGCATTAACTAGGGAATAGTGCCCGTTAAGTTTAAAACCGCTCCGGTTAAGTTAGCACCAACTTTGGAATATTGCCCTCAATGTAATAAAATCCAGAACTACAGGCCCCTGATTCATATTGATTTGGGGTGAATGAGAGTTCTCAATTAATAAAGGGTGTATTATACTTTCAGGGTTAATCAAAGATAATTGAAAAGTCACCGCACGTTCGGTGACTTTTCGTTCTCTTCAATTCGGTGCGATTTGGCGATCCCATTTTGGCGACCCTGATTCAGCAAGCACCACAGGATCGTCGTAGTGCAGGAAAAAGCCGCCGCAATCCCGACAAACACTCACCACAAAACCCGGCAAACTCACACCGAAACCCGCAAAAACACCTGGTTAACCCCACCGAACACGCCAGAGAAACCCGAGCAGCCGCCGGCCGATCACAGCACAGAGCAGCCGCTGGAAAAAGCCGACACCGCAGACAAATGGAGTGAAAAAAACAATACGCTTGAATGTTTGAAAAGTGAAACGCTGTTTGCAAAGAAACTACAGAACGAAAATGTCTGAAATTTACATATAAGATCCAATGAATGATAATAAAAAGGGCTGTTTCAGAAAAAAGATAAAAACAGAAATAAAATTCACAAAAAATCACGAAAAATGTCTAACAGATCCTAAAAATCCTATAAATAGACTATTTACTACAGAATATTATAATCAACGTTTTATTAGATATTGAATTAAAACGGGAATATTTTTAACATTGAAGCCTATGGGATTCGCCTGAATAAACCTGTCGAATGAAACCATCGAACAGCAGGGCAATTCGGCAACTTTTCACTGCTGGTTTTTATTCTCTGACTAGATGAAGCATTGCTTCTCTATGGGGATTTCACTGCCCTTGAACAGGCACCGTATGTGCAGGCAATTCGCCAGCATTTGGTGAACTGCCTGCTCTCTGAATAGCCGAATGGCCAGGAAAGGTAAGTGTACGCTGAATTTCAGCGTTCGGTTACCTTTTGGCTACAATTCGGAGCTCTTTGAATAACCCTGTATATGTTCTGTGTCATTTTACTCTTTCTTGATATATATTTTTTGTATAGTCATGTTTGTCTGTATGAAGAGGTAGAGCGAGAAGTGTATCTGCTTACAAAATGTAATTAGTAAATAAAAGTTACATTTTGATTACATGCTCCCTATAACACTGCTTTATATATGTGCTTTTACACAAATGTGAGGCCTTATTGATCTTCAGCTCTATTGGTAATATAAATTATATATACACAGTTCAACTTGTATCAGTGCATGCACGTAACTACTTGCAAGAGTACTAATAAATCTTCTATGAAAGTAAATATTCATACTATCGCTGTGCCAGTCCATGTATTATATATCTGTAGTTAAATGTCCACCATACAATATATAATATAGGTAAAATGACATCATGCTATGTGTAACCAGGCATGTACTGGCCATTGGGACTGCAGGGAGATTTCCCATGAGTCGATGGCTCAGTGGGCCGGTCGGTGTGAAATGAGAAAGAAAAAAAAAGTAAATTTTGCATTTAATATTCTTTTTTTTTATTCGCAACTCCGCATGACATAAAGTAATCATATTTTACGAAGAATTATTTCCTTTTTCCCTTCTAATGATACCAAACCTAACCATGTACAATTTCATGTAAAACCCCCGCACAAACATAAAATATTCTTTTTATTTATTTTTTGTGCTTGTTTACATAATTAAAGTGGGCCTGTCTGGATGAAGTCCAGGGCTGATTTGTTTTGTCTCAGTCCAGTCCTGTGTGTCATGTATATTATTATGCTTTTTCCCATCATGCTATATATGGTACAGCTATAATATCATCATGTGATAGACAAGACAGTTATAATGCCTTCTGGTAATTATGCTATGTCTACTACTGCATGGTGGGATATTTTCTATTGCGTGCAGCCCCGTCTTCTTCCTCCTCCACAAGCTCTTCTTGGCTGCAGGGACTTCTGTGTAAGGACAGAGGCTTGAACCCCTGTGTGGTGTTGGGTGTATGGAACCCAATAGCAAGCCGAAAGAGGAGACCAGAAGGAATATAACTAATAGAGCTTTACTGAAGGAAACAAAATATAAGTCCAGAACAAACGTAATGCAAGGTTTCTTTGGCAGAAATAAAAGTCCAGAATAAACGTAATGCAAGGTTTCTTTGGCAGAAATAAAAGTCCGGAACGGAAAGTCGTAGGGATATGAGGGCAGGGTCCGGTACTGATGTCGTGAAGACAAGCCTGGGAATGGAACGGGCACTGTGATGGCAAGTTTGGAATGGAAGTAAAGCTGGTACCGTGGCAACCGGAACAGAAGCAGGACTTGCACTTTGGAGGCAGGAACGGAAGCAGGACTGGCACCTTGGAAGCAGGAACGGAAGCAGGACTGGCACCTTGGAAGCAGGAACGGAAGCAGGACTGGCACTTTGGAAGCAGGAACGGAAGCAGGACTGGCACCTTGGAAGCAGGAACGGAAGCAGGACTGGGACTTTGGAAGCAGGAACGGAAGCAGGACTGGCACCTTGGAAGCAGGAACGGAAGTAGGACTGGCACCTTGGAAGCAGGGCGAAAGCAGGACAGGCACCTTGGAAGCAGGAACGGAAGTCAGGATGTCCTTAGCGTAGCACGAAGGGAACCACTGGGTAACGTGGTGGAACCACAGTATAACCTGGTTAGTGAGCTGGAGAAAGCTGCAGGTTTAAATAGGGTTCAGGGAATCATACGAACACCGTTCACCTGGGACTTGCAGGTGGAATTGAGATACCTGAGTGCTTGGCAGATTAATTGGTGGTATGCGAGGATCTTCAGTGCAGGTGGAATGCAGTACCTTAACTTGACCAGCAGAGGGCGCCAGAGTACCTGAGTTTTCATGTTCCAGGATGGACGATCGCGCATGCGCGCCGACCTCCGCTCAGATGGATCGCGGAGACGGCGTGGGACGCATCTTGGATCTCCTCCCTCGAGCTGCAGGCCGGAACCAGGGAGCGACGCGCCACGAGGGACCTCAGGTGAGTCTGCCAGGCGTCCCAACATGGCGGCCGCGGTCCGACCGCGGCGCGGGGCATCACAGGACCCCCACCAAGGCGCGACCCCGGGTGCGCTTGATCGACGGCTTGGAAGGATAACGGAGATGAAAGGCACGAACCTTTGCAGGAGCATGGACGCTGGCACTGGGTTCCCAGGATCGTTCTTCAGGACCGTATCCCTTCCAGTGAACCAGGTATTCTAACCTGCCGTAACGGAGTCTCGAATCCAGAATGCGTGATATCTCGAATTCCTCTTCTCCAGATACGGGCACAGGAACAGGTGGTTTAGCATTCCGATCGGGAAACGGATTCTCATGCCAGGGTTTCAAGAGAGATACATGGAAGACAGGATGGATCCTGTAGGAAGGAGGAAGAGTTAAGCGGGCCGCAACGGAGTTAACCATTCTGAGGACCGGGAACGGGCCAATGTAGCGAGGACCCAGCTTCTTTGAAGGGCAATCCAAACGGAGATGAGCCGTGGATAGTAACACCTTATCTCCAGGTGCATACACAGGAGCTTCCTTGCGACCACGATCAGCATATTTCTTTTGGTTCTGCTGGGCTAGTCGTAGCTGATGGCGTAGCGTTCGTAGTTGACGGCGTAGGGTTCTCAAGCGGGTTGACACTTCTGGAACTGGAGTGTTGAGCGTCATTTCCGGAAGAGTGCTAGGATGATAACCGTAGTTGGCAAAGAAAGGTGAGAAACGAGTTGATGAATGTACCTGATTATTGTACGCAAATTCAGCAGTTGGTATGACGTCCAGCCAGTCGTCTTGGAGATGCGTGGTGAAGCAACGAAGATATTGTTCTAGCGTCTGATTTGTCCGCTCCGTCTGGCCATTACTCTGTGGATGAAAGGCTGAAGAGAGACACCTCGCAATTTTTAAGCTACGACACATTTGGGACCAGAAACGGGAAGTAAACTGAGATCCTCTATCAGTAACAATGGAACGAGGAGTACCATGGAGTCGGAACACCTCCTTGATGAACAAGGTGGCTGTTTCAGCCGCTGTGGGTAGGCCTACCGCTGGTATGAAATGGGCCATCTTGGTGCAGCGGTCTACCACCACCAGGATGGTGGTTGTAGCGATGTGAAGGGGGAAGATCTACTATAAAGTCCATCGAAATGTCTTTCCACGGATGCAGCGGTGGAGCCAGAGGTTGTAGAAGACCAGCAGGATGGGTGCGGGGTTGTTTGTTGCGTGCACAGACAGAACAAGAGGATACAAAGGCGACGATGTCTTTCTTCACGGATGGCCACCAGAAGTACCGATATACGGCATCTATGGTTTTCTTGATGCCACCATGTCCAGCGGCCGGGATGTCGTGGGAGTGTTGCAATACCTGTAGACGAATCTCAGGAGGGACGTATATTTGTTCGCCATGATAGAAGAGACCATCGTTGGATATGAGCCCCTGGATGTCAGTCGGTGGTTGAAGACTATATTTCTTTATATTGTCTATTAAGGACCCTTGAGAAGCGCAGAAGAAGTCGTTAGGTAGGATGGAGTCGGTTTGTGTGGTGGAAGGAAAGGCGTCTGAGTCGTACCGACGGGAAAGGGCATCTGCCTTACCATTTCTTACTCCAGGTCTGTAGGTGATATGCAACAGAAAGCGGGCGAAGAATAACGCCCATCTGGCTTGTCGAGGTCGCAATCTTTTGGCGGTGCGGAGATATTCCAAATTACGGTGGTCCGTGTAGACGACCACAGGATGTTTTGCCCCTTCGAGGAGGTGTCTCCATTCCTCGAGGGCACTCTTGATTGCCAGGAGTTCTTTCTCACCTATACTGTAATTCTTTTCGGCTGGGGTAAGACGTCTGGAATAAAAGGCCACGGGATGCAGAAGGTTCTTGATTCCGGATTTCTGGGAGAGTATCGCTCCTAGGGCAATATCAGAGGCGTCGGTTTCCAGGGAATATGGCAGGTTGATGTCTGGCTGTTTCAGGATTGGGGCTTGGGTGAAGCTTTCTTTCAGTTTATTGAATGCCCGCTGAGCTTCTTCAGTCCAACAGAATCTCACATCTTTCTTGGTCAGGGAGGTGATGGGTGCGGTGAGATGAGAGAAGGACCGAATGAAGCGACGATAAAAATTGGCGAATCCCATAAATTGCTGAACCATCTTTTTGTCTCTGGGTGTCGGCCAGTCTAGGATTGCCTTGATTTTGGCTTTATCCATTTCGATATGTCCTGGTGATAAGACATATCCCAGAATTCTATAGAGGACTTTTCGAAGGTGCTCTTTTCAATTTTACCGTATAACTTATGTTGACGGAGACGAGATAGCACAAGACGGACGTGTTGCGTATGGTCTTGGAATGGTTCGAGAGTACACCAGGAGATCGTCGAGGTAGACCACAAGGAAGGTATCCAGAACGTCGCGGAAGATATCGTTGAGAAAATGCTGGAAGGCGGCTGGAGCATTACATAACCCAAACGGCATGACGAGATACTCGAAGTGACCGTATCGGGATCGGAAGGCGGTCTTCCACTCGTCTCCTTCTCTCATGCGGACCAAGTTGTACGCTCCGCGAAGATCAATCTTCGTAAAAATACACGCATCCTTCACCCTATCGAGTAGTTCAGGAATCAATGGGAGCGGGTATCGGTTCCGTACTGTGATTGCGTTTAGTGCCCGGTAGTCAACGCAAGGGCGGAGACCGCCGTCTCTTTTCCCAACGAAGAAGATACCTGCTCCAGCAGGAGAGGTGGAGTGCCGGATGAATCCTTTTGCGAGACTGTCTTCGATATAGTCCTTTAGAGACTGTGATTCGGGGACAGACAGGTTAAAGATATGTCCGTGGGGTATGGGTGCTCCTGGAAGGAGGTCAATAGGACAGTCGTACTCTCTGTGTGGAGGAAGTGTATCGACCCCTTTTCTCAAATACGTCTTGAAAGTCTGAATATTTAGGTGGCAGTGTGGAAGATGGATAGGTGGAAAAGGCGACTTTCTCGGAGTTGGAGCCGTTCATGCAGTGGACTCGGCAGTGACAGGATGGAAAGGAAACGGTATTGGAAGACCAATCAATATACGGGTTGTGGGTGCGAAGCCAAGGAAGTCCCAGTACTATAGGAAATAGGGGGAAGGAACGATATCCCACTGAAGACTTTCTTGGTGCTTGGTTCCAATTAGGAGCTTCAAGAGGATGGTTTCATGGGTAACTGGACCGGTGCGTAGGGTACTTCCATCTACCATATGCAGAGGTACGGGTTTCTTTTTTTGTTGGGTAGGAACAGCCAAGGAGGTGGCAAGGGATAGATCAAAGAAGCTGTTACTGGCTCCGGAGTCGATGATGGCGTTCAAATCAACGCTTCTATCTCCCCACTGTAAGGTGACAGGAATAGTTAGGTGAGTAGAAGCGGAGCCGACCACACTTTGCAGAGAGGCAATAGTAAGATGGCTCTTACCTCTTTCAGAGGGACGTGGTGGTCGTGTAGGGCAGCCACGTAACAGGTGACCTGGTTGGCCGCAGTATAGGCAGAGATTCTGGGTGCGACGTCTATCACGCTCAGAGGACGACAGCGGACCTTTAATAGTGCCAATCTCCATGGGTTCGGGACTTGAAGAGGAGGAGGTCGGTCGTGGAGAAGTCACAGGGGAAGGTTCGTGTCTTCGAGGAGGCGTGAAAGGAGTATTGGAGAGTCTTTCTTGACGTCGTTCTCTGAAGCGCTGGTCCAAGACCAGAGACTGGGTGATCAAGGCCTCCAAGGAAGTAGGTACTCCTATACGAGCCAATTCGTCTTTCAGTTGTTCGGAAAGACCATGACGAAAGTGATCTTTAAGGCCCACATCATTCAGGCCTGTATCGGCTGCCACCGCCGGAACTCAGAGATGTAGTCCTCCACCGGTCGCCTTCCTTGTTTTAGATGTCGGATGGTGGTTAAAGCAGCAGAAGACCTTAGGGGGTCATCATAGATAGGATTCATAGCCCGGACGAAGGAACCCCAGGAAGTCAATAAGGGGCTTCCTTCACGTAATAACTGGAAGGCCCATTCCTGTGGAGGTCCAGACAGTAAGGAGATGGCTGACCTCACCTTCACAGAGTCTGATCCATAGGTACGTGGGCAAAGTGAAAACATGAGCTCACATGCGGTGATGAACGTACGATACCTTGTGCGATCACCGGCAAATCGTTCAGGCATGTTGACTCTGGGTTCGGGAGCGGGCAGATCCACCTGCTGTATCACAGAGCCAGATGGTGATGGAGGTAATGCAGTACTCTCAGCCCGGCTTCTTTCCTTATGCAATAAGGCTTCTTGGCCGGTTTGTAGTTTCTGTACCACCTTGGTTAGTGCTGATACCTGTTCTGTAAGTACAGCAAGGATTTGGTTCGAGCTTGCGGGTTCCATGTTTTTTGAACCAGGTTATTCTGTAAGGACAGCGGCTTGAACCCCTGTGTGGTGTTGGGTGTATGGAACCCAATAGCAAGCCGAAAGAGGAGACCAGAAGGAATATAACTAATAGAGCTTTACTGAAGGAAACAAAATATAAGTCCAGAACAAACGTAATGCAAGGTTTCTTTGGCAGAAATAAAAGTCCAGAATAAACGTAATGCAAGGTTTCTTTGGCAGAAATAAAAGTCCAGAATAAACGTAATGCAAGGTTTCTTTGGCAGAAATAAAAGTCCAGAATAAACGTAATGCAAGGTTTCTTTGGCAGAAATAAAAGTCCAGAACGGAAAGTCGTAGGGATATGAGGGCAGGGTCCGGTACTGATGTCGTGAAGACAAGCCTGGGAATGGAACGGGCACTGTGATGGCAAGTTTGGAATGGAAGTAAAGCTGGTACCATGGCAACCGGAACAGAAGCAGGACTTGCACTTTGGAGGCAGGAACGGAAGCAGGACTGGCACCTTGGAAGCAGGAACGGAAGCAGGACTGGCACCTTGGAAGCAGGAACGGAAGCAGGACTGGCACTTTGGAAGCAGGAACGGAAGCAGGACTGGCACCTTGGAAGCAGGAACGGAAGCAGGACTGGCACCTTGGAAGCAGGAACGGAAGTAGGACTGGCACCTTGGAAGCAGGGCGAAAGCAGGACAGGCACCTTGGAAGCAGGAACGGAAGTCAGGATGTCCTTAGCGTAGCACGAAGGGAACCACTGGGTAACGTGGTGGAACCACAGTATAACCTGGTTAGTGAGCTGGAGAAAGCGGCAGGTTTAAATAGGGTTCAGGGAATCATACGAACACCGTTCACCTGGGACTTGCAGGTGGAATTGAGATACCTGAGTGCTTGGCAGATTAATTGGTGGTATGCGAGGATCTTCAGTGCAGGTGGAATGCAGTACCTTAACTTGACCAGCAGAGGGCGCCAGAGTACCTGAGTTTTTATGTTCCAGGATGGACGATCGCGCATGCGCGCCCGACCTCCGCTCAGATGGATCGCGGAGACGGCGTGGGACGCATCTTGGATCTCCTCCCTCGAGCTGCAGGCCGGAACCAGGGAGCGACGCGCCACGAGGGACCTCAGGTGAGTCTGCCAGGCGTCCCAACATGGCGGCCGCGGTCCGACCGCGGCGCGGGGCATCACATTCTGTGAGCTGACCAGAGCTTGGCCTTTAACCGTCACTCGCCCTCTCCCGATTGGCTGCTTTTCATCCAGTCCTAATGAAAATGTGGATAGAACAGGGTCCGTGAGAGTAGTAAAGTGTCTCAGCTCTCGGAATGTTGCCGAACTACTAGTGCCATGCAGCAATATGATGTCATAGCTTCACTTCACCTTGTTGCTCTTGAGGCAGAAACAGATTAAGATAAAGTACTCAACTATACATAACAATACCTAAAAGAAAGTAATAAGGCTCAAACAAAACTGTATCAATATTTTCAAATAAATAAATACATTGTATATATATATATATGCATTCATGCATGTGATCAGAGTGTGTCGCCTGGGTTGGCTATCCACGTGTGACTAGGAGAAGGTGTGATGTGCATCGATAATAGAAACTGTACGTAAATAATGGTCACGATAAACAATCCACGTGTGTTGAGATAAAGGCGCAATTTGCAATGTCCTTCTTATAAATATTCACAGTGTGCAAGTAAAACCCCAGATGATGTAGCCAGTATAAAATATAATTCTGTGGAAGAAAAAGTGTCTGTTTCCTAGGTTTTGGGTCTGTTCCTTTTTGTGATCAAGAAAACAGAAAAAGACAGCAATGGTGCAGAATCTCTGTATAAAGGGTAGAGAACGTTGAATAAAGAATTAAAAACACTTACATATTCCAGAGCCAAAGAAAAACCTGGCTCTAGGTGTCCTCGCGTTTGACCAGCTTTTAAGGGTGGAACAGCCTTTGTTTATCAGCTTCTTCATGGGTGTTGTTGCTCAGGGGTAGATGGCCCAAGGGACAGGATGAAAAGAAGACATTGCTCCCATAGTGTAATTTGTCTTTCCACGAAAGGTCTTATTCTGGGATGAAGTATGGCGGTTTGGTTTTCATGTCTTGGAGTTGCAGGTACCTGACACCCCAGACTGGGCCATATTTAATATCCTTTCTGAGCAAGAAATCCAATCCTTCTCTGGGATGAAAAAAGCTTTACTTGGCATCCTTTCTGTGACTGCGAAAAAAGATATTCTAGGACAATGGTTCCCCCCCTTTTCTCTATCAGGGTTATTCAAAGAGATTCAAAAAGTCACCGTACGTTTTTCATGTCACATTTACCAGAGTCTGTGCGTAATAATCTTCACACCACCTTTGCACATACAGGCTGGTATTTGCATCACTCCTTGTAGCGTCCTAGCCTGCTATCATGTGCTGGACCCTTCTTGGTCCATTCCAGGTTCTTGAAGAGTGACTTGTTGATTGTTTCTGCGGAATCCGTCAGCACCAGCTGAAAATAAAACCAAATATCGGTTACCCACCTTTCATCCTGCGGCGAGAACAGCGGCTCCATCCGCTTCTTCTTGCCGCCGGGAGCAGAGAGAGACTGGGTGAAAAAAAGTCCCCCCCAGTCTCCCTCTGGGAATCTCTCTGCTGACCTGCCGGATCTCGAGAGGTGAGATCCTACAGGTCATGTGACCTGCAGTGTTAGCCTCAAAGGAGTCCTATGGGGCTTAGTGCTGTCGCGAGCATTCTAAGGCTTAGCGCCATGCTACAGTGCAAGCTGCTGGATAAGCTCCTGCATCGTAATATCACTCTAGAACGGGGACGCTAAGGAGAAACCTGCAGGTGAAGTTTTTTCTCCGTAGTGTCCCCGTTTTAGCGTGATGATCATAATATGGCCCTTATACTTTTATAGTTATAAGTATATATATACAGTATGTGTGTGTGTGTTAATTTACGGACTTGTGAGAATTAAAGTCACAGTATGGAGGTTGCACATTTTTATTGTAAATGTGGATCCTAATTAGGTCACATTGCATCTTTTTGCTTTTTAAATAGTAAATAACCTCCAATTAGCAGATGCCATCCACAATTGACCCCAAATTATCATTTTTGCCTACCAGTCTTATAAGTCAGAGGCCTTGTGAAGAAAAATAGTAGCTATGTTAATATAACAAATTATCAACAAAGGAAGTTTTAATTATTGTTTTTATAATAAAATGCTGTGTAAAGAATATACATATGTGTGTCGGATTACTTTGTATTTAATCGCTGTTAAAAGTCTAAAAAGCTAATCTTATCACTGCAGATTAGAGTAATTAAAGGGTAGCCATGGTGAGTACCCCATAAAGAGATTAGAAATAACATGCATGCAGTCATAATTACTGTAAGAGATTCGTTTAATTAAAAAAAGTAATATTTCATAGATATTTATAGCCATAGAGTGCACATTGCATAATTAAGTACAAGAGCAGTAAGAGATATCTAAGCAAAGTGACTGGATGCCAAGAGCATATTAATAGCATTAGTGACCTGAATATATTGCTATACCTGAGATAATAGGGAATTGTTTTACATTAGGTTTATTATTAACTTGTCACAATTCTGTTCATAGAATTTGCACTTGATGATCATATGGTTCTCATATAGTTATACTAACCCTTTCAGTACCAAGTGATTTACAACCCCGATTCCGAAAAAAAATGGGATGGTATAGAAAATTCAAAAAAATCAAACAAAAGGTTTCAATTTATAATTCAATTCACCCTCTAATTTATTGAAAACACAATATTACAACATTATTTTATGTTTTACTTTGTGAATTTAATGTATTTTTGAAAATATACCCTCATATCAAATCTGATTACTATAACACACTCGACAAAAGTTGGGATAGGAGCAATTTAAGACTAATATGATGTGACAAGTCAAAATAAGAAAGCGATGTGAAACAGGTGAGGCATTTGTGTTATAGTATATAAGTAGCCTCCAAAAAGGCCTAGTCCATCAAGAGCAAGGATAGGTCAAGGTTTGCCAATCTGCAAACAGATGTGTAAGCGAATAATCCAACATTTTGAGAACAACATTTCCCAAAGACAAATCAGTAGGAATTTGGGTATTTCACCTTTTACAGTGCACAATATAATAAAGGATTCAAGGCATCGGTCAAATCTCGGTGCATAAAGGGCAAGGCCGAAAAACACTTCTTGATGTGCGTGATCTCTTATCCCTCAGATGTCACTGTCTCAAAAACCATCTTGAGTCTGTAATGGATATCATGACTTGGACTCTGAAATACTTTGTCAGTCGACGTCATCCGCTACAGCCACAGTTGCAAGTTAAGACTTGACTATGCAAAGCAGAAGCCATACATCAACACAGTCCAGAAGTGTCGCCGTCTTCTTTGGGCTCGGTCTCCTATGAGATGGAAAGTGCCACAGTGGAATCGTGTTTTATGGTCCGACAAGGCAACATTTCAAATAACTAAACACACAAATATGTATCTCCAATTGGATTCACAAAATTTGGAAATCAAAACACCACCAATATTGGGATTAAACCCCTACATAGAGATATACTCCGAACAATATTGTGGTTTCAGCAAACACCGAATTCCATGATGGTGTATTACCAAAATAATACGTAAACTTTATTAATGATTAAAATACACTCAATGAATGAAGCAACAAACAAACAAACAAAAAATCAATGTCTTGGTATGTACTGTCTACCAGCACTGCCTCCAGCTGCAGGAGATTCGGTTTGCTGGTATAGATTATAGTGTCGTCTGCGTGCATGTGTACAGTTGAGGCTTTGCAGACGTTGGGCAGATCATTTATGAATATCGTGAATAGCCGGGGGCCGAGTATCAAGCCCTGGGGTACACCGCAAGTGACTGGGAGAGGGAGGGAGGAGCTGCCAGAAATGGACACATATTGCGATCCATTGGATACATATGAATGAAACCATTTTAGTGTGTGATCGCCAATACCAGAGTTTTTAAGTTTTTGTAATAGAATGACATGGATTACTGTGTCAAAGGCCTTGGCAAAATCAAGGAAGATGGCTCCAGTTAGGTTTCCTTGTTCCATGGCAGCTTGTATATCATTCCACACTTTTAGAAGGGCAGTTGTAGTTGAGTGATTTGGACGAAAGACGGATTGATCTTGGGTTAAATAGTTTGAGCATTGATAATAATCACGTAATTGCGAGTACACACATTTTTCCAAAATTTTTGACATTACAGGAAGCAATGATATCAGACGGTAGTCGGATACTGAAATGTTGTCTCCACTTTTATGGATAGGTACCACTCTTGCTGTCTTCCAGAGTTTGGGTATGTATCCAAAATAATATATAGCCAGTGATTAATTGATTAGGGTTGCGACAGGTTTTGCAATTGCCGGTGCACTGATTTTCAGCAGCATTGCTCGGATTTGATCAGGTCCCGACTGGAATTTCATTTTTTGATTATGGAGAAGTTTAGTAACTACACTGACAGGCACTGGTCTAAAACCGAATTTCTCTGCGATACAGGTTCTTTGCACAGTTGGAGGGGCCTGACCTATGTGCAGCCTCTCTGGATGCATGTCATTTGATAGCTTAGCTATCAGAGTGGTGGCGCATGCAACAAAATAGTTATTAAAGGCATTTGCTACATCTAGGGGGTGTTGCAGGGTTTTGTTGTTTATTTTGACAGCAGCCGGTTGGGAGTGGACTAGGGGTGAGTGTATGTTACTTATAATTTTCCAAAAATTTATAGGGTTTGATATGTTATTGTTTAGATTTTCATATGTCTTTGGAGTTGGCCAAACAAGCATATCATTCAAAGGAAGGAAAGTAATCAGACACCTGTTGCAAATATGTAGCCATATAGCTGAAATTACTGTAATAGACTACATATTTGCAGCAAGTGCTGCATTACTTTTGTTCCTTTGAGTGATACACTTGTTTGGCCAACACCAAAGCGATATAGGCATTGATATAAACCAGTCTCCTAGGTTCTCCACCCAAAAAGAGAGGTCAGTGGTAGACCGTAAATACCAAGACATTGCTTTTTGTTTGTCTGTTGATTCCTTCAAAATAAACAGTCTCAGTCTCCCTACGCAAAGCACGCTGTGGTCCTGCACGATCTCGCGGCCCAGCAGCACAAGCCTCCATGGAGTCCTACAGCGCATCAGGGAGGTTAGCGCTGCATTACGGGGCAGGTTGCTGAGTCTGCACATGCCCCGTAATATGGTGTTTCAATGGGGACTCTAGGGGGAAACCTGCAGGTGCAGGTTTTCCTCATTAGCGTCCCTGTTTTAGAGCATTGCATGGAATAGTGCCCGTAGCGAGCTATAGAATTTATACTTCTGCCTTTCCAAAGGCATTCGATGATGTTTACATTTAGACTATATATATTCCATTCAGGGTCTACTACAACAGTGGTTCCCAATCGTGGTCCTCGAGTACCCCTAACAGGCCAGATTTTACGGATTACCTTGGAGAAATGCAGACCGAATCCTGCAATTATTGAGCAGCAAATCATATCACCTGTGCTGTGCTTCAGATATCTGGAAAACCTGATCTGTTCGGGGTACTTGAGGACCACGGTTGGGAACCACTGATCTACAATGACAAGCCTTTTACTGTATTGAAGTTGTGTCATGAAATAGTCTCACATACACTTATTGATGTCTAGCTCTTTCACTACCAAGCATTTTTGTTTAAAAAATACCGTAATATCTTTTTGCCCAATGGGTGCATAATTAACATTAAATTGAGAGGAAAACGTCAATTGTGAATACACAGCAGATTGTTATTCTGAGATCTGTAAAACTTAAAATTGAATGCTAATATGTTATTTTTAATTTCTTTATATTCATTCATTCTTCACAAAAATATTCCTGGAATGAAATATTCTATACTCTAGATGGTGTCCTTTAACCTGCACAATTTCAAATGGCATCTGCATTATTAGTACACAGGCAGTAATAGCCTTTGTCTCAAATGCAGTAGATGTGATAAAGATAGATAATAAAATGGTCAGATATCCTGTTTATGGGGGACTTTTAATGATTAGAATGAGATCATTAGCAAAGGAGCTTCCAAAAAAACTATAGAAACTACAGTAACACCTTGTATCTATACTCTATAGAGATTTCTTGAACCCAGGACATACTTGAAAACGAGAGAAATCTCAATGTATCCTTCCTGGTAAAATCCTTTATAAATAAATAAATAAATTTCCAGCAATTACAACTATCAGGGTTATTCAGAGAGAGGTGAAAACCAGGAGAATGACTGGAGAAGCGAAAATTCTATGTCAAAATAGATTCTATAAATTCTATAAATTCTATGTCTAGATTGTTCTCTTCTCCTGCCAGTTCTCCTGGTTTTTACCTTTCTCTGAATAACACTGTATGTGTGTCATTTTCTTATATTTTATTTTTGTCTTTGTATTCTGCCCTCTCCCTTGGTGCAGCAATAAAATCTTTGAATTTATTTAACAGTGATTGTGGATGTTGCTTCTTGACGTTTCTTTACAGCAATACAGTTAATATCACTTATATGTATATTTTTTCTCCCAAAAGCTAACCTAACACTACTCTTCCATTAAGAAGTGATGTTGTATATGCTGATTCTTCTTTTTTGTTGTTGTACTGCCATCCAAAAAAGATATATATATATATATATATGTTTTTAGCAGTGAAAGGGTTCATGGGATTCTTGATTACCTGAGTGCATAACAGGTAAGATTATAGCATATATACACTGTTTAAATACATTGAGCTTTGTGTATTTCGAATACGTCGAGTATGTCGAATTAACAACCAACCATTAAATAGATCAAAATATCGAAGATGAAATAAGCACAGGTCATATTCGTTGCAGATTTATTTATTTTCTGAACTTGGTTATCTGATAACTTTAAATGTAGAAAAATTCTATCAATTAACCACATCTCCCTTTTTAAGAAATAAAACTTCCAGAATTCCCTGTATAAATCTGAAGGAATCAAAAGTGTTAAAATAGCCTCAAATTTAACATCAATAAATAAGATGCTATTATATAATTTTACTTATATAATGCAATCCGAAGACTTTAAGTAGGAAATTCCTATGCCATTATATTAAAGTATTACATTTAAACTTTAAAGATCGATTTGCAGAGCAGCTAGTGGCCTCTAGTGGCTTTAGCTAGAATAAGAATTGGTTTTGAAAATATGTTTAAATAAAATCCATCAGGTTTATTCAAAGAGATCCGAATGGCTGGAGAAAGGTAACCGAACGCTGAAAATCAGCGTTCGGTTACCTTTCTTGGCCATTCGGCTATCTAGAGAGCAGGCAATTCGCCAAATCCTGGCGAATTGCCTGCACATACGGCGCCTGTTCGGTGCCTGTTCGAGGGCAGTGAAATCCCCATGAAAAGCACTGCTTCGGCTATTCAGAGAACACAAACCAGCAGTGAAAGGTTCCCGAAATGCCCTGCCATTCGGTGGTTTAATTCGACAGGTTGATTCAGGAGAATCCCATAGGCTTCAATGTTAAAAATATTCCCGTTTTAATTCAATATCTAATAAACCATTCATTATAAAATTCTGCAGTAAAGAGTCTCTTTATTTATAGATTTTTTTAGGATATTTCAAGCATTTTTCTGGATTATTTTTTCTAAAAAGTCAGATTTTTTTTTAGGTTTGCTTATTTTTTCTGTAACAGCCCTTTTTATTATCATTCCTAGTTTCTTTGCAAACAGCGTTTCACTTTTCAAACATTCAAGCACACTGTTTTGCTAATTTATTCACTTCACTCGTCTGCGGTGTTGGCTTTTTCCGGCGGCTTCACTGCGTGTGATCGGCTCCTGCTCGGGTTTTTCCGGCGTCTTCGGCGGGTTAATCCAGATGTTTTTGCGGGTTTCAGCGTGCATTCGCCGTTTTTTTCGGTGACTTTTTGTCGGGTTTGCTGCAGCTTTTCCCTGCGCTTTGACAGCTCTGTGGTGCTTGCTGAATACACCGCAGGGTCACCGAAATGGGATTGCCGAATCGGCCCGAATTGAAGAGAATGAAAAGTCACCGAACGTGTGGTGACTTTTCGATTCTCTTTGAATAACCCTGCATGTTTTTGTCCATTTTTATGATGCCATTCACAAATTCAAACTTTAGGGGTTATTCAGAGAGAGCCAATCTGGCCCTGAAATAGCAATGAACAGTGAATTTCCCCGTACGGTGCCATTTCGGGGCCATTCTACTATTCAGCCAGCAGGCAGTTTGCCAAATTTAGGTGTACTGCCAGCAAGTACGGTGCCTGTTTGAGGGCAGTGAAATACCCCATAGAGAAGCAATGGTTAATCTATTCAGAGAACACTGAACAGCAGTGAAAAGTTGCTGAAATGCCCTGCTGTTCGATGTTTTCATTCGGCAGGTTTATTCAGGCGAATCCCATAGTCTTCAATGTTAAAAATATTCCCGTTTTAAACCAATATCTAATAAACCGTTTATTATTTTATTCTGCAGTAAAAAGTCACTTTATTTACTGTTTTTTTAATAGGATCTTTTAGACATTTTTTGGCAAAATTGTTCTTCCCCTTTTTTTTCTATTTCTAAAGCTTTTTTTTCTGTAACAGACCTTTTTATTACCATTCATAGGATCTTATATGTAAATTCCAGACATTTTCATTCAGTAGTTTATTTGCGATTGGTTTATTTTATAGTACTCTATTAAAAGTAAATTTTTAATCCTTGTTCACACCAATTTGTGTATAGGCCATTGCGACCATCCTGTTGAGAATTTTCCTTTAAATGCACAAAGGTACATCATACCCATAGGCGTCTCTACAGGGGAGCAAGGGGGCAATTGCCCCCCTAGGTTATTCCTTGCACCCCTATGTGCCCCCCCACCAAAAATCAGCATCCAGCTTCCCACACTTTTCGGACCGTGGTATCTTCGTTCCTGTCATTGAAAAGGGCAGATTCTGGCCTTTCCAATGATACCCAACATGACCATATTCAGTGTAAAGTAAAAGTAATAAAACATTATATAAAAACGTGCACTTAAACATAAACATTTTCACAGGGGTTGAAATGGCTCAGCAGTGAAGTGGTTAATGTTCAGACTATACATTACATTGTGTATTACGTTAGTTTTTGCCTTGGTTTTATTTGTATATTAAGGGTTAATGGGTATGCTTCATCCCTCACAGTATACATTTTATTTTTTTCTTTGATTAATGGCATTTTAACCCCTTAGTGACCGGGCGGTTTTACACAAATCCGTCCGTTCGTGACCGCAGCTGTTTTTATGTTTCTGCGCTCTTAGTGTTTACGTCAAATTTTCCTCTTACTCGTTTATGTAACCCACACATATTTTACACTGTTTTTCTCGTCACTAAATGGACTTTATAAAGATACCATTTTTTTCATCATTTCATATAATTTACTATAAAAAATATTGTGAAATATGACACAAAAATTGAAAAAACACCACTTTTTCGAACTTTGACCCCCAAAATTTCTTATGTATCAACAACCGTCAAAAAAAATTTATTCCTTAGTAGTTTCTAAATTTAGTACTGAGTTTAGCAATACCCAATGTTTACATATTCCTCGCTTTTTTCCTTATTTTATGCAACAATAAGTGCAAGTAGCACTTTGCCATTTCCAAAGAGTTTATTTTCAAAACTAGTGATAGTGACATTGTAACACTGATATCTGTCACTAATTCCTGAATAACCCTCCACATATACATATTTTTTTAAAGTACACAAATCAAGGTATTAAACTTGGGGTATTTTGACTCTTTCCATGCAAACCATTTTACCACAAATCTATGCCAAAGTTTGAGAAAAAAAAAAAATTTGGTGATTTTTTTTTTTTGAACGCAATTTAAGAATACATGTACTGTGAACTTTAAGGTTTACTGCCAAAAAGCACCCCAAAATATGTTCAGCAACATCTTCTGAGTAAATTGATACCACCCATGTATAGGTATGTCGGGTCATTTGGGGGCTAAAAGGCCTTATTTGGGGGGTGCGCATTTCAGTTTTCCAACTTGGAATTTTCACATTTCGTCATCATGCACCCATGTCCTATTTGGGACATTTTTGAAGCCGGCCAAAGTAATTTACCCCCATCAAACCATATATTTTTAGAAAGGGCACACCCTAGGGTGCTTCAAAGAGTTGTATTTTAACACTTTCCATGCACTAGCTCTTTGTCAATCTTTCAGGTAGTCACTTTTTGTGTTATTTTTTCACACACATTGTACTTTAGGCATGAATTGTCAAATCCAGTTATGGGTTACTGCCAAAAAACACCCCAAAATATGTTCAGCAATATCTTCTGAGTAAATTGATACCACCCATGTATAGGTTTGTCGGCTCATTTGGGGGCTAAAAGGCCTTATTTGGGGGTGCGGATTTCAGTTTTCCAACTTGGAATTTTCACATTTCGTCATCATGCACCCATGTCCTATTTGGGACATTTTTGAAGCCGGCCAAAGTAATTTACCCCATCAAACCATATATTTTTAGAAAGGGCACACCCTAGGGTGCTTCAAAGAGTTGTATTTTAACACTTTCCATGCACTAGCTCTTTGTCAATCTTTCAGGTAGTCACTTTTTGTGTTATTTTTTCACACACATTGTACTTTAGGCATGAATTGTCAAATCCAGTTATGGGTTACTGCCAAAAAACACCCCAAAATATGTTCAGCAATATCTTCTGAGTAAATTGATACCACCCATGTATAGGTTGTCGGCTCATTTGGGGGCTAAAAGGCCTTATTGGGGGGTGCGGATTTCAGTTTTCCAACTTGGAATTTTCACATTTCGTCATCATGCACCCATGTCCTATTTGGGACATTTTTGAAGCCGGCCAAAGTAATTTACCCCCATCAAACCATATATTTTTAGAAAGGGCACACCCTAGGGTGCTTCAAAGAGTTGTATTTTAACACTTTCCATGCACTAGCTCTTTGTCAATCTTTCAGGTAGTCACTTTTTGTGTTATTTTTTCACACACATTGTACTTTAGGCATGAATTGTCAAATCCAGTTATGGGTTACTGCCAAAAAACACCCCAAAATATGTTCAGCAACATCTTCTGAGTAAATTGATACCACCCATGTATAGGTATGTCGGGTCATTTGGGGGCTAAAAGGCCTTATTTGGGGGGTGCGCATTTCAGTTTTCCAACTTGGAATTTTCACATTTCGTCATCATGCACCCATGTCCTATTTGGGACATTTTTGAAGCCGGCCAAAGTAATTTACCCCCATCAAACCATATATTTTTAGAAAGGGCACACCCTAGGGTGCTTCAAAGAGTTGTATTTTAACACTTTCCATGCACTAGCTCTTTGTCAATCTTTCAGGTAGTCACTTTTTGTGTTATTTTTTCACACACATTGTACTTTAGGCATGAATTGTCAAATCCAGTTATGGGTTACTGCCAAAAAACACCCCAAAATATGTTCAGCAACATCTTCTGAGTAAATTGATACCACCCATGTATAGGTATGTCGGGTCATTTGGGGGCTAAAAGGCCTTATTTGGGGGGTGCGCATTTCAGTTTTCCAACTTGGAATTTTCACATTTCGTCATCATGCACCCATGTCCTATTTGGGACATTTTTGAAGCCGGCCAAAGTAATTTACCCCCATCAAACCATATATTTTTAGAAAGGGCACACCCTAGGGTGCTTCAAAGAGTTGTATTTTAACACTTTCCATGCACTAGCTCTTTGTCAGTCTTTCAGGTAGTCACTTTTTGTGTTATTTTTTCACACACATTGTACTTTAGGCATGAATTGTCAAATCCAGTTATGGGTTACTGCCAAAAAACACCCCAAAATATGTTCAGCAACATCTTCTGAGTAAATTGATACCACCCATGTATAGGTATGTCGGGTCATTTGGGGGCTAAAAGGCCTTATTTGGGGGGTGCGCATTTCAGTTTTCCAACTTGGAATTTTCACATTTCGTCATCATGCACCCATGTCCTATTTGGGACATTTTTGAAGCCGGCCAAAGTAATTTACCCCCATCAAACCATATATTTTTAGAAAGGGCACACCCTAGGGTGCTTCAAAGAGTTGTATTTTAACACTTTCCATGCACTAGCTCTTTGTCAAACTTTCAGGTAGTCACTTTTTGTGTTATTTTTTCACACACATTGTACTTTAGGCATGAATTGTCAAATCCAGTTATGGGTTACTGCCAAAAAACACCCCAAAATATGTTCAGCAACATCTTCTGAGTAAATTGATACCACCCATGTATAGGTATGTCGGGTCATTTGGGGGCTAAAAGGCCTTATTTGGGGGGTGCGCATTTCAGTTTTCCAACTTGGAATTTTCACATTTCGTCATCATGCACCCATGTCCTATTTGGGACATTTTTGAAGCCGGCCAAAGTAATTTACCCCCATCAAACCATATATTTTTAGAAAGGGCACACCCTAGGGTGCTTCAAAGAGTTGTATTTTAACACTTTCCATGCACTAGCTCTTTGTCAATCTTTCAGGTAGTCACTTTTTGTGTTATTTTTTCACACACATTGTACTTTAGGCATGAATTGTCAAATCCAGTTATGGGTTACTGCCAAAAAACACCCCAAAATATGTTCAGCAACATCTTCTGAGTAAATTGATACCACCCATATATAGATTTGTTCTGTTGTTTTTTGGGGTGCTACGCCAATCTTTGACATGTGCTTGTCAATTTTCTAATTTGACATACAGTATCTTCTTTGCTTATCTTCTTTTTAGGGGCCTTTTTACATACCCCAGTTTTATGAACGTGCATATATTTGGTAAGCTAACACCCCAAAGTATTGTAAATGGAGTGTTTTTATGCTATGGATGCATCCGTTTGCTCCAAACAAATTAGATACTGTTTGGTGGTCATTTTTCATTTTCACACCCACATCAGTTTTGGACTGTGATTTAGGAGACACTGTTGTTTTTTACTGCATGAAAACTCTCCAGGTTGTTTTCTGCAAGGTCTCCTGAGTACACCCATGCCCCCCATGCATAGGTTTGCCAGGATTTTGGGAAGGTTCAAATACAATTTTTATGACTTTGTCATTGGAGTTGAAATTGAGATTATTTCTTCAGCTAGGCCTAGCTTTGGTTTTGGGTCTACCGCATACCCCAGTTTGAATTATTGCCAGAAAATTGTTTATATTTGTTATGTTGACACCCCAAGGTATTGCATATGGAGTGCTTTGATGCCATGGATGCAACGGTTTTAGCCCAAAACATTTGGCAACAAGGTGTGTGGCGGTAATTTTTCAATTTTCAGATTTTTACGCCCACAGTAGTTTTGGACTGTGATTTAGCAGACACTGTTGTTTGTTACTGCATGAAAACTCTCCAGGTTGTTTTCTGCAAGATCTCCTGAGTACACCCATGCCCCCCATGCCTAGGTTTGCCAGGATTTTGGGAAGGTTCAAATACAATTTTTATGACTTTGTCATTAGAGTTGAAATTGAGATTATTTCTTCAGCTAGGCCTATCTTTGGTTTTGGGTCTACCGCATACCCCAGTTTGAATTATTGCCAGAAAATTGTTTATATTTGTTATGTTGACACCCCAAGGTATTGCATATGGAGTGCTTTGATGCCATGGATGCAACGGTTTTAGCCCAAAACATTGGCAACAAGGTGTGTGTGGGTAATTTTTCAATTTTCAGATTTTTACGCCCACAGTAGTTTTGGACTGTGATTTAGCAGACACTGTTGTTTGTTACTGCATGAAAACTCTCCAGGTTGTTTTCTGCAAGATCTCCTGAGTACACCATGCCCCCCATGCCTAGGTTTGCCAGGATTTTGGGAGGTTCAAATACAATTTTTATGACTTTGTCATTAGAGTTGAAATTGAGATTATTTCTTCAGCTAGGCCTATCTTTGGTTTTGGGTCTACCGCATACCCCAGTTTGAATTATTGCCAGAAAATTGTTTATATTTGTTATGTTGACACCCCAAGGTATTGCATATGGAGTGCTTTGATGCCATGGATGCAACGGTTTTAGCCCAAAACATTTGGCAACAAGGTGTGTGGCGGTAATTTTTCAATTTTCAGATTTTTACGCCCACAGTAGTTTTGGACTGTGATTTAGCAGACACTGTTGTTTGTTACTGCATGAAAACTCTCCAGGTTGTTTTCTGCAAGATCTCCTGAGTACACCCATGCCCCCCATGCCTAGGTTTGCCAGGATTTTGGGAAGGTTCAAATACAATTTTTATGACTTTGTCATTAGAGTTGAAATTGAGATTATTTCTTCAGCTAGGCCTATCTTTGGTTTTGGGTCTACCGCATACCCCAGTTTGAATTATTGCCAGAAAATTGTTTATATTTGTTATGTTGACACCCCAAGGTATTGCATATGGAGTGCTTTGATGCCATGGATGCAACGGTTTTAGCCCAAAACATTTGGCAACAAGGTGTGTGGCGGTAATTTTTCAAATTTCAGATTTTTACGCCCACAGTAGTTTTGGACTGTGATTTAGGCTAGGGTCAGACGAGCGTAGTGTTCACGTCCGTGATCGCGCCTAAAAGTACGTCCGTGATAGCATGACATAAAGTCCAATGGAGCCCGACACACGAAGTACGTCCGCACTGCGCACGCGGACGCACCAACGGCGCCACGGCCCACGACGCAAGGCAGGCAAGAACGTAGAACCGCTAGAACGGCCGCACAAAGTGCGCTGCGTCCGCAACGTCTGCATAGCTTTGTGTGTGAGTGATGGAACGTGGTCAGACGGACTGCATTTATACGTCCTGCATTTTTCACGGACAAAATGGTTTTGCAATTGAATTTATTGTCCTCCTACATCTGTCAAAAAATAAATGTCAGTGAAAAAACGGACTGTGTGACCACTACTGCGTCTTCCGTACTGACGATGTCCGTACTGCACGGACGTACAGTCCGTAGAAATCACGCTCGTCTGACCCTAGCCTTAGCAGACACTGTTGTTTGTTACTGCATGAAAACTCTCCAGGTTGTTTTCTGCAAGATCTCCTGAGTACACCCATGCCCCCCATGCATAGGTGTGCAAAGATTTTGGCAAAATACAGCACCAATTGTAGAACATAAAAATGTACGAATAAAATGTAAAAGTCTGGTGCCTGTCAAACTGGGGATGCTCTCTAGGGGAGCACAGGCTGTTGTCACTGAAGTGCATGAAACGCAAAATGTTTTCATACCTTCTACGTGACATTGATTGGAGGTAAATGGGGGTAGAGCAGATGGGGCTACTGCTCCAGCAGGAGCGAATTGAGGGCTTCTTTATGATGCCCTCAGCATAGTAAGTGCCCAGAATTTCAGAAATTCTGGCACATCTAGCGGGGTCCATTGCTGCCTTGCCAAGTAGGAGTCTGGCTTCGCAGCACAATGCTGATGGGCATACAGATTTGATTGGGCCACGATGTGGCCCAACAAATCATCCCCCATAAACACCTGCAAAAACTGTGTGGCGGTAAATCCTGCAACATCAATATTGATGCCAGGATTTGCCGTGAAAGGAGGGATATCTGGCCTCTGGCGATGAGGCACTACCCACTCCTCAGCTGGAGCTGTGCGTCTCCTGCTGGCAGGTGGTGACCCAGGATCTGCATCAGAAACATCACTAGATACATCAGCCAGCATAGATAATGTATCTAGCGACGCCTCTGAGCAGTTAGCGGGGTCAAAATGAGGGTCTGAGTCTGACGCAGATGCCTCAGATTCTGACGCCAGGATGGCATATGCCTCCTCGGCGCTGTACACCCTCTCAGACATTATATATAATAGATTATAAAATTTTATAATTATTATATATATATAAGCGGATTGTTGGTTCTTAGAAGAACCGTTGGGTTTCACAAGAAAATACAAATAAACACCTAAATCTCTCTAAATCCCTCTAAACCTGCCTCAATTCTTCTAAATCTCCCTAAAATCTCTCTAAATCTGCCTCAATTTTTCTAATCTCACTAAATCTCACTAAAATCTCTAACCTGTCAAATCTGATCTCTCTCTCTCGCTCACCAAAACACAAGTGAGGAGAGGGAGGGAGAATCACAGAGGTCAGAGCCAATATTTACAAAATATTGGCCTGACCTGACAAATTAGAAATTTTATTTTGATTTTTTCTAACTTCTGATTGGATGTTGCTAGCCTGCCTCTCTGATGAGGCAGGCTAGGAACATCCCACTCAGCCCCAAGATGACCCTGCCCTTAGAACCCTAACCCTACCCCTGACCCTGCCCTTAGAACCCTAACCCTAACCCTACCCCTACCCCTACCCCTACCCCTAACCCTAACCCTAACCCTACCCCTAACCCTAACCCTACCCCTACCCCTAACCCTACCCCTAACCCTAACCCTACCCCTAACCCTACCCCTAACCCTACCCCTAACCCTAACCCTAACCCTAACCCTACCCCTAACCCTAACCCTAACCCAACCCTACCCCTAACCCTAACCCTACCCCTACCCCTACCCCTAACCCTAACCTACCCCTAACCCTACCCCTAACCCTACCCCTAACCCTAACCCTAACCCTACCCCTAACCTACCCTAACCCTAACCCTAACCCTAACCTAACCTATACTACTAACCCTAACCCTACCCCTACCTAACCCTAACCCTACCCCCCCTAACCCTAACCCTAACCCTAACCCTACCCCTACCTAACCCTACCCCTAACCCTACCCCTAACCCTACCCCTACCCTAACTAACCCTACCCCTAACCCTAACCCTACCCCTAACCTAACCCTAACCCTAACCTAACCCTACCACCCTAACCCTAACCCTAACCCTACCCCTAACTGTCAGTTTATTTTATTTATTTTTCTTTTTTTACACTTTTTTTACACACTTTTATTTTACTTTTTTTTACACTTTTTTTTAACTTTTTTTTCCACTTTTTTTTACTCTGCTGGGTGCCTTGATCCCTCGAGGCACCCAGCAGAGCACCTGATCACTGATGTGATCGTTTTTGTACTGAGTGCCACGATACCTCGCGGCACTCAGTACTTCCTGCCGCTACCGGAAGTGATCGCTCGGGGGGAGCGATCACGGACGGACCGGCGGCAGGTAAGTATATTACAAGGATGCCTCGATGTCGAGGCATCCTTGTAATATGCTCAGAGCAGCTGGAAGCGATCCGATCGCTTCCAGCGCTCTGTAGAAGTGCCGGGCACCTCTCCGGTGCAACCGGATGTAGATCGCTCCCGGGGAGCGATCACATGGTGCCCCGGCACTTCTAACGGCCATTGCACGGATGCCTGGACTCCCAGGCATCCTGCAATGGCGTTTGAGCTGCTGGAAGCGATCCGATCGCTTCCAGCAGCTCAAAAACGGCAGGACGTACCATGTACGTCAGCGGGTCTAAGAGAGACCCGCTGCAATGACGTACATGGTACGTCCTCGGTCCTTAAGGGGTTAAGGGATAATGGGTTGGCTACATGCCTCACAGTGTATTCATTTCATGTTTTCTGTTACATCCTTAGCCACTGCTATGTTGCCCGGGGGGTTTGTGCATAGTTCGGTGCCACTGGCTGGTTGTTTGCCAGCACCTTGTACTGGCCAAGCGGCCTCTGAGGGGGCGGGGCCTGGCATGGTCACGAGGAGCCGCAGGGTTTAACCTCCCTGACAGTATTTAACTTTTTGTACCGAAAGCGATATCCCCGAGCCACACTCGGGCTGGATACCTTCATGTCCTGCGCTCCCTCGCTGATCCCCGCAGTCTCCTCCAGCCGCTTCAAAGTCACGCTGCCTGGATCTCTTCTCGCGAGGAGTGAACCAGGAAGTGTGACTTTGCGATCGGCTGCAGTGTGACTGCGGGGACAGCGAGGTAGCGCAGGACATGTAAATATTGGCCCGAGTGTGGCTCGGGGATACCGCTTTCAGTATTGAAAGTTAACCCCCGAGCCACACTAATACCGCTAGGGGGCCAAAATAAATAGGACCGATTCTGACATATAAAATATGTCAGAATCGGACCGCCAGGGAGGTTAAAGCAGGGCACGAGGAGTTGCCTAGTCGCCCTGACGTGGAGTTCTGTTCCCACATCGCTAAGCTTATTTCTCATTGCTGATTTAGTCGCCGACCCATTTCTGTCTACGATTCCCGCTCCTGATTTTGACCCGGCTTGTTTCTGACCATTCTGTTGCTTCCACCATTAGCAATCGCTAGTATTGGGCATTGGTAGATTAACCCTATGTTTGCTGCTGGGGCTTTCACTCGCTATCTGGGATTATTCCCATCTCGCTCTGGGGTATCATTTGTGGCCTTGTCTGGTTACTATTTAAGCCACAAGGTGTATGTTTCATTGCTAAGAGCATATGTGCAAATCGCAGTAAAGAAATACTGTTTAAATACCGCATATGATCATTGCATCCTAACCGCTCAATATACCCAGGTCTGTACCAACTGTATACCCACATGTGTGTCAGCGAACTCTGATAATTGTAAAGTACTTCTTACCCGCTCGAGCTTATCAGGTAACGCTAAATCTGTACATTTGTTGACTGCCCTGCATCCTGCACAATTCATTGACTGTCAAGAAAATCATTGTGTTTCTGAAGGTGCTCTAAGTTGTCCGTTGGTCTTGAAACTTTTGGCACTTAGTGGAAAATCAGTTGTTCTTTGGTACTCCTTGGCTTTGGAGTAGGGATGAGCTGTTCGGGTTCGGACGGTTCGGGGTTCGACCCGAACTTAGCCTGTTCGAGCAGATCGCGAACCCCGAACATTTCCGGGTGTTCACCGCATGTTCGACCACAATGCATTTTCCCACTGCCTGAAGCTCCTAATTGGCTACAGCCTTGCACCTGACCACAAGTCTGGTGCAAGACTGGTTGAACACTATGCCAATCACCGCTCAGAGTCCTGATTGGGCAAATTTTGCCCAATCATGGGCTCACAGAGCTAAGTCCCGCAGCACACTATATAAGGTTTCAACGCAGCGCTTCTGCATGCATTTCAGAGGAGATTTCAAAGAAGATAGTTGTGTGTGTTGTTACTGCCGGTCTGCCACGCTACTGGGGGGGTCTGGGGGGGTCTCATTTCGACCAAATATCAGGGAATTTAGGTGATGTGTGTCTTGTCACTGTGCCAGCAAGTTTTTTTGGGGTTTACAACTTTATTTAAAACATTTGTGAATTGAGGTGATTTTCTGGGTCTTGTCACACAGCCAGCAAATCTTTTTGGGGCTCACTAATTTCTTTAAAACACTTGGGAATTAAGGAGATCTGTGTCTCGTCATACAAAAAGTACCACGCTGTATTTTGGGGCTCACTAATTTCTTTAAAACACTTGGGAATTAAGGTGATCTGTGTCTCGTCATACAAAAAGTACCACGCTGTATTTTGGGGCTCACTAATTTCTTTAAAACATTTGTGAATAGAGGTGATCTGTCTCTTGTCACTGGCTGCCAGCTATCAGTGTGTCTCACTGAGTTATACCAGAGTTATTTAAATCTTTATACCAGGGTTGAATCAGAGTTCTGTTTATATTAATCTATATATCACTCACCATGTCTGAAAGAACAAAAAGGACTGGCAGACACTCCCAGACTCAGATAAGAGGGCAAGCAGCCCCTGTGTCGGGAGGCTGTGCCTCTGGTCGTGGTGGATGTGGTGCATCCTCTGCAGGGGCACGCTTGTCCTTTCTAACTGGTGCTGGCCGTCATAAGCAGCAGCAACATACAGAGGACTTGGTGGATTGGCTAACCAGGCCATCCTCATCCTCCAAGTCCTCTGCCAGCCAGGCTTCTAGTGCTTTACAGTCCACCTCAGCTGCCAAAGCATCGAATGCAGCCTCCATGTCCATAGCTACTCCTGCCGTAGCCTCGCTATCACACACGGAGGAGTCAGCTGAATTGTTTGACTACAATGAGAGTGACATGCTGCTTGAGGATGCGCAGCAAGTACAGTGCTCTGATTCAATCTCTGAGGTTGAGCAAGGGAGTATAATCAACCTAGAGGAAGGGGGTGCCAGTGATGACACACAAATAACTGGCACTCATGTTGCCCCAGCAGCTGCAGCATACTGCCAAGTTGGCTCCAGTGACGAGGAGATAGGGGGTGAAGATGACATTGATGATGATGAGGTCACTGACTCCACCTGGGTACCAGATCGAACTGAGGAATCAAGTGAGGAGGAGGGGGAGGAGGAGGAGGAGGAGGAGGAGGAGGCACAGCAAACACGAGGCACAACATCCTCTGTGACCAACCGTAGCACTAGCCAGTCCAAGGCATCACATGTCAGAGCTGCTCCGGTGCAGAGCGCTGTTGTCTCAAAGAACACATGCAGGAATTCTGCTGTCTGGGAGTTCTTTAAGAAATGTGCAGCAGACCCCACCATTGCTATTTGTAATCTATGTCAGAGGAGGCTGAAGCGTGGGATAAACACCGGACACTTGGGTACCACGTGCTTGAGGCGACATATGAACAAGTGCCACACATCCCGTTGGGGCAAAACTTTGCATAGGTCCTCCTCCTCCTCATCTGTCTCTACCCCCCACTGTATGTCCTGCCATGCAATTGCCTACAACCTCCACCGACAGGGATGTTGCTACAGTAATGGATGTACCAGCAGGTCCTTCCTCACAATGTGACATCATCCCAGTAGCTGAAGATTTTCGCAGTCAGATTACGTTGCCGCAGCTGCTGCAGCGAAAGAAAAAATATAGTCCCAACCATCCCAAGCACAGCGTCTAAATGCCAGCTTAGCAAAATTACTCGCATTGCAGCTGCTGCCTTTCCAGCTGGTGGACTCTGCTCCCTTCTGTGAATTTGCTGAATGCGCTGTACCACAGTGGCAGGTTCCAAAACGCCATTACTTTTCATGCAAGGCCATTCCAGCACTATACCAGCACGTGGAAGACAATGTTATCCAGTCATTGGGAAAGGCAGTCAGCAGCAAGGTGCATGTCACTTTAGACACGTGGTCCAACAAGTATGGACAGGGTCGTTACATTTCCTTCACAGCACACTGGGTAACTCTGATTGCAGCTGGGAGGGATCCAAGACGGGGCTCTGTGCTGGAGCTTGTTCATCCACCACGCCTCCAGAAAGCTGCTTGTATGAGGTCTGTCTGCTCCACCACCACCACCTCTTCCTCCTCCTCCTTCTCTGTCTCTGGCGAAGTGGCAGTAAAACCCACGCCTGACAGGGTCTACGCAATGGCTCAAGCAAAAAGATGCCATACTGTGCTTGAGCTTGTTTGTTTAGGGGACAGGAGTCACACTGGGTCAGAAATGTTGTCAGCTCTGCAGGGGCAGGTGCAGAGATGGTTTACACCACGCCAGCTTGAGCTGGGAATGATCGTCTGCGATAATGACAGCAACCTTTTCTCCGCCCTACGCAAGGGTAAATTGACGCATGTACCATGCCTAGCACACGTGGTGGTACAGCGTTTCCTAACCAAGTACCCAGGGCTGCCAGAGCTTCTCATCCAGGCCAGAAAAGTCTGCAGCCACTTCAGATGGTCATTCCCAGCAAGCGTTCGCCTGGCAGAAATTCAAAGAGAATTCCACCTTTCCACAAACCGTCTGATCTGTGACATGCCCACCAGGTGGAACTCGACATTAGCAATGCTGCAGCGTCTGCACAAGCAGCAGAGGGCCATCGACGAGTACCTGTGTGAGTATGGCACAAGGACAGGTTCAGGTCAACTTGTTTTTTTCCCCCCCCACAGTGGCTGATGATCAAGGATGCATGCACTGTACTGTCACCATTTGAGGAGGCAACGAGGATGGTGAGCAGGGACAGTGCATGCATCAGTGACACAATTCCTTTAGTGTTCCTGCTGGAGCACACTCTGCGGGGAATTATAGATGTGGCTCTAGAGGCAGAGCAGCGGGAGGAAGAGGAGGCCTTCCCTAGCTCTCAAGGCCCCAGTCTTTCCGCAGACAGCATTCCAGCGGGTCCTACTCAGATCAGACAGGAGGAGGATGAGGAGGAGGAGGAGGAATATTTAAGTAGTGGGGGCATTAAAGGTGGGGATTCCTCAAGGGAGGGTTTTGTGTGCCTAGAAACAGAAGGGCTTGTGCATGGCTGGGAGGAGGAAGTGCACGATACGGTCATCCTCATTGACCAGGAAGACTCGGCAGCAAATGCCACCTCCAACCTACGCTGCATGGGCTCCCTAATGATGCAAAGCCTGCTAAAGGACCCCAGGATTTGTGCTATCAAGGAGAGGGATCATTACTGGTTGGCAAGCCTTCTTAATCCACGATACAAGGGGAAAGTTGCAGAGCTCATCCTGCCCGCACAGAGGGAGCACAGTATGAAAAAACTTGAGTACGCTCTAAAGCGACACTTGTGTAACACCTTTCCAGGCACTGGTAGATAACCAAGTGCTGACACACGTGCTTCTGAGGCTGCGGGTGATCAGAGGAATAGCGGTGAAGGCCAGGGCCGCTTGACTGATGCATTTTTAAATTTTTTTAGTCCTCGACGCCCAGGGACGTCAAATGTAGGTACCCATTGCCAGCGTCTACACCATATGGTGCAGGACTACCTAGGGGCAAGGGCAGACCTGGATACGTTTCCAGCAGATGATCCACTGGCTTACTGGGTGTTGAGATTGGATCACTGGCCAGAACTTAGCCAATATGCTATGCAGCTACTAGGTTGCCCTTCATCTAGTGTGCTTTCCGAAAGGACGCTCAGTGCCGCTGGAGGTTTTGTCACAGACAAAAGAGTGCGTCTGTCCACCGACTCTGTAGACCAGCTGACATTTATAAAAATGAATCAGTCCTGGATCAGCAGCTATCAATCCCCTGATGCCGAAGTAACGGAATAGATCGGGTATGTCTTCTGCATAAATACAGAAAAAATGGTGTCGCGCCCATACTCACCGGAGCGGCAGCAACTGCCAGGATTAACAGCCCAGTTAATGTATAAAACATAACAAGGAAAAAAGGTGTCATCTGCACTCGTTTCTATGTGTTTCATGTACAACAAAACTGAGGTTTTTGTTTGTTTTAATAGCCATTGCAATGTAATCTCACTCGCCACTTCACGGCACCTCTTTACAGAGTGAGTACCTAACAATTATAACCAAAGGCCGCTCTACTGAGCAGCTCCAAGCCCCTCCTGCTGCTTTTCAGCCAAGGAGAGGCCGAGATGGTGGGTTTTATTTATACACGCACCAAACACTTCCCATTTGGGATTAAAAACAAAAACATGGAAAGAGGAACAGCTGCAGAACGACGGACTGGTGTTACAAGCATGATATACATAAATACAGAAAAAATGGCGTCGCGCCCATACTCACCGGAGCGGCAGCAACTGCCAGGAGTAACAGCCCAGTTAATGTATAAAACATAACAAGGAAAAAAGGTGTCATCTGCACTCGTTTCTATGTGTTTCATGTACAACAAAACTGAGGTTTTTGTTTGTTTTAATAGCCATTGCAATGTAATCTCACTCGCCACTTCACGGCACCTCTTTACAGAGTGAGTACCTAACAATTATAACCAAAGGCCGCTCTACTGAGCAGCTCCAAGCCCCTCCTGCTGCTTTTCAGCCAAGGAGAGGCCGAGATGGTGGGTTTTATTTATACACGCACCAAACACTTCCCATTTGGGATTAAAAACAAAAACATGGAAAGAGGAACAGCTGCAGAACGACGGACTGGTGTTACAAGCATGATATACATAAATACAGAAAAAATGGCGTCGCGCCCATACTCACCGGAGCGGCAGCAACTGCCAGGAGTAACAGCCCAGTTAATGTATAAAACATAACAAGGAAAAAAGGTGTTATCTGTGCTCGTTTCTATGTGTTCCATGTACAACAAAACTGAGGTTTTTGTTTGTTTCAATAGTCATTGCAACGTAAGCTCACTCGCCACTTCACGGCACCTCTTTACAGAGTGAGTACCTAACAATTATAACCAAAAGGCCGCTCTACTGAGCAGCTCCAAGCCCCTCCTGCTGCTTTTCAGCCAAGGAGAGGCCGAGATGGTGGGTTTTATTTATACACGCACCAAACACTTCCCATTTGGGATTAAAAACAAAAACATGGAAAGAGGAACAGCTGCAGAACGACGGACTGGTGTTACAAGCATGATATACATAAATACAGAAAAAATGGCGTCGCGCCCATACTCACCGGAGCGGCAGCAACTGCCAGGAGTAACAGCCCAGTTAATGTATAAAACATAACAAGGAAAAAAGGTGTTATCTGTGCTCGTTTCTATGTGTTCCATGTACAACAAAACTGAGGTTTTTGTTTGTTTCAATAGCCATTGCAACGTAAGCTCACTCGCCACTTCACGGCACCTCTTTACAGAGTGAGTACCTAACAATTATAACCAAAAGGCCGCTCTACTGAGCAGCTCCAAGCCCCTCCTGCTGCTTTTCAGCCAAGGAGAGGCAGAGATGGTGGGTTTTATTTATACACGCACCAAACACTTCCCATTTGGGATTAAAAACAAAAACATGGAAAGATTGTTGAGATTGGATCACTGGCCAGAATTTAGCCAATATGCTATGCAGCTACTAGGTTGCCCTTCATCTAGCGTGCTTTCTGAAAGGACGTTCAGTGCCGCTGGAGGTTTTGTCACAGACAAAAGATTGCGTCTGTCCACCGACTCTGTAGACCGGCTGACATTTATAAAAATGAATCAGTCCTGGATCAGCCGTTATCAATCCCCGAATGCTGATGTAACAGAATAGATCGGGGATGTCTTCTGCATGCACAAAACCTCCAGCACTGAACTCTTCCACAATACCACAAAAGGGTTACGGTGTGAATGCACTTGCTGCCATGAAAGGCACAATATTTGGCTGCACTGACGCCTGTGCCAGATTTATATCATTTTAATTTTTTGAACAGCAGGGTCCAACCCTGCACTCTTCCACAATACCACAGAGGGGTTACTGTATGATGATACTTGCTGGCCTGGCACCAAAGGCACAATATCTGGGTGCACTGACGCCCATTACCAGATCAAAAACTTTTCAATATAGGACCACATGGTCCACCCCTGCACTCTTCCACAATACTACAGAGGGGTTACTGTATGATGATACTTGATGGCCTGGCATTAAAGGCACAATATCTGGGTGCACTGACGCCCATTAACAGATAAAAAACTTTTCAATATAGAACCACATGGTCCACCCCTGCATTCTTCCACCATACCACAGAGGGGTTACTGTATGATGATTCTTGCTGGCCTGGCAGTCTTGCACCAAAGGCAGAATATCTGGGTGCACTGACGCCCATTCCCAGATTCATATCTTTTTAATATAGGACCGCATGGTCCACCCCTGCACTCTTCCACAATACCACAGAGGGGTTACTGTATGATAGTAATTGCATGCCTGGCACTAAAGGCACAATATGTGGGTGCACTGCCATTGACGCCTGTATCAGATTCATATCCTCAGAGGGGTTACGGTGTGACGGCACTGTTGCCGACTCTAAAAGCACCTATTGTTACTTTCATCCAAAGCCTGCATAAGTTTCACAATAATTTAGCCAAAAAAAACACTAAACTTTTTCTGCGCGTCCTAAAATGTCTTTTCATACAGGCTGCCGCCCCAAGCAGTTGTTTATGGATAGATTGAAGGAAAAGCATTTACCGTCATATGAAACGTCATTTTTTTGTTTTTAAGTGTTTCTATACATCCTAGAAATCCGCCACTTCACGGGCAGGTTATGGGGACCTCCTAGGCACGATATTTGAAGGAATTTTTGGTTTTTATTTTTAACCCTTATTTCATGGAAAACTCACTGTCCCTTTAAAAACGTTTTTTTTAAAACTTTTTGTCCTTGTTTCCTGTCCCCCAGGGCACTACCCGGACCCCCATACACCTTTTATGGAAAATATGTAGCATATATGCCCTCTTGGAGGGCACTCTAAAAAAACGAATTTTCAGCCCCATTTACTTGCATGGGGGTTCGGGTTCGGTCCCGAACAAATGGGATGTTCGGGCTCGAATCGAACTCGGGGAGTGTTCGGCTCATCCCTACTTTGGAGTTCAAGTATGTTAATACCGAGTATTTGGTAAAAATCAAGCAGGTATTTCTGTCCAAAAAGATCTCAACCTCGCTACTCCTGTGTGAGCGCTACGGTGCTCGTTACATTTTCCCTTGATTAATTGCATATTAGGGGTTAAGGGGTAGGCTAAATGCCACATTGTTTATTAATTTTATTGTATTTCCCTGGGTTTATGGCATTTTAAGGGTTATTATGGAAGTTAGAATCTAAAGGGTCTATTCATTTTTAGATCCTCTGCTTTTCGTCACATTTCGGGGAACTTATTTCACTGAAAATGCGGTGAATTCCCTATTTAGTGAATGGTCACTGTAATTTGCTAAAAGTGGAGTCACTGAAGCAGCAATCAGACATTCAACTGCCGAATTGCGGCAAATAAATATTGAATTTAAGTATCAGGTTAGTACAACAAAAAGGTATCACTGCGTCACATTACTCTGGGGTTTTGGAATCTTATTTATATATATACTTATTTAGGGCACTATTACCTGGTGTGAGCTTATCCTTGCGTCGGCATGGTTTTGCGTTAGCGCCAGGTTAATTGACCAACAGATTGTTTGCCTTCCGCTACAAACGGGAAATATCACAAAACGCGTTGTGATTAGCGATTTGTAGCGCGAGCTTACTGTACTTTCCGCGTCCTTTACTTAACATGGGGGGGGGGGTGCTAGAGATCTCTAGCACTTTTGTAGCTAACAGATCACTTGGTGCCAGCGCTAATTTTTTGAGGGGCGCTAATTGCAACATTTTACCTACTGCTCAACCCTGGTGCTAACTCCAAAAAAACAGAAAAACAGATCCTCGCCCAAAATTAACAGGCAATTGAAAGGAATGCAGCACATGTGTTCTCTTGGCCCCAAACACCATACTAATGGATCTGGTCAGTAATGTTGCTGTTGTTGCAGTAGGCTCTTTTATAAATGTATCCTTTATCCACTTATATCCTAATTCTAAACATTTTTTGCTGGGGGTTATTCATATTATGTAAGCAGTTGATTATTGGGGTGACCGCGTGGACCATGTTTAAAGGGACACATGAATAAGTCTTGCCCTGAAACATGTATTATTTATATGTTGCAGCAGGGAAATTTGTGTCGCTCACCTGGCCTTCCTTTTGGATCTATTAAATGCAGTGTAATATTCTACATGCTGTTGGGAGGCATTTTTTATTTCGAGAAAGTATTTTACCAGGAAGGATACATTGAGATTTCTCTCGTTTTCAAGTATGTCCTGGGTGCCGAGTCTGTACCGTTGGGTGTCTTGCCCATGGACACTTACTGGAGAGGTGCTCTTGCTGGGATTGAACCCATGTCTCCACAGGCTCTCTCCATGCAGAGCAGTGATGTTACCTCTACTCCACCCAGCCGGTACATCATGCAATGCCCATCAGCCTTAATATATGTGTGCATCAAAACATGGATGATACGACCACCGTGGAGGATTTTAATAATGCAGGTATGTGAGGTTATTCACTGGATGTGTTCATATTCAAGCTTGTGAGTGCGGGGGATAGGTATGGTCCGTCTCTCTGCGCTGGAAAAAAAACAGTTCTATCCTGTACACAACCACATTATTTTCCCTAGCGTGCGCTAAACGACCTTGTTCATGTACTACCGCGGACAAGGTGATCTGTTAGTAGGTCGTCAGGCACTACGTTTTAGTGGCTCGCACTAAATTTTTCCTTTAGTGGTGGTGTTTTAGCTCACATCAGGTGATAGGGCCCTTAGTTTTATTCAGTGGTATGATTTCGTGGTGAAAATTTTAGTGCCGCCCCAGTCTTGACTGCGGTATCTTATGTGCCCCCCCTAAATATTGTTCCTAGAGTCCCCACTGATCATACCACATTCACCTGGGTATGTTTATTTTCTTTCTATTTGCAAAAGTGTTTAACCCCTTAAGGACGAGAGTAATTTTACAAGTTCGGCGCTGTTTCGAAGTAGAAGTTTGCTGAGCTCATTTTGACGGTTTTAAACGTATTATTGTACCACCCAGACAAATTATATATCGTTCTTTCCGGCAGACTTGGCAGATTAATAATATATCATTATTATATGTTTACGTCATGCCCTGCAAAAATGCTATAACAGAACTGTAAAAAAAAATAGAATTTTCAATAAAATTTCAATCATCCATAGTGTGTAAAGTGTCCTTTTTTTGCATTTTATCACCCGAGCCTTTGCGGATATATTCTATGGGGTAGACTTGTTAAAAAAATTTGACCAGGGAACCCATTTTTTTTTTTTTTGGGGAAAATTACGTGATTTTTAGCTAAACTCCCACCCCCCCAAAAAAAAATCATTAGTGAAGCATCATTGTTCACTTTATAATTGAAATGTGAACATTAGTGCTGCATAAAAAAAAATAAAAAAAGCACGTTTTTATTTTATTTTATTTTTTTACACTTTAATTTTACTAGTAAAAATCAGGCCTTTCAAACGATACCCCACATGACCCCCTAGCTGTCACCAATCGTGAGATAGGGGGGGGTTCTTTGAACCCCTTTACCTCCACCATGGGATTTCCTTAGGAAATCCCTTGGCAGCTAGGGGTTCCCTGGTTAACTGACGTCATCGGGCCACGCCCAATGACTTCAGTGGATGTGGGGAGTTCCAGAGGTGGGGCTGCCATCCAAGATGGTGGCCCCCACCGGAAAAAGGCTGTGGCCTGCACCGATTGGTGCTGGGTCACAGCCTTGACACCAAGGGGTTAATGCCATACATCCCTGGAAAGGCCAGGCTGTGCCCTTTCCAGGGATGCCTGGCATTAGCTGCTAGCCCCTGGCGATGGGGAGATAGAGGGATCCAAAGGATCCCCCCTCCCCTCCAGGCGCTTCCCCTGCTCCGGCTGGGGGGGGGGACGCCTGAAACTGACGTCATTGAGTCCGGCGCGATGACGTCAGTGCGCCGGGAGGCGCCAAACGTGCCGATCTGACTCCGTGGGAGTCAGAGCAGCGAGGGAGCCGCCGGAGGAGGCGAGTATCGGCTGCCGGGAGGCTGCAGACGCCAGGGATGTACCATTACGTCCTGCTGCGTTAAAGCCCGCCTAATGCAAGACGTAACTGTACGTCCTGCGGCGTTAAGGGGTTAAATTTTGACACTTTCAATCGTATTGGTTTTTTTTACCCCTCCTTGTTTGCTTGTCGGCTTTTTCCTGCGGCTGGTCTGCGCTGTTTGGCTGCTTTTTCTGACGTGTTCGTGTTTTTTGCGGCAGTTCTGGCAGGTTTTCCTGGCTGCACTCCGGGGACCCTGTGGTGAATGCTGAATTCACCGCCGGGTAGGGAAATTTTGATTCCCTGAGGTGCAGGGGAACGAGAGAGCACCGACATGTCGGCAGCATTTCGGTGCTCTCTGAATAACCCCATAGTATACAAGTCATCAACAATTCAATAGACTGTAGAAGTACATTTGTCTACCAACAGAGAATGAAATCCAAATTACTTTAAGCATATCTACCCAAAGAAGCGCCTGTGTAGTCGATGCATTCTCTCTATTAATTCTTATTCTAGGAAAGCAGTCTTATGTGAGGTGGTGCAATGAAAAACCCTTGAATGCTGTCATATACAGATTGTAACTTAGACAATTAGAAACCCCATGGCACAATATGTATTACTTCACAAAATCAGGCGTTGTCAGAAAGCGTTAATACAGTATTTCGATCCTTTTTGCAAAAGACACAATAATTTCACCCAGTGATGGAGTCTCACAGCCTAATATATCAAACAAACTCGTATATCTTCCAAAAAGTTAGACAATACCAGAAAATAATAATTAGATCAACCCACTTCACATCTGCCGAATGGTAGTAACTGATCCTCGTGCGCCTGAGTCCAAAGTAGTGTTAAATCTAATACACTCATTAAGGAGAACCTTTGGTGTCTATATATCACGTACATATGTCAAAAGAGGAAGAAAATTCTTCTTCATAGAATACTTGTACAAATTCTCAAAACCGCTTTCACTTGAATCTCCTTATGCCTTCAACATTAAGCCCAAGACAATAGAAAAATATAGTGTCGTGAATTCCAGTCCAATAATTATTACATTAAAACCTCAAGAATGGCCAGTCACATAATCCACAGTCAATAGTAGAAACTGCTTGGTTCTATGCGCGGCGTGCCAACCTATGGAGTGGTGCAGCCCTCTCTGTTTATTCTAGCCAGATTTATAAGTAGGCAGAGTAGGCATGTGCCTACAGGCCTTGCTGTAAAATAAATAAATAAATTACTATTTACAATTATTTAGACTGCTGTATCTCTGGAGCCCTACAAGCTAGAGGGATATATAAGGTATCAATTGAACGGTCGGATTCTGACCTTTCCAAAAATAAACAAAACTAGATTTATGTAAAAGTATAATAAAAAAATCAATAAAACATACAGTGGCAAGAAAAAGTATGTGAACCCTTTGGGATTACGTGGAGTTTTGCATGAATTGGTCATAAAATGTGCTCTGATCTTCATCTAAATCACGACAATTTGAAAAACACAGTCTGCTTAAAATAATACAACACAAACCTTATATGTTTTCATGTTTTTATTGAACCGAACATGTAAACATTCACATGGCAGGGTGGAAAAAGTATGTGAACCTTTGGACTTAATAACTGGCTGACCCTCCTTTGGCATCAATAACCTCAACCAAACGTTTCCTGTAGTTGCAGATCAGACCTGCACAACGATCTGGAGTAATTTTGGACCACTCCTCTTCACAAAACTGTTTCAGTGTAGCAATATTCTTGGGATGTCTGGTGTGAATCGCTCTCTTAAGGTCATGCCACAGCATTTCAATCGGGTTGAGGTCAGGACTCTGACTGGGCCACTCCAGAAGGCGTATTTTGTTTTGTTGAAGCCATTCTTTTGTTGAATTACTTGTATGCTTTGGGTCATTGTCCTGTTGCATCACCCATCCTCTGCGGAGCTTCAGTTGGCGCACAGATTGTCTTACGTTTTCCTGCAAAATGTCTTGATAAACTCTGGAATTCATTTTTCCATCAATGACAACAATCCGTCCAGGCCCTGAGGCAGCAAAGCAGCCCCAAACCATGATGCTCCCTCCGCCATGTTTTACAGTGGGGATGAGGTTTTGATGTTGGTGTGCTGTGCCTTTTTTTCTCCACACATAGTGTTGTGTGTTTTTTCCAAACAACTCAATTTTGATTTCATCTGTCAACAGAATATTTTGCCAGTAGTGCTGTGGAACATCCAGGTGCTCTTTTGCAAACTTCAAATGTGCTGCAATATTCTTTTTGGACAGCAATGGCTTCCTCCGTGCTGTCCTCCCATGTACTCCATTCTTGTTTAATGTTTTCCTTACTGTAGATGTGTCAACAAAAATGTTAGAAAAACAATTATTTTTCAACAACTTTATTATAATAATGAAACAATTCAATAACACAACAAAACAATTTAAAAAACACAAATTAGAGAATGGAGTATACGTAAAGGTATATCTGGGAAGTTATATGTCCAATGAAACCATAAATATGTGCCACAATTACAACTATTGATTAATTAAATAAGCATAAGTGGATATCAAAAATAAGTGGACTAGGCCTGTGGTTACTGTCGGTTAAATCGATACGATTATGGCCAATTAAGACAATTGCACAGAAATCCTTAGATTAGAATATAGAAAAAATATATCTATTGTTCGGTGGTACAACAATTCAATGTTGCTGTAGGGAGGCTAGATTTAAAGAAGATCTTAAATCAGCATAACCAACGACAACCCAGTAAGGAAAACACTAAAAATTAGCACATCACAGGTGTTGTTAATACCCATATAGAATCAATTATACAAGGGGCTTAGTACTTAGAATATAGAGAAAATGCCCCAATAAGGACCAGCAGGACGTAATTAGTTGATATATTATTGTAGCCGAGCCAATCGTGCTTGGAAGGAAAAGGGGTTTAGATAATAATGCCTGCAGAGTGATAAAAGCGGTTTATATCATAGATGTCTGTACACAACTCCTGCACCGTATAACCACCAGGATAGTTGATTTAATCAATCATATAACATTTGAAATAAAACCAACCAGCATATTCCTATACTACTATATTAAACGATCAGGGCTGCAAGGTTAACACAGCTAAAGGCAGTTTGTAATTTTTTATATATCATAGGTGTATGTGCACAGCGACCAAAAAAGGTTCTAAAAGACGCTTGTAGTATATATTCTATCTACCATTCAGTCATTGATACAAGCAGTACACTGTAGGTCTCATCAGTGCGTATCTAACAATTCATGCTGGGTTAGCTCACATTTATGCACAGAAAAGGGGTCTCAGCACCTCACTAATATAAACACGCGCCAAGCTTAGTGTCAAATGATAGTGCCTGCAGAGTGATTGAAAGCGATTTATATCATAGATGTCTATACACAGCACCTGCACCGTATAACCATCAGAATAGTAGATTTAATCAATCATATAACATTGAGCAAAACAGCGTATTCCTATACCAGTATGTTGAACGATAAGGGCTGCAGCGGTTAACACGACTAAAGGCAGTTATAATTTTTTATATCATAGGTGCATGTGCGCAGCAACCACACTGCAGAGACGCCCAAAAAAAAGAAAAACTTCCCTACTAGGTCATATAACTTTTATCGCCAGGCCAAACAGCATTTTCTAAATCAGGCAATAGTTACTACAGAATTGTCGCAACTGATGCAATTTAAGACCAATTCAACCATGCGTACAGATGCACAACGGCCGCACCACGTGGTCACCGACCAATTTTTTTTTCCAAATTACCAGAACTGTATACTAAATTGGATAGTCATAGTGTCTGTTAAAATAACATAGTGTCTGTTAAAATAAGAGTACAATACTCAGAGTAAAGACTGCGACAATTCTGTAGTAACTATTGCCTGATTTAGAAAATGCTGTTTGGCCTGGCGATAAAAGTTATATGACCTAGTAGGGAAGTTTTTCTTTTTTTTGGGCGTCTCTGCAGTGTGGTTGCTGCGCACATGCACCTATGATATAAAAAATTATAACTGCCTTTAGTCGTGTTAACCGCTGCAGCCCTTATCGTTCAACATACTGGTATAGGAATACGCTGTTTTGCTCAATGTTATATGATTGATTAAATCTACTATTCTGATGGTTATACGGTGCAGGTGCTGTGTATAGACATCTATGATATAAATCGCTTTCAATCACTCTGCAGGCACTATCATTTGACACTAAGCTTGGCGTGTTTATATTAGTGAGGTGCTGAGACCCCTTTTCTGTGCATAAATGTGAGCTAACCCAGCATGAATTGTTAGATACGCACTGATGAGACCTACAGTGTACTGCTTGTATCAATGACTGAATGGTAGATAGAATATATACTACAAGCGTCTTTTAGAACCTTTTTTGGTCGCTGTGCACATACACCTATGATATATAAAAAATTACAAACTGCCTTTAGCTGTGTTAACCTTGCAGCCCTGATCGTTTAATATAGTAGTATAGGAATATGCTGGTTGGTTTTATTTCAAATGTTATATGATTGATTAAATCAACTATCCTGGTGGTTATACGGTGCAGGAGTTGTGTACAGACATCTATGATATAAACCGCTTTTATCACTCTGCAGGCATTATTATCTAAACCCCTTTTCCTTCCAAGCACGATTGGCTCGGCTACAATAATATATCAACTAATTACGTCCTGCTGGTCCTTATTGGGGCATTTTCTCTATATTCTAAGTACTAAGCCCCTTGTATAATTGATTCTATATGGGTATTAACAACACCTGGGATGTGCTAATTTTTAGTGTTTTCCTTACTGGGTTGTCGTTGGTTATGCTGATTTAAGATCTTCTTTAAATCTAGCCTCCCTACAGCAACATTGAATTGTTGTACCACCGAACAATAGATATATTTTTTCTATATTCTAATCTAAGGATTTCTGTGCAATTGTCTTAATTGGCCATAATCGTATCGATTTAACCGACAGTAACCACAGGCCTAGTCCACTTATTTTTGATATCCACTTATGCTTATTTAATTAATCAATAGTTGTAATTGTGGCACATATTTATGGTTTCATTGGACATATAACTTCCCAGATATACCTTTACGTATACTCCATTCTCTAATTTGTGTTTTTTAAATTGTTTTGTTGTGTTATTGAATTGTTTCATTATTATAATAAAGTTGTTGAAAAATAATTGTTTTTCTAATTGATCCTTGGGTTATCCCCTATTTTTTTGGAAGTTCTTACTTCCGTTGTATCGTTGTACAACAAAAATGTTAGCATGTGCCAGAGATTTCTGTAAGTCTTTAGCTGACACTCCAGGATTCTTATTTACCTCATTAAGCATTCTGCGCTGTGCTCTTGCAGTCATCTTTACAGGACGACCACGCCTAGGGAGAGTAGCAACAGTGCTGAACTTTCTCCATTTGTAGACAGTCTGTCTTACCGTGGACACATGAACATCAAGGCTTTTGGAGATACTTTTGTAATCCTTTCCAGCTTCATGCAAGTCAACAATTCTTGATCGTAGGTCTTCTGAATGCTCTTTTCTGTGAGGCATGGTTCACATCAGGCAGTGCTTCTTGAAACCAGTAAACCCAAAACTGGTGTGTGTTTTAAAAGGGCAGGACAGCTTTCAGCAACACATCCAATAATATCACACTGATTGGACTCAAGGTTGGCGCACTCCTGGCTCCAATTAGCTCTTGGAGAAGTCATTAGGATAGGGGTTCACATACTTTTCCCACCCTGCACTGTGAATGTTTACATGTTATGTTCAATAAACACATGAAAACATATAATGTTTGTGTTGTATTATTTTAAGCAGACTGTGTTTTTCAAATTGTTGTGACTTAGATGAAGATCAGAGCACATTTTATGACCAATTCATGCAAAACTCCACGTAATCCCAAAGGGTTCACATAATTTTTCTTGCCACTGTATATATTTTTTCTCTTTTTTTTCTTTTTTGTCACAGCATTGTTGTTCACCTTGCAAATATAAAGCGAACTGTGATGCTGTGCTAACTCACCTTCTCATTTCCAACACTGCCAGCAAGTGTGGAAGTGATGGCATAATGCATTGTTTCATCGACAACCTGTACTGTAGCAATGCAGTGAGATGAGCTAGGGGGAACCCTTCATCTCTGATTTTTACACTGCACATCGTCAAGTGAGGTGTTATTGGATAGGTCAGGGTCTGGCCTTCCAATGATAAGAAATTTGACCGCATAATGTGTAAAAATAAAAAAATTAAAAAAATGAAATGCAACTTTTACTTTTTCTGTTCTAAGGCAGTGGCATTATATACTTTTACTTATAAAGCAAACAAAGCCACTAAGGTAACTCACCTCATTTCCCATGTCAGGAGGAAATATGGAGGTGATGGCTCAATGCGTTATTACACATTGGTTCATCTAAGGCTCGGGTCAGACGAACATTGTTGAAGAGTGGAAGGAACGTCCGTGAGAGTGGATGTTCCTTCCACTCAATGCCCGTCTCGCCACCTCGCTGAGCGCAGTTAGTGCGCTCAGCACTGCAAGGCTCGATCCTCCTATGGAGAATCGCACTTTGCAGCTCTGTCAACGCGCGTCCTAGTGCTTTGACGGAGAGGGATGCAGCATGGATGCAGCACGGCCACTGTTGCGTGCGTAATTCGTGCGCGCGCAACAGCATCTGGCCAGCCCTGTCACAGTGTCGCAATGCTGCGACAGAGGCCGGAAGCCAAGTCAGTACGGGTGCACCAAGTGCGCTCATCAGACACTGGCCTAAAACACAAGCTTTTGCTTTATTTTAAGGCAACAGATTCTGCCCCTTCTTTTGATGTGAGCACAAGGAACTGTTTTAAAGGTTTTTTCTTTTAAATGTTAGGTCCCCCCGCAAAAAAATAAAGAAGTTTCAGCACTTTTTTTTTTTTGAGTGGGGGGTAGGGGTGCTCCACATTTCTGTGCCTACAGGCTCCTGATATGTAAATCCAGCCCTGCCTCAAAGGCAAGCACAAGAAATAGCCCTCATGGTGCAGCATGTTTAACATCCATTATATACTTATTAGCAAGAGGGCATTCACTCACCCACTTCTGAGCTGTATGGGAACTTTGGCTCTAGTGTTAGAGTTTCTGACACCTTTTGGTGGTATCTAAACACTCTCCTCCTGGTCTGCGTCATCTTTCCCTGCTGTCAGGATCAGGCCTCTCACCTCCTCTGGTGCATACGCTGCCAATTTAGTGATTGGCTCCAAAATTACAAAGAACTCCAGATAATTAAAATGTAAAAATATTTATTGCATAAAAATAAAACAAAACAAAATATACGGTATAAATGAAACAGGTTAGGATTAAAATTATTAATGAGATGCATTTCACCTGAATAAAAACGTCCAGTTTTATCAGTCTTTATCAAAAACTGTAAACCTTCTCAGGGGTCTCTGTACTTCCTTAAACACAGTTCACATTGTGTTACCCTCCTCTACCAAGATAGCGGTCACGTACCTCCTAGATATAATGTCTAATCCCTTTATGCAGACAAGCTATACTACACTGCCGGTCCTTGAATGGGCCGGTAATTCTACCTATTTCCAAATATAAACAGTACCAGAGGTATACACAAATAGGAATAAATAATAAACACCAAGGGTTAATACCAAAGATACTTGTGAGCCAGATATCAGGGGTTAATATACCAGAATGCTCGTGAGCCAGGTACCATGGGTTAATAACAGGGTGCTCGTGAGTCAGATACCAGGGGTTATTATCAAAGCCAACTGTTAACCAAAAGTCAGGGATTGTATTGGCAGAGGGGATCATCAGCCAAGTGTCAGGGGGTCATACTGCCAGAGGGGATCATCAGCCAAGTGCCAGGGGTTGTTATTCCAGAGCAGGTAGTCAACTAGGAGCTAAGGGGTTAACAGCCAGTAGAATCATCAGACAAGCCAAATCGGTACACAGGTGACTCAAAAGATTGCAGCAAAGAATGCAGGAGTGAAAACCAGATCAGGGCCAGGAACCAGGGATCAGGCCTCTGAATTTAAACTCGGCGGGCGCTGCGTCATCAAGCCACGCCCCGCTGGTGTCCTTGACCCGTGACCGCGATTGGCCAGTACACTCAGTGGCTGGCCTGCGAACAGCGAGGAAGGCGCTGCCAGCCCCCAGGACCCTAGGACGACGTGGGACGTGACAATAGCGATTGCCATCTAAATTAGGTGTACCAAGATGGCTGGCGTCTCATGGCTTTCCAATCTGACACCTGGCTTCTGGGTTACCAAAATAGCGACCAGTTCCCAGTTTTCCGCCCTTGCACTGGGTAACTTAAAATCAAAATCCCATTCACTATCCCCCTATCTCAGCTCACTTTTCGAGCTGATAAAGCCTCCCACAATGTTGCCTGCAATAGAGTGTGGCAGGCATCACCTTCCGGGCTTCCAAGATGACGCCTCTGTCACTTCCGTCTACTTCATCAACTCGTGTCTTTCGTTCTGCTGCCATCTTGCGTTCCCCAAAATGTAAGAGCGCAAACTGCAATGAACCAAAAATATTTACTAAATGCACTGTATATTTGTTTCTTTGTAATCAGAAAACCCCTAACAGGTTAAAATTAGAATCGGCACATGGATGTTTTAACATTAAAATTAGTCTCACTTTAAAACTCAAGCATTCCACTGGTTTTCAATATGAAATGGACTTTATTACAATTATTGTTTTATATAACTAAAGTACTAAAGTACTAAATGTTTGTCAAGCCTTAAAAAGATACTGTAAACCCAAATACAGTGGGGGAACAGTGGCAAGAGAGAAAATTGTAGGAGTATGACATTTACCCCAATACGTATATAGAGTTCCTGACTCACACACAGATTTGAATAGTGTTATTTTTCTACGTAATCTTCTAAGGAAATGTCTTGCTGGTTGTTTTTGTAAGGGCTACCTGCTCCATTTTCCAACTCCTAATGCAATCCAGGGTGCCATGCCACCTTTTTCCAGTGCACCTTTTGTGGCCTTACTCTGCCCTTGCGTCTTTGCATGTGTCGCTGTGTATCCATGTGTGATTTCTCAGATGCTGATCGATTCCCATGTGGAATGCTCATTATGTGCGTCCTTGTTTGGTCGTTCAGTGTCATGACGCGAATGACCCCGGCAACCATCCATCATTCTGCATGACTGCACATATACATTCTTGGACATGAGATTGACATCAGAATAAAATGTACTGATTTAAAACCTGCCGAGCGAGAGGTGCTCACTGTCCTGTTGTGGTTTTCCTTCTCCCAAAAGTGTATTATATTGTTTTCCTATGTACTGACCCGTCTTGTCCTCTGACTTCACTATTTTTGTACGGTGACAATCTGGCCAGTTCCAAGATTCACTACATGTACATTTGTTTGGTGATGGAGCCAGTCTCATGTTTCATGAAGGGAACAGATTGGTTTTAACAGGTAGAGAATATGTTTCCTCCAATTCCCAGGACAGCTAGTAACTCAAATCCATAAAATTGAAGATCAGACACTGGAAGATTAAAACTTCTCCTTCCTTTGATCTTGGAGTTCCCAATTTCCATTTTTCCAGCTTTGAATTACAAAATGTTGGTAAGATTTATTTGTCTGCTTTATTTACTTTGTTTCAGATGCTCTATGCCAATCTAATTTTAAAAGGTTTTAACATTGAATACTTTGGCTGGCACAGGGGTCAACTCCTAGCTGCTGGAAAGTGTGTTCCTCTACATATAATGGGGAGTGGACTCATGGATATAGAAATAAAAACACAGGTCTGGTCAGGTGTGAATAAAGAGAATTTCAAGACAGTACTTTGTTTTAGAGATAAATCTGTAACATCATATTAGTAAATCTTTCCTGCTGAATAAAGTCAGTGCACCCATGGGATATGTTTTAATCAAAAGGTAGAACAGAAGATCATGCATTTTTAACAGATACTGAATGCAGTTTGCTTCATTGGCTTTCCTGTCTAGTGCATGGTTCTTTCATGTGTGAACATCAAGCTCACTGACACAGGTTTTTCTACAAGCAACATTCAATAACTTATGGGCTATTAATTTATAAACTTATAGAACCCTTATAGAAGTAGCCCTGAATAGTAAACATAACTGGTCACTATTGCACAATCCATGTATGATATAGTCTGTGACAATTACAGTTCTTAATAACTGACATAATCCGTAGCACTGTCCGATGGGTAGGCCAAAACAAACTAAATTAGCAAACAATTACACACACACGGAGAACAATGAGAAAATGGGACTAAACTCAAAATTTTATAATCTAAAAGAAAAGATAGACGCACTGAGGGGAGGGGAAATAGCAGAGTATGAGAAGTGATGGAATGCATAGAATAGGGTCTGTGTGGGAGATAAATCAGGAAAGATACTATGGGAGACTATGGAGTGAGTTGATAGGCCTCTCTGAAGTAATTAGTTTTTTGAGACTTCTTGAAAGATTGGAGAGACAGGGAAAGTCAAATGTTACGAGGGAAGGAGTTCCATAAAAAGGGGCAGCTGGGGAAAATTCCTGAAGGTGGGATTGAGAGAAGCAGATACAAACAGGGTTATTCAGAGTGTGAAAAGCAGGAGAATAACTGGAGAATGAAAAATTCTAGGTCAAAAGAGTCGATTTGGAAAGTGAGATGAAAGGGAGAATTTTTCTGGTTTGGCTATTTTGACCTAGAATTTTTCATTCTCCAGTCATTCTCCAGTCATTCTCCTGCTTTTCACGCTCTCTGAATAACCCTGTAAGAGATGATAATAACAACCTGAACTGGGAATCTCTCATTACTCTCCAGATGCCTCAACATCTGCAGTTCTTATACAAAGTATAAATGTAAGGTGAGCTACAATAGGAGTAGTGGAACAACACGGAATAACAGACGAGTCATTAAAAGGTATGTATAAGTTGAGCCATTAGTTTTAATGGCTTGCTTGTTAACCCTTAAGGACTCGCGGGTGGCGCCTTTAAGGGGTGGCTTTCGTGCGGCACTGCTGTCAGGCGGCACTGATTGCGGCCCGACCCGAAGCCGACGCGAGGCGCACACCATTGGATGCAGGGGGGCGGCTTGAGACATGTACGCCTTGCCTCTTCAAAGCTCTCCCGCCGCCTGCATGGCATACAACATCCTGCGGCGGGAAGGAGTTAATGTTGAAAGTCCTACTGGAATAAGGTCCTCTGCTGCAATTGCAACAGAAAAAAGGTTGTAGAGAAAAAAACAATTGCCACTACAAAATAATAATTCATAATTATAGTCACTAACTCTGATATAATATATTCACTGAATTAAGTAACATTTTAATGTAGTGGTCTTTGTTTGTAGTGAGGTTTTATTTAATGTCTTGTCCATATTTTTTTTCTTTATGTAGCCCTTATTGCCACAATGCTGCCATTTACAGATACAAACATACCACATCCACTGATATTTAGTCCACCACTGCAGCAATTTCCTACTGGTGCAGGTAAGGTTTCCAGAATCCAATGTTTCATTACCCTCCGGAGCCAAGAGTTAATTACACAAGTAATGTGTATAAATACAACAGTGTCTGAAACCTCATTTTATGATTCACCTGCTAATGTTTTAAAGCTGCGTCCTGATGTAAACTGCTACATTGGCTGCTATAATATTGACCAGAAAAATTAACTGGACAGCATAATTGTTTTGTTGCTCAGTAGCCCATGGTTAATAGAATATTAAAAAATATAACACACATAAAAAGTTATAGCACTAATTTTCCTGAAAGGTAGAAACAGCTCCCTCATTTCCATACACTTTTGTTACGCAACTACTTATAATTCTAACTCTATCTGTGCAAAATAAGACCGTTGTAGTTATAGTTTTAATATCTGATGATGGCAGGGGTGGATTCAGACACAGGTTTTTTTGGGGGGGGTCCTCTACCAGTTTTGGCTAAGAGCTGGTGTTCGGTTCACAGTGACAGGCGAAGACGCGCCCGAATCGCAGGCTGTGCTCATCACACTCACTCTCCCCAGAACATTGCCTCACAGGGTCTGACCTCATGCGGTTCAGGTGACACAGGATAGACACTGCACAGCGATGCTTTGCATTCTGGCACATGCTCACTGAGAATCAAGCACCACAAGCAGCAACACACCACAGGGGCATACACCCACTGACACTCATGTAAGTTGTCAACTGGCACAGTATTTTCTATACTGCTATTCTGCTTACAGAATTATGCTAGGGGTTTTCCAGGTGTATATTTGTTTCATACCACAGGGTGATGTAGCATGAAAACCATGGTGTAATGAAGGGGTTGATGGGCACCTGAAAATAAATTAAGATCCATAAAGCAGTTCTACCTAGAGCCAGATATGGCCTCAACATATTGTGAGTTTAATTGATATACACTAATATCGAGATTCTTCATATCAGACGTACTGCGCAATTGTTGTTCTCCCCTTCTTTTCCACAGTCCTTCTGCGATATTTCCCAAAAATAGGGTGAATTATAGAAGAATAAACGTTCAAGCTTCTATTATGGACATGTATTGTATATAATTTCCTGCCAACCAGTAAGCTGAGGCTAACTGGCGCTGCGCGATGATCGGTATTGTTTTGTGTATGTGGTGTATTGGAGACACCTCCAAACACAGCGTTTCAGTGAGCGGAATTTCTATAACTCTCCAGTGGGCGTTTCATCCATTTGTTACTTGTCTTCATTTATACTTTTCATTTGCAGCAAAAAGTATTTTTTATTAATTTATTTTTTAGACTTTTTACAGTGTTTTTCTGGACTATATTTCGGCGAAATTTTTGATTCTGATTTTCATGAAATGGCTTCTTTTTTTTATTCTGTAACAGACCTTTTTATTATTATTCATAGGACCTTATATATTATTTCCATGCATTTTCATGCTTTATTTTTGTTTAAAATGCCATTTAAATGTTGTGGGGTTTTTGTTGTTTTTTCTTACCCCTGTTCAGCGGCTGGTCTGCTTTTTTCGGTTGCATTCGGCGGCTTAACGGATGTGTTCGGTGGACATATATCGACGGCGTTTGGCAGTTTGTGAGTGCGTTCGGTGGGTTTATCAGCGGCGTTCAGCAGATCGATTCGGCACACTTCGGGGACCCTGCAGTGAATGCTGAATTCACCACAGGATCTGCGATTTGAGCTCGTCAAAGTGTGTCGAATAAAAGAGCACTGAAATTTTGGTGAAATTTTGGTGCTCTTTGAATAACCCCTTAAGCCAAAACCTAACTAACGTCTGGTATGGAGATATAGGAGGGGTATAGGGTGTAGAACAGAGGAGGGGTATATAGGAAGTAAAGAGGAGCAATAGTTGGAAATAATATTTGCACCTTAGAATTATAAGAAATTTCCTAACTTATTTGATATCGGATTGGACCAATGTTTTCAGATAAGACGTTTTCAATTTTTGTTAATTTTTTTGTTGTAGTGGCTAAACCCATATTCTGGGGAGGTCACTCCTTGTTCAATTTTTTTTTCATACATCATAATTATTCAATTTTCAAAGTGAATACCATTTTCAGTGGACATCAATTACTAGTAAAGCAAAAGTTCTCCTGATTTCTCCCTTCTGACCTAAACACCTGCAATTTACTTACCAGATATATCCATGTGCCACCTTCAGATTCTGTAGTGCTTTTGCCATGCAAGGCACATTAATTCTGAGTTCTATGGACCATTTATGTCATCTGAGCTCCGTATGAGGCCAACAGATGACATTCAGAAATTATTACATGTCTTGTTAATTTTATATTTATTAATAATGGGTGAAGGCAATGTCAAAGATCCAAGTAATCTTATAAAATGAGGGTTTATCCCTTATGTCCAAAAATAAGTTCTTATTGAATCTAGAATCATGTTGCTGATGTGGTAGACCTGCGGCGTCTCATTCACAGATTTACTCTTTCTACACAATGGCTTTAAAGTATGAGTATTTAGGGAGATCACACACATGAATAAATTGTCTAGTTACTAGGCTTGTGCAACTTATCGATTCGGCTCGTTTCGACCGATTTCGGATTCGATTCGGTTCGGCCCGTTTTTCGGGTACATTTTTTTTTCGGAATTTCGACCATTTTTCGTATTTTCGTGTCACTGTGCTCTGTTTTTGTATCGACTTTTCGTAATTTCGGAAATTTTCGTTTTTCGGAATTGCACATTTTTCGGAATATCGACCATTTTTCGTATTTTTAGTGTCATTTTGCCCGTTTTTTGTATCGACTTTTCGTTTTTTCGAAAATTTTTCGTTTTTCAGAAAATTTTTGTTTTTACAAAATTTTCGTTTTTCCTAAAATTTTCGTTTTTCCGAAAATTTTCGTTTTTCGGAAAATCTGTTCTCCTCGTTTGACACATTTCAAGTCCATTCGAAAAATCCGAAAATATTTCGTTTCGGCTCGGAAAACATTTCGGATCTGAAATTTTCGGATCTAAAATTTTTCGGAAATTCGGCCGCATCCGAAAACACGAATCGGGAAATTTCATGAAAATTCCGAAATTCCGAAACCCGAAACGCACATCCCTACTAGTTACATTAATTAAATAGTACAGAAGGTGTTCACCTATACCCCAATGTAGGTTGATGTCCTCTCACACGGTGTGTGAATCAAATCATCATCTGTCCCCATTCAACTTGCATAGGGGTGGCCCTATTTAGAAATATTTCCCAAATATATCGCACTCTCCCTGCAATGCGACCACGTTGACAACATGTAACTGTATTCCATATGTTCTACGGAGAGAAAGAGAAGCACCTCTGACAAGTTTTAATTCCTGTAATTGTTAGCATAGTGGCTGAAATATTTCAGATCTTTTCATAAATTTTTGCATTCAACACCTATCCATGAAAAGATGAGCAATTACTAAAAAAAAACCTTGTTCCTCTACTTTTTGCTTTATAAAAATACTACCAAGATAATTGTAGCAGAGAAAATCAATTCAGCTCCTCCAAAGTTAAAAGGAAAGTCCAGATGCTCAGAAGATTTGGATATATTTTTAAATTCACATAGTCTGTAGGAAAGAAATGTCAAAGAACATGCTGTTGGTTTAAAAATTGCTAGTCATCTCTACAGAAATTGTTCCAAAATACACTGTCATCACGGATGACCTGGATTTATAGCCAAGTCTCTTTGTCAGGAGGAAAATGTAATTCTACCTGCAGTAAAATATCAAGTACCAAACCTGCCAATCAGTTATTTAATTCTTCTTCTCTGAAAGACTTTGGTTTTCTGACCTCACACTCTTCTTTTACTTAGATACTGAAGAACAGAACATGATAATGCACTTACTATAGAAGAAGGCGGTATATATTAGATGATATTCTCATTGTCATTTACAGTACTTTTTATTCTCAGATGACAATGCTACAATTCTCAGAAAGAATAATCTGCTTTAAAATACAGATAACTACAGTAATTTGATGAGGATGACAATAATAATAACATAGTTTATTTGTGTTCAGAGAGGTTTCTGCTTATTTATAGCCTACTTATTTTAAAAACATATTAATAAATGCTTCCTGGCATGTCCCAGGTTTCCTCTCTTTGATTAGGTTTCATTAACCCGTTCCTGACATTGGACATATCGGTAAGTTGCAGGTCCCAATCAGGAGTGGTAGGAGCTACTGACTGCTTCCAGCTATTTCTTGAAAAAGGTGGGTCTCATTGCTACTGCTGAATGCTAAATGAGAGGGGCCGCCCTGCCACCATGGTGGTCTTAACCCTTTTGTGTTCAGTCTTATGCGATCAACGTCCTTATCTTTCGTGATCTCCGGACACCGCAAGAAAAATCAACACAAAAGATATGCTCAGTGGCCTTTTCTCAGCAGCTTTGAGCTGTATTGTTTATTCAGATCAGGATAGCCATGTGCACAATGAAAACATTATTTTTGTTTCGTTTCGGATCGATCCATTATGCGTTTTAGTTTGTTACGGTACGTTTGTTATGTTAACGTGATTTGTATGTCGTATCAATTCGTTATCTCGTTTTTATTAGTGAGTTTTGCTTTTTCACTATTTCAGAATGTGAAACAGATTTATTAATTACTGAATCCTCCTGTGCTTGGTGCTGAAATATATATATTTCAGCACCAAGGACATCTGCTCCGCTGGGCTCCAGGAGCAAAATATTCCCCTGTCTTTGGTACTGAAATAAGTTTCAGCACCAAGGACAGCACCCGCCGAATACAGCCAGACTGAAGGAAAGTAAAAAAAAGCCGCTTTCGGCAAAGAAAAGAAAAGCCTCGTCGTTTTAAAATTATTAGGAATCCATATATTTCGCCAAAAAATATAAAAAAATATCCTAAAGATAAATCAATACATAAAAAATGCTTTTTGCAGCAAATGAAAAGAATAAACGGTTTAATAAATATTTTATAAAACGGTTTGTTTGTTTTTTTTACATAGAAACCTATGGGATTTGTCTGTTTAAACATGTCGAATGAACCACCGAAAATCTGGGTATTTCATTGACATTTTGGTGCTATTCGGCGTTCTCTGAATAGATTAACCATAAGTCGCCCACTGATGACCAGTCGTCCGCAAGGAGATAAAATAAAGACTCAATACACAAAACACAATAATAACTCCAACTACTTTGTACTGTGGAATGATATATATTTATTATCGGCCACAGCTGCAACCCCCACCAAATATAAAATAACATATAAACATATAAACAGTAAAATAACAGACAGTGCTGACAGGGTACTCCACACTTCCTCCATATCTCTCCTAAACCAAACCAATTTAACTCCACCCCATCTCCCATACTTCTAATCCGCCAAATTCCACCTTAAATCAAGAAACCCTACCTCAGCACTGCCAGTGCCTACCAACCCCCACTGTGACAAAGGGGAAAAATTAAAAAATCCGATATTCTACCCCACCCCAATATTAACCTCTATCTAAAGGGAGGGAGGGTGGGGATCTTGTTCTCTCAGTTACCTCCGGAGAAAAGACACACAGAGCCACTGAGCACGCGCCTATTATACCCTCCAGAAAACCCCGCCCCTCTACTTCCCGCTCTAACTCCTACACTAGCTGAAAAATCCTCCTTGCATGCTGGCATCAGGGGCAACTTAAAGGCCCTCCACCTGAGTTGCTCCAGGCCTTCATTACTCCTCTATGGGGAATTTCACTGCTGATGAATCACAACGAATGGCATCATAGCACTGTCAATGGCCTGTGGTGCAGAATACAACAGATTCAGCACCACGGCCAATGGAGAGGGACGCGGTGCTGAATCTGTGAAGCAAGTAAAACGGAATAACGAATTGATTTGTATAAACGGAATCGATTTGTTTATATTCCAGTTTGTTCAGTTTAATTTTTGTTCGGTTTCAGAAGTGCATCCGAAATATGAATCGTAAACTTCGCCTGAATTGCGACTCGGAACTAAATGAAATGCGCATTTCTAGATCAGGATACACTTGCAAGCAGCAAAGCCTCAACCAATCACATTCAGTTTTGCTTTTTTCATGAGTCCTTGATAATAGGACGTAGATCCAAATATAAGCTTTTACAAAAAAAGGAAAAATGAAAAAATTTCACAATATAAAATCTAATCTAAATTGTATTAACCCCTAAAGTACATTAACCCTTAAGGCCTTAATTATCCTTATCTAAATATAGTGGTCTGTTCACCAGTCTGGAGTGCCGCGTTCCTCTGTTGTACTATGTATCTGCGCAGTTTGACTTCTTCTGGTTCCCTGAGCACCTATCTGATATAATTTCTGAACATAGAAAGTGACTGCACCCCATCTATTCTATGATGCATCTGTTTCTAGGCTGCCTCAGGAATAAGGCAGTCCAGCAACAGGAAATAAATGCGTGGGCTGTCTGTATGAACAATGTGAACGCGGTTCACGACGGTCATAGGGCAAAGGACAAAATTAGTAGCTAATGCTTATCTTGTTCTCGTTCCCTGCATGCACTCTGCATGTGTACAAACAGACAGAGAATAGGTTTTGATCCCAAATGTCCCCAATAGGCAATAAAGTCTTTTTATTGATCACCGTATAGTAAAGTAACTAGCAGAATTTTTTACCCTAACAGGTTAAATTTCTTTTGCATTAAATGGTTAATTAGATTTTTTTTCTTTGTTTTATTCTTGTCTATAGTGCAGGTATGTCTAAACTCCGACCCCCCCAGTTGTTCCTGAACTACAACTCCCAAAAATCTCTGACTGCATTAGATGGATGGAGAAGCATGGGCGTTGTGGTTCATGGACATCTGGGGGCCGGAGTTTGGACATCTCTGCTATAGTGCTACAAAATAAGGCATTGTAGACTATGAATAGTGCTGTATAATGCAGAGCATTATAAATGCCTTTCAGGTATAAAAAGATCATTTACAGACAAAAAAAAGGATTACTTCCTATGAAAAACAACTCTGCCTATGCCGTGGAATACAGAAAAAATCTAAAACCAAGCTATCATCTTGCATAACGACGCAGCATTTGATATTTGGAAATAATGTTGTTTGAGGCTCATTAAGTAATATTATGTGCAGTCCAAGCTGAAGCTCTGTGATACAGCTCTGTCAATGTTTGCTCATATTTTATTCACCAGTAGATGTCCCTAGAAACATCTATAAATGGAAGGTAGAACAATAATTAAACATTTATCATACAGGGAATTACCATGTAAAGTGATTTCCTTTATATGACATTATGCATGTTTCTTGTCTTTGAATACTTTTTTTTTTTGCTACACTGTGTCACCCGTTACCCGTGTCATTTAGATTTCATAAATATGCATAATTTGTTTGCGGAAAAGAAGCCCCTCTGTGATCTATCAAATGCAGCTTGAATCGCTATAAATCAGAATCACACTGCACATTTACTGTATATTAACTGTCAGAACTCATTAGACTAACCTTTTGCATTATTTATACATTTAATTAAGAGCGAGCTAAAGCATCTTTTAGTGGTTGGATAAAATAATAATAATCATTTAAAAAAAATTACTTCTTTACATTTGCTCTGATGCTATTTATGGGGTCGCGATACAATATAGGAAAGAGCCAGTATTTACAGTATATGCAATTATCATGGTTATAAAACATTAGCATATTTCTCAATGCTTTAAAATCCTACATTATAGAACTGAATTATTTTTAGCTGAAGCTTTTAGGCTAAGGTCAGACGAAAGCAGTTTTAACATGCGTTTAGCCGCACGAAATCACGGCCGTGCTAGCAGCAAATGACGTCCAATGCCGGGGAACATACGACGAACGGCCGCACGAAAGTTCGTCCGCGCAACGCAAGTGGCAAACGAACGCATTTTTTCGAGAATGTCAAACCGCTACTACTGACGTACAGAGTGCGCTGCGGCCGCATAGCGGCGTGTTTGCGTGATTGGGAGACGTCAGACGCTGCACACGTCCGGCCAACATAACGTCCAGACGCAGAAAGGGTTTTATTGATGATCCGTACAAAATCACGTACGAAAATGCGCATCGTATGACCGCTATCGCGTATTCCGTGAAAAAATACGTCCATTCGTTCGAACGCACTTTTTCACGGACAACGTGAAAAATGCGTTCGTCTGACCCTAGCCTTAGGCTGTATAGGGAGCACTCTCTGTATTTTACTTCTTACTTGTTTTCCTGCTAGATTTTATTTGAAATATTCCTGTAAAATATTATTTTTAAAAAAGGAACATACCTAGGGCCCTATTACATAGTTTACCCTAACTGTAGTGCTCAGCTGTGTGAGCGTTAACATTAGGGTAAGGGGCCCTAGCGTGAGTCGACCATATTAAATTCCGAACGCTAGGGGTTAAAAAAACCTGTTAGCGATTTGTTGATCGCGCTATTCAGCGCGAGCTTACTGTACTTTGCGCTCCCCATGCTTAACATGGGGAGCACAAAGAGGATTACGAAGCCCTAACACTAATTACTCACTGTTTCGGTTAACTGAAAAGTTAACCACAGCTTGGAGCTGGTGCTGACTGATTCCGCTTCTGCAGAATTAGTTATCAACAGCTTCAAATACCACCATAAAATCACATACTCACCTCTCATCCCGCTGTGAGAACGGCGGCTCGTTCTGCTGCTTCTGCCCGCCGGGAACAAAGTGAGACGATAAAAAAAGTCCCCCATCTCCATCCATGGATCACTCCGCCGACCTGCAGGATCTCACAAGAGGTCATGTGACCGCAGTTGAACCCTCTATGAAGTCCTATGGACTCCATGTAGCAGATGCTCGCAATGGGAAACTTAGCACTGTCTCGAGCAACCTGAGGCTTTGCACTGCAGGTTTTCCACCTTAGTGTCCCCGTTTTAGCGGGCAGTATGTAATACTGCCCTCAGTTGTTTGTAGGCATTACATTTACGGTTGAACACATATGACATATTTTTCTTTGTACAAGTTCCAGGGTTGGCTGGATAAAGGGGCTATTCAAAGAGCAATAAAATGTCACCAAAATTTCGGTGCTCTTTAAATAACACCTTAATTGTGTTTTTAACTCATCACTACATCGTCAAGTTAGGTGCAGGTTTTCCTCCTTAACGTCCCAGTTTTAGCATCGCCTTTGTAATCAGGCCCATACTGTTCACATATACTTAAACTATTATTATTATTATTTATTAAGCGCCAACACATTCCGCAGCGCTGTACAAGGTGTAATGGGTAAACACAGGACAATTCTACAATACATACAGGAGACAGGTCGGTATTCCTGCCAGCAGATACAGGAGGATATGAGGACCCTATTCCCGTGGGAACTTAAAATCTAGATGGGTGAGGGGATTAGAAACAGGAGGGGGGACTGCAGTGATGAGTTAATGCAGGGAGAGGTGAGGACTGTTTTTGGGTCGGTCGGATGTCTTGTTACAGAGTAGGAGGTAGGCTTCCCTAAGGGTCCAGAAGGGTCTTTAGGGAGTGTTTAAATGAAGCCAGTTTTGGGGACAGTCTGATATTGCAAACTATCAGGGTTATCCAAAGAGATTCAAATTGCTTGAGAAAGGTAACCGAACGCTGAAAATCAGCGTTCGGTTACCTTTCCTGGCCATTTGGCTAAACAGAGAGCAGGCAATTCGCCAAATCCTGGCGAATTGCCTGCACATACGGTGCCTGTTCGGTGCCTGTTCGAGGGCAGTGAAATCCCCATGAAAAAGCACTGCTTCGGCTATTCAGAGAACACAAACCAGCAGTGAAAGGTTCCCGAAATGCCCTGCCATTCGGTGGTTTAATTCGCCAAGTTTATTCAGGAGAATCCCATAGGCTTCAATGTTAAAAATATTCCGGTTTTAATTCAATATCTAATAAACCGTTCATTATAAAATTCTGCAGCAAAAAGTCTCTTTATTTATAGATTTTTTAGGATACTTTAAGCATTTTTCTGAATTTTTTAAAAAAAAATTAAAAGTCCGATTTTTTTTTTTTTTTTTTTTCAGTTTGCTTATTTTTTTTGTAACAGCCCTCTTTATTATCATTCCCTGGACCTCCTGTGAAAATTTCAGACATTTTCGCTCAGTAGTTTCTTTGCAAACAGCGTTTCTTTTTCCCAGATTCATACAAATGGTTTTTCTAATTTATTCACTGCCTCCTCTACGTCACAGCTGCTTCGGCTCTATGTGATTCGGTTCCTTTTCGGCTCCTTTTCGGCTCCTTTTCGGCTCCTGTTCGGCTCCTGTTCGGCTCTTTCGAAGGTTAATCCAGATGTTTTTGCTTGTTTTCAGCGTGCATTCGGTGAGTTTTCGTCAGGTTTGCGGCAGCTTTTCCCTGCAATTCGGGGACCCTGTGGTGTTTGCTGTATACACCGCAGGGTCACCGAAATGGGATCGGCAAAAGGAACCGAATTGAAGAGAACGAAAAGTCACCGAACGTGCGGTGACTTTTCAAATCTCTTTGGATAACCCTGTATGTTTTTTTACACAAAAAGGAGACAAACTGTATTATAAATTGTAGCATTTATACATATACAGAGATTAAGCATAAGAAATCGTGGATATGAGATCACACAATGGAATGACACTAGAGAGTCCTTCAGTTTGATGAAAAGCAGTAGTGGTCCTTTTTTAATCTATTTTTTTGTGTGTGCAGACACAAAATAACTTTACACCAGATTTTTCAGCTGTTAATTTGTTTTTAATTGCCTCCTGCCATGAGACTCGCTGCCACATAGTTCTTCTTACTCAAAGTTTAGGAAACATTGACGCACAGTATACAGTTGGCAAGATTAGCGCTAACTATGGAATAGAGCTTCAGGTTATTTCAAACAACAGTCATTTTAGTTTAGATAATCATCGCGCTCACAAAAAAGAGTATGGGTCAGCTAGAATACTACGACTTTGTGTCTTTTAATTAAGCAGTGAGTCCAACTCCTTAAAGAAGATGTGGCTTTTAAAACATGTGCCAATTTGGCAACAAATGAATGGGATGCCTTTCCAGTTCGACCACGGGGGATTTTAGATACTTGGGTCCAAAAAAAAGCATCATATTTCTTTACTAGTGTTAGAAATTTGGGTTTGGGTTAGGGATGGAGTTAGAAACTAGGGTTAGGATACCATGTGAGCTTCTTTTAGTGTTAGGGTTACCTCTAACCCTAAACACTAACATTCTGCTCCACTTTTGCTTAATTTTAGCCCCTTCTTTTGACATGAGCGCAATTTGAGGTTGCCGTGTGAATTAAACTAGACATCTCATAATTATTATATTAGTACAGTTAAAAAAGACCACTACACACATCTAAAAGACAAGACCGCATTTGACAACCAAATACAAGAGAGATAGCGGGTCCTACCCATATAACCTTTAATGGCTCATTGCATAAATATCAGTTACCACGCTTTGCAATATCACCACAAATTGAAAGAATTGGACCTAAATATCGCTCATTCCCTCATTCCACTATCGACGTACATTCATTTCTTACCAAACTGATGTTTAATAAATCTGGGCTATTGTTACTCTTTAATAATAGTCAAACGTAGACCATTTCAAAATGCCACAGTAACTTTATAACTTAGAAAGTCTTTTGTATCTATAAAAGGTTATATTAATTCATTTTCCTATGTTAATTATTAATCCCTTCCTTAAACTAATCAAATAAACGCAAATGTCACATATTATTCATTTTTATTAAAATAAAATCTATTAAAACAAACCACATGCAAAAGGTAATCTATCTCTGACATTTGTTATCTATGGTTATTATGGTTATGTATTGGGTAAGAATTGTGAAACGCACATTTACATTAGAAAAATACTGGATATACAGTAAATGTAAAACTGATACAATTGTTTTGCTCTTCGTGAAATGGAACAGAACATGCCACAGGCAATGTTATCATTGATGTTTTCAAATACACTAGAAATAGTCTGCTAAGTGAAGTATAAGAGTTATTTTACATAAGAAAGGTATAAATGTCTGTTCACTAAACAGAAGAATACACCGCACAAACTAGAGAATGATCTTGAAACCGACAACTGGTTTCAAAATATCCCTTATTCCACATTTTGAATGTTATGGTGAAATAAAACATGATACCCTGAAGTAGTAACCACGCTCTCCTTTGAAATCAACTCTAACAGGTCTATTCAAAGAAAGGTGAAACTCAGGAGAATTGGCAGGAGAAGTGTAAATTCTAGGTCAAAATAACCAAACCAGAAAAATTCTCCCATTTATCACACTTTCTAAATCGGCTATTTGGTCTAGATTGTTCTCTTCTACTGCCAATTCTCCAGATTTTCACCTTTCTCCGAATAACCTTGTAAGAGCTAAATGTTGAATTTTTGATCTGGAGTGTGTTCCTGCATACGCATACTTGGTCTGGGCCTCCGGCAACAAATGGGAGGGGGGGTGACATTTTTTTCCTAATGTGCAGGTGTATGCCAGAGCTGCAAATCAAACAAAATTCAAATCATTTCAGCAATGATTCTCTAAATTAAAAATACTATTGTTTGAAGTAACCTGGGGCTCAATCTTATAGTTAGCATTAATTTTGCGCCTCGATATGTAATTGTTAGCACTAGGAGAAGTTTAACATCTGCCATTGATAGTCCGATCTTGACGCTACAGTTGGGTGGAAAAATTTTGTGCCACGCAGCTTGTGCAAGCTTACTGTACTTAAGCATTTCCTCTCCTTAACAGGGGGAGCACAATCTATTTTTAGCATCTCAACAAGTGAGATATTACAAGGTGCTGGCATAATTGACCATTGGGATGCGCAAGCAAAAATTTTAACAACTCCGTTGTTTATTTACTGTGAGGGATACGGAGAGCTGAAAGTTAGCACCTCGTAAAACCTGGTGCTTAATGATTCTTCAAACGCTAAATCATTTAAAACTGTCTAAACCCCCATTATATCCCATGACCACCTCTCATCTCGCAGCGAAAAGGGTGGCCCGATTTGCCGCTTCTTCTCACCGGATGTAGAGTGGGACTGGGAACAAATAGTTCTTAGTCTTCCTCTGTAATCACTCATGGGAGTGAGGTTGCACAGTGCTTGCGGCCTGGATGTGCAAAGCTCGATAGAGTGCTATGGACTCCAGGAACGGATACTTGCGGTGGCACAGAAACACTACTGCGAGTATTAGGGAGGTTAGCGCTGCACTCCAGGGCGAAGTGCTGAAATAGCACCTACCTTGTAATATGACTTTAACATGGAGTCTGTATGGGAAAATCTGCAAACGTTGAATGGAATAGGGCCCCTGGTCTGGATATTTGCCTTAATTTCATGTTTATTTTATGTGGGTCATGGAGCAGTTTAAAGACAGTAGGTCAGCTCCAAGAATACATTTTTTGTAATCAATATCTATTTATATATACTGTATGTTTGTTAAGAATTTTTTTGTATAAAATGGTTTTATGCACAACCATAAAAAGACCTTCAAAGAATTGAATTTTTTTGACAATTTGTAGCCAGTGGTTGCTATATAAGTAAATTGAGACAAACATTTAATATTTCTTGTTGCAAGATGTTATTATGTGCTGGGACTCAATCATCTGGAGGAGGCTCACTACAATGCAGCAGGTTGTGGTGGCCTTGCTTTACAAATTTAAGGCATGCTTCGGTAGCTTGTCCAATGGCCCAGTGCCAAACCTGGACAATCAGCCAGTCATGTCTCTCATTGGGTCTTGTGGCAGGCATAGCAGCTACAACCTGGGACTCCCAGGCAGGAAATCTGTCTCTGCATATAGGACAAGTGCAGCTGCACCCTGGGGCTTCAATTTGGGGGCTGTGTCTTGGGAAGGAGGGAGTTTGCTATGGCAACCATTCCCTATTTGCTTCAAGGAGGTCTAAGGAGGCAGGTGGGTCTTCTTCCTGGCTTCCTTCTCAAGTCTCCTCCTTTCTGGAATTGTTGCTCTATAGTTTGCTATCCTTGGGTTTCTATTTTGCGGTCTAGGTGTTACTATCCTGGCTTATTGACTGTATCGACCTATTGGCTTTTCATGACTATGAATTTTCTTGACGGATTGGCTACCTCGAATTTAGACTTTGCTGTGCTTATTGTACTGTGTACTGAGTTCGAGACTATGCAAATTGACTGGACGCGCTGTGATAGGTCAGACATTCTCTCTATTAAAGATAACCAGATGCCATATCACAAAAATTCTTTACCCTCAATTTTTTAAATAAGATTTAATGTTTAAGTAACATGTTATGGGTTTAAATAGATTTTTAATCCTGAGGCCTGTTTCCTCAAGTCACAGTTTGGAGAGTTTTTAAATGTATTTTAAGAATTGCCTTTTTAAAAGACTGCTTATCCTTGCTTTAATTATAACTTTATTGTACTTATAAATGCCTTTGCTCCTAAACATATATAGGTTGCACATTAACTGGGTTTTAGCCAAGAGGAGAAGTAGAGGAAATCTATGCGCAGAAGACCTTTAAGGTACATAAGGCACCTAGAGCTAAAGATTGGAAGTTCTAGCTGACAAATTTGTACGAGTATGACCATATTTTTAGTCAGAATTGTCCTTTGTTTGATTTCAAGTGGATCATTTTGTGTAAAATGTGAAAAAACACAGATCGGGTGTGAAATGAGTTGCCAAATTCTGAAATTAAATTATTCAAGGATGAATTGGGGACAGACATCAGCCTGACCATGGGTTGGGTCCATGTGTTCCAACAAAACAGTGAGCCACTAGTGAATGGTAGGATGTACTCTCTAAAACAGAGTTAAGGGAAAGGTGCATACATGGAATTTTATGAGAATTTTCTTTAAATGAGAAGTCTAACACCACATGTCTGAATTGCTGCAAAGATCCGGTAACATTGTTTTCAGTTAATAATTTCAATTTTTATTCAACAGTTTAAATATAGATCATTAGAATTCCTTTATTCGTTTTGATTTAAAAAATCTAAATCTAAATGTTGAATGAGTAATAGAGGTCAGGTTTGAGTCCAGTCTTAATTGCCAAATAGTTAATTCAGATTTGAGTTTTATAGATTATGATGCATGTCATTCTTCTCAGGTGGAAGTCACGCCAAAAGATAATGCATAAGGTGATTTTTATGCAGTGCAACACTGTCTAATGAAGTTAATACCAATTATTTCTCTAAACTAATTGCTTTTTACGTCTATAATTATATCCTTGAATCCCACATGTGACACAGTCCTTGAATTAAAGACGAAACCTTTGACGTTGAAGCGAAGAATTAATTTATAGCGTGTGGCGTTTCAGTGCAATCACCTGAAAATATGTCTTTACCAATGAGCTGTAAAATATGAAAACAAGTAAATGTTTTTGTAATTTCATTATATAAAAAAAATTAATTCCCTTTTAATTTTAGGTTTCTGAAAACACACTTAATCCATCAATTCTAAGTAAAAATTTGGTGTTATTTGGAGATCGATAATGTGAAATCTGTAAATAAACCATCAGTTTTATTATTTATTGACAAGAATTAGACCTAAGAACATTTCTTTATAGACCAAGGCTTCTAGGACTCCATGTAGACTTGAGAGCCCTGGGCAAAACCCTGTAAGCATTGTTGTGTAAGGTCAGTGAAGGGACACTGGGAACTACATGATAGACTGCAGGATTTCTCACGCACAACCCCCATCCTCTGGAGCACGCTCCCTTGTACTGTCAGACTTTCCCCTAGTTTCCTCCCTTCAAACGCTCCCTTAAGACATTCCTGTTTAGGGAAACCTACCATCCATCTTACTGATGCAGTCCATCATACCCATCTTGCATCCATCGCTCTCACCTTGCAGTCCTCTCCTCCTGTTTCCACCCCCAACCCTTCTAGATTGTGAGTTCCCACGGAAATATGGCCCTCGTTTCCTTTTGTACCAGTTTGTCAATTGTTGTTCAATGCATTGTAACCCTGTCTATATTGTCACACAAGAGATGGTGCAGCGCCACACAACGTGCATCCACCACCAAGGCACCCCAAATGGCCAGTATCAGAGTCGAGTGGTTTCCCCTAAACCAAAAAGCACAGAGTATAAAAATATATAATCTGATACGGCGCAAATAATGCTCTATGGGGTCTTTGTGTCTCCAAATGATCTCACAAATACATGGAAGATATATACTCCAGAACGCGTTTCGCTGCATCAGAGGGCGGTTTCATCAGCTGGTGACACCAACAGCAAGACGCGTTCTGCAGTATATTTTAATTATATTTTAATGAAAAAATTTATTTTCACCTCTAAACCTGTCCTGCAATCCTTTGGATCCTTGGTGGTTTCGTTTCGGTTTTCCAGTACCCAAAAAACCCATGGGTGTTCATTTAAGAGCTATGTGAGCGCCTCAAAATATGTCTGTGGATGAGAGATTCCTAACAAGATGGGGGTCACCTATGAAATCAGAAGGCAATTAACCCGCATGTGTGGATCCACTCAGAGCCAGTGTCCAGACTCTCTATCTGTCAGTGGAATATCAGAATTCTGCCTTTATTAATATCTTGTTTAGCTATACTGTACCATTATTGTGTTTTATTGTATCTTCCATGTATTTGTGAGATCAATGGAGACACAAGGACCCCATAGAGCATTATTTGCGCCGTATCAGGGTATAAAAATATATAACCGTCTATATTGTGCCCATTGTACAGCGCTGCAGAATATGCTGACACTATATAAATAAAGAATAATAATAATAACTACTTATTCTCAGTTTTCTTCTGCTTGTGGTAAGAGGAAGCAATGGATCTCCCTGTCCTCTGCACCTTGAGACCATAGCTAAGTATGGAGTAGTGCTTATTTTTTGTTTTAAGTGATTTTGCAGACAAAAGAAGAAAACACAAGGGTATTTCTCTAAATTCCTGGCTACAAACGAGAATAACAAGTGACCTTGGGATCGCTCGTTATTCTCCTGCTGGCCACAAATTAAGACTTCCTATACAAAATATAAAAGGCTTTACTTTACAGAAACATGCCATAACAGTCCAGCTACAAGCAAAAATTGCGGCTCCCCTGGAATAGCAGGGGAGCTATAATGATAAATGAGTATGGCTGTTACGTATAAAGACCCCACTCGTTAATGCTATCTGCTTGCAATAGGGCCCGAGTCTTTATGGGAGCCATAGGCGTGGACAGAAGGGTGTGCCCAGTTGGTACATTGCTTATGCTTTTGAGCTTTTACATTCCCTTCTACACTTTTTTGAGTTTTTTCTTACTTGCGTTATGATATAGGACATGAAACTTTAAAATGTGATTATTTAAAATTTGTATATCATAAATGTAATGTATGCACACGTTAAAATATGGGCTGTGCTGCTCATGATGGCAAGTGATCTTCTATTATTTTATTCTTTAAAAGCTTTCCACATGCTGCATCATCCTAGTTATAAACAGGGTTATTCAGAGAGCGGTGAAAAGCAGGAGAATCACTGAAGTGAAAATTCTAGGTCAAAATAGCCAAACCAGAAAATTTGCCCATTTGTAGCGCTCACTCCCGGAGGAGCCGCTGAATTTGAACCTCGGGTCAGTCTCCCCGCACTAGGGAATAAATATACTCGAGCACCGTCGTGGATTTTATAAATTATATAGTTTACTGGATAAACTGGCATATAATGAGTAACACGATATACGTATATATATTTACAGTACTTCGTAATACAAGAAACACGCAGCGGAAAAGGAAAAATACAGCACTTCGTAATGCGAGAAACGCGCAGTGGAAAAGGAAAAATACAGCACTTCGTAATGCGAGAAACGCGCAGCGGAAAAGGAAAAAAAAGTATTTTTAACCCCTTAGTGGTTGGAGTGTGAGTCTCGTACAGGTTATGTCCCAAGGAATGTATGTGTATGCGTGTATTGGTACCCGGGTACAATATTCAACTAGCCAGTGAATTATTTAGGAGGTATCTTCGACTAGTCACGTTGGGGCCCTGTAGGTTTTAGAACAAACTGTAGTGTGCTTTAGTATTTCACCGTGGCCTGGAAGGCCTCTCACCCATCCGCCAGATACTCGGTGCCCCGCTCGACCAGGACGTCTCTCCGCTCGATTTTGACTGGGGTTCTCTGTGTCACCGGATCCGCTGTCTTGCTCCTCTGTATCGGCCACAAGATGTCCAGCTCACCGCCTGCACTCCCTGTTAAATCGTCTGCGGTTCTCCTCACTCGGGTCCTTCAGCTTACTCTGTCTCAGCGTGGGTTACTGGGTCTTCGTTAAATAGGAAGGAAAAAACCCGATCTCTAGCTCCGCTAGGCCGCACCTGCGCTCTGGCCTGGTCGAGATCACTTTGTGCTACACTGCGTCTTGCTCCTCTCACTCCTCGGCGCGCTCTGCCAGCTCTTTCCACGAGGCTGCGGATATCAGTGTCTCTCTCTCACCCACTTCCTGTTCCCGCCCGCAAAGCATGCTGGAAACTGTAGTCCCAATGTTCAGTGTCTTACATCGCGCTTGTCTCCCTCCGGTGGCCAAAAACAAGTACTACAACGACAGGGAATTTAAAACCAGCGCTACACTCTCCCCCTCCTAGAACTTTTGGGTCTCTCCAAGGAGGTACAACAGTTGCATTACATTTTCCACATATATTAGGCAACATAAACAGGCTCAGCAGCAAGCATACAATGGGTTAGATACACTTCCTCAAGTTGACTCATGCTTTGGACTACCTCAGCTAACATAGCAGACACTTTGGGCAACCTTCGCACTGTGGTGACGGCCTCTTCAGTGCTATGTCCTGGTGAGTCGTAGGTGAGTCGCTGGGGCGGTCGAACAGAGCGTTTTGGTTCTGGCTCAATCAGTTCCTCTTCAGGTGGAAGTACTATAGGCGCTGGCTCAGTTCTTCTTTCTACCACTGGAGCAGACATCTCTTCGGAGTATGATCCTTCCAGTGAAGGCATAGAGCTGTAGTCATAAGATTCAGTTTCAGGAACTACAGGGATTTCAATAGTCTCAGGGACTTCTAACTGAAATTGAGGAGCCTCAGGCCTCAAATTACTTTACCTCTGTTCAGGAACTGAGATAACCTCTTCAGGCTCTGGTGAGCGCATCCAGTCCAGACAAAAACTTTCTTCCTCACTGTCCCTTTCGCTCTCTTCGATAGCCCGGGTCTGCTGAGACCGAGTAACGGGAGTCAAACGTGGAGCAGGCGGATTCGGCAGAGAAAGTTCGTCCCCAACTGGTATCCTCACCGCCTCTCTCAAAGGTAATAAATGATTCCGGTGCCAGTTCTTAAGAGGCCCAGCCTTTCCATCCGGCCGGATTTGATACACCGGCAGACCCGGCAGTTGCTTGCAGACAATGTAGACCTGAGAACTCCATCTATCTGCTAACTTGTGCCTCGCAGCAGCACCCAAGTTCTTCAACAAAACCCTATCACCGGGTTGTAGATCCTGTATCCGAACTTTCAAGTCATAGTTCCGTTTATTCCTTTGTTCCCTGTTTCCTGAGGTCAAACGGGCCTGTTCAAACGCAGAGGCCAGATTCTTTCGAAGTCTATGCACGTAATTTCTATGGGAAGCTACCGACGTCTGGTCCAGAGATAGCCCAAACGCCAAATCAACCGGCAGTCGAGCTTCTCTTCCGAACATAAGACGGTACGGTGAGTATCCAGTGGCGTCACTCTCCGTACTGTTATATGCATGTACTAGCGTAGCTATGTGACGACTCCAGCTCTGCTTCTCTGTGTTTGACAGCGTCCCCAGCATATTTAGCAGTGTGCGATTGAACCTTTCGGGCTGAGCATCACCTTGAGGGTGATATGGTGTAGTTCGGGTCTTTTGGATTCCCAGCAGTTCCAGTAATTGCCCAACAAGCCGGCTTTCAAAGTCTCTACCCTGATCAGAGTGTATTCTCCTCGGTAGGCCATAGTGAACAAAGAACTTTTCCATCAGAACCTTCGCCACTGTCGGAGCACGTTGATCTTTTGTAGAAAAGGCTTGGGCGTAACGTGTGAAGTGATCAGTCACTATTAGAATATTTCCCTGCCCACTAGCATCTGGCTCCAAGCACAGGAAGTCAATGCACACCAAATCCATGGGTCCTTGACTTTGCAGATGGCTCATTGGAGCGGCTCGGGTCGGTAGGGTCTTCCTTTGAATACACCTCAGACATGAATGGCAGTAACTTTCCACTTCAGCTCTCATGCAAGGCCAATAGAACCTGTCTCGCACCAGCTTAAAAGTCCTTTCTGCGCCCAAATGTCCATGCTCATCATGTAGCGATCGCAGTACACTCTCCCTATGTTTAGTGGGAAGGAACAACTGTTGGGTCTCTTCAGCATTGGTTGAGGGGCCCCTTCGGTAGACCACCCCATCCAACATCTTCAACCGTTCCCACTCCTTGTAGACCAATCTGGCTCCATCTAGGGAATTGGTCAGCAGAATTTCCCGCTGGTTCGCAGTTAGGGCCTTTATGGATAACGCAATTAAAGGGTCTCTAGCCTGATCAGCTTTCAGGTCCTGTTTTGAAAAGGTAGGCAGACTTTCATCCCTCAACTGCGTAGGGTTGCAGTAGAACTCCGGAACAGCCGCAGCCATGACTCCTATGGCCTCCGCTTCAATCCCTCCCTTGACCCGGCGCTCTGCTCCTTGACACAAAGCTTGTACCCGTTTGGAGTTAACTGAGTCCATTCTGTAGTGTAGGGTCTTCTCGACAAAGCATCAGCATCTCAATTATTCACCCACAGGGCGATACTTCAGACTGAACCGAAACCCTGACAGAGCGGCCAACCACCGATGTCCCATTGCGTCCAGTTTTGCAGTGGTAAGGACGTAGGTAAGAGGATTGTTATCCGTCTTTATCACAAACTCGGCCCCATACATATAGTCCTTTAGCTTGTCTACCACTGCCCACTTTAAGGCTAGGAACTCCAACTTGTGGGTAGGATAGTTCTTTTCTGAAGGCATAAGGCTCCGGCTCACATACGCTACAGGCAATCCACCATACTCTTGATACAGGACTCCTCCTAGACCTTCTCTGCTGGCATCCCCATGTAGCTCGTACGGCTTGTGAGGGTCCGCATAGGCCAAGACAGGAGCTCGAGTTAAACTCTCTTTCAGCTTCGTAAAAGCACCTTCGCATTGACTGGTCCATTCTCCCTGGATGGACTCTCGAGCTTTCCTTGGCCCTGGAGCTGACGGATTTCGGTCAGAGATCTTGTGGCCTTCTTCTGTGCTTTCCTTCTGTAGGAGCTTGTTCAGTGGTTGAGCTATTTTTGCGAATCCTCCTACAAATCTTCGATAATAAGAGCAGAACCCCAAGAAAGATCTAAGTTCAGTAACGTTTCGGGGTCTAGGCCAAGAAGCTACGGCCTCTAACTTCCGAGTATCTGTCGAAACGCCTTCTGCTGAGACCACATGTCCCAGATACGTAACAGACGGTAAACAGAATTGACATTTGTCCAGAGACCGTTTCAATCCCTCTTCATGGAGCGTCTTCAAGACCTTCTCCAAACGTTGTTCATGTTCTTCCAGAGTCTTCCCGAACACAATTATGTCATCCAGGTACACTAATACTTCGATCAGGTTCATGTCGCCGACTGTCTTCTCCATTAACCGTTGGAACGTGGCTGGAGCCCCAGTAAGGCCTTGAGGCATTCTGTTAAATTCGAAGAACCCCAATGGGCAGATGAACGCAGTCTTCTCTTTGTCTTCAGGATGCATCGGTATCTGGTGATACCCACTTCGCAGGTCTAGTACACTAAACCATTTTGCTCCCGACAAACACTGTAAGGCATCTTCTATCCGAGGAATAGCATATTGATCTGGGATGGTCCTCCGATTCAGCGTGCGATAGTCTATGCACAGGCGGACAGAACCATTCTTCTTCCGGACCATTACTATTGGAGATGCATATGGGCTCCTGGACTCTTGGATCACCTTGGTTCTTTGCAGTTCATTCAGCTGTTCTCGTAGATCATCCAAGTCTCCCAGCGGAACTCGTCTTGACCTTTCACGAAACGGCTTGTCCTCTTGTAATCGAATGCGGTGCTCAGTACTTTTAGCTAGGCCCACGTCGAACTCCTCTTTCGAGAACAAGTCTCTCCACTTTAGAACTTGGGACTGAAGACGTTTCTTCCATTCAGGTGAAATGGGAGCGTCCTTGGAGTAGAACCTTTCATCTGGAATCTCTTTATGCACTCCCCCTCCTAAATCGGTAGGAGAGAGGGGCGTAGCGGACGCTACTTGCCCGATAGGCATTCGTGCTTTAAGTAGACTTGTGCACCGATTTTCTTTTTCGTTTTGTTTTTTCGTATCGACTTTTTTTTTAATTTTGGAAATTTTTGTATTTTTCGGAACGTCTGTTCTCCTCGTTTCAAAGTGTCTATTCGTTTTGACGTAAACTAATGTTTTTTCAGATCCGATATTTCTGTCGATACGATAATTCTGCCATTGAGATTTCTCATGTTTTCCAAGAAAGATACATTGAGATTTCTCTGGTTTTCCAGGAAGGATATATTGAGATTTCTCTGGTTTTACAAGAAGGATACATTGAGATTTCTCTGGTTTTCCAGGAAGGATACATTGAGATTTCTCTGGTTTTACAAGAGGGATACATTGAGATTTCTCTGGTTTTCCAGGAAGGATACATTGAGATTTCTCTGGTTTTACAAGAGGGATACATTGAGATTTCTCTGGTTTTCCAGGAAGGATACATTGAGATGGGAATGATAGAAAATTACAGAATCAGCGATATAACCAAAAAATACATTGTCCGAAATTACTGAAATGGAACCGAAATCAGGAATGGAGCCGAAATTACGAATGGAACGAAAATGATTTTCGATTTTACACATTTCTAGTCCATTCGAAAATTCCGAACAAATTTTCGTTTCGTTTCGTAAATTTTTCGGATCTGCCGTTTTCGGATCTGAAAATTTTTAGAACATCGGCCGAATCTGAATGCACGAATCGGGAAATTCCGAAATTCCGAAACCCGAAACGCACATCCCTAGCTTCAAGGACTACTGGAGAATCCGACACATTGCACACGCTGACTGAGACCCTTCCTCGTGTTCTTTTCAAAGCTTTAGTGGAGATTATTTCAGGGATTACTTCTACTCCGGCTTCACTCCCATAATTAAAATCGGTTTCCAGTACCACATAGGGACCTGGTTGCGATCCGTTCAACTTGACTGAAGCCCGGAAACTCGTTACTTCTCCTGCTTGCAGAACCTTATCTGTTCCTTCCAATCTCCACAGGCGCCCCACTTCAGCAGGTGCCTTCTGTTCTTCGACCATTCTCTGATAGACTGGACGTAACATTCGTTGTACTCCTTTAGTAGAACCTTCTTCCAGCACGATAGGTGTCAGGAGACGTCGCACCAAATCAGTATTCGTCCCCACTATCATGGAACTCCTGTTTGCCCCTGAAGGCCGAGGACACACAATTGCCAATGCATCACAACCTCCGGACTGTCCGATGACTTCGGATCCGATCTCCAACTTCACCTGTAGATACCGTCATAAGGGACTTTCTCAGTTCCGATACCCCAGATTTCCAGATCCTTCAATTTCTGTAGAGGTATGTGCTTCAAGTGTTTCTCATAGAAATCTCTGTAAATCAATGTCACTTGAGCCCCTGAGTCCAACAGAGCTTTAGTGTAGACTCCCTCCACTTGGATTGGCACAATAGGGGAAGGACCTATCAGCTGGTCAGGAAACTTGGTTGTAGTAACAGGAAGTTTAGACCCCGTTTGTTGTACCCTGGCCTTCTTCTTGGCCCGTGTAGGTTTTGGGTGTGCATTGCTTCCCCATGACGTGGGACCGGATGCCAAGGGAGTGACTCTATCAGTCCGGGTAGGCTCAGCAGTTGGCAAGACTCTGGGCCCTCTCGGCCTTTCATTTCTGACTTGAAAATTTGAGCGTTTTCTTTTAGCCGGGCGCCTGGTTTGCTCCCTTACCAGGGCCCTCTGGAGTTTCCTGCCTGCAGGGTGGACAACAGTTTCTCCACAGCCTTTAGGAGTTCTTCAACCGGTTTCTTTTCAGCCCTCCCTTGTGGGCATTGAGCCCTGAAATGGCCGATTTCCCCGCAGCCAAAACATTTTTTTCTCGGAGTGTGAGCATATTTCCTTCTTGCGGTTCACTTGGAGACCCCCTGTTCGAGGCTACAGCAACCCCTTCAGTTCTGGTGTCCTTAGCCGACAGCAACGTCATTAACTCCATCATTTGCAACATCTGAGTTTTTAAAGCCAGCACTTCAGACTGGATCCCGGAAACGAGCCCCCACATGTAGCGCTCACTCCCGGAGGAGCCGCTGAATTTGAACCTCGGGTCAGTCTCCCCGCACTAGGGAATAAATATACTCCAGCACCGTCGTGGATTTAATAAATTATATAGTTTACTGGATAAACTGGCATATAATGAGTAACATGGTATACGTATATATATTTACAGTACTTCGTAATACAAGAAACACGTAGCGGAAAAGGAAAAATACAGCACTTCGTAATGCGAGAAACGCGCAGCGGAAAAGGAAAAATACAGCACTTCGTAATGCGAGAAACGCGCAGCGGAAAAGGAAAAAAAGTATTTTTAACCCCTTAGTGGTTGGAGTGTGAGTCTCGTACAGGTTATGTCCCAAGAAATGTATGTGTATGCGTGTATTGGTACCCGGGTACAATATTCAACTAGCCAGTGAATTATTTAGGAGGTATCTTCGACTAGTCACGTTGAGGCCCTGTAGGTTTTAGAACAAACTGTAGTGTGCGTTAGTATTTCACCGTGGCCTGGAAGGTCTCTCACCCATCCGCCAGATACTCGGTGCCCCGGTCGACCCAGGACGTCTCTCCGCTCGATTTTGACTGGGGTTCTCTGTCACCGGATCCGCTGTCTTGCTCCTCTGTATCGGCCACAAGATGTCCAGCTCACCGCCTGCACTCCCTGTTAAATCGTCTGTGGTTCTCCTCACTCGGGGTCCTTCAGCTTACTCTGTCTCAGCGTGGGTTACTGGGTCTTCGTTAAATAGGAAGGAAAAAACCCGATCTCTAGCTCCGGTAGGCCGCACCTGCGCTCTGGCCTGGTTGAGATCACTTTCTGCTTCACTGCGTCTTGCTCCTCTCACTCCTCGGCGCGCTCTGCCAGCTCTTTCCACGAGGCTGCGGATATCAGTGTCTCTCTCCCACCCACTTCCTGTTCCCGCCCGCAAAGCATGCTGGAAAATGTAGTCCCAATGTTCAGTGTCTTACATCGCGTTTGTCTCCCTCCGGTGACCAAAAACAAGTACTACAACGACAGGGAATTTAAAACCAGCGCTACACATTTATTTCACTTTCCAAATCGGCTATGTGGTCTAGATTGTTCATTCTCCTGGCAATTCTCCTACATTTCACCTCGCTCTGAATAACCCTTATAGAGATCTTGATGTTTTGCACATTTTTTCTTTGGGCAGTCTGGGCCAGAAGGGTTAGTTGGTGACGGTCAATATTAATGGCTGAATCACAGCATTAAGAAAAATGTATATATGTCGTATTGTATCATAAAGTAGCACATTAAATTGTGGAATGTTTTTTTTCTCTGTACAATTATCTGCCTCTAACGGGGACATTTTTCAGCAAGTGGCAGGTGTATTCGCAGGAAGCACTAAATTGGCTTTCCAGGAACCTTCTGCCTGCAGGCAATGAAAGTTAATCCGCTGACATAACCTCCAGGTAAAAGTTCCAGCACCAAGGAATAATACCTACCGTAGCTCTATCTTCAGTTTAAGTATAACATAAGGTATGAACCTAACGTATACGATGGCACTTGCTGATAGTCTAACTATTCCTGTCTTATTTCAGAAACACTATCAGGGCTATTCAGAGAGATTCGAAAACCTTGAGAATTGGCAGGAGAATGAGCAATCTAGACCAAATAGCCAATTTGGAAAGTGAGATAAATGAGAGAATTTTTATGGATTGACTATTTTGACCTAGAATTTTCACTTCTTCAGTCATTCTCAAGGTTTTCACCTCTTTCTGAATAGCCCTTTATATTTTGTCTCGCAGGGGAAAATTTCAAGATATGAACAGGAGTTTCCTGTACACGTTACTTCATTTAATATAATAAGGAAAAGGGCCATCAGGATGCCAACATAGTTAACCCTTTCACTGCTGGGCCTTTTCACACCTCTGAGCTCATTTTTAGGCTAGGGTCAGACGAGCGTGATTTCTACGGACTGTACGTCCGTGCAGTACGGACATCGTCAGTACGGATGACGCAGTAGTGGCCACACAGTCCGTTTTTTCACTGAAGTTATTTTTGACGGATGTAGGAGGGAAAAATAAATTACAATGAAAAAACATTCTGTCCGTCAAAAATGCTGGACGTATAAATGCAGTCCGTCTGACCATGCTCCATCACTCACACACAAAGCTATGCGGACGTTGCGGACGTGGCGCACTCTGCACGTCCGTTCTAGCAGTATTACGTTCTTGCCTAACCTGCGTCCGTTTGCAGCGTCCGTCAGCCCCCGCACTTCTGTGCGGACGTACTTCGTTTGTGGGGCTTCATTTAACACAATTGTATGCTATCACGGACGTACTTATGTGCGGCAACACGGACGTTAACACTGCGTTCGTCTGACCCCAGCCTTACTGGTTTCGCTCATCATGTTTAAATGCGATTTGAAGTCACATTTTATTCTATGACCCAGACATATTATATATCGTTCTTTCCTGGAGACTCGGCAGATTCATAATATATCATTATTATATGTATACGTTATGTCCTGTCTGTATATTATAACATAAAATGCAATAAAATTTGAATTTTCAATAATTTACAACGTGTAAAGAGTTTTTTTTTCACATTTCAACATGCGAGCGTTTGCAATTCTATTTTCTATGTGTTGCGCTTGTTAAAAAAATTAGAAACGTTACTTTTTTTGGGGAAAATTGTGTTTTTTAGCAATCGCTCCCCCATAGAAAAAAATCGTTAGTGCAGCATCATTGTTCACATTATAATTGAAATGGGAACAATATTGCTGCATTAATAAAACAAAACAAAAAGTTTTTAGTGCTTTTTAATTTTTAACCCTTTCGCTGCGGAGGCTCAGCGCGTCCTCCCTTTCCGGCCGATCGCTCTGCCCCCCGGTGCGGGCTGACATCCTCTATGTCAGCCCAGCACCCGGGACCGCCGCCGGCACCATTAGATGTCATCGCGGCGGCTCGATGACATCTAATTCAGGAGCCCCCCCGCGTGTGTGGAGGAGGCGCCTGAAAGGGAGGGGGGAGGTCCTTCGGACCGCTCTCCCTCCCGATCGCCGAGGTGCACAGGGTTGATCCAGGCACCTTTTTGGAAGGGCACAGCCTGCCCTTCCAAACAGTGGCTGTCATTAACCCCTGGGGAGCCAGATCACGATTCGGCGCTGAAAAGCGCCAGATCGTGATCCTCTCCCGGAGCTGGCCGTCATCTTGGATGTCGGCCAAGCCTCCGGGAACTCCCCCTGAGGACTGGCGTCATCGTGCATAGCACGATGACGCCTGTCCTGGAGTTAACCCCTAGCTGCCTGCAATGGTGGAGATAGGGGGTTCCAATGAACCCCCTATCTCCCGATCCGTGACAGCTAGGGGCCAGAGCATGGCCTTTCCAATGATACCAAACATGACCATGTACAGTTTAAAAAAAATTATTAAAAATAAAAATAAAATTTAAAAAATTAAAAATTAACCCTTTCGCTGCTGAGGCTTTTCACACCTCTGTGCTGAGGTAAATTTTACCGCTTTCGCTCATCATGCTTAACCGAGTTTTGAAGCCATATTTTGAAATATGACCCAGACAAATTATATATCGTTCTTTCCGGCAGACTTGGCAGATTCATAATATGTCATTATTATATGTATACGTCATGTCCTGTCTGTATATTATAACAACAAATGCAATAAAATTAGAATCTTTAATAATTTATTATGTGTAAAGTGTTTTTTTTTCACATTTTAACATGCGATCGTTTGCGGTTATATTTTCTATGGGGTACGCTTGTTAAGAAAATTAGAAATGGGGACTCGAGGATGTCAGCCCGCACCAGGGGGGGCCGCTGCGATCGGTCGGAGTCCCAGCCGATCGCCGCTGCAAAGGGAGGACGCGCTCAGCATGTCCTCCGCAGTGAAGTGGCCATGCGACAGGACGCAATGAGCGCGTCCACTGCTTGGAAAGGGTTAAATAAGCATTTGATTGAGATCCGCATATCCAACCTTAGGTCAGTGAGATCAAAGAGCAGGCTGTGTAGAACTGGAAAGAAAAAAATAGAAATAATTCCAAGTATTTATAAGGCACCAATAAATTTTGTGGTGCTGTACAATGGGTGGTACAAAACAACCAAATATACATAAAAGTTAGCTACACAGAGGACAATGGTAGAAGAAGACCCTGCTCAAGAGTTTATAATCTAACAGGGTTATTCAAAGAGCATTAGAAATCCCCCAGAAGAAAATCTTGCCTGGGGCCAGTTTCTTTTTTTATCAAAAACGGAGTGTGATTTGTATCCGTGCATTGATTATTGAGGTCTTAATCGGATCACAGTCAGAAATATCTATTCCATACCTATTATCACAGAACGATTTGATTGAGAGGCGCTAAAGTATATACTAAACTTGATTTTCGAGGAGCATACAATTTAGTCTGTGTAAAGAGTGGCCATGAATGGAAGACAGCCTTTAATACTAGTAGTGGGCACTATGAGTATCTGGTGATGCCCTTTGGGCTTTAATGCCCCCCCCCCCCGTCTTCCAGGACTTCATAAATGTTGTCCTCAGAGATTTCCTGCAGTCATTCTTTATTGTTTATCTCGAAGACATATTGACCCATTGCAGTGACGGAACTACCGCTATAGCAACCCACGCGGGTGCTATGGGGCCCGCAGCCGAGTGGGGCCCGGTGAGGATGAGGAATGAAACTGGTAAGCCTCCTGTCCAGTGATGGACTGGCCCGTCAGGCTCTCAGGCACTGCCCAAGGGCCCGTGGGTTGGTAGGGCCTGTTTTTTGGTAGGCACAGTAGGCCCCCGCTATTTTCCCTGAGCTCCGGAGACCGGAGCTATGATCAACAGGGAAACACACTCACAAAACCGCCGTGGCGGCGGCGCTGCAGTGTGCCTACCTCAGTCCCGCGTTCTAAACAGGAGGACGGCATGCTGCATTGATGCCGCCCCTTCACGTGATGCACACTGCGCCGGCGGCAAACAAGGACAACCCAAGCCAGGGTGCGGGCGAGCGGAGCCATTCTGCCTGAGCCTGCGTCTGGTGGGTGAGCGACTGGGGGGGACAAATTAAATGCGGGGGGGAAGAAATAACTGGCAAATTAAGGCTAGGATCAGACGAGCGCGTTTTCTACGGACTGTGCGTCCGTGCCGTATGGACGCACTTTTTGACAGAAGATGCAGTAGTGGCCACACAGTAGGTTTTTGTGACCGACGTTATTTTTGACTGATGTAGGAGGGAAAATAAATGAAAATGAAAACCATTTTGTCGTCAAAAATACTGGACGTGTAAACGCAGTTCGTCTGACCACGTTCCATCACTCACACACAAAGCTATGCGGACGTGGCGCACTCGGCCCGTCCGTTCTAGCAGTATTACATTCTTGCCTAACCTGCTTCCGTTTGCTGCATCCGTCATGTGTCCGCACTTCTGTGCGGATGTACTTCGTGTGTGGGTCTCTATTGATCACAATTGTATGCTTTCATGGACGTACTTATGTGCGGCAACACAGACGTGAACACTGCGCTTGTCTGACCCTAGCCTAAATGTGTGTGGGGGGGATAATTGACAAATGAAATGCGGGGGGGTAACTAATGATATGACAAATTAAATGCTGGGGGATAGTAATACGCTAAATTAAATGCTGTGGGATGATAATATGCTAAATTAAATGCTGGGGGATGATAATATGCTAAATTAATGCTGGGGGAGGATAATATGCTAAATGAAATGCTGGGGGATGATAATATGCCAAATTAAATGCTGGGGGGTTGAATAAATCAGTACATTACTGTGAGCTTTTTTGCTGTGGAGCTCTGTGATACGCTCATACACACCGCACATTACTGTGAGTTTTATTGCTGTGGGGGCTCAGTGATACGCTCATATACAGCGCACATTACTGTGAGTGTTATTGCTGTGGAGCTCTAATGTACCTGGGTGCTATAGTAATGTGTTGTTTAATGGTATTTTTGTGGGGGGGTGTTAGGTTGCAGGGGGGGGCATACAACATTTTGATCCATCTGTGATTTCTAGTTACGCCCCTGGACCCAGGAGTTGATATTTCACTGAGAATTACCATCTCATCAAAGCTGTTAAGTGATTTTGCATTTGTAAATCAGGGAACACACTATGCAAAGCCCCTAAAAAAGCCGATTGGTGGATTAACTATACAATTCATCGTTTTTTCATGTAAATTGCATCAGATCGTCCTGACTTCGTCTGACAAATCCCAGTCAAATGGAAAGATTGCTAGTCTGTTGTAGACACAAATTCGTCTGAAGTCGTCCGTTGGAAGTTGGAGGTAGTGCACAAGGGCTGCATCTCCTCCATGTTGTGGGATTGTTCGTCGATGATGGACGTCCAGCCTAAGTTTAAATGCATTTTAATACATAACCAATTGCCGTCTTAAACTTACAACAGGAATAAAACCATAATTTATAGAGCTTGGTTACTTTAGAATTGTTTTCACTTAATATATAAAGCTGTTCAAATCAGACATGTGATTCAATACATTTAATACTTTATGTCAAGTATGCCATCGATAACTTATGGTGAATTGTCTTTTATCTCCCGGAGTATTAGTTGTTTAGCATGTGGAATTATTTTGTAGAATTTCTGATGCTAAATGCTAGAGATGTGCAATTCGTTTCGCTCCGAATTGAAATTCAGACGAAATTCACCATTTCCGTATTTCGGGAGCATTTCCGAAAATGAAATATGAACCATCTGAAAATTTCGGACCAATCCGAAATCTGGAGATTCGGATCATTCGGTGATTCAGATCATGTTGGCGATTCGTATCATTTCATTGATTTGGATCATTTCGCGATTCGTATCATTTCACGATTTGGATCATTTCGGGTGATTCGGATCAGTTGGTTTTTCGCTTTTTTATGAGTTATTTAACCACTTGGCTGCTATGGACGCGCTCAGCGCGTCCAGCCAAGTGGTTCTCCTGTGCTATGGACGTGCTGAGCATCTTGGATGTCAGCCCAGCACTCGGGACCCCGGCGGAGCAATTAGATGTCATCGCGGCGGCGCGATGACATCTAATTCAGGCGCCCCCCCGCATGTGCAGAGGAAGCGCCTGAAAGGGAGGGGGGAGGTCCTTCGGACCTCTCTCCCTCCCAATCGCCGGGGGGCAGAGAGTTAATCCAGGCACTGTTTGGAAGGGCACAGCCTGCCCTTCCAAACGGTGGCTGTGATTAACCCCTGGGGAGCCGGATCACGAATCGGCGCTGAAAAGTGCCGGATCGTGATCCTCTCCTGGATGTCTTTGATGTCGGCCAAGCCTCCAGGAACTCCCCCTGAGGACTGGCGTCATCGTGCATAGTACGATGACGCCAGTCCTGGAGTTAACCCCTAGCTGCCACCAATGGTGGAGATAGGTGGTTCATTGGAACCCCCTATCTCCCGATCCGTGGCAGCTAGGGGTTAATGTTTGATATCGGCCAGAGCATGGCCTTTCCAACGATATCAAACATGAGCATGAAAAATGTTTTTTAAAAAAAATAAAAAATAAAAATAAACAAATAAAAAAAATTTTTTTTAAAAAAAAAGTTTTTTAATGCAGCAATATTGTTCACATTTCAATTATAATTGGAACAATAATGCTGCACTAAAGATTTTTTTATCTGGTGCGTTTGTTAAAAAAAGCAAAATTGTCCCCAAAAAAAAGTGCACCCCATACAAAATATAACCGCAAACGATCGCATGTTAAAATGTGAAAAAAACACTTTACACATAATAAATTATTGAAAATTCAAATTTTATTGCATTTTTTGTTATAATATACGGACATGACATAACTTATACATATAATAATGACATATTATGAATCTGCCAAGTCTGCCGGAAAGAACGATATATAATATGTCTGGGTCATATATCAAAATATGGCTACAAAACGCGGTTAAACATGATGAGCGAAAGCGGTAAAAATTACCTCAGCACAGAGGTGTGAAAAGCCTCAACAGCGAAAGGATTAATTTGTTATTGCTTATTTAAGAATGGGAAGTAGGTTACTACCAATAGAATGACAGTGTCTTTACGTATTTATTCTTTTAGGATTTTTTTGACATTTTTTGGGTGAAATTTTTGGTGTCCTAACTTTTTTAAAGAAACCAGGCTTTTTAAGCCATAGGTTTTAATGCAGCATATGAATCCACACACTGCTGGGAAGTGCTTTTTGGCAGCATAATTAATGCAGCATATGAATCCGCACACTGCCGGGAACTTCCCAGCAGTGTGTGGATTCATATGCTGTATTAATTATAACTGATGAAAAACTAACTGATCAAAAAATGAATCGATATCTCTGCAGTATAATTAATGCAGCATATGAATCCACACACTGCCGGAAACTGTCCAGCTGTGAGGTGATTCATATGCTACATTAACTATAACTCCTAAAAAATGCAAAACGAACTGATCAAAAAATGAATCGATCTGAATCAATGAATCGATCTCCAGAGAGGTGCAGCCCGCAATCGATTGATGCTGCATTAATTATACTGCAGAGAGGTGCTTCCCAGCAGTGTGTGGATTCATATGCTGCATTAATTATACTGCAGAGAGGCGCTTCCCAGCAGTGTGTGGATTCATATGCTGCATTAATTATACTGCAGAGAGGCGCTTCCCACGTAGGCTTGAGCACCGATATTTTTTTTCGGTTCGATTCGGTTCGATTTGTTCGGATGTTTAAAATTTTCGATTCGGCTCGATTCGGCTCGTTTCGACCGATTTCTGTTTCAATTCGGTTCGGTTCGGCTCGTTTTTCGTGTACATTTTTCGTGTACATCGGAACGTCTGTTCTCCTCGTTTCAAAGTGTCTAACTCTATTCGTTTTGACGTAAACTACTATGGTTTACTTTTTTATACTTTAGATATTTTTTTAGAATAAATTTTTGGCTTGTTTTTCGGATCCGATAATTCATTCTGTCGATACGATAATTCTGGCGATTCTATCGTGTTTTTTTTTTATTAAATAAAGATCCTTTTTTTCTTATGAATATACATTTCACAACTTTATTTAGTAACATTAAAAAAATGGTATGAAAGCCAAGGAACAAAAAAAAATGAACAAAACGATTTAAAAAACGCTAAACTGACCCGAATGGTCTGACTTTAAAAATAAAAACCAGAACAAAAGGTTTTAAAACGGAAAAATAGCTGATCAAAATGATCTGAAACGAAAAAAAAAAACAAATAAAATGATTTAAAACAGACAAAAAAAAAATTAACCCTTTCGCTGCTGAGGCATTTCACGGTTTCCCTTCACGCCTGTGTGCGGTCTGCTGCTGAGCTAATTTTTAACATTTTCGCTCCTCTTGTTTAAACGCGTTTCTTTTAAGCCTTATTTTATAATATGACCCAGACATGTTATATATTGTTCTTTCCGGCAGACTCGGCAGATGATTCATAATATATCATTATCATATGTATGCGTCATGTCCTGTCTGTATATTATAACAAAAAATGCAATAAAATTAGAATTTTCAATGTTTGTTTTACAAGGTGTAAAGTGTTTTTTTCACATTTTAACATGCGAGTGTTTGCGGTTATATTTTATGAGTTGCGTTTGTTAAAAAAAATTGAAATGGGGACTTGTTATATTTTTTTGGGTGAAAATTACACTATTTTTAAGAAACGCACCCCATACAAAAATCCTTAGTGCAGCATCATTGTTCACATTATAATTGAAATGGGAACAATATTGCTGCATTAACAAAACAAAACAAAAACCTGTTTATTTTTTTTATATTTTAATTTTTTATAATTTTTAACATTGTCATGTTTGGTATTGTTGGAAAGGCCATGCTCTGGTCGATCCAAAGATACCAAACATTAACCAACCGATAGCTGCCGCGGATCAGGAGATAGGGGTTCCAATGAACCCCCTATCTCCACCATTGGTCGCAGTTAGGGGTTAACTCCAGAACTGAAGTCATTGTGACGAGGTCTTGGGACTGTCGGCAGCTGCCGTTCCCCCACGCTGTTGTCTTCCTGCAAAGACGTGACCATGTTGGCGGGCAGCGTCTTAGCGGGCAGCGGTGGGAGAGAGAGAGCTCATAGCTGGGAGGAGGTGTTGCGTGAAGCTGCAAACAGGGACAAATAAACTAGACCTGAGCCGCACTAAGGATCTTTGGGTTGTGTCAGAAAAGACTTCACGCAGTGCTGCCATCAATATTTATTGATAAATTCTTGGTTATACAATGAATGTGACTGTGGACAAAAATCCATGTTGTTGTGACATCGCCTAAGCTTAACAAAACCATGCCATGTCGGTAATCAAATCTCAAGGCAGTACAACAAGGTTGTGTTAGTGTGTGACATTTTTTGGCCAGGCAGGCAGTGTAGAATGTGCACAGTCACATTCATGGCCACAAATATGTTGACAAATTTATGACAAAGGGTCCATAGAAATGTCAATAAATTTATGTACATATAATTTTAACAGTGTGGAAACCAAGCAATACATATTAACTTATTAAGTAAGGAAAAGCAACGCACACAAACAGGAAAATATAGAAAAAATATAAAATTTATTTACAACATGCCACGGATGGCAAACTGCCCAACAGGGGCACAAACAAACAGGGGAGGAGGAGGCTGGTCTCACTGCCGCTCCAGGATGTCAGCGGCATTGTTAATATGCTCCCTTAACTCCTGGAGCAACTCCTGGATGGCTTCTATGTTGGTGGCAGCCAGGCGTAGCTCGCCGATCGCCATCCTATTCCTCATCCTGACACTGGACCTGTCCGGTCTGGCTTCTCCTTCTTTATATCCAATAAATAAAAGAATGAAAATACAGTAAGTAAAGCAGGTTTCTATTTTTGACTGAAAGTCTTGAAAAAATATAACAGTAGTATATACCAGAGCTGGCGGCCTCCTGAGGCTCTGACTCCTCCTCCTCCTCCGACTCCTCCTCCTCCACCACCACCGTCAGCATCTCTTCCGGTGCTATATCTAAGAAATTAAAGAAATAAAAAATACAGTAAACAACAAAACTGATTTATTTTTGAACAAAAGTCGATGCAAAATACAACAGTAAAAAAAAAACCTGGACGCGCGGCCTCCTGCTGCGGCTCTGGCTCCCTCTCTCCATCGCCCTGCTCCTCCTCTTCCTCCTCCTGCTCCTCTTGTGCTATACATAAAAAAATTTAATTAAAATACAGTAAACAAAAAATGTTTCTGTTTTTGACCAAAAGTCGTTGCAAAATAAAACAGTATATACCAGTGCTGGTGGTCGCCCGTGGCTCCCCCTCCTCCACTGGGGCACTGGTGCCCGCCGGGGCAGATGCTGCCTTTGCCTTCCTGTCTTCTGCCAAATCCAAAAAATAACACGTAAATAATGCAGACTGGAAAAAATGGTATATCTATACAATATATTGCCGAAAGTATTGCGACACCCCTCCACTACCCCACTACCAGCTTGACCCACCACTACTCCCATCTCATAGTTCTAAAGTCACAAAATATTTATTTATTTCCTCTGCACATAGACATATATTACCGTGCAATTATATATTTAAGTAAGTAAACATTACGTTTATTCAATAAAAACTATTATTTGTTTTGTGTGCGTACAAAACGCATTGTGCCGACTGCTTTTATTTATTTTATAGATGGCCTCAGCCTCAGTTTCACTTTCAGTTTCTGCGAATAAAACTGTGGATATAGCATCTAAAGCGTTCAATGACACTGCTTTAGCAAACTGAATTGCTGCGCTGCAACAATTCAGCAGCTGCTGAAGATGTATTGAACGCGGCTCTGTTTGGATGCACTTTCAGAAGAACTACATGTCCCATCCTACTACTTAGCAGAGAGTAGACGCAGAGGTTTTTGGTGATGCGCAGGTGGGAGCCAATATTGGGCAAGCTGCGGGTCTTCTCGTATGCATTACTCAATCACAACAACCTCCCCCCCAGCACACTACAGTACACACAGTGCCAAAAGAAATCCAGCATTGTAATTTCATCTACATACATCAAATGTCACAATTTTCCCGAATACGTAAAATCACAAAAAAGAGCTATTGCAAAAATGCATGTATGACGAGTTGTGAAAAGTTGAAAACGCAAAGCTATACACAATCACATTGCATGAAAAAAGGACTAGATAAATCAACATATTTCTGTGCACATTAGCACATGCAAGCACATTATTATTATTATACAGGATTTATATAGCGCCAACAGTTTGCGCAGCGCTTTACAATATAACATGACACTTACGTTTGGCTATGACGCGACGGATGTGCCTCAGCTGCTCCTGCTCGCATGCCTTGAGGTCGGACCAGCGTTTTTGGAGCTGGTCCTTCGTCCGGTCTTTCCCGAACAACTCCAGGATGGTGGTTCGGAGCTTGTCAAGGATACGATCCTTGCAGGTGTTATTCTTACTGCCGTAAGGGCCCTTACGGCAGTCATAATCTTTGTAATCAAAAATGCGGACCAGCTCCAACATCTCCCCAAATGCCATGTTGCTGGCCCGCTTCTTCCTGGGTGGTGTCTCTGGGGTGGAAGCAGATGAGGAGGTGTCCGAATGGAACTCTCTACTTCTTTCAGCCATGATAACTAAATTCAATATTTTTTGGCCTGTCAAAAAAGTTGTCAAAACTGGCTCAATAAAGTTACGACATCCGCGTGCATGCGCGACCCGCGGATGAATCGGATCCGACCCGATGACGAAGGAATTATCGTATCGACAGAATTATCGGATCATTGGAAACAAAAAGTGATACGCATTTACAAATACAAAATTTACAGAATCAGCGATATAACCGATAATAGTTAAATATACGATGTCCAGAATTACCGAAATGGAACCGAAATCACGAATGGAACCGAAATCATGAATAGAGCGAAAATAAATTTCGATTTGACACATTTCAAGTCCATGCGAAAATTCCAAAAATATTTAGTTTCGGCTCGGAAAACTTTTCGGATCTATCGGTTTTCGGGTCCGATCCGATTCGGAAATTCGGCCGAATCCGAAGACACGAATCGGGAAATTTCGTGAAAATTCCGAAATTCAGAAACCCGAAACGCACATCCCTACTTCCCAGCAGTGTGTGGATTCATATGCTGCATTAATTATATCGCAGAGAGGCGCTTCCCAGCAGTGTGTGGAATCATATGCTGCATTAATTATACTGCAGAGAGGTGCTTCCCCGCAGTGTGCGGATTCATATACTGCATTAATTATACCGCAGAGAGGCGCTTCCCAGCAGTGTGTGGATTCATATGCTGAATTATACTGCAGAGAGGCGCTGCCTGCCCGGCAGTGTGTGGATTCATATGCTGCAGCACCTCTCTGCAGTATAATTAATGCAGCATATGAATCCGCACACTGCCGGGCAGCGCCTCTCTGCAGTATAATTAGTTAGGAAACCTAAAATTTCACCCAAAAATATGCCTAAAAATTCCTAAAAAATAATTAAGCAAAGAAACTTTCAATCTATAGGTTGTAATCTACTTCCCATTCTTAAATAAGTAATAAAAAACAAAATAACTCAACAAAAAACCAACTGATCCGAATCGCCAAAATGATCCGAATCACCGAAATGATCCGAATCACCTAATCAAATGATCTGAAATGAGAGAAAAACTGTCTGAAATGATCCAAAACGAAAAAAAAAACACCCGAAAAAAATAAATAAAAAAAAAAGTCATGCACATCCCTACTAAATGCCCACCGAAAAACTGTGACCTACATGTCAGCATTTCATTCCAGGTCTTGTTACAATGACTTATATCCTTGAGAATTGACTGATTTTTAATAAGTCAATTCGAAGGCTAGGGACAGATGAGCGCATTTTCTGCGGCCACCGTCAAAATGTACGTCGATGCGTGCGCACGCATTTTTTCACGGAATACGCTTAAGTGGTCAGACGATGCGCAATTCTGGACGTATTTCATGACGATGGGGTAAAAAGAAGTCTAGGGAAATCCGGCTGTTTGAACGTTATGTTGGCCGCACACTAGCAGCGTCTGACCTCTCCTAATCACGCACACACGCTGCTATGCGGCCGCAGCGCACTCTGTACGTCAGTACCAGCGGTTTAACGTTCTCGAAAAAATGCGTTCATTTTCCACTTGCGTTGCGCGGCCGGACATTTGTGCGACCGTACTTCATATATTGGCCGTCATTGCCCGGCATCTGCTGCTAGTGCGGCCGTGATTATGTGCGCCAGAACGCGCGTTCGCACTGCCTCAGTCTGACCCTAGCCTAAGTGTTAGAATGACTTAGCGGAGCACAGCTATCAAATTCGTGCTGGCTTTTTAAATAATTTATAAAACGTCAATATTTAATCTCCATTTTGAGTAATTTTCTAGTTACATGGAGTGTTTTCAAGCCACACATGTAACTGCAAGGCTCACAAAATGGATGACAAGTTTAATGCTGTAGGAGAATCAAGTCATCAGAGAAATTGGGATAATTAGTTGCGCTCATTAATTCTCAGCTATATAGCTCCCAGTTCTATCTTGTTCTAATAACTTTGCCGATTATTTGTATTTGAAGGAACAAATTCTGTGAGTCCTTACATTTCGAGCGTTTTTTACGTTTTCAGAAGTTCTATGTAGGCATACAAGTCAAGCTAAGATTCAGAAAATGTGTCTTCTGTTTATACTGCTGTTATCATTCAATTACATCAATCAATTTCTAAGCATATACATGTAAACATCAGAGATGTGCCAGCATGGCACTCTGTGGATATTATTGATCTTTATAGGATTTCCATACATCTCATCTGATGGATGGGCTGCTTGGGGTGGTATAAAGCAATAAAAACTCCCTGCTTCCATCGTCCAGAAGGTTTGGCTCTGGATGACAAGAAATGCTACACCATGCCTGAGCTCTCTAACAACAGAGTGCAGAAGAAATTTAAAATTGAGTAAGTGGAAACTATTATGTCTCCTGATGGCATTAGACTTAAATTTTAAGCTTTAAGGGAGACCTACCAAGAAAGTTCCTAGACATGTGCACCACGGTATTTTTCTTTATGAATCATTTCGATTTGGATCATTTAGATTCGGATCATTTCAATTCGTTCTTTCGGGCAGATTCAAAATTTCGGATGGCCGAGTATCGTTTTCGGAAATGCTTTTGAAAATGAAAAATGGTGGATTTTCAGACAAATTCAAATTCAGATGAAACAAAACGCACGTGTCTAAACGTCACAAACATTTCACTTAGTCCTCCGGATCACCCACCAGCCTTAACCCTTTCGCTGCTGAGGCATTTCCCGCCTCTGTGCTGAGGTCATTTTTACCGATTTTGCTCATCATGTTTAAACGTGTTTTGAAGGCTTATTTTAGTATATGACCCAGACATATTATATATCGTTCTTTCCGTCAGACTCGGCAGATTATTAATATGTCATTATTATATGTATACGTCATGACCTGTCTGTATATTATAACAAAAAATGCAATAAAATATGAATTTTCAATAAATTACAACGTGTAAAGTGTTTTTTTTAACATGCGAGCAATTGCGGTTATATTTTGTATGGGGTGCGCTTGTTAAAAAAATTAGAGATGGGGTCTCCTTACATTTTTGTTTGGGAAAAATTACGCGATTTTTAACAAACGCACCGAATACAAAAATCGTTAGTGCAGCATCATTGTTCACATTATAATTGAAATCGGAACAATATTGCTGCATTAACGAACCAAAAAAAAGAAAAAAAAACTTGTTTATTTTTTTTATAATTTGTTTTTAAAATATATTTTTATTTTAATTTTTTTTTAAAAACTTTTTTCATAGTCAAGTTTGGTATTGTTGGAACGGCCATGCTCTGGCCGATCCAACAATATCAAACATTAACCCCTAACTGCCACGGATCGGGAGATAGGGGGTTCATTGGAACCCCTATCTCCACCATTGGTGGCAGTTAGGGGATAACTTCAGAACTGGCATCATCGTGCTATGCATTCCCGGAACCTTGGCCGACATCCAAGATGTCGGCCAGCTCCGGGAAAGGATCACAAACCGGCACCTTTCGGCGCCGATTCGTGATCCAGCCCCCATGGGGTTAATTCCAGGTACCGTTAGGAAGGGCAGGCTCTGCCCTTCCAAACTTTGCCTGGATTAACCTCCGCAACGCCGGTGATCGGGAGGGAGAGAGGTCCCCCCCCTCCCTTTCAGGCGCCTCCTCCGCACATGCGCGGGGGCGCCTGAATTAGGTGTGATTGCGCCGCCGCAATGACACCTAATTAGGCCTGGCGGCGGTTCCGGGTGCTGGGCTGACATCGAGGATGTCAGCCCGCACTGGGGGGCCAGCGATCGGCCGGAACCCACCCGAACGCTGGCCCCAAAAGGGAGGACGCGCTCAGCGCGTCCACCGCAAGGAACGTTACCTGCGGGTGGACGCGCTGAGCGTGTCCTCCGCAGCGAAAGGGTTAAGCCATCAACTGGTGTTCGGAAGTAGTAAGGGAAAATGCACTACAAGCGCCTGATTCAGTGGCGTCACAAGGGGGTGCGGCCCGCACCGGGTGACACCACCCCCTGGGGTGAAACCCTATAAATTTTTTTATTTTTTTTAACACAAGTATTTTACCAGGAAGGATACATGGAGATTTATCTAATTTTCAAGTATGTCATGGGTAGGCAAGGCCTAGGCTGGCACTTTCCAGGGGGCAGTAATAAAACCACCACTAAAGGGGATATTCACAGAGCACCGAAATGACGCAGACATTTCAGTGTTCTTTTGTTCCCCGCACTCTGAGAAATAATTTCCCTAGTGAATTCACCGCAGGGTCCCTGAAGTGCAGGGAATCAGCCACCAAATGCCGCCGCAAACCCGTCGCTTACAGTTTTCAAAAAAACTACTAAACGAAAATGTCTGGAATTAACCTATAAGGTCCTATGAATGATAATAAAAAGGGCTGTTACAGAAAAAAACAAAGTGCTATTAGAATAAAATAGAAATTTTTTTTAAAAAAAAAATGCCTAAAAGATACAAAAAAAATTATCAATGGATAAAGAGATTTTTTACAACAGATTAAAGGAATAAACAGTTTATTAGATATTGGCTAAAAACAGGAATATTTTTAACATTGAAACTATGGGATTCGCCAGAATAAACCTGTCGCATGAAACCACTGAACAGCAGGGCATTTCACTGACATTTCTCTGCTGCTCAGAGTATCTGAACAGATTAACCATTACTCCTCTATGGGGACTTTCACTGCCTTCGACCAGGCACCGTACTTGCTGGCAGTTTACCAAAATGTGTGTGTGAGCATATCAATAGAGCTCCATAGCAATGAAACTCACAGTAATGTGCGCTATGTGTATGAACATTCAGTATTATATGGGAGTACTGATTTATGAGTAAAAGTAGTTAAAAAAGGAAACCGTAAAACTCGGGGGGGTGACACCATGAGTTACCGCACCGGGTGACGCCAACCCTAGTGATGCCACTGGCCTGCATGATGTGCATATGATCGTGCATGAGCAGCTTTGACTGCTTTGCCGGGCAGTCTGTCATCCTAGCTTGCATGCATGCCAATATTACATACCCATCTTTGAGGACTTGAATATCGTCAGCCATGCAAATCATGTTAGACACAAGCCCTGCCCCACACTCCCAAACTCAGACCTGTCAAAGCCAGCAATTCTTCTAAGGTTACTTAGTCCAATGAAGGCCAACAACGTAGCATGACTCCTGTCAAATCGATTAAGGTCCTTAAAGAGATAAAGTTAAAAAAGTGAACACAATTTAAATACGAATAAAGGCTCAAAATGTAGCAGTACACACAAATCCCATGCATTCTGTATAAATACTCTTTTTCAAATATTATTGTAATTTTTTTCAGTAGAAGAAGACCCCATTAGGCATGTGCTCAGGTAAATATTTTGGTTTGCATGTCTTGATTCACCAGCAACTTGCTATCTCGTCATCAGTTCATCCACATGTCATTGACCCATTAATTCAGTTCATATGAAATATGTACGTTTGCAACTGTTACGTGACTAAAAATGTACTCATCCTCTCATAGTGCCCTCCTATACCTGGCATAGGAAATCTGTGGTATTGTTGCCCATAATATTGACTGTTGAACATAGTCTTTTCTGGAGTACATAGCAATTATTGACAAATTACATAAACGCAAGAAGCTTCTTTTTTAATTGTCTTTGATTAAATCACATCTGTGTGTGCTGTTCTTTTCCAGAGGCTTTTCCTGAGGTTGTTAAAGTGTTTTATGCCATGTCAAAATATTTTCTTCTGTAAGGATTTTTATATTTTGATATATGCATAAGTACAAGCAAAATGCCTATAAATATGATAATACTCTATAATGTTATTATGTTGTATTAATATATGGCATGCAGTCAGGGCCGGTGCTGCCGATAGGCGAGCTAGGCGTCCGCCTAGAGCACAGTGCCTGCCTAGGGCGCAGCTGGGCCCGACCACTGAAACCATTAAAAAATTGTTTTTGTGTCCGCGGGGCAGCCATGGGCACCACAATTTACTCACGCGGCACCGCCGGCATGCTCGCTACACCAGTCTCAGCCAGCACCAAGTCCACGCCTCCGTCTCCTTGACGCCAGCGGCTGATGTGGCGACGCCGGCACATGTTGGGGCTGGCTGCAGCACGTGCACCCTCACATCAGTCGCTGGCATGAAGGAGGCAGAGTCGGAGAGCAGACAAGGTGCCGAGTGAGAGAGATGAAGCTGTGTGAGCTGGCGGAAAATATACCCATGTAAGAGCTGGGGCAATATATCCATGTGTGAGATGGGGCAAATATACCCATGTGAGAGCTGGGGGCAATATATCCATGCATGAGATGGGGGCAATATAACCATTTGTGAGCTGGGGCAATATATCCATGTGTGAGCTGGGGCAATATATCCATGCGTGAGCTGGGGGCAAATATACCCATGTGAGAGCTGGGGGCAATATATATATCCATGTGAGAGCTGGGGGCAATATAACCATGTGTGAGCTGGGGGCAAATATACCCATGTGAGAGCTGGGGGCAAAATAATATACCCATGTGAGAGCTTGGGCAATATATCCATGTGAGCTGGGACAAATATACCCATGTGAGAGCTGGGGCAAAATAATATACCCATGTGAGAGCTGGGGCAATATATCCATGTGAGCAGGGACAAATATACCCGTGTGAGAGCTGGGGCAATATATCCATGTGAGAGCTGGGGGCAAATATATCCATGTGAGCTGGGGCAATATATCCATGTGAGAGCTGGGGGCAAATATACCCATGTGAGTGGGGGGAAATATATCCATGTGAGAGCTGGGGGCAAATATACCCATGCGAGTGGGGGGCAATATATCCATGTGAGAGCTGGGTCAAATATACCCATGTGAGCTGGGTCAAATATACCCATGTGAGCTGGGGCAAATATACCCATGTGAGAGCTGGTTAATATATCCATGTGAGAGCTGGGGGCAAATATACCCATGCGAGCAGGGGAAATATATCCATGTGAGCTGGGGGACAATATATCCATGTGTGAGCTGGGGCAATATATCCATGTGAGCTGGGGGCAATATAGCCATGCGTGAGCTGGGGCAAATATATCCATGTGAGCTGGGGGCAAATATATCCATGTGAGCTGGGGGCAATATATCCATGTGAGTTGGGGGCAATATATCCATGTGAGCTGGGGGCAAATATATCCATGTGAGCTGGGGCAAATATACCCATGTGAGCTTTCTTTTTTTGGGGGGGTGCAAGTAGCTGGTCTTGCCAAGGGCGCAAAATAGTCTAGCACTGGCCCTGCATACAGCTTGCATTTAACACCATCACTACCAAGCACTCTTTGTTTGGGGAAAAAAAAACATTAACCTAACATTTATTTGAAACCTGGGATATGTAGTTAACAATTAAAGTAACACACTAAAAAAATTACCCTCCCTTTCCCCTTAAATTATTATGGACAATCTTCTGACAGCATCTGCAAAACTATCAGGGTTAGTCAAAGAGCTCCGAATTGCTTGAGAAAGGTAACCGAACGCTGAAAATCAGCGTTCGGTTACCTTTCCTGGCCATTCGGCTATCCAGAGAGCAGGCAATTCGCCAAATTCTGTCGAATTGCCTGCACATACGGTGCCTGTTCAGTGCCTGTTCGAGGGCAGTGAAATCCCCATGAAAATGCACTGCTTCGTCTATTCAGAGAACACAAACCAGCAGTGAAAGGTTCCCCTAATGCCCTGCCATTCGGTGGTTTAATTCGGCAAATTTATTCAGGAGAATCCCATAGACTTCAATGTTAAAAATATTCCCGTTTTAATTCAATATCTAATAAACCGTTCATTATAAAATTCTGCAGTAAAGAGTCTCTTTATTTATAGATTTTTTAGGATATTTTAAGCACTTTTCAGAATTTTTTTTTTTTTAAAAAAGTCCAATTTTTTTTTCTTTTTTTTTTTTAAGTTTACTTATTTTTTCCTTTTTTTTATCATTCCCTGGACCTCCTGTGTAAATTTCAGACATTTTCGCTCAGTAGTTTCTTTGCAAACAGCGTTTCATTTTCACAGATTCATACAAACGGTTTTGCTAATTTATTCACCTCCCTCGTCTGCGATCTCAGCTGCTTCGGTTGTGTGTGATCGGCTCCTGCTCGGGCTTTTTCCGTGGTTTTCACAGGTTAATCCAGATGTTTTTGGGGGTTTTCGGCGTGCATTCGCTGGGTTTTGCGGTTTTGTTTTCGTCAGGTTTGTGGTAGCTTTTCCCTGCAATTCGGGGACCCTGTGGTGCTTGCTGAATACACCGCAGGGTCACCGAAATGGGATCGGCAAAAGGAACCGAATTGAAGAGAACGAAAAGTCACCGAACGTGCGGTGACTTTTCGAATCTCTTTGGATAACCCTTTATATTTTAATATGTGTTTTATTTCAAGTATAATACTCACCTTTCCTCCCTTTGCACTAGGCTGCTCCTCCTCTTCCTTCAGGGCTTCCAAAATTTGGAAGTTCCTGGTGCTTCTTACGCAAATTGCATAAGCCTACATACAAAAGTTTTAAGGTTTACACAAATTGCGTATATGACATGTGCTTGTATAGAAGCAGCACAGGGCTTGTGTCTCCCTGAATGCTCACTGCTGCGAATGTTTGGGAGACAGGATGATGTCACAACACATAGGAGGTTATTCAGAGAGCACGGAAATGTCCCCGACATTTCGGTGCTCACTCATTCCCCGCACTTTCCCGCACTTTAGAGAATCAAATTTCCCCACCCTGCGGTGAATGCAGCATTCACCACAGGGTCAGGTCCCTGGTGTGCAGAGAACTGACTCTCAAACCTGCCAAAATGCCGCCGCAAACCTGCTGGCCGCCGCTGCAAACCTGCTGCAGACCCGCTGCCCACCACACAGCTGCTGCAAACACAGCCGAGGAGTCACCGAGCACAGCGCCGACCAGCCACAAAAGAAAGCCGACAAGCCGCCAGATGGGTAAAAAAATAAATAAACAATATGATGTGTCAAAATTGAAACGCTGTTTACAAAAAAAAATAGTGAACGAAATGGCTGGAATTAACATGTAAGGTACTATGAATGATAATAAAAAGGTCTGTCACAGGAAAGAGAAAATACGCTATTAAAAAAAAAGTTAATTTTTTTTTGCCAAAAAAAAAAAAATGCCTAAAGGTTCCAAAAAATAAAATCAATAAATAAAGAGACTTTTACTGAAGATTAAAATAATAAACGGTTTATTAGATATTGCATAAAAAGGGAATATTTTTAACATTGAAACCTATGAGATTCACCTGAATAAACCTGCCTAATGAAAGCACCGAACAGCAGGGCACTTCAGCAACTATTCACTGCTGTTCGGTGTTCTCTGAATAGATTAACCTTTGCTTCTCTATGGGAGATTTCACTGCCCTCGAACAGGCACCGTACTTTCTGGCAGTTCGCCAAAATTTGGTGAACTGCTTGCTTTCTGAATACCCAAAAGGCCCCAAAATGGCACTTTATGGGGAAATTCCCTGGTCGTGCCATTTCAGGACCAGATCCGCTGTCTTTGAATAACCCCTATAGTGTACACACATCATCAGTGCCAGATCTGGTACCCAGCAGTCGGGATATTCAAAATCATGTCTGCCTAGGGACAACTGTGATGTCAAAGGAAACATCAAATTTGCACAACTGTACTAGCCAAACAGGGCTGGAAGGAGGGGGCATTCCAAGCAGCCTGACCACTTTAACCACTTCACTGCGGAGGACGTGCTCAGCACGTCCACCCGCAGTATCGTTCCTTGCGGAGGACGCTCTGAGCGCGTCCTCCCTTTGGGGCCAGCATTCGGCCGGCTTCCGGCCGATCGCTGGCCCCCCCGGTGCAGGCTGACATCCTCGATGTCAGCCCAGCACCCGGAACCACCGCCGGAGTAATTAGGTGTCATCGCGTTTGCGCGATGACACCTAATTCAGGTGCCCCCCCCGCATGTGTGGAGGAAGCGCCTGAAAGGGAGGGGGGAGGTCCTTTGGACCTCTCTCCCTCCCGATCGGCGGCGTGCAGGGGGTTAACCCAGGCACGGTTTGGAAGGACACAGCCTGCCCTTCCAATTGGTACCTGGCATTAACCCCATGGGGGCCGGATCACGAATCGGCGCCGAAATGCGCCGGTTCGTGATCCTTTCCCGGAGATGGCCGACATCTTGGATGTCAGCCAAGCTTCCGGGAATGCCCCCTGAGGACTGGCGTCATCGTGCATAGCACGATGACGCCAGTCCTGGAGTTAACCCCTAACTGCCACCAATGGTGGAGATAGGGGGTTCATTGGAACCCCTATCTCCCGATCCGTGGCAGTTAGGGGTTAATGTTTGGTATTGTTGGATCGGCCAGAGCATGGCCGTTCCAACAATACCAAACATGAGTATGAAATTTTTAGAAAAAATAAATAAAAAAAATTTAAATATTTTAAAGATAAAAATATAAAAAAAATAAACAATTTTTTTTTTCTTTTTTTGGTTCGTTAATGCAGCAATATTGTTCCCATTTCAATTATAATGTGAACAATAATGCTGCACTAACGATTTTTGTATGCGGTGCGTTTGATAAAAATCACGTAATTTTCCCCAAAAAAAATGTAACGAGACCCCATCTCTAATTTTTTTAACAAGCGCACCCCATACAAAATATAACCGCAATTGCTCGCCTGTTAAAATGTGAAAAAAAAACACTTTACACGTTGTAAATTATTGAAAATTCATATTTTATTGCATTTTTTGTTATAATATACAGACAGGTCATGACGTATACTTATAATAATGACATATTATGAATCTGCCGAGTCTGATGGAAAGAACGATATATAATATGTCTGGGTCATATACTAAAATAAGCCTTCAAAACACGTTTAAACATGATGAGCAAAATCGGTAAAAATGACCTCAGCACAGAGGCGGGAAAAGCCTCAGCAGCGAAAGGGTTAAATTAGATAAAGTGGTCAGGGTGTGTAAAGTGTCCTTTTAAGTATACTATAAAGTGCCAATTTAGTATAGAGATTAAAATAATCTAAATTTGATTTTACTGAAATATTGCTGGAACAAAATTAAAAACTTTACATTTTGTCCTTTATTTTGCACAATGTCACACAGGCTCTGCGTTAGCTCTCCCTGTGTTCTGCCCTCTCCTTTGCTGTTCTGATGCAGTAGTTAAGGAACGGAGAGGGTGTAGGCTACTCTTTAATTTCTTTACAGTAGTTTCTTTACAGTAATACAGGGAGATCTCTTATCATGCAAAGAAAAGGTATGCAGAAATGGCATTACAGTATATGCAAATTTTCATTTGATATTGAATTTCAATGCAAAATTTAGTGTACACGTATTTGATAGTGAAAGGGTTAAGAAAATTTACATGTACTCTACCTTTTCGATATACGGACCAAATGTAGGTGTGGGATATACAACACACAACAAAGTATTTTCCTTCTCTCTTTTATTGCAATATGTAAACATTTTTCTACTATACTGTATATATAAAATCAAAATAATGGTTGTGTATCAGTGTTCAAGACTACCTTATGTGATGATTATATGAGACCCAACATTCTGCTTTTCACTTGACTAAGTATGTTTAGCATTTTTTTAATCGAGAAGTGAAATCTTGCCTGCGGTTAAAAAGGATTGCATTCTCTTCTGCAAATACAATGAAGATCGTCATTCCAGCAGCTGTCACTGAAATTATGTTACCACTTTGCAATCTACAAATGACTAAAAATTGGTAGCTATGCAGTGAATTGAAGAGTGATGTTTTAAATTATTTAGTTGATATTCATTTTTCATATAGGCTCCTATATCTTGTACATATATATATGTATATATCACGTTACTTGTGCCCTGGTGTCGTATTGTGATCATTGAGCCCAATCTGACTCAACCTCCTCTCTGCTTGTTGCTGACGCCACCAATGGCATGGTTTTGACACTGGCCACTTGACTGCATTGTATAATTATGCTCCACGCGTCGTTGCCGATCGACACCATACCTAGCGTCATCTCGTTCGCACCAGTCTCAGACATTTTGGGTTTTCTGAACTGATTCCATCCAATAGGAGAATGAGTAACACCCTTTAAGTCCAGTTCACCCTCAGTAATATGCCCTGACGTGGTTCTAGTCACCCAAGAACGCATTATATTCTAGATTGTGTTTATCTGCACAAACATTGGCATTCTTTATGAACTATTCTGATTCTCTGTTATCCCTGACTCCTGGATTGTATGACTACCCTCTCTGTTGCTGACCTTTGTCTATTGGACTATTCCCTCTGGTATCTGACTGTAGCTAGTTCCATGATATTGTATTTTGTTTTTGTCTGCCTTTTAGTGTCACATCCAGCACCGTCCTGGGATCCTAGCAGCCAGCATCACCTTCCTTGCTACTCGCTGGCAAGCCGAGTGAAGTACTGGCCAATTGCGGCCGCAGGTTACTGGTGCAAGCGGGTCGCATCGTGATGATGCAGCACCTGCCAAGTTTAAAATGAGAAGCCTGAGTCTTGGTTCCTTGCCCTGACGTGGTTTTCACTCCTCTCAGTGCGTTCATTGTATTTACTAATCGGATAACCTGTGTATGACTTCTGGCTTAGTTTACAATTTCTCCTGGCTGTTAACCTCTTGGCTCCTGACAACCTGCTCGGTTATAATAACCCCTGGCATTTGGCTGACGACCCACTCTGGTATAACGAACCCTGGCATTTTGCTTACAACCCGTTCTGGTATGATGACCCCTGGCATTTCGCTTATGTCCCACTCTCACATTATGACTTCAGCTATCTGTTCACGTGCCATCTGGTATTAACCCCTGGTGTCTGTTGTTCTGTTTGCGTATACCTCTGGTATGTCCTGTGCCCAGAAATAGCTAGAGTTACCGGCCACTTCAAGGATCATGTCACAGTTGGGACCTAGCATTGAGTGCAGGAGTGTGGGTATGAGCCTAATGTGCAGTGACTCAATACTCATACAGGGTACAGGGTGCCAAACAGGGTTTATTAAACAAAACAAGATACACCAACAGGAAACCAGAACTAAAGCACAATACCGAACAAGAGACTAGAACTAAAACACATTGGTACACGCAAGATATATATATATATATATATATTCCAGACAAGAAGGGAACCAGACTGAAACATGAGGGACAGGAGGGCAAGGAAGAAAGCTAAAGGGAATACTAAGCTGGGTAAGGTCCTTCAGTTGGCCTCTAACTAGGGAAGAACCCTCAATGAGAATAGACAAGAGCAGAGGAGGAAGTGAGAGTGGGAGCTGAATCTAGGAGCAGCAAATTGGCATGAGAAACAAGGAACAGCAGGAGGAGACTGAAATACAAGATGGGGTGGTAGAGAGAGCTTAAGACACAGGAGACTAAACACACATGAAGGGCAGATACTAAATAAACATAATATACAAATAACAAGAATATACCAGGCAACAGTACAATAGGAGTAATCAATAGAATTGTCAGAATACACAAGCATGAGTCTATACAGAAACAGGATTGTCATATACAAAGCGAAGGGTCTGGCATACGAGAGATCAATGATAGGCAGGGGCACAGGAAGCAAAGGAGGGTACCGTAGATGTGAGGAAATAGTGTCCAGAACTATAGCAGAAGGTATACGACAAATGTCTGTGAATCAAGAAGCGTACAAGCAAGGAAAAAGGAATAAGCATCTGCACTATACCAGGGCCAGAACTTCAATGAATGAGGAAGCAACGCCTTGAAGGTGTTGCTTCCTTTTAAGCACAGTTCATTAGTACAGAGAGAGTCCAGGTGAGGTTCCAGGGTGATGTTGCAGACAACAGGTAAAAGTCCTGGAACCTGCATATTCAATGCAAGGCAAAATCAAGCAACAGGATACAAGGGGGCGCCAGGGGCTCAGAATGTCCAGATCATTACAGACCGGCAGTGTAGCATATCTTGTCTGCATATAGGGATTAAACATTATATCTAGGAGATACGTCAGGGGCATTACGTCAGGGGCATGGCACACCTGGACAAGTTGTCATCCAGGCAGGATGAACAGTATAATCGTATGTCACAGCCAAGACACATACCCCTCATGTGAACATGACCGCTCCGCCGAGATTTGATGGAGCCTCGAGTGCTTTTAGGGGTGTCCTGACACAGGCTGATATCCAATTTGAACTGAACCCTGGTATGTGTCGGTCTGATAAGTAAAAAGGGAGCTTTGTTATTAATCATCTCTCATCGAAGAGGGGGGGAACGGGCAGAGGATACTCCAGGAAAACCACAGGATTTCAGGCAGAAGATCCTTCCTGGCAGATAGCGAAACAGACGACGGGGAAGGGTTGTTCCAGCTTCATGCTGTTGAGGACCGTGCCATCCCTTTAGTCAGCACATCACACTTATACAGAGCCAATAATATTTTATATAGGCTCTGGGCCACGTGAGTGATGATTTATCTATATATATATATATATATAAGTCACGATATACAGTCATGGCCGAAATTGTTGGCACCCCAGAATTTTTTCCAGAAAAATCAAGTATTTCTCAGAGAAAAGTATTGCAGTAACACATGTTTATTCCCTTTGTGTGTATTGGAACAAAACAAAAATTCCGGGTGAGTGGTGTAAGAAGCTTATTGATGGTTATAGGAAGCGACTGATTTCAGTTATTTTTTCCAAAGGGTGTACAACCAAATATTAAGTTAAGGGTGCCAAGAATTTTGTCCAGCCCATTTTTGGGGTTTTGTGTGAAATTATGTCCAATTTGCTTTTTTTCCTCCCTTTTTATGTATTGTTCCAATAAACACAAAGGGAATAAACATGTGTATAGCAAAACATGTGTTACTGCAATACTTTTCTGTGAGAAATACTTGATTTTCTGGAAAAATGTCTGGGGTGCCAACAATTTCAGCCATGACTGAAAACACCATATTGCACTATATTGCTTTTTCTCCTCTCCATATATTATCCATTGATGTGAGGCTCGGAGAAAGGATAAGTATGTGTTTTACTCATTTTAAGTATATTTTCCCTATTTACACATATTCACACCGGTTTTGTCTTGATTTGCACAAATTTTATTTGAGCTTAGGAGGAACCTTATCACCTATTATTAACATCCTTTAATTCACATACCAAGAGCTCACTATCAGCACACAGGCGGGTTCTGCTTACTCCTCAAATGCGTTAAAAAAAAAGTATTTACAAAGTGATTATTCATTTTGTACATTGCATGAATCTAGTTCTTCTCAAAATGAATATTTAAAATGTTGTTAACAAGTTTAGTTTTGATATCTCTTCTTCCCAAAGCTGGAGAGAAATCATTCTGGTTGCAATTTAAGTATGTAAAACTGTATATGCATGAATTTATAAAAACATGTGTGAATGTTTCAATAAGGTTTTTTAATCAATTGATAAAGGCCTAAGGCAATGCTCATGATGAATAGAATAATATATAAGCATACGGCAAGAATGAAAATTAAAATAAAAAACGTTTTGTAATTTGTAATAATTATGTATCTTGTGTAGTTCTTAGAAGCCGTGTTTTACATCCCAGTTGCTTGACAAGACAAGGTATCAGAGAGTTTGGTAAAATGGGCAAATTCATTAAAATGCACCCAGCTGCTCATATGCTTTGACAGAACATTAGAGTATTCATTTAAATGACTTAACTCCTAAAAAATATCTGGATTTTACTTATTTTTTTACACGGAAAAAATGTGATGACTAGATGAATCTTATCTGATTATAATTAATTCCTATAATTTAAAGCTCCTGGTTTTAGAGCTTAAATCGCATTGGAAGACAGAAACATTATGTTTTAATCCAAATGTGATAGGCAATTGAAATATGAATATAAAGGGATTTCATTAGAGCTGTGCAGTGCAATCCCGTAAAATATGGATTATAGATATATCTGAATGAAAGAAGATCAATAAGCATGCATTAAAACTGCTGGATCTCTAAAACCTCATCCACGCCTAGCAATCCATTACAGGGTATCGACTTTACACTCGCAAACTGATAATGTATAAAACGTGTCACAAGATAATTTTAATCTTAAAAGACACTTGCTATGTTTTCTTTTTTAGACATACCACATGTTTCTGTAAGTTTATTAATTTATGTCTACTATAAGTTTGTTCATTTATGTCTGTAACATTGTTGTCATTTTAGGGAGAACCATCTGGTTCTTTTTCTGTAATTTTTCTTTAGTAAAAGATATTTACATACGCAGCATTAACCTATTTATTTATAATCTCTTTCTACTTGTGTTCGGAGGTTTGAAGAAATATGTTTCTAACTTATCTGAGCAGTGTGATTAAAACGGTGTAGATGCGGCAAATTCCCATTTTAAGTTTTAAACAAAAAAGGAAAATTATATATAATTAATTTTGCTCAAATGAAAATCAATGTATTGTAACCCTGTCTGTACTGTGCTTATTGTACAGCGCTGCAGAATATGCTGGCGCTTTATAAATAATAATAATAATAATAATAATAATCAAGAAATGTTGTAACTCCGATAAGTGCACATAATACACAACAAGTATTCAACTAACAATCCACCTATAAAAAAATAAAAACAAACAAGCATAAACTAGATATTTACACGCTGGTGTCAAAGGGAAAAAAAGGACGCATTTTTTCACGGAATACGCGATAGCTGTCATACGATGCGCATTTTCGTCCGTGATTTTGTACGGATCATCAATAAAACACTTTTTGCATCTGGACGTTATGTTGGCCGGACATTAGCAGCGTCTGACATCTCCTAATCACGCACACACGCCGCTAGCGGATGCAGCGCACTTTGTACGTCAGTACTAGCGGTTTGACGCTCTCGAAAAAATGCGTTCGTTTGCCACTTGCGTTGCGCGGCCGCACTTTTGTGCGGCCGTTCTTCGTATGCTGACCGACTTTGGATGTAATTTGCTGCTAGCGCGGCCGTGATTTAGTGCGGCTAAACGCACGTTAATACTGCGTTAGTCTGACCTTAGCCTAAGGGCCCTACGCCTTAGGTGCTTCAGACCTTCATTATCACAAGAATTTGGATGCAAGACTAGAGTGAACATGCATGCGCCGTGGGGGCTAACGTGCCTTCATCTAGATATCGGGATAACATATTGAGGCAATATTTTAGTGTCACACTTGCCACCATATAAAAATCACCCTTAACATGTGAACCCTTCTTCATTTCTTTGATGGCAAGTGTGACAGTGAATTATTTTCTCAATATGCTATCCTGTTATCTAGATGAAGGTGTGTTAGCCCACAGGGCGTATTATTATTATTATTATTATTTATTTATAAAGCGCCAGCATATTCCGCAGCGCTGTACAATAAGCACAGTACAGACAGGGTTACAATACATTGAACAACATTTGACAAACAGTACAGGAGGAGATGAGGGCCTATTCCCGTAGGAACTCACAATCTAGGAGGGTTGGGGTTGGAAACAGGAGGAGAGGAACTGTAAGGTGAGAGTGATTGATGGTTGCGTCAGTGAGTTGGGTGGTAGGCTTCCCTAAATAGGAATGTTTTCAGGGAGTGTTTGAAGGAAGAGAAGTTAGGGGAAAGTCTGACAGCACGAGGGAGAGCGTTCCAGAGAGTGGGGGCTGCGCGTGAGAAATCCTGCAGTCTATCATGGGAAGAGGTGATGCGGGGAGAAGCTAGGCGCAGGTCACTGTTTGACCTTAGGGAGCGGGCTGGGGTGTATTTGGTGATTAGTGAGGACAGGTAGTGGGGCGCTGAGTTAGTGAGGGTTTTGTAAGTAAGGATAAGGATTTTGAACTTATTCTGCAGTGGATGGGGAGCCAGTGAAGGGACTCGCAGAGGGAGCGGCAGAGACAGAGCGGCGGGTGAGGTGAATTAGCCTGGCGGAGGCGTTCAGGATGGATTGTAGGGGGGAGAGGCGGGACAGAGGGAGGCCAGATAAGAGATTATTGCAATAGTCGAGTCGGGAGATTACCAGGGCGTGTATGAGTTGTTTTGTGGTGACAGCGGTAAGAAATGGCCGAATTCTGGAAATATTACGCAGTTGGTATCGGCAGGAGGAGGAAAGAGACTTGATGTGGGGGATGAAGGAAAGAGCAGAGTCCAGTGTAACTCCAAGACAGCGAACTTGGTTTGATGGGGAGATGGTGATACCCTCCACCGTGATAGAGAAGTCAGGAGGTGAGGAGGCATTAGAGGGAGGAATAAGTAGGAGCTCAGTCTTTGACATGTTGATCTTTAGGTGGTGGGAGGCCATCCAGGAGGAGATGCCAGATAAACAGTCACTGACTTTTGAAAGGACAGGGGGAGAGAGATCAGGGGTAGAGAGGTAGATCTGAGTGTCATCAGCGTAGAGGTGGTAATTAAAGCCAAAGCTGTTGATGATTTTGCCCAGGGAGGAGGTGTAGATGGAAAAGAGCAGAGGACCAAGGACAGAGCCTTGAGGTACACCAACAGATAGAGGCAATGAAGAGGAGGAGTTACCAGCAAAGGACACACAGAAGGACCTGTTGGATAAATAGGAGTCAACCCAAGCAAGTGCAGTGTCACCGAGACCCAGAGAGTTGAGGGTCTGTAGAAGGAGGGGGTGGTCAACAGTGTCAAAAGCAGCCGAGAGGTCAAGCAGGATGAGAATAGAATAGTGGCCGTGTTTTTTAGCAGTTAGGAGGTCGTTGGTGACTTTGGTGAGGGCAGTTTCAGTTGAGTGTAGCGGACAGAAGCCAGATTGCAGGGGGTCAAGTAGGGAATTGGAGGACAGGAAGAGGGAGAGGCGGTTGAAGACTAGTTTTTCTAAGAGCTTTGATGTGAAGGGAAGCAGGGATACAGGGCGGTAGTTGGATGGAGAGTTGGTGTCTAGGGATGGTTTCTTTAGTAAAGGGGTAACTAGCGCGTGTTTGAAGGCGGATGGAAAGGAGCCAGTGGAGAGAGATAGGTTGAAGATGTGTGTGAGAGCAGGGGTGAGGGAGGAGGAGAGGGGAGGAATTAGATGTGAGGGAATGGGGTCGAGCAGGCACGTGGTGAGATGTGAGGACAATAAGGAATTGACTTCCTCCTCAGTGGTTGGGAGGAAGCGGCAGAGGGTGGCAGAGGGGACCTGTGGGAGTGGAGGTGGCAGATAACTATCTTGTGTTGGGATGTTGCTTCTAATAGTTAGAGTTTTACTGAGGAAGTAGTCTGCCAGGTCTTGAGCGCTGAAGGCAGCTGAGGGGGGAGGTGCAGGTGGGTGGAGGAGGGTGTTGAAGGTGGACCAGAGCCGTTTAGGGTTGGAGGACAGCGTAGATATAAGAGATGAGAAGAAGGATTGTTTGGCCAAGTGGAGGGCAGAGGTGTATGACCGGAGAATAAACTTGAAGTGAACAAAATCAGCTTCAGAGCGGGATTTCCTCCAGGCACGCTCTGCAGTGCGGGAGCATCTTTGCAGGTAGCGAGTTTGGAGGGTGTGCCAGGGCTGAAGCTGGCGGCGTGGGGCCTTGCAGAGTCGAAGAGGAAGCAAGAGTGTCTAGAGCAGAGATAAGCGTAGTGTTGTAGTGATTAGTGGCAGCATCAGGGCAGGTGAAGGATGAGGTATGAGGGAGGTGGTGAAGTAGGTTGGAGAATTGATGGGGGTCCACAGCATGTAGATTTCTGCGAGTGTGTGTGCGGGGTGGGGAGCAGGGTGTTTAGGAAGTCCAGATAGGTTGAAAGAGAGAAGGTGGTGGTCAGAGATGGGGAAAGGGCGACATTTGAACTCAGAAATGGAGCAGAGGTTGGAAAAGACCAGGTCAATAACGTGACCATCGCGGTGGGTAGGGAGGAGGGAGGATTGTGTGAGTCCAAGGGAGGACGTGAGTGAAAGAAGTTTGGAGGCAGCAGGAGCGGAAGGATCGTCAATGGGAATGTTGAAGTCCCCGAGAATTAGGCATGGAAGATTAGAAGACAGGAAGTAAGAAAGCCAGGTAGCAAAGTGGTCAAAGAACTGGGAGGTTGGTCCCGGTGGGCGGTAGATGACTGCCACCCTGAGAGCCAGAGGAGAGAACAGGCGGATGCAGTGTGTCTCGAAGGAGGAGAAGGAGAGGGATGGGGGTGGAGGGAGATGGTGGTAGGTGCAGGTGGGAGAGAGCAGGAGCCCGACCCCGCCACCATTTCTCTCACCCGGTCTGGGGGTATGGCTCAAGTGTAGACCGCCATGTGATAGAGCAGCAACGGAGGCCGTGTCAGAGGGAGTTAGCCAGGTTTCAGTTAAAGCTAGGAGGTTGAAGGAGTTTGAAAGGAAGAGGTCATGGACGGCTGTGAGTTTGTTGCACACAGAGCGAGCGTTCCAGAGGGCGCAGGAGAAAGAGGACAGGCGCTGAGGGATGATGGGAATGAGGTTGCTGGGCTTGCAGGGAGGTGATTTATGTGCGATGGAGATGGGATGAGAGGGAAGTATTGGATGTGTTGTGGGGCCAGGGTTAGGGGATATGTCACCTGAATAGAGTAACAGCAGGAGGGTGAGAAAGAGAAGGTGGGAATGGGATTTGTGGGCGTGGGAGTGATTGGCAGCACGAGAGTTAGAGGGAGACCATGTTCTGAGGAAACAAAGGAGCTCATGTGAGGCCATCATGTGGGACGAGAGGAGGGAGGGAGAGATGCAGATAGTGTAGGGGTCGGTGGTAGAGGGGCAGGAGTTCCATTTAAGGAGAAAGGTAGAAGTAAAGAGGAGAAGCGTGAGAGAAAGCATGAAATAGACTTGCGTTTACCCAGAGTAAAATTGGGCCTTGCAGTTCCTTCCTCCAGTCCCGCAACTCCAGGAATCAACTCTGCGCGTCCACTTAAGACTGTCACTTGTGAATGTCACAAGAGCCTGGCTCAAATGGAGCCAGTCTTAGTGGTTATATAGGACAGACTGATTGCAATCAGGCAGTTAAAAAGTCAACAGCTGAAGCTGGATGGGCTGTGTCAATAGGGCAGGAGATTCACATGCTAATTAGCAAAGCAAATGGTGGAGAAAACAAAAATAAATAAAAAAACAGAAAAAAAAACCAAGGAAACGTTATAATGTGGGTGCCTGTGAATACTGGGTGATAATGCCTACCAGAAAAAGTATGCAGGGGTTCAGTTGAGATGTGGGTGTCTGTGGATTATGGGTGATAATGCCTACCAGCAAAGGTATGCAGGGGTTCAGTTGAGATGTGGGTGTCTGTGGATGATGGGTGATAATGCCTACCTGTGGAGAGAGGAGACACAGGAATTAGGGATCGTGATGGCGTAGGGGGATCTTGGATAAAACTCCAGGAATCAACTCTGCGCGTCCACTTAAGACTGTCACTTGTGTCACTTGTGTCCAAATTCTTGTGATAAGGTGATCCGGGGAAGAGAAGAGAGATACGGTCAACAAAAAGTAAACAAACTTTGAAATGACACGAGGTAGGAGGGCTAGGGGAAGGGACTCTCTGTCTCTGTTGTTTGTAACTTGTGCACATACTATTAGTTAACACTCTCCTCCTGTTATCTGTCTACACGTGCACTGCCAACTCTTGCCTCCAAGACTTCTCACAATCAGCACTGGTCCTGTGGAATGACTTGCCTCGCCCTATCAAACTCTCCCCTGATCTTCAGGCCTTCAAGAAATCCCTCAAAATCCATCTCTTCAGATTAGTGTACCACATCACTGATGCAACTCATCCCTCTACTCATCTACTCACTAATGTCTGAAGCTGCTTCTATGACCCCACCATTCCCAAACCACTGGCACTCATGAACCTGCTATCTAGTAAAATCCCTCTGGTCTTCCTCAACCTCAATCCCTCTAGATTGTAAACTTCTATGAACACGGCCGTCTACACCTCTTGTTTAAATCATATGTCCGTTTATCTCATTCCCTTTGGTTATTGTAAAGCGCTGTGGAAACTGTTGGCGCCGCACTATATAAATGAAGACAATAATGATAATAATAATATGTGGGCACAATTTAGTAGCTTGTCCCCATGACATTACTCATCATGCCCACGTGTTAACTTTATTTCCTTGATGACAATGGCAGGGCTCCATAGATAGTAGTAGGATTTGGTGCTCAGTGCAGTACTAAAAAAAAATCCCAATATGGACCATGAGGTTCCAAAAGAGAGAAATCTACAAATACAACCTTTATTAAAATGTTCCACTTCCCACTTGTATAGTGACAAAGTTCATCTTTCAATGGGATATTGTGTGTCTGTGTAGGGCAGGCAAAACATTGAGTGAATCGCAGAGCAAGGAAAGAAAGTTCACAGTGAAGTCCTGTTGATGCTCTTTCTAGTAGACAAGTAATTAAAAAAACAATACTCATGTGAATTAGAGCCTGAAAGAGAATTCTAGCTCAAAAAATTCACACAATTCAATAACAGGGAGCAAGGTAAGTGGACCTTCACCAAAATTGGATTTGTGTACCTTAGAGGAATAAATGCATGCAAAAGTGCAACTCAGGCAGTATCATTTTTTGTCATACATATACAGGATATTGCTAACACCTTACTCCATATGCCCATCTCTTATTTAGAATGTGTCTCTGTTTGCATATGCAAACTGATACATCTATCACTTATTTCTGTGACAGAATATATTCAAAACCAGAAATAGAATATTCCTCGTAAGTTCGTATGTATGTTAATATATTGAATATGTTAATGCATAAGAAGTGTATATCACACTGTATAATAGATATATATTTCTTGTTGAATCTTTAATATTAACAGTACAATAAATCATGGACTAGGTTCAATGTATTCTACTAATCAACATATTGTATTGTTTTATATGTATATATATGTAACCAAGTGGATGCGCTCACTTACTTAAAAAATACTTTATTAATCTTACATTAAAAAAACAATATTTTGGTTCACAAATGAACCTTTATCAAGGTCCCTGATAAAGGTTAATTTGTGAGCCGAATAGTCATATATATATATATATATATATATATATATATACAGTTTATCAAGAAGCGGTGCTCCACATCACGGAGATAAGATTAAATAAATGTTAAAGACAACATTTTCTTGGTACATCGATGTTTCAGTCCTGAAGCTTGATAAACGTCCTCCGGGACTGAAATGGCGATGTTACACAAAAATTGTCTTTAATATATTTTTAAGCTTATCTCCGTGTTTCGGGACATCCCTTCTTGTTGTATTGCCATTCGTACAGGCTCCAGCACCGTAGGATGAATCATATTTGATTTGGAGTGCAGGGACCATAAGTCTTTATAATGATATATATAGATATATAGATAGATAAAACCGTCCACAGCAGGGTTTGCACTCACGGTTCACCTTGTTCCTCTCAGCACCCGGTGCTCAGCAATGGCATCTAATCAAAATACCGTGTTGTAGATATGCCAGCACTCTGGAATTCCAGTATTAACCTTTATTCATCTATAAATGATGTGACATAAGGAAAGGGAAGGTCATTGAGGGGCGATACATTTCCCCTCGGTTTCTGTCATATATGCAGAAGTAGTGGATCCAGACAAACAGGGTTATCCAAAGAGATCCGAATTGCTTGAGAAAGGTAACCCAACGCTGAAAATCAGCGTTGGGTTACCTTTCCTGGCCATTCGGCTATCCAGAGAGCAGGCAATTCGCCAAATCCTGGCGAATTGCCTGCACATACGGTGCCTGTTCGGTGCCTGTTCGAGGGCAGTGAAATCCCCATGAAAATGCACTGCTTCGGCTATTCAGAGAACGAAAACCAGCAGTTAAAGGTTCCCCTAATGCCCTGCCATTCGGTGGTTTAATTCGGCAAGTTAATTCAGGAGAATCCCATAGGCTTCAATGTTAAAAATATTCCCGTTTTAATTCAATATCTAATAAACCGTTCATTATAAAATTCTGCAGTAAAGAGTCTCTCTATTTATAGATTTTTTAGGATACTTTAAGCATTTTTCAGATTTTTTTTTTTCTTCAAAGTCCGTTTGTTTTTGTTTTTTAATATTTTTTAAGTTTTCTTCTTTTTTCTGTAACAGCCCTTTTTATTATCATTCCCTGGACCTCATATGCAAATTTCAGACATTTTCACTCAGAAGTTTCTTTGCAAACAGCTTTTCACTTTCATACATTCATACAAACGGTTTTGCTAATTTATTCACTGCCTCATCTGCGGTCTCAGCTGCTTCGGCTGTACCTCAAGAACAAGCGAAAACGGCGATCATGGGTTCATCCCAAAAACGCTGCCAGATGCACGCATGGCCACTTTGTGACGCTGTACAGGCCACTGTGAGAGAGGGACCCGACGAAGTTCTTCAACTACCTGCGGATGTCCATCCCCCTCCTTCAACGAACTGTTGTCGAAGGTATGCGAGCCGTTGATGAAGAGGGACACCAACATGAGGGACGCCATACCAGCATTCATACCTTCGGTGCCAGTCAGCAGACATGTGCTCGATGTCCACAGCCCCCATTGTCGGTGTGTTGTGATATGCCCACCAGCCCATTCGCACAAGCATACCCACACACATTGCATAATATCACACATACTCCATAATGAATGACACCGACAACAGTGACAGCAACATAAATGTTTTATCCACAAGAAATTGTAATGCTAGACAAAATAACATGAACACACCACATATTACTGAACATACCATCAATCATACATAAACTAAAGAGTCCATGAACATGTGGCAAACAACAATGCAGAGCATAAAACAAGTGCATGAGCAGGAAAATAACTACAAATCCTCATAATGAGGAGCATCTTCGTCATAAGGACCGGGCATGTAACCTCGGTTGTACTCAGACTGAGGGGGTGGTTGTGACCTGGCACCAGGGGACATGGGTCGGGGTGGAGGCTCCGGCTGCCGGTAATAACTACCAGCATATTGTGCACTGCGAGGCACAGGCAGTACTGGAGGTTGGCTCAAGATGCTGTGGATGGTGTCCAAAGTTCTCGGTCGGTACTCCATCTTCTGAGCCAGGCTCATCTGGTGCAACATGGGGAGACACGAATAATGGAAAGTCATGTCATCGTCGTCCCAGAACCTGCAGCGTGGAGGTGGTGGTGGTGGTGGTGCTGGATGGTGAGCATCCATGAATGTCACCATGGCATGCTCGAATTCAGTACCCGGTACCCTTCTCCTTTTGTGGGCCGGCCTGGTGGTGTCAGCTCTTGCAGTAGGCGGCTCCTGGGCAGCGGTCTCCTCCTCCAACTGCGAGTCTGCTCCGGCCTTTTCCATATGTTCCGAGCAGGTGGCAGAAGCACATGGCTACACGTGTTGCTGTGCCCCGGATGTGGATGGGACATCCATGCTGCCCACCATAGGTCTTGGTTCGAGGGTCCGTCGCAGGAATGACAGCTGCTCAGCATAAATATAGCTGTTGCCCCTCCTCGCCGCTGATCCTGAGCGTGGTGCTTCCGCACTTTTTTGAGGACCCTGGTGTAATTGTCCCTGACCGTCCTCCATTTTGCTATGACTTCATGTGCTGCAAAACAGAAGAATGATATTATCTGATCATAACACACATTTATTTCTTCATTTTTGATAGGTATCTTGCCAGTGGATGCAGTCTGCAGGATCGGCGTTATAATTTCCACGTTGGCAGATCTACAGCTGGGGAGATCATCCGCAAGGTGTGCCAGACAATATGGGACACGATGAGGGAAGAATGTTTGACAACACCCATAGACGAGGCATGGGCACGAAATGCTGCGGCATTTCTGGACCAAGCGAACTTTCCGAATTGCCTGGGAGCCGTGGATGGCAAACATGTCCGCATAGTGAAGCCACTGCAGAGTGGCTCACTGTATCACAATTATAAACATTATTTTTCCATTGGCCTACTGGTAGTGGCCTATGCCAACTATAATTTTGTCTGTGCGGATGTGGGGTCATACGGGAAAGATTCTGACTCCACACTGTTCAGGAACTCCACACTGTGGAATGCAATAGAGAGTGGGACCCTGCACATCCCAAGACCCACACCTTTGCCTGGCACAGACGTGGCAGTCCCCTATGCCTTTGTGGGGGACGAGGCTTTCGGCCTGTCCACACATCTCCTGCGGCCATACTCAGGGACACACCTGACTGTGAAGAAGCGGGTGTTTAATTATAGACTGTCGCGTGCGAGACGGTATGTCGAGTGTACCTTTGGCATTCTGAGCAACAAGTGGAGGATTTTTCATAGGCCGCTAGATTTGCACCTAGATTTTTGTGTAGATATAGTGAAATGCTGTTGTGTGTTGCATAATTTCGTTCGTGCACGGGATGGTTATAATTTTGATGACTCCTTGTCTGTTTGTGGTTTGGAGGAATTTATTAATGATGATGTTATGCCTGTGAATCGACACAGCAACAGGTATCGCGATGCGCTGGCAAATTATTTCACTAGCGAAGCAGGTCAGGTGCCCTGGCAGATGGGGAGCATTTCACATGTGACGTTCATGAATTTGTTAGCCATTTACATTTTGTTTGGATTCAATGTGCATTTGATTATGAATATGATAATAATCATATACTCACTCTGCACTTTCTGTTCATGATCAGACCATGTGTCATATGCAGGGTACACCACTCTTGTCACATCAGCCCATGCGTTCACCTTGCTGATCTTGTCCTTGAATTGTTGGCTGGCTGTGTCCCACAATTCGGGGTGCTCCCCCACTTCGGTGATAAGCCTCTCGACATCCATGTCTACTGCAGCGTCCACTCTCCAGTGTCCAGGATACACTCTCCAGCCTCCAGGATATACTCCAGCCACACCAGGAAGGTTCTGGAGTCTGGACGTGATGTAGGCCGCAGAACAGGTGCGTCTGACGTCTCCACCTTACGCACACATGCCTCTAGGTGGACGCAGCACACTCTGTGCGGCCGTTCTAGGGGTTGTACGTTCTTGACTGCCTTGCGTCCATGAGCCGCAGCCGTTGTGCATCCGCAGTTCAGTGCGGACGTACTTCGTGTATCGGGCTGCGATGGGCTTTCTTTCATGCTATCACGGATGTACTTTTAGGTGCAATTACGGACGTGAACACTACGCTCATCTGACACCAGCCTTAGATGCTGAATCAGTTATGTCTGAAACCCCCCCCCCCCCAAGGAAGAAAACAGTATAAAATCGATTTGCTTTCAATTATCTTCAAATTGTATTCTTTTTGCAGACTTGTAAAAACATTAGGAAAATAAGGACTAGTAAAACAGATGATGTGATACAGCTGAGTTTTGCAAATGAAGATGATTAGAATTAGGGATGGGCGTTCGGTTCGAATCGAACATAGGTTTGATTCGAACAGCGCCCGTTCGGCGAACTCCAAACATTTCAGGCCGTTTGCAAAAAATTCGAAAAAAAATAAATAATAATTTTGAATTTTTTTAAAAAAATGCTTAAAAAATCCGAAAAAATCTAAAAATAAAGAGACTCTTTACTGCACAATATTATAAGCAACGGTTTATTAGATATTGAATTAAAATGGAAATATTTTTAACATTGAAGCCTATGGGATAAAACAATCTTGTTGCTAAAACATCAGGCAGACGAGGCCCTCTAATCAGGCACTGTAGAGGGCAGCCTGCCAGGGCCTCCCAAGGATCCCTTGAGGAGCATCATGCAGCCGCCGGATGACAGAGCTGCGACTGTGCGGGCAGGCCGGCCGGGTGCATGTGGCAGAGAGGTGGCGCAGGCAGGGAGCCACTGCACCTGCGGCCACATCAGACAAACCCCCCACAACCAGGATCCAGGGAGTCTCCACTGACTGACCACCAGGCTAAGGTAAGGTGACACATTTCTAAAAAAAATAAAATCCGAGAACATTTTTAAATGTCCCAAGGAACATAAAATAAAAAGTTTTTTTTTCTTTCTATTACTCACCTGATTCCTAGATCCACCTACAAGCGCAGCCTCCCGTCTCCCACGCTGTTAGACGCTGCATACACCGGCGCGCTGTGTGACGCTTCTGAGAAGATACGCTATTAGTGTAGAGGGAGTGATGCAAAATGCGCAGCCGGCTTCCCCGCTACACTAATAGCGTATCTTCTCAGAAGTATACTTGTTACTTACCCTGCTTGTTCTGAGGACCCGATCTGCTGCCGGCTTTGCCTGCCATTTGACTATTCTCTCTGTGTACTCCCTGCCTATTCTGTTTGCCTCTGTTGCTGCTGGTATGCGCCGATTCTCACCATATACAGTAGCGCAGTACAAGTGCCTAAACGTTGCTGACCCGCTTTTGTTATAACAACTACTCTTGCTCTGCGCCCCTGTCTGGTATATTCCGCTGCTTGTTACTGCTGGTGCGCTTTGATCCTGCCATATACTATAAGCGCAGTGCAAACATATATTGATCTCAGTCTGTGGTGTATATTGTTGGTGCTGTCTCCCTGGCCTGTGTGGCTGCTAGAAGTTAGGTTTAGTGGTCCCGAGTCCCGACAATCCTAAGGATCGGAGGGTTAGAGGTCTGTTACCAGGGATCCTACCAGGTCTGTCCTGGGGAATCATTACAAATATGCGGTGAACGCCGCAGCAAATGTTAATGCTCATGCAATTTTAATGCACCTGTTGTTACCTTCATCCAAAGCCTGCATAAGTTTCACCAGAATTTAGCCAAAAAAATCACTAAACTTGTTCTTCGTGTCCTAAAACGTCTCCACTTTTCATACAGGCTGCCGCCACAAGCAGTTGTTTATGAATAGATTAAAGGAAAACCATTTACCGTCATTTGAAATGTCATTTTGTTTCTTTTTAAATGTTTCTATACATCCTACAAATCCGCCACTTCACTGGCAGGTTATGGGGACCTCCTAGGCATGATATTTGAAGGAATTTTTCATTTTATTCTTAACCTTTATGTCATGGAAAACTCACTGTTCCTTTAAAAACGTTTTTTTTAAAACTTTTTGTCCTTGTTTCCTGTCCCCCAGGGCACTACCCGGACCCCCATACACCGTTTATGGCAAATATCTTGCATATATGCCCTCTTGGAGGGCACTCTAAAAATCGAACGTTTGAGTCCCATTGACTTGCATTGAGTTCAAATCGTGTTCGTGTTCGAATTCAAACTTTTTCAAATGTTCGTGTTCGAATGCGAACCGAACACGGGGGTGTTCGGCCCATCACTAATTAGAATATGAGCATGGTAATTAACCCCTTAATGACCCCTGACGTACCCTGTACGTCCTGTCCTCGGGTCTCCCTTAGACCCGCGGACGTACAGGGTACGTCAGCGGCGCCAAATCCCCCTCCCGCCCGATACTCACCTCCCTCGTCGGATCCCACGGCGATCTGGCAGGGAGGAAGCCTGCCCATGTGATTTACATGGGCAGGCGAGGCTGATGACGTCGCCACGCTGCGTGGTGACGTCATCAGAAGGTGCCCCCATGTGTTTCAATGGAGGGGAGGGGGGGCTCCTTCGGAGCCCTCTATCTCCCCAACCATTGAAGCTAGGGAGATGCCGTTTGCACCGCTGGAGAGGGGAGAGCCTTGTATGGGTGTATGGCATTAACAGTTTCGCCGCCGGATCGCTTTTCGACGCCAATTGGCGCCAAAACGCGATTCAAACCTGGAGGGGGGCTGACATCTTGGATGTCAGCCAAGCCTCCAGGTCCCCCCCACCCACTGACAACCTCACCATATGTGTGAGGATGTCAGTGGGCCAGTTAACCCTCTAGCTGCCATGATTATGGCCTTTCAAATGATACCAAACATGACCAGGTTTGGTTTTAAAAAAAAAATAAAAAAAAAAAATTAATAAAAAAAAAATAATAAAAAAATTAAATAAAATAAAAAAATGTTTTTTTTGTCTGGGGGGAGTTTAATTAAATAGGACCTAGGCTGTCATCTAAAAATAATTAGCACAAAATAGTCAGAATGAGCGCAGCGCACATAGGTGAACTGTCTCAGCAGTGAAGGGGTTAAAAAGCAAACGCATGTTAAAATTGGGTATTTCTAGTCTCGGGACAAAATTTTGAACCTATTTAGCCGGGGTCTTTTTGGGTGGTTGTAGATTTTGGGGATTAAATTACGAAAAAGTGTGTTTTTACCATTTTTTTACTCATATTTCATATTTTTTTTTATAGTAAATTATTCGATATGATGGAAATAATGGTATTTATAGAAAGTCCATTTAATGGCGGGAAAAAGGGTGTATAATATGTGTGGGTCGAATAAACGAGTAAGAGGAAAAATTGTCCTAAACACTAACAGCGCAGAAACGTAAAAACAGCATCGGTCACTAAAAGACGGATTTGTGTAAAACCGCCCGGTCACTAAGGGGTTAAAGTATATTAATGCATATGTAGAAGAAGGGTTTTCCAAGTTACAGTTGTAAATTATAACTATGATAATAAATAGTTCGTTCTGCTATAATTTAAGTTGACAAGGATATGCAAATGAAAATAGCAAACCCGTAGGACAGACATTGATTCAATGGTGCACCATAGTATACATTTTATATAACAACCCCATAAAAAAGGTGAAATATGACCACCTTTAGCAAAACATACAGGATTATTCAGAGAGAGGTGAAAACCAGGAGAATGACTGGAGAAGTGAAAATTCTAGGTCAAAATAGCTGATTTGGAAAGTGAGATAAATGGGAGAATTTTTCTGGTTTGGCTATTTTGACCTAGAATTTTCACTTCTCCAGTCATTCTCCTGGTTTTCACCTCTCTCTGAATAACCCTGATAGTTACACTGCAAATCATTACTCAGCATAATAATTCCATATTGTTAATACACATATGTAATATTATAAATTGTTTTGCTCATTTGTGAATTAATAAATAAAATATTTATTAATAATAATACATTAATAATTGCTTCAGACTTATACCATGTTAGAAATCACTGCTTTATTTGAAAGTAGATTTCCCGACACATATATACACTGTACCCTTTTAACTGAAACCAGCAATGTTGCTACCCAATGCTAGATGCATCAGTTTATCCCATGCCGCACCTGTCTGGAATAGTAATTTTCTTGATATTTGCCTTCGAAGATCTACTTTTGTAAATTGGATCCCCTGTTAGCAGTTTCATGATTGTGATTTGAATTGTGTCCAGTGCTGGAAGGATACTCTGTAAATGGAATACTGACATTCATTGAAAATAATGTAGCAGTGTGTACACACTGAGAAATTACCTTTCCTCAAGAATAGACAGGTATAGATCATGGCCATATAAAGACCTTATTTTACCTGAAAATCAGAAGCTATAAATACAGACAACACTTCAATATGAGGAAATAACTTGAATCAGCAGTACTAGTAATACAAGGAAGGGTGGCATATTATTCTAGTGCAGCCGTGGAGGTTCACAAAATGTGTCTTTGAGAGGAGCCAAATCTCCACTCCATTAAGCTTTGGAAAGCATGGTAGACACTTCTGCAGCTGGTGATCTGGACATTTCGAACTACCCTTCCTAGGGCACTAATCCGTACCCTGTGCTAAACCAGAGGCACTAACGGGGATAATGTGCGCCTGTAGGTTTCACCGTAGCATCCCCGTTTTATCACCATATTACGAGGCAGGTGCTGATTTGTGATCTGACCTGCAACGATCCCGCGCTTGCGAGAATGTGCAGGGTCACAGAGTGATTTGCGGAGGGAGACTGGAGACTATTTTTCCCCAGTCTCACTCTACTCCCGCTGCCAGAAGCGGCGGATTACTCAGCGGGATGAAAGGTGAGTATTTGTTTTTTTGGGGGGTTTCAGCTGGCGCTATCTGATTCTGCAGAGGCGGTATCAGTTAGCACCAGCTGCAAGCTGTGGTTAACTTTTTGGTTGTCACATCGGTGTGTTAATTAGCGTTGGGACTTTGTAATCTTAACGCTAATTACTGATTGCACACCCCACGTTAAGCATAGAGAGCGCAAAGTATAGTAAGCTCACGGAAGGGAGTGCAATCCCCAATGCGGTAGCAGATTTTTTAACTCCTTAGCATTTGGAATGTAATATGGGGGGCATGCGTTAAATGCACTTAACCTAGCGTTAACGCTCACCTATATGAGTGCTAACGCTAGCATACAGAATGTAATAGTTCCCCTAGTTTTTGAAAAATGACACCTAATGCCTTGGGTCTACCTTACTGTTAGGATAAACATGGATTAACCCCATCACTACCATAGTCAATCTTTAAAAGCATCTGCAAGTGACCCGAGATCGAGTACACACAATCTGGTCTCATCCAGGAGCTATTGCAAATGAAATTTGTTTGCAAATGGACTCCGCAACATGGCCCTACAGTTTCTACACACTTGACCTGACAGCTGATGTGTTGAAAATATTTGAAAAACTTTAAGTTCTGTTTTTTTTTTCCTTCCAGGAAACATGGAGCCCAAGTTGTAACGTAAATGTAGTAGCACTTTTTGGCCAGCATAGGGAGCCCTCTTGCAGCCTGTTAAATAGAGCTTACTGACAGTGAAAATATACAGTAGAGACATGTATGTAAATTTTTACTATGTGAGTAATGGAAAAACATCTTTTATAAAACCATTGTATTCTGCCAGCTGTTGTATGTAAAATCATTGATAGTGAAGGGGTTTAATAGTGTGAAAAAAATAGTGTTATCATAGCTAACATATGAAAAATGGCTCAACTGTAGCACATCAAGTAAACCTTTCCAACGACTCATGCTTGTGTATTGCTCTTGTAACACTGCGCATGTATCATTTGAGCACTATGATAATTTTATTTATAAAATTGCAAAACATTTCCATGAGCTAAAATTAAATGGGAGACATCAACACAATATTTTTCACAAGCAACACCAGTTCAAAGGGAAAATCTGAAATATCTTTCCTATTTTCTATTTTAAATCCTTTTTTGACCAGAAGCTCCACAAATTGAAATTAAAAGAGCAAGCTGGTTCAGGCAACTAAATTTCTCTTTTTTGCTATCATAGTTGTAATTTCATAAGTTTTACAAGGTCAAATATGAACTAAATCATCTTCAAAAATATTAAATACTGTTTTTGCAGATTTTAGCTCAACACAAAAATAAATTGATCCCTTCACTACCATGATCATGTATACCCAAACAGCGGTAGCAGACACAGCAGCTCGAGATCATGTTAACGCGATCTGGAGCTGTGCTGAATGATTGCATCCACTTGTGATCTTTTGTGTAGAAATTGCTCCCCTACAGTGTCTTTCCATCACTTGCTCCCCACTATGTGGCAAAGGCGATAGAATGGAGTGAATGGGTCGATCACTGACTCAAATCTCATTGTATTGTGTGGGATGTATTCAAAGGACATCACCAGGGGGTAGATTGGAAGTCTTTTAAGCTCCTTGTTTTAATTATTCAGCTGCCACCTCTTATCTCGAGTAGATGAAAGAGCAATACCCTCCTGCAGCCTTATCTAACTATTCCTTCCTCCACCTCATTAACTGTTAAATACTGTAGATTGGATAAGCCGCAGAAGTAAAGAAAAATCTTTGCACAGATTTTGGTAAATAATGCCTCATGGGAAAATCAACAAAATAGAATTGGTATATTAAAATAAAATAACTTTATTTTTCCTTTATACATGCAATTCCTTAAAAAAAACTGTAGCATGTGTTTATTTACGTGGTTTGTAATGCACAAGTAATCTAGTTACAGCTTATGTAAGCGGTAATGTCCATTTAGGAATTATTTTCTAAAAATCCACAGTTTTTTTGCAGTGACAATGCAATTCAGAGAACTGCTTTACAGAGCTCATGTGTTACATTCCCCATCTGCAGCAAGGAATTCTGGATAGGTCATGCAAACAAAGTCTGCAATATCTCACTTTTTTGTGTCTGTTTTAACATAGAACCTTCCTTTCCAGTGTAATGCCATACTAGATGACTTTTTAGCAAAGGTAAGGTTATGCAACAAGTCACAGCCACTACTGGACAGCTGTTTCAGACTTATTATGCCCTCATCATCATCAGCAGCAGATAGACCGTGACTCATTGTTATTTGCTGCTTAACCCGTAGGGCAAATCAATACTTATTTAAGTTATGGTGGATGGAAAAGTGAGATTAAAAGCCTCCACCTTTCAAATAATAACCTTTATAATTGTAGAAGACATTTACACATCCCAGCAATTCAGAAAACTGCTTTACAGCGCTCATGTGCTACATTCTCCATATGCAGCAAGGAACTCTGGGTAGGACATGCAAATGAAGTCTGTAATTTCTCTTTTTTTTGCGTCTTGGGTCTGTTTTAACACCGAGCCCTCCTTGCCAGTGCAATGCCATACTAGATGGCATTTTAGCAAAGGTCTGGTTATGCAATGAGTATCAGCCATTCCTGGACAGCTGTTTCGGCCGGGCTTATTATGCCCTTATCAGCAGGAGATGGGCTGTGACTCATTGCTCATTGCTTTACATGAGCTCTGTAAAGCTGTTCTCTGAATTGCTGGGATGTGCAAGTGTTTTCTACAATTATAAACTTTATTATTTGCCACGTGAAGGCTTTTTATCTCACTTTTTGCCCTCCATCACAACTTAAATGAGTAATATATAAATATATATATACATGGCTTTTTTTTCTGCCAGTAAGCACCACTAGGATGCAGAGGACGTCTGCAGCCCATGGTGGAGTTCTGCTGACTGGCGCCAGGTTGGCACTGATCTCTGACTTTTTCCACAGAGAGCTGACATCTTGGATGTCTGCCCCCTCCTGCAAGACCTATACCTGCCCACTGACGTAATCGCGCATGGGCGTTATGACATCAGATGTGGGACTGTCCCGCTACCGGGCAGGGAGTTCCCTATGGTGGAGATACAGGTGTGATTTGGACCCCTATATCTCTGTACCTATAGACTCTAGACCTAGAGGGTCATGTATGGCCAGAGCCAGATCTTTCCAATTATACCAAACATGACCAGGTTTCATGTATAAATAAATAAATCCTTTTTTTTTCTAATACAGCACTACTGTTGAGTTTTCAATTATAATGTGAACAATGATGCTGCACTGTGGAGCTCTGTGATGCGCTCATACACACTGTACATTGCTGTGAGCTTTATTGCTGTGGAACTCTGAGATACCTCTGTAGCGCTCACTCCCGGAGGAGCCGCTGAATTTAACCTCGGGTTAGTCTCTCCGCACTAGGGAATAAATATACACCAGCACTGTTGTGGATTTTATAAATTATATACTTTACTGGTCTCAATAAAGCGGCATATGTAATGTAAGCACGGTATATAGAAAACAGGATTTCGTAATGCGAGAAACGTGCAGCGGTTTCTGGAGTGCAAGTCCCGTGCAGGTTATGTCCCAAAAAGTGTGTGTGTGTGTGAGCTCAGGTACCCGGGTACTATATTCGACTGGCCAGTGAATGGATTTAATAAATCTTCGACTAGTCACGTTGGCGCCCTGTAGATTTAAGCAATACTGTAGCGTGCTTCGTTAAAGTCTGACTGTGGCCTGGAAGGCCTCTCACCCATCCACCAGACAATCTGTTCCGCTGCCCGATCAAGGACGTCTCTCCGCTTGATTATACTGGGACTCTGTGCCACCGGATCTGCTTCTCCTGCTTGTCCGTCTTCTTTAACATGATCTATGGCCTACCGCCTGCACTCCCAGTGGATCATCGCGGTCTCCTAACTCGGGGTCCAATCTGGAACTCTGTGTCTGTGTAAACCCTCTCAGCGGTGGATTACTAGGTCTCTGGCAAGTCACTGTATCGATCCCCAGCGTTGGCAAGGCAGCGCCTGCTCTCCGGCCTGTTTACAATCGCTCACAGTCTCAAGTGCGTCTCACTCTGTTCACCCCTCGGCTCACACTGGCTCTCCTTCCACGAGGCTGTGGATGTCCTTTCCTCCTTCCCCACCCACTTCCTGTCTCTGCCCCAAAGCATGCTGGAAAACGTAGTCCCATTGTGTCCAGTATAGTTTACATTGCGCTTGTCTCCCTCTGGTGGCCAAAACTGAGCAATACAGCAACGGAGTTTTAAACAGCTCATACACCTCATACACCACCCACATTACTGTGAGTTTTATTGCTGTGCAGCTCTGTGACACAGTCATTCACACTGCACATTGCAGTGACTTTTATTTTTGGGGACCCAGGCAACACAATGTCATGGCCTGGCCCTGATCTGATTCATTTGGCTGCACACTGGCGTGCGCCCTCTGTTTATTAGTTCATCCGAGCATACGCCATTTTTTCCTTGACTGCTCACTTCCTGACGCTTTATGACGCTACATGGTGAGTACACCCACCTTTTTTCCTAGAAACAAAGCACTGTATATATAAATATATATTGTTAGATAATGGATCGACTTGACTTTTGGATCGTTTGACTTTTAAAAAGTATGGCACTGTACCAAAAACAAGGTACTTCCCAAACAGACTTGACTAGTCTAGTCTCGATTTTGTTTATCGTAAATGTAAAAAGACCGAAACAAAATGCTAAATTATTTGTGCTTGCTGACCATAAAAAATATATCATGTCTGCTTTTCTTTCCTCTCTGTTTGGGGAAAAAAAGCAATACATTTGTTGGTATTGATTTCACATTTGGACTTTTAGCTGTCAGTATCACTTGGTATTTGTGTAAGATTACCTATGAGTTTGTGGCTTCAGTATCCTATTAGCAATGGAGCTAAACTACCTGAGGAATTGAATCACATATTCCAGTGAAGCTCGTGTAATCTCTGAAATGATGGTCGGAGATAAAGTTTAATCCCTAAATCCAATATTTACTGCTTTTATCTACAAAGATCAGATTTTGATATGGTTTTAGTTAACACTACAACATAAATAGTGCCTTAAGGTTGAGATTATTGCAAGCACGCTATTGATGTTTTTTAAAAAAGAAATGTGTTACTAATTTATGTAGTATATTGCATTCAGTTGTCTTTATTCTTCATTTATTTAAGGACATCAGTTAGAAAATAATATGGATATATAGCTAAACAGAGAAATAGCTAGATAACTTGATTGATAGATAGATAGATGGCTACATAGATAAAGTATGCAGATGTAGACAGAGTGGTAGTACTAACTCTTGCATTCCTCTTCTCTCCATCCACTGTTTAGTCGCCTTGTATTCCCATTTCGTCTTGGTCTCAGTCACCATGAGTCCACAAAAAAGCATCTCAGGAACCATTCAAGTATGCACTTCACAAGACAAAGCTATACCCAATATACCAACTTTGTTCAAAATCACACCCCATTCAATATGTCTACTGGGGCCATTGTGAGAAAATATAGAGTACAATTAGCCTCAGAATGCTTTTGCAGGCCCAACAATGAGCACAAAGTGCATCTGTGCACTTTGTCTCACTGTTTTTTTTCCATTGTTCTACAATGCACTGTTGCCTAAACTATAGCCATCGTTACCTAAACCTTATGGGTTGTTTGTTTGTTTAAAAGTAGGCTATTAAGATTTTTTGTTCAAGTTTAACAGAGCAAATTACTTTGAAACAATGCAAAATTGTGTATTATGAGCAGGGTTTTTTTTCAGCCGGTAGGTGCCGGTACTAAATACCGGCACCTCCCGGTAGGACTGGCCCGACAAGCGGCTGCGGCACTATTTTTTTTTTATCGGCGCCGCCATGTCTGCATCCATTGGAGGCCGGCACAGTGGCCGCCAACCTCACCCACACACATGCCAGAAGTGTGAGAGTGAGATTAACCCTTTCGCTGCTGGGGCATTTCACACCTCTGTGCTGAGGTCATTTTTACCGCTTTCGCTCATCATGTTTAACCGCGTTTTGAAGCCATATTTTAATATATGACCCAGACATATTATATATCGTTCTTTCTGGCAGACTCGGCAGATTCATAATATGTCATTATTATATGTATCCGTCATGTCCTGTCTGTATATTATAACGAAAAATGCAATAAAATTAGAATTTTCAATAATTTACACTGTGTAAAGTGGTTTTTTTTTCACATTTTAACATGCGATCGTTTGCGGTTATATTTTCTATGGGGTGCGCTTAAAAAAATTAGAAATGGGGACTCGTTACATTTTTTTGGGGGGAAATTTCGCTATTTTTAACAAACACACTGCATAAAAAAATCGTTAGTGCAGCATCATTGTTCAAATTATAATTGAAATGGGAACAATATTACTGCATTAACAAAACAAAACATCTAATGTCCCCGCCGGGGTCCTGGAGTGCAGGGTTGACATCCAAGAGAACCACTTGGCTGGACGCGCTGAGCTCGTCCATAGCAGCCAAGTGGTTAAGGTGCATGTGGGTGGGCCGGATCTCATTCTGCAGCAGAGCACTCATCTTGAGTCAAAAAAAAAGTACTATCACGGCCTAAAAAATGAGCTCTAAAACACAAAATATTTACTGTTAGTTAAAAAAGACACATAATAATGTTCTGCTTGCCACAGCTCTGCTGCAGAATGAGATCCGGCCCGCTCACATGCGGAAATCACGCAACACAGGTGGCCAGGGCAGCAGATTCTGTGGGGCCCAGCGGCCGCCGGCTGACCACGCCAAAACCCACATGGCCAGCCGGGTCAAGAGAGAGGCGCATCACATGTGTGGAGGTGGATGCTATGGCTGTGGCAGTAAGTCTCCCGCCAGCCCCAGGTATGTACGAGGGGGCCCCGAGGACAGCTTCAGTCAGTGCAGTGTGTGTGCGAGGAGTCTGATGTCTGGGGTCTGATTACTGGGGTCTGATTACAGGGGGTCTGAATACTGGGGTCTGATTGCTGGGGGTCTGATGTCTGGAGTCTGAATACTGGGGTCTGATTACTGGGGGTCTGAATACTGGGGTCTGATATCTGGGGTCTGATGTCTGGGGGCTGATTACTGGGGGTCTGATATCTGGAGGTCTGATCGCTTCAGGCAGCACAGTAGCTGACACCATCTCGTAAGCCAAATATTTAAAAAGGTGACTTGAAATGCCCTGTTCATTTAAATTAAACCCACCAAAACAGTTTAGTAGACTGAGCAGAGCTTAATAAAGGAGTATTTATTAGGACGTGAAAAATAGTCATAATTATCGCTTCTTCCCTGGGCGTGAGAGTACCCCCACCTATTTTCCAGAAAAAAAGGCAGTAATTCTGAGTGTTTCTTGTTATAACTATGACCGTCAACACTTCTGTCTTCTATACAAGCTGGATAATGCAAGAACAGTATCTCTAAGCAAGTCTGATGATTCAAGTAATTTTATACAGACATATTTAGTCTAGTTGACCCTACCCGAAAAGTCAACTACTGTTACATGTACAGTGGAACATATAGTTTAACCTAATTTTAAACTACATATCAAGCTAAATTTATACTTCTTTCTTTGCATGTTGCTTGATTAGAAACAATTAATCACATAATTTATTGAAATGTAATCGCGTTGTTTAAACTCTTAGGAGAAATATCACTGTGTGCAAAATGCAGCTCCTTGACTCAATCTTAGAAGGTGGTTCTGTTATATCTTGCTGCATACAGTATCACCTCTTACCTGTTCACCTTGTTGAGATATCATTAAGTAGCATTCTAAAATTGTCACTGGGAAATGTATTCCAGAAAACAGAATAACTACTCTGGCACCTGTGTCTCGACATCACAATGTGCCGTGTCTCATCTTGTGTTAAAAAAAAATAGAGCTCATTTTTGAGACCATGATAGTACCTAACACACAAAAGATTTGCTCTTTGTTAAAAAAAGACACATAATAATAATGTTCTGCTTACCACAGTGCAAGACCAATTAACCAATTTAAGAACATGTAAGGGTGATTAGTAAACCATTAGCCCTATTCCAACCAAGCTGTAAGGCTAATGGCTCGATCCGCTAATGTCTACGCATATAGATATAATATTAAAGTGCCAAGCCACTCACTTTGCTTGCGACTCCAATGTTGCAACTCCTTACTGTAAATTACCATCTCCTACACCTTGAATAGTAGGCAATAAGTTACAGCTAGCAGGGAAGAACAACCTATTCCAACATGGTTTGTTCCTCTTGGTTCATAATGGTATTCTGCAAAGAATATTTGCTCAGAGACCCTAGTGTTAAATGATTTCAAATAATGAAACTAAACAAGTTTGTTACTGACCTATTTTCCCACATTGCAGACAAATAATTCTGCCGGTAACGGCACGGTATACCTAGTTATAAAATGTTTTAAACTCCGGTGGATAGAGATCTCCAACTTGAAGCTAGCGAACTGTGGGGAAATGTATGAGAATAGTAGTGGCTATATCAAGTTAGAGAATCATATTAGAATGAACCTGGGTTTACTGTAGCTTAAAAGAGAGAGCTTTAGATTTTGTCATTTTCAATGTTATCAATCTTTTTTTTTTTTTTTTTTAATCCTTCCACCTCAGATACCATTGGCTGGTGAGGGTGTATACAGTGGCAAGAAAAAGTATGTGAACCCTTTGGGATTACGTGGAGTTTTGCATGAATTGGTCATAAAATGTGCTCTGATCTTCATCTAAGTCACAACAATTTGAAAAACATAGTCTGCTTAAAATAATACAACACAAACGTTATATGTTTTCATGTGTTTATTGAACATAACATGTAAACATTCACAGTGCAGGGTGGAAAAAGTATGTGAACCTCTAGCCTAATGACTTCTCCAAGAGCTAATTGGAGCCAGGAGTGAGCCAACCTTGAGTCCAATCAGTGTGATATTATTGGATGTGTTGCTGAAAGCTGTCCTGCCCTTTAAAAACCCACACCAGTTTTGGGTTTACTGGTTTCAAGAAGCACTGCCTGATGTGAACCATGCCTCGCAGAAAAGAGCTCTCAGAAGACCTACGATCAAGAATTGTTGACTTACATGAAGCCGGAAAGGGTTACAAAAGTATCTCCAAAATCCTTGATGTTCATGTGTCCACAGTAAGACAGACTGTCTACAAATGGAAAAAAGTTCAGCACTGTTGCTACTCTCCCTAGGCGTGATTGTCCTGTAAAGATGACTGCAAGAGCACAGCGCAGAATGTAGAGGTAAAGAAGAATCCTAGAGTGTCAGCTAAAGACTTACAGAAATCTCTGGCACATGCTAACATTTTTGTTGACACATCTACAATAAGGAAAACATTAAACAAGAATGGAGTACATGGGAGGACACCACAGAGGAAGCCATTGCTGTCCAAAAAGAATATTGCAGCACGTTTGAAGTTTGCAAAAGAGCACCTGGATGTTCCACAGCACTACTGGAAAAATATTCTGTGGACAGATGAAACCAAAATTGAGTTGTTTGGAAAAAACACACAACACTATGTGTGGAGAAAAAAGGCACAGCACACCAACATCAAAACCTCATCCCCACTGTAAAACATGGCGGAGGGAGCATCATGGTTTGGGGCTGCTTTGCTGCCTCAGGGCCTGGACGGATTGTTGTCATTGATGGAAAAATGAATTCCAGAGTTTATCAAGACATTTTGCAGGAAAACGTAAGACCATCTGTCCGCCAACTGAAACTCCGCAGAGGATGGGTGATGCAACAGGACAATGACCCAAAGCATACAAGTAATTCAACAAAAGAATGGCTTCAACAAAACAAATTGCGCCTTCTGGAGTGGCCCAGTCAGAGCCCTGACCTCAACCCGATTGAAATGCTGTGGCATGACCTTAAGGGAGCGATTCACACCAGACATCCCAAGAATATTGCTACACTGGAACAGTTTTGTGAAGAGGAGTGGTCCAAAATTACTCCAGATCGTTGTGCAGGTCTTCATCTGCAACTACAGGACACGTTTGGTTTGGTTATTGCTGCCAAAGGAGGGTCGACCAGTTATTAAGTCCAAAGGTTCACATACTTTTTCCACCCTGCACTGTGAATGTTTACATGTTCTGTTCAATAAAAACATGAAAACATATAATGTTTGTGTTGTATTATTTTAAGCAGATTGTGTTTTTCAAATTGTTGTGACTTAGATGAAGATCAGAGCACATTTTATGACCAATTCATGCAAAACTCCACGTAATCCCAAAGGGTTCACATACTTTTTCTTGCCACTGTATATATGTATACCATGGACTTGTGCAGAATGACCTTGGATACTCTGATTTCACAGAAGATGTTTCAGAAATGAGGGTCTCGAACGATTCTAATCTTAAAATAATAATAGCTGAATATTTATGTTGTGAAGGATAGTAGTGATGTTACTCCCATTTTTTGTTGTACCCAAGTTATATTTTCAACAGTTTTTATCTATATTTTATGTATTTTGATTCATAATACTATATATATTATCGGTAAATAATTCGATAGAGCAGACTTGAGTTGGGGTATCCTGGGAAGAATGATAATTTTTCCATAGACATCATCAATTACCTAAGGGTCTATTCATTAAACATACAGGGTTATTCAAAGAGATCCGAATGGCTGCCGAAAGGGAACCGAAGGCTGAAAATCAGCGTTCGGTTACCTTTTTTGGCCATTCGGCTATCCAGAGAGCAGGCAACTTGCCAAATCCTGGTGAATTGCCTGCACATAAAGGTGGGCTGTTCATTGCCTGTTTGAGGGCAGTGAATCCCCATAGAGAGGCAATGCTTCGGCTATTCAGAGAGCAAAATCCAGCAGTGAAAAGTTGCATAATTGCCCTGCCATTCGGTGGTTTAATTCGGCAGGTTTATTCAGGCGAATCCCATTGGCTTCAATGTTAAAAATATTCCCGTTTTAATTCAATATCTAATAAACCGTTGATTATAATATTCTGCAATAAAATGTCTCTTTATTTATCGATTCCTTTTTTTTGGGATATTTTAAGCATTTTTCGAGATTTTTTTGCCAAAAGTTTTTTCCGATTTTTATTTTTTTTTAAAAGTTTTTTCTTTTTTCTGTAACAGCCCTTTTTATTATCATTCATTGGATCTTATATGTAAATTTCAGACATTTTCGCTCAGTAGTTTCTTTGCAAACAGCGTTTTACTTTTCAAACATTCAAGCAAACTGTTTTTTTCACTCCTTTTTCTGGCGGCTGCGCTGCGTGTGATCGGCTCCTGCTCGTTTTTTTCTGGCGTTTTCGGCGGGTTAATCCAGATGTTTTTGTGTGCATTCGCCCTCGTTTTACGGTGAGTTTTCGGCGGGTTTGCGGCGACTTTTCCCTGCATTTCGGCAGCCCTGTGGTGCTTGATGAATACACCGCAGGATTGCCGAAAGGGGATCGTCAAATCGAACCGAATTGAAGAGAACGAAAAGTCACCGAACGTGCGGTGGCTTTTGGATTCTCTTTGAATAACCCTGATAGTTTTTCTCAAACTATGACGGATCAGCTACAGGTAAACAGAGAATAGACACAGATGACTTCTACCAACGACTGGTTGTACCATTGTGTACTTTTGAAGCTACTTCACCTGCCATTGTTAAATATTCCTTCTGTGGACTGCCAACGTTTACTGTAGTTGCAACAACCATGATTTTTACCATTGTTTGCAACTTTGGTGAAAGAACGTTTGGTGAATAATCCCTATAATGTCTATTATACCATATCTGTTACACCCACTGGCCATTCGACAACTGTTTCTTTGTTCTTTTTTCTGTCAAAGCCTATTTGTTACTTGCATCAATTATTCAATCCAACTGCAAGGCTTTTTTAAAGAAATGTATTGGTATGTTCAGTTGTGATTCATAATTTCAAACATTAATGAAACCGTGCCATTATTCTTTCTGTAGGGAAAATAAATAAAACAAGCAATCTGTGTCTACCTATTTTATAGAAACTATAAAATGTTGATCCATGTGGCCATAACCTGCCAGCAAGTCTATATCTGCAGGATTGTGATGTGAATTTTCAACAGGGGCATTAACTGGAATACATATGGTACGTTATGGGCTGCAGCTTGGGTGGTAATGAGATTGCACACCTAGGAAAACACTCAAATATGAGATAACTGTCACAACAGGTGAAAATAATTCACAAGATATACGGTATATAAATTGAGGACAGTTTATCTACAGGAAGGACAGAAACATTAATGTTGAAAGTATGTCCGTGAGAAGAACAGAACGAATGGGAATGGGAAATCAAAAGGCACACACTATTCCATATTAAATGGACCTGCTTTGTTTGTTTGTTCTTTTATGAATGCAAATAGTGAAATAACATGTGAAACTCATGCCATACAAAATGTACACAATTCAATGAGTAATAATCATATTACAGTACACATCTAAAATGGCAGGGAATGTATGTGCATCCTTTAGACCAGTGTTTCCCAAACCTCTCCTCGGGACCCACAAAAAGGCCAGATTTTGTAGATCACCTTGGGGAAATGCAGACTCAATCCTGCAATCACTGAGCAGCAAATCATATCACCTGTGCTGTGCTTCAGCTTTCTGGAAAACCTGGCGAGGCAGAGTGTCCTGAGGACAGGTTTGGGAAGCACTGCTTTGGACAATGCTCTTAAACATCAAAGTTTGGCCGGCTGGGTGGAGTAGAGGTAACATCACTGCTCTGCATGGAGAGAGCCTGTGGAGTCATGGGCTCGATCCCAGCGAGCAACCTCTCCAGTAAGGGTCCTTGGACAAGACACCCAACGGTACATACTCGCCACCCAGGACATACTAGAAAACAAGAGAAATCTCAATGTATCTTTCCCGATAAAATCCTTTCACAAAGAAAAAGAAAAAGAAATCTACTATAGAAGGGCCCAAAAGAGATGTTGGAATGATCTTTAGAGCTGTTCACAACACACATCCTATGAATATGGCTAAGCTGAAGCAGCTCTGCAAGGGAGAGTGGTGTAAAATTCCTCCTGAATGTTATGCAGATCTAATCCACAGTTATTGGAAACACTTGGTTGAGGTTATTTATTTATTTAAAAGTATTTTACCAGGAATGATAAATTGAGATTTCTCTCATTTTCAAGTATGTCCTGGGTGACAAGTATGTACCGTTAGGTGTCTTGCCCAAGGACACTTACTGGAGAGGTGCTCTTGCCAGGATTCGAACCTGTGCCGCACAGTTATAGAGCAGTGATGTTACCTCTACTCCACCCAGCCGGTACTGCAGTTATTGCTGCCAAAGGAGGATCAACTAGCTATTAAATCAAAGTGTTCACTTACATTTTCCACAGTACTATAGGGTTATTCAGAGAGAGCTGATCTGGCCCCGAAATGTCACCGAACAGGAAATTTCCCCGAACGGTGACATTTCGGGGCCATTCGGCCATTCAGAGAGCAGGCAGTTCGCCAAACTTTGGCAAACTGCCAGCAAGTACGGTGCCTGTTTGAAGGTAGTGAAATTCTTCATAGAGAAGTAATGGTTAAGTTATTCAGAGAACACCGAACAGCAGTGAAAATTTGCCGAAGTGCCCTGCTGTTCGGTGGTTTCATTTGGCAGGTTTATTCAGGAGAATCCCATAGGCTTTGATGTTAAAAATATTCCCGTTTTAACCCAATATCGAATAAACCATTTATTATTTTAATCTGAAGTAAAAAGTCTCTTTTGATTTATTGATTTTTTTCAGGATCTTTTAGGCCTTTTATGTGATTTAAATTTTTTTGGCCAAATTTCTTTTCCTTTTTTTTATTTAAAAAAAAAGGTTTTTCTTTTTCTGTAACAGACCATTTTATTATCATTCATAGGATCTTATATGTGACTTCCAGGCTTTTTCCCTGCACTCACTGGACCCTGCGTTAAATGCTGAATTCACCGCAGGATGGGGAAATTTGATTCCCTGATATGCCTGGAAAGAGAGAGGAGGCGGCTCCTAGTTTCGAATCAGAAAATTTGGGCGATTTTGCTGCTTTTTTTTTTTTCTTGATTCGGCTGTTTTGCGTCATATTTTCCATGCACTTTAGGGACCCTGGAGTAAATGCTGAATTCACCGCAGGGTCAGGGAATTTGATTCCCTGAATTACGGGGAACAAGGGTGCACCGAAATGTCGACGACATTTCGGTGCACTCTGATTAACCCCCAATATGTTTAATAGAATGGGATCAATAAAAACCATGAAAGATTATAATTGTTCTGGTGTTGTTTGCTTAAGCACATTGGGCCCTATTGTGCTCTTCGCATTAAAACGCAGGCGCAAGGGAGGAAAAACTGCGCCCGCATTTTTCCCCCTTGCACCTCCGTTTTAACGCTGGATTACAATGCAGGCATAAAAAATGCTGCCTGCATTGTTTCCGAGCATAAAAACAGGGATGCATCCACTCGCTGGAGTCCATAGGACTCCATTGAGTTACTCCCTGCCGGACACGTGGCCTAATCAATGCAGAAAACCAACTGATGTCAAAGCATTCACATACTTTTTAGTGGCACTATATACTGTATATATATGCTATACATATTTCTCTAAGGGAATGTTAGTTTGCTTTTCCTTATCGGATCATATTATACCAGTTAAAACAATGTATCATCTCTGCCCACTATTTCACCTGAATTCAAAAATGGATTATCAAGCAGACCTGTTTCAACTTACATTAGTTGAAATTGTGGGCCTTGACCTGAACATATTGCAAAATTTATATTTCTTAAAAATTCATGAAACCTGGTATTTTTAACATTTTCCTGGGTTGCTACTCGTTTTGAACATCAGTTGAACAATTATTTAGGTAAGATCGATGCGGAGATAGGAGTGCCGATCAATTCAGTAGCAGTATAATAGTACCTCTCCTCTAAAAAATGCTTTACGATTATTTGCAGTATTAGTCATACAGATGGGCTGCTTTTACATCACGACTTATCACATCTTTATGAAAAGTCTATATATAGCAGGTGAAATCGCATCTTATCACCTGACTTATCACAACCGTTTCCCATCGTAAGTCACACTTATCTTCAAGTTACTATTTCTTTTTCAAGCAGACCTAACTTTACTCATTAAGGTAGATCAGGTGCCAGTACATGCTGACAACACACACGTCTAGAAGAGGTAATATCTCCCACTTGACAGGGTTTAGTTCAAAGCGTTTCACGCTGTCACGATTCCTGAATTTTCCCTTCAGTGCTCTGAATATTGTAAGAGTGCAGCATACTGTACTAAATAAAGTATCCAGGGAAAGCAAACCGTCTTGTCTTGCTCTATTTTTTTTTTTTTTACAGTAATATTTGTGGGCAATGGGGATACAGTGGGTTTTAAGTTCAAAATATAAAATGGCCGTTGTCATGGATACAAACATGCTGAAAAAGTCAATGTCATAAATGTGTTACGAGCTTAATAATTTAGTGCATTTTTCTTCTTGGCAAATGGTTAACTGTGTCATCACGCTTTCTGCTGTTCATGTGATTACAGCTCATATGAGATACAGTAGGTGGTATGCACAAATGCTACAGGGGTTTGAGATGTGCTGAGAGGACCCCAAACCTATGCTTTCACGATTCATAGACAGTCTCAGTGCTGCTGTACATAGAAAGGACAGAATCTTTTGACCTCATATCATTTTGTATTATCTTTAGTATCCGTCTTGCACTCTGTGGATGCTATGGAAAGCGGCTATCCATTCCAAGTAGATACAACCTTGCCCCAGGAGTATTTCAAAACAATTAAACGGTTTGAGAAACTGCATAGTCTTGTTTCTTTTTTTCTTTTTTAGAAAAAGCAAACACATAATTTAATATACATATATTTTGGCATGAAAGGAAAAAACCCTTAATGTAATAAAAGTAAACCACCTCCTAAAAGATGCTGTACTTGGGGGGGTCTTTGTTAATTCTACGTTTTATGCGCTGTGCAAACTATAAGCACATGCTGTGTTGCTGCTGTTAAAAGTAAAAATTAAGCAGCTTAAGCCATCTTACATAGAAACATAGAAACATAGAAAAATGTCGGCAGATAAGAACCTTTCGGCCCATCTAGTCTGCCCAATTACATGGATACTTTACCTGGATTTATCTTTTGTTTAGGATAGCCTTATGCCTATCCCATGCCTGCTTAAATTCAATTACTGTTTTGGCCTCTACCACTTCTACTGGAAGTGAAGAGATCTTCTTGTATATTCATGCAAATTTACAAATTATAGACCATCTAACCATCATTTCAAAGTATTTTTATTTGATACATGAAAGAAAGTATACATAGAGGAGAAAATGTTGCATAGAATTGTCTCTTTAATATTAAAAATATGCATCTATAATAATATATTATTTGTATCCAACACTGTCTACCAATACTTATCAGATTTTTTATAGGGACACTCTAGGCATTGTTATTTGAGTGGTTACAGTGCCCAGAGTGTCCTCAAAGCTCTCCGTACTCTAGAGATATTAGCTCCTCCCATTGACTTAGCTTGTCCCAGAAGCTGAGATCAGTGAGCGTTGATAAGAGCTTCAAGATAGGTATCATCGAAGTAGGAACCTATTTGAGACCTAGTACCTTTCAATGGACTCACATTGAGAGGGATAGGATTGGCTGGATGAATGCTCAAATGTCCGGATCTACCCCACCCCCCCCAGCGATTAGGTGGCTGTGGCTCACAGGAAGCTGGCAGTATGTCAGGTCAGAAGAACTGCTGAAGCAACGCTGCATAAAAGGTATGTCTCTCCCAAACATGCAATACTATTTCTTCCGATGAAGACAGAAGTTTATTGCTAACTATAAGTGATTGCTGGTTTCCATAGTGTTGTAATGAACAATGTGTATATGGTGAATTAGTGGTAAACCATATGTAGAGCCCACCCAAAGCTTAAATGGTGATGCACTACTAGAGTCCTGTTCACAAAGCACCGAAACTGAGTTCAATTTTGGTGCTTTTCATTCCAGCGCATTTTGGTGATTCTAGTTGGTTAAAAAATTGGTGCATTCACTGTTCATCAAATGTTCACCATATTGCGCTGAAAAATGAAGTCATCGAAGCAGTTATTGGACTTTGCAAAAAGGACGCTAAGCACCAAAAAGTGCTGAATTGCGCTGGATTGGCCTTAGCAAATTTCACTGAACTTAAAAATAAATAGGAAGACTCCTAATAGGATGTTAAATCAATAAAATGTAGTAAAAAATGTATCTAAATAATAAAAAGGTCTGAATAATAAAGTCTTTTAAAAAATACAAAAGTCTTTGTAATCAAAATTTTAAAAATGGTTTTTAACATTAAAAAATTAAAAAAGATATTACATTTATTACGTTAAAAACTGTTAGTCACTTGTTGAAACCTGTCGAATTGAAATCACCGTAATCAGGTCCTTTTGCTGCAATTGTGGTGCAGTTCAGTGGTCTGTGAGTAGATGGATCTTCTCTGTAGGGCAATTTCAGAGACGCCAAATTGACCAGAATTGTGGCGTATTGTGGCGAACTGCACTGTATTTTGCTGCCAAGTCGCCTGTATTTGGCAAATTGACAGCTTAGTGAATAGATTTGTCCTGACATTGCAGATATGGTGAATTTAACCGTCCGGTGCAATTTGATGGCAAATTCAGAGCTTATTGAATAACCTTCTTGTTGAGATGTAATATTAGGAGCTGTAAGTGAATTGGTGATTGTTTTCGATTTTATTTTATTTTTTTATTCGAAATTGCCTCCACCTCCCATCTGTATGTATATTTCCACATTTTTTATTCTTGATGTGAGTGGCTGTTATCTATAAATGGCTAAATACATGTGAAAATCCGTTACGTGACTACAGTCCATTGCCAAATTCTACAAGTACATATGGTTGGAGTACAATATAGTTGCCTTAGAACCAAAAAGAGAACTAGTATATTCCTGCAATGAAGAAATAGAACAAAATGCAACTCGTTTCAGGAAAATTGAAATTCCATGTATTAAAAAATTGTAATTTAAATTAAAAAATGTGTGTATGTGTGTATGTATGTGTGTGTATATATATGTATATATATATGTGTGTATATATATATATATGTGTGTGTATATATATATATGTGTGTGTGTATATATATATATATATATGTGTATATATATATATATATATATAAATATATATATGTGTATAAATATATATATGTGTATATATATATATATATATATATGTGTATATATATATATATGTGTGTATATATATAGTATATCTAAAAATAGCCATTCGTCAGCATGTATATTTTTTTTAAATGTTTGAAAGAAACATAAGATACTTTCCTGCATTCAGTGTTTCCTCTTATTTTCAAAAATATTCAGTTGTCAGGTTTGCCAGTGCTTGACCTACTTATACACTGCCGGAATACATAGTAATCTGAGTTTAACAGAAAATAATCAAGGGCCTTGATATGGTCCACTGATATGGTTTGTGGTAACTTGTAGCAACTAGAGGTGTAAAGTGCATACATTTCTTATGTTCTTTGTTAGATCTTCAACTTTTATTATAAATATATATTTTTTTCCCGTTTGTCAAGGTAGACAAGTCAAGAAAAATATGTCTGAATGGCAAAAATTAGTTTTATGAATGATGCATGAAGAAATGCCAGCAGCTGATTATTGTCATTTCTGTTGTATGATTTTGGTCAACTTCAACACGACAGCATTAATTGGATATTATTCAATAGCTGAAGTAATTAGAAGTACAATAATACAACAGTGTAAACATTTTCTTTTAAAGTTGCCAGTATTCTAATACCTTTTTCTATGAATTCTGTTCTGAATAAAGTCTCTGCAAACCTGCGGACCAGCACCTTCAGGGGCTCTGTCAATGAACTGCCAATACTGCCCACCAATGTCTGTCTGCCGCTGAGCCATCTCCGTGGTGCCCTTGGCAACCACCTAATGGATGGGCTGGCCCTGTTTCTGGGCCACATTGAAGGATGTTGCTGGACATAGGTTGACCACCCCTGGTTTACAAAATAAAGCATTTGTGTTGTTATGTTTACTTTCCATACTTTTTTATATACAGTCAGGTATACAGGTAGGACAGAATTCTAAAATATGGAAGACTCTGTGCTGCACATAGTCACGTTGACTCATGACTCATGTTCATGGGCTGCACAGCGTTCCCTGTAGCTCAACCTGTTTCGACACTCCATAAAATCAAGTTGTATATTAATTTTTTATGTAAATTAAACCTAACCTACCCAAATGTGTTACTTTGAGAAGACAGGAGGAATATACTGAAATAAGTACAACATCCTTTCATAAGTAAAAAAATATCTACTTCCTAAATACAACATTTTATGAGACTCTTTCAAATACATTTGTTGGCAGTCATCAATATTATTTGTCATCTCGGTGTTGCTAAATTGCTCTTTGAGGTTTTACTTACAGGAAATGCATTGTTTAATTTCTCCGAAGAGACAAGCATATCATATGATCAACTGGTAGACTTCATAAAAGCTTCAGAATTGCTGTAAATCCTGCAGTGCTAGCAAAGCTATTTGTTACTTTGTTTTTAAGATATTTTAGACATAAAGGGTCATTGTTTTGGTTTTCAAACTAAACATTAATATACTCAGTCTGGTATAATAAGCAAATAGCACCTACACCTATTTATTTTTTCCTACAATGTGTTAATACAGTTTTTTTAGAATTCTTTATTTAAAATTTTGCACAAATAGACAAATAAGACATACAACGAACAATGGTCACGCAGGGCCACAGGAAGTCATCAATGTGGCACACAAGAAAATAACAACAAAAGTTGGCTGCAAGAAGTGTCTCAAATATAAAAAGGGGGGAGGGAGCGACAGGTCTGACTGGGCAGTCTGCAGATAGAGGTTGGGAAAGACTGCAAGGAGACATCAGGGAAAAACATAATGGGTAGCAGAAAGGAGTGTGGAAAAAAAAGGGTGACATTCCTAAAAAGGGTGACATTCTCTGCTCAACCCCACATACCCGAGGGAAGGTCAGGGGCCATGGAAGAGATTACAAGCCTGGGCAACTTGGGGCCAAGAGAACGGCTAGAGCCAAGGTCGCCACTCTGGTGGCTCGGCCAGGGCAACCCAGTATTCTGCATGCACAAAAATGGGGGTGGGGGTAGGAAAATCCTGACGTCTCTACTGATGTATAAAGAAAGTCCCAAAAAAAACTCAAGACAAGGCCCAAAGAGAAGTGAACCACCAAACACAGAAATTACAAAAAATAAATCCAGGAAGTCACCCAAAAAATAAAAGGGAAAAAATGAAAGAGTCATCAGAGCACAAACATAAGATAGTCTCAGAAACGAGGAGGGGTATCCTCTGCCTCAAACAAACCAGCCCAGCAATCCCGGTGAGAGGCCAACAGCCAAGGGAATGTGTAAGTGTCAGACACGTGGGGGTATCAGCCAGTGTCCCAAAGTAGGGGTGCAAATGGGTCCATCTGTGCAACAAAAGGGGCCCAGCAGAAACTGAGACAGACTATCCAGGGGAGTCACCTCAGCGGGAGCGGAGCTTCGATCCAGACATGTCAAGCAGCGTATCCACAGCGGCAGCAGATTGGCTCAGGAAGATCGGGACCAGCCCGCAGCCGCCAGACTGCCCCGGCACCAAAGGGAACAGAGGACCAGGAAACCACGCTGAGCTGCAGCAGCCATTAATCCAGACATCTGTCACCGCTACAGGTAAGACCTCCGGGTAGTCAGGGCGCAACTCCGCAGGCAGCTCGATCAGAGAAGGGGCCACTTCCTTTGGACTGCCGGGCCCCGTCTGCACCCAGCATGATTTCCACAGGGCCGCACCTCCGTCAGCTGTGCTGAAAGCCCATTGACATCCGCCCCAGCTGGGGCCACCGCATAACCCCATCCAGTCTCCTGCAGGGCCTGGATTCATGAAGCAATGGTGTAGGCTTCAGAAATGGCCATCAGGGTAGGCCACACCTGTAGGCCTGAAGCCCAAATCCGGCTACGTTGTCGGCCAGAGGACTTGCTACTCATCACTGCACACGGGCGCCACCGCCAGGGATATTAGCAACCGAGTGAGGGACATAAAACAGACAGAGGGACGCCCAAAATACACAAAATTAAAGGTCAGCCCGGGAGCTCAGCGATGTGTGTCTTGTCCTGTCCAGTCAGCTCCACCCCCCTCCCGTGTTAATACTGTTTACTCGGCAGCCTTTAGGAGACTGCTAACTAATACTTTTTTCAGTATTGAACAGGAGGAGGGGAGTGAAATTGACACTTAATTTCCGAGACATAAGGTGTCAGGAAGTAATCTTAAGGAAATTCATAATATTTTACGGTACTTGTCAACAAACGTTTAAGTTATTCCTAAAGGTCTATTCACAAAAGTAAATATGCAAATACACACATACTTTAAGCATTCACATGCTCCTATACATCTGTGAAAGCTTTGAGAGCCTCGTTATTTAACCCTTTCACTGCTGAGGATGTGTGGGGACCGTCCTGATTGACTCCTAAGGAAAGATGGGGTGGAGATATCGGGGTTCAAATGAACCCCCTATCTCCTGATTATTTACAGCTAGCAGGGTCATGTTTGGTATCATTAGAAAGGCCAGAGCAAGGCCAGAGCAATGTTTAAAGTAAAGAAAAAAATAATAATAATAAAAAAAAGAAAAACGTGTTTTTTTTTTTAAAACGTGAAATAGCTCAGTAGTGAAGGGGTTAAACTACTTGGTAGATTTCTCTATTTCCTTCATCAAGATGAACCTCATATCTGAGTTCTATGTAAGACCTCACTAACTCCACTAACCTGGGCAATGTGTTAGGGAAGTTGGTAGATCTATTAACATGACAAATGAAGTGCCATGAGTCATATAGAAGGATAAGGCACTCGAACATGGGCCTGTTGAGAATCTTTATTTGACACAGGAGTCCCACAACATTTTGGCATCTGTCCTTAAAAAAAAGCTACGGAAAAGACCAATGATTGAGTGACCAGTCCCTCTGTGATTTCTATATTTGTGAAGTTGGATTTTGGCCATCGCAAACAGTGTGGCACCTTGTGGAAGGGTTTCTCTACCTGGAAAATATATGGTCTAGTTTAGATACCAGACATATGTGGTTCGTTCCAAAGCACTACAGTCAGCCAAATTATTGCCAATTCGTTTTAATCTGGATTGCTATGAACCGAATCATTAAAAAGATCCTGAATTGATCCTATTGTAATTGGCCAGATCCGAATATAATCACATAGATTTAGATTAATTCAGAAAGTTTCACATCTATATTGACACCTCTGCATCATTCTGTTTTTCAGTTCTCAGACTTTTCCTGACCTTCTGTGTATCATTTATGGAGCATAGGTGTCGTTCTGTGTCATTTTGATCGATGTGCGTCATTTTGTGCACAACTTCGGGGCCATTCTTATGTCATGCTGAAGGATTTTTTTTTATATTTTAATATATCACTGTTTCAATAATCGGAGAGACGGCCAAGTGTACTGGATGGGATGCTTCCGATAGTCTGAAATCAGTCCGATACCAAAATATCGAAAGTTTACAATATTTTGAATCGGCTAATTCTGAAATATTCTAAACCAAACCAACATTTTGGCCTTCGCACATGTCTATTGGACGCAGATCACACTGTATCCATAAAAATTATTAAAAATGAAAAATTTTCTTTATTTTATTAAATAAACTAAGCTTTGCTGTTTTATAAGCTATGTGCAACACCGTGTATTTATCGATTAGACCAGTGGTTCCCAACCGCGGTCCTCAAGTACCCCCAACAGGCCAGGTTTTGCAGATTACCTTGGGTAAATGCAGACTGAATCTTGCAATCACTGAGCAGCAAATCATATCACCTGTGCTGTGCTTCAGATAACTGGAAAACCTAACCTGTTGGGAGGACTTGAGGACCGCGGTTGGGAACCACTGGATTAGACAAACTGAAGTGGAACTCCTAAAGATTCAAATCATAGAATGACACATTGACTGGTGGACAGACAGACAGAAAGGTAGATATTCAGACTGACAGACAGGTGGACACATAGAAAAGAATCACAATTAGACAAATTCTTATTTCTGTGCTGTGTAAGTGAACAAGTAGCAGAATATATCACATCACATTTGCATTGAGTGCCAAACAGTGGAATTTTCAATCAAATGAAAAGAGTGTAACATTTATATCAAAACCGTAGTGAGTGGTTAACTTACAATCACATGTAACAGTCGGCTTTTACATATTTACAGATACATTAGAGCCACATCTGCACGGTTTCCCCAGGTGTAGGCGGTAGGAGGAGAGTGTATGCCATGCCTTCAGCAAGGAGAAAGCACAAACTCCCATGGAGTCTGGGCAGTAAACAACCTTACACAAGCCTTAATATAATCAACCCACATCTTCTTATCTAAATGCATCTTATCTCATTCTTTCACTGTACACATCTTCCCGCATCGCCAAATCCCCCCCAACCAAGATGCACATATTAACTGGACTGAAAAGTGGTTTTCATTACATTTTTTTAAGCAGAGATTTACTAAAATGCGGTTTGTTAAAACACTGGAACTTCAGAAAACCAAGCATTAACCACCTCATATATATTTTTTTCTATTCTATAGCAAAATAAAGTGCTACAGAATATAAAATGTGCCTTTTGTCACTCTGGCTAACGTCACCAACTTGTCTTTTAACTATTACACTTTACATATTTCTTGTTAAACATATGTATCAAGGTTGTCGCGAAAATGCAAATATCTATTTAAATAACATACGGAATTGATTATAAATAAATGCCTAATTGTGATTTTCTTACACGGCAGATAGAATATGGTAATTGCGTTTGATGGTTAGACGTGCGACTGTATTGAGCTGTAGACGTCATCTTCTTTTTCTATTTCATCAGATGATCGAGGGAATATGGTGTCTCGTTTGCACTCCCATTATATCTGCCTTCTCTGGATCTAGAAGGGTTAATGATTTGCATTCTATATCCCAGATGATGCTCTAAGTGGATTTCAGCTACTTCGCAATGAGAAATTACTACACATATGAAAACAAATAGAGGGAGCCAGATAGAGTGCATCCTATCCAGAAACATGGCATGTGTACAGTGAAAAAAACAGGAGGCATGTGTAAATGGAAACAGTGAAGGAGAGAAGGAGGGGGTTTGAACGAGAGAGATAAAGGAGAGGTAGTTATTTTTTTCATAAAGGCTACCCCTCTGTTTTAAAACCGTGCAACCCTCCCCTGAGCAGCAGGCTCATTGCTTCCATCCAGATACATTTGGTATGCATGAGCACTGCTGCTTCAAGACAGGAGGGTTGTGTTTTTTGTGTTTTTTTTATTTTTATTTTTTTTCGGAGGAGGATCAGGAGCTGGAGGAAATCCACTTTTCCATCCTTCTAAGTTCCAAGGAGTATCAGTCGCTCGGAATTGCTTCAAAGCCCGATGTGGACACGATGAGTATGGGATGTCAGCATTGCAAGGGTTCTTTTGTTCATTAAAGGTCTCCAAAGGTTTGAGATTTATTTTCCCGGTGGAATATACTAAAGGGTCATGAATCAGATTGATGCTCCTCGGCCTCTTAACTGGACCATTCGGAAGCTGTGCCATGCTGCCTTTCTTCCTTCTGTCAGACTTCTTAAGGTATGGATGTCAAATGATGCTATGAATGTTTCAGGGGGGGGGTGTGCATTGTTATTCGCGTGTCTTTGTGATGGCTTTATTTGGTTGTCAGATGTTAACTTTATTACTTCGTATTCAGGAAGACAATGCGGGCATATAACATACAAATGGCTTGATCAACAGTTTAGCCATTTGCAAGAATGGGTTAAAACTGGCGTAAAAAAAAAAGCGAGAACAATGGTCTTGTTTTTCCATACTCTTAGTCTGATTCTTCCTTAAATATTAAGACATCATATTTGATTCGATTCAATTAAAGTCATGAACTGAGTTGGGGGGGGGTAGACTTGTAAGTCAAGAGTGTTTCTTAAATCCCAGGAGACATTTGTCATGAAGGGACAGTTAGACGATCCATTGAAGGCGAACAAAGGACTGTCACAGTGGATAAAATGCTTATTACTTCAGTATTTAACCCCCCGGGGAGAGAAGATAACAGCTCATATGAATGTTTCCATTTGATTGGTGACTGAAGGGTTAGACATTTGTGAGTTTAGCTCCACTTGTTACGATATAAAAGATCATATGGAGAATGCAAATCATCATGTGGTTCCCAGTACTATGGGAGATCTTAGAAGTCAGTAGTGACCCTGAATGTATAAGCATCGTCTACTGTCTATACATATGAGAAACTGATGGCATAGTCATATAGTACATCTTGCCTGTGATGGTTCCAGTTAAATTGTTATGTTATTGATTTTGTATGTAAAAATATACCATTATCCCTTTATTTCTACTAAACAGTGCAATGCATACCAAATGCGATCTTCTATAACCTGCTGCTTAAATTCCATACGTTACATTGTTGATTTAATGTAAAAAAAAAAGAAATCAGGAAATCTGGAGACTTTTTTGTTCTTAAATATTTAACAGTGGGTAATTAAAATAATATATATACATATATATATATATATATATATATTAGTGTTAATTATATGTATATACTGAGGTATTTAAGTATACTGTATATACACTCTGTATATACTGTATGTCAGGATGTATTGCCTTACAGCACGAGAACTTGTTTTGCGTATCTATTAGTGATGGGTCTACATGTAGTGACCCTGTGTGATGATTTGCTTGAGCTTATGAAATCAAGTTGTACATTTCTAAACTAGAAAATTACTTATGACAGCCCTGTCATATATAAACCATTCACTCTGACCCCATGAGCATCAGAAATATCTTGAGCAAATTAAACCTCTTGAGTGAAATGCTCTGCAAGCCCTTGGAAAGCTCAAGGAATTCATATCAAGGGACGAGAAGGGCAGACTCTTTTATAAGATGCTCTCAGATAAGCCACAGATCTACAGCACAGCATTCGGAAGGGAAAAAAAAAACAACTAGTGTATGCCGGGACTCTGACAGATGTCAGCACAATAATGACATGAGGCTATTCCGGGGGACGCATGCTCATGCTGAGGAATTAGTAATGGGAGAAACAATGACATGTAGAACAGGGTGTCACAGAAAAGGGTGTCCCTCGAATTATGCCGCTGTAATAAGAACACACATACACAACATTGTAACTCCCAGTGGAGAAATAAACCATTGTTAGAGGAAATGTAAATCGCAGAAGAAAGATTGGAGGATTTACAGGTTTCCAGATGGCAGTGTTTATGTCCGCAACAGAATAATGATGATATTATTGTAATTTATAAAAATTAACATAAATCACGATGCAAGGTACTTTATTAAACTGGTTCGGTTGAGGTTCAATTGTTCTCATGATTCTTGCTTGTTTGTCCATTTAAAAATATCCTGTTATTCTTTCTATTGAAATTTCTCTGTATATCAAATCATTTTTCTGTTTAAATTTCCCTTTCTCCGAGCTTTTTGTTAATTGATCTCTCATATGTCTTTATTAACTAACCAGACATACACTGGCATAAGCTGATTTAGAATATCAGGGTTATTCAAAGAGAGCCGACCTGGAATTACACCAAACAATGCAATTTTGAGGTCATTCGGCTATTCAAAAGCTGGCCAGCGAAATACAGTGATCTTCGGCAGCAGGGACATCTCCATAGAGAAGCAATGGTTAATCTTTTCAGAGAACACCGAACAGCACCAAAATGTCAGTGAAATGCCCTGATGTTCGGTGGTTTCATTCGGCCGGTTTAATCAGGCGAATCTAATAGGTTCCAATGTAAAAAATATTCCCATTTTTATTGAATATTAATTAAAGCATTTATTCTTTTAATCTGCAGCAAAAAGTCTCTTTTATTTATTTATATTCTAAGATTTTTTTAGCCATTTTTAGGGTTTTTTTCGGCAAACGTTTTATTTCCGATTTTTCTTTTCATTAAATTACTTTTTTTTTTTTTAATGTAACAGACCTTCTTATTATTATTCATAGGACCTTATGCATTATTTCCATGCATTTTCGTGCAGTAGTTTTTTTGAAGACCGCTTTTAAAAGTTGCAGTGTTTCTCCCCCCCCCAATTCGGTGGCCAGTTGGCGCTTTGTTTGGCGGTTTGTCGACTTTTTTTGGATGCAGTCGGCAGTTTTTCCACAGATCATTGGGTGTGTTCGCCTTTTGTTCGCCGGTATTTCGGATCACTCCGATTTTGTTTATTTCTTTTGCCGGTTTTGCAGAGGTTTTTGCGCTCGAATTGGCAGTTTTTCAGATGTGGTTGGCGACTTGTCCCTGCACTTCAGGACACTGCGGTGAATGCTGAATCCACCACAGGATAGGGGAATTTGATTCCCCGAAGTGCAAGGAAAGGACGAACACTGAAATTTCGGTGGAATTTCGGTGCTCTTTGAATAATCCTGTATGTTTGTTAATGCTGTACTTATAAGGAAAGGTTACTGTAGAAAAACACTTTCTACTCCAACCATTGGACTCATTGGTGGGTTAGGGACTTCATCCCTTTTGGGGTGAATATGGTGAGCTTGCTCTGCTCTTTTTCTTTTACTGTACTTCTACTGCAATCTAGGCTTGTGCACCGATTTTTTTTCGGTTCGATTCGGTTCGATTTGTTCGGATGTTTAAACTTTTCGATTCGGCTCGTTTCGACCGATTTCTGTTTCAGTTCGGTTCGGATCGTTTTTCGTGTACATTTTTTTTTCCGAATATCGACCATTTCTCGTATTTTCGTGTCACTTTGCTCGTTTTTTGTATCGACTTTTCGGAAATTTCGGAAATTTTTGTTTTTTCAGAACGTCTGTTCTCCTCGTTTCAAAGTGTCTACGATAATTCTGGCGATTCTATCGTGTTTTTTTTATTAAATAAAGATCCTTTTTTTCTTATGAATAATTGAATATACATTTCACAACTTTATTTAATCATATTAAAATGGTATGAAAGCCAAGGAACAAAAAAAATGAACAAAACGATTTAAAAAACGCTAAACTGACCCGAATGCCACAAGAAACAAGTGATACGGATTTACAAATACAAAATTTACAGAATCCGCGATATAACTGATAATAGTTAAATATACGATGTCCAGAATTACCGAAATGGAACCGAAATCACGAATGGAACCGAAATCATGAATAGAGCGAAAATAAATTTCGATTTGACACATTTCAAGTCCATTCGAAAATTCCGAAAATTTTTAGTTTCGGCTCGGAAAACTTTTCGGAACTGCCATTCTCGGATCTAAAAATTTTTGGAAAATCGGCCGCATCCGAAAACACGAATCGGGAAATTTCGTGAAAATTCCGAAACCCGAAACGCACATCCCTACTGCAATCGAATCCCAACCTCTCATTCTCCAGTGTGAATCTGCAGTATCCTTCTCAATCCAACTGCACCTCTTCCAGTGGCCAAGTCCTAAATTAATATGGGCTATATTACAATGTTGGTGCTAACTTAACCAGAGCTGTTGTAAACTTAACAGCTCCATAGGCTAGAATGGCTCTGGTAAGTTTACAACAGCTCTGGTTAAGTTAGCAACAGCATTGTAATATAGCCCTAAGTGTGGGAATTCGCCAAGATTTCCACTCCCTCACAATTAAACATTAATACCAGTCACTCAACCCAACACCCCCACTGACGTTTGGTGTTAATGTATTTATGCTGTAGTTTTAGGGGACATATATGATAAAACCATATGTATTGTGAATTAACAAGGAAAGATATGTTTGACTACCTAAATAAAAGCTTTATAGTCCTATTATCTTCTTAACGCTTGCATTGGCGCTCCCATAAATGAACATTAGCGCTAGGTTAATTGAGGTGATGGCAGTGCTTTCTTAGTGCTTTCTAGAGAGTTTGTACTTTGCGCTCCCTATGTTTAACATGAGGAGCGCAAAGTGTAAGCAGAGAGTAATTAACTTTAGGATCACAAACGTTAATTACTAACAGCTGTTGCTAACGAAAAATGTTAGCTACAGCTTAAAGCTGGTGCTAACTGATTCCACTTCTGAGTTGCGTTGAATGAGTTAGCTGCAGCTGTAAACCCCCCAAAAACCAACATACTCACCTCTCATCCCATGGAGAGAACGATGGCCCGATCTGCCGCTTCTGACCACTGGGAGCAGAGTGAGACTGGGAAAAAAGTCCCCAGGTTCCCTCCACAATCACTCCACGATCATTTGCCTTGCGAGAGGCAAGATCCTACCTGTCATGTGACCCGCCAGCAGAAGCCTCCATGGAGTTCACATGGATGCTCAGGACCGCACTTTAACACTGCCCCGAGCATCCTGGACCCTAGCGGCTGCTGCGGGGCAGGCTGCTGGACTCAGCGCCTGCCCCGTAATCTACAGGAAAAACAGGGGCGATAAGGGGAAAGTAGCGATCGCTAATTTTTCCCCATTAGCATCCCTGTTCTAGCTGTAGGCAGCTGATAGTGCCTTAAAGTGTGTGTGACCACTCTGATCCTGCTGCGAAAATAGTGGAGGAACTGTATTCCCATGGATTCCTCTTCAACTTGTCCTCTGGCCTCATCTTGCGTCTCGTATGGAATAGGATGTTTAAAAAATAGGCACAGCGCTTTAGTCATTATGCTGTACAGCTCGAGCACTGTCGTTTGCGTCCAGGTTGTCAGTTGATCAGGCCCATAGTCTATGAAGTTGTTAATTTTACATTGGCTCTGGTTAAGTTTACACCAGGGTTTGAATACAGCCCTATCTGTTTGGAGATGTGCAGATTGTTACTACGTCCTGTTCACATCTGTTTAAAACTCACAGTGCTAGTCTGAATAAAAACTGTTTTTGCATGAAGTGCATATGGTCCTGCTCCCGCATAGGCTGGGGTAACTTGGTGCAAACATGACTAACTTTTCACTGGGTATTTTTGAGACCTAGCACTGGAGCTTTAGTTTCAACGGTCCCTTTGTTAATCAGACTCTGCATGGACTCATTATCAGTCGAACCCCACAACAGTGTAAACAAGTATGAACATTAATCCAGATTTTGCAAACTTGTACTTTATTATCCTATGGTAAACTATGACACTGGCGCACATTAAAGCAATTACTCTTTCTCTCTATTCTTTGCCATCTGCACAGCCAGGAGGACTCAGTGGTGCACATACACTAAGGCCTAGTTCTTCCCACCAATACACCTAGGCTTTACCCACAAAGAAAACAAACAAACCGTTAGCTCATATTTTTTTCTTAGAGAGTTTAAAGTCACTTTCAGTCCCGTTCTGTGAAATTCTTCTATCTAGACACATCACTGATGGTGATCAGTGCGTCTACTTCTAGCGTGACAACAGCCAATCAGAAGCCTCTCAACATGGGGTGAACAGTTGCAAAAGAAGCTGTCTCCTTCTGAAACCTTTTTTGCTTCATGGGAACCCAGAGCCCAGCAGAATGTCCGCTGACTGCTTAAACAGGGGTCAGACCTTTGACATGAGCATGTCAATCAGCTAAAAGGATCAAAGTGCTAGAGTCTCCATTTAATTTGAATTTGAACCAGGGGTTAAGTCCTAAAAATAAAGATGTGGGAACTCCCCAAGCTGCATAATGGCTATGCTGTCTCAAACAACCAAATCCATGCTGCTACTATAGGTAGAGTAATACTGACATTAGAAACATAGAAACATAGAAAAATGTCGGCAGATAAGAACCTTTCGGCCCATCTAGTCTGCCCAATTACATGGATACTTGGCCCAGATGCTTGCCAAGGGGCTCCTCTGAATGTTTCACATGGAGAATTGATTCAAATTATGATCTCTTTTAGCATGTGACCATGTACAATGTACACGATCCCCTTAGCCATCATATGGCCTCCAACAGCCTTGCCTGAGTTGTGGAGACAGGTGACAGATCATGGAAGTCTTCAAAACCAGTATTATCAGATAGCAATGACATAATCCCTGTACCGAAAAAGGGAGCTCTCACTACTATCTCAACAAATAACATTAGAAAAGTGACTGCAATGTTTATTATAGGAATATAACAGAATCTTTTATCTTGTGTTTAGCCATCTTGTCTGGCTGAGCTCCTGACAGGCGTTAGAGGACAATACTTGGCTGGCCCACTGTCAGTCAATCAGCTCTCTCCTTCAGAAATAAATGGGTAAGCACACGGGGACATACAGTAGGAGTATATGCAGGAATGGTGTCACACACAGGCACGTGGTAACTTTGATGTCAGGTGTGTATGATTATTTATTTTTTTATCTCTATCTGATAAACATGACTAGAAAAAGGTATATAATTTACCTGCAAATACACCCTGCAAGAACCAGTGTTTGTACAGCAGCGGGGTATTGCCATGTAACCTGCACATCAATTGAAAGGATAAATGGAGTAATACTACTTATTGCAAATATGACCAAAATATTGTGTGGGTTACTTTGTAATGTATACATAAAGGTAAAAAGGTATTTTTTGTGCATCTCAATAACATTGATTCCAGACAGCAGCAATAAAAAGTCTACTTGTGGCCAGAGATACCTTGTCGAGCCAAGTGCAGTACACATTGCACACAGATGAAACTGACTCAGACTGAAGGTTTTGATGATGATCATTTATGATTTCAGGATTTATGACCTAATAATGACCAATGACTTTTTGACAGGCCCTGCCAAAAAACTTGTATATGTCTGTTAAATCATTGCAAAGAAATATTTAAATATCTCCATGTATTACACAAAATATATATTCTAAAGCAAACAAGAAATAATCTTAAAAGCACCCAAGTAATTTACTGGAAAACATTCTTTTGGCTGTCAAACGAGACCACTTTAGTGAGCCTACTGCAAAGCTTAAATATGAGACCTTTTGATGATACTCATAAATGCCGCTATTACAGAATTTGCAGACATGTGTGAATGCTGGAGTGCCTTTGTTTGTATTCAGGCTCATTTTGACAGTGCAGAGTATGTAGTGCTGATATGTGTATGTTTGAATCAGGAGTGGAATCGAGCACAATGCCAATTCTTGTATGTGTAAACAAAGCCGTGGTTGTATAAAGTGAAAGCTAAATTAAAAAAAATCTGGATTCTTGGAAAGGTATCCTTCAGATATTAAAGCCTCATCGGTTATCGACAATATTCAGCGGTTTTCGCCGACGTCCGATAACTGCTTCACTGACTCCAATGTCTGCAAAATACTGTGACCTTTTCGCTAAATAGCTAATTCAACGTATTTTCGGTGAATGAACGAGTTACACACAACTCTGCACCAGTTCTAACGACCACAGGGGTACTGCATAGGGAAACATACAGTTTCAGGTTATAGAGTCCCTCTCATGCCCAGTGGTTTTGGGCTTTCCATGGCTTATTAAACATAACCCGGTATTGGATTGGGAGCAAAGGGAGATCGCATCTTGGAACTCATGGTGTTGGTCCCAATGTCTCCTAACAGTCAGTATGAATGTGCCCACTGCTCCTCCCTTGTCCACAGAGGTACTCAGGTTGTATGAGGATCTGAGGGCAGTGTTTGATAAGAAAAATTAAGAAATGCTGCCTCCTCACAGGCCATACAATTATACCCTTGATCTACTCCCAGGTACTATGCCACACAGGGGTCATGTTTACCCTCTATCCCAGAGGGAAAATTATATCATGGAGGAGTACATAAAAGAGAACCTGACCAGAGGTTTTATACAGCGCTCTTATTATTATTATTATTCTTTATTTATAAAGCGCCAGCATATTCCGCAGCGTTGTACAATAAACACAGTATAGACAGGGTTACAATACATTGAACAACATTTGACAAACAGTACAGGAGGAGATGAGGGCCCTATTCCCGTAGGAACTCACAATCTAGCTCTTCCTCCACTGCTGGCACAGGATTCTTTTTTGCCTCTAAAACAGAGGGGGACTTGCCCCCATGTATTGACTATCAGTCTTTGAACCATATCACAATCAGAAATGTGCATCTCACACCGCTCATATCAGAGTTATTTGATAGGTTGAAGGGTGCCAAGGTATATACCAAGTTGTATCTACGTGGTACCTGTGACGGAACCGTTCTCTTCCGTCTGTCCTGGCTCTCCAGACACTCCTTCGTTGCGGTCAGCCCAGCTACTGGGAGCGCTGTCCTCAGCGCCTCGAGCAGCTTGACCCGCCTGCTTCTGATTCTCTGCCCTGGAGCCGTTAGGAATTTCCAGAGGGCCACTCTCTGTGCCTTCTGGGGGTGATAGTGGGTACCCTGAATGAGACACCAGACGAGCTGTATGTTCCCACAGGATTCTCTGACTTTTAATGAACAAAAACGCCACCATTTATGCTGAAATCCAACAGTCATAATTTGCATAAATGACGCACCTCGTCCTACCAATATTCTAATTACATTATGTCAGTTACATATTTACAATAAACATTCTTTATATTCTTTAGCCTTTAGCTCACACAACATTTGTATAACCTAGCGTTCTAACACATCAGATTAAAGACAAACACTATCACAGATTTCTTGAATTAAACATGCAGCCAGATAAGGGTGAAAGCCCTGTTGCATAAATTACACAGCAGTAAAGCTCGTTTACTGGCTATACAGAAACACATTTACCTACAGGAATATAAGTATATTTAAAACTAAAGTTACGCCATTTTACACTAAACTAATACCAAATGATGTAATATATATTTTGTGACGTTTGGGGGCCCACAGAGCACGTGCACAATGTCTTTCACAAACAAAACAGTTTTATTCACCCTTTCAGGGCAATCAAAAAGGCAACATAATAAGTACACGCTTTGGTTCAGCGAAATTAAAGCAAAGTCCTGATCTTCAGCACAAATAAACAGAGAAATAATAGTGGCTCACCAACGCTTTAAACAGTCCCAAACCTAGGGAATCCTTTCCCCAGTATGTAGAAGCCTCTCCAGCAAGGCACAGCACGTCTCCTGCTTTTGGAACACAAACACACAGCTTCCACTGATTACTTTCCTTTTCCTGAAATCCCACCATCCTCTCTGGGAGCTGCTGGCTTTAAAACTCTTCCTGGACAGGAAGATTAACCCTGTGGTTGCCCTTAAAGGGTCCACAACCCAAATAGGGGTGAAACATATTGTCCATCCAGGACCCAGCCCTGCCGACCTCTACATATCCCCCCCTCTGTCTCAACGCGGAGGTGTTTGAGGCAACAGTAGACAGCCCACAATGCATCCGGGACAGGGCATCAGCATTTTGGTGCTGTTTCCCAGGCCTATGTTCCACCACAAAGTTAAACTCCTGGAGAGACAGGAACCACCTGGTAACCCTGGCATTAGCGTGGCGGTGCTGCCTCATCCAGGTCAATGGGGCATGGTCAGACACTAAACGGAACTTCCTGCCCAACAGGAAGTATCTCAAAGAATCCAAGGCCCACTTTATGGCCAAGCCCTCTCTTTCCACCACAGCATAGTTTTTCTCCGCTGCCGTCAGTTTCCTACTAAGAAAAACCACGGGGTGCTCTTCCCCATTGACTTCTTGGGATAGCACAGCCCCCAAACCCTCACTTGAGGCATCCGTCTGTACAATGAACTCCCTCATGAAATCAGGGACTACCAGCACTGGGTGCTGACACAACGCATTTTTAAGCTTCTCGAAGGCATCTTCAGCATTGGCATTCCATTGAATCATCACTGACTTCCTACCTTTCGTCAGGTCAGTCAGTGGTGCAGCAATAGAGGCAAAATTGGGGACAAACCGCCGGTAATACCCCACTATACCCAGAAAAGCACGAACCTGCTTTTTCGTGATGGGGCGTGGCCAGTTCTGGATAGCCTCTACTTTGTTAAATTGTGGCTTTACCAGACCCCTGCCTACGACATATCCCAGGTACTTAGCTTCCTCCATCCCTACCGCACTTTTCTCAGGGTTAACAGTAAAGCCCGCTTTTCTCAAACCGTCCAAAACTGTCTGAACCCGGGGAAGATGGGACTCCCAATCTGGACTGAAGATGACAATGTCATCCAGGTAGACCGAGGTATATCTCAGGTAGGGGCGGAGCACCCTATCCATCGCTCGTTGGAAGGTGGCCGGGGCTGAGTGTAACCCAAAAGGCATCCGCTTATAATGAAAATGACCCTCTGGAGTGGAAAAAGCAGTCTTTTCCCTGGCTTCCTTGGTCAGGGGTATCTGCCAGTATCCCTTAGTAAGGTCCAGGGTGGTGATATAACGGGCCGGACCCAATTTCTCTATTAATTCATCCACCCTTGGCATGGGATACGCGTCAAATTTTGACACCTCGTTAAGTTTCCTGAAGTCATTGCAGAATCGCAGAGTGCCGTTGGGCTTCGGTACCAACACGATGGGGCTCGACCATTCACTCTGTGACTCCTCAATGACATCAAGCTGAAGCATTTTTTTAACCTCTTCAGAAACAGCCTTTCTATGGGCTTCTGGGATGCGGTACGGCTTTACCCGAACCTTTACATGGGGTTCCGTCACAATATCATGTTTAATCCCGGACGCGTGTCCCGGTAGTCCTGAAAACATGCCTTTGTTTCTTTGCAGAAACTCCTTAACTTCTTGGGTTTGGGTTTGGACAGGGTGGCAGCAATGTGTACTGCGTCAACACCATCAGACTCTATACCCACCCCAACCATGGCGGACACCTCTCGGTCTCTCCAGGGTTTTAACAAATTTATGTGGTAGATCTGGTATGGTTTTCTTTTCCCAGGCTGATGCACTCGGTAGTTTACTTCCCCTACTTTTTCAACCACCTCATATGGTCCCTGCCACTTGGCTAGGAACCGACTTTCCACCGTGGGTATAAGTACTGCTACCCGGTCCCCCACCTGAAATTGCCGCAGCTTGGCTGACCGGTTGTACACCCTTTTCTGGGCCTCCTGAGCTTTCTGCAAATGTTCCTGTACCAAAGGCATCACTTTAGAAATTCTCTCTCTCATCTGAGAGATATGTTCAATGAGCGATTTGTGTGGAGAGGACTCACTTTCCCATGTCTCCTTTACCAAATCTAGCAATCCCCGGGGTCTGCGACCATAAACCAGCTCAAAAGGTGAAAACCCCGTGGAGGCCTGAGGAACCTCTCGAATTGCAAACAGCAGTGCGGGAAGCAAATGATCCCAGTCTCTTCCATCTCTCTGCACAACCCTTTTAAGCATCATTTTCAGAGTTTTGTTGAATCTTTCTACCAGACCATCCGTCTGAGGGTGATAAACAGATGTTCGCAACTGCTTGATTTGGAACAACTTGCACACATCTGCCATCACCCGGGACATAAATGGGGTCCCCTGGTCTGTCAAAATTTCCCTTGGCAGGCCAGTTCTCGAAAACATAAAAAACAACTCCCGCGCAATGGCCTTTGATGTAGGGTTTCTTAAAGGAACCGCCTCTGGATACCTTGTGGCATAATCAAGAACCACCAGGATATATCGGTGTCCCCGAGCAGACTTCTCTAAGGGACCCACTATATCCATAGCGATGCGCTCAAAGGGCACCTCAATTATTGGCAGAGGCACCAAGGGGTTCCTATAATGGGGTGCTGGGGCAGTTAACTGGCAAACAGGGCAGGAGGAACAGTACCTTAACTGCGGCACCAATCCCTGGCCAGTAAAACCGGTCTGTTATCCGGGCCTCGGTTTTCTCAGCTCCCAGGTGACCACCTAGAGCATCATTGTGAGCCAGATCCAGCACCATTCTCTGGTAGGCTGGCGGTACTAGTAATTGTTCCACAATTTCTCCCCGAATTTCTGATACCCGGTAGAACAGATCATTATTGACCGCAAAGTGAGGAAATCTTTTCTCTGCATCTGGTGCTTGAGGTACCCCACTGACAACAGTTACCTGTTCGCGAGCATTTATCAACATCGGGTCACCCATTTGAGCCCTGCCAAATGCACCTCTGGACACCTCTAAGTCAGGGTGTACTGGATAATTAGAACCCTCCCCCTCATCCACCCCAAGTGTAATATCTACAGGGGATAATTCCTCTTCATCCTCTCCTACCATAACCGGCACGGGAGAGGATTCCCCTTCCTTGGGTGTCAACTCAGGTTGAGGAGCTAGGACACTCACATCAGTTACAACATTCTTATTTTGAACACATTTGAGCAACTCCTCATCAACAGTGTCCACAGTCATGTTTGGTGGGGTGACCCTGAATTGTTCCCCAGTTCGATGGGCAGTTCAGTTTGTGCCAAGCACCACAGTTCAGCAAACAAGGGCAGTCCCGTCCCACAATCACATCATGTATCAGAGTACTCACCACCCCGACCTCTTGGGTGACCGAAGTGTTCCTGGCGGAAATGGTGACAGGGATCAGCGGATACTCCCGAGTATCCCCATGGATACAGACAACCCGGAGGGTTCTTTGTACTGGACCGAGCCTTCCGACTACCCGGGCATGCACCAGGGTGACCATACTCCCAGAGTCCAGGAGAGCTTTGGCTGGGCGGTGATTCACCCACACAGTACATTCAAACTGACCCCCCTCTAGGTCAAGGTGGGTAGTGCACGTTGTGAGGGTGTAGAAAGACACTCTCCGAGCGGATCCACACTCCATGGGCTCCTCCTGTAGCGGACACTGTGCCCGGGTATGGCCCCAGGCGCGACACCTCCAACACTGTATATCGCCAGCAGTTCGGGTAGCGACAGGCCTCTGCAGCACCGAGGAAGATGATTTTGGGGTGCTGGTTCCCGGATCCAGTGACGCTTCCCTCCGAGGAACTGAAGCAGGCCTCACAGGCGGTGGCAAGACTGGTCCTCGACGACTGGTTGGTCTGAGCAGGTCCTCCACCACGGTGTATCTCTCCACCATCTCGACTACCAGTGCTGCAGTCTTGGGGTCCCCATGGCTGACCCAGCGCTGTAGATCCTTTGGTAGAGACCTCAGGTAGTGGTCCATCACAACCCTTTCGACCATTTGCTCTCTAGTCAGGGTCTCTGGCTGCAACCACTTTTTAACCAGCTGTCCTAAGTCATGCATCTGGGACCGGGGTGGCTGGTCAGGGCAGTACTTCCAGCAGTGAACACGTTGAGCCCGGACAGCAACAGTTACCCCAAGGCGGGCCAGAACCTCAGCTTTCAGCCGGTCATAATTCTTTGCATCTTCTAGGGGCAGGTCAAAATATGCCTTTTGAGGGTCTCCTGTCAGAAACGGGGCAATGAGACCGGCCCATTGGTCTTGGGGCCACCCCTCTCTCTCAGCAGTCCTTTCAAACGTGGTAAGAAATGCTTCCACATCATCACTGGCAGACAGTTTTTGGAGGAAATGACTGGCCCTTATGGAGACATGGTTACCAGTAGTGACCACTGCTTGATCACGTCCAGGTGCAAGTTGCTGCATGGCCTCCCGCAGGGCATTGATCTGCGTCTGTGTGGCTACCTGCTGTGCTGCAAGTTGTGCAGCCAGCAAATGGGTGCTTTCTTGTTGGGCAGCAACAGCCTGTGCCAGGGCTTGTTGCTGCTGAGCCATTGCCTCTTCATGGCGAGTCTGGGCCTGCACACTGACAAAAACCATCTGCTTAACGAGCTCCTCCATAGCTGTGAACTTCAGTGCAGCCTTAGCCCAGGACATGCAATCAGAACACTGTCCTTTAAAAATGTCAGTTTTTTTTTTTTTTTTTTTCTTTTCACAAAAATTCCTCTTGCTTGGCGTGTGAGGGGTAGCAAATTGCCCGCATTCTCCACCAGTTGTGACGTTTGGGGGCCCACAGAGCACGTGCACAATGTCTTTCACAAACAAAACAGTTTTATTCACCCTTTCAGGGCAATCAAAAAGGCAACATAATAAGTACACGCTTTGGTTCAGCGAAATTAAAGCAAAGTCCTGATCTTCAGCACAAATAAACAGAGAAATAATAGTGGCTCACCAACGCTTTAAACAGTCCCAAACCTAGGGAATCCTTTCCCCAGTATGTAGAAGCCTCTCCAGCAAGGCACAGCACGTCTCCTGCTTTTGGAACACAAACACACAGCTTCCACTGATTACTTTCCTTTTCCTGAAATCCCACCATCCTCTCTGGGAGCTGCTGGCTTTAAAACTCTTCCTGGACAGGAAGATTAACCCTGTGGTTGCCCTTAAAGGGTCCACAACCCAAATAGGGGTGAAACATATTGTCCATCCAGGACCCAGCCCTGCCGACCTCTACAATTTAAAAACACCCAATATAAATTGAACATAAAGTCTCTTGGGGTTTGAAGAATGGAGCGTTACATCAGCTCCATGACATATGTCCCCCCTTCCAGAACGGCAGGGCAAGCTTAGATCCCAAACGGATCGCTTGCCACTGACGAGACCTCTCACCTTGTCCCCTTTTCTGCGCCATCTTCAAAGTTCCAGGTTGCGGGCACATAAGCAAAGTCAGCGGGGTCTGACGGTCGCTGGATTGTTGTGGGTCCATAGTCTGTCGGGAGGAGGTGAGCCCCCACCCTTCTCCAGCGGTCCTGGCTCGGGAAAACAACCAGCCTTAGTAGCGCATTGAGGGACCCTCCTGTTCTCCCGGGCCGTTGTGGGTACACCACATTTCTGGTACCCCCCCTGGAAAAAGGGCTTGCTGCTGGGGAGAGGTCCCGCCTGTACCTCCGCTCAGGTTATCAAAATACAGTGTGAAAAATGTGCCAACTGCACCCGCTCCTGGTGCTCTAGTCAGCAGCTGGGGGGAACATGGGGTGACCGATGCCCCCAGCGCAGGGGTTTGAAAATCATCTGTCTCCACTCCCGGCATCACAAACTGCTGTGGGGGAGCGAGGTCATCTTTATCCGCTCTCTGAAGCTCGTTTTACTGCTCCAGTGAAGCGGGGAGGATCAGAGTAGAACAGGGGGCCACCAAGGCCTCGGCACAAGTGGTTGAAAGGATGGGCAGAGACCGACTGTGCTCTGCCCTGTAACCAGCACTTCTGCTGGGGAGGTGGCTTCATTCACTCCCAGTGGGGATACCGGCTGCTGGAGAGGCAGCTCCTGGAGATCACCTTTGAGGTGTATCACTCTCCAGATGTATATTAGGGTGTGGGCAGAGGCCAACAGCGCTCTGCCCCGTAGCCAGCGCTTCTGCTGGGGGGTTGGACACAAGAGTAGTGTCCGCTGGTGGGGGCGGGGGGAGGATTTCCTCCACTCGCGTTGGAGATGGAGAGGGCCATCCTGACCCGTCCGTCAGTTGTTCAGGCATGACATGGGCAACCCCAGGCCTATCCTGGCAATTTAGCACCTGCAGTGCTTCGTGCAACAATGCCCCTTCTTCCATGGCGGGCAAGACGGGAAAATGTAGGAGCACTTCCGGCTCCATTTCCTCAGGTTCCTCTGTCCGGTCCAGACTGTCCGCTCCTTCTGCCGGACAGTCCCCGGCCTCTGTCACCACCATATCCAGGCCTTCAAGCTCCCTCAGCCATCCTTGGAGCGTTACATCAGCTCCATGACAGTACCCTTAGTCTAGTTCGAGTTAAAGAAGGCTTTGAGTGGAAAACAGCCTTTAACACTCGGAGTGGACACTACAAGTATTTAGTTATATCTTTTGGGCTCTGCAATGCCCTGGCTGTATTCCAAGATGTCATTAATGACATACTCAGGGATTACTTTCAGGTGTTTGTGATCGTTTATCTGGACAACATATTTATTTATTCTCCAGATATTGAGACCCATCACAAAAATATACATACCGTTCTTGAAAAGAACGGACTCTTTTGTAAACTTGAGAAAAGCTTGTTTGACTTGACCACGGTGCATTTCCTCGGTTGTGATTACAGTGGAGGGTGTCCAGATGGATCCCTCTAAATTGTCCTACATACTAGAATGGCCATTACCTCAAGGGTTAAATGGCATTCAGAGGTTCTTGGGGTTCACAAATTATTGCAGAAGTTTTATTAAAAATTTCTCCTCTCTAGTTGCCCCAACAACCTCCATGACTAAAAAAATGTGTCCATAACCAAATGTGGACTCTTTTGGCCAAACAGGCTTTTGAGACACTTAAGAAAGCTTTCACTACTGCCACAGTCTTAACACACCCAGACCCGAGACTTTCAGTTAGAAGTAAATCCCTCTGAAATAGGTATAGGAGCTGTTTTGTCCCGAAGGGAGACACTGATAAACCACTGCATCCGTGTGGGTTCTTTTCCCGTAAAATGTTTCAAGCTGATATTAATTACGGCATCTGGAATCATGAGTTATTGGTATCTGCATTGCCTGAGTGGCGGCACCTTGGGAGGGCCTAGTGTTCCAGTCGTGATCATCACAGACCATAAAAAATTGAGTTATATAGGAAATGCTAAAAGGTTGAATGCAAGACAGGCAAGATGGTCGTTATTCCTGTCCAGCTTCAACGTCATCCTAATGTATCGATCTGGTTCTCAAAATATAAAGGCGTAGGCCTTGTTTAGGCAATACAAAACATATAAGCATCATGTACAGGACCAGAATCCCATTGTCCCCAAGGAGTGTATCATTGCTTCCACCACCATTACTGTCTCCTCGTCTCTGCTGTAGTGACTTCAGGGAGCACAGGGTGTTACTCCCAGAGACAAACCACCAGACAAGTTGTTTGTACCTGAAAAAGAAAGGGAACAGTTAATAAAGTTACATCATGATACTAAACTATCTGGACACATGGGTTTTACAAGACTATATCAAGTTTGGCAAGACAATTCTGGTGGCCTGCTTTATGAAATGATGTTAAGGATTACGTATCAATTTGCGATGTTTGTGCCAGAAGTAAGAGCCCTAAGACTGTACCAGTAGGGTTACTTCAGCTTCTGCCAATTCCAGACAGGCAATGGTCTCATCTATCTATCTATGGACTTCATAATCGAAGTGCCCAGATCCAAGAGTAATACAGTAATCCTCACTATTGTGGATCACTTCTCCAGGATGGGTCACTTCTTCCCCTCACTAAGTTGCCTTCAGCTGCGGAACTGGTGCCTATCTTTATTCACAATGTAGTCCGACTCCATGGTGTGTAGCCCCGTGAAGCTGCTGTCCTTGGTACTGAATAGCTTTCAGCAACATAGACAGATTTCGCCGAATGCAGCAAGACTGAAGGAAAGAAAAAAATCCCTGGGTTCAGGAAAGAAAAAAGTGCCACGTTTTAAAAAATTTAGAAATCAAAAAAATAATTAAGACTACTGCAAGTGAAAAGAATAAGCAGTGGAATAAATATTTAATAATAACAGGGAATATACAGTCAGGTCCAGAAATATTGGGACATCGACACAATTCTTACATCTTTGGCTCTATACACCACCACAATGGAGTAGGAATGAAACAAACACAATGTGCTTTAACTGCAAACTCTCAGCTTTAATTTGAGGGTATGTACATCCAATTCAGGTGAATGGTGTAGGATTTACAGCAGTTTGCAGATGTGCCTCCCACTTGTTAAGGGACCAAAGGTAATGGGACAATTGGCTTCTCAGCTGTTCCATGGCCAGGTGTGTGATATTCCCTCATTACCCCAATTACAATGTGCAGATAAAAGGCTCAGAGTTCATTTCAAGTGTGCTATTTGCATTTGGAATCTGTTGCTGTCAACTCTCAAGATGAGATCTAAAGAGCTGTCACTATCAGTGAAGCAAGCCATCATTAGGCTGAAGAAACAAAACAAACCCATCAGAGAGATAAGACCAAGATCAACTTGTACCAGAGTGATGGGAAGAGAAGAGTATGGAGAAGGAAAGGTGCTGCTCATGATCCTAAGCATACCACCTCATCAGTGAAGCATGGTGGTGGTAGTGTCATGGCGTGGTCATGTATGGCTGCCAATGGAACTGGTTCTCTTGTATTTTTTGATGATGTGACTGCTGACAAATGCAGCAGGATGAATTCTGAACTGGTTTTGGGCAATATTATCTGCTCACATTCAGCCAAATGCTGCAGAACTCATTGGACAGCGCTTCACAGTGCAGATGGACAATGACCCAAAGCATACTGCAAAGGCAACCAAAGAGTTTTTGAAGGGACAGAAGTGGAATGTTATGCAATGGCCAAGTCAATCACCTGACCTGAATCCCATTGAGCATGCATTTCAGTTGCTGAAGACAAAACTGAAGGGAAAATGCCCCAAGAACAAGCAGGAACTGAAGACCGTTGCAGTAGAGGCCTGGCAGAGCATCACCAGGGATGAAACCCAGCGTCTGGTGATGTCTATGCGTTCCAGACTTCTGGCTGTGATTGACTGCAAAGGATTTGCAACCAAGTATTAAGAAGGGAAAGATTGATTTATGATTATTATTCTGTCCCATTACCTTTGGTCCCTTAACAAGCGGGAGGCACATCTGCAAACTGCTGTAAGTCCTACACCGTTTACCTGAGTTGGATGTACATACCCTCAAATTAAAGCTGACAGTCTGCAGTTAAAGCACATTGTGTTTGTTTCATTCCAACTCCATTGTGGTGGTGTATAGAGCCAAAGATGTTAGAATTGTGTCGATGTCCCAATATTTCTGGACCTGACTGTATTTTGTCTAGAATCCTATGGGATTCGCTGGTTTAAAGCTGTAGAACGATCATCTGAAAATCGGAGCATTTCACTGACATTTCAGTGCTGTTTGGTGTTCTCTGAATAGATTAACTGACCACTACTTGTCTATGGGGTATCAAGTGTAACTGAAACAATATAATGAATTGATCTGTAAAAACTAAATCAATTTGTTTTATACTGTTTCATTTTCATTAAATTTCGTTTCGTTTTCATTCCGATTTGACCAGATCGATTTGTTTTTCGGACTGAGCCGATTAATTTTTCAGAAAAACGAATTGGTAAATTTTGATTCGGAACAAAATGAAGTGCACATGTCTACTCAGGACTGCCGAGGATCAAATGTGATCAGAGAAAACGGCCAAGTCGATTGCAGTGACTTGTGATTATCAACTCATTATCCTTGCTGACAAATGCCAAACCCACACTCGATGTAAGAATCCAAAAGTCTAACTAGGCTTGTGTGCACATTTTAAATATACCATTGAGACTGCATCAGATGATTGCACTTAGCACGTACTGTCCGTCGTAGCTTTTCAAAGGCGTCAATGGAGAACAACACACGAAGCACGTGCACACTTTTCACGCACGGGCATCGCATGTTGCAACGGACACTGTGGAGGCATCAATGTGAAAACGCTACAACGGACGTAGAGACACCCCCGCATACAGCTTTTTTGTTTCTTTTTCTCAATAGCATCAGTTAGTTATGATTGATATGTTAAACACAATCTCATCCCTTATAAAGTGTATCCGTTTCAACGGATGCACTGTGTGCAATCAATGCGCTCATCTGACCACGGCCTAAGGCTATATAATGGTTTAATTATCAGTGTACGCATGGTTTTTGAAAGAGTTCGATGTTGGCATAACTTCCTTTATATTATTACATCACTCGGTCAATCAACCTTGTTGAAGAATTGCAAAAAGCAAGTATACATTATTCAAAGAACATTGGTGTTTTCCAAAGTTGCAAACCCTGGTGAAAATAGCTGTGGTTTGATGTGAAGCTCCTCCTGCAGATGTTTGGATTGCTTTTATAACAAATAGCAAGATGATATTTATGGCATATTGCTGTCTCACTGGACTTTTAAGGCTCATCACAGCAAACACAATGTTCAGTGAATCTAGGTCATTATTTTAAAAGGTCCTTTATGAATTCTTGTAGCACCAAAGGGCAGAACTTGGTAAACTAACACCCACATGTGCATAATGCATATATCACATTATTTATTTATTATTTATATGGTAGATTGAAATTCAGGTTTGTGAAAAAGAAACACACTTTACATTGCAGCCATTTTTTTTTTATTACAAGTGTTCTACTTCCTTATCTGTATAATACCAAACAGAGCTAAACTGGATTTCGTATTTTTAATTTCTGCTGTTGTGGCCCAATTTTGCAATTAGAGTTTCATTATTTAGTGGTTAAAACCCATGCAAATCTTTTTTTATGCATTGAAGAAGACAAAGCAAGCAACCTTTAGCTGTTTAACCTCCCTGGCGGTCTAATCTTTTCAAAATTTCGTGTCTAAAAGCGTCTCAATTATTTTTTTAAAAGTAAACGTGTATTTGTACATAGTTAGCCTGTAATAATTAGGAATCACGCACTGAAATCCGTGCAATCAAGAGTCCTTACTGGTAAAATCCTTTATAAATAAATAAATAAATTTAAAAAAATAGTAAATACGCTGAGTCCGATAAAGTTTGAAACACGACATAATAATTTATTATCCCAAAAATAATTATCCAAAATAATGCAAATAAATGATATTCAATAAAATACAACAAAAAACACTGAAATCTGTCTGAAAACAAGGGTAAGATGATGTATGGTCTGTTTCTTATCCTGTAGTGCCACCTAGTGGCCGTTCATAAACATTGCACTTTTGATTATACAGTGTAAAATGATTTTTTCTAAGTTTGCTGCTGGTCCCGCCCCCTGCATCGTGTGACTCGCAGGGAGCCTTACCAGGAAGCAGCTCGCCTCGATCACACTGCGGGGGACAGCAAGGGAGCCAGGAGGAGGTGAGTATGCATCCAGCTCGAGTGTGGCTCGGGGTTACCATTCGCAGTAGTGAAATTTAACCCCGAGTCACACTCGGGAACACCGCCAGGGAGGTTAATATTTTGGCATAATGTGCCTGATTGTTCTCAGATGACTCTCATAAAAGGTAAATGCTATTTAGACGAGATACATCATTAGAAAGCATATTGTCCATCTTCTACGAACTTGTCCAACATGACAAAAAGGGCCCAAAACACACTAACTGGGTTATTCAGAGAGAGGTGAAAACCAGGAGAATTGCCTGGAGAATGAACAATCTAGACCAAATAGCTGATTTGGAAAGTGTGATAAATGGGAGAATTTTTCTGGTTTCTCTATCTTGACCTAGAATTTTCACTTCTCCAGTCATTCTCCTGGTTTTCACCTCTCTCTGAATAACCCTGTCTGTGTAGTGCTTGTCGCAACCCAAGATCACCTATTTTGGTGACCTGCAAGGTAATTCTCTGTACAGTGTAACCTTTTCCACGTAATACTGGAACTAGGTCATAGTTGACAGCAGATACACTTTCTTCTGACGCTGACAGGGATTCTGAGTCTGCATCATAGTTAGGAGATTGGGACATCTTGTTCTGGAGGACACTTACTGCAATCTCTATTCATGGGGAACCCACCCCACTGAGTAGTTGAGTATCCTCTACTTAATAATAACTCAGAAATATGAAATATATATAACCCTGCAATGTGATGTGTATTCTGTTCAAAGGGATACATCATATAACATGTAGCAGAGTACTCTGCCGCAGCACCCAATGAGTTAAAACCAGGTATGCTAATCGGAGAACTAATTCGAGAGAGAGACACTGGATACCTGCCAGGGAGGCAGCAAGCTCTGAACTTTGAGTTTGTTTAAAACAACCGGTTATGTTTTGAACTGTTAATACCACTGGAATCAGGGTAGCTGATCAGTGGGACAGTAAGGGAACTACTTGTGAGTTAGTCTCCTAAAAGGAGCAGGAGTTTTGTTTGTTATTGCCTTTGTTTTGCTATGCCTGTTGTATGGCCCATATGCAAATAAAGCATATTTTATTTTTGAACTATCCTGTTGCCTTAGGAGAAAACCTGGGCGTCCTACCACAAACAACAGAAATAACAATGCCGTTATCACCCATGCAGGAAGATGCTAACCATGTCTATCCTCACATGTTTAACTCGTTCCCTTCAGCAACTGAACAAGAGGTCCTTAAACTACTACGATCCTCTCATCCTACAACCTGCCCCCTCGACCCCATTCCCTCACATCTTGCCTAAACACTCTCTGTTTCTCTTGTACCATCCTTGACCCACACTTTTAATCTGTCTTTAACCTCTGGGGTCTTTCCTACTCCCTTCAAACATGCCACAGTAGTCCCAATCCTAAAAAAACATCTCTGGATCCAACTGCTCCCTTCAACTACCGCCCCTTGTCCCTGCTCCCTTTTGCCTCCAAATTGCCAAAAACTCCTCAAAGCTTGCTTATGCCCGTCTGATTGACTACCTCAACACCCACTCTCTCCTTGACCAGGGGCGGATAATTGTAATATTTTTGGCATGTATTGTTTAAGGCATTCTAGATTCATGTAATCATTTATTAATATATATATATATATATATATATATATATTTCTGTTTCAGTCACATTATTGTACAGGGCACGGTCTCAATTATGGATGAATGGTGTGTAATTGAATTCTTCATTAACGCCCGATGGGCACATAGTTTGCAGAGTAAAAATCCAACGGGACTCTCTTTGCCTCAAGATGTGTGCAGATGTGTGCACACTCATGGCCCTATTCCATAGTTATCGCTACTATGGACACTAACAGGGTAAATCCACGCTGCCACTAGTATCACCTCCTGGAGTCCATAGAGCTCCACGGAAGGTTGCACTTCAGGGCTTTGACATCATGCAGCGCCGCTGAGGGAGACTAGGAACTATTTGATCTGATTCTCACTATGTTCCTGGCCTGAAGAAATGGCGGAACAGGCCACCCTTCTCGGCATGGGATTTAATGACAGAGATTTTGGGGTTATTAAATGCTCCTGCAAATGCAGAATCATTTAACACCAGCTTTTAGAAGGTTTTGGCTCTCCACATCCCAACGTAATTAGCGCCTGCACTTTGTAATACCTCACTTATCGAAATGCTAAACAACGATTGCGCTCCACATGTTAGGTATAGGATGCGCAAACTACACTAAGCTCGCTCAAGCTCCGATGCGCAAAGGGATTTCACCCCGTGTAGCATCAGGAATGTATTATGAATACCATGCGTTAAACTCACTTATTCTAGCGCTAACGATTACATATTGAGACGCTACGTTAGCACCAACTATGGAATAGAGCTCTCAGTCATTTGATTTTATATTCCCTGCCCTTTCAGCAGGCACATTAGTTTTCTTGGGTTTTCAATTAAATTATGTTTCTTTTAAGGGTCTTTTCACAAAACGGTGCTTTTCATTTTGGTGCGATTCCATTGTGCAGAAACTTCGCTGTATTCACTAATTATCAAACGGTCACTGTAGTGCACTGCAGCCCCCTCGAAAAAGGTGGAGAAGAGTACCGAAGAGCGCTGAAGTGGCCTTGGTGAATTCCACCGTACTGCAAAAAAAAAAACATTAAAAGAAAGGAACGCTCCTATTTCTCCTAATAGGTATTTAAACCAATAAAAATGCATTAAAATGTTTGTAAATAATAAAAAATGTCCTGTAAAAACTAGTAAAAAGATCTGTTACAGAATTTAAAAAAAACGCATTTTAAAGTAATTGGGAACCAAAAAATTCAATAGATGTTCTAAAAATTTTTTATCATAACATTTAGTTGAAACACGGCATGCAAATTTAATAAATACACAGTAAAATACAACTTCTCCACAGAGATTGTTGTACTGAGATTTACAAAAATGTAAAGAGTTTACAAAATGTAAATAATGTAAATTGGCTCATTTTTAATTTTTCATAGGAGTTATTCAGAAACAGCCGATATGGCCCCAAAATGGCACCGAACAGGGAATTTGCCCGTACGTTGCCATTTCGGGGCCTTTCAGCTATTCAGAGAGCAGGCAGGTGGCAAAATTTTGGCAAATTGCCTGCTCGAAGACTGTGAAATTCCCCATAGAGAAGAAACGGTTAATCTATTCAGAGAACACCAAACAACAGTCAAAAGTTGCAGAATTGCCCTGCCATTCAGTGGTTTCATTCGGCAGGTTTAGGCTAAGGTCAGACTAACGCAGTATTAACGTGCGTTTAGCCGCACTAAATCACGGCCGCGCTAGCAGCGAATTACGTCCAATGCCGGGCAGCATACGAAGAACGGCCGCACAAAAGTGCGGGCGCGCAATGCAAGTGGCAAACGACCGCATTTTTTTGAGAACGTCAAACCGCTAGTACTGACGTACAGAGTGCGCTGCGTCCGCATAGCGGCATGTGTGCGTGATTAGGGGACGTCAGACGCTGCTAATGTCCGGCCAACATAACGTCCAGACGCAAAAAGTGTTTTATTGATGATCCGTACAAAATCACGGACGAAAATGCGCATCGTATGACCGCTATCGCTTATTCCGTGAAAACATACGTCCATTAATTCAAACGCACTTTTTCACGGACAACGCGAAAAATGCATTAGTCTGACCCTAGCCTAATTCAGGCGAACACCATAAGATTCAATGTTAAAAATATTCCCATCTTAATTCAATAGCTAATAAACCGTTTATTATTTTAATCCCTTAAGGACCAATGACATAACTGTTCCATCCTGAGAGCCATTCCTGACGAGCCATTCCTGGCGAAACGCACGTCGGGTGCAGCCGCAGGCAGGGACCCTGCGCTAAAAAACTTTTTTATTCCGTATTTTGTGACCTTATTAACCCTTAGTGGGTTTTCATACAATAATTATTTGGTCAATCATTGCGGCACTATCTGGGCTAAATTAGCTGAATATTTTGTCTAAAAGGGTACCCTCTGCCGTTTCTTGACATTTGTGGTTTCTTGTTGCATATGTATTATGCTTAATTATCATCCTCTCATTTAATGGCAGCCACCATCAATCGAGGTGATCCTTGAAGATCACTTCTTGTATGGAGTCTTTAATTCTATCAATTGCTGCATAAAACACCACAATTTGTTGTTTTGTTTTTAACATGTTTTCGTTCTTGAGCACTGTCTATTTATGTTGATAAGGTTGTTACATAAAAATTTTTAAATTTCTTTCAATAAAAGTAAAATTTTATTGGTCTCAGGGAGACACCAGTATTCTGATGGCCTCATCGGAATAATCGTATTCTGTGTCTCCACGGTTATAGAGCAGTGATGTTACCTCTACCTCTACTCCATCCAGCCGGTAAATTGGATCTTTGATATGCTAATGAGTATTCATTCAATGTATTACAATGCAAAATCGAAATAACTCGACTTTGGGAGTCAATCACCTGTTTAAACGAGACATACTGAAACACCAAAAATCAGGGCATTTCGCCATCACATCATTGCAGTTTGGCGTTCAGTGAACAGACAAACCATTACTTCTCTTTTGGACGATTTTGCTGCAGCAAACTGTGTTGGTAAATAATACAACAGCATGTACTGTACCATATATATGTGATTGGCACCTGAACTGTAGATGGTGCTGTTCCACTGCTTGTATATGCCTATGATCTTATTGGTGCAGTTACAGGAAGGAAGTTCTTGTTGTTCTTTGTGTCTCCACCTCCATTTTTTTCCCTTCACCTTTTGTTGATTGCTGTTTTTAAGTGTCTGATGTGTTATGAATCTTTACTGTTAAAATTACTTAAGTAGAGGGACCTAGGCCAAGTTGAACAATTTGTGCGGAATTGGCTCCATTGGGATAACTACGTGAGCTCGGCGTCTGAGAGATGCTTGGTGCGACCTAGCCCGTGAATGGGAAGGACGGAATCTGGCTCGCGGAGTGGGAGGTGCAATAGTGCAGTTACACTTGCGAATACCAGCGGAGTCTGGGAGGGGCAGGGGCAGCGCTTGCCCCCGGTGGGTCCCCTACCGATATGTCTGAAGTAGCCATGCTCTCGAGACTGCACCTGTTTCCCGCCCCTCCTTCCTTATCTTCCTGTCCCCCCATTGCCCTTTTCTCCTTTCTCACTGCCCCTCCCCCCTCTTTTTTTTATTTTTATCTTGTCTTCTCTGTGTTTGTATGTCGGTGTTTCTGTTCTATACGTATTAGTCTGCCAGTACCCCAACAGTAAGGAAGACGAAATTAAAGGCCTTGGTAATTCTTGTCAGAGGCTGGTCAGCTTTGATATAGCAGTCATATGCAGTTATTTCTCCTAACACTCTGATATTGGTCAGGTGAGGTTTTTGAATAATACCATCAAAATGACTGTACGGAGATAACCTTACCATGTCATGAAACCTGTCGTTTATGTCGGAGGAACTGTATTTTCATGAGATATATGTACTGTTGTGGAGTATGTATATATGTGTTCCTTTTTGTTAATAAAAAAACTTTGATTACAAAAAAATTACTTAAGTAAAGCCTGCATTACTGTAAGTCACCACTGCCTCTTAATGATTCATAACCAACAAACTGCTCTGTATTTTTCCATCAATTCGCCTGTATTAGGCGAATTGACACTTTAGTGAATAGACAAACTGCCCCAAATTTGCCTCAAATGGTGAAATTCACCATTCGGTGCAATTCGGTGGCAAGTTTGGTGCTTGGTGAACAACCTCTTTAGTATTTACCAAAAGGTCAGTGCCTTGCTGCGCTTTATAGCACGCTAAGAATACAATTATTACAGAGTGTTTGCAATACATACGCCATTTATTACAGATTTTTGGCTACTTTTAACAGTTGTATTGATCATAGATCAATAAGATGTATGAATTTTTAATTTTGAACTGTCTGTAAGTCACAAAAATGGCATAACTAATTTATTTAGTCATTCCAAGTGGCACAACACATTTCTTGAATAAATTCAGATTCTACAGGGTGTCCATAAAGTCTCTTTACACAATGCCAAAAATTTATTACAAAGGCAAATGAAAAGACAGAGAAGTGAAAACTATTACAAAATGAGATGGTATATATATTTAATTTGTATGCCTCATTTAAAACACCTCTATATGGGCACCATTAGTTGCACGAAGCACATCAAAACCGTACTCGATTTCTTGTCATGTTCGCTGTAGCATACCCTCATCAGTGGTGGCAATGGCATCAGTGATCCTCTGCTTTAGATGAATGGGTGGTGTGGGATCATGTGCAATCGAATCATTGATCCGCTTTTCTTCGGCGAGACATCAGTTACTGCAAATGTTTACCTTGACCTTTTGACTGAATACGTGGAACCATAACTACATGACCTACAACCAACCATCATTTTCCAGCAAGATGGTGCACCACCACATTGAGGACTGTTCGTGGGTTCCTAAATGAAAGATTCCCACACCAGTGGATTGGAAGGGGTGGCCCAATTCCCTGGCCACCTTGTTCACTAGATATCACTCTCCTCGACTTCTTTCTATGGGGTTATGTTAAAGATATTGTGTATCGAACCAAGGTACGGGACATCACTAGTCTAAAGCAGAGGATCACTGATGCCACCATTGATGAGGGTATGCTACAGCGAACATGGCAAGAAATCGAGTAGCGTCTTGATGTGCTTCGTGCAACTAATAGTGCCCATATAGAGGTGTATTAAATGAGGCAAAAAAAACTTAAATATATACGTTTCATTTTGTAATCATTTTCAGTTATCTGTCTTTTCATTTGCCTTTGTAATAAATATTTGAAATTCTAGAGACTTTATGGACATCCTGTATTTGTGGCTTTTTCAGTCAGAAGGTTGCCCTCCTTGGAGTCCTCTGGAGCTCCCCTTGCTGTCCAGGAGCAGTTTAAAATGTCAGGTAACTGCTATTCTCAGCTCAGTTTCCCATGTCTTAATGCAGAAGAGTCAATCTACCTGTTTTCTTCCAATTTTGTATGTTAGAAAATACACTTCTATATTTCAAATTAAAATCACATGAAATCATGCTCTCTCTCAAGTTTTCCATTTGGGAAAAAAAATCTCCATTTATATTCTCTTACATAAAACAAGATGTACCAGTTGTTGGGAATAGAAGGAATATAGACTATATTGTGATCAAGTTTATCTTTGATTATATTTTTGAGTAAATTCATTCAAATGCTGTTAATCTGTAGTATCTGTACTATGTAGATTTATGACCTTTTATGCATTCGGTCAAATATATATGGTTGTCACTTGTTATACCTTTTGTTTCTTTTTAATTTGCAATAAATGGTGTTGTTCCAGCCTTGCTATTAGTAGCTTATAGAGCAAAAGAGATGAACATTTTCAAAGCAACATATCCTGCGGTTGACTGACACAAATCTCAAGGGTGCTTTCAGCTGTGTTTGCGAGGATTCAGAGCAGAAATACATCAGAGTAATATTTAAAAACAAGCAAGATCAATAGGTTCATCCTCATTGTTCTTTCATGTAATGCGATTATGTTGATACTATTGATAAGCAAATGTTTGTGTTTGAAATCATATGGATGAATTGCCGGCATGAAAACTGTGTACCTATTAGAAGAAACCCCCCCCCCCTAAAAATCCATCTGTGAAATACATCTCTAGGGATGGATGATCTTGCACACCAAAAACAGGATCTAGGAGACAAATTATACAGGGTAAATTGTAAGGGTAAGGGTACAGCGAATTGCCTGCACATACGGTGCCTGTTCGGTGCCTGTTCGAGGGCAGTGAAATCACCATGAAAAAGCACTGCTTCGGCTATTCAGAGAACACAAACCAGCAGTGAAAGGTTCCTGAAAAGTCCTGTCATTCAGTGGTTTCATGCGGCAGATTTATTCAGGCGAATCCCATAGGCTTCAATGTTAAAAATATTCCTGTTTTAATTCAATATATAATAAACCGTTCATTATAAAATTCTGCAGTAAAGAGTCTCTTTATTTATATATTATTTAGGATATTTAAAGCATTTTTCTGGATTTTTTTTTTTCTTAAAAAAGTCCAATTTTTTTTTAGTTTTCTTATTTTTTCTGTAACAGCCCTTTTTATTATCATTCCTTGGACCTCATATGCAAATTTCAGACATTTTCGCTCAGTAGTTTCTTTGCAAACAGCGTTTCACTTTTCAAACATTCAAGCAAATTGTTTTTATAATTTATGCACTTCACTCGTCTGCGGTGTCGGCTTTTTCCGGCGGCTTTCGCTGCGTGTGATCGGCTCCTGCTCGGGTTTTTCCGGCGTCTTCGGCGGGTTAATCCAGATGTTTTTGCAGGTCTTCGGCGTGCATTCGCCGGGTTTTGCTGTTAGTTTTCATCGTGTTTGCGGCAACCTTTCCCTGCAAACGGGGACCCTGTGGTGCTTGCTGAATACACCGCAGGGTCACCGAAATGGGATCGGCAAAACGAACCGAATGCGGTGACTTTTCGATTCTCTTTGAATTACCCTGATAGTTTTGATCTCTAGAGGGCATTCCCTGGGGGAAAAACACTAAAATACACAATTTAGCAACAGCAGTAGCAATGTCTTGATAGAAATCCCGCACAATTCACAAATGAACACTCGCATAAGGGAAAAGGCAACTGTGTATTTGTGTTTGTGTATGTTATCATTTACTGACAGGCTCACATACCTGTATACATAAAAGTGTTATCGTGCAATTAACCACGTGTTTGGATTAAAGCACTACAATATGACAGACCTTATATAAGTCAGAAGAAGCTGTGGCTTTGATCATCTCTCAATTTCCCATATAAGACACTGCCATTGTTTACAGAATTCAATTGTATGTTGTATGTTAACCCCTTCCCTGCGGACAACGTGTGGGGAACGTCATAGGATTCTCCCGCTCTATGCGGAGGATGTTCCCCACAAGTCTTCTGCTAAGGTGGCTCTCCTGGGTTATGCTTACCTCTCTCCTCCGGGGTCCCACAGTGATCTGACTTCATGAAAGTCAGACGCTGCTTTATATCCCCCTCCCGGCACACTGACATGACTGCGACAGGCACGATGACGTCAGTTTCAGTCGCCAACCCCCAGCAAAGGCAAAAGAGCTCCTGAAAGGAGGGGGTCCATTCAGACCTCTCTCCCTCATGATCGGAAGGAGATACAAGATAAAAGAGGCAGCACTGAAAAGGGCAGAGTCTGCCCTTTGCAGTGCTGCCTCTCTTTAACCCCATTGGCGCCGGATCGCAGACCTCTCCTGGAGGTGGTTGACTTCCTTGATGTCAGCCAAACCTCCGGGGCCTCTCCCTGCTCACTGACAGCATTGCGCATGGCGCGTTGACATCAGTATGAGCATTAACTCCTAGCTACCAAGGTGTTTCCCTATGGAAACCCTATGGTGGAGATAAGGGGATCCAACTGATCTCCTGAACCGTGGCAGCTAGAGGTTAATGCTTTATATCATTGGAAAGGACAACCTTTCCAATGATACCAAACATGACAAGGTTCAAATTAAACAACAAAAAAATAAAAATATTTTTTTTCAAAAAAATAAAAACGTGTTTTTATTTTAATGCAGCACTATTGTTACCATTTCAGTTATAATGTGAACAATTATGCTGCACTAATGATTTTTTTTGGGGGGGTTTAGCTAAAATCACGTAATTTCTCAGGAAAAAGTAACATGTTCCCATTTCTAATTTTTTTTAACAAGTATACCCCATAGAATATATAACCGCAAAGGCTCGAAGGAATAATATGTGAAAAAATACTTTACATGCTGTAGATGATTGGAAATTCTAATTTTATTGCATTTTTTTGTTTTAATATTCAGGTAGGGAATGACGAATACATATAGTAATGACATATTATGAATCTGCTGAGTCTGTCGGAAAGAACAATATATAAAATGTCTGGGTTGTATAAAAAAAACGTGATTTCAAATCACGTTTAAACATGATGAGCAAAAACTGTAACAATGAACTCAGCACACAGGGGTGAAATGGCTCAGCAGTGAAGGTGTTAATGGATGACAAATGTACTTCTCCAGTGCTAAAGCCCCTTCTAAGTATATTCTATAAATATTTTACTATGTTAGGAAGCAGAATCACTGTCCGAGTTATTTAGCATGCAGAATAGATGCGCCTGTCAATAGAAAGACCATTTAATTGACAGAGCTATGTTTACAACATATATCATTCTAATTGGAAGATCAATCAAGTGATGATAGTCACAAACCAGCAATAAATCTATAGAGTTTTCTGCGTACTGCTGGGGAAAAATGTCCCCAAAAAGAAAAAAGATAATAGTGCAGTGCCCTGACTTGGTACTACTGGACCTGCACATTTGTAGAAAACAATAACTTCTAATGAGTCCTGGGTCCCAAACGATTCTTCCATGAAATATATAAATAACTATTGTGATTAAATATAGATGATAGTGCTATGTGAAGGTGACAGTCTGGCACAGTAGACCAGATATTCCTTATTTGTGATGTTTTGAAGAAGTCATGAAAAATCTTCTTTCTCTTGTTACCTATAGATAAGAATACACACAATTAGAAACCAAGAATGTGCACAAACGTCAGTCACCACTATTACCACTGCAACAAACTGCAATGTGGATTTTCAAGGATGTTTATTATTGGGTTTAATGATTATAAAATTGCATACAGAAAAAAGCTAAACAAATCAGTGAGGGAAGTCAGCAAATGTTCTGTCCAATATGTGGGTGTCAATGTATGAATAACAGGTTTTAAGGAATTACTATCAGGGTTAATCAGAGAGAGGTGAAAAGTAGGAGAATGGCTGAAGAAGGAAAAATTCTAGGTCAAAATAGCCGATTTGGAAAGTGAGATGAAAGGGAGAATTTTTCTGGTTTGGCTATTTTGACCTAGAATTTTTCATTCTCCAGCCATTCTCCTACTTTTCACCTCTCTCTGAATAACCCTGTATGCTACTTGTAAGGAATATCATATTGCGATTAACAAGGAAACAAATGATGGCACATGTAAATAACAAAATTTTTACATTGTGTGGACCTTATGAGAACTCAGTTCTCTGGCACAAATAATGGTGGAACTGCTTTCCTGAGAATTATTGCTCAACTTGACTCATGATTATATTTATTAAAATAAAAACTATATAATAAAATAAATATAGGCTGGACTAATACACTTTTGGCCATGGTGTCACAATGAAACCTTGAAGGCGCATTGTTAAGTGATCTTTGAGAGACTGTCTGACCCCCTTGTAGCTGAACATTACTGGTAAGGTTGATCACTTACCGGACTCATCGAGTCACATCTGAATGCTTGTACAGTTGTTACTGAGTTACCTGGACACAAATTTGCTAAATTTATGAGTGGTAAGAATGTCTCTCAACTCTGGATCCACCCAAACTCTACCTCAACCTTGACTCATCATAATTCCCTATTCTTGCTCATGGAATATCTTGAGGAAATTAAAAATGGAATAATCAATTTTAACTAAAAACAACAAATATAATTTTCACCCATTATTGTTTTAAACTCTGCATTCCAAATACCAGTGGCATGTCATGATCTGAACTTCAGTGTAGCTAGATAGATAGTTAGATATGGACCAAAGGCGTTAGTCAGAGAGCACCAAAATGCCACCTACATTTTGGTGCTCTCTCGTTCCCCACACTTTGGGGAATCAAATTCCCCGACCCTGCAGTGAATTAAGCATTCACCGCAAGGTCCCTGAATTGCAGCGAAAATCCATCTCAAAACCGCCAAATAAAGAAAAAAACAAAAGCCCGCAAAATCACCAGCCGGCAAACATTGGTTCCAATCCGATAAGCCCCTGAAAACACACCGAATGCATCTGAAAAAAGCCGACGATCCGCCGAATACAGCACCGACCTGCCGCCAGTAAAAGCCGACAAGCCGCTGAACGGGGTAAAAAAAAAGGATTGAAACTTTCAAAATTTTAAATGCTGTTTGGAAAAGAACTACTGAACGAAAATGTCTGGAATTAACATATAAGATCGTATGAATGATAATAAATAGCTCTGTTACAGGAAAAAGAAAAAACACTATTTAAAAAAAAATATCGGAAAAAACATTTTGACCAAAAAATTCCGAAAAATGACAAAAGATTCTAAAAACAGTAGAGACTTTTTACAGCAGATTAAAATAATATTAATAGATATTGAATAAAAACTGGATATCTTTTACATTGAAACCTATGGGATTCGCCTGATTAAACCTGCAAAATGAAACCACAGAACATCAGGGCATTTCACTGACATTTCACTGCTGTTCGGTGTTCTGTGAATAGATTGACCATTGCTTCTCTATGGGGATCTCACTGCTTTTGAACAGGCACTGTATTTCCCTGCCAATTCGCCAATATTTGGCGAATTGACAAGTTTTGATTAACCAAATGACCCCGGAAGTGCACCCAACAGTGAAATTAACAGTTCGGTGCAATTTTGGGGCCAGTTCGGCTCTCTTAATAACCCCTCTACTGTTTATACTGTTTACTAATTTCGTCTTTGTAAAAAGAAAGGTAGAGCAATTTTTGCTAAAAGTATAAATTGATTTTAAACGGCTGCCCTTTGCACTCTGGCATTCATGGGGTTAATCAGACAAATAGTCACACTGGCACCTCCTAAAGAATATAAAACAATATAGAAGACAATCATGGAGTCTGATGAAAATTATAATGATATATTATTATTAAAATACAAGAAAATTGGAGAGAATTTTCTTTAAATATAGACACAGAGCACTAATTAATTGAATCTGCAGTAGACCGTGGAATTAGGTAAAGATTGCTATGAAGTTGAAATATTGGCATATTTATTAAAAAGGATCCAGTGTGTGCTTTTGGAAAATCGCTACCCTAACACACTAGACAAGATTTTTGAATCCTGATGAGCTGCTGGACCAGAAAGGAAAGGAATAAGGAAAGAGCCTTATGTAACCAAGCAGCTCTGTGATACAATGGTGAGGATTTTCCATTACAATGTAGAGCAGCAATAAAAGAATTCCTTTTAAACTTCATTTCAACATTTTGAATATCACAGTATTATAATGTAACTCAATGTTAAATAAAGAATGTAATGAAACAATATAAAGTATCAAAAAGCCTATTCAACCTATTCCTATCAAGGGCCCGGTAAAGAGTAAGGCCAGACATTTAAATCAGGGACAGCTTCAATTCATATCTGAATGATATCACAAACCTCTTCAACTATGTAAAATGTGATACCACCCGACCCATAGCATCAAAGTCCAAACCTCTCTCCCTCCTGGTTTAATCCTAAAGTTTCATTTTAAACTTGCCATTAATCCAGCGACGGTCTTTCTGCAAGCTGCAATATGTCACATGATGAAGAGTAAATGAAAGCGAAGGGGTCTCACTGAAAAACATAATATACATACATAGGGCAATATAACCAATACAGGGTATCTATTTTATTTTTGGTAAATATAATTTTTAATAATCAAGGACAATACATCAGAAAACAATTCCTGATAGCGCAAAATAAGTACGGAAAACTATATAGGGGAAAGGGAGTAGAGGAGAGAGGGAAGGGGGTTGACCAGACCCCCAAGAAAAGAGAGGAGAAAAAGAAGGAGGGAGAGAAAGGGAGAGAGGAGGGAAGAGACCTTCAAGTAGGGGAGCAGTAGCGACTAAAAAGAGAAATTCAACGTGCGGATAAACCTTCCTAGGAACAAACACAGAACGTGTCGCCCGAAGTTACAACGGTATATACAGTCCCACCATCCCCAGCTAAGTCAACCTGTGCCCATCTGGTCCAACCAAGGGGACCATGTTTAGTAATAAGCTGGTAGTGTGTGGTTAGAAAGAGTCGTAAATTCATCCATGAGTTGGACGTCTTTCATTTTAGCATATATTTTCGTAAAGGAGGGAACTGTCGGACAATTCAAAATTTCTGCCAGAACCCTCTGGGCCGCGAGAGTAACTTTGGAGATCAGTTTATTTTCATGCCTCGACATATCCGGGAAAGGTCTGGACAATAAGTATGCCCATGGGTCCATTGGGGTCTCCTTTGGGAATAGGGCCAGGAGGAGAGTTTGCGTCTCCGTCCAGAAACATTGCACTCGAGGGCATGACAACCACATATGTATGCAAGTGCCCCGGAGTCCACAGCCCCTCCAGCAGAGGTCCGGTATCATGCTGTGACTTGTGGGAATCCTGGACCGGTGTGGTGTACCATCGAAAGATTGTCTTATTGAGCTGCTCCTGGTGAGTGGTGCAGATTGATGTGCTTTTCATAGAGTCCCATATGTTGCCCCAGTCCTCGGAGTCAAGGGTTTCACCAAGGTTGCGTTCCCAGGCCTGGAAGTAAAAGAGCTCGCTCCAATCCAAGAGAACTTTGAGCCTTTAATAAAGTGAGGAGATGAGGCCCTTAGGGTAAGAGCCACAAAGGCATAGTGATTCAAAATAAGAGGGTGCAGTCTTGTTGCGTAGGTTTTCAGTTGTATATAAGGAAGAGGGTGAGCCACTCTGTGTTCATAACAAAACACAGAGAAATCCGCAAGTTGAATCAAATTCCCTTTGGGGTACAGGTGGCATAAGCGTATGATGGGAGAGCCCATCCAACCCTCAGTGGGAGACGATGTAAGGCCAGGGAGAAATTCTCTGTTCCGCAGGATCGGTGTCAGCGGGAGGTGAAGGAAGCGAGATCACATTTTGTTGCCAGTTTATCCCATAGTTTTTGGATAGTATTTTGGATGGGATAGTATCCCATCGAATTCAGTATGGCGGAGAATGTAGTCCGTAACATTGGGTGGTGAGCTCAGGGGAGCCATATCCACATATGGGGGGCGCTCAGGAGACATAATGTCACGCTCCAAATCTACCCAACATCTTGAAGCGGGGGGAGTGTCAAGCGACAATTTGGGTGAGTTGTACAGCATAATAATATGAGAATAGGCAAGGCAAACCCAGACCACCTGCCTCCTTAGGCCTGTATAGCATGGCCCTGGCAACACAGGGTATCTATTTTAACCCCTGCTGTATAAAAATGCTCACAAGATAAAATTATAGTAAAGGCACATCAATATCACTCAGTCTCCTTCTTGCCGTGGGTTGTCACCGCTGCACTTCACTGCTGGAACCGACCCTCGAACAAGTTAGAACCGTATAAGATCTGGACAGCATTAAATGGTGTATGAAAGGCACTGGAGATAATTTAAATCCAATAAAAGAATTTATTGGACATAACAACTGACTCGTTTTGTCACTGCGACATGACTTTTTCAAGGAACAATGTGCATATATTCAAGTCCCCGTTCGCTTCCTTAAATACCCCCGTAATTGATGGTTCCCAGCTGCTTTCCATGCTGTACACCGGCGCCACGTGGAGTCTGTCGCCATCTTTGATTTTCTGGGCTGACCTGTATCCATTGCGTCCCCTCCATCTAATGTTTAGACAGGTCCTGCTCGTCAAACGTCATTTTCGGTTGTCGCGTGATCTCTGTGGTGCTGGACTTTTGAGCTCGTGTCCAGCCAATGCCCAAAGTGCTATGAGAGCTACTGTTGAGACATAGGTCCTAAAGCCCCCCGCTCAGGTTCTGGGCACTACTGAGCCCCTGTACTTGGAGGGCTGAATTAGCCAACTGATTCCTCCTCCTGAGGGTAGAAAGTGAAGAGCGAGATCTGAGTATTACATCCATTCAAATAACACTGGATTTCTCATTTTCAGTAAATGACTATCGGTCAAGTAATTCTTTGGTGCACTTATTATGGAAGCTTAAGCCATTGCGAGAAAGTAGCTCAAAATGGTTTTATTGAATATGGAAATGATAAGGCTTGCAGGACTTTACAGTCCTAAAAATACCAGCAACTAAAAATATATAACCAAGTTACCACTTGCAGGTTATCGCTGGACTTTGAGTAAGGCCCAATGTAAATTAAAGCCGTTATTTGGTATTTTCAATTTTAAATACGGGTGCAAAGTAACATATAGACTATACCTTATTTTTTTAGAACTCCTCTTTTCTTGTTTTCCAATTTCTAGGCTTGCAGATAGAACTCTGAAACCTGTATAATTACATATGACAGCAGGCTGTGTATGTATACAACAATCCTATAGCACAGTGTATTAAATTGAACTTAACTTTCTGACACTGTAGTTGTTGAGTTAAACTTTTAATATGCAGTGTATTCACACACTTTATCCAAATCTGGGGACAATGACTTACTTAGACATCCAGTTCTCATCAGCATTCCACTCTCGATAATTCTTCATTCTTTACTTGACCCGTTGTGTCCCGGGTGTCTGATATCATCAGCTAGTCTATAAGACATGTATTTATCCCATGCGCCATTTATAGTATCAATCCATCGTATTTTATCTTGATGATTAATTCATTGAATTATGAGCTATTCAATGAATAAGACAGGTACTTTACTTCCAAGCTGAACCTTTGATGATTTATTCACCGAACAGCGTTCTCCCTTGAGTTGATTAAGGGTGACAGCCGAGTTGCAGGATTTAGGATAAAAATCATTAAGAAGAGAATTTTTCCAGCTTAGTGCTTTAAAATGAAATGACACAACTCGACTCTTTGTAAAAAAAATCTCTTCTGGGTCCCATGACTCAGAGTTTGGGCATTTTGTTTAATTTAGCTGTATTTGGAATCAATCTGTTATATTGACGGAATATAATGTTTTACTTGACAACTCGGCAGGTGCAGTTGCATTTCGATCTTCCTGTTCCTATGGCAGTCTAGTTTCCAATGAAAGAAGTTTAAATACGCTGAAGTTTTGCTTGTTATCTATTATAAAACCCTTTTCATAAACGTCGTCTTTTTTTTTGTCAAACGATGCATTTATTATGAGCTTGTATAATTGTCGGCTGAATTTTCTCGTCTGAAAAAGTGCTGACCTGTTTTCAGTAGCGCTGTAACTAATGTGCAGCCGTGCCAGATTCATAGAGATGTTTGTGCAGAGAACTATGAACAATGTTTGGGTAATCTCTCCTAATCTGATTTGACTCTTGCATTCCTCTAAGCACAGCACCGCCTAGGAGTGAACGGTGAGTGGATTGTTTTACGAGTTTTAAATCTGGGTTAAAGCATATTCACCAACATTATCTCATTTTTATTGTGTGCGGCCTTTTACTTCATGTACGTTATTTTACATCTCTGTATAGCACATCAAGCTGATATAAATAAAGCATATAAAGCAAATATTTAACAAGGAAACTAATTATCTATATTTATATATATATATAATGTCACACATAGAATGAGAGGGGGGGAAAGAGATAAATATACCTTTCCTGTTTATTTATTTGGTGAACAGGGGCAGATAATAGAACTGTTGGCAATATGGTGCATAATCATTAGCTTGGGTAATCCGAGCTTGGTCCAGCTGCTTGATCAAGCAAGATGTTGCAAAGACTTGGACTTGGCAGGCGTGATTGCATCAGCAAGCTTTGCCTTACAATTGAGCCTCAGCTACACTGATAAACAGTGAATTTCATGTTACTTCCTAGAAAATTACTTTTTTCCCCCCTTGCAATCCGAAGGAGGCAGTTTGATTTGCGTTCATTCTACTGCTTCCACGTAAGAAGAACCCCAAGAGGCAAAATGCTGCTAACCCAAAAAGCAGTTTACATCCAAAAACATCAATCCTGTATCATTAAATACTTTATAAACCATTATCCAAATCAGATACTTTGTGGCTTTTGTGTTTTCATACTGAATTCACATTAACATATTATTGCTCTCAATTATTTACTTTCAAATCTTGAATGGAAAATGTAGAATTTTTCGCCCGTACTCTCACAGCGCTTCTAAATAAATCTTTAATAGTAAAATGACTGTAAACAGATAACAGGTTTTCAAGTTCTTTATTCAGGGTATTTTTACCAGCCTCTGCATTTTTGATAGTGTCATGTCATAGGGAACAAGTTTAATTTTAATTAATTACATGCTTCTGGGATGATCGATCAGCCTCTTCTTCTAACAGATGCAGACTAGGCTAATCGGATGCCTCTCAATGCAAAGACATACCATCAGCTGAACATTGCTGATCAGAACCCTGGAATGCTGTAAAGCTAAAGTTTTACTGTGGTGCCCATGAGCAATGTGAATTGGACAAATAATAAAGGCTGCTGCACCATAAGCTGGCAGACAACCTTCCAGGCAGAAGGAAGCTCTCCAGTTAGAGTCACAGCCCACAGGGACAGCTGAACAGCGCCGGATTTGCATCTCAGGAGCCTATAGGCACAGAAATTGGGGTGACCCTACTCAGTGAGATAAATGGGAGAATTTTTCTGGTTTGGCTATTTTCACCTAGAATTTTCAATTCACTAAAAGTTCTTCAGAGTTTCACATTTTAGTGAACAGACCCCTTATCTGATTGACGTGCACTGAATTTAAATGGGTTGTAAATCCCTTTGCAGGTTATATTTGAAACATACGCTTCCTTGACATATCAAAATAGGCAATGCCAAATTTTCACTAGCCTGACCCTTTAATTTCCAAAAATCTACGGCACAATGTTCTAAAATAATGTATGATGTATGCGAGAACATAAAATTTGGCAAAGCACAATGTTAATTTAGAAATTCTTAAAAGCACCACTAATAAAAATTATTGCAGACCGGACCAGTTATATATTAGAAACCGGTCTCAGTGACTTGGTGCAACCCCATCTCAAGTGGCTTCACATAATGGAACTTGATAAGTTGACCTATACTACCACTTTCTTTGTTATTGTTATCTTGAGTTGTATTAGTTATAAGATTTTGCAGGTTATAGCACATGTAACAATTTGAGGGGTTATTCACAGAGCACCCTATGTTTTCGACATTTTGGTGCTCTGTTGTTCCCCGCACTTCGGAGAATAAAATTTCCCCACCCTGCGGTGAATTCACCATTAACCGCGGGGTCCCTGAAGTTCAGGGAATCGGCCGCCGAATGTTGTCCGCCGCCGCCAACCCACTGGAATCTGCCGCAAATGCGTTGGACAGCCGCCAAATGCATCCGACAAAACGCCGACCAGCCACAGGAGAAAACTGGACGGGTAAAAAGAAAAAACAATACGATTGAAAAGGTCAAAATTCAAATGCTGTTTGCAAAAAACTACCGAACAAAAATGTCTGAAATTAACACATAAGATCCTGTGAATGATAATAAAAAGGACTGCTACTAAAAAAAGAAAAAACGCTATTAAAAAAGAACGGAATTTTTTTTGCCAAACAATCCCGAAAAAAGCCTAAAACATCAAAAAAAATAATCAATAAATAAAGAAACCTTCTACTGCAGATTAAAATAATAAATGGTTTATTAGATATTGAATAAAAACGGGAATATTTTTAACATTGAAGCCTATGGGGTTCACCTGAATAAACCTGCCGAATGAAACCACCGAACAGCAGGGCATTACGTCAACTTTCACTGCTGTTCAGTGTTCTCTGAATAGATTAACCATTGCTTCTCTATGGGGAAATTTAACGCCTTCAACAGGCACCATACTTGTTGGCAGTTCGCCAAAATTTGGCAAACTGCTTGCTCTCTGAATAGACGAATGGCCACGAAATTGCACCATACGGAGAAATTCGCTGTTCGGTGCCATTTCGGGGCCAAAACGTCTCTCTCTGAATAACCCCTTTGGAATATAACAAAGTTATAAAACTTCTGAAATCATAATATCTAGTTTCTGTATTTCCCATGATGCCTTCACATTTGTGGTTTCTTTTATAGGAATCTCAGCTCTCCAAACAAAAACATTGTTGGAGTTTTAATTGAGATGCCGTTACAGATGCCAACACAATAAATATAGTGCATTGCATATTGTATTGAAAAACAATACATGACACATTTATTTTGTTTCCTGTCTGTTATTACAGCAGATTTAGACTTTATTAACATGAAATGTACTCTTGTATTCGAAAGCTTCAGCGCTTTAGGGGTCTTCTTCAGAGCTTGCCTGAAAACTCTGTTGCATTTTCTGACAGCTCAAAGATGAATTGCTGTTAAGTGAGAAATTCCTCCCTGTCACAGTGCTAGGAAAAGCAGCAGCATGTATATTAATAATTACAGGGGATGCGAGGCAATCTATTATAAACCTCCTACATAAAGTACCTTACATCCCAACTGCCAGAATAAATAAAAATCTTAAGCAGCAGAACATTTTAGACTTGTAGCAGTATCTTCGTAGACTCCGGCAGTCTGTGCATCAGATAGATATAAAATAATATTAGTAGATATTTAAGGAAAAAAGTTAAAGTGAACCTGTACATAGTAGACAGGTTGACTTTCCTATCGATGTCCCATCAGGGGATGGATATCACACTGATTATAAAAGGTGGCACACTTGGAGAGTCTTCAAGCAGTGCTTGTGTTTTGGCTCTCAGTGGTGACATTGGCGCATTACAGCATCAGCAGTCAACTGGTGACAGGAATGAGCAGAGGGCTGTCTGCAGGACAGCACTTACGCTCCCAGCTGTTGGTCTCACCGATTGCATGTCACAGCTTCCAAGTCAATTTTAGACCTGACTTGGAATGTAGCCCTTTGGGTATAATCCTACATCTGCTAACACTGCTGGTTAATTATGCTATTCTAGTGATCCTTAATCAGACCCATGTTTGATTATCCTCATATACATTTTTATCTAGTTGTACATTATTTATAAGAAACATAAATAGCCTTTAAGACTGTCAGGTCCTGGACGCCCTGACCCTCTGGCACCCCCTTTGAAACCTGCAAGCATGCCATATGCAGGTCCCAGAACATTCTGCACACACTCGCTCTCAAGCCCTGGAGTATTAGCTGTGATCCATCATGCTAAGGAGATTTGCATAAAAGAGGACTACGCCCATCAAACAATGCTTCCTCATTGACGTTGTGGCTTTGCATCAGTGCAGTCTACCTCCTTGATCCTTTCCTGAACTCCTTGCCTGGAACCCCTCCTGCTCTCAAAGACATTCCTGTTTACCCTCTGTTTATTCTGGACAATACCAGATCTCATCTATTCCATATTGTACCATTGCCGAATCTATATTGTCTGTATTATTATTATTCAGTGTGTGCTCAGTCTATGTAACCTTAGTTCCCTTTCTATGTATCCTTGCTCCTCTAGCCCCTTCTAGTCTACGCTCATCTTGTTGCTCCCTTGTTGCTTCCAACCCTGCTAGCTTCTCTTATATCCAGTTCTCCCACTCTCACTATTCTCAGCCATCCTATTGATTCTAGCCCTTTCTTCCTGTATCTCCTCCCATCTCTAGTCTGTTCCCATCTTGCCCAGTCTCCTCCTCTTATGTAGTTCTCTCGTGTATTCTGTAGTTGTACTTTGGTTCATATCTCTTGTCTATTACTTTAATAAACTCTGTTGCCCTGTAACCTGCCTAATCTGCTTTCACTGCATTTTGGGCTCACACCCAACCTCCCTGCACACAATGCTAGGTCAGATACCTGACAAAGACACACAAAATGCAATAAGTCAATACTTTTACTACACTCAGGTACTGCTTTAACTTATCGTATCCATATGAGCGCTTCTAATGAGAGAATGTAATGTAAAATTAAATGAAATATGGATAGGTGGTGCATTAGAGTATATGAGGTGGATTCGGTAAAGTCAGAAATGTAGGGTGAATTAACACAATGGGTGTTCGTGAATTTAGCTTCCACTGGATGTTTTTTTACTTTGAGTTCTACAATATATATATTATATTTATTCACATTAATGTTCATTTAGATTACTAGGTACTGTATATTCTGTTTGTGTACACATTAGTGTGTAATATACTTTGATTCAATTAGGATTAAGTATAAATTGCTCTCATCATTAGGGATGAGCCGAACACCCCCCGAGTTCGGTTCGAGCACAAACACGAACTTTCCATATGTTCGGGTCCGAACCCGAACTCGAACCCAATGCAAGTCAAAGGGGCTGAAAATTCGGTATTTAGAGTGCCCTTCAAGAGGGCATATGTGCTACATATTTGCCATAAAAGGTGTATGGGGGTCTGGGTAGTGCCCTGGGGGACAGGAAACAAGGACAAAAAGTTTTCAAAAAAAGTTTTTAAAGGGACAGTGAGTTTTCCATGAAATAAGGGTTAAAAATAAAAACGAAAAATTCCTTCAAATATCGTGCCTAGGAGGTCCCCATAACCTGCCCGTGAAGTGGCGGATTTCTAGGATGTATAGAAACACTTCAAAACAAAAAAAATGACGTTTCATATGACGGTAAATGCTTTTCCTTTAATCTATCCATAAACAACTGCTTGGGGCGGCAGTCTGTATGAAAAGAGGAGACATTTTCGTACACGCAGAAAAAGTTTACTGATTTTCTTGGCTAAATTATTGTGAAACTTATGCAGGCTTTGGATGAAAGTAACAATAGGTGCTTTAAAATTGGTCCTTTAGCATCCCCAACAGTGCCGTCACACCGTAACCCCTCCGAGGATATGAATCTGATACAGGCGTCAGAGGCAGTGCACCCAAATATTGTGCTTTTGGTGCCAGGCCTGCAAGTACTATCATACAGTAACCCCTCTGTGGTATTGTGGAAGAATGCAGGGGTGGACCATGTGGTCCTATATTGAAAAGTTTTTGATCTGGTAATGGGCGTCAGTGCACCCAGATATTGTGCCTTTAATGCCAGGCCAGCAAGTATCATCATACAGTAACCCCTCTGTAGTATTGTGGAAGAATGCAGGGGTGGACCATGTGGTCCTATATTGAAAAGATATGATTCTGGTCAAGGTGTCAGTGCACCCAGATATTCTGCCTTTGGTGCAAGACTGCCAGGCCAGCAAGTATCATCATACAGTAACCCCTCTGTAGTATTGTGGAAGAATGCAGGGGTGAACCTTGCGGTTCTATATTGAAAAGTTTTTTATCTGGTAATGGGCGTCAGTGCACCCAGATATTGTGCCTTTAATGCCAGGCCAGCAAGTATCATCATACAGTAACCCCTCTGTGGTATTGTGGAAGAGTGCAGGGTTGGACCCTGCGGTTCAAAAAAATAAAATGATATAAATCTGGCACAGGTGTCAGTGCAGCCAAATATTGTGCCTTTCATGGCAGCAAGTGCATTCACACTGTAACCCTTTTGTGGTATTGTGGAAGAGTTCAGTGCTGGAGGTTTTGTGAATGCAGAAGAGGACATCCCCTATCTATTCCATTACTTCAGCATCAGGGGATTGATAGCTGCTGATCCAGGACTGATTCATTTTTATAAATGTCAGCCGGTCTACAGAGTCGGTGGACAGACGCACTCTTTTGTCTGTGACAAAACCTCCAGCGGCACTGAACGTCCTTTCGGAAAGCACGCTAGATGAAGGGCAACCTAGTAGCTGCATAGCATATTGGCTAAATTCTGGCCAGTGATCCAATCTCAACACCCAGTAAGCCAGTGGATCATCTGCTGGAAAGGTATCCAGGTCTGCCCTTGCCCCTAGGTAGTCCTGCACCATATGGTGAAGACGCTGGCAATGGGTGCCTACATTTGACGTCCCTGGGCGTCGAGGACTGAAAAAATTTAAAAAAGCATCAGTCAAGCGGCCCTGGCCTTCACCACTATTCCTCTGATCACCCGCAGCCTCAGAAGCATGTGTGTCAGCACTTGGTAATCTACCAGTGCCTGGAAAGGTGTTACACAAGTGTCACTTTAGAGCGTCCTCAAGTTTTTTCATCCTGTGCTCCCTTTGTGCGGGCAGGATGAGCTCTGCAACTTTACCCTTGTATCGTGGATCAAGAAGGATTTCCAACCAGTAATGATCCCTCTCCTTGATAGCACGAATCCTGGGGTCCTTTAGCAGGCTTTGCATCATTAGGGAGCCCATGCAGTGTAGGTTGGAGGTGGCATTAGCTTCCGAGTCTTCCTGGTCAATGAGGATGACCGTATCGTGCACTTCCTCCTCCCAGCCACGCACTAGCCCTTCTGTTTCTGGGCACACAAAACCCTCCCTTGAGGAATCCCCACCTTCAATGCCCCCACTACTTAAATATTCCTCCTCCTCCTCATCATCCTCCTCCTGTCTGATCTGAGTAGGACCCGCTGGAATGCTGTCTGCGGGAAGACTGGGGCCTTGAGAGCTAGGGAAGGCCTCCTCTTCCTCCTGCTGCTCTGCCTCTAGAGCCACATCTATAATTCCCCGCAGAGTGTGCTCCAGCAGGAACACTAAAGGAATCCTCGTTGCCTCCTCAAATGGTGACATACAGTGCATGCATCCTTGATCATCAGCCACTGCGGGGGGGGGAAACCAAGTTGACCTGAACCTGTCCTTGTGCCATACTCACACAGGTACTCGTTGATGGCCCTCTGCTGCTTGTGCAGACGCTGCAGAATTGCTAATGTCGAGTTCCACCTGGTGGGCATGTCACAGATCAGACGGTTTGTGGGAAGGTGGAATTCTCTTTGAATTTCTGCCAGGCGAACGCTTGCTGGGAATGACCGTCTGAAGTGGCTGCAGACTTTTCTGGCCTGGATGAGAAGCTCTGGCAGCCCTGGGTACTTGGTTAGGAAACGCTGTACCACCAGATTTAGGACGTGTGCTAGGCATGGTACATGCGTCAATTTACCCTTGCGTAGGACGGAGAGAAGGTTGCTGCCATTATCGCAGTCGATCATTCCCAGCTCAAGCTGGCGTGGTGTTAACAATCTCTGCACCTGCCCCTGCAGAGCTGACAAAATTTCTGACCCGGTGTGGCTCCTGTCCCCTAAACAAACCAACTCAAGCACAGTATGGCATCTTTTTGCTTGAGCCATTGCGTAGACCCTGCCAGGCGTCAGTTTAACTGCCACTTCGCCAGAGACAGAGAAGGAGGAGGAGGAGGAGGAAGAGGTGGTGGTGGTGGTGGAGCAGACAGACCTCATACAAGCAGCTTTCTGGAGGCGTGGTGGATGAACAAGCTCCAGCACATTGCCCCGTCTTGTATCACTCCCAGCTGCAATCAGAGTTACCCAGTGTGCCGTGAAGGAAATGTAACGACCCTGTCCATGCTTGCTGGACCATGTGTCTAAAGTCACATGCACCTTGCTGCTGACTGCCTTTCCCAATGACTGGATAACATTGTCTTCCACGTGCTGGTATAGTGCTGGAATGGCCTTGCGTGAAAATTAATGGCGTTTTGGAACCTGCCACTGTGGTACAGCACATTCAGCAAATTCATGGAAGGGAGCAGAGTCCACCAGCTGGAAAGGCAGCAGCTGCAATGCAGGTAATTTTGCTAAGCTGGCATTTAGACACTGTGCTTGGGGATGGTTGGGACTATATTTTTTCTTTCGCTGCAGCAGCTGCGGCAACGTAATCTGACTGCGTAAATCTTCAACTACTGGGATGATGTCACATTGTGAGGAATGACCTGGTACATACATTACTGTAGCATCATCCCTGTCGGTGGAGGTTGTAGGCAATGACATGGCAGGACATACAGTGGGGGTAGAGACAGATGAGGAGGACCTACGCAAAGTTTTGTGCCAACGGGATGTGTGGCACTTGTTCATATGTCGCCTCAAGCACGTGGTACCCAAGTGTCCGGTATCTTTCCCACGCTTAAGCCTCATCTGACATAGATTACAAATAGCAACGCTGCGCTCTACTGCAAATTTCTTAAAGAACTCCCAGACAACAGAGTTCCTGCATGTGTTCTTTGAGACAACAGTGCTCTGCACCGGAGCAGCTCTGACATGTGATGCCTTGGACTGGCTAGTGCTACGGTTGGTCACAGAGGATGTTGTGCCTTGTGTTTGCTGTGCCTCCTCCTCCCCCACTTCCTCACTTAATTCCTCTGTTTGATCTGGCACCCAGGTGGAGTCAGTGACCTCATCATCATTGTCATCTTCACCCCCTATCTCCTCATCACTGGAGCCAACTTGGCAGTATGCTGCAGCTGCTGGGGCAACATGAGTGCCAGTTATTTGTGTGTCATCACTGGCACCCCCTTCCTCTAGGTTGATTATACTCCCTTGCTCAACCTCAGAGATTGAATCAGAGCACTGTACTTGCTGCGCATCCTCAAGCAGCATGTCACTCTCATTGTAGTCAAACAATTCAGCTGACTCCTCCGTGTGTGATAGCGAGGCTACGGCAGGAGTAGCTGTGGACATGGAGGCTGCATTAGATGCTTTGGCAGCTGAGGTGGACTGTAAAGCACTAGAAGCCTGGCTGGCAGAGGACTCGGAGGATGAGGATGGCCTGGTTAGCCAATCCACCAAGTCCTCTGTATGTTGCTGCTCCTTAAGACGGCCAGCACCAGTTAGAAAGGACAAGTGTGCCCCTGCAGAGGATGCACCACGTCCACCACGACCAGAGGCACAGCCTTCCGACACTGGGGCTGCTTTCCCTCTTATCTGTGTCTTGGAGCGTCTGCCTGTCCTTTTTGTTCTTTCAGACATGGTGAGTGATATATAGATTAATATATACAGAACTCTGATACAACTCTGGTATAAAGATTTAAAGAACTCTGGTATAACTCAGTGAGACACACTGATAGCTGTCAGCCAGTGACGAGACACAGATCACCTCAATTCACAAATGTTTTGTAGAAATTAGTGAGCCCCAAAATACTGCGTGGTACTGGATGTGTGACGAGACACAGATCACCTCAATTCACAAATGTTTTGTAGAAATTAGTGAGTCCCAATATACTGCGTGGTACTTTCTGTGTGACAAGACACAGAAGATCACCTCAATTCACAAATGTTTTAAAGAAATTAGTGAGCCCCAAAAAACTTGCTGGCTGTGTGACAAGACCCAGAAGATCACCTCAATTCACAAATGTTTTAAAGAAAGTTGTAAACCCCAAAAAAACTTGCTGGCACACATCACCTAAATTCCCTGATATTTGGTAGAAATGAGACCCAAAAAGACTTGCTGGCACAGTGACAAGACCCAGAAGATCACCTCAATTCATAAATGTTTTAAAGAAAGTTGTAAACCCCCAAAAAAATTGCTGGCACAGTGACAAGACACACATCACCTAAATTCCCTGATATTTGGTAGAAATGAGACCCAAAAAGACTTGCTGGCACAGTGATAAGACCCAGAAGATCACCTCAATTCACAAATGTTTTAAAGAAAGTTGTAAACCCAAAAAAAACTTGCTGGCACAGTGACAAGACACACATCACCTAAATTCCCTGATATTTGGTAGAAATGAGACCCAAAAAGACTTGCTGGCACAGTGACAAGACCCAGAAGATGACATCAATTCACAAATGTTTTAAAGAAAGTTGTAAACCCCAAAAAAACTTGCTGGCACAGTAACAAGACACACATCACCTAAATTCCCTGATATTTGGTAGAAATGAGACCCCCCAGGCCCCCCCAGTAGCGTGGCAGACCGGCAGTAACAACACACAACTATCTCCTTTGAAATCTCCTCTGAAATGCGTGCAGAATCGGCGCGTGGAAACGTTATATAGTGTGCTGCGGGACTTAGCTCTGTGAGCCCATGATTGGGCAAAATTTGCCCAATCAGGACTCTGAGCGGTAATTGGCATAGTGTTGAACCAGTCTTGCACCAGACCTGTGGTCAGCTGCAAGGCTGTAGCCAATTACGAGCTTCAGGCCAGTGGGAAAATGCATTGTGGTCCATTGTGGTCGAACATGCGGCGAGCACCCGGAAATGTTCGGTGTTCGCGATCTAATCGAACAGGCTAAGTTCGGGTCGAACTCCGAACCGTCCGAACCGAACAGCTCATCCCTACTCATGTGTTATCTGGTTGATTACTGTATTTATTATAGTCACTGGGCCGTATTACAGTCCAGCTGTTAATAGCAGTTCACAAATGGATAAACTGTGAACAAGACTTTTTGTATTTGTGTCTTGTTAGTAAAAGCTCTATTCTTACTCAGCTACTGTATTAGCAGTTTGAGTTGGAAAACTTGAGTCACTCATCAATATCAGCAGCGCTTGCACTGGTATCGACTCCTGGAGTCCATAGGATTTCAAATAGCCAAGCCACCAGGTGCTTCTGCACTTGTCCACAACATTTCTCTGAGCTGGCAGGGAAGACACCGCAGTGAATGCCACGGGCCCAGAATTCTTTAGTGGCTGAGCCGCTGGTACGGCAGAGTAACTCGGTATAGGTCGATTCTGAATACTGCATGACCTGGATCGGAACAACAGTCAAAAAAGGCAATCGGGACATCCCTAGGGAGTGCCGCTCTGTTGCATTAATACCTGTGGTGAGGATTACTCCTGTATGATGGAGTTCAACGTGTGCAATTACACAGCGGAACAGATTAAAGCTATAGCATACAAACTAATTTATGTCAGAATTATTCCTGAGCTACAAACCAAGATATACTGGCTAGGTTTTGCAGATCAAAAAAATATCCAGCAATTCAAAAACACGTAAACACATATGGAGTATGAAACATTTTTTGAGAAAGATGAACAAATGAAATCTGTTCTACTATAATATCGTTGGAATTCCATGTACTGATAAAAATCAATGGAATTTAAGAACTTTTTCTCCAGAGCTTTGTGAAAAAGATTTATCACACTTTTCGTTTATATTTCAAGTTACAAAGTTTCTCAGGAAATATAAAAGAAACTTTAAGCTTTTGAACTGCTTGTGTACAACATGAGGTCTCCAGGGCTCCATGTAGACAGTTAAAATTCAGCAGTGCCCAGAGGGCAGTCTGAGGGTACAAATAAACTATAGTAAATAAATTAAATATCAGTAACAGTGTTACGTGTCCAAGCACAAACCTATAGTAAAGGTTTGATACTTTCAGTCGCAGCAAGAGGGATATGCTGACAGCCGCTGCCCAATAATTTTTTTAATGTTATTGTTATTTTGGGAGATTTTACTCACCTGCCGTGCTCCTCCTCTTCAGCTCAAACTGCTACACAGTCGCTACACCCCAGAGCCAGGATTGACTTGTCTCTGTGGAATGTGAGTTTTTTCATATAATATACTGCCTAAAATACCCAGTGTTGCCCGTATTTTTATTTTTTCAATAGGTTCTTTTTTATTGCGTTTTTAAAATAAATTATTTAAAGTAGCTTTAAATTTTTTGGAAGGGCTACAAAACAAAAAACGTGAAAATTTTATTATTTTTATATATTTTTTTAATTTGTAAATTTTTTATTTTAAACATTTTTTTCTGTATTATTACAAACTTAATAAGACAATTTTTTTTCTTAAAAAGTTCTTTCTAAAACTTGTAACTGTTCTTCAGAAGAACATCTATGGAGGAGAAGTTTAATGATAATAAAGTACATGTTCATTTTAAGGCTTATTTACAAACTAATTTTTGTGTTTTTCCAGTTGGAGTAAATATAAACAACTGGCTTGAGGAGCCCACTCTAGAACAGGCAACATACAGTGGCAAGAAAAAGTATGTGAACCCTTTGGGATTACGTGGAGTTTTGAATGAATTGGTCATAAAATGTGCTCTGATCTTCATCTAAGTCACAACAATTTGAAAAACACAGTCTGCTTAAAATAATACAACACAAACATTATATGTTTTCATGTTTTTATTGAACAGAACATGTAAACATTCACAGTGCAGGGTGGAAAAAGTATGTGAAGCTTTGGACTTAATAACTGGTTGACCCTCCTTTGGCAGCAATAACCTCAACCAAATGTTTCCTGTAGTTGCAGATCAGACCTGCACAACGATCTGGAGTAATTTTGGACCACTCCTCTTCACAAAACTGTTTCAGTGTAGCAATATTCTTGGGATGTCTGGTGTGAATCACTCTCTTAAGGTCATGCCACAGCATTTCAATCGGGTTGAGGTCAGGACTCTGACTGGACCACTCCAGAAGGCGTATTTTGTTTTGTTAAAGCCATTCTTTTTGTTGAAATTACTTATATGCTTTGGGTCATTGTCCTGTTGCATCACCCCTCCTCTGCGGAGTTTCAGTTGGCGGACAGATGGTCTTACGTTTTCCTGAAAAATGTCTTGATAAACTCTGGAATTCATTTTTCCATCAATGACAACAATCCGTCGAGGCCCTGGGGCAGCAAAGCAGCCCCAAACCATGATGCTCCCTCCACCATGTTTTACAGTGGGGATGAGGTTTTTATGTTGGTGTGCTGTGCCTTTTTTTCTCCACACATACAGGGTTATTCAGAGAGCGTGAAAAGCAGGAGAATGACTGGAAAATGAAAAATTCTAGGTCAAAATCGCCAAACCAGAAAAATTCTCCCTTTCATCTCACTTTACAAATCGGCTATTTTGACCTAGAATTTTTCATTCTCCAGTTATTCTTCTGCTTTTCACGCTCTCTGAATAACCCTGATAGTGTTGTGTGTTTTTTCCTAACAACTCAATTTTGGTTTCATCTGTCCACAGAATATTTTGCCAGTAGTGCTGTGGAACATCCAGGTGCTCTGTTGCAAACTTCAAACGTGCTGCAATATTCTTTTTGTAAAGCAATGGCTTCCTCCGTGGTGTCCTCCCATGTACTCCATTCTTGTTTAATGTTTTCCTTATTGTAGATGTGTCAACAAAAATGTTACCATGTGCCAGAGATTTCTGTAAGTCTTTAGCTGACACTCTAGGATTCTTCTTTACCTCATTAAGCATTCTGCGCTGTGCTCTTGCAGTCATCTTTACAGGACCACCACGCCTAGGGAGAGTAGCAACAGTGCTGAACTTTCTCCATTTGTAGACAGTCTGTCTTACCGTGGACACATGAACATCAAGGCTTTTGGAGATACTTTTGTAACTCTTTCCAGCTTTATGCAAGTCAACAATTCTTGATCGTAGGTCTTCTGAGAGCTCTTTTCTGCGAGGTATGGTTCACATCAGGCAGTGCTTCTTGAAACCAGTAAACCCAAAACTGGTTTGTGTTTTTAAAGGGCAGGACAGCATTCAGCAACACATCCAATAATATCACACTGATTGGACTCAAGGTTGGCTCACTCCTGGCAATAATTAGCTCTTGGAGAAGTCATTAGGCTAGGGGTTCACATACTTTTCCACCCTGCACTGTGAATGTTTACATGTTCTGTTCAATAAACACGTGAAAACATATAATATTTGTGTTGTATTATTTTAAGCAGACTGTGTTTTTCAAATTGTTGTGACTTAGATGAAGATCAGAGCACATTTTATGACCAATTCATGCAAAACTCCACGTAATCCGAAAGGGTTCACATACTTTTTCTTGCCACTGTATAATTGGCCGTGGGAGAAACCTGGAGATTCCAAGTTTATACTAGCGCACTTGATTGACTGGGCTTGTGCCTTGTTAATCTTTATCCTGAATGCCAGCCTGACAGAGAACTGTAGACGCTTGAAACTAAAGGGCAAATCTGTCGGACTGAATGGAATGCCAGATATGAATACATCCTCTCCTTTTGACTTCCCAGTCAAGATTGTTGCCTCAATTACTTTGGGCAGCAGTCTTGTCTCATTACAGAGCCTAGGTGGGTCGAGTTGAGTTGAAGGTGATGTGTTGGCATTCCTAGAGGGTCGAGTGTGTTGAGAAATTCTGTTGGATAGTTTGCGGAGTCATAAGCATCCACCACCGTATCGATTGAGTTGTACTCTGTAAATGTGCCTGGAATCATATTCTGAATCTGATTGTTCATTTCATTGACAGAATAATTTTTATGGCAAGGATAGCTCATTCACACAGCCACTCGTGATGTTTGTAATTTTCTAATAATTTTGGATAAACTTTATATATCAGTTTTGTAACCAATGTCACCATCACCATGACCATTGCAAAAATCTTGAGGTAAAGAAATTTCACCTGATGCTGAGTGGGGAAAGTTCCTTCACTGATTTGAAGAAGCTTGTCTGAGAAAACTTGTGCACTTGTCTCCCCTAGAAGGTGGACTCTCATGTCTGTTCCTAAAGTAAATTTTTTTACGTGTTGCCATAGAATTGAAGCTTTGAGGCAAGCAAGCATTAAGTTCATCTGCTGGTGTGGATCTTGGTATGACAAGAAGTGTTTGTCCGAAATCACCAGCTAAAACCACCAGAGCTCCTCCCATCAGTTCATTATTCTATCTTAAGTCTTTTAATGTCCGATCAAGGGCTTCAAGTGATTTTTTGTGGGACATTGTTCATTCATCCCATACTACCTGTGTTTGACCACATGTTTTGCTAATATTGCATGTTGGATTTTGTTCATTTGCAATGTTCAGACGTAATTTTAAAGCTTTGTGCACTGTTCGTCCACCATCCATAAGAGTGGATGCAATGCCAGAGGATGCTACTGCAAGTGCCAAATCTCTCTGCATTCGAATTTCAGCAAGGAGTAAATTTATCATAAATGTTTCTCTTGTTCCTCCGGGAGCGTCAATAAAAATGATTCAGCCTTTTCCCCTTGTGATGTGATCCATGATGTTGTCATATGTTTTGCGTTGGTCGTCTATTAACTGTGGTTTTCTGGATTGCACATATCTTTGTAGCTCTTCAGCATTGTTTTTCTCTCATAAAGGTCTGAGTTAAGTAGATCAGGCTTATTTCGCTCTCTGGGAAATGTAGTTCCAGAACAATGTTTTAGTCAATGTTGCTGACCCCTGTACACAGTCCTAAACTCTTTGGGCTCCGTCCCAAGCCAGGTGTAAGCTACCCAGAGCCATTACAGTCTATGGAGATGGCAATTTTTCTAGAGCTTTGGACTATTTTTTACCAAGCTTGACATTTATCCCACGCTTTTGGGGTTAAATACACCCTATTGTGATCTGAATTCTTACAATACATTAAAAGACATATTCACTTTAGGATTTGAAACTAGTGATGAGCCGAACACCCCCGAGTTCGGTTTGCATTCAAAGTCAAACTTTCCAAATGTTCGAATTCGAACTCGAACTCAATACAAGTCAATGGGACTCAAAATTCGATTTTTAGAGTGCCCTCCAAGAGGGCATATATGCAAGATATTTGCCATAAAAGGTGTATGGGGGTCTGGGTAGTGCCCTGGTGGACAGGAAACAAGGACAAAAAGTAAAAAAAAAAACGTTTTTAACCCTTTCGCTGCTGAGGCTTTTCCCGCCCCTGTGCTGAGGTCATTTTTACCGGTTTTGCTCATCATGTTTAAACGTGTTTTGAAGGCTTATTTTAGTATATTACCCAGACATATTATATATCGTTCTTTCCATCAGACTCGGTAGATTCATAATATGTCATTATTATATGTATATGTTATGTCATGTCTGTATATTATAACAAAAAATGCAATAAAATATGTATTTTCAATAATTTACAATGTGTAAAGTGTTTTTTTTCACATTTTAACATGCGAGCAATTGCGGTTATATTTTGTATGGGGTGCGCTTGTTAAAAAAATTAGAGATGGGGTCTCGTTACATTTTTTTTTTGGGGAAAATTACACTATTTTTAACAAACGCACTGCATACAAAAATCGTTAGTGCAGCATCATTGTTCACATTATAATTGAAATGGGAACAATATTGCTGCATTAAGAAACCAAAAAAAAGAAAAAAAAAGTGTTTATTTTTTTTTATAATTTTTCTTCTAATTTTTTTTTTATTTTTCATTTTTTTTTTTTTTGACAAAATTTTTCACAGTAGTGTTTGGTATCGTTGGAACGGCCATGCTCTGGCCGATCCAACCATACCAAACTTTAACCCCTAGCTGCCACGGATCGGGAGATAGGGAGTTCATTGGAACTCCCTATCTCCACCGTTGGTGGCAGTTAGGGGTTAAGTCCAGGACTGGCGTCATCGACGCCAGTCCTCAGGGGGAGTTCCCGGAGGCTTGGCCGACATCCAAGATGTCGGCCAGCTCCGGGAAAGGATCGCGAACCGGCGCTTTTCAGCGCCGATTCGCGATCAAGCTCCCCAGGGGTTAATGCCAGGCACCATTTGGAAGGGCAGGCTGTGCCCTTCCAAATGGTGCCTGGGTTAACCCCCGCAACGCCGCCGATCGGGAGGGAGAGAGGTCCGAAGGACCTCCCCCCCTCCCTTTCAGGCGCCTCCTCCGCACATGCGGGGGGGGAGGCGCCTGAATTAGGTGTCATCGCGCTGCCGCCTAATTCCAGCCTAATTCCAGCGGCTGCGGTTCCGGATGCGCGGCTGACATCGAGGATGTCAGCCCGCACCGGAGGGGCCAGCGATCGGCCGGAATCCGGCCGAACGCTGACCCCAATGGGAGGACGCGCTCAGCGCGTCCTCCGCATACCAGCGGTAATGCAGAGGACGCGCTGAGCGCGTCCTCCGCATTGAAGTGGTTAAAGGGACAGTGAGTTTTCCATGAAATAAGGGTTAAAAATAAAAACGAAAAATTCCTTCAAATATCGTGCCTAGGAGGTCCCCATAACCTGCCTGTGAAGTGGCGGATTTCTAGGATGTACAGAAACATTTAAAAACAAAAAAATTACGTTTCAAATGACGGTAAATGCTTTTCCTTTAATCTATTCATAAACAACTGCTTGGGGCGGCAGCCTGTATGAAAAGACATTTTAGGATGCACAGAAAAAGTTTAGTGATTTTTTTGGCAAAATTATGGTGAAATATATGCAGGCTTTGGATGAAAGTAACAATAGGTGCTTTAAAATTGGGCTTTTAGCGTCAGCAACAGTGCCTTCACACAGTAACCCCTCTGAGGATATGAATCTGGTACAGGCGTCAGTGGCAGTGCACCCAGATATTGTGCCTTTGGTGCCAGGCCAGCAAGTGCCATCATACAGTAACCCCTCTGTGGTATTGTGGAAGAGTGCAGGGGTGGACCATGCGGTCCTATATTAAAAAGATATGAACCTGGTAAAGGCGTCAGTGCACCCAGATATTGTGCTTTTGGTGCCAGGCCAGCAAGTGCATTCATACAGTAACCCCTCTGTGGTATTGTGGAAGAGTGCAGGGGTGGACCATGCGGTCAGGGCCGGTGCTAGACTATTTTGCGCCCTAGGCAAGACCAGCTACTTGCATCCCCCCCCCAAAAAAAAGGCAAAAAAAAAAACGACACAACATGAAACTGCTAAATTTCTTTAATTTAAGAATAAAGTTTGAAAAGCACCAATAGTAAAGGTAAAGTAAATATAAATAAACTGTATTAAACCATTTTAAATTAACTCTATTAAACAAATTAAAATTAACTGTATTGAACAAATATAAATTAACGAAAAAAAATAAGAGTTGTGACGTAAGTTTCAATTTCAGACACCTCAAAATTTCACTTTGCGTGCCTTATCCTTTGCAAATTTTCATCATGCGTATATATATATTGCCCAGGCCAGCTCACATCATGCGTGTATATATATATTGCCCAGGCCAGCTCACATCATGCGTATATATATTGCCCAGGCCCAGGCCAGCTCACATCATGCGTATATATATATTGCCTGATCAAGCTCACATCATGCGTATATATATATTGCCCAGGCCAGCTCACATCATGCATATATATATAGTGCCCAGGCCAGCTCACATCATGCGTATATATATATTGCCCAGGCCCATGCAAGCTCACATCATGCATATATATATATTGCCCAGGCCAGCTCACATCATGCATGTATATATATATTGCCCAGGCCAGCTCACATCATGCGTATATATATTGCCCAGGCCCAGGGCAGCTCACATCATGCGTATATATATATATATTGCCCAGGCCAGCTCACATCATGCGTATATATATTGCCCAGGCCCAGGCCAGCTCACATCATGCATATATATATATTGCCCAATCAAGCTCACATCATGCGTATATATATATTGCCCAGGCCAGCTCACATCATACGTATATATATATATTGCTCAGGCCAGCTCACATCATGCGTATATATATATTATATAACAAGGAAAAAAGGTGTCATCTGCGCTCGTTTCTATGTGTTCCATGTACAACAAAACTAAGGTTTTTGTTTGTTTCAATGGCCATTGCAACGTAAGATCACTCGCCACTTCGCGGCACCTCTTTACAGAGTGAGTACCTAACAATTGTAACCAAAAGGCCGCTCTACTGAGCAGCTCCAAGCCCCTCCTGCTGCTTTTCAGCCAAGGAGAGGCAGAGATGGTGGGTTTTATTTATACACGCACCAAACACTTCCCATTTGGGATTAAAAACAAAAACATGGAAAGAGGAACAGCTGCAGAACGACGGACTGGTGTTACAAGCATGATATACATAAATACAGAAAAAATGGCGTTGCGCCCATACTCACCGGAGCGGCAGCAACTGCCAGGAGTAACAGCCCAGTTAATGTATAAAACATAACAAGGAAAAAAGGTGTCATCTGCGCTCGTTTCTATGTGTTCCATGTACAACAAAACTGTCGTTTTTGTTTGTTTCAATGGACATTGCAACGTAAGCAAACTCGCCACTTCACGGCACCTCTTTACAGAGTGAGTACCTAACAATTGTAACCAAAAGGCCGCTCTACTGAGCAGCTCCAAGCCCCTCCTGCTGCTTTTCAGCCAAGGAGAGGCAGAGATGGTGGGTTTTATTTATACACGCACCAAATATATATTAACAAGGCCCAGGCAAGCTCACATCATGCGTATATATATATATTGTCAAAGCCAGCTCACATCATGCGTATATATATTGCCCAGGCCCAGGCCAGCTCACATCATGCATATACGTATATATATTGCCCAGGCCAGCTCACATCATGCGTATATATATATTGCCCAGGCCAATCCCCTGTTGGAGATAGGGGGTTCATATTTATAATAAACATTATATATTATAAATCTGTGGAGTCTGCCGGAAAGAACGATATCTAATATGTCTGGGTCATGTTATAAAATGTGGCTTTAAATCGCGTTTAAACATGATGAGAGAAAGCGGTAAAAATGAGCTGAGCACACAGCAGTGAAATGCAGCATATTAGAGGAAGATTAAGTAGAGAAATTAACACTTCTCAGAAGCAAACACCACACCCTCAGTATAGTCTACATACATACAATGTATCAAATTGATTAGACCAGACTAAAAACACCGGTTGTTTATGCCCTTTGAAAACACAGGTCATTTAGAGGTGAGAATCTTTGCACGTACACATTAGTTTTTAATTCAATATCTAATAAACCGTTGCTTATAATATTCTGCAGTAAAGAGTCTCTTTATTTCTCGATTTTTTTAGTATTTTTAAGCATTTTTTATACTTTTTTCAAAATAAATTTTTTTTGCGAACTCGAACCGAACACGCCAAAAAGTTCGAAGTTCGCGAACTTGTAAACAGCCAAAGTTCGAATCGAACTCCGAACTGATTGAACCGAACAGCTCATCCCTATTTGAAACATGTTTATGTATTAAAAATGTTTATAAAATTAGGAATGGCTTACATGAAAATTAGGTAAATTATGTAAATTACGAGTGTAATCAGTTTTCTAAATAGCCTTACATATCCCTTACCTTGTAACATTTTATACTGGATCTGAAATATTATCATGGAAGGTGTAAATATAAAAATATAATTTGCTAGTGACTAGGTTACAATAGTTGTATAAATACAAATTCACGTTATGGGGAATAACTGATGAAAGTTTAAAATGGTGGGGTGCTGGATTGCTCAATGCCTATCTCTGTAAACCCAAACATTTGTCCTAAACCAGCATATAATTAGTGTTAAAGAAGGTGTATTTTTTTAACTAGAATTAGTTTTAATGCAGAGATTATCTAATCTAGCATTTTACAAAGTGCTTTATGAACCAGAATATAAGAATTTTACCATGAATGCTTTAGATTTTATTGTATGCAATAGGAAATAAATGTAACCCATTTGAAGATCCCAGGATGAAGAGCAATTCAATTAGTTCTCCCTCATCTAGTATTCATCCTTGAAAGTCTCAATTCTGATGAGCTGACCATAACTCTTCCAGTCACTAGATCAGTTAGTTTTTGCAATGATTAGAATTTAGGGCAGCATTGCTTACCTGTTCAAATGGTAAGTGAATTTATGACATCAAAAATTCATCCAGGAGCAAACTGTCACTGCCTCGGCACCTGCAGGCCTTTAGGGGGGTCTGGACACTTGGCAGCATCGCTGGCTGGCCCGGGTGCCAGAGATTCCGGCTGTTTGTGTGCCTGGAGGGGCGGGGCAGGGCGCGACATGATGACACGAAGCCGCCGGCCTTAATTGCAGGGCGTGCGAGACGTCTCATGGCCCTGACGTGGAGTTAGTTGCCGTATCGCCTGGTGTATTTTCTCATTGATTCACTGATTCTTTTGCTCTGTTGCCAAATCGGATTGTATGAGGACCCTGATTGTTGCTGACTCGGACTGCCTTTCTGACCATTCTCTTACTGACCAAGCTTGTATGTGTGTTGTGTCTAAAACAGACTCAGGGTGCCTGTTGCATTTGAACCACGCTGACCTAGAGTATATAACTATCTTTGTCACGGGCGTGAGGATGGCACCAGGGTGGCGCCGGGGTATTGGGATGTGGTGAGCCCAGGATGCAGTGATCTGCACGGACAGGAGGGTGGAGTATGGGGAATGAATGGGAAAACTGACCAGGTATGGTTGTTGCAGAAGGAAAGGTGGTTGCTGGGATCTGGTGGAAATCCGGTGAACAGGAGCAGGTAGGTAATTGGGGTCTCAGATAGAGCTGAATCTCAGAGCTAACAGAATCAATGACTTGCTCTGTCAGGATTGAATAGCAATGAACAGCACAGTTCAGTCTGGGGCACAGCCCTTTATTTGATTAAGAGTGTGAGGTGTGTTTTTGGTGTTAACTCTTTCACTACTTCCAGGTGTAAAACCAAGTGCAGGTTGCAGGAACAGAACATGAATTGGACCACTGGGGGGGTTTCAGGATGGTGGTAGCCATGGATCATGACAATCTTGCATAATATTGATAGAGTATATATGTCTGCCCTGCATAGCACTGATTCAGAGAATTCATTGATCTACCCTGTTGCCGAATCGGAGTGTATGAGGACCTTGTTTGTTGCCAAATCTGCTTGTACAAAACCCCTCTCTGTTGCCAACTCGTCGTATGACCACGCTGTTGCCGAACGTTTGTATGACACGCTTTTGTTAACCTCTGGTGTATGAGCAAACTGCCTAAAACTCTTCCTGACTGTTTTCGATTTCTCAGTGAAGTTAACCCTTTGTGCCTCAGCGATAACTTGATCTATAAACCTGCTGTGATCAAATTATACTCATTATTGTTGATCTGTCTTTTCTCCCTGGCTGGGAGTGATAGGGTTAGCGGTCCCAACCGTTTAAAGGATCGGAGGGTTAGAAGTCTGTCCAAGAGGATCCTCACCACAGTTGTCAAGGGTGAGCGGGACAGCGAACGTGACACAAACTGAGCATGATTAAACTGGACTTGGATGGGGCAGTTTCAATAAAAGCCCCATGGTATTTACTTATTTAGTTGCTCTCAAAATTTTGTCCAGGCAGCAATCAATCAGGAAGGGGAGACGTTCCAGAACGCCAATAGCTACACCATAGCTTTTTAACACCATTATTATTATTTATTAAGCGCCAACACATTCCGCAACGCTGTACAAGGTGTAATGGGTAAAGACAGGACAATTCTACAATACATACAGGAGACAGATCAGTATTCCTGCCAGCAGATACATGAGGATGTGAGGACCCTATTCCCGTGGGAACTTGCAATCTAGATGGTGAGGGGATTAGAAACAGAAACATTTGTTTTTTTTGGAGGGATGTTTTGCAAAAATGCCTGCTGATGAAAAATACTTTCGCAAATCCATTTTATTTGTAGGTTTTATAAATGTTATTTGCAACTGTATTGGTGGAATGTTGACCCATCTACCATTTTGTGAAGGTGGCTTCTTCATCAGTCGTAGGCAGTGGATTGCAGAGAGTTGGAGAATAGCCTGGAAGAAGTCCTCCTGCTGTCACTAATCATTGCTTTGTAGCGCAAGAAAAAGGTGGTGAGGGTATCGATTTTTTGGCTAGTGCAGCATATGGGTACAATTGAAATCCGATAAAATCAGTCATTTAGAACCTTTTATGACTTTAAACATGCATGATATTATAAACCAGTGTTACAGAAAGCGTTTGGCATGTCCAAAGCATAATCAATTTCAGATCCTGTCTCTTGTAATAACACAAAAACAGTAACAAGGCATGTACTAATTAAATGCTTAAATGCTACGTGATTTTCTTGTCCTACCAAAACAATGATGACACCAGGGTATAGCCTTAAAACCAAAGTAAAATGAACTTATCGGAGAAGGCATGCTCCTGTTAAAATAAATACCATTATGTAAAGAAACTTCTGAATTATGCCTGAAAAATAAAATACATATATTCAATACTCCAATATATACTATAAATTATTCCGTACGTTATAGTAAATTAAAATCTTGGTAAGATTTTTCTGTTTCCTATGTTTTTTCTGTGACTGACAGTTAAATTAGCATTTTTCTGAATTATTCATACTATGGTAGTTGAATTAATGCATACAGCGCACGCTATAGTAACATTATTATCTGCTCAGATGATAAATGCATGTACATAATTTATGTAGGTGTAATTGGTCCCAATGTGTCATCTAAACCATTGTTCATTTATTGTTTATAAATATTCTCTTAATTATTATTTTTTTCATTTCTGTTTTAGACAATTTATGGACAAAATGATTATGGTCATTCCATATTTCTGTAGAAGCAGTAGTTTGATTTATCCCAGCCATCAATCAATTTATATACTGTAATAGGAAATGCAATTATCAGTTGCATTATAAAACCAGATGCAAACTAACCAGATGAATGCTTATAAAAATCTATTAAAACTGATATTGTTATCCTGTCCCCTTCACTGTAATATGTAGTGCATATCATGTTCTATACCACAGCCTAGACCTACAAATGTCAGGTTGCATAACTCTCTGTCAGATCATCTTGCTCTTGGTACGTATATATCAGTACCAAATGATTTAGTTGCCCATTACTAAATGCTGTCTACGTGATGAAGTGAACTCAAATTGAAGCAGCATTGACCATTTCTGACTTCAGATCCGACCTTCACTTCATTGCAACAGTCCAGTTTTATTTTTTCAGAACTTATCCCAGTGATAAATATATGCCAGTTCCTATACATTAGAGACATAAGGGGTTATTCAAAGAGAGCCAAACTGGCCCCAAAATTGCACCGAACAGTGAATTTCCCCATACGGTGCAATTGAGTGGCAATTCGGCTATTCAAAAGCTGATATTTGGAACTGTGATATTTTAAAATATACAAGTAACGTACATTGCACAAAAAAATTCACACTTTGTGTACCAAATATTTATATATGAAGGGCACAGGCAGCACTTTTCATGTTATGCACAAACGCACACAGCACAAACATTTTTAAAAAGGTTTAGGTTACTTTTAGGGTTACAGTTACTATTTCTGCTTATTTTATGATTAGGGCTAGGTTTAGGTTTATTTTTAGGGCTAAGGTTACTGTTTCTGCTTGTAGTCAGAAATTGTTAGTTTTTACTGAGTCATTACAAGTAATGTTTTTTCTTCTGGTTTTTCTATCCTGTTCTACTGCAGCCTACCTTTACCTCAGGATCCCTGATATATGTTTAATATGGTTTCTGTTTGTTTTATGTTTAGGGTTAATGTTACGTTTTCCGCTTATTTTATGATTAAGGTTAATTTTAGGGTTAGACTTACCATTTCTAGTGGTGTTCTGATTAGAGTTAGGATACTTTTAGGGTTACTACTTTGTTTGATTTTTGATTAGGGTTTGATTTACGGTTATGGTTAGAATTACTGTTTCTGATTGTATTATAATTAGGGTCAGGATTACTTTTAGGAGTTAGGGTTCTGTTTCTGCCTGTTTTATGGTTATGGTTAGGGTCTCTATATTTACTTGTTTTACGATTCGGGTTACTATATTTACTTGTTCTACGATTAGGATTACTATATTTCCTAAAGCTGTGCATTCGTTTCGTAGCAAATCGCTATTCCAATTTCATTCATTCATATTTTGGAAATACGTCCGAAAAAGCAAATTGATTTGATCTGAATTGAAACAAAAACGAAACGGTATATAACAAAAATGATTTATTATGCTATTTCACTAGAGACCCATTGATTAAATGATTCCTGAGCAGGATTTGATTAATTGGGATTTCATTTAGTGATCCGAAATTCGAATCAATAACAACTATCGAATCGATGTTAGCTTACAAAACATACATGTACTAACTAAAGCAAACGGCATTATGAAATGAATAATAATCATTAGACTGTTACACAAAGCACCTCGTCCATGTAAATTGACCTGTGGTGCTGAATCTATTGTCAGCACCACAGGCCAATGGACAGCTCAACATTTAACCCTAGCTTACTTTTTAACAGCAGGATTTGACTTATTGGGGCTTTATTTAGTGACCCGAAATTCAAATCGATATCAACTATCGAATTGATCCAACTTACAATACATACAAGTACTGTAACTATACAAACGGCATTATGAAACGATCAGCATCATTAGACTGTTACACAAAGCACCCTGTAAATCCCTGTAAATTGGCATGTGGTACTGAATCTGTTGTCAGCATCACAGGCCAATAGACAGCTCAACATTTAATTTAGTAGAATTTGATATATTTGGGTTTCATTTAGTAATCTGAAATTCGAATCGATCTTAACTTACAATGGGGTTTTTTGTGATCCGATATACCAAACTAAACAAAATTAATTTGAAATGAAACAAAACGTATTTTCCAGCTGTGCACACCTCTAATATTTTCTTGTTTTACGGTTATGGTTACTGTATTTGCTTGTTTTACAGTTATGGTTAGGGTTACTGTATTTGCTTGTTTTACGGTTAAGATTATGTAATTTGCATTACACGGCGAGTGCAATTGCTTTCAATAATCAAAGAATGATAATCCTGATCTAGCCAAAATAAAGAGCATTCAGTGCTGTCGCTCCTGGTTGTGAACATCAGCGAGAAACGGCATCTAAAGTTTAACATTCGCAGCTAGCATTTTATGAGCTATGTGCAAGTATAATTTTCCAGATATGGAATACATATTGACATAATTTCTAAACAGTATATGTCATGACGTATTTCACATTCTTTATATCGTGCCCGAATTAAAATTAATAAAAAGAAAATTCTTGCAAAAAAAAATAATTGTCATCTCTTTATGCAAACAGAACTTAACTTGTGATTAACCTGATTTTCATTCCAGGCAAATTCATAGATTGTGTAAGTGTGATAAAACACAAAACAGAAAGTCTGAAGCACAATATATAGGCAAGAGTGATTTCTTCCTGGCAATAACTAATGCAAGTTTCTGGGGAAAGTTTAGTGGTTTTATGATCTTCTGAATATTGGGACTGTCAAATATGTATCCTGTAATACATTTTTAATAATGATGTATTCTGGCTTCCTCGAATAGCTACTGAACATTGAATTATTTTACTTTTAAGTAACTTTATCATAGTTATACATTTAGAGATTATGAAACTGATTCGTGAATATGTTAGTCTGTATTTTGTACACCTGTCTTTTTAGTACTGAAATGACCCGAAACGGCAAAGGGAGCATAACATGTTATAGAAGTGACTTATTTTAGTATTGACTTCTACTGCAATAATATATACCCTATATTGCCAAAAGTATTCACTCACCTGCCTTGACTCGCATATGTATGGGTGAGCGAATACATTTGGCAATATAGTGTATGTATATATATATATTTACTCAAAGTTGTGGTGGAGAGCAAAAAATTAGATTAAAAGACTCCACATTGCAAATAATAAAGTTTTATTATTGCAGAAGTCATTTAGACATCTCAGCAAATTCCAAGAATTGCACCACAGAGCTCATGTGCTACATTCCCCATATGCAGCACAGAACTCTGGGTAAGACATGCACATGACGTACACAATTTCTCATTTTTTTGCATCCTGGGTCTGTTTTCACACAGAACCCTCTAATGAATGCCACGTCATACTAGATTTCCTTTTTTCTAGCAGAGGTCAGGTCTATGCAACTGGTCACAATCACTCCTGGACAGCTGTTTCAGGCTAGCTCCTGCTGATGAGGGCACAACAAGCCCGAAACAGTACTATCCAGGAGTGGCTGTGACCGGTTGCATTAACATGATCTCTGCTAAAAAAAAAAGCCATATGGTATGGCGTGTCATTGATTAGAGGGTTCTGTGTAAAAACAGACCCAGGGTGCAAAAAATGAGAAATTGTGGACGTCATTTGCATGTCTTACCCAGAGTTCTGTGCTGCGTATGGGAAATATAGCACATGAGCACTGCGATGCAGTTCTTTGAATTGCTGTGATCTGCAAATGGCTTCTGCAATAATAAACTTTATTTTTTATATATATATATATATGGTCCCCAGATGTTGATGTCATACAAGTCCCAGAATTCTTAGAATGCAATAGGTCGCCAGGGAATCATGGGATTTGTAGTTCAGAAACATTGAGGGTGGGGGCAGAGTTTGAGATCTCTGCTCTATCTGATTTATAATATGTATGTGTGTTCATTTCTTTCTCAAAGTGCAGCAATCTAAAATGTTTTTCAGCTATACAGCTGTGTGCAAACACCTGAGTATGACTGATTAAACAAATAAACAGTTGTGTGTAATTAAATAGATTAAGGATGTCATCAACTTGTGCTCATGACAGATCCCCATCGAACCCTTTCATATATAATATAGTGAGATTTCATTCTGTGGTCTAAATTACTGTAGTGTATCTTAGTTTAGCAATGAAAACAAGAACAATAAAGCAAAGTGCATGTGTTTAACAAATAATTGTTTTGCTCAAAACAGCAGTTTGTAGGTTTAACTCTTAGAGAAACATTCGGAGATGTAACCCTGTGGTTATTATTCATTCTTCCATAAAAAAAATATGTATTGCATGCTCACCCTTCATTGCCAGCATTTGTAATAGGATTTGGTTGCCTGATTTCAGGCATTAAATGGACTATTGCTTCACGTACAAGTTGAACCATACGGCTGGGCGAAGGTAATGAATATTTTGTATACTGGTTCAAACCAGTTGGTTTTTTGGGCATCCCCTATTCAGTGTTTCAGGTTTCTCTTCAGGGAAAGGTTAAGGTTTAAATAAACCCATTATAATGACTCTTTTATGTAACCATCTGATTTTATTTTGTATTTTACACTAAAAAGCTTTAATAATACATACTATAACTTTCCATACTATTTTTAGCATTATAAATTATATTCATATAATTATATTATTGTATAGGATTTATATATATATATATATAATTCATTTATATTATTAAACTCGGTATAATTCTAACACTTCACTTTCAGGGGGGGTTTATTAAACTGACTATGACCTTCTTTCACACTCTTTTTTTTTCTTTGTGTGTGCTGTAATATTTCCCTACTTGTCAGTGTGGGTGGACTCATTAATTCAAATTTAAGATGATTAAGCAGAACAAAATCTCAAAATATCCTCTTTGAAAATAGATAACACTTTTTCACTTCAGGCTTGAAAATGTTTTAATGCACAGGGAGCTTTCAAAATAATTATTTATGCCTACTTAATGTGTGTATATATATATATATATATATATATATATACATATACACATATACACAGAAAAACGCCAGGAAAGAGCACTCCACACCATTGACCACCTTCTTCAATCATTTTCTGTGAAAAACATAGTTTTAAAAATGCTCAAAAAACCTGACTGAGGTAAAATGATGGGGATTCAGTTCATAAAGTTATGATCATAATTTGCTTAAGCCTTTCACAGTCACCAATGTACCCCATCTTTGACAGGTCCTATCTATCTTGACCGAGTCCGCACTTACAAGATCAACTCACCTGGAGCACCCCGGCAGCTCGAGGCCTTTATAGGCTGTCATGGTGGAGCACCTGTGAACAGGGAGGGGTGCATACCAAATGGGAGTTGTCAGCTCTATATATATAATACAAAACAGCAAAAGGTTGCACTCAACCTCAAACTAAGCGGGTGCATCTAAGGCATAAAATACAAAACGCCAGGAAAAAGCATGCCACACCATTGACCACCTTCTTTCATCATTGTCTGTAGCCAGAGGCCTAGAGCCTGCTGGGGAGGTCTAGGGTGAGCTGATCCTGTAAATAAAGAATCGGTCAAGATAGATAGGTCCTGTCAACGATGGGGTACATTGGCATCTGTGACAGGCTTAAGCAAACTATGATCATACTTCGTGAACTGAATCCCCATCATTTTACCTCAGTCAGGTTTTTTGAATATTTTATAACTGTGTTTTTTTGCCACAGAAAATGATGGAAGAAGGTGGTCATTGATATGGAGTGCTCTTTCCTGGCGTTTTGTATTTTATGTCTTCGATGCACCCGCTTAGTTGAGGTTGAGTGCACCCTTTTGCTGTTTTATATAATATATATATATATATATACAGTGTATATATATATAACTAATTCACATGAGCCATCCTGCCCACCAGTGTTAATTTTGTTGACTAAAGCCAAAATGTCATTTTCGTTAAAGTGCTATGACTAAAACTAAATTAAAAGTAGCCCCCCCCCCTAACATTTTTCTTTAATTTTTATTAATTGAGGAAATGGCAATAGATTTTCATCATAATTTTAGTCATCATAACTTAGTTATAATCTAGTTTTTGTCAATGAAAAAATTTAGTGGACAAACCTTTTCATGAAAATTATTAGTCACAAATTAGACAAAATTAACACTTGCGTATTTGTTGATGATTAGATGATTAAGGCCAAATGGATGTGACTGGATAATTATGCCTATTATGTATAGATAGAAAAGAACTATATATATGCATATATATTTATTTTCTATTTTACAAAGAACACTGAACAGTGGCAAAGGATACGAAAACCATCACTATGAAGTTGTCCTCTAGCTAATACAACTGAAATACACTCCTATGCAGATTACCTTCAAGTCTTCCTGGTTAATGGTTGTATTTTGTATAAGGTTTTAATGAAGTATTTTTTTAAATGTAATATTGGTTATATCAGACTTTTGATGGTATGCGCTTTCATGATACATTAACCCGTTTTTTTGTTTTTAAATTTGTTATCTTCCTACACATCTTCCTACACTTTCAGGGTTATTCAGAGAGAGGTGAAAACCAGGAGAATGACTGGAGAACTGTAAATTCTAGGTCAAAATACCAAACCAGAAAAATTCTCCCATTTATCTCACATTCCAAATTGGCTATCTGGTCTAGATTGTTCTCTTCTCCTGTCAGTTCTCCTGTTTTTCACCTTTCTCTAAATAGCCTTGTTTGTGATTTTAATGCAATATTATGTTTTGAATAACTTACATCAGAAGAACACAAATCATCGGCTACAATTTGTTTAGTAGATGTACAGACATATTTTATAGGGGTTTTAGAGTTGCTGCTTTTTAAAATCTAATTCTGTAGTAGAAATACTCCTTTACAGCAGTTAAACTACGATTTCCACTTTACTGAGGCCTGGGGACACAGAGTTCAGTGTGAAATATATTGGTTTTCATAGAAAAGTAAAGCACTTGTTTTTTTTAGAAATGAAATATAATACTAAAGGACATATAATGAAACAACTAATACACTGCTTTAATCTAGAACAAAACCTGCTGAGCAACAGAATGACTCTGTATTGCTTTCTAACATATCATTTCAGGGTAACTCAGTCAAACTACAGTTAACCATATGATGGACTAATGGCAAGCATGGATAAATAAAATGTCATGACTGAGTAAAAGTTTGAAAAGGGGGGCTAGTGTTTGTTTGGAAAAATAATCACATTTTGCTCATTTATTTGTAACCACTTGACGAGAAGAATGTTTAGAGAGTATAAAGATCACTGTATGTCTGTCCCGCATAATAATACTTTTCAAGCTTTAATTTATGTTCTGTAATGCTGCTTCAAAGATAATAGGCTAAAGCAGGGATGGCAAACTGTGGCCCCCAGATGTTTCTGCAACTCCCATGATGCTCTGGCTATCAGTTGAAATTCAAAGACTTCTGGGAATAGTAGGCCATCAACATCTGGGAGCCAGAGTTTGACATCCCTTGGATAAGGGATACAGATAACTCTCTAGATGGGAGTTGTACCTCAGAACTTTTATGGCGGATAAAGATATATATTGGTTAGCACATGATAGGTGGTATACATCCTTGATAATTTCATACAGAAGTATACTATAAAAGATGGTAATAATTGACCAGAGCGAATACTCATACAAAGCTGGGGGATCAGAGCCAGAATATACAGTCAGATGGAGCCAGGAATCAGAGCCAGAAGGGTAGTCAAACAGAGCCAGGGGTTAATGCCAGAATAGTTAGTCAAACAGAGCCAAGGGTTAAATGCCGGAATGGTTAGTCAAACAGAGCCATACACAGGAGAACTTTAGAGCAGAATTAGCAAGGAATGCACCAAGGAGGTTAAACTTTGACAGGGCAATGGACTGAATCCATTACCTGGCTTTTGAATATGGTGGGCGCCTCGTCATCACAATGCACCTCGCCCGCATCACCGACCCGCAGCCGCAATCGCTGGCTATTTCACTGGGTGGCTGGACAGCAAACAGCGAGGATGCTGGTGCTGGCTGCCGAGTACCAGGAGCGGGGGACGTAACAGTATTATTGCTTTGAAGCTCTGTGGTACAGTAATGTGCAATGTGTATGAGCGTAACACAGAGCTCCAAAGTAATAAAGCTGCCAGTAATGTGCAGTGATTATGAGGGTATCACAGAACTGCACAGCGATAAAACTCACAGTAATGTGCGGCGTGAGAATCTGAGTATTATCGCTGTTTGATACGCTCATTCACACTACGCATCACTGTATCAGGATTCAAGGAAGTCAGATCTGTGTGGGACCCTGGATGGAGAGGTGAGTATCTGCAGGAGGGGGTCTTCAATGCCACAATGTATGGTGGATGTCCTCTGCATACAGGGGGCACATATGATCCACAGTGAAAGGGTTAAACTATATAAATTTTTCTGGTTTTGTGTCATTTATGTCCCTTTACGCAGTGTCATTGTTTCCTCAACTGTTGCTAGGCAGATTTTATAAAAAGAAAGATAGCCTGATTATTTGTCTTTGACCTACATCAAGAAATATGATAAGGGCTTTATGGATAGTCTTGGCCATCATGGGATCCAGCTCTCTTCATAGGCTCTCAATGCACTTGCAGTGGGAGCATTTGGATTGGTTAGGTACTCAATAAACGTCACGACCCTGGCTAATATTTAGAAGAGGCCTTGCATGTATGGAGTCAGGAGGGGTGAATATTTAACCCCTCTGTACCATTTCAGCCCCAAATTATTCCATTAACTTTTTTTTAAAAGGTAGGGCCCTATGCCAAGGTTGGGTTTAATTTAACCGCAGCTGGTGTAAACTTACCTACCAGAGCCATTAAAGTCTATGGAGTTAAGTTTGAAACAGCTCTGATTAAGTTTACAACCCTTAATCTTTTTGGTTTTGACTCTTGCAATTGGGTTGTTACTATAGAATTTACCTGCCAACATCATACTCCACATACTCCCTTTTATTTCATGTCCCACTACCGTTAGACTGTAGGCAAATTGACCATCTGGCAGAACATTTTGCTTTAAGTGCTCTAATTGCCTATAAGTGGCACTTTATTTGAGACTATCTGGCCAAGAACCTTCATGCAAACAGGCATTGCTATCTGTTAAGAGAGTTGTGTATAAAATGCATCCATACAACAAAGACAAGCTAGTCACTGGACATTTTAAGAGTAAATGTGTCCCCCTTTGATATCTAACACTAAGGATTCTAGCTTTTAGCTACAGTGATATCTACAAAGAAGTTTTAGAAAGCCAATTGGTGTAGCCAAGGACTTCATTGCATCATAACCTATTCAAGTAGCATAGTTTGTATTCTTGGTTGTATAGAACTTTTTACATTTCATCTCAGTTCATTGAATTAAGTCTGGAATCATCAGTATTGCGCATATAAATGTATTCTAGCAGGGGTCAGCAATTTTGGCGCCCCAGATGTTTTAAAACTAGATCTCCCACAATGCTCAGGTACTCTACTCAATTACTGGCTAAGCCTCATAGGAAATGTAGTTTCATAGCATCTAGAGGGCCACGGTTTCTGACCTCTGTATTATGGATTTACTTGGTATCATCGCAGCGTGGTATCATAGCATTATTGTTATCATAGTATCATGAGTGTTGTAGTTATGCAACAGCTGGTGCTTTACCTCATATTAGCTTTTTCCATTTGCTTTATTGGTTTTACACCTACTACTAATGGGCAATTAAAATATAAGAGGTGTATAAATATAATAAGAGGAGATAAAATATGATTGCAATTAAGTTTTGACAGGTTAAACCATAGCGATACAATGTGTCCTGTCTGCTATTCTGGTCTATATAACTGTAGATCTCAAGAGTGTATCTAAAAACTCATTAGACCTTTATTCCATCATTGAAATTTTGAATATTAGACTGTAGGCTGTAGCGGACTCTTAACAGCACCATTGATTCAGCGATGGATCTCTAGTGGCTGATACAGCAAAGACTGATCTATTATTTTTATATTAGTAATGACACAATGAAAGGGAAGATTCTGCTACCATAATATACATTAAAGTATTATTCAGTATAGCCCTAACAGATTCCGCAGCACAGTTAGGAAATACAAACATGAGACATAAAGGTACAAAAGGAACAGAAGGCCCTGTCTACGGGATAACTATCTGGTAATACAACACTTTATACATGTGCTCTGCCAGACACCGTGTGAGCTAATAATTTAAAAGAAGTAATGGGACATGAAACAAAAAGGAGCAGAGGGATTTTAAAGCTGGTGAGAGTTGGTGGCCAGATAGAGTGTAGAAGGCAGTGAGGAAAGACCAGAAGCTTGCGCTAAAAAGAGAGAGACACAAAGACACCCAGATATAAGAGGTATAAATTTAGGATGAGGACCGCAGTGCAGATGATAGATGGAGATGATGGCTGGGTGTTCTGGGATATGGGGAAATTTATTGTGTTAAAAGAGCCTATAACCAATGCAGCCAAGAAATGAAATACAGCAGGGACAGTAAAGTATGAGGAGAGCTTCTTGCCGAGGAACGATAGAAATTAGACTTGTACAATTCGGTTCAGTTTGAACTGAACTGAAATCCAGCAGGATATCAACAATTCAGAATTTCGGAAGCATACGATTTTCTGAATCGCCAAGTTGCTGATCCAAACACAAAATAAATCTAAATGAATGTAACCGAATTGTTCTGAATGTAATTGGTTCATTTTAATTTAAGTGAAAAAATTGCGCTCACTGTGGAATGCAAAATCCCTAACCCTAAATGAAAATCAAACAGAAATAGTAACCTCAACCCTAATGCTAACCTTATCCCTAATACACGCAAAAATAGTATACTAATCCTAATACTAATACTCACCCCCCAACATAATGTGTAGTATAGAGGTAGGTTACAGAAGGACACGCAAAGGGGGTTATAGGTTGTAAAAAATATATGAGCCTCCAAAATTTGGAAAACTCCACAAAACTCTGCTGGGTGCAGAAAGAAGAAAAACTTGTAGTTGACTTTCAGTTCTGTCTGCTAGTTCGTCAAATTTCAACACTGGTGGAAGCAATGCTGGGAATTAAGAGTGAACAGCATTTAAACAATTTCCGTTCATGTGCTCAGGTTCTTGATTTTACACAGGGTTATTGGAGATTATTTAAGTCATTACCTGCTGAGGCCAAAAGCTTGCATCAAAGAAACATCTAGACTGCCATAACAACTCGCTAATAACCCCCAATGACTAGAGAGGGCCTAAATGGTTGTAAGTCATATGAAAGAAGATACTAGTGGTGTGTAGGGATGAGCTGTTCGGTTCGGAGTTCGATTTGAACATTGGCCATTCGAAAGTTCGCGAACTTCGAACTTTTTGGGACATTCGCCAAAACTTCGGAAAAAAAAATAAAATTCAAAAAAGTTTAAAAAATGCTTAAAAATACTAAAAAATCTAGAAATAAAGAGACTCTTTACTGCAGAATATTATAAGCAACGGTTTATTAGATAGTGAATTAAAAAGGGAATATTTTTAACATTGAAGCCTCACTGACCACCAGGCTAAGGTAAGGTGGCACATTTCTAAAAAAAATTAAATCCGATGACATTTTTAAATGTCCCCGGGAACATAAAATAAAACTTTCTTTCTCTACCTGGCTGAATGTATTTAATTATATATATTAGATACATTCAGCCAGGTAGAGGGGGGTGGCATGTGTGCTGCGCGGGGTCTCAGGCACTGGTTTGTTTTTTTGTGTGTATATTTTTAGCAAATTTATAGGGGAAGGTAAGGGCAGGTATGCTATATATATATATGATATATATCTATATTCTTATAAATATATATATCCAGACTTGTATTACACACACATTTTGGCAACTAATTGCCCCCCCCCCATTTGGCTGATCCCTCCAGAAGAAATGTTGAACCCGATAGAGCAGAGAATAATATATATATTCTCTGCTCTGCCGGGTTCAACATTTCTTCTGGAGGGATCAGCCAAATGAGGGGGCGCATTTAGTTGAGATTGTCCACATGCCTCCCCCCATGTGTGTATGTTTTTATATGGTCTGAGGTCTGTGGGTGGATATATATATCTGCGTGTTGATATATATGTATATATAGGTCTCACAGTAATGTGCGCTGTGTATGAGCGTATGACATCGCTCCACAGCAATAAACCTCACAGTAATGTGCGCTGTGTAATGAGCGAATGACAGAGCTCCACAGCAATAAACCTCACAGTAATGTTCAGTTTGTGTGTATGAAAGTATCACTGAGCTCCACAGCAATAAAACTCACACTCATACACACTGCCCATTACTGTATCACAGAGCTCCACAGCAATAAAACTCACAGTAATGTGCAGTGTGTATGCGCGTATCAAAGAGCTCCACAGCAATAAAAAACTCACTCATACACACTGCCCATTACTGTATCACAGAGCTCCACAACAATAAAACTCACAGTAATGTGCAGTGTGTATGAGCGTATCACAGCGCTCCACAGCAATAAACCTCACAGTAATGTACCGATATCAGTTTACTCAAACCCCCCAGCAGAACATTACACACACACGCACACACAAAAACACACACACACCCAGCAGAACATTACGCACACCCCAGCAGCACATTACACACACACCCCAGCAGAACATAACACCCACACCTCCCCAGCAGAACATTACACCCCCCAGCAGAACATTACACCCCCAGCAAAATATTATCCCCAGCAAAACATTACACCCCCAGCAAAACATTATACCCCCCAGCAAAACATTATAGCCCCCAGCAAAACATTATACCCCCCCGAGCAGAGCATTATACCCCCCCGAGCAGAACATTGCCCCTGCCAGCAAAACATTACACCCCCCAGCAGAACATTACACCCCCGAGCAGAACATTACACCCCCGAGCAGAACATTACCCCTCCCAGCAAAATATTACACCCCCCAGCAGAACATTACACCCCCGAGCAGAACATTACACCCCCCAGCAGAACATTACCCCCCCAGCAAAACATTACACCCCCCCAGCAGAACATTACACCCCCCGAGCAGAACATTACACACACACACACCCTCCCCTCCCTCAGTTTATTCAAACCTTTTAAAAATCTTCTCTCGGCCTCTCTGCCCAGTCCTCCTTCACACTACAGTGGAAGCACGCAGGCTGACTCTGCTGCAGGGCCGCACCCTAAGCTTTGGGGTTTGTCCTCCAGGCTTTTCTGCTGCTACGTGTCCTGGCTATGCGTGTCACGTGAAGGGGGCGTGCCAAATTATGCAGTGTGCCTGCTCATGTTTAGAATGTGGGACTGAGGCAGGCACACTGCATCGGTTTGAGAGTGCGCGGCTGGGCCCCTGGTTGATGTCTGAAGATCATTCATAGCTCCGCTTCTGGTATTTTAAAAACAGAATTTTTCTGCCTCTCACACTGACAGCAAGACAGGACAGTAAGGAGGCCGCCTGTGCCGCCTTACACTAGCGCCGGCCCTGGTGGTATCAATGCATCCCTACGCTATGCACAGCGCTCCGTGTTCCTATAATATATATGATCAGGGGTTACCTTTTTTTTATATTTTTATACTATTCCTATTAAATTAACAATAATATTTGATGTATTTTATTCAGTAGAAACTTTTTTTTGCCTATATAACATGTGCTTTGTGAAAATAAAACGGTTTTGTGTTTACATTTTAATTTAGTTAGTGGATTCCTGTCCAGTGCGGTGAGAAGCAAACGTAATGCAGTGTAGCCACGCTGCGAGGCGGAGCGGAGTGAAGTCAAGCCTGCAAAATGTTTGCTTCGCGACGCTGTGCGTCGCTACACGCTCAGTGTGTCTCAGCCTTTATTCCCACATTGCTAGCTTACCGAATCAGTTTGTATACTTGTTACTGACCCTGCTTGTTCTGAGGACCCGGTCTGTTGCCGACTTTGCCTATTCTCTCTGTGTATTCCCTGCCTGTTCTGTTTGCTTTCTGTTGCTACTGGTGTGCGCCGATTCTCACCAACAGTAGCGCAGTACAAGTGCCTAAACATTGCTGACCCGGTTTTGTTATAGCTGCTGATGTAACTGAATAGATCGGGGATCTCTTCTGCATTACTAAAACCTCCACCACTGCACTCTTCCACAATACCACAGAGGGGTTACGGTGTGAAGGCACTTGCTGCCACCAAAGGCAAAATATTTGGGTGCACTGACGTCTGTACCAGATTGATATCATTTTAATATTTGACCGCAGGGTCCAACCCTGCACTCTTCCACAATACCACAGAGGGGTTACGGTGTGACGGCACTGTTGCCGACCCTAAAGGCCCAATTTTTAAGCACCTATTGTTACTTTCATCTAAAGCCTGCATAAGTTTCACCAAAATTTAGCCAAAAAAATCACTAAACTTGTTCTGCGTGTCCTAAAACATTTCTTTTCATACAGGCTGCCGCCCCAAGCAGTTGTTTATGAATAGATTAAAGGAAAACCATTTACCGTCATTTGAAACGTCATTTTTTTGTTTTTAAATTTTTCTATACATCCTACAAATCCGCGACTTCACGGGCAGGTTATGGGGACCTCCTAGGCACGATATTTGAAGGAATTTTTCATGTTATTCTTAACCTTTATTTCATGGAAAACTCACTGTTCCTTTAAAAACCTTTTTTTTTTTACTTTTTGTCCTTGTTTCCTGTCCCCCAGGGCACTACCTGGACCCCCATACACCTTTTATGGCAAATATCTTGCATATATGCCCTCTTGGAGGGCACTCTAAAAATCAAACTTTCGAGTCCCATTGACTTGCATTGAGTTCGGTTCGTGTTCGAACTCGAACTTTTGAAATTGTTCGAGTTCGAATGCGAACCGAACACGGGGGTGTTCGGCTCATCACTAGTGGTGTGACAGAAATGCTGCTTGACTTTTCACAGCCATCATTAGTTATGCTTTTTAAGTTCATATGCATTGCTGTTTTAAGAACTCTTGATAAAATGCAACAAATGAATTTGGCAAAAGCACAATTGTGAGAGTTTTTAGTTAAACTTTAAAAAGCAATGAGATACTAAATGTAATCTGAACATGGGCTTTCCCTTTTTCTTTAACCATTTTAAACATTACTGATGTTATACGCTCTATCGTGAGTTTGGAATTAACGAATGCACAGAAGCTCTGGTACAACTATGAATAAAGCATATCAGGATATGCTTTCTCATCACGGCTTATTGTCTTTTTTATGACTGTTTTGGATTTTACAAAGACCTTCAGAGAACATACCTGTGTGTATATATATATATCTATATACTGTGACAGAAGCTTCCGCCACCTTTCCAATCACTTGGATTGCAAGATTCTGAGACGGCTGGTACGGGCACTCACAGCAGTGCCAGCACTACAGATAGACTGTGTGCCCTATGGAGAGGAGCGGATGCCAGCCTCATGCCCACAGACTATGGGTGATTATGGCAGAGAATATTCATAGAGCATTTGGGCATTGCCATACTGTTTGTGATTTGGTTTAAAGCTTGTTTCTGTGATTATGCAAGAATGCTATTGTCTATCTGTCAGATGTCTGGTCTTTGTGTATCTGTTATCTTGCTGACAGGATTAGCCGTCCAGCCGACCCTTGTCTCAGGAATGTGCTATCTGTTTTTATTTGAATAGTTTGTAAATCTGCTGACTGCAATCTGTTATCATCCCGATTACCATTGTCCTGCCTCATTAGAAATGTTACATAATGTGATTTAATTGTCTATCCCTAAACTAATTATGTTTTCATCTTCCAAGAAGTAAATGGTTGTCCAATTATCTGTTTTGGTCTGGTTGGGTCGCCCAGCGATTTCTAGGGGAAGTCTTGTGTATGTAAATGAACCACGTGTGACTGTATAAATGTATGTGTGTGTCTCTGATTAAAACCAGTACTATTCTGACCCTACATGCAGTCACGACACATGGTTTGGGTAGCAGCTACAGTATATTCTGTTCGCTGTTCCAGCACAAAGCTTCAGATCTACAGTCTCGGCTTATTTCTGGATGATGCTAGCAAGGCTTTCTATATGTACCTGTCTTTAAGCTGCGGCTTAGGACCGGGAGAAAGGCACGAGAGTCATGAGAAGAACACTGGGTACAGCAAGGAAGCGACATTGGCAGATGTGACCTTGTTGGGGTACTGAGATCTGTTACATATAGTTTTTGTTCTTATATTTTTCTCCAAAGATCTTGGTCTTTGTAAATTCGAAACAGTCACAGAACAGACAATAAGCCGTCAGGATATAGCATACTTCTGCTGCAGAAATAAAAACTTCCAAAACAAGGTTCACATTCGATATTACTTTAGGTATTGGATTTATTTAAAAGGAAGGAAATAACTATTTCAGTTATTCATGTGACTTCAAATCTTCTCATTTGTAGCACTGAAACCTACATGGCAAAGATAAAAGCCACCAATTAAAGTTCAAGGAAACGATTTGTAGGTTATAGTTCCCAAATATGTTTTGACTAGGATTACAATTTGGTAGTCACAAATCAGGGATAAAATGTGTAGCTTTAATGACCATAAACTAAAACAGCAGATGGATATTGCAGCTTTATATTTTCTGGGTTAGTAATCAGGAATCAAAGTATATGTGTCTTCATGCAACATGCACTGAGGGATCATTGGCATTATTGGCTAACAGATATAAAAAAGTCCAGATACTGGAAAAGGTATAATTTATGACCATATGTTGGAACAAACTTTAAACAATAACTGGTTATGCATATGGTATCATCCATTGCAAAATCACTTGGTCCCCACCCCCAAAAATGTAACAAGTCCCCATTTCAATTTTTTTTAACAAGCGCACCCCATAGAAAATATTGACGCAAAAGCTGATGTAGGTTGAACACCTAGATAGATAGATAGATACAGTCAGGTCCAGAAATATTGGGACATCGACACAATTCTAACATCTTTGGCTCTATACACCACCACAATGGAGTTGGAATGAAACAAACACAATGTGCTTTAACTGCAGACTGTCAACTTTAATTTGAGGGTATGTACATCCAACTCAGGTGAACGGTGTAGGACTTACAGCAGTTTTCAGATGTGCCTCCCATTTGTTAAGGGACCAAAAGGTAATGGGACAGAATAATAATCATAAATCAAACTTTCCCTTGTTAATACTTGGTTGCAAATCCTTTGCAGTCAATCACAGCCTGAAGTCTGGAACGCATAGACATCACCAGACGCTGGGTTTCATCCCTGGTGATGCTCTGCCAGGCCTCTACTGCAACTGTCTTCAGTTCCTGCTTGTTCTTGGGGCATTTTCCCTTCAGTTTCGTCTTCAGCAAGTGAAATGCATGCTCAATGGGATTCAGGTCAGGTGATTGACTTGGCCACTGCATAACATTCCACTTCTGTCCCTTCAAAAACTCTTTGGATGCTTTTGCAGTATGCTTTGGGTCATTGTCCATCTGCACTGTGAAGCGCCGTCCAATGAGTTCTGCAGCATTTGGCTGAATTTGAGCAGATAATATTTCCCGAAACACTTCAGAATTCATCCTGCTGCTTTTGTCAGCAGTCACATCATCAATAAATACAAGAGAACCAGTTCCATTGACAGCCATACATGCCCACGCCATTACACTACCACCACCATGCTTCACTGATGAGGTGGTATGCTTAGGATCATGAGCAGTTCCATTCCTTCTCCATACTCTTCTCTTCCCATCACTCTGGTACAAGTTGATCTTGGTCTCATCTGTCCATAGGATCTTGTTCCAGAACTGTGAAGGCTTTGTTAGGTGTTGTTTGGCAAACTCTAATCTGGCCTTCCTGTTTTTGAGGCTCACCAATGGTTTACATCTTGTGGTGAACCCTCTGTATTCATTCTGGTGAAGTCTTCACTTGATTGTTGACTTTGACACACATACACCTACCTCCTGGAGAGTGTTCTTGATCTGGCCAACTGTTGTGAAGGGTGTTTTCTTCACCAGGGAAAGAATTCTTCGGTCATCCACCACAGTTGTTTTCCGTGGTCTCCCGGGTCTTTTGGTGTTGCTGAGCTCACCGGTGAGCTCCTTCTTTTTGAGAATGTTCCATGTTTTGGCCACGCCTAATGTTCTTGCTATCTGTCTGATGGGTTTGTTTCGTTTCTTCAGCCTAATGATGGCTTGCTTCACTGATAGTGACAGCTCTTTGGATCTCATCTTGAGAGTTGACAGGAATGACAGCAACAGATTCCAAATGCAAATAGCACACTTGAAATTAACTCTGGGTCTTTTATCTGCACATTGTAATTGGGGTAATGAGGGAATATCACACACCTGGCCACGGAACAGCTGAGAAGCCAATTGTCCCATTACCTTTGGTCCCTTAACATGTGGGAGTCACATCTGCAAACTGCTGCAAGTCTTACACCGTTCACCTGAGTTGGATGTGCATACCCTCAAATTAAAACTGACAGTCTGCAGTTAAAGCACATTGTGTTTGTTTCATTCCAACTCCATTGTGGTGGTGTATAGAGCCAAAGATGTTAGAATTGTGCCGATGTTGCAATATTTCTGGACCTGACTGTATAAAACCTAAATCATTCAAAGTAAAATATCCTTTTGCTGGAGTTTTGAGATTTCATCACCAAATCAAACTCAGTATTTCTTAGCGTTGCTAATGTAAATAGCATTTTTCTCCTACAGACCATTTGTATAGCGTTTTTATCATTTTTAGATTTGTAAGACGTTTTGAGATTAGAGATTCACGATTATGTCCAGAGCCCCTGAAACGTCACATTATTTAACTGTTATGTTACTCTCCATCCTCACTATCAGTTCAGTCAACGAAGGACACGTTGATATGGAAATGATGTGGATATGTTATATGGATTTTTTTTATCTAGGCCTTTTTTGGTTGTTGTTCTTATTAGCTTGGAATGTTTAAATTTGGGTCATAGCAGTGTCTGCTATTACAGTTGGCTCATTATTTGATAATAGACCATGTTGAAAATTCTTTTATTACAACCAACATGAAAGAAATTTAATCAAACTCAGATATTTATTTTAATTTAACATAAAGTACGCCATTCGTTGAAATTAATGAATAAAAAATTTATATTGAAACAATAGTAAATGCCGTGGCTGGACGCAGGACTGTGATGTTTCCATGCATTTTTGACGGATGTTATGATTTTATGGTTTGGTATGCCTTTATGTTCCTTCTCCCCTTTTCTTATGTCCTTCTCTCCCTTACCTTCCTCCTCTTTGGCCAGGGCCTGGCCCCCTCCCCCTTCCTGTACCCTTGACCCACCCCCTCCCCATCCCCTTTATTTTATATGAACACCATATACTATTTTTGAGCTCTGATGTCTAGTGTATCTTTGATTGTGTTTTAAGCTTTATGGGCGCTGTGTCGCCCCACTGAATGCTACCCTTTATTGTGCCTTGCTATCCGATAAATGTAATTTTAAAAAAAAATTGGTAAACAAAAGCAATGCATATGTGTCCAGGACCCTCTAGTGCCCAGCATTAACGAATCCCTTCACTACCATTAAACCTCCTCCAGAACCCAATGTATTTGTGGAAAAATCGCTCCATTATAAAAATGTATGCTCCCTTCACATAATACATTTTAGGTGATGTAAGTTTATTTGAAAAACCTGTTGGCTAAAAAGCACTACTACATGTATAATAATAAATCTGGAGCTCCATCTTTTTTTTAAAAGAAAATCATATCTCCAAGCTGTTCAAACAGATTCAGCACCTTGGATGACACGTCCAAAGTGCTGAAAATATGTGGGCACATTCTACAGCCCTTGTGCAAATTAATTTTGTATATAGGAAACAAAATTCCTTTGCAGAATATAAACAGATCGAGTTTACTCAATGTTGGGCTCCTGCAAGAGCTTTTGTAGATCCAGTATACTTAACTGTGGTGGTGACGGAATTAGTAAAGGCATTGGACAGGCAAAGAGGTTATGTAGAGAGTTTAAAATCTGAATTCAGACCATGATTAAACAGGAATACTACAGATAATAAAGGCATGTCATTATCCAAATTTAACAACATATACAGTATAAAGCTGAAACAAAAAACAGCTTTCCTTTCTATCTGTACATATAACTCCTACAGCATCCATCATCTTGAACTGGGGAAAAAATTAGAGATAATTTGGAACATTGCAACATTACTTCCAAGCATGAGAAGAAGAAAATGAAACCAGTGGGATTGCTCCCATTTACAGTAACTGATTGCATTAGATGGAGAATGGTGTGTAATCCGTTTTAAAACAACAACGACACTGTAAGGAAAAACATTTAAAACAAAACAGGGTTTTATAAGCACTGTACTGTATATGGTGGGAGGGAGCTCCAGCAGCTCTCAGGCATGTAATAATAAGTGAACATATGTAATAATATGTTCACAGCAGCAGCAGGCTCCACAATGCAGGCTAGAACCCACAGCCATAGATGCAGGAACAGAAAAACAAAGCAGAAAGCCTTGATCAGTTGCCAGGGTGCATTACGGCCACCGCGTTTATTGTCAGAAAAGGCAAATAGACAAAATATTTTGGAGTGAAAACCCTTCTGTTATTGAAAACAGAACTGTTATAAGCATATGTTTGTAATTACATTGTCCTATCAGTAATTGATACAAATTAGAAATGTATTGAAACCTTTCAAAGGATTCACATCTTTTCTTCAGAACTATAAAATAACTTGCATTTAGCTGCTAATACCGTCAAATGGAGTCACAGGAAATATACACTCTGGGATACTTAAACTCCCCGAAATTATGGAAAACTACCAATGAAATTGCACATTGTATACCAAAGTAGCAGAGGTGGAGATGATACTTAGTTTAAGATGGTTTGGGTTTAATAATTTTGATACTGCATTAGAAATTTCTAATAAAAACACCGCAATTAACAATTCAGGGAACATATGCATATAAACTTAAACCCACATAGGCTCTTATTCAGAGAGCATCGAAATGTCACCGACATTTCGGTGCTCTCTCGTTCCCCGCACTTTCCTGCATTTTGGGGAATCCAAGTACTACCCTGCGGTGAATTCAGCCTTCACTGCAGACCCCCGGAGTGCAGGGAAAACACGCCTAACACGTTGGAAAAAGCCGAAGAGCCACCGATCACAGCGCATACCATCCGCCGGAAAAAGCCGACAAGCTGACGAACGGGGTAAAAAACAAACCAATATGATTGAAAGTGTCAAAATTGAAACGCTGATTGCAAAAAAAACTACAGAACAAAAATGCCTGGAATTTACATATAAGATCCTATGAATGATAATAGAAAGGTCTGTTACAGAAAGAAAAATCATGAAAAATGCCTAAAAGATCCTAAAAAAATCTATAAATAAAGAGTCTTTTATGGCAAAATAAAATAATAAATGGTTTATTAGATATTTTATTATAACGGGAATATTTTTAACATTGAAGCCTATGAGGTTTTCCTGAATAAATCTGCCGAATGAAACCACCGAACAGCAGGGCACTTCAGCAACTTTTCACTGCTGTTCGGTGTTCTCTTAATAGATTAACCATTGCTTCTCTATGGGGATTTCACTGCTATCGAACAGGCACCGTACTCGTACTTGCTGGCAGTTTGCCAAAATTTGGTGAACTGCCTGCTCTCTGAATACCCAAATGGCCCCGAAATGTCACCATTCGGGGGAAATTCCCTGTTCGGTGACATTTCAGGGCCAGATCGGCTCTCTCTGAATAACCTCTATAGACTATTCTTAATTAACTAGGATAGGACACATTACCTGGCTACTGTCGAAAAAGGAGCTGTCCTTAACGAATGTCTAGAGCACCCATTGTGTTTTAAATTAGAAGTCCACTCATACCTGCCTGCTTTAATATTACATTGCAGATAATGTTCAATAATAGCCTAGCGTGTTATAAAACCATCTATATTTGACCTGTCCAGCCATTGCTTCAAACACAATCATGCAAACACCTTCATCGTCTTTATTTTTGGCTGGCTTGATATGGATTTTCCGTTTGTTGCTTAAATGGAATCTGTACGTCTTCTGTCACAAATTGAAAAAGGAGCAGCTGTTTAATCTCCATAAGGATTGTGTATAATATAAAAACTGTGCTGTTTATTTGCATTCCCATAACACAGCTTTCATAAAATAAACGCTATTGACAAAAGTAAAAAAAAAAATAGATTTTCTTCAGAATGTCTAAATCTGTTTGTTTTGCGCCTGAAACAAATGATATATCTATATTAATTTTAATGTATGTACTAGGCCAGTAAACAAGTAGTAAACACAGATGCTGCTGTTAAGAAATCCCTAACTGCAATGGATAATTGCTAATCGGGGGTCTAAAATGTGGTAACCATAACTGTAAGACAATCATCTGCTGCTAAAAATATATTTAGACATGGGATCGTAATAATGCATTCAATCATGCATGGTGTTTGAAAGTAGATTGGGGGCTGAGCAGTCTTACTAGTAACACAACCTTAAAAAAACGACTTTAAAAATGCTAATTTTGTGAATGTGTTAATCTATTTTACTGAAAATACCAGTTATATGAGTCAGCTTCAATATTTGTAACCAAATTAAATGAGTCTGCTTAACACCTTCACTATCAGCATTGCATTAACATACAGGTCTATTCAAAGAAAGGTGAAACTCAGGTGAATTGGTCGGAGAAGTGAAAATTCTATGTCCAATTTTTTTCCCATTTATCTCACTTTCCAAATCGGCTATTTGGTCTAGACTGTTCTCTTCACCTGCCAATGCTCAGGAGTTTCACCTTTCTCTGAATAACCCTGATAATATCCTAAACAAAAGATAAATCCAGGTAAAGTATCCATGTAATTGGGCAGACTAGATGGGCCGAAAGGTTCTTATCTGCCGACATTTTTCTATGTTTCTATGTTTCTATAATCGTAAAAAGCACCTGCAGCATCCAAGATCAAGTTAATGTTAAAAAGGCAACAACATTGATGAATAAAATAATTTAAATAAATAATAAAACACACGCCAGTAATTAATAAATGAAAATACCAATGCAAACAATATTCTTCAAGCAGAGATCTAGGTTTGGCAACTGAATTAAATTTTATTCCAAATGTCTGACTCGCTTGCATGGTTCATTGCACCAAATGTTTAAACTTTAAACTTTAAATTTAAAAAAACTGCCACAAGACTGCTGAAAAAATGGTGAACGTACCTGACGATCTGCAGCAAAACCCTCAAATGCATCCGAAAAAAGCCGACGATCTGCCGAACAGAGCGCCAATCAGCCGCCGGAAAAAGCCGACGGGTAAAAAAAAAACCTGCAGCTTTAAAAGCTGTTTGCAAAAAAAAATACTGCACAGAAATCCTTGAAAATTACATATAAGGTCCTATGAATAATAACAAAAAGGTCTGTTACAGAAAAAAAAATACTTTTATAGAGAAAATCGGAAAAAATATTTGCTGAAAAAATCCTGAAAATGCTTAAATAATCCTAAAAAGATAAAGAGACTTTTTGCTGCAAATTAAAAGAATAAACGGTTAAATAAATATTTAATAAAAACAGGAATATTTTTTACATTGAAACCTATGGAATTCGCCTGATTAAACCTGCCTAATGAAACCACTGAAAATCAGGGCATTTCAATGACATCAAGGTGCAGTTCAGTGTTCTCTGAATAGATTAACCATTGCTTCTCTATGGGAAGCTCACTGCCGTAGAACACAACCGTATTTTGCTGTCAATTCGCCAATATTTGGCAAACTGCCTGCTTTTTGAATAGCCGAATGGCTCTGAAATTGCATCGCACGGGGAAATTCACTGTTCAGTGCAATTTCGGAGCCAATGTAGCTCTCTTTGAATAACCCCGTTAGTGAATAGACCTGTATTAGTTCTCACTTTTTATAGCAAAACAATACATGTTACTGTCTTATTTTCCACATCAAATATAATAGGGTGGATAGTAGGTAATGCATTGAATAAGAAAAGTAAATGATCTCGATTTAAAATGCATCCTAAAGCACTAACCGTGTATTAAGAAAAATAAGGAAAAGAATGGGACAATGGAGAAATTATTACTTCACTTTCCGGAGGGCAAAATGAAAAAAAAAAGCATGTCTGTAGTAGATATGTGTATTGACTTATATAAAATCTGCTTGCATCACTGGATATCGCCACAAACAAGAAATACTGCCTATTATATAGGCTTTATAGTCAAGACATATGTCTTTTGGGGACCGCTACTATGCAGACACAGTGGAGTGTATTGTAGATCCCTCTTGGCATAAACCTACTTTATATGAGTTAGGGATGTGCGTTTCGGGTTTCGGAATTTCAGAATTTTCACGAAATTTCCCGATTCATGTCTTCGGATTCGGCCGAATTTCCGAATTGGGTCGGACCCGAAAACCGATAGATCCGAAAAGTTTTCCGAGCCGAAACGAAAAAATTACGAAATTTTCGAATGGACTTGAAATGTGTCAAATCGAAATTTATTTTTGCTCTATTCATCATTTCGGTTCCATTCGTGATTTCGGTTCCATTTCGGTAATTCTGGAAATCGTATATTTAACTATCATCGGTTATATCGCTGATTCCGTAAATTTTGTATTTGTAAATGCGTATCACTTGTTTCTTGTGTCATTCGGGTCAGTTTAGCGTTTTCTAAATCGATTTGTTCATTTTTTTGTTCCTTGGCTTTCATACCATTTTAATATGATTAATTAAAGTTGTGAAATGTATATTCAATTATTCATAAGAAAAAAAGGATCTTTATTTAATAAAAAAAAAACACGATAGAATCGCCAGAATTATCGTAGACACCTTGAAACGAGGAGAACAGACTTTCCGAAAAAACGAAAATTTCCGAAATTTCCGAAAAGTCGATACAAAAAACGAGCAAAGTGACCCGAAAACACGAAAAATGGTCGATATTCCGAAAAAAAAATGTACACGAAAAATGAGCCGAACCCAACCGAATCGAAACAGAAATCGGTCGAAACGAGCCGAATCGAAAATTTTAAACATCCGAACAAATCGAACCGAATCGAACCGAAAAAAAAATTGGTGCACAAGCCTAATATGAATGCTAGATGGGTTCTTCCCTTGGAAAATAAGAATTTTTCGTTTTAGTGCAAAGCTGGTAACAAATAATTTATATGTATTATCAATTACAGTCTAGATGGAATCTGTAAAGCTCCCTCGATTCTTTGGAATGGACAATTAAGGTGCAACTGGTGCCTGTCAAAAAGACAGACACTGTTTGAAGGATACAACAAATAATGCATGTAATGCCCATTGTAGGTAACCAAAAATCTCTTGCTGTAGGCGTTACAGGATTCTGAGCACATATGTTTTAATGCTTTTCTCTTGTGTCTGAAAGACAGAGACAATGTTCGAAGAATAAACCAAATAAATACTTTTTATAGAACCTGAGAGTATCACAGGAGTATAATATTTGCATTTTCAGTTAAATAAACTTTTGATATTGTAGTTGAATCTTTCATTGTGGACGACCCACTGGACATGTTTTCAAGTTTCCCATTAAATTCTTGATGACTGGGGATGGGCTGTCGGTTCGAAGTTCGCTTCGGACATCGGCTGTTCGTGAACTTCAAACTTTTCGGGACGTTAGCGGAAAGTTCGAGGGGGGAAAAATAAAAATTTCAAAAAAATTCCAAAAAATGCTTAAAGGATCCTAAAAAAATCTAAGATTAAAGAGACTCTTTACTGCAGAATATAATAATAAACGGTTTATTAGATATTGAATTAAAACGGAAATATTTTTAACATTGAAGCCTATGGGATTCGCCTGAATAAACCTGCCGAATGAAAGCACCGAACGGCAGGGCTTTTCGGCAACTTTTCACTGCTGTTCTGTGTTCTCTGAATAATTTAACCATTGCTTCTCTATGGGGGATTTCACTGCTCTCAAACAGGCACCGTTTTTGCAGGCAGTTCGCCTGCCTGCTCTCTGAATATCCAAATGGCCCCATAATGTCTGAATTTCAGTGTCCGGTGACATTTCGGACCCCTCTGAATAACCCCAATAGTGATAATTAAATTTGTGTTTAAACTAGTACATGCTGTAAATGATTGAAAAAAAAATGATTGAGATCCGAATAATAATTTAATTAATCATTAGTTATTCGTTCAAAAATTTACACTTTTCACATTTTTATATAGCATTCTGACTTGACATTACATATACACATACAGGGTTATCCAAAGAGATCCGAATGGCTTGAGAAAGGTAATCAAACGCTGAAAATCAGCGTTCGGTTACCTTTCCTGGCCATTCGGCTATCCAGAGAGCAGGCAATTCGCCAAATCCTGGCGAATTGCCTGCACATATGGTGCCTGTTCGGTGCCTGTTCGAGGGCAGTGAAATCCCCATAAAAAAGCACTGCTTCGGCTATTCAGAGAACACAAATCAGCAGTGAAAGGTTCCCGAAATGCCCTGCCATTCGGTGGTTTAATTCGGCAAGTTTATTCAGGCGAATCCCATAGGCTTCAATGTTAAAAATATTCCCGTTTTAATTCAATATCTAATAAACCATTCATTATAAAATTCTGCAGCAAAAAGATTTTTTATTTTTAGATTTTTTTAGGACCTTTTAAGTATTTTTCTGGATTTTGTTTGGAAAAGAATATTTCCTTTTTTTTTTTCAAATGTTTGCTCTTTTTTCAGTAACAGCCCTTTTTATTATCATTCCCTGGACCTCATATGTAAATTTCAGACAGTTTCGCTCAGTAGTTTGTTTCCAAACAGCGTTTTACTTTCAAACATTCAAGCAAACCGTTTTGCTAATTTATTCACTCCATTCGTCTGCAGTGTCGGCTTTTTCCGGCGAATGTGCTTCGTGTAATCGGCTCCTGCTCGGCTTTTTCCGGCGTTTTCAGTGGGTTAATCCAGATGTTTTTGCGGGTTTCGGCGTGCATTCGCCGGGGTTTTGCGGTGAGTTTTCGTCGGGTTTGCGGCGGCTTTTCCCTGCATTTTGGCGGCTCTGTGGTGCTTGCTGAATACACCGCAGGGTTGCCGAAATGGGATCGGCAAAATGATCCGAATTGAAGAGAACGAAAAGTCACCGACCGTGCGGTGACTTTTTGATTCTCTTTGAATTAATATGATAGTAATAATATAGTTTGAATCTGCTGAGCCTGTTAAAAAAATAAATATAATTAGAAATTTGGAATTAAGACATTAGGAATGAAGGCCATATATAAT